>JASUAD010000009.1:10000000-12400000 GCA_037013555.1 Sextonia rubra
GGTTAGAGGACCATTTTATTTTAAGGTTGTTAAACAAAAGGCTATGATGATCTCACATGGATATATTTTTTTCACGACCCTTATCCTAAATGTGGAGAAACAGGTGGATTTCCATGACTATGAGTTTGGATCAAAGATCAGCCTTAAACTCTTATATCTCTTTGCATTGATTATGGATGAGTTATCTGTGCATATTTAAAAAGAAGTACCTGGTGTATGTTGTTTGCAGATGATAGAATATTGGTTGATGAATTAAGAGATTGTGTAAATGCAAAACTTGAGGGATGGCAGGGAGCATTAGAATCTAGAGGCTTTAAAATAAATTGTACAAAGACAGAATATATGGATTGCAACTTTAGTGAACATATACGAAATGTTGAAACCACTGTCAAAATTAAAACCTATGAGATACCACATAGGAATTTTTTTCGGTATCTAAGCTCAATAATTAATAAGGATAGGGAGATTGACGAAGATGTTGAGCATAGGATAAAAAATGGATGGCTAAAGTAGAGACTAACTTCTAAAATGCTTTGGACATATATGAAGTGTTAAAATCATTGTTAAAATTGAAACCTATGAGATACCACGTAGGAATTTTTTTCGGTATTTAGGCTCGATGATTAATAAGGATAGGGAGATTGACGAAGATGTTGAGCATATGATAAAAGATAGATGGCTAAAGTGGAGACTAACTTCTGAAATGCTTTATAATAGACAAATGCCAATGAAATTGAAGGGCAAATTTTAGAGGATAGTGGTTAGACTAGCTATGACATATGAAGCAGAATGTTGGCTAATTAAAAAGATGCATATATATAATGAATGTGGCGGAGACGAGAATGCTTAGGTGGATGTGTGGTAAAACTAGAAAAGATATAATTAGAAATGAGCGCTTTCAAAGTATTTAGGGGTAACATCAATATGTGATAAGATTAGAGAAATCCTTTTAAGATGGTTTGGAAATATTGAGCCTCGGCCGGTAATACCACCTGTGAGAAAAAGTTTGGTTATTTAGGTAGATGGCCTATCAAAAAGTATGGGTAGGTAGAAGAAAACATTGATGGAAGTCATTAAATCAGATTTGAAGAAATTTAACTTATCTAAGGATTTTGCTTAAAATAAAAAGGAATAGAGAAACAAAATTCATATAGCTGACCCCAGCATGATTGAGATAAGGCTTTGATGAGATGATGATGATGATGACCCTTATCCATATGGAGCAGTAGAACCTTCCATCTATCCCATACCCTCAACTAAATGAGACATCTAAGTGGGACCTATGAACTTGACTGCCTATGAGTGGTTCGGAGGATGCTCATAGGAGAACATTCGAATAGATGAAATGACCAAATAAATGGTGACAACATATTCTTGTGGTTACGGAGAGCATGTAATGATCGAATGAAATTGAGTTCATTTCAGATCCAAGGGACCCTTTTGAAACACACAAATGTCGTAACTTCAAGGAAGTATGCCCATTTTCTTGCAATGCAACAAGGTCTAGTTAGAGAGGTAAATGCATTTTATGCATCGGTGCATAGTTTGCTGCCTTCTTTCCAACACATTTCATATATTTCTTTCTTATTCTTTTATAGAACCATAACTGCATTTCATTCCAGATATTCATGTATATCCTAAGGGCCCTAGTTGAATGATTACTTCAATTTGGAGACAACCCCTTATATGGATAATAATTTTTTTTTTCTTTTGGTAACATGACTAGACTCCATTACCTCATACCAGCAATGAGCACCTTCCAACTTGTGCAACCGGCTCTTGTCAAGTATGGTATGCCTACTTCTAATTGAACACCTAGGAAGTCATGGTAAAGAGGCTTTGATTTAAAGATTGAGATCTGGAGGAGATCAACAAATTCCAAGGATTTAGTTTACTAAGAAGGGCAGGTAATCATTTCTGTAATGGAAGATTATTTGATAGTTCATTATAGATCTTCATATTTAATCCCTCATTTTAAGCACATTTGGTAGAGACACATTGCTTAGAAAAGCCGGGGAGATCCAAGGAATTTAGTGCTAAATAGACAAATGGGGCCTCAATCCAAATGAAGGAAAGCATAATGATTTGTTATTGTCCAATCAAACCATACCTGTGCAAGATGTAAAACTCGAGCAGCATGCCCAGTGATCTCCGCTATCTTCTTCATTGATGGAAACTTCCACAAGATGAGCTGATTTTCACTATAACCATGGGAGCTCAGAAGTTCTTTCTCGTGGTGATTCCACTGTAGAGAACATACTTGGGAATTCGTATCTACGCTATTCAAAAGGATGCCAGTGCGAGTATTCCAGAACTTAATACACCTATCAGCTGTCCCTCCACCAGATGCTAACAAATTACTTTGGTAAGGGCACCATGCAAGGGCCTTGACAGCCGCCGCATGTGCATCCAAACGATGGAGAAATTGACCAGAATGGATTCCAGCATCCCATATATATAAAAGGTTGTCATTGCCCCCACTAGCAAGTTGTTTGCCAGATAACGACCACTTCAACCCGCATACCTCTTGTTCATGGGCATCCAATTGAGATATGATGTGATTATTTTTCCTCACTGGGGGAAACAAACAACTAGCATGTCAGTAAAAAGAGGACACATATGCCATACATACACAAGAAATGATCAAATCCAACCAAACTGATTGTGTGGTGTGGCCCACTTCAGATACTTGCATGTCTAGAGGATGCTTGGATAGGAAGGGTATTGCTTAGAACGAAGGACTCAAAGTTCTCCTCGATTTTTTTAACTAGGACCATCTCACTAGGGGCCTCCAAGACAGATGGCCAAAAGATTTGGTAGGGTCTTTCATTTTGCATCATCTTCATACAGTGGTTATGGTCATTTAATTAAAGTAAATTTAAATCATATAGTATTCTCTGCAATGGCCTTCTTATCAACCCTCCACATATGCAAGTGGCTGATGTCACAATATGGACTGAACTACAATTGTTACCGTTGGACATGATCATTTCTCTTCAACATTTATAATTATGTCAGGAACCAGTCATAAACATGTCATGCCCCCACTAGTTTACCACATCATAAAAATGTAAAAACAAACAACAAATCGAATTTAATTAAAGAGAACGGGACCACCATGCTAAATTGTCCGCTTTTTGGCTGGACTATAAAATCTGTTGGAAGGAAGTTGTGTGCCATGACTAAACAAGTAATGCCAACCATGTGAACACTTAAAATCTCTGGAGAGCAGGGCCCCATCTATTTAGTTGTACACTCAATGAACAAATCAGGTTGCTTGATCAAGCATCACATGATACCTGGTGAAAGTATAGAAGGAAAAAATGCCAATCATACTAACCATCATGATTGAATATTTTAGTGTCTCGACCACCAGTGCTCAAAATGGAACCATTCCACGATAAACTTCCCACGCGAGCAGAGTGGCCCCTCAAAGATCTCACCTTAATTGTCATAATAAAAAATTATCATTCTCAGGTGTAAGAAGCAAGGAGCCTTGAAACAAACTATGGCAAGAAACATGAGAGGCAGATAATACCTTCTTTAGTTTTAAAGAATCCCAAACTTGAACTTCAGAATTGTTCAAACCAACTGCGATGTGTAGACCATCTGAAGCCCAAGAAACACTAGTAATGGGGCCATCATCCTCTTTTATTTCAGCCAGTTCTTCTATTGAGTGATTGGTAGCATTCCACAAGTACAGAATTCTTCCAAGAGCAATCGCCACAATATTTGTAGAGCTCCAATCAAGTAAATTCAGGTAATAATCATCAACCAGATCAGGAGCATCAAGTGTGCGCTCAGCAGTCTGCCAAACAAAAAATGATGTCAGCTTTAAACTGCGACAACTATATGCACTGAACAAAAAATTGATAGCTGCTTATCAAAACAATGACATACTCGAGGAATATGACGAAGAAATCTCTGCCACATACTGGGAACAGGAAGCAAATCTTCGGTGTTTGGAAGAATAGGATCCAAATTACGTTTCTCATGCCTTTCATTAAACTTTAGAATGCGACAATTGTTTTCAACAATGCTGTAATCTTTCAGGACAATGCTAGCCAATTGTTTTCTGTATGCTTCCTACAAAATGATGAATACAAAGTTTAAGTCGAGGTAAACGAATGAGAAAGAGTAACAACCATTCAAAGCTGACAATATTATTGAGAATGTCACTCTTATTTTTAATTTGTGCCATAAAATTATTGTGTTCGAATCTGGAGTCCAACATTTCAGAAAATTGTTAGAGCTTCACGCTCAACTCACATTTTAACTGAAGAAAGCTTGAATAATTTAGATTGATAAGATTATGGTCTAATCACCTCAGCTTCCCACTTGAGACTAGAACAAATTTAATGGATATATGTACACTTAAATTTGGAGAAAGGAGAAGCACATAAAACACAAAAAACACAATTCCTTAATAACTATTACGGACCCTACAGAATTTTCAACATCCAAAGTAAATAGCATTACACATCCCATATAGATAGCCTCATATAAGGCCTGCACATGAATGAACTACATCGTTTGGAACATTTGCAATGAGTTCTACAATTTGAATGTCTTTTCCTAGAAACAGAGGTTTCCCTGACGACCTAATTAGTACATTATCTTGTTCTCCAATTCACTACTTACTACATTTCTTGTGTGGATACCATTTGAATCTCACTAATTCTCTAAAACCGTACTCCAGAGGATACAGATTCAATCAGTTACAGATAAACAGAGTAACATAAAATTAGATATACATGAAAACTGATTGCAGGGAAACCGAGTTCAATGTATGTGCATACGATAAAGAGCAGAAGGAAGGCATATGAATCAACCTGGCTAGGAGAAAGAAGCTTGTGCTCCTTCCGATTATCGTTGGATCTCAGCAAAAAACGCGCAATGTCAAAATCCATGGCTCCTCTGACCGGAATAAACCGATCTCCCTGCAAAACCCCGAGACGCATCGAATTATGAAATTAGGATTTCATCCAAGGAAACTTCTTTTTTTCATTTGTATCTGTATATCTCATTAAAAAAAAAAAAAACTCTCTATCTGTGGATGTATCTGTTGGGTTTTTATTCAAATACCCGATTTCTGGTAGGAGTCCTTTCAAAAGCCATTGCAGGGGAGAGATTGGTCTCTTCTGGTCGAGATCTCTGGCCACTGAGCCGCGAAGATTGAAGAAAACTCATCATCACATCCAAGTAGAAGATGAAAGAGGTTGCTGTGAAACAAAGGGAATGGTGACAATGAGAAAGAATGTCTAAGAAAAAAACGTAGAAATGATAGAAAGAGTAGAAAGAATGTAGAAATCTTCTGAAAGCGTTGACAGGGCTTCGTTCTTTCTTTCGTTAATTCGATCAAGATCGCAAATTCGAAAAGTGGTTTTAAGTTGAAGTTTGAAAAAATGCGAAGAGGCAAGACAGGAAGTTTATAACGGTCATTTGTCGTCTTTCAAGTTGGGCTAACCCATACGGCGTTGGCGGGGCCCAACTAAGTGAGGCCCATTAAATGGGTACACAATGGCCTTGGATTTTTTGTTTTTTTTATTTAACTACTTTTTACATGAATTTTTATGTTTGATGCTATTTTTTCGAATGGCTTCTAGTGAAGTAATATTTATTAGTGTGCATAATTAAGAGTGGCTATGGTTTGAATGGCTTGGATCAACATTACTGTTGAGTGCACTTGTTTCATACTAACTGGTATGCAAAAAAATTATCAAGTGGACATCGGAGACGAATGTCCATGACATGGTACTAAGGTGGACACCACAAAGTCAATTACATCACATGCTTAACCATTTGAAGTTAATGA
The DNA here is from genome assembly GCA_037013555.1 of Sextonia rubra. Classification (NCBI taxonomy): domain Eukaryota; kingdom Viridiplantae; phylum Streptophyta; class Magnoliopsida; order Laurales; family Lauraceae; genus Sextonia; species Sextonia rubra. The sequence goes on from JASUAD010000009.1 coordinate 10,005,816, forward strand.
CTGACTCAAAATATATGTTAAGTATGCTAATTCTGGCGACAGAGGGAAAATATATTTTCTGATGCAGTAAAAAAAACCATCACTTAATTGTGTTTTATACAATTAATTTTTGAGATTTTTATGCAAAAAATTATTCTAAATTTGTATTAAATATATTGATTATAAGGAAAAAAAATACAACGAATTAGAATGTCGTATATTTTTTTTTGACAAATTTATCCTACTGGATAATAATATCGTCAAGCTCATGAGATGTGAATATTTTATATCTCGTCCAGTCCTTCACTTTTTTTCCTCTAACTTTCTCCTCTTCCACAAATGAGTCAATCACTTTTTTTCAAAAATAGGTCAAACAAATCAAAATTAAACAAACTCACCTTTCACATAAGAAACACATAATAGATTACAGAAAAGAAGTAAACCATTAGAAAACATATATAGTTTTCTTATCTTCCTATGAGATTGTGACACTTAGTTATAAAACAACATAGTATAAGTATCTTTCTTATATTCTCATGGAATATGAAAGCTCATACATAGATATGCTTATTCGTTATAGGCAAACAAGAAACAAAGAAAAAGAAAACTCATTCCAACAACTAACATATTCTACATTGAAGAGAGATTGAAAAAAAGAAAAAAAAAAGGAAGCAAAAATTAGAAAGCTCATTCTATAAAAATAAAAAATAGTGAATACACTTAGAATTCAACCTCAAGTCAACTACATTTGCAGAAAAGATCATGAAAACTCATTTCATTGTCGATTCCTTCAATTGTGATTTTTGGAGAAGGATGACAATGGAAAAAGACTTTGAACAACAAATTTGTAAAGGAGAATGACGAAAACACTCACAAAAAAAAAAAAAAAGATAACTTTAGACAAGTGGGAAGAGTAATTTACCTTCTTTAGTGGGTGTATGGAACAACGACAACCAAAATATTGGTAGATGTAAAGAGCGAAGAAAAAGAAAGAAGGAAAAAAGACCGATGAGAGGGTTTTTAAGCATAACGATATCTTAGGGCATACCATTGATGTTTTAATGTATTTGTTAACAAATTTATTTAATTTTAATTTAAGGCCTAATCTTTTTTGGGCGTATAGTAAAGTAAATATACATATATATATATATATTTGACAACTAGAGTTTTATTTTTTTAGGACCTTAATCCTATAAAAAAATGTAAATATAGAACTTTTTCCCATTTGGGGATAAAATCGGAGAATGAAAGGATCCATCTGACCATCCTAAAAATCACGTTTGGCCGAGTCAGATGTCCCTGCTTTACTATGCTTGATGAGTCACAGCCATCGGCCGAAAACGAGTACTTGCTCCAAAGCTTCAACTTGAGTCCCGTAGCAGAGCTGAAGTAACAGGCCTAATGACAACCGACGAAGAAGAGAAGAAGAAGAAGAAGAAGCAAACGAATAAGAAGAAGAGAAAGAAACCCAGAAAGGATAAATGGGGCCAGCCTCTACCATCGGCTGATGAGGAACAACAACCCCTCAACGAGTCCTCTTACAACGCCTTAGCAGATGAAGAAGACGAGGAGGAAGAGCAGGAGCAAGAGCTAGAAGAAGAAGAAGAAGAAGAAGGTTTTATTGCTTATGAGAAGACGAAGATAGTGGTGAGTGGAATGCCGTATTCAACCACCGAAGATCAGATCCGCCGTCTCTTCAAAGACATCGGCACTATCTCTCAGCTCCAACTCTCCAGATTCCCAGACTCCGGAAACTTCCGTGGCCTCGCTTTCCTCACCTTCCTGGTCAGTATTCTTGCCTCTCTTAAATCACAACCTTCCCTTGTAAAAACCCTAAACCCCAAACCCTAAAACCTTAAACTTTAAGCATCTAAATTGTGGAAAGGACTAAAGTTATCAGCTTTAAGCTTTTAGTATCAAACTAATGAACTTTTTGTTTGCTGTATGACAGACTGAAGAGATTGCAAGAAATGCCCTTCATCTTGATGGTACAAAAATGTGAGCTATTGCTCCTCAGTCCTCACAATGTGATTCTTTTTTTCCCCAGTTTCATCTCTCTGCTTGACACATGTTTCTTTTTGTTCTTCCCATGTCAGGGGTAATAGATTTATAAAGGTTGAGCAATGCAGACTTGATCCCAAAAGGAAGAGAAAAGGTGACTTCTTTGATGGACCACCCAAGAAGGAAGATGGGTGCTTGTCTGCATACATTGGTAACCTCTCATGGGATGTGGCAGAAGATGACATTAGAGACTTTCTTGATGCGTGCAACATCACCTCCATAAGATTAGCTCTGAATAAGAGGACAGGAATGTTTCGTGGGTTTGGTCATATAGACTTTGCAGATGACAAATCATTAGAGGAAGCCATGAAGAAGAACCAGGTAGAATTCCATGGTAGGCCGGTTAAAATTGCTTATGCAGTCAGCAAATAGGAAATGAAATAATCTGTGTCCTCAAGACAGCTCCTGATATGGTGCATTAAATGGTTTTGTTTTTAATTTACATGTAGGGATCGATAGCACTGTTATATTTGTTGCAAGATTCTGCAATTCAGCATTCAGTTTTGGCTCATATGATTTGCTTAGGCCTGTTGATAAAAATGTATATATAGATATGCATATACAAACTGAGTAGGGGCCTGCCTTACAGTGATTAAAACTGGTTTATAGTGCCTATTGTGGGGAGATTTCCAAATATGTCCCCCTTGTAACAGTCATAGAATTCTGCCATTTCCTATGTTAAATGTGGACAATTGGATGTGGCTCTTCATTTGCAAGCAACTAATTAGAGGGCTTTCTATGATCTTCCAATGAGGATCTTGATGTGGCTTGTCATGAACAATGGATTAGACTGAGAAAAGCTGGTTCTTATCATTTCAGGTGTATACAGGGGGTGAAAAGCCGAGAACCACTCCCCTAGCCTTTCCATTGTAGGGAGGCCCTGTGTGGCCTAGTGATGCAGGCTAGACCATAAGTCAGCTAGCCCGTTGAGCCAATCCATAAGCCTAACAGGACATCTAGTTATTTAGGGATATTATAAGTAGTTTAGTTTGATTAGAATTGATATTAGTCAATTCGTATTTTGTTTAGGCTGATTCTAATATTAGTAAGTTTGTTGCTTGGGGATCACGCCAACTCCTATATAAAGGATGCTACCCCTTATTGTTATACATGCTCAGTTTTAATCAATAAAAGTTCTCTTTGAGATTGGAGATGTTATCTCTTGTAGTGTTTCTCCTCTTGTGAGGATGCCCTAGGGGTTGAATCCTTCTTGGATTCGATCATTCCTTTGGGCCATCTATTCTTCTCGGTTGTGGATCGTGGCTGTGCCAATTGGTATCAATCCTGCATCACTTAGGTGTAGATTGGTCCCTAAACTAGGGTCTTTGATATTCTATTTCTGCAGGAGAATCAGCTGATTTCTGAACTTTCAGCTGGCCGAATGAGAGTAGTGGTTGTCAACTGGTTTTGATAGAAAGTCGGCGGGGAAGAAGTTGATGTTTGCAATGTGTCTCATTCCAAGGCAATTGTGATTTGGAATAATTCAATTGCTACTGAAAGTTCAGACCAAGCTAAAGTGGAGGAGACAATTTATGAAAGAGGTGCTATATTGGAGTGTGGATGGCACAGGAGGTTTATTGATGTTGATAAGATGTTTGGTGAAAAAGCTAGGAAGGCTAAAATCAGCTAGTCTCATATAGAATGTTAGGAAAACGAAAACTAGTTAAGTTAGTTTCTCCACTTAATGATGACCATCTATTGGGGCTTATATCAAAGGTTTTCCCAAATCTATAAATGTTCCCTCTAATCCAAGAAAGTGAATTGGTGGAAATTAGAGTTAGCCTTGTTAGAGCATCATCAGCAACCTGCATGGGTGCCAAACAATTGAGTAGGGGCTTTAGGAGGAATTTTAATAGCATGTGATAATTCAAAATAGTCAAAGGTTGAGGAATGGGTGGCTGAGTTCTCATTTTCAGAGGTGCTTGGAGAAAATAAATGTTCACTCAGAACCAAGAAAATGAACTGGCGGAAATTATAGAGCTCTATTTCAATGTCGGCAACCTGCTTGGGTGGCAAAAAGCTCAGTAGGGGCTTCAGGTTGAATTTTAATATTATGTGACCATGCAAACTGGTCTGAGGTGGATGAATGGGCGGCTCAGTTTTCAAATTCAGTGGTACTTGAATAAAACGTTAGCTTCCTTTCTTCTGTATACCGCCCAAATAGTTATCAACTGAGGTTGGGAATTCTGGATTGGGTTAGGCAGGATAGCAAATGGATAGAGGGCTTCTTGGTGGGTGGGTGGTGTGTGTGTGTGTGTGTGTGTGTGTTTTATTTTCTATTTTTATTTTGTGGGTGTGGGTGTGGGCTGATCAAAAGAAACAAATCTTGTTGATTTGCTAATGTCTGATGCTGCTTCACTTGGTCAAATATTTAAGATGTCCTGTCTATGTTGAAGTTTGATAGATTTTTGTTGACTTGTGATAGGCTTGATGTATTCCAAGCTGTGTCTCAATGCATTGTCCCTCAACCAACTTCAGATCATATATCCTGATTCTATCAGACGTATCCATTCATCTTGGGGTCTTCCATTTTTATTTGAACTAATTTAGTTGAATAATATGATTTTGCTAACTTAGTTAGTGGGGAGATTTTCATGTGGGTGGATGAGTTATAGATTAGATGTATCCGTTCATCTTGGGGTCTTCCATATGTTTATTTATTTTTTGGATGGTTAGGCCCCACATGTTTAATTGGAAGCATTTACAAGGTCTTAGCTAAAGTACTTGCTAATTGTTTAAGGAAATGTCGCTGATGATCACCTCTTATCAACACGGTGCTTTGATTGCAAGGAGACAGATATTAAATTTTGTTTTAGTTGCCCCTGAGTGCATGCACTTGGCGTAAAAACAGGAGGGCTGGAACCATATACAAGTTGGATGGTGAAAAAGCTTGACATTGTCAATGGGAGATATTTTTGGTTAATGAGGCTCCTAAAACCTCTTTTTTTTAAACTTTCTAATTCTGGTACATTAGGCTCCTAAATGATTTTTTTTTTCTCAGAAGTAGCCATAGTTTTGGTCAAGGTGATCCTCTACCTCCTCTTTTTGTGATAGTAGTTGAAGCATTGAGCCTTATGCTGATGAAGGTTAGAGAAGCTAGTCTTATTAGTGGGTTTCATGTGGAACATTCTGACATTGAGATCACTCTTATATAATTTGCAGATAACATGATAATATTTATTGATTTGGGTGTGTAACTTCAATTTTAGGTAAACTATCCAAAGTGAGAGAGCTTTGGGATTTGACTTGCTTGTACTCAGGCAAACGAGTTGGCCTCAGTGTTCAGATGTAGAGCAGCAAGTCTTCCATCAACTTCTCCAGGCCCTGATGGCCATCCGACTGAAGCTTTATAGGACCTAGTGATTGAGAGCTTGCAGAGGAGATTATCTACTTGGAGAAGTAGTTGTCCATTGGGGGGTGATTCACTCTCTTTAGGTTTGTTCTGGCTAGTCTTCTTCTGAATTATTTATCCATGTTTTGGTGCTCCACAATTTTTGCCAAAAGAATTAAGCCTAGTCAACGAGTTCTCCTTTGGTACGAGAAGGAAGACAAGGCTGTATAGTTTAGTTTGTTGGAGGACATCTTGTGACAGGAGGAGGTCTTCGTCTTGTTCTTCAGGCTATAAACAAGCGAAATTTTGCTTTATGGGGGAAATGGTTGTGGGGGTTGATGTTTAGGTTGACAGCTTCTGAAGTTCCTTCTCCTGAAGTTTTAAGTTGCGAATTAATGACTGGATGATAAGTGTGTTTACAGCTTGATTCTCTGGCTTTCGGAAGCAAGTTCACTTTTTGAAGAATGTTTTCTTCCCTAACATCTCTTATGCTATTTAGGACGATGCTCGTGCTTTGGTGTTTTGCATGTAGCAGATGATTGCCCATTTCTATTTTCTATAGCTTATATTCCAAAGGCTAAGGTGATCCATTCTTTGGAATGGCTGGAGTTATATTAATTTGATCTCTGTAAGTTCAGGTCTAATCTTTTGGAAGATGAGGACAAAAGCTCATGGCTTAGTTGAAGGTGGATTACTTTTGCAACCTTGAGGTTGTAGTTCCAGACATACATTACCAATAAAAAAGAGATCTTGAAATAAAAGATTGCTTCTGGGCAGACCATTTCAGGACATTAAATGATGTTTGTATAGCAGTGAACCATGATTATTGTATTTGGGTACCATACAAACAACTGGTTGCTACAGGGTAACTCTCCTCATTGCCAATATTTTTTGGGATTGGTTGAGACTCCTGTAAAAATCCTTGGGTTTTGTTGGATTGCCACATTAGGGAAGATTCTGACTATTGACAATCTATGATATCGTAAGCAGGAAATTGTGGTTGGTTAATGCTTGCATTTTGTGCTAGTGAGATGCAGAGACCACGTCATCTATTGTTATCTTGTTCATTCACAAGAGCTGTGGTGTTTTGTTTTTTTCCCCTCGTTCTATGGGTGTTCAGTGGGTTATGCCTACTGCCATCAAAGTCTTGGTAGAAAATTGGCACGTTGTTTATCTTTCTTGCCATTGCACTGCTGTTACTATTTTATGGTCTATACAGCTTGAAAGTATCTGACAAATGTTTCAGAACTAAGAAACACATTTGATGCTGGTGTTTCAAGAGAGAGCCCAGTGATCATTTTCCTCTTGGGGACATGTCTGCTAAAGATTTTGTAGGAGTCCCTCCTTTAGATGTGTGGCGGAGTCTACGAACAGTGATGCTTGACTTCTATAATTTTTTGTCCTCTCTTGCAGCTGATCCTGAGGGTTTATTTTATCCTTCTTTTTATTTAATAAACTAATTAGTTATCATTTCAAATGAGAGGGAGATTGGAAAACAACCTCCTACAATCCTGACTCCTGACTACGGATCTACTCTCTCTCTCTCTCTCTCTCTCTCTCTCTCTCTCTCTCGGTAAAAGAAAAGGCCCTAATTGTTTGACTACTCTATTCTTGCACCAGACTACTCTATTCTTGCACCAGAGGGAGCCCAAATGGTATTATCCTTAGAGATAAATTAGAGCACCAACCAGCTGAAGTACTTGCGAGGGTTCAAAATTTATCAACACACAAATCCGGACTGCAAAATTTAATCTTTTAGATAGTGGTATTTTTACTATAAACAATTATTTCAAAAAAAAAAAAGCAAACAAGTAAAAATATAACCCTTTAATCCACCCTTTTGTCCTCATTTTCCAAACACACTTTCATGTTTGTTTGCATGAGGGGAGGAGTGCCTTAAAATAGAAGGTCAATTCAAGAGTAAAAGAAAGATGTGGGGATTTAAAGTAAAAAAATACTACTAAAATTGCTTTACATGACATTTACTAAATAATAATAATAATAATAATAACAATAACCTTTTCCATCTCTCTCCCTCATTCACTAATGGAAAGCCATTTTAATCTATTGAACAATTATAAACAAGAATTTTATACCATATTTGTTTTTTAATATATTATTCTCTACTAAAGCTCTTTTCGAATAATGCAGTTTGGATTACAACCCACTAAAAGTAGGCATGAACATTTCCTATGATGGGTCCCACAACCGAAAGGAATAACCTCAAGCAGTAGAATCTTACATCAACCATGCTTTCATTTCATTCGCTCTTAGATAAACTAGATGAACCACTAGATGATATATTCGCTCACTTGCAACCCATCAATCTTACTGACGCCTCATCAATCTTTCTCTCTGACTTTATCAATATTTTGGTTTCACTTTACTTCATACTATCCAAATAAGGAGAAATGAACTACACTTAAACTTGACCACAAGCATTCAAACACCCGAAAGTTTACTAATTCAAACTGCCACTATTTTCCAATGGTGTGACAGTTCACTTGTAGAAAATTAATCAAACTAGCCCAAGCAAGTGGCACATGTCACTCTTATCTTGAAGGCAAAGTGGTCACTAGGCATCAGAACTAAACATAGATAAAGGAGGATCCACTTCCACTTTTTTGGCATAGGGAAGGCACTTAAACACATGGATGAGGTTCAAGGTCTTGTTAGTCTCATCATAGTGATATATGCTTGAATGTAGATGGAGTGGGTATCCTTTCACAATATCAAACAAGTTGATCGGGAGTTGAGTATTCTCCCAGACCGTGATCCTTTTGGTTCTAATGATAGCAGGAAAAGAAGGAAGTGTCTGTGCCTCACTACACCCATTGAATAAGAGGTCTATCTGTCTATTGGATTTTATAAAATTAAACTGCCCTGCTCCAACAAAACCAATTATGGTCCCATAGTCTGTGCCTACAGTACAATGTAATAGGGAATTGTCCAAGTCTTGTTATTCCATCACTGGCCAGATAGTGGAGGGTGAAAAATAGAGAGTCAGCAGTGCAAGTTTTACCAGCCAATGGGGAAAACATAAAATGAAGGATGGTCATGATTTTACCAAAATTGTGGTAATTGGAATTCTCCATCTGTAGTGGGCCTCATGAATTGGATCTTTGCAACAACCATGAACCATCACATGTCAGGTTCCATTTGAATCTTTGTAGAATTGAGTGCAGGTTGCACGCAAACGAGGGTCGTGCATTTAGATAGCCTGACTTTGTTTAAAGCCATAAGTTACGGGTAATTAGATTCACAGTTAAGCATTGTTGCAGGGCAGTTGAGTTTGGACTCTTTCAGTCCATATACCTGACTGTATTATGTCTTCTCATTCAAATGCACAATCATCTGACTGTATTTTGTTTAGGAATTGATCAGTTTATCCTTTTCATAGAAGTGTTTCATGTTATTTTAATCTACAGGATCCTACACCCACTATACCAAGAGTTATCCTCATTTTGGATGCAATGATCATTGGCTTTGAACAGATTAATAAAGTTAAAAGTTGCAGTGAGCCTAATTCCCACATATGTGGCGGATAAGGTGTCCGATGTGTTTAATTGAAATGGGAGATGTGGAGAATGATTTAGCAATAATGGAAGAAAAGCAAGAGAAATGATCGAGGCTTTACAGGTTGCAGTAAACACCATATCGAGAGACCTTCTTCACTGCCTGCATGCAGATCAGAACCATTTTGTTAATGTCTGTTAAAGAGTCTCTAAAATGAAGGGCTAGAACAATGCTGCCCAATCTATATTTTGCAGTTATTGGTTCAATGTGCGATGATCATCGGACCAAAAATAATTTTAGGCCATATGTAATAAGCAGTACTGACTCATAATTGTCCCAGTGGCCCCACACAATTGAACTTGATCGCTCCCTCCCATTCCCCAAACAAAATGTTCAACTTGGCTGGCTCGATGTCTGATTCGTCTTGGCTTCTGTTCTCTTGTGAATGACATGAACCAAATGAGGCTAAACCAAAAATTAGAACTGCAAATCGACTTTTAACTTGCCTAGTTTCTTCTTTGTCTCTATAAAAGAAGGTTTTCACTTACCCTCTTTTCCCTCCTTCCAAAGTCTAACTAAGGCGAAAGTGATGGCGATAGAATCCAAGGAAGTGAGGAACTGATAACAACAGTACAAAGAGGAGTTCAAGACCTACTGAAGGTGGAATTCGAAACCTTTTTCGTCTCATACTACTGAAAAGCATTTATATTGTCTCTATCAATACCTCAAAGTTTTGGTAGAAATGGTTAGTTAACATAATGCATATAAGTAAAATCATTTTGAGAAAAATGTTATCAATTGTAAATTTGTAATACGTTGGCTAGAGAGGAGATGTGAGACTAGGAATCATGGGGGTGCGTGTGTTAGAATCAGAATCAATGATTTTCAAGAGATTTAAATACCACATATAGCAAGTGCTAGACCTTGCAATAATATTCATATCCCAACGTTGGATTTCCCACTCACCCGAGTGAAAGGAGTCCTCATCCTCAAACGACCAACAACGTATTACCATTTGGGAGACTGATGGATTGATTTAAGTAAAGAGAGAGAAAAAAGAAGCGATGCATAAAGGCAAATTCTCCATAACCCCACTTCAGCGGCACCTTCTTATTTTCTTTATTATCCTTTTTTTCTCTTTTTTTTTTCTTTGTTTTTTCTTCAATTCAATCTCTTCACGCAAACACCCACTCTTATTGAATTGACATTGATTAGCCACCACTGAATTTTATCATATTATGATTTGCAATTTGTATTTGTACTACAGTAATTAAACATTGAAGACTTCTAAAAGGTTAGGGTCATTTGATCAATTTGAAATTTATCATTCCCCGCCTACATCCAAACCTCTTCATTGTCCCGTCCATATGACATTGCATCTAGGTCTCATCTAGGTGGATGCCATTAGAATTAAGCATCATTTACAGGACATTGCCTGGGAGCCATGTAGTGTTGCCCATACATAAATAAATGAGGACCAAGTGAAAATGCCCGTCCAAAGCATGAGATGCTCAAGTGCAGAAACAATAATAGTTGGGCCCATTTATAATCAAACGAAATTTCCCCTCCACACCTATCCACGTGAATGGGCAATCATATCAAAGAGAGACTACCCAACAAGCATCTATTGTTGGATTGGTGCCACAACAAAAGATGCAATTATGACATCATTAAATTTTGAATGCCTAAAATTAAGAGTTGTTATGATATGATTAAAGTGAAATTTGGTCAATCCCTAATCAATATCACAATTCCGTTTTTCCCTAGTCTAGGTGGGGCCATACAAATGTGGAAGTGAACTTAAAATGCCATGTGTTCATCTCCAACAGATAAAAAGGCAAGCCTTGTTTAGCATTTTCTTCTAATAATAATCTGCACAAAGAAGAAAGTATAGAATATAACTCTAGATAGCTATAGAATATAACTATTGACGGTGAAATATCAATAGAAAATAAATTTATAATGGAGAAGTTTATCTTTTTAAAGAAGAGAACATAGTGGAATTGATCCTCTAGAGATATGAATATGAATGGCCATCCATGAGCCCAACAAGGCATCAATGCCACATATGCCAGCAAGTCCAAGATCATCTAGTTTTTACATGTGGGGGCAGTGTTCTGATCAAGACTGACCAAACATAGAAAATATCGCATATTTTTATTTGCAATGGTCATGAAAGAATAGACTGGTTTGCTAAGAAATGGTCGAAAAGAAAATATGCCAGTGGACATACATGTGAGAAAAAGTGCAATTTTAGATGGGTTTGTTTGATACTTAGGCAAGACATTTCATTCCAAGTAATCTTTTTAGACTGGGAACAGCCATCACCCTCAACAAGTTGGATTAGTGTTTTGTGTGCGGCCATGTTAGGGAATAGTCCTTCCTTGTTAGAATTGAGTAACATTCGGGCTGGAGGCCAAAAATTCGAAGGCTGAGTTGGCAATAAATACCCTGCTATGTCATATAAAAAGAAAAGAAAAGAAAAGAAAAGAAAGGAAAAGCAATTGAGATTAGCTGATATGCCTGATTTTATTCCCTAGTAGCTCAGTGAGACACCTCCTTCAGGACGTCTGTCTGGTGGTGTGGCTATTCATCTGGATTCAATCCCTCAAAGGCTAAAACGAGCCACATTACCGTTTATGGATATTCTGTACCAAAAAATTCTTCCTGCAATCAATCTTCAGCTATAGTGCTCATAAGTTAATCCTTCTAAAACTACACTAGCTAGGGTTTTCTTTTCTTTTTTTTATTATTAAGCAGCTAACAACCCCGTTAAATTATAGTGTGATGCAGCATGCTTTCATTTCTCTAGTTGGTAAAACTGCTTGGAGAAAACCGAGTTGCATTGGCTAATACATAGAAGCTAACGACATGACTGACTAATTTTCTTTATGTCTGGTTTATAATTTAACATATCAAGACTCCATAATTTTCACCATCTTTATTTTATTTTAAATGAAAACAATCTAAATGTAACTAAGAATGGGGAATTTTTCATTTTTTTGCAAATTAAGATTTTGGTTAAACAAAAGGACGGAAACAAACCATTTGTCACTTCAGCACCATGGATCATTATTAAGTTACAAAACCTCAAAATATTTATCTTTCATTGGCAGCATGATCACTTGAATTAACCCTCAATAGAGTTTCGATACTAACCACCTTCCATGTGCCATGCGCCCTAGTACTATATCTTAACAAATTAGAAATAATTTATTTTCCACAATATATCCCAAAAATAATTGCCAAATTCAGGAAGATCAAAATGGATAAATATAATTCGTATAGTCAATTCCAACATAATTGAGATAATTCTTTGATGTTGAAGATGATTCTCAAAAAAAAAATTTTCAGAAAACTTGTAAATTTGACATTTTTGTGACAGTTTTGGAAAAAGAGAATTGTTTTCAAATGATATTTGTGACGATTTTTTTTATTTTGTTTGAGAAAACCTGTAAATTTGAAATTTTTATGACATTTTTCAAAGAAGAGAATCGTGTTCAAATGATATTTGTGACAAAATGAAATATGTCTTGTTCCTGTTATATGAAAGTTGTTGCGGAATTCACGGATGAGGAGAATCAAATCCTTTTTCTTCTCAATGTAGTCGTTTTGTGCCACGGCATAAAAGTGAAACCACCACAAGCACGCTTATGTAGCACCTGCTAAATCTTCACTTGCGTGAATTTTTGCTTCCCACATTTGGTGCGACCCATTTTCAATTAAGAATAAAAGACAAATTAATCTTTCTGTTTACGTAAGAACACAAAATTTCTTTTTACCATAGGAAAATATTCATTCTCTTGTTGGCATGGCAGAATTATAAGATTTCTCTTTTCATTTTACATAATGGCCTCTCCATGGTAAAATTCCTAATCTCGTATAATGGAGTTTCTACCTGGCGTGGGAACAGCAGCTGGATCCCGTTCACACGTGCTGGTGGTGGTCGTTTTCCACCTACCTTGAATCCATCAATTATTATAAACTCCATCACTTTCTCATAAATATTGGCTAACAATAGGATCATTAAAATCCCATAATAGCCAGCGGTCACCCACCATGAAGCACCCGAATGATGATTTTCATGTCAGGGGCAAAGATCATAATAGGTAGTTTGGTTTTTAAGGCAAATTAAATTTCTTTTTGGGAATTTTGGGGCACACTGAGATCGGTTGTAGATGCAAAGTTTTTGTTTGAGGGATGCATACAAGTTTGCATTAGGAGGTAAACCAAAAAATCTCATGTGCTGTATGAGGGGACCGACAATATTTATTAGGTTTTTGAAAATATGCTTAGAATTTTCATATAGATTTTGAAAGCATATGGGAGTTCGGAAGTTTGACGGGTGCGACCACACCCACACCCACACCCACACCCACATAGCTGTACTTGGGTATGCTCCTGCCATGAAGTATTGCAGCGACAGACAGTCTTGATTAATCAGCTACGCTAATTAGCCTGCTAGCTGCATGTTAATATATTAATAAAGTGATAATGATACCAAGAAGAAATGCAAGACACCGTTCGTTGAACAGGGCATTGGTACCATCGATCAAAACTAGGCAACTATTTTTTTCCTCGAATGGAGTGGAATCCATTTGTATTAATGGTTTTAAAAATAGAAGGAATAAAAGGCACAAACCATTGCCTGAATGCACGCTGACCATGCCCAGGGGATAACTTCGGATGTTGAATAAGTCATTGTTAAATTTCTAATAGGATATATGAAATCAAGTTCTTCTTTGAATATTTCCTAATTTTCTCCTTGTGGATTCAGGGTTTAATCACAGTAATCTTCTTTCATAATCCTTTTTCTCTTATCGCCACATTAGTTGAAGTTGATCATTTTAACTTCTAAATTATATTTGATGTATATTTTCAACTTGGTTAATGAATACATCTGATTTAGATTGGGCCTATCCATGTTTGATTGGGCTGGTGGTTAAAATAGTAAGAGTAGACTGAAATACCAAGCCCACCCCATTTATTACTAATGAATGTTGGGCCATAAAGCATGGACTTTGACATAGATTTTTCATAAATATCAAGCAGATGCCTCACTTGGTGGGTCTGATTGCTGAGTAGGTACCACACAAGAGCAATCAGCCGTTAGTTTAATCATTTCAATGATTTCCTGAGGGTGATGTGGCAAACCGAAAGTGTTCCACTAACGATCACCCTTAAGAAAATACTCATTTAATCTCAACTAGATGCATTAGAGTTGGGTTAGGGACAGTTCCGGGAGTCGGGGATCATTATTGCTCAAGATTTCTGTTCGTAGTGCTTCAAAATAAGGTATGTATAGATTTATCAAAGAGGCTAATTAGCTCGTTTCTCATTGATGGGAACTTGAGGATCCATTGTTTAAAAAAAGAGGAGTATAAATGTGGGCCCCCAATCATCTTTGTATGATAAAAAAAATAGAAAAGTCAGAATATATTTGAAAAAAAGAAAAAACAAGGAACTTGCCTTTTTTGTGGTTTTTCCATCTTTTTTCTGCACTCAAAGGTGGTTGGAACGCATTAGAGCACCTTCAATTGTGGGGTGGCCCACAAACTTGAAAAGAGTGGGGCATGCCTCAAATTGAACCCTTGAGAGCTAGGTGCAAGGGGCTTGCAAATTGGGTGAGCAACCCCTAGTTATCAAGTTTGCCTTTTAAAGGCATGCCTAATTTTGCATGTCCCCATTTGGATGCTTGTCTACTTTTGGACTGAGAAGATGAGAATATGGTGTGGATTGAAGGATCAACTATTAGTTTAACCAGATCTATCGTAATCCATAATTTATTAGTTTTAAAGTTAATCAATTATATAATTGTATTTTTGTGATAATTTGGTCAAACCACCAAAAATGATTGAGTATCAAATTTGGATGAATATCAATACACATGAGACTTGGGAGGCATATATGAGTGGGTATGGGAAAAGAAGTTGCTTCTTATTTTATTTTGGTGAGTCCAAAGATCCATACCCGAATGGTGAGAGAGGAAGTCCATTTATATATTTTCAATGGTGGCGAAAGGGCCTATGACCCTGTGAACCCTGTAAAACTTGCACATACAAGGCGATGAGAACCCACCACTTACCCAAAGGAAAAAACGAGCAATTTATAATTTTAGAAACATAGTTTTATTTTCCAAAGAATTTTTCCATCCTGTTCAGGAGTCGTATAGCAATGTAAGATAAAGAATGCCCGTCATTTGACTATGGACTATGAAGTGATAACATCGATCCATGTGAGATGGATTGCCGCTTACACCTACTGAAATATTCAAGCCAACGTGAATGATGAATTACCCACTTGGATCAAATTGATAAATTTGGCACCTCATCTTTTGAAAAGGAGGATGTTGACTGATGGGAACCCAACACTTTACCTCTAGAAAAGAAAAGATGGAATCCAGGCTCAAAAAAGACAACCCACGTTACTAATGCTGGTACTACTACTCTTAACACTGCCAGCTATTATTTAGGCAAATTTATACTACAATTCATAGCATAAATCAGCCCATCTTCGTATTCTCCTCCCTTCCACCTGCACTTGGCAAGAAATAATTACTGATGAAAAACGTCCAAATTCCCTTGTAGTGGATTATTCCCATTTCTTCCCTGCTAATTTATTCTTTACCGGCAAAGTACCAATACCAATTTCCAACACACAACACAACCCTTGCTCAAAACTGCTTGAAATGCCCTCGTGGTACTCCTTATTTCCATTTAGTAAATAATACCCAAGTAATAATGTGTGGGCAATCCTGGTTCTATTCTGCCCAATCTCTTGGTGTGCCACTCTTCTTACATGTGCACTTCTTAAGCTATTCTTTTCGTAGTATGGACTTCCTTTTCTCATGTTTGCGAATACTTTCTCGCGTTTCAACCTTCTTGACTAGAGTACTTAAAATATATATATATATATAGAAATAAGAAAGAAATAAAGTCGGCAATCAATTGGTGGACACCATCACCTAATGATCTAGTTGATAACAAAAGTATGAGCCGCTGTTGATACTTGACTGTTCTATCATGCCTATAGTAGAGAAGAAAATTACATACAATGGATAGAAAAGTACTACATGGTTCTTGGTTTAACATCAACGGTATACGAGCTTGTACTGTATATGGGAGACATGTGGCGTTGGGATCAGAATCTTAACTTGATGAAGCCTCATCAAGATTAAGCTGAGCCCAGAAGAATAATTTAGGCAAGATATTGTAGACTGAGAGACCTCGCCTAAGATCGAATCTGCAGTGTTCTGATGTAGTTTTGTATATGCCCAAATGATCCAGTGTGAGAATGATGGTCATTAGGATCATGATTGGACTGAGTGCAGAGGAAGGCGGAGTGTGAGAAAGGGCAGTCTGTGTGGGCCCCATGTGGTTGACCCTATCAACGACAGCTATAAAGATGATGATTGGCTTCAGCTGCCTATCAATTAACCAAAGATTTTGCGTGTGCACGGTGAAAACAATCACATGAGATGCACCGGCTTCTCCTACCCAAATAGAGAAGATAGAAATTTCAAAAATTAGAAAAAAAAAAGACGGATATTGCCTGCATCGTACTTATATTTAGCATTTGCCCATAAATTATTGAAGTTTTAATATTTTTAACATAACTGTTAGTGTGATATGTTAAAGTCACGTGATATCGCATATATTATCCATTACAATATCTCCTTTGATGTACTCGATTGATGTAAAAAAAGCTGAATAATATTTAAATTTTGCTTATTTTGAACAAATGTTAAATTTAAGGACTGTTGTATATGTAATATCAGAAAAGCAAAAAAAATAAAATAAAATAAAAAACTTGCAGCTCATTTCTTTTCTTTTATTTAATTATTATTTCTATTTTGGTTTTTTGAAAGCCTGGAGGCAAAGGTGTCCTGCAAGTGAGTGGGGAGACCAGGGTCCAGGGCAGCCTATGAGAGAGAGAGAGAGAGCAAGTTGTTACTGCTAGTTCCCTCTCCTCTTTAAATCCTCCTCCTCCTCCTACTCCTCCTCCCACATCCCACCTCTCTCTCCCTACCCCACGGCACCGACACCTCCTCCCATCTTTCGAAACGCGTTTGCTTCAACATGGCCACCAAATCCAATCCCTCTTCAGGTGGGTTTTTCTTAAATCCGTCCGATCCCATCGCCCCAACATCGATCCCTGACTGATGTACTAATTCCTGCGTGTTCTGTAAACGTCGTTGCTTGTTTTAGCTGTTTCAATGGTATGATTGAATGAACTCCATTTCCTTCAAGGGCCCTTATTGATTCTTGCTGAATGGTCCTGCGCAGGAGTCCCCAAATCTCTTGCTGCTGATGATAAACGAGCCCTGGTTGTGTGCTTTGGAGAGATGTTGATTGATTTTGTCCCAACTGTGGGGGGAGTGTCGCTTGCAGAAGCACCCGCATTTAAGAAAGCTCCAGGAGGAGCTCCTGCCAATGTTGCCGTTGGGATATCGAGATTGGGCGGCTCGTCGGCCTTCATTGGCAAGGTGCATTCATTGATTCTCCTCAGATTCATTCACCATCTCTCCATACCAGTAACCATTTCATCATTCTAGCCCTATGAGAATGTGTATTTCAGGTAGGCGAGGATGAGTTTGGCTATATGTTGTCGAACATCTTGAAAGAAAACAATGTCGATAATTCCGGTGTGCGGTTCGACCCCGGTGCGCGAACTGCGTTGGCCTTTGTTACACTTAGAGCTGATGGAGAGCGTGAATTCATGTTTTTCCGCAATCCAAGTGCAGATATGCTGCTTCGTGAATCAGAACTTGAGGTTGGTCTTCTTAACAAGGTAAAGTGATATTAGTTGGTTCTAACATGTGTGTTGGATACGAGCAGATTTGATATGATTGGAGTTCTCTCCCCTCCCTCATGATGAATTGTAAATGCAGGCAAGTATTTTTCACTATGGGTCTATTAGTTTGATAGAGGAACCGTGTAGGTCAGCCCATCTTGCAGCCATGGGCATAGCTAAAAGGTCTGGTAGCATCCTGTCTTATGATCCCAATTTGAGATTACCACTATGGCCTTCCGCAGATGCTGCGCGGCAGGGCATTTTGAGCATATGGGATCAAGCAGATATTATTAAGGTACAACAACTTTTGGCAAGATAGAATTTTTAGGTTGAATTTCAGAGTTTATGTTGGCCTTTTGATTTGAAGGTCCTTTGTGCTTATACTTTGTTATATATATATATATATATATATATATATATTACAGATAAGCGAGGAGGAAATTTCATTTTTGACCGGGGGAGATGATCCTTATGATGATAATGTGGTACTTAAGAAGCTTTTCCATCCCAACCTCAAACTTCTACTTGTAACTGAAGGGTCAGAGGGCTGCAGATATTATACCCAGGTAATCATATAGATTTCATTTTTTTTCTCGCACGTCCCTGGAATCTATAAATTAAAAGTTATAATCTTATTGGGCAATGACTTCATTTCTAGGGGAATTGTTTTATGCAAGCAATTATTCTTAGCATAATACACAACTTTGCTGGATGATTTGACAAAGAATGCACTCATCGTCAATGATATCTCTCATTCTCTAGTGAGGAGAGAGAGATGCATTTTCATGGTCTATTATCTAATTCAACGCACTACCTCACTGGTGTATTTATTGTCAAGCTATTTTCTCAGACATGAACTCCATACAATGTGTGCAGAAATTTAAAGGTAGAGTAGGCGGAGTTAAAGTTAAAGCTGTTGACACTACTGGTGCTGGTGATGCATTTGTAAGTGGGATACTTTGCAGTTTGGCTTCAAACCTAAATCTATTTCAGGTATGCATGAGTACACGTAGTTTTGTTCATCTTGGGTTTAAGAAATTAAACATTACTAATAATTTCATTCTTGTCTTAGTGAGATAACTAGTTGATTCATCATCATCGTCAAAGTCTTGTCTCAACTATGTCGGGGTTCTTGTCATTCTGGTTCCAAATTCTCAAATAGGTTGCACTTCTTTAGATCTTTCCATATTCCTTTCATCCATGTCCACTCTTGAGGGCCATCAACCTATAATAGAGAAAAATTTTTCTCATTAACACAGTTGTTGGCCTTCACTTCAAATGTCCAAACCATCTCAAACGAGTCTCTCTTAATTTATCAACTATTGATGCTACCACTAAATTCTCACATAAATGCTATCATTTCTAATTCTATCTTCTCTTGTCTCACCACCCATCCATCTTAATATTCTTATCTCTGCTGCACTCATTTTTCTTGCATGTGCTTTTTCCTAGATGGCCAAATTTTGCACCATAGGTCATAACTAGTTGATTCTGTTAATTTAGTTTTAACTATGCCATGTGATTCTCATCTCCTCCTTTTGATCTGTCCCTTATTTTTTATGTGTCTTTTTGTATGACTCATATTGCTCTTCATATTCTAATTGCAATCTGTTAAATTATTATCCAACTTTCTTTTCAGTAGCTATTGTGAATGCGTCATTATTTTGAATCTTAACTACATGGCATGAAAATCGTTGTTAGGTTCTTTAGCAATACTTTTAGTTCAAGGATTCTACAGAAGCAATACTTTGATACTTGAATTGTTCAACACTCGAAATAATTACTCTCTCTCTCTCTCTCAAATTGGTATCAAAGCTTCTGCTGCCTCACTCTCCCCGTAAGACATGCATGTTGCAGTCCACTAGTATGATGTGGCCCACTGAATGCTGTGTGCATGGAGAGCTTCAAAAAATGTGTTTGAGTGGACTATGAGTGATAATTTGTTGTGGGATCATGTATGTCTAACAGGTTTTTTTGGTGGTTACTTAGTTTAAGCGTGTTACTATGTAAGTGAGCTCCGAGACATTACTGGCTTTACACAATCTAGGAGGACATGAGTTATCAAACAAGGGTTGAACATATCATCCTAGATATTTGAAGGCTACTTGAGTTGGTATGTTAGAATAAAAATAGGAGCGGAAATGAACACATTGGTGACGTGTACATGTTAGAGAAGTTCTTTTATGTTCCCATAAAAAACATAAAAAAAAAACTAGTAATATCATTAATTAATAAAAATTTTGGGTTTCATAGCAAGAAATTAACTTCTCAATACCATTTTCCTTATTTGCTTGCTTTTCTTGTATCATATAACCATGCTTTCTTAATAATTCTTTTTGTTATGTACAAAAAGGAAAAAACCCACTTCCGTATCAATTTCACCAATTGAACAATTTCTCATCACATCACTTGGTTCCTCACAGAATCATCAAACCATTCAAAGTAAGTCTAAGAAGCTGATGCCATGAAAAATCAACTGAAAACACAAATCAATGATCTATACCAATTCAAATAGGCAGAAATTCAGGCAATATTTCATATAAGAAGTCACCAATAATTCTTGTAAAAGTCATAGAGGAACATTAAGAGAAACTGTAGATTTATTAACAAATTTACATTTACGATCTTTGAAAGTTTAAATACTCTATGTAAGACATCCTTTTCTTAGGAACCAACCAAAGGCAGGCAAATAAGTCCAAAATACGAATGGCAACAAAAGCAAGGCTTCAAATCCGCCAAAACAGCTGATCAAATACAAATGTTGTAAGCTCCATAAGCCAGATACTACATGACATAAGAATCAAGAGGATTCCAATCACCTAAATTGGAAAACAAAGGAATCTCAACAAGCTTGGAAGGATAGGACCATAATGCACCCCTTTGAAATGATAACTGGTTCATCATCATCATCATCATCATCATCAAAGCCTTATCCCAACCACGTTGGGGTCGGCTACATGAATTCTGTTTTTTCATTCCGTTCTATCTTGAGCCAAATCCTTCAATAAGTTAAACTTCTTCAAATCTGAATCAATGACGTCCATCAATGTTTTCTTCGGCCTACCTCTACCTCTTGATGAGCCATCCACCTGTATAGCCATACTTTTTCTCACCGGTGCCATTACCGGCCTACGCTCAACATGCCCAAACCATCTTAAACGGGTTTCTTTAATCTTATCCCCTGTTGGTGCTACCCCTAAATGCTCTCGAAAGTGCTCATTTCGAATTTTATCTTTCCTAGTTTTACTACACATCTACCTAAGCATTCTCATTTCTGCTACATCCATCTTATGAATATGCGTCTTCTTAATTGGCTAACATTCTACTCCATATGTCATAGTTGGTCTAACCACTGTCTTGTAAACTTTGCCCTTCAATTTCGTTAGCATTCATCTGTCATAAAGTACTCCATAAGCTAGTCTCCACTTCAACCATCCAACTTTTATCCTATGCTCCACATCTTCGTCAATCTCCCCATCCTTACTAATCATCAGCCTAGGTACCAAAAAGAATCTCTACGTGGTATTTCATTAGTTTCAATTTTGACAGTGGTTTCAACACTTTGTATATGTCCACTGAAATTGCAATCTATATATTCTGTCTTTATACGACTTATTTTAAAGCCTCTAGATTCTAATGCCCCCTGCCATCTCTCAAGTTTTGTATTTACACCATCTCTTGATTCATCCACCAATACTATATCATCTGCAAATAACATACAGCATGGTACTTCTTCTTGAATATGTATAATTAACTCATCCATAATTAATGCAAAGAGATAAGGGCTTAAGGTTAATCCCTGATGTAAACCTATAGTTACGGGGAATCCATCTGTTTCTCCACATGTAGTTCTTACATTTGTTACTGCTCCTTCATACATATCCTTAATAATTTCAGTATAACATCTAGGGATATTCCTTTTCTTTAAAACCCACCAAATTAAATTCCTTGGTACCCTATCATAGGCTTTTTCCAAATCAATAAAGACCATGTGTAGATTTTTTCTCTTTGCTCGATATTTTTCCATTAATTGCCCAAGTGAAAAGATAACTTTCATAGTTGATCTCCCTGGCATAAAACCAAATTGATTTTCAGAGATCTTGGTCTTTCGTCTCAGTTTTTGCTCCATTATTCTCTCCCATAACTTCATAGTATGACTCATAAGTTTAATCCCTCGATAGTTGGTACAATTTTGTATATCTCCCTTATTCTTATACATAGGTACTACAATGCTTCTTCTCCATTCATCCGGCATTTTCTTTGTCACAAGTATCTTATTGAATAGTCTACATAACCAACTTACCTCAACCTCTCCTAAGCATTTCCATACTTCTATCGAAATACCATCTAGGCCTGTTACCTTTTTTGTCTTCATTCACTTCAATGCTTCCTTCACTTCCACCCCTCTACTTTGAGGGAGAAAAGTATGATCTAGTGATGAAGTATCCTCATTAACTCTTGTATTGCCCAAATGTTCTTCATTTAAAAGTTTGTCAAAATATTCCTTCCACCTTTCTTTAATATCGGTGTCCTCCACCAGAATATTTTCCTCATTGTCCTTGATACATTTGACATGATGTAAGTCCCTACTTTTCTTTTCTCTTATTTTTGCAAGCTTAAAAATATCTTTTTCTCCTTCTCTTATTCCCAGCTTGTTATAGAGGTCATCGTATGCTTTGTACTTTGCACTACTTGCTACTTGCTTAGCTTCTTTCTTTGCCTTCTTATACAGCTCAAAATTTTCCATACTCTTAGAATCAATATGTCCCAGGCTGTTGCTTTGTTGGTTAGGGACGTGTCGTGTGTGTGGGTGCACTTATACACACACAAAAAATATATATATATATTCAATATAAAGTAAAATCAATATTTGAACTAACACAACAGGCCATACCTGTTAGACGGAAAAAAACAATAGCTAAATGAAAACTGCTCCACAGCTCTTTAGCTGGAAAGAAGAGGGCCACAACGGCATAAGGCTGTGGGGGGCTGATCTTTTTCATTATATTGCTTTGTCTTAATAGAACTAATCTCGGTAAGTGTTAGACATTTGATCAATACCTGGCAATTGGAGCCCCAAATAGTAGTGGCATTTGATGTTGACATGTCCCCTTGCAAAATAAATCATTGGACTCAATCATTGTCTGGTATTTTCTTTATGAGAAACTAATCGCAGAATCCATCATAGCTTTTCATTCAACTCAGTTTGCTTGAGGCAAACACTAGTTCAAGGAGAAAATCACAGAAAAAATGCTAGACAGGGAAACACGCGCTTCTTTTGTTAATCAAGGTGGCTCTCTTCCCAGTTGAGAAAATACATTTTGGGATAGAATTTGCAAGAGTGAGCTGAAAAGAAAAAATTCTGTTTCTCCATTCGGTTCTATTTTGGGCCAAATCCTTAGATAAGTTAAATTTCTTCAAATCTAATTTAATCATATATAAATATATATTTGAAAAATAAATAAACATAAGAAAATGCAATACAAAAAAGTAATTACATAGAGACCCTTTAACATAGCTACTTGATTGCTGTCTGCATTAATCTTTGGGGGAAAATTTGTTGTCCTGAATGACGATAGTTGTGATGAATTGTAAAAAGACCCTTGGAAGATGCCAGATGGATCATTAGAAGCAGACAACTGACCCCCAAATCTGTGCTCATATGGTGGTGAATGTCAAAATGAAATTTAAGGTGACTTCTTTACTTTCTCTGTTTGTGGTAGATTTTGGGAGACTGACCCTTTTCTTATCACTGGAATCTTCAATATACCTATGGAATTCTTGAATTCTAATATTGGATGACTTGTTACTTCAGGCTGCATTAGGTCTCAAGGGTTCAAACAGAAACAAGTAGCCATCTGTTCACTGTCTTTGCAGTGTGGCACTGAACTTGACATTCTAAATAGCTGTCAAAACTCCATTTCTTCTAGATTATATTGTTGAGGAAAATGGAAAGGTAGCTCAGCCTGATTTGTGAGGTTATGAGAGTTTTCATTATGGGGTTCCTTAGCCTTGGTTGGTAGATATCTGTGCATTTCCTTGGTCCTATAAATACCACACTGGCTCAATTCTCTTAATAAATCTGCAGAACCTTCATGAACGCCTTTTTCAATGAGACTTTCTTGGGGCATGGGTTTGTCACAATTAATCCATATCAGAACCTTGGTTTTAATCTGATTATTGAGTTTGACCTTTTTCTTAGGCAGGGATGATATGGTTCTTTAAGTAGGGTCAAGAGTCAGGACCCATAATGCCTAATATGTCCACTATTTGATTTTTGGAGCAATTCCCCTTGAACTTTGGTTGCAACAAGTAATCTTATCAACTTGGAACATGATGCTATGATGCAGCCTCTATGAGATGGGCGTACAGAAGGGGCCATATCCAGTGGCATCTGCAGGATATGCTCAAATAAACTACCTTTTTTCTCCATTGCAGATGTCTTAGGCAAGTTGTAGTAGGACTCTCAGATGGAAAGAATGTTTGCTATACTTCATATTTAGTTTCCATTGTTATTGGTAATGTAAATTAACTAGGATATTGTAAATATTTTTCTCGTAAAAAGTGAGGTGATGATTTGGATTAGGGAAGCCATGTACAGTAGGATTAGGATACCCTTGATTTCCTATATAAAGCAATGTAACAACACAATTGGTTGCAAAGTTACAGATAAAGAATCTCTTTATTGGGAACCTTATTAAAGGTTTGTTCGTGCACAGGTGTCCCTTAGAACCATTGATCAATGTGATCTGGGTATTGATTAGACCATATACACCGCTTGCAATCTCTACATTCAAAATAGAAGGATGTTTGAAGTCCTGATATTGTTAGGAATGGGGCGAGAGGTTTGCTCTAACATCAAATTGGTATCAGAGCTCTTGCCTACATTAGAAATGGTATCAAAGCAAGTTATGATCCTGCCAAAAAAAAAGGCTCTCAATCAGGGGGTGACAACTTTGCTATAACGATGGAATCGATGGAAGAAGTCCAAGAGTTCTTGGCAACTGGCAAGGATGGAGGAAGAATTTGTATTAGAAGATCTTACTGTAAATCTTGATATGGACTATCAGTGAGATGATCCAACCATTGAATTGGAGAATATATCAGCTGAGGATCTAGCTGGGAATGATCTGCCACTTTATTTGGCAGATCATTGGTGTGGAGAGAGATCTAACAAATGAAGATATAGTCATAGATCTTGAAATGGAAGATCTTCCAATCAAAGATTCAAGGGTAGATATGGTAGATTCAGATAAAGAGGATCATTGGGGATAATTGGGAGGGCAATTCTACTATAGATCCTGATGAAGCTTATCAAGTAGAAGATAGATCTAAGGGGAGCCTACCTACAGGCCCATTCGATCAAAGTTTCGGCATATGACCAAACTCGTTTGGTGATGCAGAGAAAATTGATTTTGTGATTAGTGGTTGGAATTGACATTATAATGGTGTTCAAACTTCAAACAATCAAAGCATTGTTGTCAAATCTAGTGAATGGATGGGTTAAACAACCAAGTCTAATGGGTCATGGACGTTCACTTCAAATCTACCAACTGATGGCAAATACAACATTAAAAAAAAAAAGGGGCGGCCCAGTGCACGAGGCTCCAATATAGCGGTGCCTCGGGAGGGCAAGATGTATGCAACCATACCTTCATTTTGAAGAGGCTGTTTCCGTGACTTGAACCTGCGTCCTCCAGGATGCTACTGATAAGCCTTTATCGTTGGGACAAGCCACCCTTCTCAGCAACTTGAGCGAATGAATGGCTAATGAGAGCTACCAAATGTTTGTATGTGGAATGAAAGATTGAAGGAATAACAATGGCTTATCTTTGTGAATTTCTTATTCGGTCCCAATGGATGACAGTATCACACGCAAACTGAGGGCGAGTTTCACCAAGTGGGAGGGAATGATGCAACTGGTATGAGGTAGACCCACAGGTGGGACCTCATCTATTGGTGTTCTAAATAGATGCTCAAATGAACAACTTCATTCTTTCCCCTGCACTTCCTTTATGTCAGTTGAATTAATTATTTAAAGTGGAAGAATGCAGCTATTTTTGAGATTTAGTTTCCATCATCATTGATGATCTAGATTAAATAGGATATTTTGAATATTTTCCTTATAAAAAGAGACGTAATGGATTAAAGTGGAAAAGACCTTTAAAGTAGGGTTAGAATTTAGGATGCTATGTAAAGTAATGTAGCAGTAAATATTTGGTGAAAATGATGAATAATAATCTCGTATTGGGTTTTCCTGTGTAAAATATGGATGCAACCACCATTTTGAAGGTTTGTTTGTACAAGGGTAATTCTCAGCACTATTGAGTAGCATGATTTGTCTACTGATGTGATTATCTTCACCACTTTTCATATTCTAAATTCAAAATAGAAGGATATTTGAACTCCTGATCTAATTGGCAATGTTTGGACTATCCCTTGTCCTAGTTTTTTTTTTTTGGAAATGGTAACTTGTTCTAGCTTTTTTCTTCAGCAATATCAAACCTTATAATTATTATTCTTCCATTTTTTCAGAACTCATGAAGTGGTTCACTCACCCTACTTTGTTTCCAATCCTTGCCCCATGATTCTCATCCCCTTCTCTGTTCAGCCAAATTGTCTATAAATGCATGTTTACATATGCCAAAAAACTCACATGGGAAACAAGCCCTCGAGTCTTGGTAATCAATTCATGTTTGGATTGTGACAAAATTTTACACTGACTGTCAACCTACCTAACACAACCCCCCTCCTTTCCCGGGGCTTGGAACCTCCAGTCAAAACTGGTGGAGTGAAGTCTTGGTAATCAATTATCTTGCTTAAATGTGGAACCATCTGGCCATGCTGCTATGACTTCACAATTCAAACAGTTAATGTGATGGGTGCCTTGCTACGGGTAGGTCAGGCTCTGAGGCATGGCTGAGTGTATGATTTCTTCTATTTTTTTTTTTCCACCTTTCGCTGCATGGATCAAACTAATGCACTGTGAAGCACATACACCATGTCCCGAACCAGCTAAGCTACAACTTAGGTAGCTGAGTGTTACACTTAGGTTGGGCATCGAAGGAACAAAATATAGTCAGACAACCTTGGCCTCCGAAAATTCCCCCACAAGAATGGATGTCTGATTTTTCCCTGTTTAAAATTGTGGAGACAATTTCTCTGTTTGTGCCGATAGAATTATCCAGAAGTAGAGAGGTTAAAGTATGCTAATCCATCAGATTGATGGCTTAGATTACTGAATTCCTCAACCTAAACCATTGTTGGTTGAATGAAAGAAAAAGAGGCTCATCAAGAAGATTAGTTGACCGTTACCCTAAAAGCAATTCAAATTTATCAAAGCTTCGTGTTGTCAACACCAATTGTACATCATGATTAAAAAGAAAAAGCCAATTGTGTCTCACTGACTGTTGAGATGCCTCCTTTTTTTGTGGTGGTTTGTAACCCTCTGGTATGGAATGTTTTCTGGAGGTAGTTTTGCCAAAAATGAGAGAGTACCATTTACTGAGAGAACTAGCTTCTAATTTCCAGTATCATGTTGAACAACCATGACATCCTCTTAAGTGAATGCAGATGACAAGTGCATGATGATCATTATTTAGGACTTTTTTGTTTAGTTATAATTGTTATAGTTATATTTGCTATGGTTGTGTGGAAAGGCCATGGTAATATTCCAAAAAATGGACTAATTATGAACCTGAAGGTTCTGTTTTATCATTAACAGGATGAGAAGAAGTTGAGGGAAGCTCTTCTGTTCGCTAATGCTTGTGGAGCCCTCACAGTCACAGAAAGAGGAGCAATTCCAGCGCTTCCTACAAGAGATGCAGTTCTTCAAGCCATACCCAATGTTGTTGTATAATAGAACATAGGTTGTATTAGTACAGCTTGCAGTAAAGTTTTTGTTGAGGCAATTTGTAGCCCATTGATAATAGCACTTACAGATCTGAGGGACTGAGACCTCAAACAAATTGAGCATGCGTCCAGACTGGTTTTTCACTTTCTATAACACGTCACATTTAACTCACGGGTTACCTGCAATTAAGCTGCACATATGTATACATGTTATTGGGTTTAAAATTCTTATGCATCCAAATGCTGGTTTTTCACATTCTGATACCCAATACTGATAGGCACATATGCGTGAAGAGCCAACTTGCTCTAATTTTTAGTTGAGCAGAATGATTGGGTCTTCATGAGACCTTTTAATCCAATGGAAGGTAGATAGCTCATAGAAGTGCTTGGCATACAAGCCTTGGCCATAGTTATCAGAATCCTACAATTCGAATCCTGAATTTTAAGGAAAACAATTCATATTTTTCTACAAACCCATTTTA
The DNA here is from genome assembly GCA_037013555.1 of Sextonia rubra. Taxonomy (NCBI): domain Eukaryota; kingdom Viridiplantae; phylum Streptophyta; class Magnoliopsida; order Laurales; family Lauraceae; genus Sextonia; species Sextonia rubra. The sequence goes on from JASUAD010000009.1 coordinate 10,033,830, forward strand.
AGGTGAATCTTAGGATTGAAGTGTAAATCTTACGATTCGATACTTATTTTATTGAATCTTATGATTCAAGCAATTTGGCTGACTGAGAAGATACAACTAATAGGTTAATACTAATAATTTTTTTATCTTTTTCCTTCTTGATTCTTTCTTTCTTTTAACATTTATACTTTCAAAAGTTTATTTAGTTGTTAACTAAACCTCTTAAGAATTATTGCCTCTTTTGGGAGTTTTTAGACATGAATAATGAATATGAATTTAATTAAAGCGTTAGCCTATACGTTTTGTGCTTGTCTATATCTTTCTTTTAAATGTTTTTTTAGTTTTTTTTTCCTTTTTTTTTCATGAACACTTTCTTAGCTTCAAAAGATATTTTATTGTATACGATTTATGGTTTGAATTTCATTTTTACTATTGTATTTTTTATGTTCTTGATACGATTGTATGATAGACTTATTCGGTTATTAATCATTATATTTTTTCTGCTCTAAATGGAAAAATGGATGGGTATTCATATGAAGGAATGCTTTTTTTCTTTTAATTTTGAACTATTCATAATTATTGAAAATTTTTTTAAAAAATCCTACGATTCACAATATGTTTTAGGATTCAATTCAATTCATAGGCATGAAAAATTTGCAATATGGTTCTGATTTTCAAAACTGTGAAGAAGTTAATATTTGTCATGCATTGATGAAAAATAAACAGATTGTGGACTTTTATAATCTTTTCTATTTTTTCTATATTTTTTAGATTTTTCTTATTTATATTAAGAAAAGTAGAAAATATCCTACGATTCACGATTCAATTCGCGATTCAATTCGATTTAACCTCTTGAACGATTCGTTATACGATTTGCGACTTAACAACTATCCTTGGCACCATATTAGGCCAGTTCTGAGAAAAATCATAGCTTGTTCATGTGAAATTGATTCATGTCATTTTGCTGCTGTGTGCTGTAAACTGTCTTGGTTAAAAATACATTCCTTGAATTAATTTTGGACGAGATGAAAACAGCAACAAGGGGTCATCGGAACATTCCTATTGCTCGCCCATGTACAAGGCGCCTCATCACTCGATATTCTTCATTTTTAACATACTGTGGGGGCTGGCGGGCATGCAAAATGATTGTAAAACCCTTTCCGGCTGTTTGGGTAATTCACTTGCAAAGAATATTATCAAATAAAGGATTTTATGTGAAAGAACTTTTAGTTGAACATTGCATGAAATCGGGCCTAGTTAAATTTAGTGCACACAATTGGTCATCTGGTTCGATTTTGTGCAAAACAAAAGTCATTTTTTGTTAAGTGGGAAGTGTCGCTCCCCTTCTATATGACTTTCTTCTTCTTTGTTGGATTGGTGGCTCTGCCATAGAAAAGATGCATTCCTGATTTAAAAAATTAGAAAATAAAGAAAATCTGATCCACTTTCCAATCCGCTCTTTCTCTCCTCCCTCATAAAAAAACCCTGCCACCGGACACATCTCCAATCATGGCCACCTCGCCTCCGGATTCGTGCAGTGTCCAACTAGGAGTTTTTTTTTAATAAAATCCTCTATAAAAATGAAATAAAATAAAAGCATAGTGATCTAATGATGCGGAAGTGTGAATCTGAACCACCAATGTACGATGTGCTACCTTGGTTGGCCATTGGTTCAACCACCCCAACTCAGAAGGATCCTGAGCATCGGCTCAATTTTTCTTTCTGCCCTTTTGTGGGTGGGTGGGTGGGTGGGTAAACTGAGGCGACCATCATCTCAATTTTACCTTTTCCTTTGTTTTAAAATCGTGAGTAAACTATGCATCAGCTCAATTACTGTATACGTTTTGATATGCATCAGCTCAATTACTGTATACATTTGACATTCAGGTTGGGGGTTGGTGAATTGGTGGTGCTGTTGACGCTTGCTGCTGTCAATTTACGCTTTGAAAGCTTTCAAACCACAACTGCCATGAAAATGTATGTCGCTGACAAAAGAAAGAGGCACTTCCAAAAGAGAATTTAAAATTTCAAATAGTCAATGGTGCTTCCCGTCTTGTTATTTGGGACATTCTTCATTGTAAGCGGCCAGCCATACTACCATAAGAACATTCTTTGATCATGTGGCGAAGACATGAACCAATCAGCGGGCCAGCCATACAACCAAAACATCAGCCAATATGGGTCAGCAAATAAACATTAGCAGACGCGTAGATAAGTCTAATTAATCCTCCATCTTCAATGTTTGACCTAATTAAATAAATGTCAGTCCTGCTAGCAATACAAAAACTGCTATTTTGTCCAGCAAATTATATGGTCTGATGAGGTATGCCTCGTGTGGGTAGGATCTACGGGCCTTACCCGATATACTTGTGGGCTGAAAATTAGGTGTTGCCAAAAATAAGACTTACTGGACATCTAGAAGCCTATCACATGATAATCCTTTTTCCTCTGTTTTGATTATCAATTTCATCGCTAAGACTAAAAGACTACAAATGTCCAATGGGGTAGTCACTAACCCATACACGGCCCACCTCTGCAGTCGGTACGGGATCCCACTTAGATGCCATGTTCTCAGCTAATGAATTGAGATAGGACCTATTGACCATATTATATACATAAGTATCCAAGGGGTTACTAAAAATAAGCCTCATTAGACATCTAAACACCCGACTTAAAGAAATTATATGAACAGTCAAAAAGATCATTTTTTTCTTCTATTTTGACTTTCAATTCCATCTAAGTAGAAGGCTAGAAATGACCAATGACACTGATTCTACAATCCACCTCCACATTGGATCCTGCCAAGATGTCATGTTAGAAAAGACATAGTAATATTTATTTGGCTGAGGTGGTCAGGATGGTGGAATCGAATAACAGAGGGACCATGGAGCCCTTCAAGGCTGCACCTAACCTATTCAAAGACTTTCACCAATATCAACTATTCCTAGACGCTCTATTACCCAAAAAAATTAATCATAGATGCTCGGCTTAGATTACAAGCATGTCCTAGATTACAAGCATGTCCGTATCCAAGCATTCCATACAAGAGCGAACATGGAGCCCAATTTCAGTAAATCAGCCTGTTCAACTAATTTAATCCGTATTGAATACACCATGAAATAAAACCATCCTCTGTTCGAGATGCAACCTTCTACCCAAGAATGTGATCCTACTGTTAGGTTTATGTCTTGTATTCTGGTTTAGCCGGATGAGTCACTGGGTTAGCGAGAGACTGGTTTAAGGTCAAGGGTATTTTGGTAATTGTACCGGGGCTTTCTTGGTGGCCAAGAAAGCGGAGATTATATATATGTATAGTCTGTAACCCTAGACCTTGCAGCGGCGGCGGCATTAGTTGCCCGTGGTGCTCCCACACCACGTAGGAGAGATGAGGTGAGAGTGTGGGAATCTCTTGTATGCTTTACTTGTCATAGTGAAGATGTTCGTCTTCCTGTGCCCGTGGATGTAGCCCGGTTTGGGTGAACCACGTAAATCTCGGTGTCTCTTCTTGTGTGTGGTTGATTGTTAATCTTGTGTTCCGTAGATGCGCACAACGGGTGATGTTCCAAAAATCACAACAATTGGTATCAGAGCTTGAGGTTGGTATTCCTTGGGTTTCTGAGCGAGGTGGAGATCGCTCAGTGGCTTGGAAGTTGTGCGCATGAAGATTAACTGAGATCAGGTTCGTGATTTCTGGTTGGGCCACCATCGGAAAAGAAGAAGACGAGATTGGGTTCTCCGGTCTCGCTGAGATCGGAGGAAAAAGAATTCACATGTTTCGTTCAGATCTTGGAGTTACCGCTGTGGTTGTGATCGAATATTGTTCGGTTCGGATCTGTTTTCGTCGTGGAAACAGGAGATCTGGTTTTCCAGATCTGATAGGAGAAGATCGGTAGGTGGGCCACACGTCAATCGGAGATCTCTGTGTGAAGACAGAGAAACCGATTCCGGAAGAAGAAAACAGAAGAAGATGGACCTCCGGTTCCAGAGCAGCGCCGTGGCCGCCCTGCAGGAGGCCGCTGAGGCCTATTTGGTGGGGGATGGTGGCGCTGAGGGAAATCAGAAGAGCACCGAGCTTCTGATCAGGAAGCTCCCCTTCCAGCGCCTGGTGCACGAGATCGCTCAGGACTTCAACACCCAACTTCCTCCTCGCGCCGCTGCTGCGTCGCCCGGATCAGACGGTTGCCTGACTGCACAGACGCCGAAAATCGCGCGCATCTCGGTCACCACTGAGATCATCGCCGAGATCCTCGCCGTCCTTGTCGCCGGAGAAACGAACGGTTCGGGTACGAGGCGGTCTCTGCAAGTTGCAGAAACAGAGACCGGAAAACAGAGAAGAAAAAAAAAAATTTTTTACTCACCGGTCGCCGCTGCCCGCCGCCGTCACAGCCCAGTCGCCGCAGCCGTCGCGGTCGCCGTGCTGTCGCCGCGCCTCGTCGCTAGTGGCCGGCGCCGCAGAAGACCACAGCGGAATCCGCGGTCTGCAACTGGGTTGCAGACCCGGTCGCTGCGCTTTGTTGAAGACGATCTTCTGGGCTTTTGGGTTCGGGTCAGGTCAGTATGACCTGACCCGCCGTGGAGCAAGCCCAGGCAGCCAGATCCCAGGTTGGTTACAGGTCTCGGGTCGGGCCAGTCCTGACCCGCAGTGCAGCAAAAGCCCAACAGAACAACACAGGTCGATTCCGGGTTATCGTTCGGGTTTCGGGTTTCAGGTTGGGTCCGACCCAACCCGCGGAGACAAGCCCGGCAGAACAGGTTCAGGCCGGGTCAGGTCAGGTCCGACCCGAGCAGTTAGCAGACGGTCCAGCCCAGCGCAAACGGACAGTTCAGTTCCGGGTCAGGTGAACCCGACCCGGGTCCGCTCCAGAAGCCCAGTAGACAGTGCAGTGACGTCAGCAGTGACGTCAGCAACGGTCAAAGTCCAGATTTGACCAGATTTGCGGCTGAAATTGTTTCTGCGATATCTTGATCGTCCGATGTCCGATCGGAGATCCGTTTGAGCCTACGGACTCGTTTCGAGCAGATCTACGCAGTGGAAGAGGTTGATTGGCTGTTGGACAGTCAAGGAGGAGGTTTGATCGATTGGAGCGTAGAAACTTGTTTCTACGTTATCGGAGCCATCCTGAGTTGGATTTTAGATCCGTTTCTTCCAGCGTGCTCGTGGTGACGAGATCTATGACTTGATGCAGAGATCTAGAGGAGATCTGAACAGATGTGGATTCAGGCTAGAATCAGGTCTACTCGACCTGGTTGTTGTTGCAACCCCAATAATAGGAGTCGCCGGCCTAGTTGCAAAGGGTTTGCTGATCACATGATCGCATGTGATGATATTCATCTTGCCAGAACCAAGCCGGAAAAGCAGCAAGGAGGAGCTGATGTATCAGCAGTTGATCGGAGGCCCGGTCAAATGGAGTTTTTTGACCGCTCGGAGGCAGAGGTTGTTCTGCAATGGAGTCATCTGGACTTGTATTCCCGATCTGTTTGCTTGCATGCTTGTGGTGATTGGATCTTCACAGTGATGTTGAGGATGGGGCAGGATGGTGAGTGATTCAGATATCACTCAGATTCGTCAATGGTTTCGAACTTTTAGTTCGAGGTGGAGTTTGACGAGATGAACTTTGCTCAAAGTTCATGTGCTGGTTCAACATGTCAAAGTGTTGAAGAAGACTGCATCCCTGGTGCAGTGACGTGCCATTCAGCAGGGTACGTGAAGACATTGCCGGTTTTATCTCCTAGTAGCTCGAATTGTACGGAGTTGTACGGAATTCAAGCCAAGGTGGAGATTGTTAGGTTTATGTCTTGTATTCCGGTTTAGCCGGATGAGTCACTGGGTTAGCCAGAGACTGGTTTAAGGTCAAGGGTATTTTGGTAATTGTACCGGGGCTTTCTTGGTGGCCAAGAAAGCGGAGATTATATATATGTATAGTCTGTAACCCTAGACCTTGCAGCGGCGGCGGCATTAGTTGCCCGTGGTGCTCCCACACCACGTAGGAGAGATGAGGTGAGAGTGTGGGAATCTCTTGTATGCTTTACTTGTCATAGTGAAGATGTTCGTCCTCCTGTGCCCGTGGATGTAGCCCGGTTTGGGTGAACCACGTAAATCTCGGTATCTCTTCTTGTGTGTGGTTGATTGTTAATCTTGTGTTCCGTGGATGCGCACAACGGGTGATGTTCCAAAAATCACAACACCTACTTCAAAACTTGCCATTCCTCGTTCATGATCTCCTGATACACCCACCAGAAACCAAGAGTTTTCATGATTCCTTCACGACAATTCATAACAATATATGAGCAATCTCCGCATAAATAGAACAGCGAGCGACTTCCATTATTTGAGTGGATTGATACGAAGTTTTGGATTGAGGACGCTTGACCCAAATCCAATACAATAATTTCATGAAACTAAGATCACGTTATAAATCAGCAAAACTGCTAATTGAGATAGTTCTATCCTTTAAGTACAGGTCCTAAGATTTTTAGAGATCAACGCTACAACAGGGGTTCTACCAACATCCAGATAATACTTTCAGTTTAGATAGCTAAGGCTATATCAATGGTGAAGGAAGTAGGGCATGCCATATTTCAATATGGTTTCCCACATAGTTTAGCTTGGGTAACTGAAATTGGGTTGTGGCCATTTTCAGAGATCACTGACACTAGGAGTTCTACCAACATCCAGATAACATTTCCTTAAGTGAAAAAGCCGCAAGACCAACAGTAGGAAGACTGATTTCAATGGCGAACACAGTGAAACAGAGTCCTGGAGGGGCTTGAATCAAATGGACGATGACAGGTAGCTTAGAAAAGGGCACCTCACCAAAAAGCAATGTTTCGTATGTGTACCTGACCATCTGATACCGCTGCAAGATCACATGAGGAAGACAAACCAGATAAATTGATCTTCTCACCCATCCAAAGGTTGTGACCAACCTTTTTACAAGAGTCGAGTGCCTCTAAAGAGGATCTCTCCAAATTTTATTTCTAGTATCAAAACCCAAGTTTTCCTTGCATTACATCTCTATTTAAGAAGTAAAATTAACAAAATTCCTATCAATATCTAAACCACTTAATATTAATCTAATCTTAATAACCAAAGATTTTGTTAATAGTTTAAACAAAACAGAAAGGAGGATAAAAGAAACAATTTAGAAATGAAATCTCAAGCTTATCTTTCTCCTTTTTTGGATTTTGATGGCCCCATATAGCTAGAAAAGAACATTAACACATTAAACCAATATCTCTGATAATGCCTCCTGAGACCTGCCAATTTATGATTACCATAACAATACTGTCCAAGTTTACTCTTAATTGGTCCTTAGATGGACGAGACCAAAATGGATGAAGTGAAAGGAATGAGGGAAAGAAAAGGCAACCCTGAATGATTGTCTGAAGTCTGAACTGAGAACTCATGAAACCGACTCAGCAAGAGAAGAAACCCAATTCACTCCATTAGAAAACACCTTATCCAACAACATCATTAGAAAACACCTTATCCAACAACACCACCAAAGTAGAGGATCTACCTTCAAAGCATCTGATATTCCTTTCTTCCCCGAGGAAAAATGAAAAAAAAAAGACAAATGCAATGGGCATGGCTTTCCACATTATACAGCTCTGAGTATACTAACTTTCTAATTCCAAGCCATAGATAATTCCTGCAGAGTGTATGGAAGAGACCAGAAGCACTCAAAGAAGAACAAACTTCCACACACAGATTGACCAATGTGATGACGAAGCAGAAGACGTGCAACTGAATCCGAATCTACTAAGCATATAGGGCAAGCCTTGACAATTACCATCTTGTGGAGCCTAACATTATCCATTGTAAGATGCCCCTAAGAACTTCCAAGCAAAAGTTAGGGCCATTGGTGGGCTTTGATCTTACCAAGACCAGCTAGATGGTTGGCAAATGAAAGCTCCCTGATAGAGACTGGAAGAATGAAGTAATTGTAGTCATCCACACCCTCCAATCAGTCCCTCTTCCAAAATATACACTCCGCAATGAGAGCCAACAAAGAACGCCAAACCAGCTGACTACTCATAGAAAGGTTCTTCCTAAAGACAGAACGCCAAACCAGCTGACTACTACTAACAATGGTGATCGCTTGTGGATTCTAAGCACATCGAAAAAGGTCTACAAAACTGCTAGGAAGGGGTCTATCACTCGCCCAAATGTCTGGCCTGAAGCGAATTAGCTTTCCACTTCTGGCCCTTTTTTTTATAGTCAAGAAAAGCATCCTCCGCAATACAATTCCCCTCCATAAACCAAAAGAGAGTGCACTACTTTCCTGAATAACCCAACAATTTCTCGAGATGCCATATTTAGGCATGAGACCTTGCTTTCAAAGACCGATTAAGTTATCGCCAACCCTCCATTATCATTTGTCTAACAATGCCTGATTCATCTAGCACATAGGTTCGAAACCAAGGCCCCATCGATCTCGAATCTACAAACCAACCACCAAGCAACCAAGATGAACTAGTTTTTGGATTCCTTATCCTGCCATGGAAAGTCTTTTCGAAGCTTCTATGTGGTTTGAAATTGCTACTGGGCATTTGTAAAAAGAGATAAAATTGATGGGAAGGTTGGAAAATGGAAAGAGCAACTTTGTTATGGGTGATTCTTCCTCCAAAGACAAGTATCATGCCTTCCAAGTAGCAAGGTTTCTTTCCGTTCTTTCTACCACTAGGATTTCAAATGGCCTGACACCTACTTGCAAAAAGAGGAAGACCCAAATACAACACAAGAAGAAAACCTGCTTTACACCCCATGATATCCACTAACTGCAAGAGATGGTCAATGTGGGTTTCAAACCCAATCAACTCACTTTGGAAGAAAATAATCATCAGGCCAGAGACCACTTCCAAACACAATAAGATTGCTTTGATACTGTTCATTTGCTCCTCAGACACAAAAAAGATAGGCATGTTGCCAGCAAATTGGAGATGGCTCAACAGAGGGGCTTCCATTGCTGCCATGAAGCCTCCAATCAAATTAGATTGAGCTGCTGCAGGCACCATCTGGGTAAGAGGATCTCCCACAAGCACAAACAGAAAAGAGGACAAAGGATCACCTTAGTGTGAACCCCTTGAAGCTGTGAAAAAACCTTTTGGGGTCTCATTGATAAGCATTAAGAAAGAGACTGATGCAACACTTCACATGATTTATTGCACAAGGTGTTGCACCTAAATAAGATTTGTTGTCTCAAATCAATGATTATTGACATAGCCAACTAATGAAAAACAGTTCGATCATAAATGATAGAAAGCCCCCATGTTTAGTGACATAAAACTTAGGTTAACTCTTCTTGTTTTTTAATTAAAAACCAACAACAGACTACGTCATAGTTTGATTTATGCCCCACATTTCTTGTCAATAACTATATTGCCATAGGTTTTTTTTTTTTGTCAACTATTTCTTATCTCATTCATTTAGTTTTCCTTTAAACTTCAAATAAGCTCTTTAAAGACTTGTTTAGATTATGTACTTGCGAAATAACAAATCTTCATAGTTCATCAAAGATCAAATGTCACCAAACAATGGTAAGCAATTGAAGTTCAACCATATTTCAAGTCAAAATAAAATTGAACAACAATTAGCATTCAACAGAATAAATTATTTTAACTGTTCTAGTTTAACAGCCAACAGAAAGATTGAGATCGTATAGCAGCCAAATTATGGTTACACATCTACGGTGCAATTAGTTAGAAAGAAAACCCCTCAAGCTTGAATAAAACATCTCTGATTAATACAAATAGAGAACAGAACCAATACAAATGCGGAAAAAAAAAAAACTCTTTGTGACAGAAAAGAAACATCGTTAAGGTCCAATAAGAAAAGTTCAAAAATACCATAAGCACTTTTTCAGCGGGTAATTGCAATTAGTCATCATCTCCCAGTAACCCTAAGTAAAGGAGAAATGATGCCCTGTATCTCTAGCAAGGAATGCTGTATTTTGACCTCCTCTGCAACCAGACGCTTCAGATTCCTAATGTTCCCCCTCAAAGCATCCGAGGTCCTAACATCCATTGCTCGCAATTGAAGCACCTTCTTTGTGAAACCCATCAAGAAACCAGCATATCTTGGCTCTGTCAGGCACCTTTGAAGGAATCTCAAAAGAACTCCCAGCTCATCCACATCCAGATTCTCCACGCATTTCAACAGCTTCTTCCTAGCCACCAACTCCTCCATTACTGCCACGGCGATCCGCGGGTTGTTCTCATTCAATGCAGAAACCAGCGCGTCTTTGTGCCTGAATTGCTTCAGCAGCTTATCATGCTCGGCCAACTTCACCTTATTTTTTCTGCTAATAACAAAATCATCTTCAGATGGCTTCTCGTTCTGACCACGGCTGAAGTAGCGAAAATTTGAGCGTTTCGAAGCCTGCTTGTTATCCCCTTCGCTCCCAAATTCTCCCAACCGATTGGTCTTCTTCTCCTCATCATCCATTTCTGCATCCTTCTTCTTCCTCGTGCTGACGAAGAGGACCCCATTTGAGGAGCCGGCAACGCGGCCAGAGCCAGAAGGAGAGAACCCAACCGAGAGAAGGGGCGCAGGGTACCTCATCGAGTGGGTCATCTTAAATGCGGCGAAGTCCAACACCTTCAGATATCCATCCAATGAGACGCTCAGAAGACGGGGCTGCTCGCCGCCGTCCTTCCAAACCTTCCCGGTGCAAAGCGCCGTGACAGTCTTGTTGTGGCTCTCTACGGTGTGGAGGAGGCGACCGCCGCCGATGACGTCCCATATCTTCACACAGTTCCCGCCCGCGGTGGCGATAAGGCCGCCGGAGGGGAGGAAGAGGACGCTCTCGACGGGGTTTCCGTGGGTGAATTCGATGACAGGTTTGGAAGGGGAAGGGCCGCGGACGTCCCAGAGGCGGACGGAGTGGTCGTAGGAGCCAGTGGCGAACAGGTGGGGCGAGGCGGGGGAGGCGGCGCCGGCACGGACGTAGTCCTTGTGGGACGGAAAGGAGAGGATGGGGGTCTCGGAGGGGACGTCCCAGTAGTTGAGGAGCGCGTCGTCGGCGCCGGAGAAGAGGTGGAGCTTGTCGGAGAGGCGGGGGAAGCGGACGACGTGGGCGGGACGGGAGTGGGAGCGGAGGAGGCGGAGGGGGAGGCGTGAGGAGGGGTCGAAGATGTGGAGGGTGCCGGAGTGGGAGCCGGCGGCGAGGAGGAGGCCATCGCAGCGGAAGGAGGGGGAGTAGGCGATGTCGGTGAAGGAGGAGGAGAGGGAGGAGACTGGGGAGAAAGAGAGTGAGGAGTAGATGGAGAGGGAGGCGGAGGAGGAGAGGGCCATGTGGTGGGGTGGGACAGGGGAGAAATCGACGGCTGTGATTGGGTAGATGGAGGAGGAAGGGTGTTTGGTGGTCTTGAAGGAGGCCCAGAACTTGGATTCTGGGTTTGATGAGGGCCTTCGATGGCTTGGGGTGAGGCGTGCTTGGGCTGGGAACATTGGGGGGTTGATAGGGCCCTCAGCCGTTTCTGCCATGGCTGCTGCTGCTTCTGAATTTGGGACAAAGGAGGAGTAGAAGAAGGATAGGAGTGTCTTGTGTCTTAAACCCTTCACACCTAATCTCTAGGGTTTATGCCTCTCCTTGGCTATCTCGCTCTCGGTCTCAATTGACAAGGGTGGAAATCCTGACTTACAACGCAGTGGCAATGTGTAACCCCACGAGGGCCAAGTTACTGAAATTGAGGTGGTTTTTCCTTTTTCTTTTATTTTTTAATTTTATTTTATATAAAGGCTCAAAAACAACAAAACAAAAAAGGAAGAAAAAAAATAAATAAAAATATCCAAAATGGCCTCAGTCCTTCTCTCCCAAACACCTTCTCTCTCTATCCCTCCTCTCTCTCTTTCCCTTCCCCACCTCCCCATCCAGCCGGCGAACTCTCCCTCCCCTCCCCTCCCCTCCCCTCCCTCTCTTTCTCTCTCCCTCTTCCTCTTCCTCCTCTTCCACCTCCTCTCTCCCTCTATTCTCTCTCTCTTTCCCTCTCCCTCCCTCTTTCCTCCCTTCCTCCTTTCTACTCTTCCCTGCAGTCTTCCTACAGCAAGGAGACGCCCCCTACCCCCACTGCGAGAATGAGGAGAAAGGGGGAAAGGAGTAAAGAGGGAGGGAGAGGGAAAGAGAGAGAGAATAGAGGGAGAGAGAGGAGGAGGAGGAAGAGGAAGACGGAGGGAAGGGAGAGCCCCTTCGCCGGCCAGAGGGGGAGGTGGTAAAGGAGAGGAGGGAGGAAGAGAAAAGGTGTATAGGGAGAAAAGAGATAAGGGCATTTTGGAAAGTTTTGATTTATTTATTTTTTTATTTATTAGCTATGTAGGAAGAGCCAAAGATAATGTACATATAGCAGCTCTTTTAAGAATCATCAAAAAGCCCTTATATATAGAGAGAGAAAAAGAGATTTTCAAAAACTCCCCATTTTAAAAAGGGGAGTTTTTTACCCCCCCCCCCCTCCCCCCCACCCCCCCCCCCCCCCCCCCGGGTTTGAATTTTTGGAGAAGTTTGGAAGAAGTGAGATGCTAAATGTCAAAGTCATTATTAATAGAAGGGTCAACAGTTCTTTTCAATTTTTCACTAAAAAAATGAATTTTAGTAGAAGCCTAAGATATAAGAGCTTTTTGAGCCTTTTTTTTTTGTAAAAAAACTCATTGAAATTTGGGCAGTCCAAAATAATCAGCCTTCTCAGTTGGCTTAATTATTTGATGTCAATGGTAGAACAAAGTAAAATTGACATAAGTTTTGAGAATACGTCATATAATTGCACCTCATTTATTTTAAATGGTCTAGATTTTAACATTGTTGGGGAGCATTAGATCCGACGCTTATGTTTTTACCCCTTTATTGGATCCAATGCTCCCCTGTTAAAAAAAAATTGTTCTTTCCGCTTCAACCTCAACATCTCAATCTTCCTTTTCTCCACTACTATATTGTCATTGAGGAACTCAACACTCGATCCATCTTCATCGAAGAGTCTATTGCATCAATCCCTTCAATTTTGCAACCTTGCCATAGAGAGTGGAGAGAGGTTTATCGGCCGTTTCACACACGAAATCCCAAAAGAGCTGGGTGTCGTTAGATTTGCCATAAACATCAAGAATCTTGCTGTCGGTGATTAGGGGGATGATGTAAAATGGAGGAATCGGTGGATGGGTCTCCATGAAAATGGAAATCTATTACAAACCTGGGGGAAGAATTTGTGGGTGAATGGGAAATCGAGGTTTTGGAGGTTGGCAGAGAGGTTGGTGTCTGGGTCATTTTCCTACTGGAAGAAAATGGAGAGGGAAAACAAAATAAGTGCCCTCTCTCTCTACTTTCTATGGCACTAGGGCAGACCTACATATATCCAAATAGGGGCGAATGTACTTCTTGAACTTTGGTCCACTTCTAAAACCATTGTCAAAATTCTGATTTTACTTTAAATATTTACATAAAAACTCTACGTCTGCCTTTAAAATTCATATGAAAATCTTGAACTTGTTTTAAAAATACAAAAGCTTATTAGGGTCTGCATCCCTCAAACGAAAACTCTTGGTCCACCATTATATGGTAGGGCTATAAAATGGAAGAGATAGATGCAATGACTCTTTGATGAAATGGGTAGAGTGCTGAGTTCCTTGAAGACAATATAGTAGTGAAGAACACATGTTGAAGTTGAAGAGGAAGGAACGGTTTTTTTTTATATATAACAAGGAAGCATCAAATCCGATGTTGAGGAAAAACATGAGCGTCAGATCCAATGCTCCCCCACACTATTAAAAAAAAAGAAAAAAAATACTGGAGTGGTCACATGTGTTCCCATTGCTAATATGAGGTTTTTTTTTTTTTTTGGTTAGGGGTGAATGTGATGTTTTTTTTCGATAAAATCCCCTATATTTTATGTCATAAACTCATGTTTACCCTAGACCTATACCTAGGCAAAAATCATCAATCAAACTAAATAAAGGGTTTATACACAATTTTCTTTTTTCAGGTTGGGTCCCTCTTCTACGAGGGTAATGAGGTTATTGAACTTAGGGTAATGAGGTTATTGAAATTAGGGTTGTGTAAGGTCCAAACTCGAACTAATCTCGATTTACAATAATTAAGCTTGTTTTACCTTCATTAATGCTTATTTAGACTAATTCAACTTAAATCCCCTTTGGGTTTGGATCATGGGTGTCACAACCCGAGCCCAGAAGCCGAGGTTAGCGAAAAGCCAAACCAGTGACACACATACTCCCATGCATGTGCATCCAAACCCAGTCCAGATGCATACACACAAGGGATCTAACACGTGCGAAACAAACGAACGCGGAAGCTGTAGATATCATAGCAAGCAACAAAGAAATAGCGGAAGCCAAAAAAATGCAGAACGGAAAATACAAAGATAAATATAATACTCGAAAACCAGATACAAATCTGAGTACACGACAAAATCAAGATATACAAATATACAGAGTAACAAAGTCCGAAGTACAAAATACAACATCACCAAAAACCAAAACAACTAGGCCACTGATGATATGCATGTACGCACTCGGCAGAGGTGATCAGGCCCACTCTGCCAACCCGGAGGGTGCCTCTAAGCTCTGCCCTGCAGCCTCCTCGACCGCCGGGGAGCTGGGCAAAGGATCTGTGCCTGCAACACCACAGACAACACAGTGAATACAACGATCCAGCAAATATAAGTAACAGGGACAAAACACTCATAGTATCAAATTGAATAATGACAGAATATTAATTACAGAGTTTCATCTTAGTAGGCTAAGCAAATCGTGCATAGAAGTAAAGCATGATAAGTAAATCAAAGCATAGAAATACTGGACTAGGTGGCTACTACGTTAACCATATTCTCTCCAATAAAGAGCAGAGCAGAGCAGATGAGAACACCACTAACCGGGCCAAAGGTACAAGTGGGTCTCGGTTTCCTGGGTTCCGAGGTCCCAAGATAAAGCGACACTGCAGTGATACAGAGATACAGAGATCTAAGCCAGAGGTAACCCCGTCGGGCATCCTAGGGCTGAGGCTGAGTAGAACCAGACTAATACCAATCAAATCAAATCCAAAAGAAGGGAGATTATCCGCTTTGGACTCACCGATGGCAAAGACCGGATCTTATCCTCACGTATTAATCTCTGGCCAGAGCCACCAGGGAATACCCAATGAATCAGAGATATACAAAGCCAGAGATATACAGAGTATAACAGAAATATAAAGCATAGCATAGATTAAGTCAAAGCACAGCATAGATCAAAGCATAGTGCAGATCGAAGAATAAAACAGATATACAGGACGAAAGCAAAATGACCTCGTAATGCATAACCATAGATTAGCAGAACAGAGGGCAAAACGGTAAACAATATGCAATGCATCTCAGATTAATAAGGAATCAAGGTTAATTACAAGCCAACAATAATCTAATTGTCCACTGTCACTAACCGTGCATGATGATGTAGTTTTAAGTTATTCGATGCACCGTTGCCATCAAAGTGTTGCAATGAAATCCTCACGTGCACCGAAGTCCCTTAAACCAACACCCATGGGGAAGTGCTTAACAGTAAATCAACACTCATATAAATAAGTCACGGCCTAACAGACTATTTTTGCGGTCCAAAGAGTCTATTGGGCAGGTTTACATGGGTGGTTAACCTGTATTTTAGCCCTACAAAGTCACACCATTATCCTAAGTTTTGTTTCAGATTTTCCAGGTCTTATGGTTTAGCCATGGGTGACCTACGGCTTAGCCGTTTACATCTTACGGCCTAGCCGTAACATGCACTACGGCTTAGCCGTGGTTTCCTTCAGAACACGGCCAAACTGTCATCTTCCACCACCTCTGATCTTATATATTTCACGGCTGAGCTACGGTGGAGTCCACGGCTTAGCCGTAGACCAATCCACGGCTTAGCCGTAGACTAATCCACGGCTTAGTCGTAGCTTCACCATAAGAGTACTGAAATCAGAAAGTTTCGACTGATCAGGGGGATAATTTACGGCTGGGTCATGGCTAGCTTACGGCTCAGCCGTAGAACAATTTACTGTTCAGCCGTAGCCTAGCCGTAGAACAAAATACAAAAATTCGAGTCTCTGGAATCTGAGCCGTACAAAGTGACGGCTTAGCCGTACAATACAGAACACGAAACTGAAGTGAGTACAGAAACTGAAATTTGGTACAGAAACTTAGCAAAACAAGTTCCAGAGGTTCCAACATCACAGAATTTAGCTGTAAAACATAACAGACATGTATAGGATATATAAGATGAAATGAAAGCAGTCAAACAAAATACCCATATGTGTTATACAATCCTTTACTTATACTTGCCTCAAAGCTTAGCCAAATCCACTGAGATCAAGCTCAAATCCAGCTAAAACCCAAGCAAAGCAAAGCAAAACACAATCCATGAGCATGCAGAAAGAGAGATGGGAGATCCAATTAGAGAAGAAAAAGGGAAGAACCCACTTACCCAAGCCATAGACAGAGATGAGAGAGAAAGAACCCAACCAACTGAGAGTAAAAACCCAATCAACAAGGATGCAAGCTCCCAACACCACAAGACTGAAGAAGAGGATGAAGAGAAGAGAAGAAGGGACATGGAGCTATTGCATGCAGTTGTCGAATGAAAATGAGCAGGAGAGAGACACCTGGGCTCATGACTCTTCTATAGTTTCTGAAGTTTAAGTCAAAGTCTAGTGAATTTTGGTTATTTACAAATCAAGTCACATGAGGGTCCAACTTCTCCAATTGACTCCGAATGGGTCTGAGGCAGTTATGGAAAACAATGAGCTCAACAAAATACACGTGCTGACACCAAGATGATGCAAATATAATGCACTCAAAGCAAAAGCAAAATTACGAAAAAGAGCTTAGAACTACCTATCCCAGGTCAAAGGTTACTCAACTACCTATCCAAGACCCGAAACCAAATCCAAAAGGATTAATTAACAGAAAAACACACTAATGAGCCACTAATCCGGCTCAAAGGGGATCGGAGTGTTACAATGGGCAGGTAATTGGGTCAGGTTCGAATCTTACTCAGGTAGTCAAGAACCTTCTTGTAATTTACAGTTGCATGGTTGGTATCATTTTAGCATCATATTAGTTACATCATGTGTATTTTATCTTAAGAGTCAACTTTCATGTTTCGTACAGCTCAATCTGGAACCATCTTGGCCCAATTGGAGTCCAACAACCTTAAACTATAAATTCTAAGAGCAACTTAGACTTGCATACAAATTCTAGGAAAATTTGATTTAAAAAGGGACTAACCATCGTTCCCTGTTCATCTCCTCTACACCCCTGCAGGAGCTCTCTCTCTTTTCTCTCTCTCTCAGCAACTCTAAGGTTTGAAGCTGCTGCATGTTAGAGCCAAAGCTCCCAATATCTTTCTCATAATCTTCTTGCTTGTCTTATCCATTGGAATTTCTCAATTACATCTCCCCTTCTCCTCTACAGCTCTCCAAGGTGAGGATCCCACCACCATTCAAATTTTTTTTTTTAGTTCAAAAGAGTTAAGGAGACTTAAATAAGCAACATCCATGTATACCATGCTTATTTCCTCAATTGCATGTCTTTGCATGTAGCAGGATCATCCTCTATTGAGGCTTTCACTATTTTCAACCCAAGGGAAAAGCTTTATTAGGTGAAGCATTGAAATAAGGCAAGCATAAGTGTATATTATTGCATATTTATCCATTTATGTCGATTCTTGAAGGACTTTCCTTAAATGCCAATCTACAGCTCTTTCACCCTTTTTAATTTAAAAATACGTGATGGTTTAAATGATAATGAATATCTTTGAAATAATGATTCAATAAGGATTTTGAAAATATATGATGATAGTTTGAAGCAGTGAAAACCATAGTTGATTCAATTGGAAGAAGTTCTGTATTGAACTGTACCTCTGTACTGACACAGCTTCAGGAATTCTGAAGCTTACGGTTAAGTTGTAATTATTCTACAGCTAGCTTTCCAGATACCAAAAACTTAACTTTCTTCTATGGTTAACCCCATGACTAAGCCATGAAGTGTATTACGGCTAAGTCCAAAACATGGCCCAACCGTAGGCTAACCACGGCTAAGCCGTAGGCTAATTCAAGGCTAAGCTGTAACTATGGAAGAATTTATTGAAAATTTTGGTGAAACAAAGTTTAGCAGCCTAAGCTGTGGCCTATTCACTGCTAAGCCGTAGGAACATAGTGCACTTAGGAAAATTAGGGACTTTTAATGACCATATAGGGCCTTAGAAGTGGAGCCTTTGCCTTAACCAAATTGGCCCAATGGTAATCAAACACTAAGGAGGCAAAATGTAGAGCTGTCACTCACTCCCTTTTAATTTCTGATTGTTTCCCGGCGTCACATCATATGTGTTGGCATAAAAAGAGGTGTTTAATGTCTACATAATGTAACACCAAGATTTTTGGTAACGCATTGACACTGGACGTTTTATGAATACACCATATTGAATGACTAAGGAAATATGAATTTTCTTGGCTAAAATTGGCTAGTAAAATATCTTTGTTAACCACTGAATCCAATTGCATTCATATTATTTAAGTAAACATTGCCCTCAATATGATCTAATTATATACTTATTCTTCCCAGTAAACCTTAATGCAAGATTGGAGACTGAACTTTTACTAAGCATGAGTCTGTGAGCCAAGATAGGAGTAACTAGGGTTGAGAGGGTTCGAACTCTAATAGCTCATTCAAATATGCATTATTTGAATAACAACTACTTCATATAATTTCGATCTTTATGACTGAAATACGATCTCAAGACCAATATATGCTTCTGTAAAAGAATGAGCCGATCGCTATGTAAGATAAGAATGAAAGTTATAAATATTGATCGGTTTTGATACGTTGAGTCAGCACCATTTAGTTTGTATTCATAGGAGGTTCAATGGGACCGAATAAGGGTATTCAATATATTACCTATTACAGTAGTGCTTGTATGAAGAGTTAGTTATCACTCTTAGGATAGCTAGATGGTCTTGGACCACTGCTAGTAATTTTTCACTGTATGATATGTTCTCTTTTTAGAAAAAAGATAGCCATGTGGATGCCAAGTAGTATGTTATTGTATTTCTGTTTATGATTCATTACTCATATTGATTCACATGCACAACATACTGAGTTTCCGATTGTTGCTTTCCTTTAATTAAAGCATTTTTAATTCAATTGATACATTATGATAGTTTTATATAACTTTATATTTACTTAATCGTCGTGTTAACAGTGCTACTATTGGTGTTACAGGTACAAAACTCAATGCCAGCACGGTAGTCGATGTGGCCCCGGAAAGAACCCCAACGGTACCTCAAGGTATAGATGAGTGGAATGATAATGATGTCTTCTACTAATCATCCTACGTAGAGCGTCAAAGATTTCATTTTGGGTTTGTTTAGGTTTTAGTCATGCTTAGACTTGTGGATAGATAATGTTATCTTATCATGTAGTTAAGAGTTTTGTTTGATGGACATGTAATTTTACAACCCGTACATTATTATAGATCTTTGTCAGAATGTGTATGTGGTTGGTTTAAGTAATAGACCATGGTTTATATTAACAAATGAATGTAGATTTATTAGTGTCTATGATAAATACAGGTGAATTCTCCAGGTTTCCGCTTAATTATGAAAAATGATTGTTACATGTTTACAGAACCTCCTCACACGTGCATGTGGAATCACCCTTGTGGTAGTTCATATGTGTCTTGACACAGCATAAGTTGGTACGGGTTACGTGTGTCACACCTCGAGATCCACTCTAATTCCCAATTCCTGGGTTCGGAACGTGACAGGTTGCAAACAGGTTGGTTCCTATTCTGGTCCATGGTGGACCCAGACTCAGAACCAAAATTTTGTATGGAGCGAGTTTGGGTCCAAGTCTGTGCAGGAAATGTTTTGGAGAAAAAGATAACTTTTAGAAGAAAAAAATTTGAAAACTAAGGTAATATGTTAGGTTTCGGGTCCACGAGCCGGAACCAAGGTAGAAGTAGACTCGGAATTGTTTAAGTTATGAGTCCAAAAATATGATCCAGATCTTGACCCATTTATTTATTAGAACCTAAATAAGAACCCAAACTCAATTTTTAATGGGTTGGAACCTTTGGGTATTCAGAGAATTGGGGCCCATTTACAACCCAAATTGAAATCCCTGCTACACTACTAGTAAAACTATCAGTGGGCTTGAATCCAACTAGGGTGAGATGATGAGTCCACTCATTCAAGCTTAGACATGAATTTGGGCCTGACAATTGGATAAGGATACATGTTTCCAGTCCGAAATTGAGGATCTATTTTTTTAGGATGGGATGGAAAAGAAGGAGTGAAAAAGGATTAACGTAATAAAAAGTTGTACTCTTAAATGCTCAAAAGGAATTTTAAGAAAAGAAGCCTCAAATATCTCAATACTTCCAAAAGCTTCTTCAAATACATATAATGTCCAAAGCATCTTATACAGTAGACTTTGAAATTTTTCATGCAAAATTGCCCTTTCTTTCCTTATTGCAATATTGAGAATCAACAACATTTATGCATTGAGTCTTTTCTCAAGTTGACGACTTACTTGTATCTAACTAAAATTTTGCTATTTCTTTTCTTTCTCATGATATCGAGAATCAACAACATTCATGCATTGAGTCTTCTCTCGACATAGCGACTTACTTGTATTTAATTAAAATTTATTATTGTCACTGATGAACATTTACCGTTAATTATAAACATTCTCCAAAAGTTTAGCTAATAAAAATCCAACTTACATTTGAGATTAGACTCAGACAATGCCACTGAGACAAACATTTAATTCTTAACTCAGAATCTACTCTAATTTTCATCATTATAGATTATGGATCACACATTTAATATGCTACTTATGAAGTTGATACATACAGTTGCATGTTCGAGACCAATATATTCCATCTAGGAAAGCACCATGAAGCAAGGACCATGTCAATAGTAATTTTTCCAGTCTAATCTCAAATGTAAATTGAGTATTTATTACCTAAATTGCTGGAGAATATTCATCAACAGCAACAAAATATTCAATAGTGACGGTAACAAAATTTTAGTTATATACAAGGAAGTCGAGATGTCATGAAAAGTCTCAAACTGTGAATGTCATTGATTCTTGATATCGCGAGAAGAAAAAAAAAAGAAAGGGCAAAATTTTAGTCAGATACAGGTAAGTTGCGATGTAGAGAAAAGACTCAATGTGTGAATATTGTCTATTTTCAATATTGCGAAAAGGAAAGGAAATGGCAAAGTTTTAGTGAGATACAGATAAGTCTCGATATTGAAAAAAGACTCAATGTGTGATTGTTGTCTATTTTCGATATCGCGAGAACGAAAGAAAATGGTAAAATTTTAGTCAAATACATGTAAGTCGCGATGTCGAGAAAAGACTCAATATGTGAATGTTGTCGATTCTCGATATAGCAAAAAGAAAAGGAAATGGAAAATTTTTAGTCAGATACAAGTAAGTATTTATATTGAAAAAAGAATCCATATATGAATGTTGTTGATTCTCGATATTGCGAGAATGAAAAAAACAGGTAATTTTGTCTGTGAAATTTCAAAGTCTACTGTATAATATGCTTTTGGACATTGTATGTATTTGATGATGCTTTTGAAAGTATTAGGATATTTGAGGCTTTTTTCGTAAAAATCCCATGTTCGAATGGAAAAAGTAATAGGATTAGAGTAATCACAATAATGACATAAAGTTTTACTCCATTGGTGTTCAAAGGATAGGGAGAGAGTAGAGTATGTTTTTATGTCACATAAAATGGTTACTCAAGCATATTGTTCTGAGCTTCATAAGTTAGCTAAGCATGCTTAATAATTAGATGAGATTTTGGACTGGTGGTTCTCTTCCCCATAACTAATTGATTAAAAAATATGTAATTGTTGATTCCATATTAGTTTCTCAATAATATTATCTGAGAATCTTTCTATAAATATATATATATATGTATAACTGTTCTGAACTAATTCATCTTACTTATCCCACACATAACAAAGTAGTGTGCAGTAAAAATTTGTCCGGTGTGATTTACTCTACAACCTTATGGCTATTTTTCTTTTGGTGTGACCATTTATTTTTAATCTACTCTCTTCTCTGTTAAACAAGAGGCCCTTTGGCAGTTTGGCCGGATCTTGGCATAGGGTCTTGCATTACAACCTCAATCCAAGATCAGTTGTTGGGTTAGGTTAGGAGTTGAGACTCCTAGTTAAAATTTCAGTGCCCATTCTGACATTCCGACTATGCTTTTCTGCCTATGTTGTGAGGTATACGAGGAACTATGGTTGAATTTGGCACTTTCCACAGTGTGATAGATTATTGGTAAAGCTATCAATGGGTTGGATTCTAGTGGTCTACGCTGAGTCCATATTTATGTCCAATTGAAATTGAGAAGTCTAAGGCCCAGGTCAAGGTCCAACAGCGGTCCTATCACATGAGATTCAAGTCCATCAGTTGAAAGCTTACCTGAACAATGGTTGAGCCCTAAATCATAGACAAGACCTAAGAAAATCAATGGAGCATTCTCAAGGAACTGTTACCATCCCTTTTTATATTGCCCTTTTTCTTGATAGTGGTGTGAAAATTCTTTAGAGGTCATTAGGGTGTTTATGGGCTGGGCTAAGGCATATCAGGCCCGGCCTAGCTTTAGAAACACTGTGCACTGAAAATTGTTAGTCTCAAGCTCACCCATTTAATCAATCAAGCCAAGTCGAACTAGACTATTTATTAATATTGTGGGCATTCGAGCAATTGTTTGAACTAAATGAATTAAATTACATGCATTCCTTATATAGGCCAGTCCAGGCTTTGGGCTTTCTGTCACTTAATCCAAGCTTGGCCAAATATCAAGTGGGCCCTAACTACATATCCAAGCCCAGCCCATAGCGGGCTGGGTCCGAACCCTAAGGGTCATTTGTTTGCACCTATCCGCCTATTTTTTTTTATAAATGGTGAAAATGTATAGCATTTACACATTGCAAAATTTATTTGCACTCATTCATACATGGCATACATAAATGAGGGAAGGTTATTTCATATGAAATTCTTTATCCATATCCAAACATTTCGACTGGGGCTTTGATGATGATGATGATAATTGAGACATTCCAACTAGAGCTTTTCGCTGATGCTGGTAAAAGATAAGGTATATGAGGATCGAGCTATGGTGAGTAAGAGATTGAGCCATGGTAAAGCTATCAATGGGTTGGATTCATATAGACTAACCTTTATATGGCCATATCCATTTCCATTTATATGGCTATCAATGACACTATTGCTTGGGATTCCTATCCATCACTCTAAATTTATTTAATGCCCAGAGAAAATCAAAAAATTCGAGGGGAGCATTGTCAAGGAATTGTTGACATTGCATTTATTATATCGGTATTTTTGTTGGTGTCATGCAAGAAAATTTCTAGGGGTTATTTTGTTGCAACCAGCTGCTTATTGCGTATATAAATAATGTCCATGCATAATATTTATAGAATAGAAAATATTTATATGCAAAATATACAAAAGTATATGAAAAAGAGAAATGCTCATGCACAAATAATGAAATCCATGTTGCAAGTTCAAAATTCATCATCATTTTTTATTTTTATTTTTTGCATTTCATTTTTTGCTTGAACTGCTCAATTTTTTGTTATTGATCTATTAAATACCAAAATCTTTAATTTTAAGCTTTAAATGTTCTTAGATTGGGTGATAATTAAACATTTTGATATGTAATTTGAACCATTCAACATTTACTTGATGAAAAAGGTGCTTTCAAACAAACAAGGGACTGTGTTTCACTTTCACATGTGTAAATTATATACATGCAATTGTATTGTAGGCTGTTATTAATAAAATACGTAGTCAGATTGTATATCTGGGTATATCATTGCCTAATAGATATGCCAGCAAGTAGGATCTGCCTTCTTGACCATACTACTGTTTCAAAGGCTAAGATTTTTTTTTTATCGGTAACAAGAACTTCCATTAATTAACAAAAGGACATAGAAAAAAGAAAACAAAGAGGTACCAGAGCATTATACCCCTATTAAACATAATCTACAAAATCTACAAAATAACACCCTCTTAAGGAGAAGCCTTGTCCACCCCTTGTCTGGCAAAAGCATCAGCCATGGAATTGGCTGATCTAAGGACATGCTTAAAGACAATATTAAGCAATTGAGAAATAACCCGAATCTCATTAAAGAAAAATAGAAACTTCAGATTTACTTTATCTATGTTTCAAGGCTAAGATAAATAAGCATTCAGATGTACTTTATCTATTTCTCACTTACTTCCTACATTGGTAAGTATTTTCTGGAGAGATAAAGGCAAACAGGAAGATAGCTTAATACAGTATGATTTGGACTACTTTGAGCCTGTGTTTAACCTCCTTCAATTGATTCCCTTTGATGTTCGTGTAGTTAGTATTGAAAGTGATCATGGTTTGACTAAGATGCTTCGAGACCCATTAGCATCCCCTTGGCAATGGCAACTTCAAGTTAGGAAATTACAGCTTCAACTTAAAAGAGTGCAGAAGATCTATTACTTACCAATCTCTGATCAATCTCTCCACGTAAGTATAAAATTTAAGAGTTCTTTTTAGGTTCCATACCGTGCTACTTTGATAGCGTTGTTTTCAATTTGTTCTTTTTGCGAACATGTGCTCGAGATGTGGCTTTTTTTATATAAAATGGGGTATGCCCAATTGGGACCTTCAGATAGAAGGACCATTTCCTGTATATTAATTTTGAGAAATTGAAAGAATAACTTATCTTTAAAAAAAATCATATACATACATATATATTACATAATTAAATTTTACATGTGTACATGTTCCATGTATAAAGGACAAATGACTCATTAGAATTGCCAAGAAACTGCTAGATCAGTGGCGGCAACACCTCCCTTTCACTAGATCACCCATGCATTGATCCCCAGATCATTAGATGTAAAAAGGAAAATTATTAAGGGCTTTTTTTTTCGCATTCGTCTGCTTTGTAAATGTGAAACATTTATATGTGGTCTATTTGTTTGTGCATGAGATATGACAATATGTGCAAATGAGGCATTTTTATATAAAAAAAATCTATACATATAAAAAAAATGTGAATTTAAATGTCGCAACCATCTTGTTCAACAAGGGTGGGTGATAAAGTTAGGTTGTGGCACCAAATTCATTTACCATATTTTATTTTTTGAGATTCTTTTGGGTTCCAAATTTTTATTCAAAAACCATTCAAAATTTTTATTGACCCATTAAATCTCGAAACACTTAATAGTTTCATGTCTTAAACATATATCGATTTTAAAATATGTGAAGATTTTACATATGCAATCCGAATTATTTAATATTTACTCATGTGGAATTATTTAATATTGATGTTGTGCGGAGCGTGAATCTTTTTATTTTAGTTGTATGTTGCAAATGATGGTTAATATTATAGTGGGGGTTAAGATTAGCTCAAGTGAAAGTTTTCTTCACAATACAACAATGTAGGAAGTGAATTTAAGTAGTTTGGATTTCAAAAGTGGGCCTCATTAATAGATTTAGTGAGAGGATGTACACAAAAATAAAGATTTTTGTAAATGATTATTCGACAATAAACTCTATTTTAATTTTAAAAAGTTTTACATTGCTTTTGTCATCTTGACACAATTTTTATCAAAAATACAATAGAGTAGCAATAATGGCCAAACAATTGCATTAATAAAATTGTTGCATTCTTCAAATACTGTCGACTAGCAAAATTAGTACAACATTGTAATATTACTATAATGACTCAGGCCACTACCTACATGATATTGTCTGCTTTCACTCATGAGAGTCCAATACAATCTTGCTCCACGGTTTTAAAAGGCCTTATATAGAGTTAAGGCCAAAACCGCACTTATATTTCCAGGATCAAAACTTATATATTTTACATGTAAGACTTAGCGTCATTACCTCTACGGATTCTACTATCTTAGCTCAAAAAAGCACTTAACCCGATTTACCTCAAGGGATTACCCAAGTGGATTTGAGTCTCACATTCTCCTCCACCGAAAATAGAGCCGGCTCGTGACAATTACACTTTTCTATTCTATAATATTTGATTTTTCAATATTTGAGACAATATACATTTTGTTATTCAGAGATACAAACGGCCTTTGATAAGCATACTAATGACTTTTTATCTAAAATGATGAAGCATTTCTTCTTTAATTATAGTAACAAAGTGGTGAGATGTTTTCATTTTAGGATGCAACTTCAAAGGGTGTTTTTTTTTTTTTTCTTACGCATATGAGGCTCCCCTATAATCAATCCAACATCTTCACATCACCTACTTTAGCTGAATCGGTGGTCGCCATAGACTCACAGTAATTCAGACATTACTCAACATATTAACTAGCTTACAACTTTATTTAAAAGTGGAAAGAAGAGACACGAAGTGGCAAAAGAAGCACATAAAACTGGGAAGGGTTGCATTTATAGGTGACAAAATGGGGTTTCCTTTTGTGTGTGGGGCTCTCTTGGGTCTCACCACCTATAGCTGGAGTACCCAAAAAAAAAAAAAAAACACAACCTTACGTAAAAGATCACCAACTTCCTTAATTTCCTTTCTGTTTTAGAATTTACTTTAAAATTTTTTTTTGAAACCACATCAACAAAATAGCAGTCGTGCTACAGAACTCTTTTTCATATGGATTGAAAGGGGCTGGTGGGAGAAGAAAAAAGGTTTGCTTCTTGCTAGCTCGATGGAATGACATCACAATTTATGTAAGGGCCACCTATAGATGCATCTCACTCAAAATTATTAAGGGAGTATTTTAAACTTAAAATTATCACTTTAATCATTTCATCCAACTATTAAATTAACAGCTTGAAAGTTCTTCAATGATTATATGTAATGCATCAGTTGAATTATGTTATAAGTGCATCCTTTACTAAGCGACTGAATAGAACAGTAGGTAACAGTTCGATTGGATCCCTGTCAAGTTAGAATGACACTTCCAAGGCATAAGCAAGCACCACAATGCATATTGGTGGTTTTTCCCATCAGAGTTGGTGTTGAACTATGTTATAAGTGCATCAGTTGAATTATGTTATAAGTGCATCCTTTACTGAGCGACTTAATACAACAGTAGGTAACAGTTCGACTGGATCCCTGTCAAGTCAGTGCATGTTTGGCAAGTCTAAAATTTAGGCTCTAAATGTCTAAATGTCTAAAATTTATGGAGTTAGAAAAATAGAGGCGTTTGGCATGCATTTTTAGCTCTATTTAATTTAGACAATAAGAGGTAAAAGCTCTATTTTGAAGAGGAGGGGTTGTGATGCATTTCCAAATCAGAGGGAAAAAAAAAGAGGCGCCCAGCTACAGTGAAAATGAGGGATCACGCCCAGTACGGTTTTTGTGATTTTTCTCGAAATCCAGGCCCCTAAATCTACATCCAAACCGTTGAAAATGTTCACATGATCAATTACGGCCACCCATCCAAATTTCAGCCGTTAATTCATCCTGAATCTCGAGATATGTGCAAAAAAGCGTGAGCCATTGGATACTATTTTTTGAATTTTGTGGGGCCCAAACACAAGATC
Organism: Sextonia rubra; assembly: GCA_037013555.1. Lineage (NCBI taxonomy): Eukaryota > Viridiplantae > Streptophyta > Magnoliopsida > Laurales > Lauraceae > Sextonia > Sextonia rubra. Next base: position 10,061,383 of record JASUAD010000009.1, read on the forward strand.
CAAACCATTGGAAATGTTGGGAAGACTAAAAACGGCTATGGGGTCAATTTTCAAGGATTGATTCCTTGTGGATCTCAAGATATTTGTAAAAAACTTTCAACCATTGAATTTAATATGCTGAATTTTTGTACTAGTCCACAGGCAGCCCCTTTTTTTATTTTTTATTATTATTTCTGGGACAGTAAATAACAATCCAAACCATTGAAAATGTGTAGAAGGTCAATGACCATTATGAGACCAAATTTCAGCCGTTGGATCATCACCAAACTTGAGATATTTATGTAAAAACGTGAATTATTAAATATTTTTTTTAAAAAATTGGGGCCCTCAATCACAAAATCCAAACCGTTAGATCTCTTTGGGAGGCCAAACGTGGTTATGAAGTAAAATTTCAAGGCTTAATACCTACTAGATCTCAATAAATTTGTGAAAAATTTTCAACTATTGATTTAAAATGGTCTATTTAAAATAGATGCTTTCATTGCCAAACACATATTTTAAATCTAGCCTCTTTTTTTTATAGCTCTTTTTTTAATAGCTCTATTTTAGATGATCTATTTCAATGCATGTGTGGTGGTTTTTACCCATCAGAGTTAGTGTTGAACCCCGCTAACTTTGCAAGACTTTTTCTAACACGTGTCGCTCATTTCATTTGGAGGTCAGGCCGTCCGATCAAAGGCTTTTTTTTTTTTGCGTGGGACCTACCGTTTGAATGGACATGTGTGCACTCTCGCCATTATCATGCTTCCGAAGTCAAAAGATAGTGATCAGTGGAAGAGAAAGGCAACTGGTTTTTTTTTTTTTTTTTAACCACAGCAAATGGCATGAATCAACAGCCACACAAGTGACGAGCGAAAGCCCATGACATGAAAAATGAGAGGCAGAGCTCGGAGTGGAAAGAGAAAACACACAGAAGTAAAAAGAGTTGAAGGATCCATCTCTGAGTGGGCAGCCTAGCAACCATCACCAATTGGTAACTCCCACATCTCTTCCTTTTCGTATGAGCTCTCTAGGATATGGATGGTACGTATAAATAAAGAAACAAATAACCTAATTGTCAAAAAAAAAAAAAAAAACTAGGGATGTTAGAAAGGGTTCGAAAGGTGAAGAATCACCCTCATTCTGGGTGAGGGGTCATGGATGGGATCTAGTGAACCTCATGGTTAGGCGTCCACAGATGTCCCAATGCAAGTCTCTTATTAGGAATGCTTGTTTTTTGCTTCATTATTCATAACAGCATTATGACCATAGTCTTCTATGAGAAATGATCATGTGCATTTCTACCATTAAAAAAAGGGTTTTCTTTTTCGCTATAAAAAAGGGGTTTGGATTGTAGTATGAGGAGACCATGTTGGAGATCTCCAGGATATACCGCACTTGAAGTGTATCCTGGTATCCCAATCATTTGTCATCTTTTATTTATATTAATTAATTGGTGAATATTAAATGAGAGGTGCCCAAGCGGAGATAAAGATCGCCAAATAAAAGTCACCCATTGAAAGCCAAGTAGTTAAGATTTCTTTTGCACGCTTAGTATTAGATGCCTTTAATTAATCAGTAACTTGTGAGTTGTGACTGTGATTGATTAGGAATGATTGTGACTTTGTCATTTTACGTATTGCAAAACCATGCTGTATTTGATGAGTAATTATTTAGTACTTTGGGAGTACTACACTTGGAGTACTGAATGATTTTCTCTTATTAGTTCATATATCAAAGTGTATGACCAATCAATAATATGAATAATTCAAAATTTAGATCATAAAAAATGGGAAACATAAAATTCAAATAACAATACAATTTGGTATATAAACATATAGGAGAATATTCTCCTCATATATATATATATAGTGACATACATATATAGTGAAATTTATATATGGGGAGTGCAACACAGTACAAGAAAAAAACACCCCCCTTGGTTGGGGCCCATTGACATTCATGATGAACATAGTAAGTACATTTGATGTAAAAATCCATATAAGGCTTACCTATATAAAAAATATTAAGTCCATATGATTATCATTGCCTTTTAATCCATGGCCCTAAAATTTAATTGTTTATAAGCATCATTTTATTAATTTCAATCCAACGGTGAAATAAAATTAGATGAGTATCAAATTTGGACATGTGACTATACATAAGAGGTGATGTGTATGACAAAAATAGATTGACGCAACATGAGCCCCATGACCAAAAAATAGAGGGACAAAAAAAGGGCCATTTTTAAAGGGGGGGCATTTTTTAAAATCTTCCTTATATATATATATATATGTAGCATGATGTGTGTGAGCCAGTCATACCTACATTTTCTTATTTGATGTGGGCTGACTTGCATACTTGGGCCAAACCCCAGAAGGGATTATGCCTATAAATACACCTAATGAGGAGTTCTATGAGTGTGGAACCATGAAAAATTAAAAACAAAAAAAAAGCCAAATAATATGGGGCTATGGTACGGGCTTTCCTCCACACATGCATGCATACATAGTGAGAAGAAAATCGAAGAGATAACATGAAGCATGAGCTATTTTTTATGTATTTATTTATTTTTAATCAGGAACTATCATAACTCCAAAACTGAGCCAGATCCAGACCCGATTTCAAAGGTACGAGAATTATAGCTAATTAAAATCTTTTTCATAAAAGCACAATATGTGCCTCAATTCAGGGTGGATCGAAGTCCTACGTAAGGTTATGCTTATTGATCAAGCAACCATAGTTATAGGCAGAAGCTAAACTCCATATACTGTGCATCTGGTCATCGTAAACAAATCAAATGAACCATCAATGTTAATAAATATCCAAAGGCCAAGTGCTCTAAAGTTTCAAATTTTCAAATAAAGATAATTTCAATTCCTAGAAGAAATGGCCTCCAAACATGGCCTAATTTAACAAATATTGAAAACTAAATTAATTCAAAGATAGTATAAGACATCTCAGATACTGTCATTAACATTCTACTCAACAACTTCGCCATCTGGCTGTATCTCTAGTGTCTTCTAACTCTCCAGTTCAACAAAGGCATCGGTACCTAAATGCCCAAATGAAACAACATCAGATTGACATAATCTGACAATCTGAAGGTTATAAGGGGTAAACATCATCCTGCAACATATTGTCTAATTATACTTAGTGAGAACATAAACTAATTGAACAAGTTGAAATAGAAAATCAAATAACTAATCAATGCAACATGATGCACATACACGAGCAAGCCCGCTAGAAATGTTGTATAGACAGTAGCATACGTTCACCTCCAATTGTAGTTGGTATAAATGCATATTAGAGCCTACCAAAGTAGGATGATGCTAAATACAATCTTATTATTGTGGAATTTTTATTATTCATTTAATAATATTAATAAATTTTATTTTATGAAAATGTTTCAAAATCATAATCTCTTAAACCCTTATCCACACAAAGTCATATTATTCACTATGATTAAGATTAAGGGTCCAAGTCTACATACTCCTAAAGTCTAGGCTATCTAGTGTTACTCCTAAACCAGCCAATCTACATGATGGTCATCCAATCACACGATGCAAACTATGCTCATTTGGTGTCTATCATGTGGATCATCACGAGAAGTTGTATGACCATATATATTCCAAGGCGGCCCGTTGTATGTTTATAGTCAACCATAAGGTCCCCAGTCAACAACCCCAACTATAGTCCATTGCTTCGGCAAATTATTGGGTCCAAAGACATAACCTATGGTTAGGATTATCTTATTTCGAGGACGAACCGCTGGAACCAAAGCGGTCAACCTTATGTGGACTACTCATTCCATGGGTTAGCTTACATTATCATTAAGCCCTTTTTCCTCAAGAAAATCATCATGTTTGAGGGGTCCCACTTGAGCGCCAAAGGACTCTTGCTCACACTACAAGAAAAAACAGTTTTGGCGACACCCTTTGGCGACGAACACAAGATGTTGTCGCCTAATATTTCCTTTTTAGCGATGACATGTGTGCCTTGTCACCTAATATATAGTTTTTTGCGACGATAAGAGTTAATTGTCGCCAAATCTTGTCACTTCCTCTCCCGCCCCATCAGCTAGTTCATGCCTATTGGTGGAAAAGGTTTTGGGAAAAACCTTTTTGCAACGCACACAAGTTGTCGCCAAAGGTGCCTTTCCTTTTTTTTTTTTTTTTTGGCTTTTTCATGATGTTTGAGGCTTTTGGCGACAAACATGTTCGTCGCTAAAAGGTTAAAAAATTTTGTTGAATTTTTTTTAGAGACAAAAACTACTTTTATTGTCATAGGGTATCATCAGGCAACGAAAATTTTGTTTTCTTCACCCAAATCATTAAAATTAAATTTTTTTTAGCGACAAATACAGTATTCGCCGCCAATCCCATCATCTCTCCAAACCCAAAAGAAAAGCAACCCCCAAAACACAAACCCTCTCTCCATTTCTCCCTCCTTCTTTCATCTCTCATTCGGTTTCTCCTCTGCTTGATTCCTGCTCACTGCATCTCCATCTAAGGCATCATTATCTTCATCATCATCAAAGCTTTATCCTAACTATGTTAGGATCGGCTACATGAATTCTATTTTATTTTGAGCTAAATCTTTCGATAAGTGAAATTTCTTCAAATCTAAATTAATGACTTATATCCATGTTTTCTTCAGCCTGCCCCTACCTCTTGATGGGCCTCCACTTGTATATCCAAACTTTTTCTCACCGGTGCCATTACTGGCCTACGCTTAACATGCCCAAACCATCTTAAACGGGTTTCTCTAATCTTATCCCCTATTGGTGCTACCCCTAAATGTTCTCGAAAGCACTTATTTTTAATTTTATCTTTCCTAGTTTTACCACACATTCACCTAAGTATTCTCATTTCCGCTACATCCATCTTATGAATATGCGTCTTCTTAATTGGCTAACATTCTGCTCCATACGTCATAACCGGTCTAACCACTGTCCTGTAAAATTTGCACTTCAATTTCATTGGCATTCGTCTATCACAAAGCACTCCCGAAACTAGTCTCCACTTCAGTTATCCAGCTTTTATCCTATGCTCCACATCTTCGTCAATCTCCCTATCCTTACTAATCATCAAACCTAGGTACCGAAAAGAATCGCTACATGGTGTCTCACGGGTTTCAATTTTGATAGTGGTTTTAACACTTGTATGTGTCCACTGAAGTTGCAATCCATATATTCTGTCTTTATACAACTTATTTTAAAGCCTCTAGATTCTAATTCCCCCCGCTATCTCTCAAGCTTTGCATTTACACTCCCTCTTGATTCATCCACCAATACTATATCATTTGCAAACAACATACACCATGGTACTTCTTCTTGAATATACATAATTAACTCATCCATAATTAATGCAAAGAGATAAGGGCTTAAGGTTGATCCCTGATGTAAACCTATAGTCACGGGGAATCTACATGTTCCTCCACATGTGGTTCTCACATTTGTTATTACTCCTTTGTACATATCCTTAAAATTTTCAATGTAACCTCTGAGGACATTTCTTTTCTTTAAGAGCCACCAAATTAAATTCTTCGGTACCCTATCATAGGTTTTTTCCAAATCGATAAAGACCATATGTAGATTTTTCCTCTTTACTCAGTATTTTTCCATTAATTGCCTAAGTGAAAAGATAGCTTCCATAGTTGATCTCCCTGGCATAAAGCCAAATTGATTTTCAGAAATCTTGGTCTTCTTTCTCAGTCTTTGCTTCATTATTCTCTTCCATAGTTGACTCATAAATTTAATCCCTTGATAGTTGGTACAATTTTGTATATCTCCTTTATTATTATATACAAGTACTACAATGCTTCTTCTCCATTCATCCAGCATTTTCTTTGTCAAAAGTATCTTATTGAATACTCTACATAACCAACTTATCCTAACATTTCCTAAGCATTTCCATACCTCTATCGGAATACCATCTGGGTCCGTTGCCTTTCCTGTCTTCATTCGCTTTAATGCTTCTTTTACTTCCACCCCTCTAATTCTACGGAGAAAAGTATGCTCTTGTGATGAAGTATCCTTCTTAACTCTTGTATCGTCCAACTGTTCTTCATTTAGAAGTTTGCTAAAGTATTCCTTCCACCTTTCTTTAATATCATTGTCCTTCACCAAAATATTTTCCTCATTGTCCTTGATACATTTAACATGATCTAAGTCCCTACTTTTCATTTCTCTTATTTTTGGGAGCTTAAAAATATCATTTTCTCCTTCTCTTGTTCTCAACCTATTATAGAGGTCATCGTATGCTTTGAACTTTGCAGTACTTACTACTTTCTTAACTTCTTTATTTGCCTTCTTATATAACTCAAAATTTTTCATACTCTTAATCCCCTACTAAACTTTGTAGCAATGTTTTTTCTGTCGAATAACTTCCTGAACCTCCATACTCTACCACCATGTTTCTTTATTAATATGTTACTTCTCTTTTGATTCTCCAAGTACCTCTTTTGCAATATTCCTAATGCAATTAGCCATTTGATTCCACATTACTGTAGTTTCTCCTTCAATATTTCATTTTCCTTTCTCAATCATTTTGTCCTTAAATATATTTGCTCTCTCCTCCTTCAAATCTTTTCACCTTGTTTTAGGGTCCATTTTATTTACTACTGCTCTCTTTCTACTTCTAATACAAATATCTAAAACTCCGAGCCTATGTTGCATAGTCAAACTTTCTACTGGATAACCTTGCAATCCTCATAAGCCAAACGATCCTTTTTTCTAACTATAAAAAAGTATATCTAACTCCTATTACTCCCATTTTTATATGTAATTAAATGCTCATCTCTTTTTTTAAAGTAAGTATTTACTACTACAAGATCAAATGCCACTGCAAAGTCCAATATAGTGTTTCCGAATTCATTCTTTCTCCAAATCCATGCCCTCCATGCACTCTCTCATATCCTCTATTATCTCTTCTTATATGCCCGTTTAAATCTCCACCAAGAAAAATCTTATCACTATTTGAGATTTCTTGCATTAAATCATTTATCTCTTCCCAAAATCGTCTTTTCATACTTTCTTCTAGTCCTACTTGGGGAGCATATGCATTGATGATATGAATTATGTCTTCCTCTAGCACTAATTTAATTGCTATAATTCTATCACCAAACCTCTTTACCCCCACAATTTTCTCTTTCAAATCCCTATCTACAACTATATCCACTCCATTTCTTGTATTACTCTTTATTGCATAGAAAAGTTTATACCCATCTGAGAGCTCCTTAGCTTCATTCCCTTTCCACCTTATCTCCTGTATACAAGCCACACTAATTCTTCTTTTTTTTATTAACTCAACCAACTCCATGCTCTTGCCTGTCAAGGTTCTTATATTCCAAGTAGCAAGTCTAATTTTTCTATTCCTCCTCTTCTTCTCATGGACTAACTTCTTTAACCACACTAGCCCAAAGTCATGCAGTAGCCCTTGCACACTTTTCACTGCAGCTAGGTGATGCTGCAATGCGTCACTTAAAGCAGTAAACGCCCTAGCCTTATTGTGAAATATCATTTTCTCAGAATCCATATTTGGGTTATGACAAAGTTTTACGCTGGCTGTCACCTACTTAATACAACCCTCCTTCTTTACCCGAGCTTGGGACCGGCAGCAAAAACTGGCGGAGTTCATCTAAGGCATGTGAAGGTAAAAAAAAAGCCCTAGCCCACCCAAATTTCATTTTCCCTCTTTCTCTAGCCTTAATCGAAAAATCCAGTATGAAAAAACCCAAAAACGCAGAGCCCCAATCCAAAAAAAACCCAAAAATGTAGAGCCCCCATCTTTGTTTCTCTCCATTTCTCATAGCATTAAAACCTAGAAATGCAGAAGAATCTAGAGAACACAGAGCCAACGGCTGCTTTGACTCAATCTTTTTAATCTAGAGAACACTGGAAGACAAGGTTGTAACACTCCGATCCCTTTGAGCCGGATTAGTGGCTCATTAGTGTGCGTTTCTGTTAATTAATTCTTTCGGACTTGGTTTCGGGTCTTGGATAGGTAGTTGAGTAACCTTTGACCTGGAATAGGTAGTCCTAAGCCCTTTTTCGTAATTTTGCTTTTGTTTTGAGTGCATCATCTTTGCATCATCTTGGTGTCAGCATGTGTATTTTGTTGAGCTCGTCAAGTTCCGTAACTGTCTCAGACTCATTCGAAGTCAATTGGAGAAGTTGGACCCTCGTGTGACTTGATTTGTAAATAACCAAAAATTCACTAGACTTTGTTTTAAACTCCTAATGTATAAATATGAGTCATCCTCCAGATGTCTCCCTCCTGCCCATTTCATTCGATGCTTGCATGCAACGTCTCCACGTTTCCTTCTCTTCTCTTCATTCTCTTCTTCTGTCTTGTGGTGTTGGGAGTTTGCATATTTGGGCGATTGGGTTTTGTTACTCTCCATTTGGTTGGGTTCTTTCCCTTCTCTCATCTCTGTCTGTACTTGAGGTAAGTGAGTTCTCTCCAAGTCTTCTTCTTCTTCTCCAATTGGATCTCCCATCTCTCTCTGCATGCTCATGGTTTGTGTTTGGATTTGTTTTGCTTGGGTTGTAGTTGGATTTGAGCTTGGCTTCAGTGATTGACAGAGCTTTGAGGCAAGTATAAGTACAGGATTGTATAACACATATGGGTTTTGGTTTGACTGCTTTGATTTCATCTATTACATCCTATACATGTCTGTTGTGTTTTACAGCCAAATTCTGTGATTTTGGAACCTCTGGAACTTGTTTTGCTAAGTTTCTGTATCAAATTTCAGTTTCTGTACTCACTTCAGTTTCGTGTTCTGTATTGTACGGCTAAGCCGTAACATTGTACGGCTCAGATTCTAGAAACTTGAATTTTCGTATTTTGTTCTACGGCTAGGCTACGGCTGTCACAACCCGAGCCCAGGGACCGGGGGTCAGAGAAAGTCTAACCAATGACACACGTACTCCCGTGCACGTACACTTAGACCCCGTCCAAGCATACCCACACAAGGGATCATTCACACGTGCAAATAACTGTACGCGGAAGCTGTACGTATCAAGGCATACCACAACATACCAAAATGACATAAGAGATTACAAAACATTTAACTGATGACAAGAAAAAGTACAAGAACGTATGACAATAGAGCGGGCTTACAACAATCAAAAATCAAAATATAGAGACAATCAAAGCCTTCGGTACAAGTATAGAAAAATCCCCTCAATAGACTCAGACTCAAATGAATGGGGAAAACCCAAAATGATGCAAACCGTACTCTGGAGGATGGATCAAGTCCACTCCTCTAGGCCGGAGGGGGCCTCGCGCGCCTCTCCTGGAGTCGGGTCGACCGACGCAGGATCGGGAGAGGGATCTGAGCCTGCAACACACAAAGACAATTCATAAGTACAACGACTTAGCAAAATATAAGCCACAAGCAGATAACACGAATTGTGTCTAATAATGAGTAATGGTCACAGTGCAAGATCCATAGAAATCATGTTCGTATACTAAGCAATTATGCAAATGAATAAACATGCTATCAGAATCATAAACAGATAACAATCAAAGTGGCTACTACATTGGCCATATTCTCCCTTTCGAGAGCAGTCGGAATGAGAACACCAGCGACCGGGCCAGGGTACGCATGGGTCTCTAGTTCCCGGGGTCCGGAGTCTCAGGACAGAACACTCTGTAGAGGCAAACACATAAACTAAACCATAGTTAACCCGTCGGGTATCCTAAGGCTGAGGCTCAGTAGTGCCATATACCAATCACAATCAAATCGGATGATGCACCTCAATCAATCAATCATATCACATACATATCTCACATGCCACACTAAACAAACAATAGGAAGTGCATTACAGATACTGATACTGATACTGATGCTGATACTGAACTGATACTGAATGCACATAAGCAAATAAAAAAAGCACTGACAATGAGTATCAATAACAATCATTGACTCATAACTCAAGTATTCAAGTACTCCAGTGGAGCAACGGTAAAACACAATACACAATAATAGAATGGTCCCGCCCGGGTTTCGCTCTGGGGTTGCTGCATTTCCCACAGAATCGAGAGGTCCAGCGCAGAACACATAAGAGGGCATAACCGAAGTCAATATGCTGTACAAATCAAAAGACTTTTACGAATCAAGGTCAATTACAAGCCAATCCTAACCTATTTATCCAGTGTTTCTAACCGTGCATGTTGATATAGTTTTTAAGTTGTCCGATGCACCATTGTCTAGTGTTGCAGTGTCCAGAATGTGCACCGAAGTCCCTTAAACCAACACCCATGGGGAGGTGCTAAACAACTGGATAATGGGCATGAATGATTCACAGCCCTCGAGATCATTCATGTCATTCAAACATTTCCATTGGGCATGTTCAGGTTAGCTACATTCTAACATGAAAGTCATAACGGTCTCTTCCTTAAACCTAGTCCTTTTCATTCAGTTCTCAGGCTGATACGGTGTAGCCGTAGGTGACCTTACGGCTTAGCCGTAAGTGAGCCGCAGTGCAACTTACGGCTAAGCCGAGGCTCTCCAAAATGTCCATTCGTATTTACGGCTCAACCGTATTTTACTCTACGGCGCAGCCGTATCTTGGTCCACGGCTTAGCCGTAAGACAATGTACGGCTTAGATCAGGCTGGGCCGTAGAAGAGTAGCATTTTTCCAACTCTCAGTTATTTTTAGGTGTCAGTCTGTACTGTTCTACGGTTAGGGTTACGGCTGGGTCTCGGCTTAGCCGTAAGCCATTTCACGACTTAGCCATAGCACATTTCACGGTGTAGCCGTAAGTGCACGGAGTCATTTTTTTGGAATAGTTACAGACATATAGAAAACGAGTCTTTCGACCGAAAACAGGAAAATAACAGCAAAATGGGTTCAATAGGGCTGTCTAACACTGAGAAACACAATGAAGAATAAAAACACAACAATCAAATCAATATCAATCGGTGTTCATACTACTTGGGCTTATACTTGCCTCACAGATGGAAATCACGTCGTTGCTTGGCTCAATCCACTGGAAAACACACACAACTTGGCTCCTTTCTCCCTCACGTGCAACAAACAGGAAGGAAAAGGAGTGAGAGAGAAGAGCTGAACGAGAGAGAGACGACTAAGAGAGACAGAGCAGAGACGATCGAGAGAAAGAAGAGAGTAGGTAAGATATTTATACCTTAAATTGAGTCCAAATTACACTTAAGTCCAAACGGCTTACACAAATGTCAGTTTGAGTCAAATGACGATCCACGAGAGCAAACGAGATCATTCGGATCCAAGACAGTTACGAAGATCGACAAGCTCAACGAAATACACGCGATGACGTCAGAAGTACGCAAAACTGACAAAGTCAATCAAAAGCCAAAATTACGAAAAAGGGCTCAAACTATCTAAACTAAGTCAACTCAACCCCAAATGGAGACTCAGACCAAAGAAAAGCAAAAATCAAAACACACTTAACGATAAAATCACACGCAATTACCCACTAATCCGGATCAACTCAGGTTGGAGTGTTACAACGGCTGAACCGTAAATTGTTCTACGGCTGAGCCGTAAGCTAGCCGTGACCGAGCCGTGAATTATCACCCTGATCAGTCGAAACTTTCTGATTTCAGTACTCTTACGGGGAAGCTACGGCTAAGCCGTAGATTGGTCTACGGCTAAGCCGTGGACTCCACCGTAGCTCAGCCGTGAAAGGTATCAGATCAGAGGTGGAAGATGACCAGTTTAGCTGTGTATTGAAGGGAACCACGGTTAAGCCGTAGTGCAAGTTACGGCTAGGCCATAAAGTGTATACGGCTAAGCTGGAGGTCACCCATGGCTAAACCGTAAGACTTGGAAAATCTAAAATAAAACCTAGGATAATGGTGTGACTTTGTAGGGCTAAAATACAGGTTAACCACCCATGTAAACATGCCCAATGGACTTTTTGGACCGCATGAATAGTCTGTTAGGCTGTGACTTATTCATGTGAGCGTTGATTTACTGTTAAGCACCTCCCCATGGGTGTTGGTTTAAGGGACTTCGGTGCACGTGAGGATTACTTTGCAACACTTGGATGGCAACGGTGCATCGAATAACTTAAAACTCCATCAACATGCACGGTTAGTGACAGTGAACAACTAGATTAGTGTTGGCTTGTAATTAACCTTGATTCCGTATTAATCTGAAATGCATTGCATATTGTTTACAATTTTGCCCTCTGTTCTGCTAATCTATACTCATGCCTTACGAGGTCATTTTGCTTTCGTCTTGTATATCTGTTTTATTCTTCGTTTCGCACTAAGCTTTGATCTATGCTGTGCTTTGACGTAATCTATGCTATGCTCTGTATATCTCTGTCTTTGTATATCTCTGATTTATTGGGTATTCCCTGGTGGCTCTGCCCAGAGATTAATACGTGAGGATAAGATCCGGTCTTTGCCATCGGTGAGTCCAAAGCGGATAATCTCCCTTCTTTTGGATTTGATTTGATTGGTATTAGTCTGGCTCTACTCAGCCTCAGCCCTAAGATGCCCGACGGGGTTACCTCTGGCTTAGATCTCTGTATCTCTGTATCACTGCAGTGTCGCTTTGTCTTGGGACCCCGGAACCCAGGAAACGAGACCCACTTGTACCCTTGGCCCGGTCAGTGGTGTTCTCATCTGCTCTGCTCTGCTCTCTATTTGAGAGAATATGGTTAACGTAGTAGCCACTTAGTTCAGTATTTCTATGTTTTGATTCACATATCATGCTTTACTTCTATGCACGATTTGCTTAGCATATTAATATAAAACTTTGTAATTATTATTCTGTCCTTATTCAATTTGATACTATGAGTGTTTCATCCATGTTACTTATATTTGCTGGATCGTTGTATTCACTGCGTTGTCTGTGGTGTTGCAGGCACAGATCCCTTGCCCGGCTCCCCGGCGGTCGAGGAGGCTGCAGGGCAGAGCGTAGAGGCACCCTCCGGATTGGTAGAGTGGGCCTGATCACCTCTGCCGAGTGCGTACATGCATATCTTCCGTCGTTTTTGGATTTTGGTTTTTGGCGCTATGTATTTTGTACTTCGGACTTGTCACTCTGTATCTTTGTACATCTTGGTTTTGTCGTGTACTCAGACTTGTATCTGGTTTTCAAGTATTGTATTTAGCTTTGTCTTTTCCGTTCTACATTTGTTTTAGCTTCCGCTATTTCTTTGTTGCTTGCTATGATATCTACAACTTCCGCGTTCGTTTGCTTCGCACGTGTTAGATCCCTTGTGTGTGTGCATCTAGACTGGGTTTGGATGCACGTGCACGGGAGTACATGTGTCACAGGTTTGGCTTTTCGCTAACCCCCGATTTCTGGGCTCGGGTTGTGACAAAGGTCTACAACTGGGACAAGGATCTCATCATGATTGATGCCCCCCATGGGCTACGTCAGGGATTTGCCGGGGCAAATGAGGGCGATTTACATCGCTGTGGTCATGACCAGGAATGGGAAGAGGGACGGCGTCAACCACATTTTCCTCCATGATGTGGATCAGATGGTTTTTCTTTTTTTTTTTTTTTTTGTAGGTAGATTTTAGGAGGATCTTGCGGGTTATGCCAGCATTAAGGTAGCAGCTCCTTTGATTGGGTATCTGGCGTTTTTTGTTCAATTTGTGTTAATGGGTTGTTTTTGTTTTTCACTCCTGTTTGGTTTTGTTTCTTTGTTAATTTGTGTATGGTTCCTTTGCTATTTAAATGTTATTGTAGCTTGATTCAATTAATGGGTTTTTGATATGCATGAAATTTCTAGTTTTTGGGTGTGTGGGTGTTGAACTACATCAAAATTATATGCAGAGATACCATGTAACACTCCGACCCAGCTTGACCTCGTTCAGCAACTAATTAATGTTGCTTTAGTTATAAATTGTATTTTGCTTTTGTTTGGATTTCGTTGCGGGTCATGTATAGGTAGTTGGGTTGAGTTTGACCTGGATTAAGTAGACCAAGCCCTTTTTTGTAATTTTAGCTTTTATAAGACATGGTCATTTTCGCATCATCTTGGTGTCAACATGTGTCTTTTGTTGAGCTCGTTAACTTCTGTAACTACGTCGTTGGTAACCGATGTCGTATGATTCCATTGGACTCGAATTTGACTCAAACTGTATATCGTTTCTTACCTTGGACTTTCTTGCAATTTTGCCTTAACCTTATCCAATATAAGCCATTCCACCGACTGTTTTCTCTCACTCTCTTCTCTTCTCTCACGTTCGTCTCTCTCTCTCTCTCTCTCTCTCTCTCTCTCTCTCTCTCTCTCTCTCTCTCTCTCGATTTTCTTCTTTCTCTTCTCCTTGATTCAAGCATGTTTGAAGGGGGATTGTTCTCATCTTGTCTTCTCTCCTTCCTCCTGTGATTCATGGTATGTATATGTATTGGTTTCTTCTTTTGTTTTCTCATTTTCCATGACTGTGCTCATGAATTCCCTCTCTCTTTCTCATGCATGATAGCTGTGAGTGGTGTTTGGATGTGAATTGAGCCCCAAGGACAACAATTGGTGTGTTAGAACTCAATTGAGGCAAGTATAAGCATAATATGTATGAACCCATGTTGGTATTTGCTTGATTTTGGTTACTTCTCATGAGTTTGCAGGGAAAACATATTTACAGGCTAATTTAAGCTCATTTCCTTCTTTTAGATGTGTTTTTGATACTTTGGTGACTTCCCCGTTCTTCTGTAATTGATTCAGAAATCGACCCAGTGCACTCACGGTTAAGCCATAAAATGTGCTACGGCTAAACCGTAAAACACACTACGGCTAAACCGTAACCTAACCATGAACCCAGCCGTAGATCAATACAGGGTGACACTTGAAAATAACTGAGAGTATGCAATTTGCGACTCCTCTACGGCTAATCCGTAAGAAGCTTACGGTTAAGCCGTAGGGTTACCTACGGCTGAGCTGGTTAACATGACCAATAAGAAAGATAGAAAGGGAAGGAGACCTGTAGGACCTTTAAAGTAGAAGGTAGGCAACTTCGACTTGCCCAAGGGAACATGATAAAATGCGTGAATGATCTCGAGGGCTGCGAATCATTCATGTTCGTTATCCAGTTGTTAAGCACCTCTCCATGGGTGTTGGTTTAAGAGATTCGGTACACCATATGATATACTGTAACACTAGACAATGGTGTAGCGGATAACTGAAAACTACATCATCATACATGGTGAGAAACACTGGATAATTATAGTAGAGTTGGCTCGTAACTAAACTTGATTCGATATGCTAAGATTTACTTGCATGACATGTTGTATTTCGATCCTTGATCTCCACTCTTTAGCATGATTACTTGTTTCAGCTAATTTCGCATTGTAGACTATGCTACTATGTTTTTCGTACCTTGAGTATGCATGTATGTTACACGTATAAGACATGTTCTCGAATCTGCACGCATGATATGTTACTCAAGGTTTTCATGATTGAATCCGTATGGTCAGGCACTACTTAGCCTCAGCCTTAGGATCCCGACGAGGTGAATTTGGTGTAGTTTTCATGGCCTTGCTGCAATAAGAAAACGTCTCGGGGAATCCGGACCCCAAGAACCCGAGACCCAATCGTACCCTGACCCGGACAATGGTGTTCTCTGCACGGATATAAGATCTCTCTTTTGGGAGCATATGGCAATGTAGTCGCCAACTAGTTATATACACAACATATATACATTGATTCACATGGCATATTTCTTTCTTGCACGACAGCTAGTATACGAATGTGACATGTTATGATTTATATGATGTTCTTTATTCTATTAGACGTAGCATGTGTTAACTTGTTATGGCTTATACATTGTTGAATCGTTGTATTCACGAGTTGTCTTTGTTGTTGCAGGCTCAGATACCCAGGCCGACCCCTCATCGGTTGATCAGAATCCAAGTGAGGCCCCCGAGGTCCCATCAGGCCTAGAGGAGTAGATGTAGTTACTCCATCAAAGAGCGCCTTGGACATCATTGCATATGAGTCTTCATCATTCTGAGATTTGTCACGATTGAATCATATCATGATTTGTATATGTTTATTTTGTTTCATTTTGTAAAACCTTTATCGACATATATCAGTTCTTTTGTCGGACTTCCTTCTTGTATTATTTAGTGTGATGTTTTGATATCTACAGTTTCCGCGTACATGTTTGGCACGTGTAAACCTTCCCTTGTGCATGTGCATTTAAACCAGGTCTACGTATACAGGCACGGGAGTACGTGTGTCATCGGTTTGGCTTTTGCTAACCCCCGAACTCCTGGGCTCGGGTTGTGACATAGCATATATGTGATTGTGGGAGGAAAAAAATTGCCTTTTTCTAGGGTATCTACACTTGGAACTATGTGTGTTTTATTTGGTCTTTGCACATGTATTTATTAATCATCTTATCAGTTTGAATTTCAAGTTGCTCTTATGTTTCCTTCTGTAGTTACTCTCAATTTTAGTATAATTTAGGAATGATATAGATTTCTGGACCATTTTATCTACTTCTAAATCCTTCTGCATTTACACTTGGATAAATAGGAAGAGGATTTGAAGTCATTCCGCCAATGGGAATAATAAATAGTATACCTACACAGGGATTCAAAAAGTATCAATTCTGGAAAAAAATCAATTCTGTTTTCTCCATATTGATGGCATGATTTGGAGGAGCAACCATTGAATTCAAAATCGTTCTGAGCTACCCATCTTTGAATTTTGATTCCCATAGCTTCTTCTGAGTTTCCACCTTCAAATACCAGATCAGGCAGTGATAATTCCAGCACTTTCTATCATCTGCATATATCAAATTTCATTGGGTTATATTCAAACATGTTTATGAAGTCATATAATGATAACAGCGAATGACCATTGTCTCATGAATTCCCTATTTTGCAGGTGATTGAACATTTGACATGGGAGGTTCTTGGATCACATGAATGGAAAATCAAAAGCCAAGGAGTCTTAGAATTGCTGGTTCAGATGATAGGAAGGGAGTTTCTCTTCTAAATATTCAAACATGTTTATGAAGTCATTTAAAGTCTTGTTCATCTAAATATTTTATTCATTGTTCTGCCTTCTTTTCTTTCCTTTTAACTAAAGATTGTTGTTTCATTTGTGTCACAGATTGGCAATGGAATATGGAACCAGTGCCATGATTAAATGAAGCTCTTTTTTTTCTAATTTGAGCCATTTTGTGATTCAGTTATTAAAGGGTCTCATCTTGCTATTTGTGTGATGGGTGTATTTTGTTGAAAGTTGTTGATAAGTAGCTTTCCGGAATTGTATGATCATATCTTGGTTACATTGGTTTTGGTTGGCTACCTAATTGATATTAGAAAAATGTATACCTACACAGGGAATCAACAAGTATTGATTCTGGAAAAAATAAAAATATATTTTAGAAAAAATGATTTTTTGCGATGAACAGGAGTTGTTGCCAATACAAATTAGAGTTTTAGCGACCAACATATGTTGTCGCCAAAGATGCCCCTTCATAAATTTTTTTGTTGTTTTTCCACTTTGTTTGGCAACGATATTTAGAGGTTTTTGGCAACGAGAAAATGCGTCGCTAATAATGGACTTTTGGCGACGACCAATTATTACATCACCATAGACTTTCTTAGACCAGGCTTTTGCGATAGCTGGGCGATGAATTTTGCTTTGTTACAAAACACTTTTGGCGACAAAATTGTAACTTTTGGTGACAAACATGTCTGTTGCAAAAAGTGAATTTTGTTGTAGTGCGCGCACTTGATAAAATGTCTCCCCCACTTGAACACCAATTCCTATGCACGAGCTTGACAAGCAAACAATTAATTTTAATAAAATAATTGAGGATTTTCAACCTCTGCTCAGCACAGTTTCAAGCGCGCTCAAATGCACGCTTAATTTTGTGAATTCTGTACAAATCAGTAAAGAAAAATTTCTCTGCAAAGCCTTCAATATTCTTACCCCCCATAAGATCATTTACATTGTTATTAATCTGAGATAGATTCTTACTAGATCACAAGCCAAACAATTCTACTATAAATAAACCACCCATTATAACTATCTACTTGCCTTAAATCTTTGGAAATATGATCTTTGATATAAAGAGCCACTAGTTTGCCTCCAGATCCACAACCCAAACCTGTAACAAATCTCTCAATTAGAATCTTTTCCTACAATTAGAAGAACACGATCTAAATGCCCAATGATTTCAATGACAAACAATAAACCAAACCTGAATGAAAGGAAAGAAAAGGATAGCTTACCTACAATGGCTGCCAATGAGAGGAGGAAGATGAAAAAGTGATGATGGTGGATGACTCTCCTTTTCTCCTGAGGGCTTAGGCTTTCTAAAGGTTGTAGAAGAACATCAAGGTGAAGAGAACGTGATTAGGAGATTTAGGGATCAGTTAAGGCAAGGTTTATCTTATTTATAAAAAAGGGCTCACTGCTCTTTTAGTGAGTTTTGCAGAATTTCAAGAAAGGGCTTATGGGCTAAAATCCAATATGTTATGGGCCAAAGCCAAGGACCCAAGACGTGTTTAGGTCACCCATCACCGATGGGTCCCACACAGACATGCTAGGCATGGAGTAACCAAATTCATAAAATGACCTATCAAACCACTCCTAACCCAATAAACCCAACTTGATCCAGACTACCCAACTCGACCCACAGGAACAGTAACTTCTATTACAAGAGAAAAGGCTACAAAGAGAGTACGACAACAAGAAAAAAAGAGTGAAAGAATACAAAGGTACAAGAGTATTGCACCCTTTTTACATGACAACTACAAAACAAAACCCTCCCAAGGGTAAACTCTCTCAACACTCTGTTTAGTTAAAGCATCTGTCATCACATTTGCTAAATTACTCTTGTTTCGAGCCATCACATTTGTTGATTTACTCTTGTGTCGAAAGCAAATATTAATGATGCCTGATAATAGCCGGATTTCATTAAAGAGGAATTGAAACTTTCATGGATAAGCCTTTCAATTCGAGACCCGAACAATCGCTTTAGAAGATTTGCTCCCCACAAATAAAACACGATGAAAGTATCTCAAAAAACATCTAAGAGATTCCAAAATAACTCTAACATCTGCTTCATTAGAGTCACAAACACGCGCACGAATTTGGAGAACACAAATAAGATGTCCCCATTGCAATTCCGAAGCACCCATCCAATGCCAATTGGCCCCAGCTTCCATCTCACTGCCCCCATCAACATTAAACTTAAACCAACCAACAAGAAGAGAAGACCAAAAAACTGATTTTTTCACTGTAATATGGCCACATCCCATACACGATTCCTAATTAATAAGGATGTCGTCGAGATAAAAATAAGACAACTCCTTTCTAACCAAAGCTCAAATCGCAATCCTTAAAGTGATCTTGGAAATCAATTCCGTAAAGGATTAGGAGAAAGATTATGTCACACATCATACAAGTATCTGCGATAGTGTACAATATCAAACCTCTTCTTCTCAAGTTATTAGCTGTTGAAACTTTAACTACAACAGTTAGTCAACCAAAACCCTCCATTCGGGAGAAGAACCAAATCCAACCAAACCAAGAAAGAAGAAGCTCCAGGGTGATGGTTCCATTCACAAGCTGAATAAAAAAAATACATTGAGAATTCTCTAGATATTGATGACTTTTAAGTCCTAGAATCCTTACCATCCCTGCACTAAAAGATGTAAAGAAATTAAAAGACTCAACAACTCCATTTTTGACGGACAGCTATCGATAAAAGGGCAAGCAACAAAGACGATAACATCCATCTCCTTTGAATGAGATGGGCACCCCTGGGCACTGGCTTCTTTTGTTCCTAGCAATTCAGAGGACAAAAAAAACTTCATAGTATAATTGCGTAGGCAAACACTTCTGTGAGAATTCCTACCACCGTACCATGACGTGAACTTCCGGCATTTCCACCTCATGGTCCATCCCCGCTGAAGACCTCCCTAATAGTCATCGGTCACCACCCCCAGTCAAAGCTTTGTACCCACTAAATGGACTAAACCGTTGGACTGGGCGTTAGATAGTTTTTAAGAAACTATTAAACTTGAAGGTAACTGATCAAGGGGCGAATTCCCCATGTATATATTCTTTAAAAAGTTATATAAATCCCGATGTTGACTTCTGTGTATGATGCAGTTGTGCCGGTAAATAGTACTGGGAAATAGTCTTTTATTTGAAGCATTTTTACATCATTTCACCTACGCCAATGTCGCTCGCAGAAAGTAGGATTCAAGATGCCTGTCCTTTGACTCGATCCTCCAGCCTAAAGCCTGTGACTTTGCTCAGGTGGGGTTTATGATCCCGTGATTAGCCATCTGTGAGTCAATAATGGCATTATCTGAGGATCCTCACTCATCTCCTCAAACACCGGAGAAGGGGAGAGTTAGTGCATGGCTGGGTCATTATTTTAGGCTCCTAGCATTGGTCTTGTCTGTGGTGGGGTCCATCAGTAGATAAGGGTCCACCTGTCCAGTTGGCGGTGAATGATTTCCACCCATGTGCACCATTACCATGGCAAGTGCCGGTTTCCAAGTTTATTAATTTATTGCAGTTTCGGGGCATTATGTCTGCATGAGGATACTGGATAAGAGAAATGTAATGGTAGATTATTGATCTCCTCTGCTTTAACAGCGACGTATGTGGACGTGGCACAATTGGCATCACCATGTCCACCCTACAATTAAAGGGTGGGCTGATGCGTTCTGTGAAGTGACTTTGCTTGTTGGATGCCACTCACCCATTAAAACCTGACAATGTGGTGTATGGACAAAGCATCTGAGCCGCTCATAAGGATCCCACCATTTCTGCAGGATGTCAAGTTTTCTTGGATGGTCTCAAGTCAAAATAAGAGCACATGACCCAACATGACTAGATATGCGCAGATTTGTATCCATAAAGGCTGAAAATGAGGTCTTTATTTGTTCAAGCCAGAGTTTCGATCTTCGAACCCAAATGGGTTGTACAAACTCAGGTTTCTACCTCGGCCACTTCAGTTTCCAGTAGTAGTAGCAGTAGTAGTTGTTTTCTTTTTTTTTTTTTCTTTATGCTTGTTGGGATAATGCCCTCGTAGCTATCTTTACACATCAAATTTACCCCTGGGCAGTGGTACTTTTAGTAATTTCTACATGAATGTTTGTGTGATATCCTAAAATTATGTGATATCGAACACATTACATTATGTGATATAGCACAGTTTATTGTGTGTGATATCTTAGGACAGTGCCATATCACACTGTTAATGTGCGAACAGCGAAGTAATAAATATTAAATTTTGAATCATTTTGCTGCAAATGCCATGTCTTTGAACAGTTGCATGGCAAATAGCCTTTCCTTTCTTTTTTTTTTTTAATTTGGGTTAGCCCTTGGATGAGAGAAGTAAACCTTT
Source organism: Sextonia rubra (assembly GCA_037013555.1). Classification (NCBI taxonomy): domain Eukaryota; kingdom Viridiplantae; phylum Streptophyta; class Magnoliopsida; order Laurales; family Lauraceae; genus Sextonia; species Sextonia rubra. Next base: position 10,082,701 of record JASUAD010000009.1, read on the forward strand.
AGTGAGCTGAAGGAAACCTCGAGAGAGGTAGAACGACACCAAAAAACGGAGGGAAGGCGACCTCCCCATTTCAAACATTGAGGAGCTAGCTTAGAAAATGACTCTTATTACAATTGAGGTAAGAGTTTGTTCTTGACTTCATATTTAGTTTTGGATTCAAGTATTTATATATTTTCAAGGTAAATACATAAAAGCTATCCATAAAGTATCTAAAAGGAACCATATTCCTGGGCAAGTTGCTTTCACAAACAGTCTGTATGAACTATTTTGTGGGGCTCATTATGGAGCCCATCAAGGGATAACACTAGGGGTTATAAATATATATGTGGAACTACTCTAAATATCAAGTTTAACCCAAATCACATATCATTAACCACTTTATCAATAGCCCACGAGTCAAATCCATTTATATGGGTGTACAGTCGATTCAATGGTCCAATCATTTGGATATATACCAAACATTAGGGCTTGTGACTATCAGTGCAGTTCCTTTTTATAGTAAGGTTTTGGATTTGATGATAAATTAGCCTCACCTATAATTCTCACAAATAAAATAGCGAGCAAGGCAGTTCTCGATGGAATATTTTCCTTCTAGAAAATTAAAAAATGGAGAAGCAGCAGCTACTTCCACAAGGAGGACTAGTGATCAATCAGTGTTGTTGTCCTGATTGGTTAAAATCTTGTGTAGCATCTGTGAGGGGTATATCATGAGTATTTACCAAAGCAATGACATGGGAAAAAAAGGCACCTATAAGGAGTTTGAGCATTTATTCTTCTTTGAAAATCATGGGCCCATATGAATGAAAAACAGGGAATGAGACGCCAAGAAGAGAGTCGTAGTGGAGAACTTTTTCACATAATATGGGTGATAGGGGATTAACCAAACATGCTCTGACTGCATCTCTGACGACGTCTTCGTGAAATGTAGAGGACTTCTAAATAGCATGAAAAATTTTAAAATTCACATTCTAAGCATTTTTCATTATTTAATGCAACATTATTTATCACAAAAAAAATGAGGCAAAAGAATTTGAAAATATTCACCTAAGAGCAACTACAAGTGGAATGAAGCATTGTAAAGGCTACTCAAGCCCACCTGTCATGAGTATAGATGCGTAGATAGTCTTTTCATCACATGATCTAGAGTTAAGCCAAATTTTACTTTCACCGAATCTTTACTTACCATCAAATCCAGATCTAAGTCTGAATAAAATCCACAATTAAAATGTCACTAAACTTTGAGGGCATTAGTTACATCAAGAGGTAGCAAAGATAATTTGAATATCTTATCCACATGACCATATTAAAATTTTATTTTCAAAAGGTTGGCTCGACTTAGAGTCTCCTCTTCTTCAACTCATGAATCCTCGAGTCAAAGCCGGAAGTGTGGCGTATAATCGACTAGCGTCCTGATCGATCAATCTCATCTGTCAAACCTGTGAACGGGCATGATTCATCGTTGGGACACATAAGCAGCTGAGATTCATCTTAAATGGTCAGGATTATCTTTTAAGTGGGCCCCACATTGGATGCTCGTAATAACTTGGACAAGCGAATCCAGACCATCTCCAACCGGGACACTTGGTGAGCGCCACGATATGACAGTCGACAGTTAGGCCAAAAGCGAGGATCTCGAGGCGATCCGACGGCCTCTAGCGACTCGAAAAAGGCTCACGCATGTGGCATCCATCCTCCCTACCATTACGGCGCCCTCATTTTAAAAACCAAGAAGAACAAAAGGCATGCAGTGCAGTTCTTGCCTGCCCTGGGCCCCCACCCCTCTGACCGGACATGACGGGTCATTCGTGCCTTTACCTGCTATCCCCGGTAAAGAAGAATCAGCAAGTTACCGACCCGACAAGACGATTGGGATTCAAATACAATGACGAAACTGCCCTTCTCCTCTGCTTAGGCAGCCGATTTTAAGGAAGTGCCCGAAAATCTTATAATTATAGAACAAGGTACTCTTGGATTTTGGGAAAGATAAAGTTTTTTTATTCCATTTAATAAAAAATTAAAATAATAATAATAATAATAATAATATAATAAAAGAGCTAGGAGGTGGGCTTCAAATGGCAAAAGATTGGGTGGGTGGAAAAAGCAGTGTCTTGGGCTAGAACACGGAACATTCGTTCTCAGCCGTACACGTGCCAGGTGAACGCATAGATTCTTCTTCAGGCCAAGCCACAGAAGGTTATCTAATACATAAATACGACCACATATGCAGATTCAGAGAGAGAGAGAGAGAGAGAGAGAGAGAGAGAGCGAGCGGTGGGGGGTGGTTGGATGGTTCATTGGCTAACCAATTTCCACTACTGATGCCTGCACGCAACCGACTATAACTTCAATTTCATATTTTCTGTTCTCACCCAACTTCCTTCTTTTTCTCTTTCATTCATGAAACAAGCAGCGTCACAAGTCCACCGACTAATTCGTTTTTATTCCTGAGAATTGACCAAGTTGCCCTCATTATTATAATCTTGCTTAGAGGACTTCGGTTTCCTCTCTTAAGTTGTTAATCAAAATGTACCTGGTCATTCTACTCTGATTGAATGGTTCTACTTCGGACGACGCGTAAAGAATGAGAACCAGCTGGGTACAACTAGGCAAACTTGTAAATATCCAAAAATCAGAAGAGATGTAATTTCGAAAGTCATCTCCGTGACAGTGAAATTTGGCAAATCCGTCAATCCAGTCAATTGAGTTATCTATCCCATGATTCAAGGGCTTTCTGCTTTTCACTTATTGTTGCCCCGGAAATAGGTGATTCTCCTGTGAGGATTTCTATTGTCAGGACTCATCTCACAATCGTCCTCTGGCAGGACTAATTGAGTTGCTTTGTTTTTAACATTGTAGAAATGAGAAGAAGAAAAACTATCACATAGGATAGTAATGCAAAATACTATACATTAAAAGCTATTCATGGTAAATATTTAAAATGCAGATATTTTGCTTTGCTTTCCGTTTCTTGCAGCCTAATATAATAGTGAATTTAATATAAGATCAGTTTCAAAGTAGGTGGGGGCTTTCTTTTTATGTGTGCCATACAAAAATGGGGATTACTTATAGAAACATTTTTTTCCTATACTTTACTTTGCCTTAAACATTTATTACCTTACTTAATGACGGTTCCTAAGGGAAATGCTGAAACAAATAGAAGTAAAGAAAGCAAAATCTGTTTCAAACGTATATCATAAACAAATATGCCCACTTAGAGAAAATTTTCCATATGGATATCTGCAAACCTGGCTATGCACAAAACATCATTCCTACCATTAACAGTAAGATGATGGTTTCATGCATGACACATCATGGAGATGCCCATACAAGAGAATTCAGCGTTCAGCCTTGTCATGCAGTTTCATCATAAAGACCCTTAGTGATTAAAGGAATTATAATGAGAATAATTATTTTTAGTTTGTCATGCAATATACTGTTCTGTGATTTAGTGCAATGCATTTTACTTAATCCTTGATAAAGATCGATTTCATAGTTTTATGAAAAATAAAAGAAATCAAGATTCCTCTCTTCTATTAAAAAAAAAAAAAAGAACTCGAGTGTAAAATCCTCTCCCCCACCACCAAGTCCTAGGCTATTGACATTTTGCTCGTCAACTGTTGGATTAAGTTTACAGCAGCCGTTTGGATTAATTAAGATTATCATATGTTTTTAATTCAAGCTTACACGGACCTTCCTCCTCTTTTTATCCATATCTATAATTATATGCGCGTCAACATAACCCATTTGCTGTGTACGAGATCTAGTCGACTTACCCAGGCAATCGATCCATGAATATGTCCCCTGGGGCTCGTGACCAACATAAGCAAGCTAAAATCCACGATGACGATTTTATACAGATGCATGGAACACTTCAGCAGTTGACCCATCCAACGGTCTATAAAATCGACTAGGTGGGTCCCATCAATAATCAGCATAGATTTTCCAAACCATGCCACTAGGAGAGTAGTAGATGGTGGTGGATGCTGTAGATGTGGGTATGAATCGTGAGTACACTAAAACAAAAATGCAAAAAGTAGGTCCTCACATTTTCTTTGTCTATCTTACCAAACTCGAACTTTGATCTCTGCTTGGATTCACCTTTTGACAATTGGCGACTCAAGTATATCGTGACAACGCCATGCCAGCTCACTGGGGCTAAATGCAATATTGATGATCCGATCATGATATGGATGGGGCTGCAGGAACTTTGAACATCAATCAGGCTTCCGCGGCTTGGTCTTTGTTTCCCAAAATCTTAGTTAAGATAACGTTATTTGATTTCCTTGATTTCATCAATCAGACACTCACGTGATTTGAGCCTTTTTGGACTTTGTATCTCCTCCCTCTTTCCCAATCTGTCCTTCACCTCTTCATACAATACAGTCTGCAGACAAGTCACAGGCACGGGATATTCATATTCATATTTATCATAGAGCATAAGCAGAGAGAGGCATTGTGTTTTTTGGTAAAGCAGAGAGAGGCATGTTGCGTGCATGGCTCGCCAGCAACAACCAACGTTATTGGTTGCCGCCCATCTACATTCTACATCGTTATATACTGGACACGTGGCTTTCATTAGCATGGTTGACAGGTGGGCAGTGTTAGATTGGTCAAACGAGAAAAACATTTTCCGTGATGGGACAATCCTAAGCCATTGATTGTGGACTTCTGCCGTTTTGAGTGTTACCAACGCCTAATCCAAACTGCCTGTGGTCAATGTTGGGCAACGTCCGACGCAATCCCATGATTATCAACGTGATTTATTTTATATGATTCAGAAGCCCACAAGTGGACGGTAGGATTGACTCTGATTGAGATAAATTTTAAATTAATCTGATATGTGGGGGACGGTGTTGAATTTAAGTGGTTTAAATAGTCAAAACATGGGCCCTAATGTGAAATTCGCTTCCTTGCTTGCAAGAAACACGAGGGAGACACAGGCGGTATTAGAACTTATAAGGGACTCATTAGTTGCAATCACGCTTATATTGCTTGTTGGAATTCTAAATTCTCGTCTTAAACTAGAATTTTGTTAAGGCTCAATGGCTATTCAGCAATTCAAATGCTGTTTTGTTAATAATTCTGTATGTATAGCGAGAGTTTCATTTTAGGAAAAAATGCCATAGAAAAAATTTCTCTTAATTCAATCAGATGATTTATAATTATAAAATTACCGTATGTGCATTATTGTGGAAAATACTTAGAACCAATAGACTCAGCTGCCAATAATCTTGAATAACGCCAGATATACTCCCCATCTTACAGCCTATTGCACAAGTATCTTATGGGGCAGGTCTAAATCATTTATCTTATTTTTAATATTATAGAGATGATGAAGAAGGAAAGATAAATTGTGAAATAGAGAGTGTGGTAACATGACTCAATAGTGTTTGACAGTTACTCAACTGGTTGACAATTTGTATAGCTTCAATTAAATCCCCTATAAAGGTAAATACAGAAAAAATATGCGAGTCGGGCCTGCTGGACGTGTCGCATTCAAGGGAAAACATAGGTTTAGATTAGCGATATCTATTAATGAATAATGAGAAGTTTAAGGCAAAGAGAAAATTTGACATGATCAAAGAAGGGCATTTTCGGAAGAGCGTAGATATGAAGCCGGTGAGCGTTACTTGGTTTTGAAGAGACCGAATGAAAACGAGATGGCTGTTTCTGGTATGAAGCAACAAACAGTAGCCGGTGCGGGCTTCGCCAGCGCACATGGCTTTCCGTTTTGAAATTCCAAAAAGCAGGAGAGCACATAAAAAGCTACCTACCGCCACGTGTAGCATTCCACCGGCAGTTCCCGGTTGCAAAACCAACAGAATAAAAAGGATCCATCGCGAGTCGAATAAATTAAAAAACAAGAGAGAGAGAGAGAGAGAGAGAGACCCAGCGGCTGGTGGGGAAATAAAGAAGAAAAACGGATGTCTATCAATCTCTCGTGAGATCATTCCAGGCATAGCGACCGGAAGAGGAAGAGAAAGTGAAAGAGAAGAAGAAGCAGAAGAAGAAGAAGAAGAAGAGAAGAAGGAAAAAAGAATCCTTTTTTGGAGGCTTTGCCAGAAAAGCTGCCATGTCTTCGGGCTACCCAGGCAGCGATTTCTACAGCCATGCTGGAATCGGCGGAGGTCAGGCGATGAACAACTCGGTCCGAGTCCAGTACCGCCCTCAACTCGGTGGAATTCTCGTGGATTCATCTCCGGCCATTCCTCACCACCCAATCCTCGCAAAGCGGCCGCTTCCCGACTTGGAGAGGCAGCAGCAGGCTCTCCTGCTCCTCAGATCGGTCAAACAGAGGGCCCATCTTAGTTCTCCGATTTCTCCTCTATCCCCAGGCGATCTCTCCTCCGCTTCTCCAGAGATCTCCACGACTTCTTCTTCCTCTTCGTCGGTTAGATTCGGCGTTTCCCCTTTTCAGCATCTTCAGCACCACCACCACCAACAGCCACCACCCAACAACCCCGCCGCCTGCAACTTCTCCTTCTCCCCCTCTCCAAATCCCCCAGTACCCGAATCGGCCGACAGGAACATGAGGATCCGCTTGCAGGAGCTGGAAAGGCAGCTCTTGGATGACGATGAGGAAGACACCAGCGCCGTCACCAACGGCGGGTGGAGCGAAACCATGCAAAATCTCATCACCCCAAAACCCAATCCTACTTCTCCAACCTCGTCTTCTTCCTCGTCGACGACGACAGCCGCTTCGTCGTCGCCTCCCTCGTCCTCTTCCTCCAAGCAGCTGGTGTTCGATTCTGCAACGGCGATATCCGAAGGGAAGGCGGAGACCGCCGCGGGCATTCTGACTCGTCTCAAACAGGTCTCCAACCCCCGCAGCGGCGATGCGCAGCAGCGCCTGGCTGCGCACATGGTGGGGGCGCTGCTGTCGCGGATAAACCCGGCGGAGAGAGAGCAGCCGATATCGGAGCTGTGCAGCGGCGAGCATATGATGGCGACCCAGATGCTGTACGAGGCCTCTCCGTGCTTCAAGCTCGGTTTCATGGCGGCCAATCTCGCCATCTTGGACGCGACGATGAACCAGCACAAGATCCACATCGTCGATTTCGACATTGGGCAGGGAAGCCACTATGTGACCCTCATCCACGCGCTCGCCAAGCCCCAATCCATCAAACCAACGGTCAAGATCACCGCAATCGTCGACCCCGACTCGATCAACGGCCCCGGTGGCTTGCACATGGTGGGCGACGGCCTCACGAAGCTGGCGGAACGGGTCGGCATCGCCCTCCGCTTCGACGTCCTCCGCAGAAGAGCTTCCGATCTGAGCCGCGAGTCGATCGGGTGCGACCCGGACGAGTCGCTCGCGGTGAATTTCGCTTTCCGGCTCTACAAGATGGCCGACGAGAGCGTGTCGACGGCGAACCCCCGAGACGAGCTGCTGCGGATGGTGAAGGGGCTGCGGCCCGCGGTGGTGACGCTGGTCGAGCAGGAGATGAACGCCAACACGGCCCCGTTCCTCGCCCGGTTCGGCGAGGCCTGGGCGTACTACCGCGCCCTGTTCGAATCGCTCGACGCGACCGTGACTCGGGACGGCCCGGAGAAGTACCGTATCGAGGAGTGCTTGGCTCGGAAAGCGGCCAACTCAGTGGCTCGGGAGGGGAGGCATCGAGTTGAGCGGTGCGAGGTGTTCGGCAAGTGGCGCGCGCGGATGCGGATGGCTGGGTTCGAACCCAGGCCGCTCTCGGGCCAGATGGCCGAGTGGATGCGGGCTCGGGCGAACCGGGCGCACCCGGGCTTCGTTGTGAAGGAAGAGTCGGGTGGGATCTGCTTCGGTTGGATGGGACGAATCCTCACCGTCGCTTCTTCCTGGCGTTAGGTTCTTGTTTTCACTTTTCACTTTTTTTTTTTTTTTCAATTTTCATTTTCTAAATCTAAATTATTATTATTATTATTATTATGATTATTATTCTTATTAAGAAGATGAGCTTTCGTTGTAGTAGTAGTAGTAGTTGTTGTTGTTGTTGTTATGGTTGTTACTGTCATATACGTTATCTTTAGAAGAGAGAAAAAAAAAAAAAAAGTGGGGGCTACAAGCAATCAAAATAAATGTCGTTTTTGAAGCTGCCAGATGGAGTGTTTAAATGTATTCGGTTCTGCTGACTTTAAATCCAACGTGAGGAATGGAATCACTAGATTTTTTTTTTTTTTTTAACTCTTCTTGTTGCATGAAAAAGAATAGAAGTGGCAAAGAAAGAGCCAGTTGTGTGCCACAGGGTTTTAACTCTACTTCCTCCTGTTCACCTACCATTTTACCTTTTTGGACGTGTGCAGTTTCCTAATTTCGCCGAATCCACGGTCCGTTTGGGATGATTCAAGGCTCTTCTAATTAATATTATGCATCTTGCTTAATGATGTGGATTAGCCAATCTCATGGGACTGCTCTTGTCCCCATGGAATACTACATTACATAAATCATCATCAATTAGGGTGGGGTATGTATTGCATAGGTATGCCCTTCAAACGATGGGCAGCAGTGGAGATGGGGATTCCTTGGCGCATAATAGACGATTGGATCGAGGTTACCTAATCAAAGATTGAAAGGTACTATGAGGTAAATTGAATAGCCGTTTTTGTCATGGTCCCACCTGTTAAATGGTGTGGATTCGCCAAGTATACTGCCAAATGTCGTGCTTTGTGCTGCCGGAGAAAGGAGAAGAAGCATTTGAATTCAAGAAAAAGCCAAGCCCTGTCTAACAACTTCCACGTACATGCTTCTGTTTGTTTGAATGCTAAGTTAGCATCTAAAATTTTTATAAGCTTCTATTATTCAGGTGCACCGATTTGAAAAAGGCGTTTGTACAATAGAGAAATCGTCAAACACAAGCATAACGCATAAACCCCTTTTCTTACTTTCTTCTATTATTTTTTTTTTTTTGACAGCTCATGCAGTTTATTTACAGGTCCCACATAATAGACCCGTTTGTGTTGATTGATTTTGGGTAAAATTATAAATGTGTTGATTGATCTTAAAGACAAATTTTATGACAGTGATTGAGAATAATCTCAAATGAGAAAGCTTCTTTTGGCGATCAGTTTGGATGGTGGGGTTTGCAATTTTTAAGCATTTTGTTTCTTGTACTGAAAATAATTAAAGTATTGCTTTTATCAGAAAGGTTGGTAGAAGGTAGGGTCGAGAATCGGGTTGTTATCCTGAAATAGTTGTGTGTTAAATGATTGAGAGTTGTTGTGAGCGAGGCATGTCCATTAGTGGATCATGGTACGTGGGATACATAACAGTGTGAGGGTTTGTATGTATGGTCATGAATGCCCAACAATCCACCTTTTGTTTGGCCACTATTGTCTTTCCATTCATATCATTTCGTATTAAAGAGGAAAAAGAAACATACTGATCACTTTGTTTTCGGATTTTTCTTCTAAGAATTCAGATGGATGTTGTTTTTACTATCAAAATTGCTAGTATCAAAACGTAAGTAATGAGTTTCAGTTACATAAAAGTTAAAGATTATATTATACTTTCTTGTATCTCAATGATTTTTTTTTTTATAACATAGGGATTATGCATTGGATGGCATAACTTGGAAAACATGATGAGCCAAGATTGGGCAGAATCCTACCAACCTGATCAAATTATTGTGATCTTATTATATTTTGAATCAATTTTAATTTTAATTATTAATTAGCATATCACAACTTTCCCGTCCTACTAGGTATCTTGCCAATCGCCTTAAACTTATTGGATGTCGCCAGGAGTATAAGCCTTCAGTTTTCACCAATACTAGTCGGTTTGCAAATGTTGATGTTTTCTCTCCAATTAAGAAATCCGAAGTAAAATGGATTATTTTTTACATAACATTTTCACTTCTGGGGTCCAAATGAGGAAGGCCCACTACCAATGTTGTCTTTTCTTAGGGCCTATATGGTATCTCTACTCTTTTCTTATAAGTCCATCCAAAATAAGGCCATTAAAAAAAGAGTCTAGAAACAAAATGTGTGTTTTGTAATGGAAGGATCTATTGTAAATAGATTTTTTGAAATCAGTGGTTGAAAGTTTTTTACAAATATCTTGAGATCTACAAGGTATCAAGCCTTGAAATTTGACTCCATAGACATGTTCGTTCTTTCAAACAGATTTAGCGGTTTGAATCTTCTATTTAAAGCTCATAGATTTTAAAATATAATATCAAATAATCCATATCTTTAGTAAATATTTCAAGATTGGTGATGATCCAACAACTAAGATTTGATCTTATAGCGATCATTGACCTTATAAACATTTTCAATGGTTTGAATTATAATTTATTATCTCAAAAATAATAAAATAAAAGAGAAAAGGGGATTGCTTATGGACCAATGCATCTTTGCCATATTACATCAATGGTTGATATTTATTCAAAAATTTCTAAAGATCCACAATTTATCAACCTTTGAAATTGATATTATAGTCGTTTCAGCATTATAAAAAAAATATAACGGTTTGGATATTGTGTTTGGGCACACTCGACGGCCCCTTTGCGACCTTTTCCTTCATTTTTCGGACCACTTGTGCCATGAAATTCACTTGTACTTGATGAGGTGTGCAACCAGAAGATGAATGATCATGGCGAGAATGAGAGCTTCTCTGCTATCGATTTCAGTATCTCAATTACAAAAAACAACATTAGAATCACCAACCATGAATGATAAAGCCCTAATCTTGAATCAATCTATATATGAAAAGAAAGGGAGGCTTGTGGTTTGCAAATGAAGCTAAATCAAAGAAGAAACGAAACCCTAACCCTACTCAACTCCCTCGATTTTGTTGCGAGAGATTTTGAGAGAGGAGGAGAGAGATCAATTTTAATTGAAAGAGAGGAGAATGAAAATGAAATCAAAATACCTCATTGGTGCTGATCCAACTCACTGTTCTCTTCTGTCTTTCATCTCCTCCTCCTTTCCTGTCTCTTATCCACTCGGTGCTTGTGTTGAACAAAAAATGTCTTTTATAAAGAGGATTTTCGGTGCTGATAAAACACCGTCTATGGGTATTTTTGTCCACAAAATTAGCTTCCACGTCTAATTGTTAAGTGCCCCTCCCTCTTATTTCTACGTGCCCATAATTGGTGCATTTCTATTTTAAAGGATTTGCCTTTTTTTTGTCTAAAGCGGGTAGAGCTCTAAATTTTGTGCCAAACTGTCTCAATTTTCAAGGCTCTTTCCATCGTAGACATTTAAATAAATAGAAGATAAAAATAGAGATACCAAACATGTACTTTCCCTCTCAAATTTAAATAATAATAATAATAATAATAATAAAGTAGACTCGGCATGTACTAGTGTACGGTCATCTCAATTCTTTTCCCTCTATTTCTCAACTCTATCATAAAAGAGGCTGTGAAAGATTGAGGCATTATATCTATTTTTCTAAAATAGGCATAGACTAAAATGAGGCGCCAATTGCTTTATTTTTTTCAAACATCTACCGGCTTTACAAAAATAAAGGAGTAGAGGCAAAAAACAAAAAAAAAAATTGCCAAACACGAGCTTAAAATGTGCCCAAATGAGTTCCAAACGTTAGGCTTGACACTGTAGCAGGCTCCCATTTCATTTGTTCTACTTCATCACTGAAATGAAGTTAAAAAAATCCTTCTTGCAGATATTCCCCACCATAACTATTGTACTTTCATTAAGTAATTCCAAGCATCAGATTCCATTGCCATTCGAGGTTCATGGTGAGTGACCGTCAACATGTTAAAGCAGCCGTTTCCTCTGTCAAAGAAACCACTAATTAAAATCATTGAAAACATGTTGGTTTTAAAGAATCTTATTTCATACGCCTCTCTTTCTTATTTTGAAAAGGAAAAAAAAAAAAAAAAGAGGAGGAGAAACGCATGCCACTCTCTCTATCCTACGAACCATTCTTTTTTACTTTCTTTGGCAGCAACTTTCATAGGAAAACTGCTTTTTAGCTACTCTGGCCAAAAGCCTAGACGAGACATATATTGGACCTCATTAAGGATGAACATGTAAGGACTTTCCGATTGGGCTGGTTCTTGAGTTGGGGTTGACATTGGCTTATATGGTAGACTGGTGATGTTGCATGGGAGAGGTAAAACTTTAAGCCCATATAGGATCCATTTGGATGCATGTTAACTATAAGAGGGCAGTGGGATGAAAACATCTCACTGTAGATATAATTTTGGGTAGAGGTATCTCAATTAGATTATCACAACCATTTCTAGGAGCCTTAACATAATTCAATGGTGAGTATAATCCATATTAGTATCAAATTAGGAAAAAATCCTAATTCACGGGGGTGTAAGATGAGGGGGTTGGATTTGTTATCGGGTTCTTATGTGATGAAAAAAGCTTAGGTGACCTCACATAATGTGAGAGGCACCTCTGGGCATAACCTAACTGTTAGGTTTATGTCTTGTATTTCAGTTTTGCCGGATTAGTTCATTGGTCTAGCCAATAACCAGGTTAGGGTCAAGAGTAATTTGGTCTTTGTACCGGGGCTTTCTTGGTAGCCAAGAAAGCATACATTATATATTCATGTAATGTGACCCTAGATTCTGTATAGGAGATGTGGCAAATTTCTTCCTCGTGGTGTAAACCACATAGGGCCATATAGGGTGTAGAGAGGTGTGAGCTCTTTTCCCCGTGATGTTGACACACAACATATGGTAAGATGCTATGAGAGCAAGATTAAAACCTATGTAAATTACAGAGCTAAGTGTTAGAAGAATAAGAGTCCTTATAATGAATTGCCCGGTATCTTTTACAGTAAAATAGAGCAAGATGCTCATAGCTCATGGAGGTAGCCTTTATGGTGAACCACGTAAAATCTATGTGTCATGATTATATGGTTTTCTTGTTTTTTATGTGTGTGATAATGTTGAGTGCTTCCACATGTGCATTACAATTGGTATCAGAGCTAGGTGGAGATCGCTTGGGCTTTGAGATTAACGGATCGTCTCAGATCTGCATGGGAGAGGAGGATCTGTGGATTATGTTCAGATCCATCTTCATTAACTGATCATTCCCCAATTACTGGTTGTATGGGTGTTTGGTTGCAGCAAACCCAGGCCAGAGAAAAAGAGCAGAGTTGTTCTCGAGTTGCCAATCTGGCCAAGGAAAGATCTCTGGTGGCTGCATTGATAGAAGAGAGAAGAAAAATCGGGATTAGAAGGCCACCAGTTGCCTGACACCCTTTCTCGAGTTGCAGACGCCACTGTCTCGCGGATTGGAAGAAAGGCTCGTCTTGGTGCGTCTAGTTCGTCTCTGACAGAGAGGCTTCTTGGATTTTTCTGTGTTGCGGTGGTTTGCAGAGAAAGGATTGAATTTATTTTCTCTGAAACAAAGGGAGATTGGTGATTGGTACTTGTTCTCTATTGGGCCACGCAAGATCTAAGGTAGGTCTCGGTATTTTGCTTTTGAAGAGGCACCTGTATTACTATTGCAGGCCTCTCGGTTTCAAGGTTTCTGGGTTGGTTATGCTGATCGGAATCAAAAAAAAAGTAGGCTTTTTTTTTTTTTTGGGTTCTCAATTACTGAAGGTGGCCGACTGTGTGCCACCGTCCGCATTGTCGTCTGATCATCGTTCGTTCCCACTTTCGCCTCTGATCGCCATCCTTCTTGTTGGAGCACATCATCGCTGCACCACTGTATTGACGAAGAAGAGGCAAGGTGGTTTCAATCCCTATCCGCCACTGCCAAGTTGAGAAGAAGGCAACGAGTTTCGGCTCCCTGTTGCAAAACAGGGAAGGAGGAAAAAGGAAACATTAGAGCCTTGGTCAATTCTAGGTTGAGTTCAAGTCAAGTCAAACCTGACCTATAGCATAACGTAGCCCAGTTCAAGAAGCAATGCAGTTTCGGTTTGGGTTGAGTCAACCTGAACCTGTTTGCATAAGCCCAGCCAACAAGCAGAAGTGTTGATGTCAGCACACGTCAGCAGAGGAGGTCAAAGCCAGTTTGACCAGATTCAACTGCTGAAATTGTTTCTGCAATATCTTGATCGTTCGATATTCGATCGGAGATCCGTTTAAGCCTACAGACTCGTTTCTAACAGATCTACATGGTCGAAGAAGGAGATTGGCTGTTGGATGGTCAACAAAGAGGTTCAATCGATCGGAGAGTAGAAAATTATTTCTACGATATAAGAGCCTATCGAAGTCAGATTTTAGATCTTTTTCTTTTAGAGTGATCATGCTGATTGGATCTTCATATTTGTGCTGAAATTGGGGTAGTTTATAGGAGCTGTAGATATCAACATCACACAAACTTGTCAATTGATTCGAACCTTTGGTTCGAAGGTTCGAGGTGGAGTGTGACAAGAAGAAGTTTGCAACATTGATGCAATGATGGTACCTTCAGCAAGGTATGAGAAGACATAGATAAGTATGTCCAATATGGCTCAAAGATTTAAGGAATCCAAGCTAATGTGGAGATTGTTAGGTTTATGTTTTGTATTCCGATATAGCCTGATTGGTTCATTGGTTTAACCAATGACCAGATTAGGGTCAAAGGTAGTTTGATCTTTGTACTGAGGCTTTTTTTATGGCCAAGAAAGCATACATGATATATTCATGTAATATAACTCTAAACTTTGTGTAAGAGAAGTAGCAGATCTCATCCTCGTAGTGTAAACCACATAGGGCCATATAGGGTGTAGAAGGGTATGAGCTCTTTTCTTTGTGGTATTGACACACCACGCATAACAGGATACTATAAGAGCAAAATTATGACCTGTGAAGATTGAGAAGCTAAGTGTTAGAAAAACGGGAGTCCTTGTAACGAATTTCCCAGTATCTTTCATAGTGAAATCGAGCAAGATGCTCATAACTCGTAGATGTAGCCTTTATGGTGAACCATGTAAAATCTGTGTGTCATGTTGCATGGTTTTCTTGTTCTTTATGTGTGTGATGATATTGAGTGTTTCCGCATGTATACTACACTAACCCTATGATAGATAATGTACATATTGTATCTTATGTTTTTAATATTGCTTGAGCTTATAATCAATCTTAGATTTATACTTTAGGTCAAGCTTGGGCATGATAATTTGGGTCTCATATTTGGGCCTGGTCTCTTTGTATACTACACGTGGGCCATAGCTTGGCTACGCGTTGGATTTCCAGAGTTGCAAATAATTGTAAAACTCCTATAAATCAAAATAACTGAGGAAAATGTCAGAAATAACCAAGCAATTAGCAGCTGAATTACGTCTTTGGAGTCGCTTTCTTTAAGTAGGTTTTGCCCCTCACACAGGTGAAAAATAGACTCACGGGCGCCTGTCCTAAGATAAGCTAACTTTCCGATAAGACTTGAAAATCTAAAAAATCTCAAATCCCCAAGGGACCACTTTACACTAACGGCACACACAATGTAATAGAAGACACTTGGCCCAGTTTACTTCCACGGGTGAGCTGACCTGCAGGCGTGACCCACACGTATAACCTGGCAATGCTTGGCAAGGACGGGCGGGCCCAGCCCAGCTGCCCGCTTGGATGGCACGGAACGGCCAAGCAGAGCGCATGATTACCACTTCTAAATCCTACTAGAAGCTTACTATCATAAACAAATAATAAATCATTAATAAATACCTCATTAAGAGTTCTCTATAACTGAAATGGGCCTCTAAGAAATAAAGATAAGGGAATAGTGGGGAAAAATCAAGCACTTTAATGCACATAAATTCCAACGGTACGTTCTACAAATTTAAAGTGCCCATCGTATTCTCCGATTCATTTTCTTATGATTTCAGGAAAAAAAAATGTAAAGCATGTTTTCTTGTACCGTAAAAATTAATTCTTCCCTTGTGAAGCTATAGAAGCAGAATATAACAATCTTTCCTTGAATTTCTAGTGGCATTGAATTTTTATTACAAAAAGGTTTTATTTAACAATTTACTAACTAACTAATTTTTGTTTTGTAAAAGATTTCATAATAGTTTTTTCCTTAATAATTTTGTCAATTCAAATACAAAAGTAAATGAATTCCTCCTTATAGCTTCTCACCAGTTGATCACAGTTTTTTTGTAATAAATTGTGAAAGGTGAAACTTCTAATAATTTTGCAAGATTTTCAAATTACCAGTTAATTTTGTGGAACAGTGACAACTGACGATAGAGTAGGGATTAGGGACTGGGGCCGGTTATGACAGGATCTGGCACTGGAATACGGGACGGGAGTAAAATTTAGAAGACATGTTGGAAAAAGTTGTGGGGCCAGAGATTCCATGGGTTCAACACTATAGTGATAGGTTTCACATTCTAAACTTAACTGATTATTGTAATAGCAGTGTATTATTTTAGTATGCTTTATATCTTACAAAGGTTATATATAATGTAACCATGTGCCCATCACAGTTTGAAGTGTTCATGGTTTCTACAAGGGGTGTACACGGTTCAAATTAAATCGGATTGAATCTAATTTGTCACCAATCCATTATCTACAGATTGACAATTTTGTAATCTGTAGTCAATTTGTCGCCCATTTAAAACCAAATTATGGATCAAAGGTTTGGTTCGGTTAAAACTATTTAATCCGTTAACGGTAGTACCAATTATTTTCTTGCTATTTTATATGAAGAGTGAATGGCTGAGATTAAAAATTGGATGATAAATAGCTAAAATATTGTCTTTTAATATTTTTATATGAAAACAAATATATATACATATTTTATTTTAACTATTCGGATCAGTTTAAATCCTTAGATTAAAGATAAAACCCGTTACCAAACCGTTTACTAACGGGTTATAAATTTTACAATCCATTACTAAACTATTAACCATCGAATCGGTTAAAAAACTGCGGATCTGATCGGATTGAATTGGCTTTATAAATCAACAAATTTTTTGTACATCGCTAGTTCTTACAGTTGAACGCAACTCAAACATGATTGACAAACCTATCCAAATTAACATAGTCTAGTTTAGTTTGTGATCAAGTTGGTTCTATCCCAACCCATTTAGTGCCCTATTTTGATTTTATAAAGCTAAAAAATGCAACGAAGAATGTTGTTTCTGTTGCGAAAAGTATAGCTATCAAAGTCCTACGAATTGTATTCCAAATTTTAAGAAAAACAATTTGAAACTATGTACAAATCTCATTTATAGATGAATCTTAGGATTCATGTGTGAATCTTACGATTTGATACTCATTTTTATCGAATTTAAGGATTCAAGTGATTCAACTAAGCGAAAATATCTACAACAAATAATTTAATATTAATATTAATTTATATTTCCTATTTTAAATAGTCTTTCTTTTAGAATTTTTATATTTAAAAAGTTATTTAGTACTTAACAAAACCTCTTAAGAATTCTTGCGGCTCTAGTGAGGCTTTAAAGATGAATAAAGAACATTTATTAAACAAAGCATTCAATTACCCATATGGTGCTCGTCTTTAAATCTATTTCATTTTTTTCCCCTTCATGAACACTTTCTTTAACTTCAAAAGAAGTCCTACTATGTATGACTGATAATTTGGATTTTATTATTGTATTTACATTTTGATTTTAAGATACTAAAAGAGACACTGAGGCAGTAAACTTATTTAACTATTTATATATCATGATGTTCTTGATATGTTTGCATCATATACTAATTATTGTATTGATGCTACTATAATGGGTAAGTGTATGATTATGAATAATTATTTTTTATTTTTTATTTTTAACTATTTTTTATTCTTATTAGAAAAAATAAAAAAACCTTATAATTGACGATACAACTCACGATTCAATTCAATTTATGAGTATAAACGATGTGATATGATTTTAATTTTAAAAATTATGACAAAAAGTACTACATTAAATTGAACTCGCTAGAAAACTAGAAGCCCGGAGAGCAAATCCCTTTTTGTTAAATGGAATTTGGGGTTACAATAAATTTCTTTATTTCATTGTGCCCAATATTAGGGCTTGTTTGGTAGGTCTAATCTTATTTTTATGGACAATTCAAAATAGAGCCATTAAAAAAAGAGCTAAAAAAAAGAGACTAGAATTAAAATATGTGTTTGGCAATGGAAGCATCTATTTTAAATAGACCATTTTAAATAAATAATTAAAAGCTTTTCACAAATATATTAAGATCTACTGGGTATCGAGCCTTGAAATTTTACTTCATAACCATGTTTGGCCTCCCAAAGAGATCTAACGGTTTGGATCTTGTGTTTGAGGCCCCTAATTTTTTAAAAAAATATTTAATAATTCACGTTTTTACATAAATATCTCAAGTTTGGTGATGATCTAATGGCTGAAATTTGGTCTCACAATGATCATTGACCTTCTACACATTTTCAATGGTTTGGATTGTTATTTACTGTCCCAGAAATAATAAAAAAAAAATAAAAAAGGGGCTGCCTGTGGACTAGTTACAAATTCAGCATATTAAATTCAATGGTTGAAAGTTTTTCACAAATATCTTGAGATCCACAAGGAATCAACCCTTGAAAATTGACCCCATAGCCGTTTTTAGTCTTCCCAACATTCCTAATGGTTTGGATCTTGTGTTTGGGCCCCACAGAATTCAAAAACTAATATCCAATGGCTCACGCTTTCTTGCACATATCTCGAGATTCAAGATGAATTAACGGCTGAAATTTGGATGGGTGGCCGTAATTGATTATATGAACATTTTCAATGGTTTGGATGTAGATTTAGGGGCTCGGATTTCTAGAAAAATCGAAAAAAGCATACTAGGCGTGATCCATGAAAACACTGTAGCTGGGCGCCTCTTTTTTTTCCCTCTTATTTGGAAATGCATCACTTGGCCTCCTCTTCAAAATAGAGCTTTTACCTCTTATTGTCTAAATTAAATAGAGCTAAATACACATGTCAAACACCTCTATTTTTTCAACTCTATAAATTTTAGACATTTAGACAATAAGAGCCTAAAAATTAGACATGCCAAACATGCATTAGATTTGCCTACACCAAAATGCAAAATTATCTAAGCAAAATTGCAAATGCGGTAAATTGAGATAAATTGATGTATTATATATGAGATTATAAAAAATTGGAGAACATTGCTGCATTTTCGCCTTTTAATGCCCCCTTCGTATTAGACTCTCTCTTTGGCACCTCAACGGAAAAAAGCCTATGCACAGCTGGGTGTTCGGGGTATAGTCCGACTCACAAGAATGAGTGTATCCTCATTAATTTTCCAATGATGGTTTGTACACAGGTTTCAAGTGTTTAAAACTTTGCCAATGCGATGATGTTTCTGTGTAAGGCAATGATGTTTCAATGGCAAGGCATCACTTGTCACCTATCGCAGATGTGACTAGAGACTGATGTCTTTTGCCATGTTGGTTATGCTAGTTTTTGTCGTTGCGGAAGCGTCGATCAAAATTATAGGATCGTTAAGAACGGCATCCACTTGGATCAACCCTTCAATTTAAAGATTTCCCAGAGTCCATCAAAGATCGCTAGATCAAGTTACATCGGATTTATTCTTCACAATTTCAATGTAAAAATAAATATCTTTGATGCAAATAATAATGATGGATTTCTAAACTTTTGATTGTGAGAGATAAAAGAGATATATTGCAACTATCCTATCATATATATTTAGAATTTAGTGGGTGTTAAACTCTAATTCAAATTAAAATAGATTTAGAAATGTGAGTGGATTACATTCTTCAATTGAAACTTGATTTTTAGAAGGATTAACACATCATTTCTTTATCCAAATAAACTTTTTATAAAGAGTGTTTTTCCATGTTAAAGTCAATCTACTTACAAACACAAGCAGGCTCCATCACAAATGCCAATAGATTAGAAATCTGTAGAGTGTAAGGATGTGAGTATGAGTGCACTAATATTCATTACCACCATCATCAAATTTTTGTCCGAACTATTTTTAGCATTAATTACATAAATTATATTTTATTATTTGAGTCTACGATGAACAAAATTCTTTGTACTTCTTCAATTAAATTTGAATTTTTTCAAACATTTTGCTATTTCTATGCATCTACTCTTTAGTGTACCCATTTTAGTTGAGAGGGCATCAACTTGAATTGAAAATTTATTTACCTCCTTTTGACATATCTAAATCATCGAAAATAAGTTTTTTTTTCAGTTTATTACTAATTATTGATACTGCTTATAAATGCTCCAAAAGTGCCCATTTTTTATTCCATTCATTTTTTTTAGTTTCACCATACATCCTTTTTAATATTCTCAACTTTGCAACCTTTATTATTATTATTACTATTATTATATTGTTTCTTAATTGAGTAACATTATGCCCATTAAGTTATAATTGGTTTAATCATTATCTTGTAAATTTTTTCCTTCAATCTTTTTAGTATGCATTAATTACAAAAAATATAAAAGTAACTATCCATCTAAATTACCAAGCTCTTATCATATGTTCGATATCCTCATCAATAGCCCCATCCTTATTAATTATAGAGCGAAGGAATAAATAGTACGTACTCTGTTGATGATATCTCTTGAACTTAATTATCAAAAAATTTACACCCCTCTGCATATCCCTACTAATGTTGTAATCCATTTATTTTATGCTTATAGGATTTATTTTAGACTCCTTAGATTCTTACAAAAAAAAAGTTAGGTCTTTTCAAAAATTACTTTAAATATATACCTTTGTATAGCATCTGCAAAAAAATATTTCTTCTGTTTTTTCTTAAATGCTTCACATTTCCTACTCGCGGCTATTTCGATAAGCAAAAATTAGAGTGGAGTAAAGTTAAATAGGCCTTAATTGCTTAAAATTTTAACTCTACATTGTTTGGATGAGCCTTATGCAAAGATGAAATATTGTTGTTAGCCCATATATACTTTACTTTATTTCAACCATAAATACTTCAATTTCCTTGAGTTAAAGTCAATTCTACTCTAAAATATTTTTATATTTTATTTTACATTAAGTATCCAAATAAAGCGAAGTGAAGTGAAGTAATCTATCTTAATTTCAACCCACTTCTCGTTTACTTCACTCCTCATATAAAATCTATTTCATTTTATTTTACTCCTCATTTATCCAAACAAATTAGAATGAAGTAAAATAAAATATACATGAAGAGCATACTAGAGTGAAGTAAATTTTACATATTTAGATAAAGCAAGCTACTTTTAATCCTTCCTTACAAGAATTCATCTACGCTAAACGAAGGGAGGAGCGTCTTTCAAAAAGTGGATTGCTTTCCTTTCTTAATTTGAAAAAGAAAAAAACCCACAACCTAAAAAGTAACTTACCTGGTGAACAAGCTGCCAAGTCCAAGGCGACCATACTTTACAATTTTTCCTCTTTCTTCACTAAATTAGATGAGGTTGGAGTAGTACTTTCAGTATAAGAAATGAAGATCATACCCAATTAATACTATGAGAATAAGGTGACTTGCGAATAAATTTTAACCCATTTTTGTGTCGTAAAAAACTGCTGAATGGAGTGAAAGGAGTGCTGAATGGAGGAATTTCAGAGATGCTGGACTTTAATTTTTCATGATTCAATGATTTCATGTCCGCGTGGGGCTATGGACCAAGGAATTCGCACCTATCAAGGAGGGCATTTTTGGCACTTTAATATTCCACCTTCACAAGAAGGGTCCAAATGAATTCTATTACGAATTCTATTACGTGTGGCTCCTAGATTCTTGTAATTTTCCAGTCTCCCAGTTTGACAAGTGTTGCTCTTGGGAGAATGTTTTATAAGTTTTCTTTTAGAATATTAGGAAAAATGTCATGTAAACAAAATACTTTTTTAAACAATTACGAATATGAAAAAAATATAAACTAATTATAAGTTCCTGGCAAAGGTCATTTTTATAGATTTTTCTTATTTTTACAGATTTTTTCCCAATTGTTGAAGATCTCACAAGATTTTTTTTTTTTTAATTCTTGGAGTCTATTGACTCTTTCAAGATCAAGCTCTATCAGTCATTAGGCCTCATTTGTTCCTAGGTGCCTATTATTTTAGTTGGGCCTCACTAGAGCTGTCATCGGACCCAAGCCTGACCTGAATCTGTCTGAGCTCCGCTATTAGGCTGGACAAGAGCCGGAGAATTACGTGTACTTGTATGCCATATGTAGATACCAAAACCTATATATATGTATATATATATATTTTTTATATAACTTTTTTAAAATTCTTATGAGTTTTTACCCAAAACAAAAAGTTTTATTTGAATGGTCAAGACTCGAGAGATCTCTTTATTTGATTGCGGGCTTTAACGCACTTGGACCTTAACTAAAATTGGCCCTTGAAATGCAGGCTAAAACCCCTTATATTTTCTACTAGGTAAGCCCAAACTGGAGGCATGGTTATGCTTCAAAACAAGATTAAGACTAAAGTCCTTTAATTGTATCAGCCCCATACTATATTTCTTGGTAGGTCCGGATTCATTTGGCTATTTTTTGGCACCCAGCTAAGTGGGGTTGGGATCCCATCAAGACTTTAAGTAGAGTTGCAAACTGGTTGGTTTTAGAACTGGTCCATATTTGACTTAGATCTGTTTCTAAATTACGATTTCCGTTCCTGAGCCGCTTTTGTTGGTTTTGGACCTGTTCGGATAAGAGGACCCGAATTCGATTTTGGAATCGGATCTAATAGAGAATTAGGATTTAGTTTCAAAATTAGTTGTGACTTCTTTTAACATTCTTGAATTTTTTATTTTTTCTTTAAATTAAGGATATTGTTCACCTTATAACAATGCATTAAATATATTATCTTAAAGATTAAATATAAAAATGTCAAATCAAAATTGATTTTGAGCTATAATTTACAATATTAAATACTCTTGTGCTCGGTTTTAGATCCACAGGTCGAAGCCCATACGTATCTAAAACTGAATCTATACTAATTGAAACTTAATTTGGGTTCTAGACTTGAGCCCGTTTATGAATCAAAACCTAAAATATCTTCTAAACCCGATTTTTCATAAGTCAGATAATGAGATAATTGAATATTTATTTATAACTCTAACCTCAAGTGAAGGAAGAAGACCTTCGGGAGGTAAAGAGCCCTCAGGTGAAGAAAGGTGGCCCATTTAAAGGTAGTAAGGTGAGAACTGCCTCTCCTTGACCAATGGTTAAAGAGCTGTTCTTGATTTTTTTTTCCATTAAAATTATTATTATTATTATTGGTAAATACTGGTGAGTTATTATTGATACTACACAACCATAGTTTAGTAACATCATTTTGACTTGCCGAGTCAAGTGAGCTGCCGCAACTAGCTACGTGGCCACCAAGTCGGTCGAGTCAAATCTGTTACTGAGGGTGACTGAGTCCTCTGTAAAACTTGTCAGAGTTACTGAAGAGTTTTCAAATCGTGTCTCTGAGTTGAGTCCGGATCCTCTTGAGTTTCTTTGACATTTGTTGAAGCCATGCATCCAATCCGTTCATGGAACTCGGTTAACTCCAATTACTCATTTATATCCGGTAATAACTTCTAAATGTGGTAATTTTGTTGACGCAAATAAACAGATGTTTTGGAGTAATTCGATTTACGCAGATCCCAACAGCCCAAAGTTTCATCTACATAATTAGGCTTGCAAAGAACGCAATCACTAAGATTCAGTGAGTTGAATTCAGATGGGTATAATGAGTTCTCTAGGTAGGGTCGGAAATGGCATGACTTTGAGCTAAATGACCGGGGCTTGTGTCTCTTATGTCATCCAACCAAATGGGCGTGAAGCACTGAACCCTACAACACGTTGACATTTACCATTTTTTTTTTAATTGCCCATACTTGTCCTTACACATGGTATTTGCCCTTGAAAAACCAAAGTTCAAGCATTTTCCATAGAGCTATTCATGAGATATCTTAAGACTGTGTGATACTACCAGTGCGATATTTTAAAGTCATGCGATATCGCACATATCACCTTATATAATATCATAGGGTGATACGATATCTTAATGCTACAGTATGAACAACTCCACAAGAAATGTTAAAATTTGGATTGTTTTGTAATAAATGTCAGGTTTAATGCCAGTTGAACGGCCAAGATCTTTTTTTTAAATCCAGTAAAGGCGGTAGGACCAATGAGATAACCCACATACATTGAAAGAGAGCTCAAGGGAGAGCAAACACACTTAAAAAAGGAGCCCCGGGAAGAGTTCTCCCCATACACATGCAAAGAGAGTCTACATATATATAAAAAGTGGACAGTATATCTAGGGATGCAATTCTGATAGTTGGACGAGAGGTTGAGTTGCTAAATCCTAGCCCTCCTATTCTCACACGTGAGTAGTAACCCTAAAAAGCGCGGCAAAGTTTAAGGGAGGTAGGCATTGGGTGATAGGTTTATCTGTCGTATCCTGGAAGATAACCTCCCTACTATCTGTGCGTGATGGATGCCGGACACTGCATATCACGTGCCATGTTGGTTGGCGTTGCTTGTTCCACCTTATAAAGTAGTGGGATTTACAGTGCAATAATGTTTTAAATTTTAAGAAAGAGCTCCATCCGTTACTTATTCATTTTATATGTGGGTTATATACTTATATCATCCATTTCAGCGTTTTAAATCTCTTTAATTGTTGACGGTGACCATATTTTGCTGACAATGTAGTAGACCTACTAATTGAATACCTGCACCCACGGGAAAAGTCTGGGCCACCCCTCCAGTTCAGTCCGCTAAATTAGACGCATGTCGGGTGGACCTCCAATTTGGATGAGCAGGAACAGCTGCTGTCCAGAAGTCTTAAACTGATGAAATTGAATCCATATGCAACTGGAAAGCTTTCGATTAAGATGTCTTATTGGAGTGGATGTGGCTTTCGATCGAGTAGCAGCAGCAAGGACCCAAGGGAGAAAGAGAATATCTGACCATGATGCTGAATTGTCCCACTTGATGGCATATGGTGCATAGTCGTGCTACCTAAAATACACACTTCTATGGGTGCTGTGGTGTCGGCGTGGATGGCAATGGGGTCAACTTGGGTCAGGTTGGTTCCATTTCTTAATCCAAATCCGACACATTAATGTATAGAGGTCAGTCAACCCAACTCCGTGGACCTTTTGTCTTGGATGGGGTGTTTGTTTGGGTTGGCTTGACAGGTTGAGCGCATAGCAGGTCAATTCGAGACGTATTCCAAGGCTGACTGTAATGTATAAATTCAAATCTGGGATTGGCTCATTTGTTAAACGGAGGAAATGACAGCCGCAACATGGAGTAAGAAGATTGAGTTCACATTAAATTGGTGAATCAGGTAACTGGCAAAGCTTGCAATGATGCAGGTCGAAGCTCGGCCCAGTTGATCATTCTTGTAGTATCGGGGATGCTAATCGCTATGGCGCCCGGGCATTTTGCGGAAGCAAAAAATGCCCCTTTGCATTTATGCATATCCTTTCTTTAAGGAGCAAAAGTAAGCCTTTAAATGCTTCATTGATTTCTATCCAAATAAGTTCCTATTTTTCCTCTTTCTTCATAAAGCACTAAGATCAATATTTAAAATTTCCTTGATTTTCTCCTTACTAGGTATTTGTAACTAAATTAATGATTCCAGTTAATGCATGAAGATGGGAGCCATGCATTGGATGTAGACTTTACAAACGGGTTGGGTTGACAAAATTCGGATCTGGTTAACTCGAACCCGAATTTATTGGTTCTAACCCTAATTCGAACCGTTTTTAAAACAGGTTGAAAACCTTCAACCCGTATCCGCGGCGGGTTAACTCAACCCGACCCGCCTAA
Organism: Sextonia rubra; assembly: GCA_037013555.1. Lineage (NCBI taxonomy): Eukaryota > Viridiplantae > Streptophyta > Magnoliopsida > Laurales > Lauraceae > Sextonia > Sextonia rubra. Next base: position 10,108,325 of record JASUAD010000009.1, read on the forward strand.
CCCGAATTTGATGCAGGTTAGGTCGGGCTAACATATTTAATTCTCATTTTGTGTATATTTTAACTCATTTTATATGGCTCAATTTCATTTGTAAAGCCCTCCTTACATATAGATTCATTTAAAATATTGCATTGAATATGGATTTATAATTTATTAATTTTCAAGATGTAAAAAATGAGGAATCTATAAATATTTTCTAGCCCATTTATTAAGAATTTGAGATAATCCCTTTTCGATTTTTGTTCAATCTTATAGTTCCATATTTGAGTATAAGTATAAGACTCATCAACGATATTATATTTCATTCATATTAATATTCTAGAGGTAAATTTATATGCCAACATAAAAATACAAAACACATATTAATATTTCAACTACAAAAACGTCATATTTTTAAATAAGAAAATAAGTTTTATATTCTAAGTATTAAAATTTTACATAACTCCACAAAAAATTAAGAGTATATAGTCACTACACCAAAAATGTAGTTCAGGAACGGATTATGGGCCCGGTTTTGGGCCATTCCTGAAATGAAACGGATTTGATCCGTTATGCAGAGGCCTGTTTGATAAAAAATGGGTTTGTTATCGCAAAAGGCGAGAGGCAGAACGGGATTCACCACAGATCTGTTCTCTTCCCGCTGCTTCTACTCTTTCTACTCTCTTCCCATAGATACAGATCTATTCTCTTCCGCTGCTTCTACTCTTTCTACTCTCTTTCCATAGATCTGTTCGCAAAACGTAAGAGGCAGAACGGCAAGAGGCCATTTGAACTGTTCTCTTCTACTTTTTCCTCAGTCGTTCCCACTGTTCTGTTCCCGCTGCTTGTATTTCTCAATCTTCTACTCTCTTTTCTTCCAGATCTTTTACTCTCTCTTCTTCCCGATTTCTCAAAAGGCAAGTTAGGATTTGTGTTTTTCTTCTTCGCCATCGATGCCCTAATCAATCTTTCAACTCTTAGATCTGATTACAAGTTAGGGTTTGATCTTGTTTTTGATGGATCTATTGTCTCTCGTTGGTCGCAGGAGAAGAGAAGACGGCTAGGGCTTTGTCTTCTCCAAGTCTTCTTCAGGTTGGTTGCAGTGCAAGAGAAGAGAAAAAACGGCTAGGGTTTTGTTTTCTCCAAGTCTTCTTTATATTGGTCGCATCTTCTGCAGATCTTCTTCTTGTTTTTCCATTGGTATAAACCCTAGCCGATTATTATAGCAGATCTTCATCTAATATTCTCCTATTTTGTCAGATCTGTGTTTTTTGGATGTTTTGCTTGTTTTTAGATCGATTTGTGGAGATTTGTGTTGTATTAGGAAATTACTATGTCAAGATGTTTGTAATGTTTTGACTTGGATTTGTGTTGATGATGTTTGCACCATTGGATTTTCTAACACATACAGTTTCTAATATTAGAAATGTAGAGATAGAGATTGAATGTACTGAGTTTGTGCTTTAATGGCCTTGCATTTTTTATTATAACCGCTGCAAGTATATAACCTCTACAAGTAGGTCCTGAGTTTATGCTTTGGCCTTGCATTTTTGAGATAGCTAAAATATGTTGTTGATGGTGTTCAATGCATTTTCTAACTTGAAGTATTTATTAACAAACAGGATATTAAAGCGGAAACCAACTGTTCCACATTGTGCTAACCATGTTATTCATAGCTTTTCTTTATTGTATGTATGAATACTGGATTACAAATAGTTTAGAGGGTTTTACTTGTCCATTAAACAAGCTTGCCTTGACAATATGGGAAGTAAACGGTATCGAATTTTTTCTATTGGAAGATTTGTTAGTGCGACTTCCCATTTCTTGTAATTTTAGGAACATTATATTCTACTATATTTCAAACTTCTCTTTAGAATACAAAAGAATAAAAACTAAAATAAAAAAGAGGAAGAAAGAAAAAGAAGCCCTTCTTAGAGTAATTAATTCTAGATGTGTGCTGTTTGGATGATACTTTCTTGATTTCCTCCTTCATCACTTCACCTGTTAGGTTGGTGATTATTAGTGTAGCTTTCAATCTTTGCATGAAGTTGAGAACTTTTTCCTTTTTTCTTTTAAATGATTCTGAGTATAAACGAATGTGTTCATATTTTTGCATTGTCCTACTGTCAGTATAATAGTTGTTTTCTATACAAATTCTCATCCTTCACAGCTAAAGACCCCATTTTTCTACTCAAATTCCCATTTTCTGAATTTCTCGAGTTAATTGATTTTTTGAATCCTGCTGTTTGACTGATACTATCCTGTTCTCCTATTTCAACACCTTGGCTGTTAGGTGATAGTTACTTTTGTAAACCTAAAGCTGGAACTTGCACTTTTTATATTTAGAGAATATAAGATGGACTAGTTCATATTTATGCATTGTTATGGGGAAATCTTACCTTAGAAACTGATTTCATTTTCTACTACCTAAGTTCCTATTTTTTGGCATAAAATCTGATTTTTATTTTCCATATAATACTCTATTTTTTGTATTGAAATTTTCATTTATGCACATCTCTATAGTATTAAACCTTAAGGTAGGCATTTTCTGTACCAATTTCCTTTTTTTGTGTGACAAAAAAAGCTATTTTCTGTGAAAAAGTGATGTTCTTATAAATTGAAATTGAAATTTTGACAACCAGAGCAAAATTACAAATTCCCATTAATCAAGAAAGATGCACATTTTCCTTAAAAAATCTCCAATCATAACCACAAATTGCTGCCCTTCTTTAGCAACACCAACCATTGCCTATAATTCAATAAAAGAGAGCAGAAATATGTTACATAATATGTCCTAACTCACAATATATAATGTCTCATTTACACATCACTTTTTTTTAGAAATAAGATTATATATAAAATTTTTATATTCTAGTACCTTCAATGTCGATCATAAGATAATATCTTGTCTTTAGCAAGTACTGTGTATGTATTAATAATCTGATCATCATCCATGTATATTCCCATATTCTTCAAAAAAATATGTGACCTCACTGATTGCAGAATGTCATCACCAAGTGACAAAGCATGGATGCCCAAACACAGATTAAGTCGAGAGTATTTGGATGAAATTGTGCATTTCTTTGAGTTTGTAAAGAAAAATGGTGGTAGATTTCAGCAATTTCCTTGTCCATGTGTTAAATGCCGAAATGGGTATGGACTGATTGACCTTAATTTGATTTATGACCATTTACTCATTTATAGTATTGATCAGTCATACACATATTGGATTTTTCATAGAGAAAGTTTTAAAATAGCTAATGAGAAATCATCAACATCGAAGCCTTATAACCAAATGGATGACATGTATCTTAGAATGGAGGAGCTTGTAAATGATGCATTTGGGAGAATTGGTGAACATGTTGATTCTCTCATGGACGATCTCGCAAGTAATGAAGATTTAAATGAAGATTCTCCAAGGTTTCAAGGGCATGAAAACCATGAAACCAGGAGATATAAGTCTTTATTTGATCGTGCAAGGCAAGCTTTGTATCCTTCATGTCCTAGGGAACTCATAAAATTGTCAGCTATTGTTGAGTTGTACAGTTTAAAAGCACAAAATGGTTGGTCAGACAATAGCTTTAATGATCTCCTTCAATTGGTAAAGAAGTTTCTACCGGTAGGAAATACATTACCAGAAAGCACATATCAAGCTAAGAAAATGATCAACTCATTGGGAATGACCTATAAGTGTATACATGTATGCCCGAATAATTGCATCTTTATTGGAAAGAGTATAAAGATAGGTAAAATTGTCCAATTTGTTATATATCCAGATGAAAGTCAGATTACTTGGCAAAAAAGAAAAGTGTTAAAGTTTCATCAAAGGTTTTGAGATATTTTCCTTTGACACTTAGGCTACGAGGCTATACAGGTTAGATTTCAAAGCTAAATATATTTTCTAGGTCATCCTATTTTCTATTGGAATATTACAATCCATAACTAATTAATTAATTGTATACTTTGTTGTGTAGTGTGCCATGGATAGCGGAGCAAATGATTTGGCATTCTCTACTGAAAGAATATAGCGGTGTTATGCGGCATTCATCATATTCACCAAGTTGGATGGTAGTAAATACTAAGTGGCCAAGTTTTTTCGAGGAACATCGTAATGTCCGTTTAGAATGTGCAACTGATGAGTTTAATCCTTTTGGACATCTTAGCAGCATTTATAGTTGTTGGCCTGTCATTATTGTGTCCTATAATCTCCCCCCTTCAATGTGCATGAAAAGAGAATTTTCAATGTTGACAGTATTGATACTAGGTCCAAAAGGACCAGGTAAAGTCATTGATCTTTACTTACAACCATTAGTTGATGAGTTGAAGGAATTATGGCTTAATGGAGTGTAAACATATGATTCTCATTCGAGGGAAGTTTTTAATATGAAAGCTATGTTGATGTAAGAAATTCATGATTTTCCTGCATATGAGAGTTTATCAGGTTGTGTAACACATGCACAATATGCTTGCCCTGTTTGTGCAGAGGGAACCATTGCTGAACGCCCTAAAAGTGGAATGAAGTACTCCTATCAGGGTTATCGAAAATTCCTTCCTACTGATCATGTTTTCAGGACCCAAAAAGCGGCTTTTAATGGTAAAACAGAGGAAGGAAGACCTCCTCGTCGATTGAGTGGTTCAGAGGTTCTTAACAAGGTAATAGATATTCAGATGGATATTGGTAAATCAAAGGGGAAGAAACGAAAAAGTTGTGATGATGAGTTGACCAATAATATAACTACTTGGTACAAGAGATCAATTCTTTTTGACCTACCATATTGGAAGGTGATTTTGCTTACTTTGGCATTATATCTTTTATATATCCATCTTAATGAATAGATAGCTAACTATTTTTCTTTAATATGCTTTAACAGGATTTACCAATTCGTCATAACATAGATGTGATGCATGTTATGAAGAACGTTGTGAATATCTTTTGTCGACGATCTTAGATGTCAAAAATAAAACAACGGACAACACAAGTGCACGTGAAGATTTGATACGAATGAACATTAGAAAAAAGCTATGGTTACAAGAATTGGATGGTAAGACTATTAAACCGAAGGCACCGTTTACTCTAAGTCGTGTGGAAAAAAAATTATTCTATCGTATATTACATAACTTGAAGGTTCCAGAAGGGTATAATTTCAGGTTTAAACATCTTGTGAATCTATAAAATCTTGAATTGAAGGGGCTTAAGTCACATGATTACCATGTCATAATGCAACAATTACTACATGTTTTGCTACAACATGCTTTAAAAGAGCAAAAGACGCTGAAGGGTGCTATTCAACAAATTTGCAACTTCTTTAATGTCTTGTGCTCAAAGACAATTAGTGCAGGTAGTATTATTGCTGTCAAAGAACGGCTTATCGTTGCAATATGCATCTTGGAGAAATTCTTTCCACTGTCATTTTTTGTAATTAGCATTCATCTCATGGTGCATTTAGCCGACGAAGCATTAGCTTGTGGTCCAGTTAGATTTCGTTGGATGTATCCTTTTGAACGGTAAAGTTCTAACTCCAAAGATGTCTTTTGAATGGTATAATATAGTACTCATTTGAAATCTCTCAACAGGTTAATGAAGGTCTATAAAGAATATTTAAAGAACAAAGCACATCTTGAAGGGTGCATTGCTGAGCGCTACATTGTAGAGGAATCTATTTTGTATTGTATGGAGTACATGCCAAATGGTGATAAAGGGGGTCAAAGGAGGACGCATCAAAGATTCCTAGATAAGGACGGTATGTGCGATGAAGAGCCCTTGGATAAAGGCAAAATTTTGTACCTAACAAACATACAACATCAACAAGTACATAGATGGGTTTTGAATTGCTATGATGGAATTGCGAATTGGCAAGAGTGAGTGGATGAAGTTTTTTAAATAACTTGTTAGTCTAGTAATTAGAGTAATTAGATAACATGTACATAAATATATATAATAATGTATCTGTCATTGATATAGGAAATATAAAATGTATCTAAGAATAAGCAATTTGAAGGGACAAAAAAAAGAAGGGGAGTGTGTTTAAGAACAATGAGCTTGGTTTCATCAGTTGGTTGAGGAAAGAGGTATTATTTTAATTATTTATTAGGTTTTATGTATTGGACAATTAGTGCCTATTTGTTTATGCTGAGTACTATGAAATCCTAATGTTTATATGCAGATGGAATTTATCAAGGGCAATCAAACTTTGAAACGACTCGTAGACGGCCCAATGTTTAAGGCAAAATATTATAACAAATATCGTGTTAATGGATTTGTATTCTCTCCAATTGAATATGAGACTAACAAGTTAACACTAAATAGTGGGGTCTCAATGCATGCCATCACTAAATTCAGGGTAAGTGCTAAAGATAAGAATTACAACGAAGATGAGAACATTTATTATGGAGTTGTAAGACAGATAATCGAGCTAAATTACATTGATTTTAATCAAATAGTATTTTATTGTGATTGGTTTAGAATAGAGGATAGGATCAATGGGTGCATTTCGATCCTTATACAAATTTGACAATAGTGAACATGGAGATATTTTAAGGAAAAGACAAGGAAGGAGATGAGCCATTCATATTGGCATGTCAAGTAAGGCAGGTGTTCTACTCTCAAGATCAGACAAGGCTTGGATGGTCTGTTGTTCTAATGGCATCAAAGAGATTAACAAAAGACATTGATGCACTTGAAGATCCTAGTCTCTTTTCTTCCTTTGATGGCGAAATAGCAAATTTGGAAGACGTACTAAAAGAATTTGACTATGAATTATAGAGCTGGACATGTAACAAATTTGACTATGAAGATGAATTGATGGTTTTATCCACATATTGATAATTTGAAATATGGACTTTATGCTTACACTCATGCTTAAACTCATGAAGCCTTGATTATTTTTATGATTATGGTATCTTGAATATGTTATTGTTCAAATATTGCCTTCTTCATTTAAAAAATATATATTTTTGTTAATTTTATTGAATGTTGATGACTATGAATTGATTATGCTTTGTTTCATCAAGTCATTTGAGATGTAGGTGTTTGAATGGTGGAGGAGCATAATGCATATCTAACTATATTATCCAAACAAAAGCCAGTGATTACATTCAGTAATAATGGCTTACTTGTGGGCGATCATTCCATCTAGTTGGCATCAACATGTGGAGAGGTTGTCCGCACCATTGTCCCCAGTTCCATCAAGGACTGGCGTGCGGTGCCTAAGACCATGAAAGATCAGCTCTGGATGCTCATCCAGGTATGAAATCGTAGTACAAACTTGGCATGGAGAATATTCAAACTGGCTTATAAATATTGAAGTCAAGCTCAAGCTCAACTTAAAACAAATCTGAATTTAATAGAGATTTTTCAATCAAGACTCCCTTAATCAAAAGTGAGTAGTATGAATGATCCTTATACTATCTAAAGACAATTACAATTGTGTAGAGTATGATTTCCACGTTTTTGTATAAAAACCATTAACTAATAAAATAAGGTAGATGATAGACATATACTTGAAATTACCTTTTGGATTGATAATGCAAACTTGGAAGTTGGCATATGAATGCTAATATTGAATCCTTTCTTATTTGACCTTTTTGATAATTTCTTTTAGGATGAATATGTTGTTCCTCAATCCTATAAAGGTCAATGCCTTAAAAGCATATCTGACATGATGAGGAAGTACAAGAGAAAATTGAGAAAGAAATACCTTGATCTCCATCCAACTCATGAAGGTAGATTAAACAATCGTCCTCCTGGAGTTAGGCCAAAAGATTAGGAAGCTTTCATCAAACAGAATTCGAGTCTCAAAATCATAGAACAACGGATAAAAAATAAAGATGTGAGGAATAAGCTAAACATATATCATACAAGTGACAGGTATGGCCACGCAAGACTAGAGGAGAAAATGGTAAGTATTGGCACTTGTTCATAACAGAAATGTAATATTGATTTGTTGCTTAAAAACTGATTATGTGAAATTTATGCAAATATAGAAACACCAAAGGAAGGAGGATGACCCTCCACTATCTAGGGCTGAAGTGTGGGTAGAAGCTCATAAAAGGAAAAATAGTTCTATTTCTAATACTGTGTCTTCACCTATGGTGAGTTCAATTTTCTCATGTTATTGTGTTATACAAACTCTCATATGTGTAAATGGTTCAAATGGATTATAAATGGTATTATGCAAAGTCATTATTTTTATTGGTAAAGAAGTGTTTTTTGTTTAACCCATGATTTTTAAAATGTGTGTAAATGGTTATTATAGTTAATAAAGTCATTGTCTACATCATGGAGAGTGGTTAGAAACATTAAATTAATGCAGTTTTTACATATTTGACCATCTAATGGTTTGCATTACTCACATGCATGTGTTTCTTGATGCTATTGATTTAAGGTAGAAAAATTAAGGCAATAGTATTCTAATAATGTGATTTTCATTTTTATTGCACCCTATGAATTTGGCAGAAAAGAATACAAGAACTACTTTCCAAGAAAGATGAAGTTGATTCACATGACATCCTCAACAATCCCTTGGCTTAGGTATTTGGTGTTGATACAAGGGGTCGTATTTGAGGTGTTGACAACATCTCAAGAACTCAAATTATAGGATCCTTTGCTATTCTTGAAAAACTAGCTGCCAAGGAAAAAGAAGTTATTGAGCAATCATCAGCAATTAAGAAGCTGGAGTCCTGACTAAACTGCATAATTGAAGAACAAAAACACATTTTCAAAGAACTTAGTGGTATAAAACAACTGATTGAGGTAAAGTAATATTGAAATCATTGGGGTTTTTTGTTTTTTTTTTTAAATATTTTTGCATTGAAAGCATTTTTAAATAATGCTTTAAAACATTATTACAGCAGCGCATGCCTTTAGGATCCCAAGCAAGCAGTTTCTTTCCATCGAAGACGATAGAGTCTGTTGCAATTTCCAATACAGGAGGGAGCAATGGCCATTCAATGAGATTGCAGCCATGAAACTTGATGTCATGGCGTCAAGAGATTGTCGCTCGTGGAAAAGCTCATATCGGTAATAGTACCCAACTCATACATTGTAAACCTCTTCCGGAAAATGTCTACAAGATTACAATTGACGTCATTGATAAAGGGGATGTCGACCTACCTTATTCGGACAATTATCATTCTACTTTGGGAGAAGTTGGAAGTGGGTCCTTTGTAACATGGCCTATGGCTTTTACGATATTTATTGATTAGAACTATGATCAGGTGAATATCATAGAGCATTAATATCTGATTTTATCCTTTCTTTTTTTCCCTTCCTCCATTTCAATTTGTTACATTTTCTATACCTTTTTACTTATATCCAGGTGCCTTGAACAGTCATTCAACCAGGCCAGTCAAGCTTCAACAGTCATTCCACTAGGCTAGTCAATTGGTTAAGCACTCAGCCTCGTGCAACTCAAGCAGTTAGCCTTCTTTCTTTCTTTGGATTACATGGATATAGATTTGGATTAGATGTTGGTGGGTATATGAGAATGAGATAATCATGACTACTTTTTAGTGGAATTTTTGAAGAGAAGAAGGAAAGAAAGTAGTTGATGTGAACCATCAACTAGTTGATGGTTCACATTAATAAGAAAAGTCAAATGAAAATTGGAAAGTCATGATAATTTAGTAAAATCTAAACGGGTCAAATAGGTTAGAGTGGGTTAGGCGGGTCAACCATAACCAGACTCGTTTTATACAGGTTGATAAACATTAACCCTAACCCGACTCGTATTTCAAATGGGTCGGGTTAGGCGGGTCAGAAACTGGTTGGGTCAGGCTGGGTTGGAGGGGGCCCGAGCTGAATTTTGCCAGCTCTAACTGGATGGAAAAAGCACCGAGTAAATTGAACTATCATTTATTTATTCCACCTAGACCCTAATGTTGTTGTCCCACGCAAGTTGGTGGAGCCACAAACCCATCAATAATTAATGGGTTACATGACAACGTGGCTTTTTTTAATCCTTTTATATGTTTAGCAACTTTTAATTCACAGTTATGACCATATTTAATATACTAACATGATAATAATGGAAGGGACAAAAAGTCTCTACCTCAACCTTCTCTCATTGGCTAAGAGAAAAAGGCAGAAATGGCCCTATATATTTGAAATGGGCATTCCTTAAAATTTCACAACACGTATAGATTAAATTCTAAATAGATTGACCCATTTATTAATTTGGTTAAAAATGTCTAACTATTAGGATTTTTTAGTGTTGCCTAATTCATGGGTTCAATAAAACTTTGAGTCCATTGAGTTATAATTTTATATTTCTTTTAGAATGGATTATGGCTCGTGTTGCCGAAAGAGCTGAAGTAAATAAATCAAAATACAGGTGCTCAAGCGGACGCTTACATACGCTTGAAAGGATGGGTCCGAATGTTCAAGCTCAAGCTGAGACTGTAAACACTCATGTGGTCCAATAGAAGTTGCACTAATTGGAAATAATTGAGAGTTTGTTTCAGGCGTTCGAGCGGATACTCACATGCTCTCAAGCGGATAAGGTACAGAACCCACTTTCTTGAAATAAAATTATTTTCTATACGTGCCATGATTCCTAGTTTGTGTTCTACACAAACCGTAACCCTAAGGCACAAGTTATAGGTTATAAATAAGGTTTTCTCTCAACCCTATGGGCAGGGGTGGTGCTAGATTGATTTCAGTGGTCTTGACATAGCTGAAATTTGAAAGTTTTTTATTTCTTATGTATAGTGTTATAAACTTTGGGGGATTTTCTGAAATTGACCCTAGTGGAAAATTTGAGAAAAACTAAAGATAAACGTGATTCTGAAAATATTTTCACATATCATTTGGCAATGGTATTGAATGACCCCACTGACCTAAATTCCTAGATATGCCACTGCCTATTGGATATCCATCTCCTATTCGGAGATTGAGAATACTCATTAGAGATACACTCCTTCTCTAGAGCATCTATTAGAGAGATTATACTGAGTTTGTGTGTTAGGGAATATTGTTTCTACTCTCTTGTAGAAAATTATCGTCTCTTGTAAACATGGAGTGCCTTATGGTTTCAAGGCGATTGAATTAAGCACAAAGAATAATGAATAGTACAGAGTCGTTGCAACACGGAGTTGTGAAAGAACAACTATAGTCCTTATATTGCGAAGACTGGGAAAGGAATTATTAGTATATCTTGTAATTGCTTTATTCAGAATGCTTGGTTTTTGGTCTGCATAGGTCTCGTAGTTTTTCCTGCATAGGGCTTTCCACGTAAAAAAATCTGCGGACCTTTTTCTTGTGTGTGTGATTGACTTATTTTGTTAGTTTTTTTATTCTTCCACTGCATATAATTTGAACTGCAATCTAGAAATCAGAACTAAGACATTCTTTCAGTCGATATTAGAAAGGATCGCACTAATTTACTATGTGTAGATTTATTGTGATTTCTAGAATAGAACTCAATTATGAAGGCACATTTACTACCAAGCCATTGTTGGATGGATCTAACTATGCCTATTGCAGAGACTATCTTTCTTAAGTTCATTGATGATGATATTTGAAATTGTGTTGAGGATGGATATACCAGACCCACTGTTGTGACTATAGGGAAATCTATTCCTAAACCTAAAGCACAGTGGACTAAAGAGGAAAAGCGTGCCTCCAATTGTAATGATAAGGCTATTAATACTCTCTACAATTGAGTGTGTGCTTGTGAGTTTAGAAGGACCTTTACTTGCAAATTTGCTAAAGAGGTATGAGATATCTTGCAAACTGTGCATGAGGGTACTAGCATAAGGGTACTAAGACAGTCAAGTAGTCTAAACTGTAACAATTGACTACGGCTTTTGAAATTATTAAAATGGAAGATGATGAGATCTTTGATAAATTTTATGCCAAATTGACTGATATTGTGTCACACCCCGAGATCCGAGATCCTTGGGACCCTCAAATCTTGGGGCACGACAGGTCCACAATAATTAAAATAAAAAAATTTTTAATAATAAATCTAATTGAACAACAATTACATGAATGAATATAACTACTACACATGCCACTAATGTTTAAATACGAAATCCTTGCAACTCATTCCTCAATTCCTGTCCCACATACAAGCTAAGTCTCCTAAATGCTTGGCTTAATCACGAAATTTAAAGAAAAATAAATGGGTGATTAAACTTTACAACTAGACCCACCATGAAACCGTAGCAAATAGGCAACGATCAAAGATATCCAATTTTGAAGCTATGGTTTCAAACAAGTTATCAAAGAACAGAAAATAATAATATCAAAGGTGTTGAATTCGAATAGCAATATACATAAAATAGAATTGGCAAATTCAAGTTTTAGCAAAATACAAGGATAAATGGGTAATTTCAAATGACTAATTTCATATAATTATAGTTTACTTAATTCTAAGAAATAAAGATTATATAGTTTTGCAAATTCAAGCATTGGCTTAAAACCGATTAGGACTTGGATACTTCTGATGTATGACTTGAACAAAGTCTTGCGGTATTATCCAAAGTATTACACCCTTACCCCGACGGAGCCCCTATCTTGGCGCACAGGAGCACTCGACCTGGTCTTGCCTCGGACAATCACAATTGAGGGAGTGCTGCTGGATCCTGATTAATAGATATGCTGCATGTTGATCATTAATCTTTGTTAATTATGGAAAAAAGCGGGGAGATATATAGGGAGAGCAAGAGACAGGAGCTAGAGGCAAGTTCAAGCTAATGATAAAATTTATTTTTTTTTTCTCAATTTACTCAATGTAACTTTTGGTTTTTCTTATAGGTAGATTGATTGAATGTTTAGGGAGTTTTGCCCATAAATTGTCAAAGGGAGAGATTGTTAGGATTTTTAGTATTGGGTAATTCATGGGTTGGACAAAACTCCATGTCCATTGAGTTGTAATTTTATATTTATCTTCGAATGGACTGTGGTTCGTGTCATGGGAAGAGCTGAATTGATGAAATCAAAAGACATGTGCTCGAACGGATGCTTAAATGCGCTCGAGCAAATGGGTCCAGGCATTCAAGCTCAAGCTGAGACTTTAAGCGCTCTCATGGGCCTGACAGAAGTTATGCTAAATTGCAAATAACTGAGACTTTATTTTATGCGCTTGGGTGGATGACATATAGAACCCACTTTCCTATATAAAATTATTTCCTAATTTCCAAAATTGCTCTATTGTGTTCTACACAAACCCTAACTCTAAAACATAAATTGAGGGTTACAAATAAAGGTTCTCTCGCAACCTTAAGGGACATCCATCTCTTATTCTGAGATTGAGAATATTCATTGGAGATACACTACTTCTTTAGAGCGCTTTACAGTTTTAAGGTGATTAGATTGAGCACGAAGAGTAGTGAATGGTTTAAAGTCATTGCAATGTGGAGTTGTAAAAGAACAACTACAGTCCTTAGGTTGTGAAGACTCAGAAATAGATTGTGAGTATATTTTGTAATTGCTCGAATCATAATGTTTTGTTTTTTGTCTGCGTAATTCTCGAGGTTTTTCCCGCTTAAGTTTTTTCATGTAAAAAGATCTGCGTACCTTTTTCTTGTGTGTGTGATTGATTTATTTTGCTAGTTCTTTTATTCTTTCGCTGCATATAATTTTAATGCAATTTAGAAACAAATATGGGACAATCTTTCAGGAAATCAACAAAAAGCAAAATGGACAACCCGAAACCTTAGTTAACAAGTTGAGTTGTGGTTGGGTTGGCAGGCCTAACAACAATAGCAAGAAGGAACTCAACTCAAAGTGAACTAGTAAGTACGGCGTCTTACCCTAGTGGGTGACCTTGGTCTCCCCCTTCACTTGCACATGCGAGTTTTTCTCTTCAGATGTGTAAGTTGTTTACCAATCATAGCCAGAAACAATGTTGCAAATGGTACAGATTTCTAAACTTATCATGATAATATCCCCATTTTTTACATATTTCTAAACTTATCATGATAATATCCCCATTTTTTCTTAAAAATATCATACCGGCTATATCTTTTCACTAGTTTCGGAATAACATCACTGTATAAATTGAAATAGTATTTCCCAACAATATCACAATATTTCAAAAATATCAGTAAATGAAAATACTGCAACAAAACACAAGCAAAATGAAGTTAAAATTTGGAAAATATTTAGGAAAAATCAATCTTATTAACAGAACTCAATATTTATTTGGATTTATTTATCAATTCAATTATTAAAAAATTAAAATTGGGACAATATTTAGGAAAAATAAATCTTAACAGAACTCAGTATTTTTTGGATTAATTTATTAATTCAATTTATGAAAAACTAGTTTATCTTTCACACATCTTTTCAATAAAATTTCAAGGAAACACCAAAACTTGAAAAATATCCCAACAGCTTTTCTAGGGGATAACAACAATAACATATCTGTCACCAAGTTAACCACTGCATTAGACAGCGGGACACTCACCACTAACATTTCTTTTCAGTGGGTTCAATGGTTTTAACTTTTAGACATCATGCCTTGTGGTTGGCAAATGAATTGCTTTTCACAAACCACACACCATGTGCATTCTGCATCCCGTTTGGTGTGGCACAGATGTTTGTCTTGGTGGGAATGCATCTGCTATAGTGGCTTCATCTGCCTTAATCTTTGGGGCCTGTTGTCTTATGTCTATCATGTTTTCAGTCAGCTCCCTGTCGTGTTCTAAAAGGGAAAAGAAGATTTATAGTTAAAAGGATGTAGTCAAACGCTTTTTTTATTGATTTTCAATTTTCTAATTTTATGAAGGAATTATCAGCATCCTTCCTGCAGTAAAGTCTTCATTGTGGGTTTGATTTGAAATAAAAACCACAATTCTCTCTGGCTAATTTTAGCTTTGGTCACATATTTTACTTCATTCAGTTGATAACTTGAATAAAAGAAGAAAGTAAAAACGAAAATCAAAATGGGGAGTCACACTCTTTATATACATTTTCAATTGAATGATATAAGCTGTGATTCTAATGAATCTTGTTTTATATATAAAAAAAAATTCAGCTCACTCCAATTAAAAGAATCACCATGATCTAAACGTAGGATTCATCTGCTTGATTGGTGAACTACGTGGTGTAACATTTTGTTTGTTCCTTTTATTTTAACATCGTGTGTAATATCATGATATAATTAATTAAAATTAAAGCGAAATTTGGATCAAAGCTGCTCATTTGTTTGCATAAAATTGAATAATTTTTAAGACTTTAAAGAAATATCTTTCTAATTAAGATTGGCTAAAATTAAAGAAATAAAGTGAGGATTGATGGTCTAGTAGATCAGTGGTTAGGAGCTTAGGGCGTGCACAATGGTGCATGAATCAAGTATCTCCGGTCATCCATGTAGCAAACAAACAGATGGAATAACTCCAGAAATAGCCATCAACTAATTTCTTCTTCTGTGAAATATGAATACTCATGTGAAAGACTACTCAAGTGAAAGTGGGTGAGACCTTTTATAGCCTGACCCCACTCCTAAGCCTTCATTTCACAAGACTCAGGTGTGATTGACTCTATTTCTGCCCTCTATTGCCTCCTCAAATTACTCCCGAGCATGGCATACAATCAGCATCTACAAGCTTTCGGTTAACCTTCTATCTTTCTATTCTACATAGTTTGATTGAGATAACATTCTTGTGATCAACAGGCCGCACATTCTGCCCGCTGCCATACTTACCAGTGAACAAGGATATCATCAATTGATCTAATCAGAAGCCCAACATAACCAGCTGAAGACCAATAAATGGAGAAAATGGGTTCACTGTTTCGGGTTATTAGGAACAACTGAAGACCAATAAACCTTATTTCATCTCTGTAAGATTGTCTTTACAAGCTCTACTTTTCACACTACTACTGTATTCAAGCACTCGTGCATAGATTACAACTCGTAACGAAGATCTTGTAAGTGCCTGAAATCGTATATCAAGTTCATAAATTCAGTGTCAAGTTTAAATATTCTGTAGTCCAACCACATGAGTGCAGAGTGTTCACTTTGATGGAATTCACCTTCATAGATCAACTTCTCAAATTGATGCTCCTTTACGGCTCACGGGTGGACCTTTGTGTTACCATATAGGTGTGACCGCACCTGCATAATTTGATAAATTTTGAAAATAAGATATTAAAATTTTCATTTTAGTAGTTCACTTCTTCACCCGCCATTGCCCACACTACTCAAACGAAAATCCTAAATCCACCGCACTGGAGACCAACACACTGCAATTTGAGTTCCACAAAATTGGTAACTTCACTCCCTTAGATCCCATGGTTTATATGTGATCAAGGTAAAATGAGCACCATCGCCATTTGGATGAAAATTGCCCCATTCCAAAGGAGACCACAAGCTGTCATTTCGAGGAGTTTGGAATTTGGATTCATGAAGTGAGCCCAACCTGGGCAACCGCAGCCGCACAAGTGTACTCCCTGCAATTGCGGGGTTGCACAATGGTGGATCTAGACTCTGAAGACAGTATGGAAATTGAATCTACGTCAACTAGGACTTAATCTCATTGCATATTAGGCGGCATTTTCAAAACCGAATCCAACAACTAACCAAAAATTTCAGCCCAAAGCTGACTCAGAAGCATGTCTGTCCAGCTACAGATCCAGCCCAATCAGCCATCAGTGGGCCAACAATGGGCCAGGTCTGGCCAAAATGCAAGATGGGCTTCGTTCCATCACTAATTTTCTAGGCTTCGCCTTTAAGCCTATATCTATATGCAGGGTGAAACTGCAGATATAGCAAGTTGTGAAATCTTCAATTTTTGCTTGGCACATAATTAAAAGAGGAAGGGGAAACGTACACAGATCGACGAATAAAAATATTGATCTTACAACTCTTCTGAACCAGGAAGATTTTCTGCATCCAGTGTAGGATTTATGTAGATAAATTTTCACCAGTACTGTTAGGCCTCCAAAAAAGGCATGTGGGCGCTCAAAGGCGCCAAAGGTAACGACCATGAGGTCGCATGTGGGAAAGTCTGCGTTGCCCAGTAGTGAATGCAGGTCCGTTTAGCTCCGAAACCCATTTTACCTAGCCCAAGGCAAGCAGAATTGATTCGGTGGGTCACTGAATTAAGTGACTTGAACTACTGGGGTACAGCCAAGCACTTGGTAACGTTTGCACTAAACCTCAGTCAATCAACTAGAACTAGGTGATCTTCCAAATTCAAATTTCCAAGTGGGAACAATGATGTCAGGCTTGTGGGCCGGACACGGACCAATCTGTGAGATCATCGTCAATCTATGTCCGCTACTGAGTTTCAAAACAGAAATTATGAACTTCTGTAAAATCATGATTTATCCAACACTCAAACGAATTGGCTTATTATCGACTTTTTTCTGTGGAATGCATATTCATCTAAAATGCTGAAAATTACATTTCTTTTTTATGTACATAATTTTGCTGGCTCTGCCATGTGTAAGATCCGGACAGTATACCAAGTCAGACCAACCTACCTGTCCTCCCCACTAATCAGCTGGGCAACACATTCATCTAGAGTGCAAATTTACCTGTCCATTTTGTTGGGTTTTGTCTTATATTCCGGTTTAACTGGATTGATCATTTGGTTTAGCCAGAACCGAGATTCATGATTAGGAATATTTTAGTCATTATATGTGAGTTTTCTTGTTGGCCAAAAAAGTATGAACTATATATATTGATGTACTGTAATCCTAGAACCTGAGGAGATTGAGATAGGATCATGATAGATGAGTTCTCTCCTCCATGGACGTAGGCAAGGTTGCCAAACAACGTAAAATTGCTGTGTTCATGTGTGTGATTGCTTAATGATGTGATTGCTTATGTTCATCATAGTTGATCCGTTGATTGCGGGTAATTTCCATTACGCCGCTTTTCCCATCAAGTAGTATCAAAGCAAGGTGGATATTGCTTGGGCAATGCAATGAACAAATCAGATCTACGAGGGAAATAGAGGATCAGCAATTCTACTCGAATCCATCTTCTAGCTGAAGGTCAGGATTCTCGAATGTTGGCTGGTACCGGAGAAGGAGACTAGGCTGGTGGTTCGGATCATCTCTGTTGTGGAATAGAGGAGAGGGTCCTGTTTTCTATAGATCGGAGAAGAAGAGAACATCTGTGCTCTGTTTGGGTTTCTTGAAGAAGGGGCAAAGGTTTTCGGTTGCAGAAACCGCTGCAGAGGAAGACAGAGAAGGGCTCTGTTTGAGGAAAGCATTTGTGGTGGGGCACAATTTGAAGTGGGAAATCGTAGGAGAAAGGTGGAGCTGCAGAACTGTTCGTGTTCTCTCGGTGCCTCTGTTGTCATTGCTACAAGATGGTGAAGAAGGGACAGCGCTTACTGCAGCTGCTGTTACTGTCATGCCGGCCTTCACTGGGGCCAGAGGGGTCGTTGCTGCACAGAGGGGCGATCTGGACTCAGGTTCGGGTTTCGTCGCAGCCTGAGAAGAAAAATGCGGGTGCCCGCTACAGGTCCCCACTTCTACTGCCTTTATTGCCAAGTTCCACCCTCGCTGGTCATAGTCACTGCCGTTGCCATTCGTCAATAGTCGTTGATGAAGAAGATGGAGTGGCTCGAGGATTGGGTTCCTATTGCAAGAACCAGCGAGGAAGGAGAAGAGGCCTGGTCAATCCAAGTCTCCAGTCGAGTCAAATACTTGGCCCATTCTATAGTAGCACAGGTCAGTTCATGTTTGGGTTAGGTCAGCTTGACCCATGGAGAAGCCGAAAGAAGCCCAGCGTAGGCAGGTCCAAGTCAAGTTAGGTAGGACCTAGTCCATTACGCAGAGAAGCCCAACCCGGCAGTGGTTCAATATAGTTTGGGTTGGGTCAAACTTGACCCGTGTGCAAAAGTCCAACCCAGTCTGCTAGGAGTAATGTTGATGTCAGCACAGTGACGTCAGCAGAGGAGGTCAAAGGTAGTTTGACCAATTTTTAACGGCTGAAATTATTTTTGCGATATCTTGATCATCCAATGTTCGATCGGAGATCCGTTTATACCTACGGACTCGTTGTGAAGAAATCTACGCGTATATGGAAAAAGATGGGCAGTTGAATGGTCAAAAAGAATGTTTGACCAATCGGAGTACTGAAAACTATTTTTATGATATCAAAGTTATCCGGAGTAGGATTTCAGATCCGTTTTTTTTAACGTGCTCGCGGTAGCAAAATCTATGAGGTAGACAAAAGATATTAGTAGTCTGATAGGCAGAAAATTGGCGGATTGAATAAACTAATAGATTCACAATGATAGTAATGGACTCAAGCATTACTGGCTAGATTAAAGTGTTTGATAGAGAAACGACTTCAAGGATTGGCAGGAAAGAGTGTTAGACTCCGTGACACATCAATGATTTAAAAGTGTTACTTGATGTCTCAAATAGGAGATAGCTCCGAGTACTTTGATGGAAAGCTCAGATTTGCGTTGAAAGAATCAGGAAGGAACGATATGCCAAAGTGGAAGAAAAAGCAAAAGAATCAGAATCAGAAAGAGATGGTGTGCAAGAAAGCTCGGATTCGGATGACTGGGAATCACTTTCGGACATCACAGGTACGGATCGGGTTAATGATTCGTGGTTTTGGGATTTAGATTTTTCCTATCATATGTTTGAGTAGAGATTGGTTTGACAAAAATAACTCTCATTGTTGATGGATCTGTTCTTATGGGGGAGAACGCAAATTGATGAACATTTGAGATAAAAACGGTAGAGATCCAGGTGTATGATAATGTTATTTAAATCCTAACGGATGTGATATATGTTCTAGGTTTACGAAGAAATTGGATTTCTTTATGTGCCTTAGACTTCAAAGGTTGCAAGTCCACTGTAGCGACTGGAGTTACGAAGGTGGAAAATGGAACAGTGGTAATCATGGAGGGTGAGATGGTCAGAAATCTCTAAAGGTTGATGGGGGATGCTTTTTCAGGTGGAGCAATAAAGGAGACAACAAATAACAAGGGAGGAAATTTATGGTTTAGGTGGAGTTAGATGTGACAGATCATCGGAAGATGGATTGATGGGTATTCGATGATATCATCTAGTGAAAATCCAAGAATATTTGAACGGAGATGATTTTCTCGAAAGAATGTAGTCTAATTCAGGTCAGAGTAAGCTAGTTTAAGCATCGGGTCATAACTAACCCGCATGTATTGTGCTTAACCCACCAAAACAAGCTAGACCAGGACAGTTGCATGTTTGACGGAAAAAACACCGAAATGGAGACAGAAGGAAGAATTCATAAGGTACCAGTGAGATTCATATTCGGGGAGGTCTTCAATTTTGTCTTGATGGATGGAAGTTCGGTTCATTGTATTGTAAGGATATATGCATGTGGCAACAAATGGAAAGCACTTCAGAGGTTTAAGATGAGGCGTTGACGTCAAAGGAGGTAACTGTGGGAAGTCTCAAGTCGATTTAGACTTGATCGACACTAGATAATACTGAGATTGTCTGTGCATCCGGGTTAGGGGTGCAGGTGCCACGCTAGGTCATAATGTGTGTGGAGGCGTACTTTTCAGCGAGGTACGTGAAGTGCTGGTTCCATATGTCAAGTGTTGAAGAGAGAAGACTACGCCATCGGTGTAATGACGCATCATTTAACAAGGTGCTTGAAGATATTATCGGGTATCTTAAGGTGGCTCTGAGGATTTGTAAATCCAAGTTAAGGTGGAGATTGTTGAGTTTTGTCTTGTATTTCAGTTTAACCGAATCAGTCATCTAGTTTATCCAAAACTGATATTCAGGGTTAAAGGTATTTTAGTCATTGTGTATTGGTTTTCTTGTTGGCCAAGAAAGCAGAAACTATATATATTGATGTATTGTAACTAGATCCTGAAGGGAATTTGATGAGATCATAATAGATAAGTTCTCTTCTTCGTGGACATAGGCAAGGTTGCCAAACTACGCAAAATTATTGTGTTTACGTATATGATTGCTTGATGGTGTGGTTGCCTGTATTCATTGTGGTTGATCCATCGATTGCGAGTACTTTCCATTGCGTCACTTTTCCCTAACACATTTCCCACGAACTTGTAGTTGCAGCCCACATGCCAACTGGACCGTTAAAGGTCAGTACCGAAACAACCTTGAGACCTTTTTGTCCCCAGCCAACTCATAAAGTTTTAGCTGATAAAAAAAAAGAAAAGCATTATCATCAGCATCAACATCAAGTATACTTGTCGCTGACTAACTATCTCTTCTATCAGGAAACGGGCATGTGGCACTTTGGTGTCCCCTCTGTGGATTCCACTGCATACATTTTGTGTCACCAGCCATCTACCGAAATCATTCATGCCAACTACGGACTAAGATATATGATTTCAAGGTTTAATTGTTGACTAAGGATAAATATGAAATTGACATGACCCAATACTCTGATCATATATGTAAGACCACCAAATTTTATTAATCCCTCATCGCCCTCAAATCAGTGCCTTTTGAAGCATTGGATATAAGCGTCTACAACCATCATATTTGGATTGTGATAAAATTTTACTTACAATGTCAACCTATATAACACAGTTGTTTTTCTTTATATTCATGCTTGGACCAACAGTAAAATTGGCCAACCTCTAGAGCATCCTTTTTTTTTTTTAATTTTAATACCCTAGTTCAGGGTAGTAGACCTGATCATATGAAAGGCTTTACAACTTCACTTATTATTTTTGGGTTGTTGCGCTAGCTATCATTCTATCCAAATGCAACCCTCCTTCTTCATCTATGGGTGAAGACATATATGTAGGGCCACCTTCACTATTTGATTGTATAAAAAATTAAAATTAAAAAAAATCAAATTAATTAATGGTAATTTAAAAAGAAAATTAGTTTTCTTTTTAATGAATCCAACCTATAACTTAACACACAGAAAAAAGAATAAAACTTCGAATATATATAATAATAATAATAATGATAAAAATGAAACATACTAAAGAATGGTGTATTATCCTTGTAATGCTTCAAACCTCTCCACCCAACTAAAAACCCAAAAAGAAAGAGAGTTTTACAAGAAGGTTTACAATCAATCATTCTCAATGGTGGGCATTGTTCTCGTCCCACCCGCAGTCGGCGCCATGAAATGCCCCACCATAGCTATTTGCAGCGCCTCCAACTCATAGGCCCTCCTCTCCATCTCCGCCATCTTCGTCTTCTTCCTCCCCTGCACCAGCGCCACACACAGCAAACCCAACAAAACGGCCACCAACAACCCCCCCACAACCGAGCTCCCAACTACGAACTTCCACCGCTTGTCGCTCGCACCTTCATCACCACCACCCTCCTCCTTCTTCCTCGGCACCACCAGCGACTCCATAAGCAGCGCGTAGTGCCCCTGCCTGAACCCCTCGCAGACGCTCAACGACGCCATGCTAGGATCATACACACTCAAATTCCCATGCATATCGAAGTAAGCGCAGAGAGGCCGGATCCCATTAGAAGATGGGATTTTGGAGATGTTGGTGAAGTCGATGGAGATGGGTCTTTTGTCGACGAAGAGGTCGAGCTCTGAGCGGTTGATGGCGTCGTAGGCGAGAATGCCGAGGATGGGGGAGAGGAGGCGGAATCCGGAGATGTTGTAGAGGGAGGACCAGGGATGGTTCCAGGTCTCGAGGACTAGGATGAGTCTTTGGACATAGGGGCGGACGTCGGTGCCGGAGAAGAGATGGAATTCTTGAATTTGCGCTCCGTATCTGCGGAGGCTGCCGCTGCGGTAGCGGGCGGTGTGGGCGGTGACGCCGGATAGGTTGGAGGGGAGTGGTACGGGGTAGAGGAATGCGGTTTTGGTGTGGTTGGTGTAGCAGTGGAAAGAGTGGTCTCTCAGGAGGTGGTCGAGGAGACGGGGGTCAGATGGTTGGTCGGCATGGATGAGGAGGAGAAAGGAGGTGATGATTATAAGGAGGAGAGGGAGGGAACCCATAAGAGAGAGAGAGAGAGAGAGAGAGAGAGAGAGAGAGAGAGAGTGGGGAAAGTGCAGTGGGTGGATTGTGAAAAGACTGGGTGGGAGTAGGGTCTCCTCTTCAGAATCCACCACCACATGAGGTGCTTCTGCTCCTGCCTTTTTCTCTTGAGTGCAGCCTTGGACGTGAAAAAAGCAGAGGATCAAAGATCAGACTCTCTTTCTTTCTTTCTTTCTCTGCATGAAAATGGCAGAGAGAAAAGAGGCTTTTGGCCTTCCACAGCGCAAGACTTGGAAGGAATATTTTCATTTTTCCAATTTTCTAACTGTAGGACCAACAGCCACATGGGTGTTTGACAGGAGGCAAGATGGGTCCCAACTATCAGAGTTTGTTTAGATTGGCAAGGCTGTCAACGGGCCCAATTTCAATGCTAAATTTCAGCAACAAAAAGAAAAAGGTCCTGCATGTTCATTTGGAGAGAAATGTTCATGCATAAAGAGGAAATGCCCATGTTGCAAGGGTCAAGAGGGAGTGATGGATATGAATATTCTATTGAGGGAGAAGCGAGAGAGATGAATTGAGAACACAATTCAAACCAATGTTTATTGCATTCTAGGTAAACTAAATTACATCCACTAATAAATAGGAAACCCTAAGTAACCTTGTTAAGTTAGAATCCTACTCAAATTAGAAAACATTTCATAAAAAGGAAAACCATGCCAACCCAAATAGGAAAACCTAACCTACCCTACATAGGTAGAATATATACAGTTTAAATTAGATTGAATTGAACCTAATCCATCACTAATTTGTTACCTACAGATTAGTGGTTTTGTAATCTGTAACCAATCCGTTATCCATTAAAAATCGAATCGAACAGAACCATGGATCAACAGTTCGATTCGGTTAAAACTGATCAATCCATTAATAATAGTGTCAACTTTTTCCTCACTATTTTATATGGTGAGTGTATGATTGAGATTAAAAGTTAGATGATGAAAGGCCAAAATGTTGCATTTTAATATTTTTATATAAAATATATATATTTTTTATTTCAATGGTTCGGATCGATTTAAATCTGCGGATTAAAGGTAAAATTCGTTATCAAGCCGTTACTAACAAATTATAATTTTTTAATCTGTCACCAAACATGAACAATCGGATCGGTTAAAAAATCACGAATCAGATAAAATTGGATCGATTTGACGGATCGACAAATTTCTTGTATACCCTTACAACATAGCGCCCCCGGGCCAACCCCTTTGATGGATGTGATGAGTCAATGATGACTTCAATACTCCCCCTCAGTGCTAACTCCCAACATCATCGCACTAAGTTTCCATCGAAACCTATGAAAAACTTCACGCTTGTGATGTTAACTTCTATTGAGCTGTAGAATTATGGGGTTGCTTTAAGAAAATCCCCATGCTAACTCCCCCTACTTAAAAATATTTTTGGGTGTGGCCTACTTAAATCTCCACCCCTTGCTAACTGTGAACCCAATCTGCACATGTATGGTGTTGATATTTGTAACTGGACCATAGGTCTCATCAAGATCTTACTCGTACGGCTAGTTCAACCCCTTTGATTCAAACCATATGCTATGTAAAGATCTGCAGTCCCATTAGACTGACCTTCCCAATTGTTATCCAGCACATATCCAACCGTCTTCCCATTAAAAGGACATTGAACCGTCTCCCGTGTCTCATCCTCAATCAAGGTTGCAATCTGATCACCCTGTGTCTTACGACTCCTTGATCTTTTATGTGATCAGTTCTGCATCTGTGTGAGTCTCTGAATGTTGTAAGAAACAATCTCTACTTTAATTTCATTAACCATCTCTTGTGGATTTGATCCAAACTCAGACTGATCATCTTCCACCTCTTTCGATTCATCCTCCTTAAAGAAATCTAGCACATGATCTTCAGACACCTCAAAATCTGACTCCCTTGCAAATTTGATTTAATCCCCAATTGATCTATATCTTCTACTATCGATTCTTATTTCTTAAAGACATATGTGTGTCATCTTCAAGCTCTAATGGATCTGAAATCGGAGTCCGGATAGCCCCGATATTGAGAAAAAAAATTCCTTCACGTTGATTTGGTCAAGCCACTGTTTGACCTGCACTCCTGATGTCATGCTGATGTTAGTGTCTACTGCTGGCTTATGGGTTTCTTTGTGGATCAGGTCGAACTTGACCTGAAACTCAACCTGGCCTAAGCACCAAACCAGCATGGGCTTTCCCTACATAGATCAAGTCAACCCAACTTAACTCGTGACCTGGCTTGACCAGCACCCAAGCTTCTCCTTCCTGTTATGTTCTACAGTAGGTAGTCCCCTGTCTTTTCAATTACCCTCGGAAAAGCATGAACATGTGTGCACCCTCTTCTTTGTAAAATGAATCTACTCAAACCCTAAGGCTGAAGGTGATGATTCGAAACCACCTCAATTCGAACTTTCTCCTCTCCCCTTGTCTTCATACCCACTCAGATAAGAACCGCTGATTTGATCAACGTGGATTACGCCTCGACGTCCAATATGCACAAATTTGTCTTTGGATTTGTGCACGATCTCCTAGAATAAAAAAACCCTCTTTTATACCACTTGTTGAAAAAAAAAGAAGAGAGAAGAATTGAGAACACAATTCAAACCATTGCTTATTGCATTCTATGTAAACTAAATTACACCTACCAATAAATAGGAAAGCCCTAAGCAATCCTGCTAAATTAGAATCCCACCCAAATTAGAAAACATAACATAAAAATAAAGCCCTAACAACCTAAACATGGAAACCTAACCCACCCTAAATAGTGCCACCGGCCTCCAGTGAATGTGATAGATTAGTGGTGACTTCAACACATTCCTCCCCATGTACTTAAGTACTATATATATGGAGGCTTCTTTAAGCTCAAGCTTATGGGAATTTAAACTCAAGTGTGCAGTTTGCACTTTTGACGAGGAAAAAAATGGAGCTCACACTTTGTCACGCCCCGATCTCAAGAATTGGGGTTAAAATGGGCCTCACGAGGTGTGCATACGTAATCCCGTAGCAATCTATGCATGTAAAGACACGCACAAATCACTATGAGAGAGACTCCACAGGAATGTGTAGAGAAATTTCTTCAACACGTAATTTAATTTCAACAATAAGTGAATGCTTGTGCAATGCACTTGTAATGATCAAAATCAACAATAAAGAAGAATCATCCATATCATAAATAAGTCTAAAGTCTGTACTCAACCATCTACATCTGTATGACAACAATTACTTTAACATATACAAAATCCAAAATTATATGTGTCTATCAAATTGTTAGATGCAAGAATAACCATAATCCAAGTATGTCTAAGCTAAACGACCTAACAAAGAATCCATTGTCGCTCTTCATAGTGTCACAACCCGAGCCCAGGGATCGGGGGTCAGAGAAAGTCTAACCAATGACACACGTACTCCCGTGCATGCACACCTAGACCCCGTCCAAGCATACACACACAAGGGATCATTCACACGTGCAAACAACTGTACGCGGAAGCTGTACGTATCAAGGCATACCACAGTATCAAGACAATGGGAGATTACAAAACAACATTACATTGATGACAAGAATAATTACAAGAATGTATGACAGTAGAGCGGGCTTACAATAACCAAAAATCAAAAATACATATATCACTCAAAGCCCACGCTACAAATACAGAAAAATCCCCTCAATAGACTCGTACTCAATGAATGGGGAAACAAAATGATGCAAACCGTACTCTGGAGGATGGATCAAGTCCACTCCTCTAGGCCGGAGGGGGCCTCGCAAGCCTCTCCTGGAGTCGGGTCGACCGACGCAGGATCGGGAGAGGGATCTGAGCCTGCAACACACAAGACAAACGCATAAGTACAACGACTTAGCAAAATATAAGCCAACAAGAAGATAACACGGATTGTGTCGAGTACTGAATAATACTGAACAATGATCATAATGCAATATCCGTAGAAATTATAACTGTATACTAAACAATTATGCAAATGAATAAGCATGCTATCAGAATCATAAACAGGTAACAATCAAGTGGCTACTACATTGGCCATTTTCTCCCTTACGAGAGCAATCAAGATGAGAACACCAGCGACCGGGCCAGGGCACGCATGGGTCTCTAGTTCCCGGGGTCCGGAGTCCCAGGACAAGACACTCTGCAGAGGTAAACACTTAAACTAAACCAAAGTTAACCCCGTCGGGTATCCTAAGGCTGAGGCTCAGTAGTGCCAAGACCAATCACAGTCAATTGGATGATGCACCTCAATCAATCAATCATATCATGTCACTTATCACTTACAGATCTCACATATCATGCTGAACAAACAATAGGAAGTGCATCGCAGATACTGATACTGATACGGAAAGTACATAAGCAATTACAAGAAGTGCTGACAATGAGTATTAATCACAATTACTGACTCATAACTGATGCAAGTACTCCAATGGAGCAACGGTATAACACAATACACAATAATAGAATGGTTCCACCCGGGCTTCGCTCTGGGGTTGCTGCATTTCCCACAGAATCGAGAGGTCCAGCGTAGAACACATAAGAGGGCATAAACCGTAATCAATATGCTGTACAACTCAAACCAATCCAGTACTTATACGAATCAAGGGTCCATTACAAGCCAATCCTACACTAATTATCCAGTGTCTCTAACCGTGCATGTTGATGTAGTTTTAAGTTATCCGATGCACCATTGTCTAGTGTTGCAGTGTCTCGAGTGTGCATCGAAGTCCCTTAAACCAACACCCATGGGGAGGTGCTAAACAACTGGATAACAAGCATGAATGATTCACAGCCCATGAGGTCATTCATGTCACGCACACATTCCATTGGGCCTGTCCAGGTTCGCTACATTCTAACATGAAAGTCATATGCGGTCTTTTGCTTAAACCTAGTCCCTTTTCATTCAATTCTCAGGGTCTCACGGTGCAGCCGTAGGTAACCTTACGGCTTAGCCGTGGCATCTTACGGCTTAGCCGTAATATGCACTGCGGCTGAGCTGAGGTTCCCCAAATATCCATCCGGATATACGGCTCAACCGTATTTTGCTCTACGGCTCAGCCGTATCCTGGTCCACGGCTTAGCCGTAAGACAATGTACGGCTTAGATCAGGCTGGGCCGTAGAAGAATGGCAAATTGCCAACATCCAGTTATTTTCAGCTAACAGTCTGTACTGTTCTACGGTTTGGGTTACGGCTGGGTCTCGGCTTAGCCGTAAGCCATTTTACGGCTTAGCCGTAGCACATTTCACGGCGTAGCCGTGAGTGCACGGACTCATTTTCCTGAAATTGTCACAGTCATACAGAAACTGAAGGAAACGACTGAAAAATAGCAAATAACAGTGAAATGAACTCAATGGGGCTGTCTAATACTGAGAAACACAATGAAGCATAAAAACACAACAATCAAATCACTATCAATCGGTGTTCACACATCTTGGGCTTATACTTGCCTCACGGATGAAATCCACACGCTGATTGGCTCAGTCCACTGGAATCACACACACTAACGAACTCCTTTCTTCCTCCCTCAAGCAGTCGAATCAGAGATGGAGAGGAGAGAAAGAGAGCTGGACCGAGAGAGACGAGCTGAGAGTGAGAGAACGAGAGCTGAGAGACGATCGAGAGAAAAAGGGAGTGGTTGGGATATTTATAACTTAACTTGAGCCAAATTTACAAACAAGTCCAATTAGTTAACACGATTATCAGTTTGAGTCAAATGACGGTCCAACGAGAGCAAACGAACTCATTCGGATCCAAGACAGTTACGAAAATTGACAAGCTCAACGAAATACACGCGCGGACGTCAGAATGACGCAAAACTGACAAGGTCAATCAAAAGCCAAAATTACGAAAAAGGGCTCGAACTAACTAGTCCAAGTCAAACTCAACCCAACGATCTCTCTACGAGTCAAAACCAAAGGAAAACAGAACCTAAACACTCTTAGCAATAAAAACACACGCAATTACCCATTAATCCGGGTCAACTCGGGTCGGAGTGTTACACATAGGACGACTAATAGAAGATGTCGTCTTCATTGCACTCATCTACTCCTCGAGATTCCGTTAAGGTTCCTGCGGGGGCACGTCGTTCGCCGTACAGAGTTGGGTTCAGTACTTGTAACACCAAGGGTAAAACTATTAACACGATGGTTAAATAAGTATAGAGATATATAAGACCATCATAATGTATCAAATGAATTAAAGTATATATTGATTAAAAGAAAGCAATAACGGAAAACTAGGTAAATTATGCATGAATTTAACATAAGTAATAAATCATAAACAGGATACCAATGTACTAGTTGGCATCCACGAGGCTACATTCTCCCAAAAGAGAGCTTATTATCTAGAGAGAGCGTATAACATACATATAAGAATTATGCTAAGGGATCAGGCTAGCTTCCCGAGGAGCGCCTACAACTCCTCCATAAACTACTGCAGCAGTAACATAAGGGATACCCAAATTGGTCCCGTCGAACCTAATAATGATACAAGCTAAGTAGTGCCGACTTAACATATCAAAACTGACTCGACTTCATATCTTTCATACTTATGGTTAATCGTAGTGACTTCTCATATTCCTACATATTCATTCATACTTATCATATCATGCATAAGAGAGTTTCGGTCTTGAGATGATATTCAATCATAGAAATCGAGATTAACAAGTATCTGGTAATCAATTAATGCATACTTAATTGAGCTAATAGAGCTCGAATCCTCTAAACCTTAGCTACACCCGTTTTGGTTTATGAATGCACATTCGGTAGAAGCTCCAGACCAATTGTCTCAAGGATCATCAGGAAGAATGGGAACATGACTACATCATGTTGAGGGTAAGCTTTCTTAATAATATGAATGCATTTAAATTAAGAAGGTACCAAGGAGATATACTAGCTAACCCTTTGCTACATAATCCGTTATCCCAAGGGCATTCAACACGATGTATTTATAAAACATCCGGTGTCATTTTGTTACCAGTTTTGGCCTTATATTGTGTATGTAAAGGATGCCACTTCTTATGTCAACACCCATGACGTGACACCGGAAATTCATCCGGAAAATCGAAAGGGATAAGTGACAGCTCTACACTAGTCCTCTTTATCATTTGATCACCATTGGGCTAATTTAATTAGAAAAAAGTTGCTATATCTAAAACCCTACAAAGTCATTTGAAATCCTTAATATCCTAAGTTCACAGTATTCTTACGGCTTAGCAGTATACATGTTACAGCTTAGCTGAGTGACTGAGTCTTTCCTTTAATTTCATACGCATTTACGGCTTAACTGTGCTAAGTCTACGGCTAGGCTACGGCTGGGATACGGCTTAGCTGTGTGAGCCGGAGAGTAAAGCTGGGTTTTAGGGTTCTCTGGAAGGCTCGTCGTAAAATAGCTTACGGCTTGGTTGCGGGGTGCTTATGGCTT
This sequence comes from Sextonia rubra, assembly GCA_037013555.1. NCBI lineage: Eukaryota > Viridiplantae > Streptophyta > Magnoliopsida > Laurales > Lauraceae > Sextonia > Sextonia rubra. The sequence continues at coordinate 10,138,612 of JASUAD010000009.1, forward strand.
AGCCGTAGTTCATTTCATGGCTTGGCGAGGGTTGGCCGTAATTCTATTGTGGGTTTTGATCTCTTTAGATTTTGAGCTGTAAAACACTTACAGCTTAGCCATGAGCTTCATCGTATGCTTCAGAAATTCTAGAAACTGTTCCTGAAGCTCGAGTTCAGTACAGAACTCTTGGTTATTAGTTCCAATGTGATTTCTTATGCTCCAATTTATCATCATAGGTTTTACATTGCCCACATCTATCATTAATATTAAATATTTATACTCATCTTCACTTAAGACAACATATATATACTTAATCAATGGGTGAATGAGCTGTTAACTTATATTTAGAGTGATCACTTTAATAATTAACAAATTTAGACATGTATGTAATAATAGATACTCTTATACTTGCCTTAAATCAGTGCTTTACCCAAAACTAACCTATCTTTTAGTTTGATGGTGGATAAAGCCTCAATGAAGCAAATCCTATTACATTCAAAGACATGCAAATAGTGAATCAAGTGTAAGATACATGCATGTTGCTCATTTGAGTCTCTTTGACTCTTTTGAACTTAAGGAAATGAAATAAGAGTGGTTCTTTACCTAAGAGAGTTGTAGATTGTGAGAAAGAAGATCGATTAGTGAGTTCCTTGGAAGAAGATGCACGAGGATATAGAAAAAGGTGAATGGAAGTTGGTAGAAGCATATGCAAGCTCTTAAGATCCAGTTTCTAACTGAAGTTTGAAGAAAAGATAAGAGAAAAGTGAAGATGGAGGAGCTCTAGCCAAAAAAGGTCTTGAGGAATTGAAGAGGAATAATGGTTTCCTCTTTTTAAACTCAAATTTCTACAAATTTGCATGCAAGTCCATATTCATTGGAAAAACTACAGTTTGAGTCCAATGGACTTCAACTAGGCTAGTATGAAGGATGGATCCGAATTGAGCTGGGCTAAACATGAAAGATGATCCGCAAGATGAAATGCTCATTATGCAATTAATGTGGTGCCAAAATGATGCAACAATGTAACTCTAAATTACAAGAAGGTCCTTAACTACCTAAGTAAAGTTCGAACCCAATTACCTATCCAACCGAGACCCAATAAAAATTAAGAACAAGATAAATTAAGGTTAAATACATTAATTAATAGGAAACCAAGCTTAATTAACGTAAATTATAATTAAGCCAGGTCAGGACCTCACACCCTTATTCTACTTTCGCTCCCTCTTGCTCTCTCTTCTTTCTAACCTATAAATATATAAAAAAAAGATTACAGAGCTCGAGCTTTTTGAGGAGGAAAGAGAGGTCAAGAGGATCAGTGGTGGGGTTGTGAAGGAGCTCAAAGCTATTGAAAATCTCAATCGTCCGCCCTTTTTAGACACCGAAGACATGACGGGGGAGGGGGAAGGGAGGGTGGTGGGACTCCGCCGCTGCTACCAACACCATTGTTAGGAAGGGGAGTAGGGGAGGCATTGTACTTGGATTTAATGCGGATGTAGTGGTCAAAGATGTTGACGATGAGGATGGTGGGCCACTGCTGCTCCTGCCGGCGCCATTGTTGGGAAGGGGAGTGTGGGAGGTGTTGGATTGGGATTTGATGCAGGTGTAGTGGTCGGAGATGTTGGCGATGATGAGAGGGTGGAGCTTGAAAGTCAAGCCGCCGTTGCTGCCTGAGGAAGATGACATGACGATGCTCTGTGTCTTTTCTCTCTTCTTATTTTATTTCTATTTGTTTGCTTCTTTTTCTCTTCTACCTATTTTTAATCAGTAAAATAAGTGAAAACAGGAAAGAGAGGTTTTAGTTTTATCTGAGTTAGAGATGGACTGTTGAAGTAGAAAATTTATCTAAAGTTTGCTACAATTTATTTTTATTTTTTAATAATTTATGAGTTTTGTAACAATTTATCTAAGTTTTGTTATAATTTATTTGAATTTTTCAAAAACTTATGTAAGTTTTGTTTCAAATAAACTTATCTGAGTTTTGTTTCATATAAATTTATGAGTTATGACTCTTTTTTTTTTACGGAATTTTATATGCAATATGGGTCTTGTTTGAAAGGTCTTGATGAGTAGGTTTCAAATATACCATTTTTTTCGAAAATAGATATGGTAAACAAAAGTTATGGAATTTAAAAGTTTTGGAACACAAAAGACAAAAGTTGCATACTTCACACGAGAATGTTGTTTGGGCTTCACAAGTGCATTCTACCACCACACCAAAATCTGTAAAAAATGACGACCCTAAGCAGTCATTTTTTATGGATACCAGCCGTCGTAAATTTTGAAGTCGCCTTTTCAAAAAATGAGGGCCCTATGGCCGTGATTTTTTGAGAAACGATGGACCATACACAAATTTCCTGATAGCCTTAAACTATTGTTTTTTGAAAAATAACGTAAGGAAAAACGACAGCCCATGGTCATCATTTTTCATGAAATTTGAGGTAGTGTGCATGCTTGCGCTCATGGTTAGGAGAGCAGGCCCCATTATATATATATGAAGAATATTAGTATGCATCCATCTGGTGCAAAAGACAAAACGCTATATGAAAAAGAAAAATGCTGAAGTACAAATAGAGAAAGCTAAATAAACATCCCACACTATATGATGAGGAAAGGATGCATATTACTCTTCCTATATATACAGGGGAATACTACTATGCAACTTTCCTCAAGGGAGGCTTGACCATTAGGCAAGAAAAGCCTTAGCTTTAAACCCCCCAAGACATAAGGCCCCCAAAAAAGCAATTTCCATCCTTTTTTTTTTCAATTCCAAAAAATAAGGCCTCATAAAAGTAATTGAAGCAACTAAAATCTTTTCAAATTTCAAAATAAGCAATTGTTATCATTTTGTTTCTTCTAAAGAATAAGGTCTTATAAAAGTAATTAAATCATCTACTATCTTTTTATATTTCAGAAAAAACAACTGCTATCCTTCTCATATTAAAAAAAAGCATTAAAGCCCATTTTCACCATTGAGAAAATGTTGTCATTAAAAGAAAGAAAAAACCCTAAAATCACAGGAAGCAAGAAATCTTTTTCTATTATGAAAATCCTCCAGTTTGTACATTTCCCCTTACATCTATGCTACTTGAAATTTTTATAGAAGACAACTTCAAATATAGTCCTTTTTTTTTTTCATATTACACAAGATGCATCAAATTCAAAAGTAACCAACATTTATAATCTTTGTGGCCAACACTAATAAATCACTAAATTAGGTTTTAGGTTTTTTTAATCCCAAGCTCATATTATATGTTTATTATAGCTAGTGTTTGTTTTATTTGTAAATATTATTAGTAATAACTTATAAATATTAAATATGTTTATTAGAAAAATATTGACAATACCTATAACCGTTGTTTCTACAGAAAGAACTTTTTCAAAATCAAAACTGATAAAATCTTAATTTAAATCATCAATGTCATAAGAGAGATTAAGTGGATTTAAATAAAATATTTATAATAATATTAAAAAAAAGAAAAAATATTTCATTTTGGATTTTCGCTTTAGGCCTCAAAGTGTCTGGTGAGGGACAATGATGTGGCTTTCTCTCTTTACATATGAAAATTCTTCTTTTTCATAATATTATAAATGACTTTTTTTCTTTTATGCATGAATCTTTCAAAATATGTGTTTGTTCTTCACCACATGATGAGAAAAGGATGTATAGTATTTTTCATATATATATATAATAAAAATTATGTCATAGAAAGAAATTTGTAGTTAAGGGAACTGAGAGGAGCAGTGAATTAGAAAGTTGGAAACTAGGGATCTTGTTGGGAGAAAATAAGAAAAAAAAAATAAAAGAGAATATGCGTTAGGAGGTGGGGCGAATTTTGTTTGCCTGTAGATGAGATGGAATAGAATAGGAGGTTGAATTGAGTGGGTGCGTGGTAGATGGTGTACGAATGGGTTTAGTCATTAGGCTGCTTGAATAGTAGTAGTAGTAGGGCTTATGTGGTGGTGTTGATGGTTTAGCGAAGGGCTTCCTTTTCCAGGTCCTTTCTCAGACTTTTCCACGACTTTGAGCGACTCACGGCTCCGGACAAGAAGGCGTGTATTTTGGCTGGACAAAATGAGCTACTTGCTGCTAGCTGGGATGTGGACCCTATGGATTCGACTCTACTTGGGAGATTAACCAGTCAAGTGGGTCAAGGAGTCTCATTTGGCATGGCTGATACAGTGACCTATCGAACCGGGTTGGCTCCACCGAATAAACTTTTGTTTGATAATTGGAATGGACTTTAAAAGTTGTTTCTAGCTGCAATTGGATAGACTATGGGGCTGTTCCTTGTAGCAAAATTTAGTATTCTACAATCAGTTCAAGGCCTAGCAGCGATGAGGATAATTATGCAATTGGGTTGCGCCTTTGGCACCGCCCAAACCCAAAGAAGGATCGAAAGAAGAAATGCTACCCGGTCTTCCATCAGGTGCAACCAACCAAAGCCATCAACAATCGAGGTACTATTTTAATGGAAGGGAAATGGTTTCCTTTCGGAAAGAGAAAGGTGGATAAAATGATTAGAGGCGTGGGTGAAAAGCATTACTTTTGTCAAACACTAGCGTGCTCATGGACCTTCCTGTCCCCTCCAACGTATCGGTGTTGATAGCATGTCCCCACTCTACTTACATTAGGGGAATAATAGGTTATATGTTAATTTGGAGTCTTGCGGTGAGGCCCGTGAGGGCCACCGATCTGTGGTGCGTCAACCAGTCTGCTAGCATGGAAAATAGCATATTTGGGGTACGTTTGATAAACATTCATAATAAGGAGGATTCTTCTCTACCAAGAGGATTCCTTCATTGTTTCTGTTAGATAAAAAGTTTTTCAGTATGGATTTATTTGTAGAAGGATTCATGTTTGGCAACAAGGTTAGATTGTGAACTTTCATATGTTACATCCCATGATATCGAGGTTTTTGCTATCTTTCATAACCCACAATGAATTAAGCGCTAAAATTTGAACCCTTAACCAGTTTTTATCTTCTAGAAATATGGAGGGTTTGGATTTCATTGTGGGTCCTACAAAAATTATAAAATATTTTTTGAAGTTGTGGACGTTTTTGTAAATATCTCAAAATATATAAGAAATCAACTGTTGAAATTTGACACTTTAACTGTGTTGGACCTTTTAGAGATGATAGGCAGTTTGGATTTTTATTTTGAGGCCCATAAGATATGTTCTCAGAAGCCCAGCACATTAAAGCCATTTGCCACCCAAAATATACTCGCCCAGACAGTATTCATGCACCACACTATTAATGTGCATTTTTTTTGTTTTTTTGTTGGAAATGATTTTATTTGATGATTTTCTCACAATCCATGATGAATTAGGGTCCCAAATTGACCCTTCCGCAATTATGGGCCTTCAAGCGATGATGGAGTCTAGAGCTGGCAAAATGTAGCCCAACCTACCAACCCTGCCCAACCCGATTCGTTTTCGACCCGCCTAACCCAACCCGTTTGAAATACGGGTTGGGTTAGAATTAAGATTTAGCAACTGGCATAAAAACGGGTTGGATTAAGTTTGACCCACCTAACTCGCCCTAACCCATTTGACTTGTTTAGATTTTACTAAGTTACTATAACTTTTCAATTTTTATGTAATTTTTTTTATACATGTGAGCTATAAATTATATACTCTTAATCTTTTATAGAGGAGTTTTGTAAAATTTTAATACTTAAAATATAAAACTTATTTTTTTGTTTAACAATATGATGTTTTTATAGTTGAAATATTAATGTTTTTTTATTTTTTTTTTGTTGGCATATAAATTACCTCTAAAATATGGACATGAATGAAATACAATATCGTTGATGAGTTTTATACTTATACTCAAACATGGAATTATAAAATTAAACAAAAATTGAAAATGGATTATCTCAATAAATGGGCAAGAAAATATTTATAGATTCTCCATTTTTTACCCCTTAGAAATTGATAAATTATAAATTCATACTCAATGCAACATTTTAAAAAAATCTAGATGTAAAGAGAGATTTACAAATGAAATTGGGTCATTTAAAATGAGTTAAATCATACACAAAATCGGAATTAAATATATTAGGTTAGGTCAACCCGACCTAACCCTCATCAAATTCGAGTTAGGTGGATCGGGTCGGGTTGACCTACCACAGGTGCGGGTTAAAGGTTTCCAATCCGTTTTAAAAATGGGTCAGATTAGGGTTGGAATCAACAAATTCGGATTTTGGTTCACCCGACCCGAGTTTAGTCAACTCAACCTGTTTGCCAGGTCTAGATGGACGGTTTGGATTTTCATTGTGGTACCTAAAGAAATTAAAAAAATATTTTTTTAAAGTTGTGGATATTTATATGAATATCTCAAAATATATATAACATCAATAGTTGAAATTTGACACCTTGGCCGTTGTGGCCTTCTAGAGATGATGGACAATTTAGATTATTATTGTGGGACCCATAACCTATGTTACCAAAGGCCAAACACATAATAGCACCTTACCCGCCCATGGCACTGTTCATCTGTCTTTCTTCATGTGCAGGGAAAGCAAGAAATTTTCTTTTTTTTTTCTGATTCCCGTTATCTGCTGGGGAAAGCAATAAATTTTCTTTTTTGTTTTTCTGATTCCCATTATCTGCTACTGTGGATTGTTTTGTATTTTGAAAAATCCTCTCAAATGGCTGGCATGTTTTCCAAATATGGATTTTCCTTGTTTGCGAGGAAAACTAGCATGGAATCCATTGTGTGAACTGTTGCCAAATATGCCCTTAAAGACGGGGAGTCTTCTTGTGCACTACATACATCCCTCACGGGCTGTCTATACTCCTCTGTAGGGGCCACTATGAATCTACCATGGAATGAGACTAAAGGGGATGAAAAAATCCACGCAGGACTATAATCACATGCCTCTAACTCCTTCTTCTATGGCCCGCATTTCTAGTACATTTGAATGGATCTACAACTAGTATAACGGTTCAATCTATTCGGATCTTTATCAGACTTGGGCCATGTGACTAGCGGGGGGTCCTAGTCTATTGTAAGGTTTGGATTGTATAATAAATGAGCCCCACCTAAAATTTTCAAAAAATAAAAATAGTGAAGGACTAATGCACATAAATATTATCCTTTAAGGGTTACGATATGGTGTTCAAGATGGACAAGTGCTTGGACTGTGATCTTATAATTCATTCGGTCCAAACCAAATTCTACTCACTCTGCTTTTCGCCATACTCACTCTGGGGTTTTCTAAGGGTTTAGCCCAAAACTTAAAAAAAAAAATTTATATGTTTGAGCTCATTGCCTCGTTGTAGACTTTGTTATTTTATTTACTTCAATAACACACAAAGGGCCCATCGGCTAGTATTAACTTACATAGAAATTTATTGTATTTAACGTATACAACTAATTGTTAAATATCATTTTCTTTTTAGAAAATGAAATCAAAAGAACATGAGAAATGAATTCCCAGCCATTCCCTTGGTAGTTTATTCCCATCTTTTTTTTAATTCTATTTTTCAATAAGAAAGGTGGTTTCATGCCTAAGAAAGGTTGTTTCATGTCCATATTTAAATTACATGTTCAATTTTCATTTTTAATCACTCGTGGCGATGAAATTCTTTTGTATTACAATGCAAACAAATATGCCCTAAAAGAAATTAATTTATATACATATATAATCATAATTTTCTATTTTTCAAAATACTCTTCTAGAAAGAGTGCTGAAAAAGTTCATTTTTGAGCTGTTACATATAGTTCGACACTTAGCGGATAGGTGTCCGAAATCATATCTTCGAACTATCAGAACTCTCTCTCTCTCTCTCTCTCTCTTCCCCAAAAAAGGAATAATGTGTAGAATACACAGTGATATTATCGAGAAAATCTGGTCCATGGCTAATTAGAACACACAAAAACATAATATCCGGATGATTATATTAAGCTCTCATTCTCAAACCCAAAATCAGCGTTAAGCGATCTGAATGTACAGACAGTTTTCTTTGGCACGGATTGTATCTACTTTACAATCAGACATGGAAATAATAAGTTAATTGCAACTGCCATTTATAAAGTGTAATTAGTTACAATCATCCACGTTTCATGTTTATCCTTGTAGCTGCCACACCAATCAATTCACTAAAAAATTACTAAAATCAGAACGTGCAGAGTTTACATTATGTAGTAGTAATTTATTGCACACAGACGCACACTCTGCCGCGGTTATTTTGAACAAGAAGCCAAACAATGAATTCGTATTCAGTCCCCTGTGGCTATTTGGAGCATACCTGCACTGGGCAACCGTGTAGATCTTCTTGTCATTGTCCCTCTCTCAGGCCTTCCAATGAACAGTTCGGTCTCCACATCTGATTCTCGAGGACTGCAATCGTTGGCCACTTCTTTCTGAAACATTTTGGATTTTTGTAGTGCCTGTGCATGCAAATTACAAGAATACTTAATATGAAACATAGACTTGTTGATATATAAATATATATTTATATATATTTATGTCTCAACAAGTGGGGCGGTCGATAAAATTCCTTTATCTCTACTAAGAGAGACAGCCGTGAGAGGCACTTTTTGGGGCTGATCGTGACTACTGCCAATCATGGGGACGTTCACAAGAAAATCTCTCATGAGAACTGTGCAGAACTCATTTTTTAAGGCACATGAGACTATAATCAATTCAAACCCCTCGCACTAGTCCCATGAATTGGCACAGCCTCGCTTGACACAAATCCAACCGTTACTCATCATTGAATTAAAATCTTAAAAAATGATGCATTTTAAAATCATTAAACTTGAGTCATAGATCAAGTGATTATGATGGTCTAATGAAGTTAAAAATTTTGTAAAAATGTAGGTCCCATTCATATCCTTCAATTTCTGTGGTCCCAGTGGGCTACTGCACAAATATATATGAAGCGAGAGAGGGAGAGATCCACCTTTTTGCTTAATATTGCATTTTCTTCTGATAGGCGTCTCTCCTGAATTTAATGAAAAATGCTAATTAGTGAATAAAACAGAAAACAGCAACTATGTTTAATAAAAAGTAGGGTTTGGACTGAAACCCATGATATGGAAGATGGGCCATCTACAATGGGGCAAAAGAAAATTTGTAGGGTAATGATCTTGTAATCTCATCCTTCAAATCACTGCGGCCAAAGAGCATGACCGGTTAAAAAGACTGCAAGACAGGATATACCTACTCTACTGGAAGCTAGCTACCAATTCGATGTAGCTACTTAATGAGGGACACTTCATCTTCTTAATGAGGGCACATCATCTTATTAATGATGCAGCTAATTAGTTGGTACCACGTCACCCCTCTGTGGGCGTCTTTCGGGCTCCTTTGTGTCACAATGGATTGCCTTGGAACTCAGGGTAATTATGTGGCTTAGTACTTGTTAAGTTGTGTATGTTTTGGGCATGCTGCTAGCTGCCTAGTAAGTTGTCATATTGATTGTTATTAGGTGTGTGGGCAGTGGCAGCAGTCTGTCTAATCACTTGTAGTTTTGAATGTAGCAACCTTGGGAATCAAGCATATATTTATGAGGTAGGGTGCTATATACTATAAGTGTCCAATGAGTGAGAGATGTTTCGAGATTATGTCTTGTTCATGTTAAATCAATATCAATTTAATAGTGAGCTTGACTCCTATGTTTATCCTTATACTGATGTATTCGTCTTTGTAGCGTTAGTATTCTATCAAGCAAACCATACAGAATTCAAATCTTAGTATTTTGGGTTCGAATCTTAGTATTTCTGGTATTCCTATATCAGTTGATTTCAGAGCACCTTAGTATCTTAGTGCTTCCTACATTAGTTGGTAGCAGAGCTGCCTTCCCTCATCATCTAGTATCAGAACACCTTAGTGCGTTGGTGCTTCCCTCGTCACAATTCCACACCAAAATAAGAAAGTACATTTTAGACTTGGATGAAAATTTACCGTCGCTTTTAGTGACTCAATTTGCTCCCTATATAGCTGATGCTGAAAGACAAACATTTGTGAGCGCTATAGTATCAGTAGGCAATGTTGTTGAATATGTATTCCAGAAAATTACTTACAACCTACGTTTACCTTTCTTCCTCGAACAGTGCTTATGCTTCGTTCCAGCTGCAGCTCTATTTGTTGAAGTTCCTCTGCAGAACATGCATCAAGACCTTCTCCCAGAAGCTGTCTGCATTGCCAAAAAAGAAAAAGGAATAAGATTCATTTTAATCTAAATTATCTTCTAAAATGTTTACATATAGTCGCTCCTTTGGGCACAAAAGCTTGAGGAAAGACAGGAACATCATTTCACCGTTTAGACACTTCAAGAAGCTCAATCTTCTTCGCCATGCAAGCAGCCTCATACTTCCAATGCTGCATGCCAAACCGGAAAAATTGTAAGTACAAGAGACACTCGCTACACTTGCAATTCTGTGTATCAGACCAGCACCCCCCACTTTGCTGGCCAATGATCAGACCTTTAGGATCCAAGGTGAGGGATGGGTGGTCCAACTATAGACAGATGATTAGGGCCATTATTAGTCAAATCTGGATCACCTTTTCCTTTTCTAGTTCAAATGAAATTTGTTTGAAATAGAGCTGATCATTATGGAGGGCCAATCCAGTGAGATCAAATTTATGAGTTCTAATTTAAAGCAAAATCAATAGAAGAGAAAGAAAAACCATGTAGAAATTTCCCTTAACAGATGTAAATTGCAAATGCTACTGATGCTACTCTTTCAAGTAGCAACGGTTTACTTTTGTCTAATCATAGAGCTTTCCCATGCCCTCTAATTTTAGGAGAGAACCATTTGAGTGGTGTCTACATTTACCCTCAATTGGTTTCTAAGAAAGTGAAAGCTCTATTCAGGAGCAAAATCTCTTTTGTTTTGGGGTTTTGTTCAGCACATCCAAATGCCAACTTGATTATACTCCCCACACTTTATTAGGTTAGGATGTAAATTTTGATTTCAAATGTTTTAAGCGCTAACCAATAACGAGCACTGACACATAACTCTTAAGAGGATTTCCATTTCTTATCTCCATTTTCTCATCAGAGGATAAATAGAAATTTTAACTTCAGTTGTATGACATCCCTAGATAGAATGCATTCAAGGCAGACTAGATTTCATCAAACACATTTCCTAAAAAAAAACTAGAAAAATAAATTCATTTATTCATATAAATTATAAACCCAGTGCCAAAATTATGCAAAACTCATATCATATATAAGGAAACTACTGCCAGTCACAAGCTCAGAAATTTATTATACAGTTATAGTAGAAAAAGATTGTGTTCTTCAGGTGAAAAGAATGCCTGACCTCCGTATTCTGTCCCACTTCTTTGTGGTTGCTGCTAACATCTTTGGAGCGCTTTTGATACTGTTCTATTATCTTTTGCATGCTATAAAACCCCTCAATACAAGAAAACATGATCAGTGCCTAGTCTTATTCAGCTTGAGGACCCACTTGGACAAACAATACTCAATAAAATTCTTATGCAGATAATATTCTGACCCTGTTGACTGTTCAAGCCCACAAAAGAGAAAACATAATGCATCGAAACATAAATTTTTTTCCAGCTGAACATTCCAGCAACTTAAATATTTGATCTGATGGAATCTTTCCAATTTGAAATTATTTTGTGAAAGCATTCAAGATACCACAGAAACTACTTCATGCAAACACCTAAAACAACATAACTTTCACTATTCTCCACTTTACAAAAGGAATATTTTAGTACTTACGTTGGCTTTATTTTCCATTTGACGATACAGACTAATAAAAAGACCTCTTCTAATTGTTAGAATGGTATTATATGTGCGTGTCTTTTAGATACATAACATAAATATTTGAACTATGAATGCCATATAACATAGTCATGAAACCACCACAGTGAAAACCCTTGTTTGTGGAGTGTTTTAACTTCTCAGTGGGAAGGAGAAAACCATTGCTTGCAACTGTAGCATATCGAGTCAGTCAGATGCAAAAACGCCACTGCAATGGCAGCCAAAATCTTAAGCTGAAAGCAATGCACTCAACAAAGCTAATCGTGCTTACCACTGAAATTTTAACATGAACGCGTAAATGCCAGGATAAGAGTGTATTCATAATACTTTGACGCACAAGCGTTAGTCATGTATTCAATTTCTTAATTCATTAAGAATATTAAAAATTGCAGCTGATTGTAGAGACTTAAATCTATATAATGTAAATGCCTCCACAAGCTGCTGTTGGACAACCCCCTCACAATCATCTCTCCTTTTTTTTGTTTCAGTCTGGGCCATATCCTGGGTGGACCATAATCCAATCATACAACCTCACAGGCGCCTCCAAGTATTTAAGAGCTGAACTGTGTGTCAGAACAGATGATCAAAATACAGAAACCAAATGGGATCCTCATATCACATATTTCTTGCAGAGATGTTTCGTTCTTTCTATCATTTTTCACTTATATTTCTTTTTTTTAAGAGGGGTTTTGGTTTATTCAATCCTTAACTGTTTTCTCTTTGCAGCTTCTTTTCTAGATATTTTTTTTTCTTGAATTTTAGATCTGTAATTTAATTGGGGTGTTTGTCTTTATTAATGATGACTGATTTAGCGATGTGTTGGGACTAGAAGATCTGGGTCCTACTGCAGAATGTTAGATTCGGTGGATTGAGGCCCACAGCCATTTCAACAAATATGGCCCCAATCACCTAAAGGAATAAAACCACACCTCTCTTACGTAGAAAAATAAGTTCCAAGTTGGTAAAAGGGCTTATATGTAGTTTCAGCAATAAGCAGAGCCTTACTTGTAAATATTCATAAAGTCTCTTAATATAACACATGTGATGTACTATCATGGAGCCCTAAGAAAAATAACAGAACTTTCTTCCTCCCATCTAATGACATGAGGCATAAAAAGAAAGAGCCCATCATCTTTTTAATGATGCAACTGCTTAGTTAGCGCCATGTCACTGCCACGTGGGCATCTCTGTCTTGTGGGCTCCTTAGTGTGCTCCTTAGTGCCACATTGGAAGTTTAGTGAATTTGGCTGACTGTCTTGGGACTTATAGCATTTATGCTATCTTGTAATCAGTTTGCATGTATTGGGTGTGTTGTTGGCCTTTAGTAAATTGTAATACTAAGTATAGGTAGGTGTGTTGGAACTAATAGGAGTCAGTCTAGAAAGATGTGATTTTGAATGTAGCAACCTTGAAAATCAAACATGTCTTCAAGGGGGAAGGGTGCTATATATTGTTTGAGTTAATTGGAGAAGGAGCGATGATCTGAAGATTATGTTTGTTTATTAATTCGGCATTGAGATTGGTTCTCTACTTTATCCCTTATTGTTGTGCTCGTGTCTCTGAACCTGAGTATTCTGTTGAATATACCTCAGTAAAAGGAATCTAAACCTTAGCATTTCGACATCGAGCATCAATATTTCTAGTGTTTCTACATCAGCTGGTTTCACAGCACCTTAGTCTCTTGGTGCTTCCTACATCATTTAGTAGCTGAGCTGCCTTCCCTCATCATTTGGTATTAGAGCTTTTCCAACGCTTTTGGATTGATTTTCCATCAACAATCTCCCTTCATGATGGCTAGAAGAGGTCAGGCCAATTATATGATGGGTGATGCATTTGGAAACTAGTCGAATGACTGACTCAACGCCTAGAGCATTTGGAGTGTCCAAATCATTGTGAGGATTACAATGATGAAACGAATGCCGATGAATTTATCAGTCCATTCTATAGTTGGACTTCGATGAGAAGACAACAGTGTATGGAACATCATGATGATTTTATCGATGACTCAGAGGATAGTGAGTTTGATAAGGATAAGCCATATATGATGGTGATGAAGATGATTTCTTTTATGATGATAAATAGGATGATTATAGTGATCTGAAGTTTTATGGCAATGATGGCTAGTCCGTGACATCAATGGAAGTCGATTGGTCTAAGCCTCCGATACTTGATGACTACTCAGATGACGTTCACATTGACCATATGATGATCATTGATGAAAATCAAGGTAGTGACGTTATTGATCACCCAGTCTTTTCTAAATGTACAGAGGTTGATGATGAAGATACATTAACCTTCAATATCTATCTCGATGATGACAATTTCGATGTATACTACAATGCCATATTTCACTACAATGCTCTTGAAGCAAAAATTCATAGTGTCATAAAGCATTTAGATTCTTCATTTAGCAAAGATGGAGCAAAGGATGTGCATTATTTTGCATATCCATTTGGTGAAATCCCTTCATACCAATGTTATAGTCCATTCATCCAGGACATGATTACTCAACATTGGATTAAGAAATATTGGGCTGATTGGATGGACGTGATACATGGAGTGTGCCAATACACCATTCAGCGACAACCACAACAACAGGGATCTTTTTCGAGATTTGTGTAAGTATACATAGTACTTCTATATGATCGAGATAGCACTCGAATTTGTGGACAAATTCTTTTTCAAGAGGGTAAGTATGATGTAGTGAGGTATGAAAAGATAGGGCAAATCATCTTCTTAATGACGCAGCTACTTAGTTGGCGTCATGTCATTGCCATGTGGGCGTCTTTGTCGTTTAGGCCCCTTAGTGCCACATTGGAAGTTTAGTGAATTAGGCTAAGTGTCTTGGGACTTACAGCATTTATGCTATCTTTTAATCATTTTGAATGTGTTGGGTGTGTTGTTCGCTTTTAACAAATTGTAATACTAAGCATAGGTAGATGTGTTAGAACTAATAGGAGTCAGCCTAGAAAGATGTAATTTTGAATGTAGCAACCTTGGAAATCAGCATGTATTCAAGGGGAAACGGTGCTATATATTGTATGAGTCAAATGCAAAAAGGGAGATGATCTAAAGAATACGTTTTTTTATTAATTCAACATTGAGATTGGTTCTCTACTTTATCCCTTATTGTGTTTGTATCTGTGAACATGAGTATTCTGTTGAGTAAACCTCAGTATACGGCATCTAAACCATAGTATTTCAAGGTTGAGCCTCAGTATTTATGGTCTTCCTACATCAGTTGGTTTTAGAACACCTTAGTCTTTTGGTATTTCCTACATCATTTGCTAGCTGAGTTGCCTTCCTTCATCACCATCTATGTCTTCTTCATCAATTCTTTTTCTCTTCCTTTTTTCACTATTGTAATCATATCTAAAACTAAAACTTAGTATCAAAGCGGGAGATCGAGTGTTCGAATCCCGAGGCTATTGTGCCTTTTACTCTCCCAAGGAGGGTATGATTCCCATGGGGAGCCCCTCTACTCTCCCATAGAGGGTGTAATTCCCATGAAGGAGCCCACAAGTGCGAGGGGTGTTGTAACCTTTATATACATTGTTACGCTGTTCTCTTTCAACTGAAACTTTTAAGAGTAAGTGGTTGTCAACGCTCAGCACCTCATTTGTGTGGATGCTCCTTTCTTCTTTCATTTAATTCTTATTCGAAGTAGAAACAAATAGCCCCAGTAAGGCTCTTCAACGGTTCATTAAATGGCCTATATAAATAGAAGGGGGGAAAGAAGAAAATATCAAAGTTCCATAGTCTTCTTCCCTTTGATCTTTGACTTGGCCAAGTATTCTACAACAAGCTTTTTTCAGGAAAGCAAAAAGAAGCTTATCAAAGATCTAATTCATCTACTTAGATTAGACATTTATCTCTCCTCTTGCCTCCTCGCAAATATACTGTCTCATCCTTTGCGTAGATCGGCCTCTTGCATTGTAGTGGGCTCATGACACTTGATCCAAAGTTCCTGTTGTGATCTCCGACAAAAATTGATTGTCCTACTGGAATTATGCAGTGATCAGATGATGGTACCCTTTGTCTGATCAGGGGATATTCAGGTTTTTAAATGCAGACTATGGATCAACTCGGATTTTTCTTGACCACTCCTTTTCATGGAATCCATGTAAAAGTTAGAATGGCATGCAAATCATAAGTTTGAGGTGGAGTGAGTTCCATGTAGGTTCTTCAATGTTTTTCAAAGTGTTTGTTTCTTTTCTCATTTCAAAATGAAGTGGACATTAGTTTTGAAAATTTTTAAAAGAAAGTTTTCATTTCATACATTCACCATAACTTTCATGAGAAGAAATCCTCTAAATCTATACACACTAACAACAAGAAAATCCAATTCAAACTAACCTTTTTTTAATTTTTGATAAGAGAAACCAGTACAACAACACTGAAACAAAACAAGTGAAGCTATGGTATAACAACATTGTACCAAAAGAGACACACCATTACAAAGAAGAAACTACAAATGGGACAAATCTGTCGACTCCTTGATTAGCCAAGGAATCACCAGACGCATTTAGGGCATATTTAGATAGCATCCTTGGGGATGACTCCTCTATGATTTTCCTCAATTGCGACGAAAATGCATATTTGGGATTGAGAGGAAACGTAAGAGAGGATTGTCCAAATCCTCCCAACCCACCAAAGTCCTCTCTTCCACTGATTCCTTGGTCTCTACCTGCCGCCATTGAAATTTTCAAATCTACAGAGGCAAAGAAGCACTTGAGTCCTAGGCATTTCCCAAATTTGGGATGCAATGAATCCTTCCATAGAAAATCCTTAGAGAGGATAACATGATTCCAAGGAAATGAAGGAATCCTCTCGAGGATTCCTCTCAATTTACCAAACGTGCCGTCATCTCCCTTGCAAATCCTTGAGGAAAGCTTTATTTCATGACATCAAGAAACTTTCCATAGAGAGAATTCCTCTCGGGGGAAAAAAGTAATAAAATGATGCGATCCATTACAGTGAGAGAAACACGTGACGAGTTACATCAGTTATCCTTAACAGTGAGAGACTCATGACTAGTTATTATCCCAACTACAGACATTAGATCGGATAAATCTATTTTACGCTAGTTGATTCAATCCCTTTAAACATAAAAGTACTCTCCCTCACTTGGGAAAAGAAAAGAGGATTTTACTGAAAAAATCACCTTAGGTGATCAGTGAACCTAAAAGTCCCCCTTAGCTATACCCACTGATGTAGTCCCATGTGATCACTTCGGTTTTTCTTTTTTTCTTAAAGGAATGAGACTAAAAGGGGAACTCGACGTAGGTCTTTGTACACCAGTGTCAAATTCAACTCTTATCCCTCTCCTCCGATCGTCTTGGTCACTCTCCTCCAATCGTCTTGGTCATTGGGCACCAAGCAGTGGAGGGCTAATCAGACCCAGCCACTACCTATTCTTTTCTAGTTCAGGCGATGCGCAATGAAGTTCCATTCCCCTCCCACTGTTGCAGCAGTCCTAAGCTCCTCCGGCAGCGTTGGAGCAACAAGTTGCTACCCCTCATCTTCTCCGTTAACCTATTTTGTTTGTTTTAAGTGTAATCTGTGTTGACATACACCCACCCCAAACATATACAACCACCCAAAATCAATCTGATTCTCATATTGCTCATTCATTTCAAATTTTTATATTTCAAATGTTCAGACATCAATGCATTTTTTGAGTTCGTTCACAATCTTGATTCTAATTTGTAACCCACACATCCAAAACCCAACCAATGAATACACTTTAACCTTTCTTTTTCTTTCCCATTGAATATTCCTATAAGAAGCACCTTAGATGCCCTAGTAAGAAGATTTAAGAGTTGGAAAACCAAGGGGTCAAAATTGTTGTTGATGATGGTAGACAGAAGAAGAAATGAGGTTTCACAAGATAAAGCGTAACAAGGGAGGGTCAAATTCGACCCTCCTCTTGAAACAAGTGTCGAATTCGACGCTCGTTCCCACTAGTTATTAAAAAAAAAAATTTTGAAGTGGTCACCAAGCTTTTGCTCTGATATATTAAAAATTTTAAAAGAAAGTCCACATTACATAAACTCACCGTAATTTCCATGAGACTAACTCCTTTCAATTTATAAATATTAACAAGAAAGTGCAAATTCAAACTAACCCTTATCCCTGAGGATAATTATCTGATCTTAACTATTATAATCCTAGTCTAACAATTCCCATGATATTCTCTAATAGGTATGATTGTAACAAGAACAACCTCTACCTCACTAGTAATAAGTGTCGATTCTTATCTGCTTGATCAGGGTTCAAACCTTAGAGGGTCGTGTATACCTTTTTCTAATAGTTGGGATATCAAGAAAAGAAAAGAAAAGAAAAACAAAAAAGAAAGAAAAACAAACAGGTATGGCTTTTTTCCAATAGTTGTGATATCAAGAAAAGAAAAAAAAAAAGAAAGAAAAACAAACAGGTATGGCTATTACTCTTTTACTGTTCATGTTAGTGGAATGGGCTTTTATTTTATTTTATTTTTTTTCCCTTTTCATGTTTTGGGTTGAATTTTTGTGGAGCTGATGAGAAAAATGTACTTAAGATGTTTATAAAATTAAAGCACATGTAAATCAGGGTTTTAGAACAAGAAAGAAAGAAAAGAAACGAAAAGAAAAAGGAATTTGTTGGTCTTGATCCTAAGTTGAAAAATGATGGGATGCATTTTCATTTTGGTAGATTTTTTATTTTAGCCTAGTGGTTGTTCATGTAACTTCTGCGTGAAAATGTGCATTGTATTTGGCCATACACAAAAATTAAAAACTTTGACTCACTGGCATCACATGTTTTCTTCAGTTACTGATTTATATGAATGTAAGTTAGTTAAAGCCATATTACTAATAAGCATCACCTCCTAATAAGTGATTATGCAAGAGTTTTAAATGCTTCAATCTTACTCCTTTTTTCCATCTCCAATCTTTTATCACTTCATACAGCATTTATAATATACCTCAGCAAAGTTTTATAGAATTTCTAACGATTCCTCATTTTAATCATTTGCGCTTTTTAACTTCTTAATCAGTCAAGAATCAAGCTCATCCCAAATAAAAATTTACAGTACCACATGCCTGTCATTATTAGAATTTCTCTCTAATAGTTTTTATCTTTCTTGCTTGCTGCCAAGGATCAACAAAAGGTCTGCAAAGCAGATAGGGATCAAAATTTAAAGAAATCGGTGATTATCTTTTGTAATGATAGGTTTCTTCAGATCTTGAAGACTATAATAATCAAACAACTGGAAATAGTGTAACATCCTGAACTCCCAAGTTGTAGTTAGCTCTAGTTAATTGCCTTTTAGTCAATTTAAGTGATTATAAGCTAAGCAAATATGAAATAGTCTTAGGATTGTGTGTGTGAAGTCTCCTCAGGTTTCGAGTTCGTTTGAGCTCAGTAGGAGGGTAGCTTGCAATTTTAGGAAGTCTAAAAGCTCTTTTTCGTAGTTTTTCGATTTGGGAGATTTTGGGCTCATTGGATAGCTCTCCTAATTTCATTAACCTTGTTCTTCTAACCGGACCGACCTAGACCCATCTTGGCTACTAAATACTTTATTTTCCAAAAATCAAGCTATTTTATGAAAAATAGCCAAAATTCCGATTCTTTCAAACCATGCCAATAGTTTACTCATTGGAAAGTTAATTTTATTTCCTTGAGTGTTGGCCCTTGTAGTGACTCGATCCGACCAATGGTTTTAAAATTATGGCCAAAATAAGGTTTTTAACCAAACATTAAATGAGTAGCATTTTGTTAATTTCCCTAAAAAAACTCGATCCCTTTTCTTATTTCATTTTATCTTGTTTTCTACCTTACTACAATGAGTATTACTCTCTCTCCTCTCCCTCATTCTTATTTACTCTCCCTAAAACAACCCAGTGCCATTTTCCCCTTTCCTTTCTCTTTGCCTCCCTCCCAACTCTTGATTTTTCTTCCCCTTCATCACCTCCTAGCCACCATGGAATCCAGGCTTTCCCATCACCGCCTGCCGGACTGCATCACGTTCCCTTCGCAGTCGCCATCCGAGGAACCCAACGGATCCCCTCTCCTTATCCTTCTTCCCTCTTTTCTCTCTCCCATTTCCCTATTTCCTCTCATTCTCTCTTCATTCGGTCACCTCCCACCTTACCATTGGAGGATTCGAACTCCCCTATCTCACCTCCGGAGCCTCTCCTTCTCCTCCATACAGCCACCACTCATCCTTTTCACATTGTTTTCTCTCTTTCTCTTCATTCTCCCCTCTTCTTCCCATTCCCACTTCCCTCACCTTGTTGCCACCCTTGCTGCCGTCAGAATCCAGCCGTCCTCATCATCAACAGACTAGCACCATCATCCTCTCCAAGCTTTACCCTCCAAGAGGCCATCTTATCCAAGCTTCTTCCTCTTCCATCAAGCCCTAGGTAAGGTTCCTTCTCCCCATAAATTAGGTCATTTGGAGTTTTGATTTAAAATAGAGTTTGGCATGCTCATTAGTCTCTTTTCCTTGCATATGTAGAGTTGTTTTGAGTAGAGTTTGAATTTGCTTGAGTTTGGAGCTCAGATTGGGCTTATTGGTGAGCTAAGGCATATCCATTTTCCATTTCTTCATCTAAGGCAAGTGGATTCTCATATTCTGTTGATGTTGTGCATTTCTTATATGTTGATTCTAGCATTTTGATTTTCATTTACATACCCTTTGCTCACTTGGGTTCCTATATTAAAAATGTTAGATTTATGTGTGGAATGGATTGATAGATTGATGGGGGTTTTCGAGGTGCTTCAAATGTGTCAAATGGAGGGGTGCATATACTCATTTTCTGCAGGTTAAGAAGTGTGAGGAGAAGGGGATCAAAACCCAATTTTTTGAAAAACAAGGCGGTCCTACAGCACACCTAGTTCTACCAAGGGGGTGTCCCATGGTGATGATGGCTCGTGTTTGGGCTATTTGTGAGGCTGTTTGTAGGGACTATTGAGGCATCTTTTTACACATTTGGGGCTGATTGTAGAACCTCTTTGCACACATTTGGTGGTATTTGAGGACCTATCCTGAGGGAAGCAAATGTACCCCTCATAGATGGCATGATTTGTGCACAATGCACAAATTAATTGAACTCAGTTGATGTTGGACCTAGGCTATGCACCCTTATGACTTAAATGAAATTATCTACCCAACCATACATCACCCGGGATTCGAGTAGAGTTGTCAGGTACACAAATTGCAATCATTGACCGAGGGATGGCTTGTAATTCCTCATTGGCCTTCGGGCTTGCATACTTTGCATTGTTATTATGTGGTTTTTGATTCTTTAGCGATGATACCCCTTTATTTACATTGTGGACCGTATTGAGGCTTGGCTCTATGTTTGGGATGTGCGAGGACTACTCATTATGGATATGGATTTATGGTTGTGGACTGGATTATGTTTATGGAGTAGTTCCTCAATATTTGTATGATATATATGGATTTAGGTAACCCTTAACACTTGACTTAGGAACCTTTGTCAGCACACCACTGAGTCAGCCAGTGTGTGTGTTCAGTGAGATCTTTTGGAACACTGTACAAATTGGTATTGGTACGGATGTACCCTATGACTTTGGACAAGGTGTGATGCACCCAAAGGCGGACTGACCAACAATTATGGACGGAGCCTTGTGCTCTCTGACTTTGGACAAGATGCTTGCTATCCGAAGGTAGTTAATCCACCGTATATGGATAGGACGCCTTGTAATTGTTTTTTAGTAAGTTGGCAAATTCATAGGATTGGGTAAAACTTTCCTCTTTGAAGTTTGTTTCATGTTTGTGCCAAAACTGATAGTTCTTATTCTAGCATGAGTATTCTTTTAAGGAACTAGCAGTTTTTGTTCTACAAGGAGTATTCTTTTAAGGTAAAAATTGTGAATTATAAAAAGGGGTTCTCTCTCAACCCTAAGACACATATCTCAATATTCTAAGTTAATACTACTCTTTGGGAATAATCCCTTTTCTTTTAGAGCTTCCATTGGAGAGAGTTGCTACTTTTACTTCCTTGTAGGAGATTGATCATCTTATGGAATCAAGGTGTTTTGATCAAGAGCGGAGAGCAGGGTACGTAGAGTCGAGTCGTGTCATAGATTCTTACAAGAAAAACTACATCCTGTGGTCGAAGGACTGACTATGTAAGGCTGTGAGTATATTTTGCAAATGCTTGAAATTAGTGCTTGATTAATTCGTTGGAGCTCATGGTTTTTTTCCATTGGGGTTTCCACATAAAAATCTATTTGTCTTCTACTTGTGTGTGATTGCTTTTTACTAGCAAGTTTGCTTTTATTATTCCACTACATATTATTTTGCTTGCAATCTAGAAATCCGAGATCCTATAAAACTTTCAATTGGCATTAGAGTGGGTTACACTAACCTACTGTGTTAGATCCTCTTAGATTTCTCGAATGGAATTCAAGCAAGACGGCACACCTACAACCAAGCCTTGTATGCTAAAAAATAATAAATCTGGCTTGAAAAAGATCCCTAAACATGAGTCTGAGAAGAAAAACCCAAGATCTATTTAATGCTTTGAATGCAATGGGTTTGGCCATAGAGCATCTGAATTTGCAAATAGAAAAAAAAAAAAAAAAAAGAAATGTGGTAAAGCTGATGATTCCGAAGATGAAGAAAATCCACTTCGTGACACTGCCAGTACCAAGTATGTTGCTTTCATAACTAGATCTTCACGTGTTTGATCTAAAGGCTAATTCTAATGATGAAACTAGTGAGTTAGAGGAAGAACCGAATTGTAAAGAAAAATATTAGATTCTATTTCACAAATCTATGAAGATGGGCAAGATGGATTAGAAAGTTGCAATCAGTTGCTAAACTATAGAAGACCAGATTACTTCACTTAAAGCTGAATTGGTCGAAGATCATGATAAGGTTAAACTTTTTTATAATCAGAAGAATAATTTGGCTGACAAATTGATTGTTGTATCACAAAAAAATGAGTTGCTAATTGCTAATCATGAGAATTCTACTTAAGAATTGGAAGAATCGAAAAAAAATTACAGACTTATCAAATTGAGAATGTTAACTTGAATGGCAAGTTGAAAATAACTTTGTCAAAGCTGAATACTTTAAAAAAGTTACTTGACAAGATGAATGCTGGTTCTGCAACGCTGGATGGCATCTTGTGCAAACAGAAAAGGGCTAATGACAAACATGGTCTTTGTTATTATCATAGTGCATCTATTGCAAAGGCTAAAGGTAAAACTACTCCTGTTAAAAGTTTTCCTTTCAATTCTTTCGCACCAACTGCTCTACATGTTGCACGCACAAATAATATTGGGAGTAGTGCAAAAAAGAAAAGTGTCAAGTTCAAAATCTACACCCATATGTCACCACTATGGAATAAATTGATACATTCGACCCCATTGCAATAAGCTAAAAGCTTTACCAAAGAACAAGCAATGATAGAAACAAATGTCTAAGCCAATGACCAAGACGAAACTCATTGAGGTGAAGAAAGATGATTTGCCAAATTTATTGGTACACACTATGTTGAAACTCTTAAATTCGAAAGTATAAGTACCAAAATCCAATAGCCCCCAATCTAGAAGATCAAGATTGCACCCCCAGTTGCTACGATGTTATCATTAAGGGGGAGTCACAATTGAATGAGAGCTACTGCAGGATCGTGATGGATAATTATGCTACATGATGACATCTTTAATTTTGTCAATTATGGACAAAAAGGGGGAAAATGAAGAATTCAGGGGGAGTCGAAGATGGATTCAATTGATATAGAGATTTTTTGCAATTGATAAAGAGCTAATGGTACTCTATTTTTTTTTTTTTTTGTATTTTAAGGGTTTTATTTTTGAGTAAATTGACTGTATAAAAAGTTTTGTCCATAAATTGCAATGGGGGAGATTGTAAGTCGTTTTTTCAATAAGTTGGCTAATTCATGAGATTGGACAAAACTTTCGTCTTTAGGGTTTGTTTACTATTTGTACTAAAACCGGTAGTTCTTATTCTAGAATGAGTGTTCTTTTAAAGAATTGGCAGTTCTTATTCTACAAGGAGTATTCTTTTAAGGTACAAAGTGTGGGTTATAAAAATGAGTTCTCCCTAAACCCTTAGACACATATCTCGTGATTTAGAGTTGAGAACACTCTTATCTCCCTTTTTCCTCTAGAGCTTCCATTGGAGGAGCTACCGAAGGTTTCTAGTTCTAAAGTTGCTACTCTTCCTTGTAGGAGATTGATCATCTTTGTAGACTTAAAGTGTTTAGATCAAGCGTAAATAGTAGGGCACGCATAGTCGAGTCGTGTTGTGGATTCTTGCAAAAAGAGCTACATCTTGTGGTCGAGGGACTAATTGTGTAACATTGTGAGTATATCTTGTAACTACTCGAAATTAGTGCTTGATTAGTCCATTTGGGTGGTTTTTTCCCATAGGGGTTTCCACGAAAAAATCTGCTCATCTTCTACTTGTGTAGCTAATTGTTTTTTACTTGGAAGTTTACTTTTATTATTCCGCTGCATATTGTTTGACTTGTAATCTAGAAATCCAAGACCCTATAAAACTTCCATGCCTTGCATCCGAAGTCGGATTGGGCCACCGTATTATGGGCCAGGTTTTACTCAAATATTGGCTTATGTGGATGTGTGTATTTGTGTAGCCATGGATCAGGATTCCATTCTTTCTTATGCCCTTATTGTTTATCACTCTTACGATCGTATCTGTCTTTATTTCATTTTGACATTGTATATTATCATGGTTTATGTTTATTCACTTGCCAACTACTATAGTAATTTGATGTTGCTTTACTTGGTGCCTAGGCTCCGAGTATGCTTGCTCCATGGGTGTTGCGCCGAAGATACCAGAGGCAGTTGAGCCTGAAGTGGTTAAGTTTGGCTGATGTGTATACGTCCTCTTCTGATGCGTCATGACTAGCACAGAAGTGCTTTCATGCTTTTATGAGTAGTTGTCTATTTACTTCAGTTGGCCTAGGATGTTATTAGCGGCCATTTAATTAACATATCTTTTAATTGTCCATTTTAACTTTAGCAATTAAGTGACATGTTTACTCTGGACTATTGATTGTACCATCTGTATCTGATGAAGTCTCCACGATATTGATTGGTGTATTATCCAATATTTGGACTCACCGCAAACTTTGATCCAAAATGAGACCATGATTGGGGGCCACGTGCTGTGGTTTGTTGGTGCATGTGTTGTGTTAAACACGAATGGTGTATTGGTCATTATTAAGAAAGTTTTTAATTGGCCCCTAATATCATGTGTAACCCTGGTTTATCATCTGGGGGCATGACATATAGCAGATTGAAATTAAATCTCTTATTTATTTGTATATAGGAGCCTTACTGTAGATGAATGCAGTTAACTGTTCCATTTAACCCATCAATTTTACCTATGATTTCTTTATTTTTTATGATACATTATCTTCGTGAACTTGATATTTGTAATACATTTGAAACTTTGAATCATAAGATATTACATGTGGCCGTCTAGATATTCATTTTCTTAGAGGCTTTTAGATTTCTTTTCATTTGTCAATTCAGCTGTACCTCAATGAGCACCTTTCTCTCCACAAAAACTAGGAACCTATCTCTAATTGTAGCGTTGATGGCTAAGGGACGTGGGTTATGGTGTGTGACCATTTGTCAAAGTGAAAAAAATGCAAACTTTAAAGGCGAAGAATTAGGATTTCACTAGGAATTGAAAGATAGAATTGTGAGGGTAAAGATGCTTAGAGATAGAATGATATCATTTAAACTAGTGTTGGAGGACGACATAATTCATATCATTAGTGCATATGCTCCACTAGCATGATTAGATGAAAGTGTCAATAGATAATTTTGGGAGGAGATGAATGGTTTACTATAAGAATTCCCACCTAATGAGAATATTTTCCTAGGAGGGGACTTAACTGCATGCGTAAGAAAGGATAATGGAGGGTATGAGAGAGTGTATGGAGAACAAGGATTTTAACAAAAGTAGCAGTTTGGAGACACTATTTTGGATTCTGCATTATTATTTGACCTTGTAATAGCAAACACCTACTTTAAAAAGAGAGGAGGATTCAATTAGCTATAAAAGTGGAACTAGCAGGAGCCAAATAGATTTTTTTTTTAGTTAGAAAACATGACCAATTGACTTGTAAAGACTATAAGGTTATTCTAAGAGGGAGTTTGACCACACAATATGTGCTAGCTGTCTTAGATATCTGCATTAGAAGGAAAGGGAGGGTTACTAAATAAAATGTGCCCTAAAATTAGGTGGAGGGATTTGAAAAGAGAAAACAAAAATATTCAAAGAAAAAATGATTGAAGAGGGAGAATGAAAATTCGAAAAAGAAATTACGAAGATGTGGAATCAAATTATACTATATTTAGCTCAAAGGTTTTGAAGATAATTTTTACTGTAGCTTCTGATTTTGACCAGTATTTATATCCACTCTCTACAACTTACCCACCTTCTCCCCCCACTTCCAACATGTAACCATTCATTTCCCCCACTTTCAATGTGTAACCACTCAAGTCTACTTCTCCTCTTCCACAACAACTTCATTTTTGTCTCAAATCTCGTATACCACTATTTTTTAAACATTTCACTAAATTCATTTCAAGTATACAAAGTCTTGAATTGAGAAAAGCGGTATAGTAATAATCTTCTCTTTTTTAATTCTTTTTTTAAAATTTTATGCATTATCTATACTTAATAATTTGATGATGATTTTACATGATCTTAACTTTTTTTTAATAAATCATTAAATATGATTTTGTAGTTATCGGTGAACATGCCTGTAATAAAGTGGCTAATTATATTAGGAAGGTTGTGATGAGTTCATAAAATTGCACACTTTCAATATTATTTCCTACAGATTAATGGACTAAAATTAGGATAAAATATTATTTTTAACTAAGATTTATGGTTTTATGCATTTAAGCATCAAAGATCAAAATTTCAAGTTAAGTCATCCATTTTCTACATTTTTCAGCATGAATTCATGAAATCCATCATTAACTATATTTTTCTTAATTTTTTTCTAAAGTTTCAATATGTTTTGCGGAAACCTAGTTCAATCAAGACTCCTCATAAGGAATCCCAATTGCATTAGAATGCTGGTCACACTTGAATTTTGTTTTTGAGCAGGGAACACTAAAGCTGGGACCCACAAATTTCAGTTGAAGGACTCCTAATTGCATTAGGACACCTCCTGGGGCCCACTCTTAAGCAAAGATATTCATGATAGGAACCGCATTGGAGAATTCAAGTTGACTAAAGAAATCCCATGAAAGAAACAAAGAAAGCAAATTGAAGAAAAGAAAGGAAAAAAGCAAAAACGGGTCACCACCCACACATAAGCATGAGCACACATGTATGGAAGCCCACATCATCCATGGATTTGAGTTCAAATTCTTGCCATAGAATTATAAGATTTTTATCTTTTAGTTATCCTTAAAAAATTCAATTCAAAAAGGGAGATAATTTAAGAGGGGAAAGAAGCCTTTTCAAGAGAAGAAAGAGGAGAACTATAAGGAGTCTTGGACGTCCCACTCAAGTTCAAACAACATGTTGCACGCCAATCTTGAATTCATGGGGTCCGCCTCCTTCCATTTCAAGCAAATTAAAGTTGAGCACATCAAGAAGATTGATTTTTCATCACAAGTGGGACCAACTTGAAGAATTGCAAGAGTCTTTTATTGCATTTATTTATTTATTTTGTGTAAAGAGTTTGGAAAGAATTAGGGTAAAAAAAAGTCGATCACAATTATTCAAAAACATGGAGGATAAGATAAGAGTCATGCTCAAAGTATGAGTGTGTATAAAAGAGGGACGCTATGGGCTCAAAACTATAAATAAAGCACATGGGGGAACATCCATACCATGCTTGTGTTAAATTTAATGCCATTAAATTACTCCTGGATTTTATTTTACTTGTGCTAGGATTTAGTGTTTCCCAATCGGCTTGACAATCCGTGTTGAAGAACAACACTCTAGGCCCATACTTCTAACGATTAAGACTCTGCTAAAACTCGGGGATTGGAAAATCAACTCACCACCTTTCTTTATTTTTCACCACCTTTTATTTTAAGTTTCCAAATTTCTATTTTTATTTTCTGCACTCTTAATTTGTGCATTATCTTATTAGTTTGGTTTATTGCTGAAATTGTGTTACATGCACTACATGGTTTATGTTTTTAGAAGCAAATTAGGGTGAATTGTGTGATTAAATTTCAGAAATTATTTGAATCATTTAAAATCCAGAATTATGAAGACTAGAATGCATGTCCACCTATGTGCATATTTTTGAAACTTTTTCCACCAATTATCCATTCACAACATTGTGTTTTATGCATTGTTTTGTGTAGATCATATCATATTCATATAAGTTGATTAAATTTGTTCCAAAAATCAGTTTTTAACTTGAAAATAAGTGAGTCTTCAGTTCTGGAATGGTTGAGTTTCACTGGGATTAGAATTGATTTTTTATTACATTTATCATTCATTACATGTTTGAATCATACTAGGTTGCATATATAAAATTGTCATGCATTATTCTTTCTATTTTGTGATTTTATTTATTGATGTTTTTTCATTGATTTATTTTCATGTATCGTTAGGTCTCTTGTTTCAGCGATAAACAAGTTTTAGTTCAATTATGATCCTTTATGCATTCACAATAGGTTTACATGCATACTAGTTACAATTTCTGCACTAATATAATTTGAATGTCATGCATGTTTTCAATTGTTTTAAATTTCTGCGTTAACATTAGTTTTTTCATGATTAGAGTCTAGAAATCTTAGGATTCGGAATTTCATATCATATTAGATTAGTTTTAAGTCCAAATAGATTAAGATTAGTTCACTTTCATGATAAAGAGAGTAGGCTGCATAAAATTCTGCATATATAGTTATTTTTAGGAAGTTCATTTATTTATTTATTTTGTTTTAGTTTAGGTTTTACCTTACTGTTTTTAATTTGAAGTTTTGATTAGTTTGTTAGTTTTGCAACAACTTTTGTCTTAGGAATTTTCTAGTTTTAGAATTTCTTATTTAGGACGTGTAATGGGAATTTGAATAAACACAAGCTCCCTGTGGATCAGCCCCATAATCACTAGGTTTTATAACTACATGAAGACTCTATACTTGGAGTTGCGATCAGGTTAGTAAAGGGGTACTTGGAGAGTCGAAAGGGAAAAGACATTACAAAAAAGAAATTAGGAGGTGGAGTATAGAGGTTCAAAAAGTTGTTAAGTGAAAAGAAGTTATAAAGTTTGACATAAGACTAAAAATATGAAAAACTATTAGATGTATAAGACAAAAAAAAAGATACTAAGAAAGTTGTATGCATCGCAAAGTTTAAAGCACATGACGACCAATATAATAGGTTGAGAATAGAAGGAGAAAATGATATTTCTAACCTTGCAAAAATAAGAAAAAGAAAACGTAGGTTTTCAGGCCATGTCAAACGTATGAAAAGCAATGACCAAAACGTTTTAGTAAAGGACAACGATACCAAAGAAAGGTGGAGGGAATATTTTAGCACACTTTTAAATAGAGACAATGTAAAAAAAAACATGGGATCAAAAGCAGAAACTTAGTTAGCAAACTATACTTTTTCCGCAAAATTAAAGTGATGGAATGAGAAAAGCATTGAATCATAACATATTAATGACAAAGAAGATACAAAGATGTATTAAGGCGATGGAAGCGAGGAAAGCGTTGAAATAAATGAAGATATGAAAAGCTACAGGTCCATGTGACATTCCAATGACGCTTGGAAATGCTTAGGAGAAGTTGCGGGGTTATTGTTAACTAGGTTCTTTAATAAGATATTTGTGAGAAATAAGACATAATATTGATGTAGAAAAAGTGTTATAGTGCCTATAGATAAGAAAATATACTCTTGGTGGAATCAAGAGATGGTGTGACTATAAAACTAGAGAGATGGCAGGAGGCTTTAAAATCCAAATGCTTTAAAACAAGTCATACAAAAAGATAATATATGGATTATAACTTCATTGGGCATTTACAAAGAGCTAAAACTACTAAGAATGAAGCTCAAGAGATACCAGAAAGAAATTCATTACGTTATCTTAGTTTCATAATTAGTAAGGATGGGAAGATTGATGAAGCTGTCAAACACGGGATAAAAGTTAGATGTTTGAAGTGGAGGTTTGCTTCTGGAGTGCTTTGTGACCGTTGAATTCTAACAAGATTAAAGCAAAACTTTATAGGTCAGTGATTATATCAGCGCTTTGTGATTGACGAATGCTAACAAGATTGAATAAAGGACTTTATATGATAGTGATTCGACTAACTATGATCTATGAAGCAAAACGTTAGCCAATCAATGAGCAACATATCACAAAATGGATGTAACAAAGATGAAAATGTTAAGATGGATGTATGATAAAACTAGAAAGGATAAAATTATAAATGAGCATTTTTAGGATATCTAACAGTAACATCAATAACGGGTAAAATTATAAAAAAAAAAAATAGAAAAAATATTCTAAGATGTTTCCGGCATGTCTAAGATGGGCTAACAATGGCAGCGGTAAGGAAAAGTTTGTCTATGTATGTCAAGAGTGGCCCGGGCCCACTAGAGTGATTTCATAATCATGAGGTCAAACATTTCAATGTACAATAATTTCTGTTTCTATTTTAGAAGGTTGAGTAGGATTTAGATCTGATTTTATTCTTTTCCCAATTAAGCGCTTAGTTGTTTCAAACTAATGATTTGATTTGTATCTTTGATTGGGCTTTGATGCCCTATCTAAAGATGCTAAGTCGATCCCAAAGGATCAAACAATTCAGTCTTAAAGACTTACGTATTCCACTTCAGTTATGTTTTTCAGCCTCTGCTTTTCAATGGCTGTCATGGTATCAGAACTATGTGGTCAGTAAAACAACTCCAGCATCTCCAGCTCTTGAGTTCTTCGTATCTCATAGAAGAAGAAATTGAATCAGGACATCTGATCATCTCCCGATCCAAAACAAGTGGAGAATAATCTGTTGTGATCATCTGTGGCCCACCTTAGATCATCTAGCAACCTCAACAGTCATTCCAGTTGTAGTCGCCTATTTATTCTAAAAGCATTCTGGCAATTTTTTTTAAAATATTGCAAACCAGATGTAGGTCTTCTGATCGTTTGTGTGATTCATCTTCTCGGACAGTTCTCATCAAGACCATTCAAAACTATCGATTCAAACTGTTTTCTAGAAATTCCTATTATTGAAGTTAAATAAACTGGGTCTCAACATCATAGAAGGATCAGATCTCAAAACTGATCAGGAAGTGGAGCCCTTTGCCTTAGGACCAGAATCAAGGTCGCCTGGGCCTTTTTTTTTTTTTTTTTCAGTTTCTACCACCAGGTTGCATTTTGACAACAGATTTGATCTGAACTAATTTCCTTCCATCTCCAAAATTGCTCTACGATAAGATTTGTGTCATGTTTCTCGTTTTCTATAAAATCCCATAGCATTTGATATTGTTTGTGTGATTTGGCTCACGGCAGTAACTGTAAGTAGTGGTTTTTCAAGAGAACAATCTCATTCTTTTTACTAGGAAAAACTACACCACATGGGCTTTTTAGTCTAACTATATCTTGAGGCAACAGAGTTATGGGGCAATTTCACTGGAAATGATACAAAGCCAACAGATGATGAGAACAAGATTGCCACATGGAATACCAAATATGCTAAAGATAAAAATACGGTTGCCTTGGTTAAGCCGCACCTAATTTTGAACCTCAAGCTATATAAAACTGCCAAAAGGAATATGGGACTATCTAAAGAAATTTTATCATCAAGATAATTGTGCTCGACAATATCATCTTGAATGGGAAATTAGTAGTTATAGACTTAATAGTCAAGGAAACTTCTCCATTGAAGACTACTACTCTAGATTTCAGAATCAATAGGCTGAATATGATGTCATTAAATATGCCCATGTTACTAATGCTATTCCTCTTGAAATTCAAGAACTACAAGCCTCTAGTCAATGTGATCAATTTCTTATGAAATTGCAGCCTGAATGCAAAAATATTCGATCAACTCTGATGAATCAAAAGCCATTACCCTCGTTAGATGATTGTCTGAATGACTTTCTCCGTGAAGAACAATGTCTATTGACAAAAGCGGCTCTAGAACAAAAGGGAATTGAGGAAAACACCATTGCCTTTATTGTAAGAGGAAAATTTCAGAATCGGCCTTTACCACTTGATATGTGCAAAGTACAGTGTTATTATTGAAGAAGTTTGGGCACATTGCTCCACTGTGTAAACAAAAAGTCTATAATTAATGCAAGAAGGGTGGTCATATTATTTTCAAATGCCACACACATCTGCCAAGGCCTCAATTGTATGTTGTTCTTCTATGCCATCCAACTCCATGGCTACTGCTGCATCCGCTTTCATACCTTTCCAGCCTGGTTCCTCATATTCTCTCACTCCAGAAATAGTTCAATAGATGATTTTCATTGCACTTTCTGCTATTGACTTCTCATGTAACTCTAAGCCTTAACTCCGCCAGTTTTTGCTACCGGTCCTAAGCCCAAATAAAGGAGAAGGGTTGCGTTCCGTAGGTTGATAGCTAACGTAAAACTTTGTCACAACCCAAACATGAATTCTAAAATAACAATATTTCGCGATTAACCTAGAGCGTTTTCCGCTTTAAGCCACGCATTGCAGCATTGCCTAGCTACAATGCAAATTATGCAGGGGCTACCGCATGACTCTGGGCTAGTGAGGTTAAAAAAGTTAGTCTATGAGAAAAAGATTGAGGAATAGAAAAATTAGACTTGCTACTTGGAATATAAAAACCTTGACACGCAAGAGCATGAAGTTGGTTGAGGTAATGAAAAGAAGAAGAATTAGTGTGGCTTGTATACAGGAAACAAAGTGGAAAGGGAATAAAGCTAAGGAGCTCACGGATAGGTATAAGCTTTTTTATACAGGAAAGTAATATAAGAACTAAAGTAGGTATAGTTGTAGAAAAGAATTTGAAAGAGAAAATTGTGGGGTTAAAGAGGTTTGGTGGTAAAATTATAGCAATTAAACTAGTGCTAGTAAAAGACATAATCCATATCATCAATGCATATGTTCTCCAAGTAGGACTAGAGGAAAGTGTGAAAAGATAATTTTGAAATGACATGAATGATTTAATGCAATAAACCCCAAATAGTAATAAGATTTTCCTTGTAAGGGATTTAAACGGGCATATAGGAAAAGATAATAGAGGATATGCGAGAGTGCATAGAGAGCA
This sequence comes from Sextonia rubra, assembly GCA_037013555.1. NCBI lineage: Eukaryota > Viridiplantae > Streptophyta > Magnoliopsida > Laurales > Lauraceae > Sextonia > Sextonia rubra. Next base: position 10,171,598 of record JASUAD010000009.1, read on the forward strand.
AGGATTTGGAGAAAAGAATGAATTTGGAAACACTATATTAGACTTTGCAATGGCATTTGATTTTGTAGTAGTAAATATTTACTTTAAGAGAGAGATGAGCATTTAATTACCTATAAAAGTAGGAGTAATAAGAGTCAAATAAACCTTTTTCTAGCTAGAAAACATGACCGATTGGTTTGTAAATATTGTAAGGTTATCCCAGGAGAAAGTTTGACCACACAACATAGTTCGTAGTTTTAGATATTTGCATTAGAAGTAAAAAGAAAGCAGTAGTAAACAAAATGGGCCCTACAACAACGTGGAGAGATTTGAAGGGGGAAAGAGCAAATATATTTAAAGGATACAAGAACAAGGGAGGATACTTCATTACCAGAGCATTCTTTTCTTCGTAGAATTAGAAGGGTGGAAGTGAAGGAAGCATTAAAGAAAATGACAGTAGGTAAGGCTATAGGCCCATATGATATCCCAATAAATGTATGAAAATGCTTAGAAGAGGTTGGGTGAGTTGATTATGTAGACTCTTCAATAAGATATTTGTGACAAAGAAAATGCCGGATAAATAGAAAAGAAGCATTGTTGTTGTAAGGTCCAAACCCGAGATAATCATAATTTATAATAATTAATTTTGTTTTACTTTAATTAATATGTAATTAGGTTAACTCAACTCAAATCTCCATGCGTTTGGGTCATGGATAGGCAGCCGAGTCCAGTTTGAACCTTACTTAGGTTGTCAAGGACCTTTGCTTATTTTAGAATTTAATGGTTTTGCATCATTAAGGCATCATATTAATTACATCGAGTATGTCTCATCTTGAGGGTCATCTTTCATGTTTGGCCCAACTCAATTTGGATTCATCTCGGCCCAGTTTAAGCCCAACTGACTCAAATTGGAAATATAGACTAGTGGGCCTATCTGCAATTTCCAGAAAACCCAACCACTTAAAAACCAAGAACCTATTTCGTTCTCTTCCCCTTCCCTCATCTCTGTTAAAACAACTGGCTTCCTATCTTCTTCCATGCTCTCTCCCTCACCTTCTCTCTATATTGGGCATTAGAAGTGTGACATGCAAAGGGTTTGAGCTTCATCTTCAACCTCTTCGCTCTTCTTGTTCTCCTCCTTGGAATCAAAGCCTAATCTCCTTCCTTGTGCTTGTAGAAGCCTTGAGGTAAGAAAATCTCATCACCATTTCATTTCTTGGGTTCAATAGAGTCAAAGAGACTCAATCTTTTAGCATGCATGCATCACATTCTCATTTTTCTCAATGCATGTTTTAGATCAACCTCTAGTGAAGCCTTCTCCACCATTTAACCAAAGGGCAATTTGATTTGGGTGAGGCACTGCACTTAAGGCAAGTATAAGGGTGGCTATTCTCTATATGTATGGTTAATTCATTGATTCTTGATGAGCTCTTTGAATGTACCAATTTACAACTCTTTTACTCTTCAATTAAGGTTGTGTAAGATTGGATTAAGTATTAATGATTGGGTTGTTGAATGAATGATAAAAATGGATGGTAGAGAGACCCAAAAATGTAGCATGAAGGGTCCATTTGGTGTTTGAATGTAGGGGAAGTAGAATGAGCAAGAAAGAGAAATCAATTGAAACTGATTCTACCCGGAGCAAAGTGCTTCAGGGCCGACCGGTCAGCCCTGAAGTCCGATTGGTCGAATTTCTACTCTGGGAGGTGTCCGACCGATCGAACACTTACCCGATCGGTCAGGTAACAAAATTCTGGGTTGGACAATTTAATTTCAAATTTGATTCAATGACTGACTATAGGGTTCTAAACCAACCTTACCTTAGAATCTTAAGTATAATCAAAGACCAATTAGAGCCTTAGAAGCGATACCTTACGTCAAATGAATTAGCCTAACGGTAATTATACACTAGGAAGGGAGAGTGTTAAACTGTCACTCATTCCCTCTTGGCTTCTGATTGTTTCCTGACGTCACTTCATGGGTGTCGGCATAAGAAGTGGTGTCCATTACGTATACAATGTAACACTAAGATTTTAGTAATACGTTGACACCGAACGTTCCATGAATACGCCGTATTGAATGACTAAGGAAACACAGAATGTCTTAGCATAGGTTTGGCTAGTAAATTTCCTTGTTAACCTCTCAATCTAAATGCATTCATGTTGTAAGAAAACCTTGCCCTCAACATGATTTAATCATGTGCCCATTCCTCCTAGTGAGCCTTAAGGCAAAATCGGAGACAGAGCTTCTACTGAGCACGAGCCCGTGAGCCAAGACAGATGTAGTTGAGGTTGAGAGGGTTCGAGCTCCAATAGCTCATTTCAATATGCATTGTTGATTATCAGTTACCTTGTTAACTCTGCTTTTCATGATTGAATATGATTTCAAGACCAATATACATTTCTGTATAAGTATGAGTCGATCGCTATGTATGATAAGTATGAATTCGGATAGATCTTGATACATTGAGTCGGCACCACTTAGCTTGTACCCATAGGACGTTCGACGGGACCGAATAAGGGTATTCAATATGTTACCTACTACAGTAATTATATGAAGAGTTGATTGACGCTCTTAGGGTACCTAGACGGTCTTGACCTGATCGCTAGTGATTTCTCACAGTATGATATGCTCTCTTACTAGAGAGAAGATAGCCACGTGGATGCCAATTAGTGTGATGTTGTCTTTCTATCTATGATTCTTCATTCAAGCTTATTCACATGCACAACATGCCTAGCATCAGTTATTGTTCTTTTTTAATTATTATGTCGTTTAATTTCAATTGTTACATTATGATAGGCTTCTGTACCCTTATATTTGTTTGATCGTCATGTTAACAGTGCTACCCTTAGTGTTACAAGTACGGAACCCAGTGCCGATACGACAGTCGAAGCGCCCCCAGAGGGAATCACAGCGGTACCTCAGGATATCAACGAGTGAAACGAGGATAATGTCTTTTATTAGTCATCCTCTACAGCGTGTAACAGGGATCTTTTTGGGGTTGTTAGTGTGTAGCCATGGTTTGGCTTGTAGTAGAATATGTCATCTTGCATTTTGTTTATGTTTATAGAACCTTAGCATCATGTGCATGTGAATGGTAAATTAACAGACTTTGGTTATATTAATGAATTTAGCAAATGTTTTATTAGTGTTATATGATATATACAGGTGAATTCTCCAGGTTTCCACTTAAATTTTGAAATGATTAATACGTGTTTATGGATCTTCCTCACACGTACATGTGGAATCACCCTTGTGGCAGTTCGTACGTGTCTTGATATGGCACGAATTGTCATGGGTTACGTGCCTCGGGATCCACTATAAATCCCCAATTCTCGAATTCGGGGTGTGACAGTAGTACCTATATACAAGAATAAGGGAGATGTACAAAATTATACAAACTATCGAGAGATTAAACTTATAAGCCATACTATGAAGTTATAAGAGAGAATAATGAAGCAACAACTTAGATGAAAGACCAAGATTGCTGAAAATCAATTTGGTTTTATACCAGAGAGGTCAACTATATAAGCTATCTTTTCACTTAGGCAATTACTAAAAAAATATCGAGCAAAGAGGAAAAATTTACACATGATCTTTATCAATTTAGAAAAAACCTATGATAAGGTACCGAGGGATTTAATTTAGTGGGTTTTGAAAAAAAGAAATGTCCTTATAGGTTACATTGAGATTTTAAATGATACGTATGAAGAAGCGGTAACAAATGTGAGAACCACATGTGGAGAAACAGGTGGATTCCCCGTGACTATAGGTTTAAATCAGGGATTAGCCTTAAGCCCTTATCTCTTTGAATTGATTATGGATAAGTTAATTGTGCATATTCAAGAAGCAATACCATAGTGTATATTGTTTACAGATGATAAAATATTGGTGGATGAATCAAGAGATGGTGTAAATACAAAACTCGAGATATGGCGGGGGACATTAGAATTTAAAGGATTTAAAATAAGTCAGACAAAGACAGAATATATGGATCGCAACTTCAGTGAATATATACAAAGTGTTGAAACCACTATCAAAATCGAAACCAATGAGATATCATGTAGGGTTTCTTTTCGGTATATGAGCTCAATGATTAGTAAGGATGGAGAGATTGACGCAGATGTTGAGCATAGGATAAAAGCTGGATGGTTGAAGTGGAAACTAGTTTCTTGAGTGCTTTGTGACAGACGAATGCCATCAAAATTGAAGGGCAAATTTTACAGGACAGTATTTAGACCAGCTATGGCATAGAGGGCAGAATTTTGGCAATCAAGAAGACACATATACATAAGTGGATGTGGGTGAGATGACATGCTTATGTGTATGTATGGTAAAACTAGGAAAAATAAAATTAGAAATGAGCGCTTTCGAGAGCTTTTAGAGGTAGCTCCAATAAGGAACAAGATTAGAAAAACCTGTTTAAGATGGTTTTGGCATGTTGAGCGTATGCCGGTAATGGCACCGGTGAGAAAAGATTTGGCAACCTAAGTAGAAGGCCCATCAAGAAGTAGGGGTAGGCAGAAGAAAAAAATGAGGAAGGTCATTAAATCAGATTTGAACAAGTTTAACTTCTCCAAGAATTTGGCTCAAAATAGAACGAAATGGAGAAACAGAATTCATGTAGCCGACCCCAACATGGTTGGGATAAAGCTTTGATAATGATGATGATGCTGATGATAATGTAACTCTAAGCCTTGTTATTCAATTTGGTACCTTGACTTAGGGCCATCAAATCACATAACGTCTTCGACTAATCACCTCTCAAATTTGAGAAAATATAATGGTGGCCTCAAAATTCAATGCGGGTGGAAGCAGAATTCCTATAACTACCATTGGTGCTATCCCTAGTTCGATACCTTTGAACCATGTTTATTTGTTCCCCAGTTTGACCTCAAATCTATTGTCCATTGAACAACTTGTTGAGAATTTTTCTAATATTGCCTTCCCTTCTTTTGGTAGTTTTGTGTAAGACCAAATGGCAAGAAAAGAGATCTTGAAGGGCCCTAAATGGGGCTCGCTTATTTTCAATAGATCTATCTGCTTTTGTTAGGAATAAAATGATAAATGATTTACTATGGGGCCCGCTTATTTTCAATAGATCTATCTGCTTTTGTTAGGAATAAAATGACAAATGATTTACTTTGTTTTTCTGCTAAGCACATTTGTTACTTGTGGCATAATCAACTCATTCATCCACATTCAGCACTATGTTCATCTTATTTATTTTTGTTTTGCTGAATAAGAGTGCTAGTTCATCTAAATGTGTTTTAGTTGATTGTGATGCATCTAAAATGGGAAAAAGCAAGACACTTCCATTCACCCATATCAACTTGTAGTAGCTCTAGTTGTTTTGAATTAGTACACAGTGATGTCTAGGGAATTGCCCCTTATCTCTCTCATACAAATTATAAATATTTTGTGACATTTATTGATGACTCCAATAAATTTACATGGTTGTATTTTACAAAAAAAAGGGGATTTTCTCACAAAAATCATGTCCATTAACCCCTAAACAAAACTAGGTAGCATAACAAAAGAATAAACATCTACTGGATGTAACTCGCTCTCCTCTACTTGAATCTTCTGTCCCCACCCGTTTTTTGGACATAAGTTCTCTCAATTGCAGTCCATCTCACTAATAGGCTGCCTTTTTCTTCTTCTTCTTCTTCTTCTTCTTCTTCTATAGCATCCCAAACTCCATATGATAATCTTCATATTTTTTGTTCGGCATGTTTTGTCCACTTATTGACTTCTAAGCATAACAAACACACCGCTTAATCAGTAAAATGTGCATTCATTGGCTATGCGACACAACAAAAAGTTTTTGTGTGATGATCCTAAACTTAAAAAATTTGTGTGTCCCATAATGTTGTTTTCTTTAACAACCAATATTGTTTTCAGCAAAACTTTGACTCTTTTACTTTGACTTTATTGTGTCACTCCCTGATTTGTCCAATGGTGAAACATTCATCAAGTTTAATCCTAACTTTGTCTATCACAAGACGAGTAATAAGATGGCAACAGGAGATCCCTCTCCCGATTGCCCTCCTACATCTGGTCCACCTAGAAGTCATCTCCTCAAACGTTCCACCTGTATTTCCAAGCATCCAGACTGAGATGACTTCTCTAACACTTCTATTCCAAATTCTTATTCCCAGCCAGCTATGCATGAATGCTGGAAGCAAGCTATGCAAAATGTTGGATGCTTTAGAATAAAACCACACTTGGGACATTGTCCCTTGTCTGACGTCTATTAAACCTTTCAGATGCAAATGGATATATTCACCTAAACTTAAGCCTTATGGTTCGCTAGATCGATATAAGGCCCGTCTTGTCGCTCGATATAAGGCCTGTCTTGTTGCTTTTGACAATCACAAAGAATATGGAATTGATTGCAACAAAACGTTTGCTCCAATTACCAAAATGACAACCGTTCGGACTATCATTGGAATTGATATCTCAAAGTCTTGGCTTCCCTTTGGGGTGGAAAATGCGGCATTGTAGAAGAAAGTTCTATGTCAATTGTACAAGTTGGATGGCAGAGCTTGGATAGCAGAGCAGGAGGCCAAGGGAGTGACCTCAATTGTTTGGAGAGACATTTTGGATGTGGGCAATTCTATTCAAGGGTTGTACTAGTTTTTTTCAATCGAATTGTAGTCTTCTTCTAGGGTCGGGGACCAGGATAAGGTTTTGGGACGACATATGGGCTGTTGATTTGGTTCTAAAGGATGCTTTTCCAAGACTCTATTTGTTAAGCAAAAATAAAAAAAGGTTGCATTGCTGATTTTTGGTGTGAAGGTACGAATGGTAGGGGTGGCTGGGCGGTTAACTTCAAAAGGAACTTCTTCAACTAAGAAGAGGAGAGTTGCTTGGACTTGTTTAGTCTCCTCCTGGACCATCCTAGCATGTCCGAACACAAGGAGGATTAGATGATTTGGAAGGCAAATTCTTCGGCTCTATTTACTGTTAGAGATGTTAGAATATGGCTTAGTCAGAGACAAAGATCAGTGAGATCAAATTGGAATTTGGTGTGGCTCAAAGGCGTTCCCCTGAAGGTTCAATTTTCAGGTTGGCTGACATGAAACAATAGGCTAAAAACGGGCGCCCGTTTAAAAAGAATAGAAGTCATTCCAGTCAATGAGGAAGTGCCATGTTTATTTTGCTTATACCATGAGGAGTCAACCGACCACTTGATGCTCCACTGCCCACAGGTGTGGGGGTTGTGGTCTGCTATTTTAAAACGGTGGGGCTAGGTGTTTGTGATGCCAACATCAGTGGCGGATTTTCTTGGTTGTTGGAATTTGATAAACTAGGGAGGGAGGAGAAATTTACAATGGAAAATGATTCCTTTGGCCGTTTTCTGGTTTGTCTGGTCCTGGAGAAATCAATTGAGGTGTGAGGGAATTAAGCCCGATTGGAAACATGCAGCAGATTTAGTAAAGGTCAGAGTGAAGCAGCGCAGGGGAAGAAGATTAGCCAACGGGCTAATCTCCAAGCCAAAAGGCTTAGGGATAAATTGTCTAGGTGTCTCACCAAAGACAAATAACTCTCTCAACTGAGAACCAATGCCCAAAGCTTTATTCAATATCAAAATCTATATCTCTTGAAGAGATTACAACCTTTATTTATAACTAAAACATTCTCTAAGAAAGGAAATACCTAATTCTAAACAGATAAGAAATCCTAAATCAAATCCAACTGGAATCAAATCCAACTTAAGAAATCCTAAATCAAATCCAACTGGACTTGCCAAATATCAAGCAATTACTATTAATAGAATCCTACTACAATTCTACTATGTTTTGGGCCTGCGGGTGTAGACTTTCAATCGGGGCCCATTATGATGGCCTGGTCAATCATGGATCTGGCCTGCATCAGTTCTCCCCCGCTTGGAGGAGAACTCGTCCTCGAGTTCTGTAAATATCCACCTGGGTCGAAAATCATTTGAACAAACTTCCGTGTTGCGGATTGAGCATCAGGTTGATAAAATGCCTTGAAAGCTGGATCGAATCTTCTTTTCCACTCAGAAGTAGGTTGGAGGTGATGTGTCTGTTGATGGTTGCATTGACAGTGTGATCTGACCATTATATGCTTTAATAGTAGACTCTGTAATAAGATAGCATAATTGTTGATTGACATTAGTTGATCTCTGAATATGAAATCAATATGGTGCACGTCAATTAATGTGGACATATCTTCTTGCGAAACCACTGGGGTAATTGATTTGTCACCCGATGTGACAATCAGATCCATTGGATGATTACTGTCTGCTTGTACATCATCTTGCTTTATCTCTTGCTTCTCATTTGAAGTTACAATAAGATCTTCCTTTCCATGAATGGTCTTTTCAACATCGTCGGTGGAATTTGTGTCTTCCCTGTGTTCATCTTGTGACTCTTCAATTGATGGTGATGAGGTAGATGAAGATGTTGTTGATTGTAATGGAACAAGGTCAACATATTGTCCTTTCCAATAGAAAGAATAGATATTCTTCTCTTTGTCATATTGCACTTTCCGATTAAGAAGCCATGGTTGTCCCAAAAGAATATGAGTGATATTCATGGGAATTACATCATACCAAATTTTATCTTCATATACACCAATCTTGAAAGATACTAGACATCTGTGAGTTACAGTAATGACAGAAGCATTAGACCATGTAACTTCGTAAGGCATTGGAAGAGTCTCTGTAGGCCAATTAAGTTTTTCAATAACATATTGTGCCACAAAATTGATAGTACTGTCATGATCAATAACTAAATTAGTTAATCGATCTTCACACCTTACTCGCGTCCGAAATATCATAGTCTGTTTCCACTCTTTGTCTTCCTGTTCATTGGTGGTGAGAAGCCGACGTATAATAAGAACAGGACCACCTTCTTCTGCACAGGTAGCGGCATGAGGAGAAGGATCAACGGGCTAATCTCCAAGCCAAAAGGCTTAGGGATAAATTGTCTAGGTGTCTCACCAAAGACAAATAACTCTCTCAACTGAGAACCAATGCCCAAAGCTTTATTCAATATCAAAATCTATATCTCTTGAAGAGATTACAACCTTTATTTATAACTAAAACATTCTCTAAGAAAGGAAATACCTAATTCTAAACAGATAAGAAATCCTAAATCAAATCCAACTGGAATCAAATCCAACTTAAGAAATCCTAAATCAAATCCAACTGGACTTGCCAAATATCAAGCAATTACTATTAATAGAATCCTACTACAATTCTATTATGTTTTGGGCCTGCGGGTGTAGACTTTCAATCGGGGCCCATTATGATGGCCTGGTCAATCATGGATCTGGCCTGCATCAGTTCTCCCCCGCTTGGAGGAGAACTCGTCCTCGAGTTCTGTAAATATCCACCTGGGTCGAAAATCATTTGAACAAACTTCCGTGTTGCGGATTGAGCATCAGGTTGATAAAATGCCTTGAAAGCTGGATCGAATCTTCTTTTCCACTCAGAAGTAGGTTGGAGGTGATGTGTCTGTTGATGGTTGCATTGACAGTGTGATCTGACCATTATATGCTTTAATAGTAGACTCTGTAATAAGATAGCATAATTGTTGATTGACATTAGTTGATCTCTGAATATGAAATCAATATGGTGCACGTCAATTAATGTGGACATATCTTCTTGCGAAACCACTGGGGTAATTGATTTGTCACCCGATGTGACAATCAGATCCATTGGATGATTACTGTCTGCTTGTACATCATCTTGCTTTATCTCTTGCTTCTCATTTGAAGTTACAATAAGATCTTCCTTTCCATGAATGGGCTTTTCAACATCGTCGGTGGAATTTGTGTCTTCCCTGTGTTCATCTTGTGACTCTTCAATTGATGGTGATGAGGTAGATGAAGATGTTGTTGATTGTAATGGAACAAGGTCAACATATTATCCTTTCCAATAGAAAGAATAGATATTCTTCTCTTTGTCATATTGCACTTTCCGATTAAGAAGCCATGGTTGTCCCAAAAGAATATGAGTGATATTCATGGGAATTACATCACACCAAATTTTATCTTCATATACACCAATCTTGAAAGATACTAGACATCTGTGAGTTACAGTAATGACAGAAGCATTAGACCATGTAACTTCGTAAGGCATTGGAAGAGTCTCTGTAGGCCAATTAAGTTTTTCAATAACATATTGTGCCACAAAATTGATAGTACTGTCATGATCAATAACTAAATTAGTTAATCGATCTTCACACCTTACTCGCGTCCGAAATATCATAGTCTGTTTCCACTCTTTGTCTTCCTGTTCATTGGTGGTGAGAAGCCGACGTATAATAAGAACAGGACCACCTTCTTCTGCACCGGTAGCGGCATGAGGAGAAGGATCAACGGGCTAATCTCCAAGCCAAAAGGCTTAGGGATAAATTGTCTAGGTGTCTCACCAAAGACAAATAACTCTCTCAACTGAGAACCAATGCCCAAAGCTTTATTCAATATCAAAATCTATATCTCTTGAAGAGATTACAACCTTTATTTATAACTAAAACATTCTCTAAGAAAGGAAATACCTAATTCTAAACAGATAAGAAATCCTAAATCAAATCCAACTGGAATCAAATCCAACTTAAGAAATCCTAAATCAAATCCAACTGGACTTGCCAAATATCAAGCAATTACTATTAATAGAATCCTACTACAATTCTACTATGTTTTGGGCCTGCGGGTGTAGACTTTCAATCGGGGCCCATTATGATGGCCTGGTCAATCATGGATCTGGCCTGCATCACAGAGTCACTTTGTGGGCCAAAATTATGCTAGGAAGAAGAAGAAGAAGTCTTCCATTGATGAGGTCCTGTTTCATGTGGATAAGCTATAATAGCAGTGTTTTTGGTGTCTCTGGTTGGTTTGTGGCAGTGGAGGGCGATGGTACATGGTTTTCTTGCACTCCAAGTTTACCTATCTGTTCTTCACTTTTAAATTTCATGAAGTTCAGTGGTGGATTTCAGGTTTCAAGGGCCTACTTGCTGTTGCTGGTAGAGATAGAGGATAGGGTGGGGTGGATTCTGGATTGTATGGGGCTATTTTCTATAGTTTTTCCCTCATTAGTTGGTATCTTATCAACTATGTTTTGGGAGCTCCGTGCATATAATTGGGCCGATTAAGGGCGCCAACCTGGTTGGGCTCTTTGATGTTTGGCAATGATGCTTTAGAGAGTTATGCTCCCTAGTTGCCTATGTACTTGTATGCTTTTTAGCACCTTGATTTTAATAAATTACTTTTCTTTGGCTGATAAAAAAAGGAATATATTCCTCCATGGGGACCTCAAGGGAGAGATCTATATGCGCCTTCCTCAAGGGGTTATGCAATCCTCAAAGGGTATGGTTGCCAAACTTAGTAGGTTTCTCTATGGTTTGAAATAGGTACCTCGAGCATGGTTTGAAAATTTCCAAGATGCACTCCTTCAAGCAGATTTTCATTCGATGCCCTTATGGCCCTTCAATGTTTCTTATACGGGACTCACTGATCTACTATTGTATGTCGATGACATTATAATCACTGTTACAAATGCAGACATGATCAGTCAACTTCAAAACTCTCTTCATAAATCTCTCCAAATGAAAGATCTTGGCCCACTGATATTTTCTAGGCATGCAAGTTCATCAATCTACACAAAGAATTACTCTCAATCAGCACAAGTACACGATGGATCTTATCAAAATGGCTGATTTGCAAAATTCCACTCCAGTTCATACCCCTATTGAGGTTAATGTCAAGATTCATCAAGAAGAGGGTGATCCTGTTTTTTTATCCCACTTTATATCGTAAACTAGTTGGTAGCTTGATCTACTTGATGATCACTCATCCAAATATATCCTATGCAGTTGATTTGCTGAGTCAGTTCATAACTAATCCTCGGCATCTTCATTTAGTTGCAATCAAATGAATAGTTCTTCTTCAAACTCCTAATCGACGCTTATTTTTCCCAGTGGAAAATTCTGTTATTCTTCAAGCTTATTTAGATGACAATTGAGTTGGCTGTCGGGGTACACGGAGATCTACCACCAGATGGTGCATGTTTTTGGGTGACAACTTGATCTCCTGGAAATAGAATAAATAAGATATAGTCTCGAATCTTCCATTGAAGTTGAATATTAGCCTATGGTTGTTGCTTGTTCTAAGATTTTTTGGCATCAAGGTTTACTTTATGATCTTCGATATCCAATGGATGTTGCTACTCCTCTCTATGCAAATAATACGAGTGTCCTCCCAATTAGAAAAGTTCAGAATTTTCATGATAGAACCAAACATATTAAGGCTAATTGTCATTTCATTCGAGATGAATGCAAACGAAAAGTTATCAAGCTTCCTCATGTGTCATCCAAACATCAACTTGTTGAAATCTTCACAAAAGGTCTCCCACAACCTCATCATAAGTTCATAGTCCGTAAATTGATTCTCATCGACTCTCCACATCATTTTTTTTTTGGGTGTTTGTTTTGGTTTGTTTTTTTTTTTTTTTTGGGGGGGGGGGGGGGGTGGGTGGGTGGGTTTCAAGAATGGACCAGGCCTGATAGAATAATTACATAATCACGTGGTCAAAACAATTTAAATGTACAAAAACTTCTATTTCTGTTTTAGAAGGCAAAATTTTCTATTTTAGAAGGCTGACTAGGATTTAGATCTGATTTAATTCTTCTCTTCATTGTATGAAACTAAGGATTTGATTTGTATCTTTGATTGCTTTCAATCCCTATATAAAGAATGCCAAGTGATCCCTAGTCCAAAACAATCACATATTCCACTTCAGTTATTTTCTTCCCTTTGCTTTTCAATGGCTGCTGCCAATGTAGATTGATGGCCCATGAAGGGCAAGGGTTAGGCCCAATCGGACTTTGATAGAGGCAATAAAAATAGCAAGAAAAGGTTAGGACAAAGCTTTAATGATGATGTTGAAAAAATTCGAATGAGAGTTGGCAAGTACATCACTTAGGGTTATGCCAGTTGTCTAATCGACATTTCTTAATCATGAATATGGAGTAAATGCCTACAGCAGTGATATAGTTTTGAGGCACCTAAAAACCATGCCAAGTTCAACGAATACTAATCAGTAGAGTATTCTGGTTTTTTTCTGACATATATATTTTTCAATTCATCAATGTCATCTTAGCCTTATTCTATCATGCCATTCTAACTTTTACAATGAAGGAATTTTAATGTTTCTATGACTAGTCCTAAAGACAAAATGTGTGCACAAGCTCTATAAATAATCAAGTTGACGCACAAATATGCGATTGACAATCCAATGTCAATGAGACTTCTCATCCTTTTAGCTAGACAGGGATAGAACTCTAGGCAGGTAGGTCTCACGGAAGTCTAATATTGACCTCAATGGCCACATGTATAGGGCCCAAGTAGATTTAAAATTTTTTATTCAGTAATTTTATGTAATTAGATTTTAAATTTATTTAATGGATTGTAATTAGGATGTGTTTACTTAGTTTCCCAGTTTAATTAGGTTTTTTAGGCTCTAAACTATCTTTTTTTATTTATATGGCATTGTAGACATGATATTTTCAGAGTTTGATAATTTGGGTTATCCCTTTTGAGGTCCGTCCTTGTTTATGGTATGAATTTTCGTAGGAAAGGTAGATGAAGATTCTTAATTTTAGTAGGAAGCTAATACTCAGTCATTCACAAAGTGATTCACCCAATAGGAGTTGTATTTGGGTGTAAAAGAAATTCATATAAGCTAATAAAGAATTTCAATTCAAATAGAATTAGAAAGAAGACTTCTTACTAGAATTACAACTCTTAGTTATAGAAGGAAAGTCTAGTGGGTAACTTAGTGGCTAATTAGCTTATCTCTAACTATGTTAGGAGTCCTATTGCACACAAGTTTGGACACCTAATTAATTAGGAGAACTAATGTCAATTAGAAGGATTAGTCTTAACACAATTAGTTTGCTGCACATTTAACACCTAAGTATTTTAGGTGCATTGGTTAACAACTTGAGATGGTATCAGAGTCAAAATGTCCTGGGTTCGAATCCATGCAGGGGAGAAAAAAAAGGTCCAGGAAAGCCAATTTTACTAGGAAACTCGCATTAAAGAGTCTACATAAGAATTGTCTGAATAGTAGTTAATTCCATTTCGTTTCAACCGATATGGATGAAATTTTTCGTTTTGGTCCTTTAGTCGAAACAAAATGAGGTGTTAAGGATTTTCGGCATGAACTTCGGTCCATTCTAGTCATTTTGGTTTATTTCAGTTGCCCGTTCCGGCCCATTTTGGTTTGTAAAACAATTTTTACTAATTCTTTATATTTTTTTCACAATATCCATATATATCAAGAAATATGCATAATTTATATTTTTATATTTTTTACGTATATGTATCTATATTTTAATTTTAATTATTCTGAAAAGTTACTCCGAAAAGTTGGGTTGAAATTCCAAAATACTGAAATGTTTCATCTTGGAGGCCAAACCGAAATGAGGACCGAAACGGAATTGACAACTAAGGTTGTATGCTTATAGAATACTCATTCTCATTTGGACAATTAGAAGGGAAGGTTCTAATTTGTGAAAAAATACTATTTCTAGAATTTACTATTTTGGAAAAATTATTATTTGTGAAAAGTTATTATTTCGGGAAACCTAATTACTAAAGTTATTATTTCAGGAAACCTAATTACTATTTTGAGAAATAAGTACTCTACATTAGTACTACAACTCCTAGTTATAATTAAACTCAAGAACGCAGACCTAGCTTATATAAAGCCACACACGCCTATATGATCTATCACATTCTCTCACACAACTAGAAGCTAGAAGCAAGAGAAAGAGAGGATGAAAAAGGGATAGATGACACGAAAAAGTAGAGCTTGTGATTCTAGCACACTTTCTAAACTAGAAACTTCCCCTCTTGATTCTAATTTGCTTACAATCTAGAAAACCATAACTTAAGGCTAAACATATAATTAATCTAATGTAAACATTTGAATGAACCCAAACCCTAGAATTCTAAGAGATTAAACACCATGACGACAAATATGCTAAGGATGCAAAGGAGATGTGGTCTCTACTTGACCGTGGGCCATAGGTGGGGGTTTCACCATGGCCGAGACATGTGTGGCCTTGGCCAAACATGGTCATGGAGCTTGAAACGCTTAGGGTTTATGATTTGGGCTCCCTTTGACACGTGCACTTAGGACTTCAATGTTTTTCAATGTCAGATGTCGTTTCTTTATTTTTCGTAGTTGGTTAATTAGGGTTTCAGATTTGTTACAGCAGTAGTTAACTGTTTTAGATTTGATTTGTGATGGTATATATGTGTACATGGAAGATGGGAATGAAAATCAACACACATTATGGGGGGAACCTAAGGAGCCAAATATATGTAAGATTGAATCTGTGAGACCTAGCCATGGACCCCCATGAAGGGATCCATGCTGGCCGAACTTATAGGGATTGATTTTAAAGGTCCTTTGATCCATCATGGGATGCAGGATTAATGACTTTCTTACATGTAGAAATGCTAGGGTTTGTTAATTTGGGGGATTTGACCTTGTACGGGAGAGTTGGACTACATCAATGATGAATAAGCTACGTTTCAGCAGTAGGTGATCATTTGAGCTTGATGTTTACCTATGAATTATCAATTTACATACTAGGATGATGTGAAACTAAAGCGTATTGTAAGTATTTTTGTGTTGGCAAATTCATGGGTTGGACAAAACTTGAGTCCATTAGTGTTATATTTTATATATTTTTGAGTATGGGCAATGGTTTGAGTCGCTGGATGCACTGAAGTAAAGAAATAGAAGAAAAAGTGACAAATTGAAGTGGTTTTCTACGGACAACACGGATTAAAAAGGTCATATCTCACAAACCGAGTGTTGAATATGGACATACGACTTACCGTTGGAAAGCTCATTTCGAGAGGATTCCGTAGAGCCCAAGATCGCCTCAATCGGAGCTGAAACGAGAAAGTTATGGCCTCCGGAAGTTTGCAGAAAAATGTTGAAATTTTCACCCAAGCAGAACCTTAATCCGACCGGTCGGGCAATTTATCAGACCGGTCGGGTAATTGCAGAAAGTGCCCCGACTTGCGATTTTTTCAGCCCGAATTGAAAAGAAAATTCCTTATTTGATGCCAACTCCTTTCCTGATCGTATTATACTTATGAGGCACGTATTAGAAGCTATAAAAAAGGGTTTTCTCTCAACCCTAAAGGGAAATATACAGATCTCAATATCTTAAGAAAAAGATTGTTATTGGAGATCACCTTCTCTAGAGTTCTTCCATTGGAGAGTTAAAGGGCTGAAGTTCTGCTCTAGAGATCATTGTCTTCTACTTCTCTGAGTGTAGAAGATTGCTTTGAGGAGTCAAGTACAACATCTAAAAGACGTCTAGGTGTCTTGGATCTGTCACAGAGAACGGCAGGGGGTCGTTGCAGCAGGGAGCTGTGCAAGGGAATCACAAGATCCTTAGGTTGAGGAGCAATTGAATAAGGGTTGTGAGTATTCTCTTGCAACTGTAGTATGATTAATAGTGCTTGATTCTTGATCGTGGTTTTTTCCCGTTTGGGTTTCCACGTAAAATCTATTTTCTTGTGATGTGTGCTTGTGGTTGATTTATTTTCGCTGCATGGTTGATTGTTTGCACACATATAATTAAAATTGGCACTAATCCATTCTAGAGGATATCTCCCCAAAAACCTTCAAGTGGTATCAGAGCGGGTTGCACTAATTTGTGGTGTTTGATCCTAAGAGATATCTAGAATGGTACTCAATCAAGAAGGCACATCCAATATGAAGCCTCCATTGTTTGATGGCTCAAATTATGCTTATTGGAAGCAAAGGATGATTGGGTTCCTCAAGTCCATTGATGATGATGTGTGGGATAGTGTTGAGGAAGGTTATTCAAAACCTACTATTACTGTTGATGGGCAAACTGTTGCTAAACCTAAAGCCCAATGGACTAAGGAAGAAAAGCATGCCTCCAATTGCAATAATAAGGCCATGAATGCTATTTATAATGGAGTGTCTGCTGATGACTTTCGTCGGATTTCCACTTGTAAAACTGCAAAAGAAGCATGGAATGTTTTGCAAACTGTTTATGAGGGTACTGATATTGTTAAGCAAGCAAAGTTGCAAAGGTTAAATCAGGCCTTTGAAACCATTGTAATGGAAGAAGAAGAAACCTTCAATCAGTTTTATGCTAAGCTGAATGATATTGTCAATTCTATTTTCAATTTGGGTAAAGTAATCCCAGAAAGTAAAATTGTTAAGAAGATTATATGGTCTCTTCCTTCAAAGTTTGATTCAAAGGTAGATGCTATTGAAAAGAATAAGAAATTAGATACCCTCACAGTGAATCAGTTGGTTGGAAATCTTCAGACTTCTAAAGAAAACCGTCTAAATAAGAGAAAATCAGCAAAGAATAAAGATTTGGCTTTTAAAGCTTTCAAAGAATCCGTGAAGCAATCTGCAAAGAAAATTGAAACTGATTCGGATTCTAATGATGATGTCACTAAGTTAATGGTTCAATTTCAAAAACTTATGAAGGCTAAGAAAGCTAACTGGAAGGGATCGGAATTTGAAAAGAGGACGTCATTAGCCAAGGTTAAGCGCTTTGATTGTCAAGGTCTTGGTCATTATGCCAGTGACTGTCCTAACAAGAAAAAGAATCCCAAGTACAAAGCTCTAAAAACTTGGGATGATGATTCTTCAGAAGAAGAGAAAGACCCTGAACCTGATTCGAAGGATATTGTGAATGGCTAGTTTGTGGCTTTGATGGCTAAATCCACTGTGTCAGCTGCCAGTTCTGCTGCAGACACTGCTGATATTGCACTTTCAGATGAAGAAGATGATTGGGAAGCAGAATATGGGATTTTACTAGACAAGTATATGCAGATAAGCAAGTTATTTGAAAAAGATGCTCTTAAGCAGAAATCAGAAATTTTGTCTCTTAAGAAAGAGTTAGAGGATGCCAAATCACAAGTTCATCTGTTAGAAGGACAAAAGAATTCCATAGCTGATAAGCTGACTACTAAGAGTCACAAGTATGGTTTACTGAAAGATGAGTTTAAAAAGGTTACGCAGGAGTTTGAAACCTTGAAAACTGACTTCAAGACTATTCAAGCTGAAAAAGAATACCTTGCCGGGAAACTGAAGATTGCGTTGTCTGAACTGGATTCTACAAAAGCATCTCTAAATAAGTTGAATATTGGTTCAAAGATACTAAATGACATCTTATGTATTCAGAAGCTGCTTAATGACAAGCACAGTTTTGGTTTCAATGATGGTGCGTCAACTTCAAAATCTAAAGGTAACTTTGTTTTTGTTAGAAGTATTGCACACACTGCTCCACATGTTGCACATGTTCATAATGTAATGAGTAGTTTACAAAAGAAGAATGTGTCACATCCTGCATGAACATCCACTTGTCATCACTGTGGAGTTAAAGGACATATTCGTCCCCATTGTACGAAGCTGCATGTTTTGCCAAAGTATAAGCAATAGTGGAAACAATTGTCTGAGCCAAAGGTCAAGACAAGAGCTATTTGGGTTAGGAAATCTGATTTACCTCGAGAAGTTGCTCACACTTGGCTGAAAGATCATACTACACAAGTGTGGGTGGCTACATGCAAAAAACCCTGATTAAGATGATCAAGCTCCCATCCCTAGTGCTGCTACAAAGATACAATTAATGGGGAGCTGTAATCAAGGGGGAGCTACTGCTAGATCTAGGTTGACAACTTTGCTACATGATGATCATTTGCTTTGTCAATTATGGACAAAAAGGGGGAGATATTGCATTCAGGGGGAGAATGGAATATTTGTGCATTCTAAAGATAGATGGAGCTGAAGATGATTTTTTTTTTTTTTGTACCTGATATAGAGCTGATGGTAAAATTTTTTCTGGTTATTTCAATTTACTCAATGTTAAATGTATTTTTGGTTTTATTTTTGGGTAGATTGAATGTATAAGAAGTTTTGTCCATGAATTGCCAAAGGGGGAGATTGTAAGTATTTCTGTGTTGGCAAATTCATGGGTTGGACAAAACTTGAGTCCATTAGTATTGTATTTTACATATTTTTTAGTATGGGCAATGGTTTGAGTCACTGGATGCACTGAAGTGAAGAAATAGAAGAGAAAGTGACAAATTGAAGTGGTTTTCTACGAACAACATGAATTAAAAAGGTCATATCTCACAAACTGAGCATCGGATATGGGCATGTGACTTACCGTCAGAAAGCTTGTTTCGAGAGGATTCTGTAGAGCCCAAGAGCGCCTCAATCGGAGCTAAAACGAGAAAGTTATGGCCTCAGGAAGTTTGCAGAAAAATGCTGAAATTTTCACCCAGGCAGAACCTTAATCCGACCGGTCGGGCAATTTATCAAACCGGTCGGGCAAGTGCAGAAAGTGCCCCGACTTGCGATTTTTCAGCCCGAATTGAAAAGAAACTTCCTTGATTGATGCCAACTCCTTTTCTGATCATATTATACTTATGAGGCACGTATTGAAGGCTATAAAAAAGGGTTTATCAACCCTAAAGGGAAAAATACATATCTCAATATTCTAAGAAGAAGATTGTTATTGGAGATCACCTTCTCTAGAGTTCTTCCATTGGAGAGTTAAAGGGCTGAAGTTCTGCTCTAGAGATCATTGTCTTCTACTTCTCTGAGTGTAGAAGATTGCTTTGAGGAGTCAAGTACAACATCTAAAAGACGTCTAGGTGTCTTGGATCTGTCACAGAGAACGGCAGGGGGTCGTTGCAGCAGGGAGCTGTGCAAGGGAATCACAAGATCCTTAGGTTGAAGAGCAATTGAATAAGGGTTGTGAGTATTCTCTTGCAACTGTAGTATGATTAATAGTGCTTGATTCTTGATCGTGGTTTTTTCCCGTTTGGGTTTCCACGTAAAATCTATTTTCTTGTGATGTGTGCTTGTGGTTGATTTATTTTCGCTGCATGGTTAATTGTTTGCACACATATAATTAAAATTGGCACTAATCCATTCTAGAGGATATCTCCCCAAAAACCTTCAAGTGGTATGTCATAATACATCTAGACACCTAATAACTTCAAAAAGTGCCAAGTAGATGGGCTAAGACCTAATTTGGAGATCCGTGTTGTCGTCCAATATGGTATTGGACAATAATGTTTTTTAATGTTTTTTTTTATGAAAAGATCCTCAAAATATATTAATAAGAAGCCAATTCGGAATCGACAAGTGCATATTGTTTGATCATGTCTGGAATAGAATGCCACCAAACGCGCATATCATCTACATATTTAGCATATCTAGCTAATTTGTGCGCAACAACATTTCCCTCTCGACCCACATGGTGCACCTCAAAGTTACTAAAGTGGCTCAATAGAACCTTAATCTCTTCAAACACAGATCTCTGATTTGACAAATTAGATGCGGAAGAGTTCAAAGCCTCAACCATTCACAAAGAATCTGCTTCAAGAATAATAGCGCTTACCCCAATATGAACGATCATTTGAAGACCTCGCAGAGCAGCTAAAACTTCAACTTCATCAGCCCCCTCTACCTCACTCTCAATCTTGCTCATTGTCATAATCACATTCCCTGAATCATCTCGAAGGACTGCACCTACACCCGCCTTCCGCACCTCATGGAAAACTGCACCATCGACATTTAGCTTTACCATGCCCACCAGCGGAGGCAACCATCGGAAAAACTTTTCTGTGCTTGAGTTCTTCTCAAGAAAACAAGCAGTTTGAAAATTCTGAAGCAATGTCATAGTTGCATCAATGGATAACAACGGCTCTAAGGTTTTTCCATCATGGATAAACACATTCCTTCTATACCAAATCTCCCACGCCAATGTGAAGAAAAGCTCCAGGTTTAGATTTGGGTATCTTTTGATCAAATCCCAAACTAAGATGTCAAATTTTAGATGTGAAAACTGATTAAAATCTATGCCCTGAAAACATTTCCTCCATAAATAGTGAATCTGAGAACAGGATATCAACACATGCATACAATCCTCAGGCTCTAACATACATAAAGCACAAGAGGTATCAACCATAATATGACGCTTGGTGAGATTAGTCTTTGTGAGCAAAATATCCATACAAGCTCCCCATGCGAAAGTCTTAACCTTGTTTAGAACTTTCAAATTCCACAAGCGAATCCAAAAACGTCTCCTAGCCCCATAATTAGAACTTTCCCCCATACCCATGTTTTTTTAGAGTCGCCTCGCAACCACATAGGCTGTCTTCACAGAAAAGACTCCCGACTTATGTTCTGCCCAAACATAACATCACTTAACAACTGAGAGCTTAAGGGGATCCTGAGTATAGCTTCAGCTTCCTGTGGAAGGAAGACACTGCGAATTTTTTGCACATCCCACCACTTCAAGTCAAGGTCAATGAGCTCTAAGACTTTAGCATCTTCATGCAGTAACCTCCTTGGCAAAATAACTTTATAAGATGTGGGAGTAGGGAGCCATTTATCTTCCCAAATCTTTATAGAGCGACCATCTCCAACGCTCCATCTACAACCTTCCAATAAAATATCTTTCCCTGCAAAAATCCCTTTCCAAGCAAAACAAGGTTTCCTACCAGTAGTAGAATGAAGGAAAGAAACGTTTGGAAAATATCTTGCCTTAAAAACCTTATAAAATAAAGAATGTTGTTGGTGCATGAGCTTACACCCTTGCTTAGCTAAAAGGGCTAGATTAAAATCTTCCAAACTCCAAAATCCCATTCTACCAACATGTTTGGATTGACAAAGCTTCTCCAACTAGCCCAATGAATCTTCCTTTCATTGTTCCGTTGCCCCCACCAAAAATGAGCCATCATACCTTCCAACTCTTTACAAAGACCTGCTGGCAATTTAAAGCAACTCATGACATAAGTTGGAATTGCTTGAGCTACAGCCTTCACCAATATCTCTCTTCCTGCTTGTGAAAGAAGCTTATCCTTCCATCCTTGTAGTTTCCTCCACACCCTTTCCTTAATATCCATAAAGGTTTGCTTCTTCAATTTCCCCACAAGGGAGGGCAACCCCAAATATCTCTCATGATATTTGATTGCCTCCACACCCCAAATAGATTTGATGCTATCTTGATCTCCTTGACTAGTATTTTTGCTAAAAAAGAGCGAAGTTTTCTCCGTGTTAATCTTTTGGCCGAACGCTTCTTCGTACTTATGGAGGAGCTGCTGAATGTATAAATTCTCATCTCAAGTTGCGCGACAGAAAAGAAGGCTATCATATGCAAAAAGAAGGTGGTAATCCATAGAGCTCCTCTGCATATACTAAAGCCTGTAATCTTTTTCTCCTGTTCTGCATGTCTCAATAAAGAAGTGAAAGCTTCGGCACATAAAAGGAATAGATAAGGAGAAATAGGATCACCCTGGTAACATAGGATTTGTATTTACATGCTTAGGATTTGTGTTTTATGAGACCTAGGATTTTAAGTGTGGGTGTCCAATGTCATTCATGTGTCAATTTGATCTTGCCCTAGCATGTTTGTGTAATATTATCAATTGCGTCTTGATGTAAATATGGAAATTATCCCATCTTCGAGTGGAGGACTTGTCTAAACCCTAGAACTGTCTGGTAAACCCTAATTTCGGTGGAATAATAATTTCATATGTATTTTAGGAATAATGGGGTTGTTGGGCATTTGAAAGGCATAGAACAATAATTTTCAGAAGGAAAAAAAAAAAAGACATCAAGCATGCAGCCCTTTTTTTTTACAGGTCCTAATGATATCGGAACTTGGCAATCTATGATCCAATGAATTCGTCTCGTCAAATAGTTGAAGATTCATGTATCGATCATAAAAAACCAGATATTAAATAAAACGTTATAAGGGATACAAGATTACTAATAAAAACCGTTTGTTCCTGGAAATTTTGTAGAAATGTAAACCCACATATTTGATATAGTATGGGTATGCACTGTAATCCAGCATCCCTAGATAATCTTGAGGTAGTAATTGAATCACAATGTGGAGGAAATCTTAAACCTTGTTAGTTTGTTTAGAAACTTCGCGAGATTTGTTTGCTATTTGTTATCAGAAGGGCTACTCAACTTAGACATGTAATTCGTGGATGTTTGCTTATGCTTTGGAGTAGTTGCCTCAACGGTTATGTATTTGTCTATTGTTTTATCTTGTGGGAAACCTCTGACTATTGATTTATCGACACCACTAGATTGTTAACTATCTAGCATGACTAGGAGGCCATTATGTGCATAGGCAGAACTAGGTACTAACAAAAGAGTGGCGTGGGGTGGGGTGGGGTGGGGTGGGGAATTGTAGATAATCCCCATAATTTTTTGTAAAACCTTAAATTCTATAGAAATTTTATAGGCTTTTTAACTTATGGTTCCCCCAAGATTTCTTTTTTCAAAGGGAATTGTTCTGGTTCCGCCCCTGATTATGCGGAACTACTTGCATTTATGTTATGACTAACTACAGTTTAGTTTTGTTGGAAGTGATCATTATTACTTGGCACCAAACCTGATTTAGTGGCCATAAATAAGTTCTTACAGTATAAGAGAAAGCTATATTAATATCCATGACAACTTTGCCGGCTTGACAGTGGGGCTAGAAACACCACTCCTTCAGCTCAGGTGGCCATTTTATTTTAGTAGTTTGTTATTTTGTTCTAACATGTTAACATTCTATGCATGCGTGTACAACCTAGCATTGCTTTGAATATTTTGAAGGCTTGTTTAATTTCTAGGTTTTTGCAAACCTAATGTACCACTTTGCACTTACAGGTGAGGAGAGGAAGTAGTAAACTGACCCTGACCAGGATAATGTATATGAAGGGAAATAAAAGGGTAAAGTGCAGATAATGTTGTATAGAGCACAGCAAGAACGCTTCACAAAAATATATAGTTTTGCTGTACTTTCATTTAAAGTTTAAAATTGAAATAAGACCCTAAAATTGGTCAAAGTTATATTGCTTGATTTAGTTTAGTATTTGATAAGACTATCTGAAGTTAATTAACAAATTAGGATTTGTTATTACTTATGCTCTGTAATGAACATCTAATGTCTGATGCTTTGAGAAAAACTCAGCTAGGTTTTGATTTTACCCAGTTTTACAAATGCGTAAAATTTGCATTTGCGGCAAAAAAGACAAACTTCTATTAAAATCTGGTTTTTGGGTCATGACACTTGTGTTGGGTTTATGCCTTGTATTTCGGTTTTATCATGGTTTCTTGGGTTGGCCGTGATCAAGTCAAGGGTCATATGTATTTTAGTCATTGTACCAGAGCACTCGTCGGAGCCAAGAAAGTAGAGATTATATATTTATATAATCTAACCCTAAACTCTATGTAAGAGATGTGAAAGCTCTCTTGCACGTGGTGTTCGAAAAATGACAACCACGTATAGCTATTATGCGGTGTACAGGAGGTGAAAGTTGAAGGTTTTAGGAGAACCTCTAAAATAAATTAACACAATCCACCTCAACAATATGTGTGCAAATAACCAACTACACAGTGGGAATAAAATAAGCACATCAACACAAAAGCGCATACCATAAGAAGACACAATTTTTATGTAGAAATCCAATCCGGAAAAAAACTACGAATCCATACTAGACTAATAATCAAGCACTCTAGATTATCATACAGTTACAAGCTACTTACAGACATCCGTAAGACTCTGTAACGTCAACCACTTGCAAAGAATCACTCTACAACAATCGCCTGTCATTACCTGTTACAATCCAATCAACTGGACACCTTCTAGTTGTTAGCTTGACTCCTCAGATCTTTTATGCTTAGAAGGTAATATTCCATAAAAAGATATAGAAGACAAAGATCTCTAAAGCAGAACTTTAGCCTTTCAACTCTCTAATGAAAGCTCTAGAGGAGATAATCTCAAAAATATATTCTCCACTTATAACAATAAGATCTCTGTCTTAGGGTTTAGAGAGAACACATTTTTATAGACCTAATTCCATGCATTATAATAATAATAGTAATCCAACCAGAATAGGAATTGGCACAATACAAGCAAGTCCCGCTTAAAAAATAAATAAAAATTAGCGCATCAGCAATTTCGTAATTCAGATAGCACAATCTCGTCATTTTAGCTCTGATTGATGTAATCTTAGAACCTAATGATACCTACTCGAAATGAGCTCTATATCTAACACTCAGACTGTGAAAGATGACCTTTTTAACCCAAATACCTTCATTTCAACTCTTCTAGGACTCTTTTACCTTTTCAAACTCCTAGTCTAAAATAAATAAATAAAACTTTGACTAAAACTAGAGCTTTGCCCAATTTAAGAATTTAGCCAACATACTAAAATCCTTACAATCTCTCCATTTAGCAATTCATGGACAAAACTCCCTAAAACAATACACTTTAATCTACTTAAAACAAAACCCAGAATATATTGAATTTCAATAAAAATAAAAATTTACCATTCAACGCCTGTAGGTCTGTATTCTCTCCGTTTATCTCTGAATATCTAAAATTTCAGCATCTTGACTCTGAACAACTCCCCCTAAATGCCTTATTCTCTTTTTCTTGTCCATAAATAACAATGTTAATTATCAATCATTGCAGCAGATTTGTCAATCAGACTCCAACAAAGCTCCTCCTCAATAGCAACTCCCGCTTAGTTGTATTTTCATAGTAGCACTAGGGGTTAAAGCTGGATCTTCTTGATTACAGTTTTTTGCATGTAGCCACCCACACTTGTGTAGTTTAATTGTTCAACAAGATGTGAGCAACTTCTTTGGCAAATCATATTCAGATTTGAGCATCTTCTTACCATATTTTTTTATCCTTCAACATAGATGGCTTTATCATAGATGTGCTTTATTGATTGAACCTCATTATAGACATCTCTTAGGATCAAAACACACACAATTTAGTGCAACCCTCTCTGATACTAATTGAAGGTTTTGGGAGAGCAACTAGAATGGATCAACGCAATCAACCTCAACAATGTGTTCAAATAACTAGCTATGCAACAGAAATAAAATAAGCAAATCAACACCAAAGCACAACTACAAAAAGACACGACTTTTTACGTGAAAACTCAACCCTAAAAAAAGTCATGAGTCCTTACTATATCAATAATCAAGCACTATAAATTATTCTGCAGTTACAAGCTACTTACAGACATCCGCATGACTCTATAGCATCAACCACTTGTAAAGAGTCACTCTACAACAACCACTTATCGCTACCTGCTACAAATCCAATCAACTAGACTCCTTCTAATTGTTAGCTTGACTCCTCAAATCTCCTACGCTTAGGAGATGATCTCCCACAAAGAGATATAGAAGACAAGGATTTGTAGAGCAGAACTCAGCCCTTCAACTCTCCAATGAAAACTCTAGAGGAGATGATCTCCAAAATATATTTTCCACTTAAAACAATGAGATCTCTGTCTTAGGGATGATTAAAAAAAACTTTATAACCCCAATTTTGTGCCTCATAGTAATCCAAATAGAATAAGAATTGACACAAAACAGGCAAGTCCTACTTAAAATAAAAATAGAAATTTGTGCAATAGCAGTCTCGTAATTTCAGACAACACAATTTCTGCAAACTTTCTAAGGTTATAACTTTATCATTTTTAGCTCCGATTGATGTAATCTTGGAATCTATGAATATTTACTAGAAACGAGCTTTATAACGGTAGGTTGCTTACTCATATCCGATGCTCTGTTTGTGAGATACGACCTTTTTAATCCAAATACTTTTGCTCCGACTCTTCTAGAACTCTTTAACCTCTTCAAACTTCTAGTTTAAAATAAATAGAAATACAACTTTGATTAGAGTTAGATTTTTGTCAGACCCATGAATTTAGCCAACATACTAAAATCCTTACAAAAGCTCTTTTTCCTATGGTATTCGGAGAATAACCAACCACGTATGGCCATTGTGAAGTGTGAGAGAGGTGAAAGCTCCCTTCCCCATAATGCTTGGAGTTTCACCTATCACATGCGGTAGGGGGCTGTAAGAGCAAGATTGAGATTTGTGAAGGGCAAGTAAGCTAGGGTTAGAGAATTGAGAATCCATATAACGAGTTATCCAATTTCGTCACAGTGAAATCGAGCAAATGCTAATAGCCCTTGGACGTAACTTTTTATGGTGAACCACACTAAAATCTATGTCATAGTTGCATGTCCTTCTTTTTTTCTTTGTGTGTGTTGGATGAATTAATTGCTTACCCTAACCCAATCTATTGGGTGGCAACAGAGCCACGCCAACTTGCCCTTACACTCCACAGCAAAATAAAATAGCAAAATCAATGAACTAACAATTAAAGGAGATAAGTGTGCGTATGCATGCCAAAAACATGAGACCACAACCTTGGGTTGAGTGCATAACAACAACGGCATATGTGATCAACTGCGACAAATCCCCAGCCCTATCGCAAGATTCATATCGCGCCCCGAAATTCGAGGTCCTTGGGACCCTTAAATCATGAGACATGATAGATCCACAATAAAAAAAATCCAAACTTTATTACATAATCTAAATGGAATATCATGATTAACATCTCAAACTAAACAAATAAAATCAATCCACTTAAGATAATAAATAAATCTGAAGTGAGAATAACTCTCAAAATATAATAAAGAATTGTCAACTCTAATAAAATCCTAAATCAATCCTCAAAATCTAAGACTAAAGTTTCGCAGCTCATCCCTCAATCATGATTCTGTAAAACAAGTTAGGTTTTCTCAGGTTCCGACTCAACCTATAAATCTATCAAGGGAAAGACAAAGGTGAGTAAAACTCAACTAGTAATACGAACCATAAGAACTAGCAAACAGGTAACAATCTAAGAAATCAAATTTAGAGTCATACTTCGAATGTACAAGGCATATCAAGTAAGGAAAGTGCAATATCTTCAAAGCGACAAGAAGGTAATGTGACCGAAATTCAAGGTATTTCAAGTAAGTGAGCAAATAACCAAATCAACAAATAAAAAGGAAAAGGCATCTTCACAAGAAACAAAATATCAAAGTGTGCTCGCCAAAGTTAGGCCTAAACCAAGCACAAAGTACCTGCAAAGTACAAATCGTTTTATATCTATACAAAGTTGGCACAAGGCCCAAGAATACCGGTAATCTCCAAAATAAAGTGGGAACTAGCTGCAGATTAGTAATATCTCAGTCCCAATCCCAATGTCATGCCCAAAAAGGCCTAAAATCCGCGTGTGAGAGTCCCATAACGCGTTGCCCATACTTTAGAGAATGCCTTAAGGGTACACATAGCAAATTCAAAAATTCAAAGCCTTTTCAATCACAAGAATAGCCAATGGTTGAGATCACAATTGAATATCATATTATCAACATGTTCCACATTTTTCAACATTTTAAATCTACTGATAATTAACGATCAACAATAAATTTCACAAAAATCAATTGTAGCATGATGGTGGCAAGGGAACTGGACTAGTCTAGCATAGCCATCATGTATAGAAATGTCAAAAGTAAAAAAGTATTCTAATAATCTAAAATTATTTCAATAGTTCAAAGTCTTACATATTTAAACCAAAACGAGACAAGGCTTGAAGACTTAATGGTTAAACAACCATGGTAAAACTACTTGCCTAGATTGTCAACGATTGAAGAATTTGGCTTGTACCAACCTGGTTGTCTGGGACACAATTAAATTAGTAATGAGATCCATTGATTTGGTTCATGCACCAATTGTTTGACTTGGGTTGTGCTTGGGTACAGGTCATGTAGCATGGGTTATCACATATAGATTTGGGCCCAATTTATTTCTACAAGTAAGCCATGGGTGATGGCGTGACGCTTGCACATAGGCTTAATGGGTTGGACTCAAACCATTGGGTCATGCACTTGGGCTTGCACATAATGAGCAAAACTTATATGTCATGGTGCCATGATTTGGGTTCATATGTGGACTCATATATCACGCTTGGATATGAGTTACCAAGTCATGGGTAAACACTGCCTAGGTTGGGCCCACATTATTTGGTCATACAAGTGGGACAAGTAATTTGAATTCTGCATGTGTCTCTAGTGGGCCAAATAGGTTGCTCTTATGGGCTCAAGGGAAGTTTTCCAGACTTGGATAAGATCTGGTTTTGACATATCTTTGTGGGGGCCCAAGTTACTAAATTACATCAAGGTTAACTATGCATACAAGGTGGGCCAAGGGAGTGGACCACATGAGTTCAAATGAGTTGCACTTGGATGAATGGGTTGGGTCAAAAAAAAAAATCATGGGACCATGGATCTTGACCAATCAATGACAACATGCATTAAGATGGGCTCACAGCCAGCCTTAAAAGATACATTATGTACGACTATGCATGCTCATAAAAGCCTCGCTTAGGTCCTTAAGGTGATGTGCTACCGTGAACAGCATGTAGTTGGATTTGCTGGGCACTACGGTGGTTCAAGTTGCAGGAAGTTGTCTTGGTGATGGAGGTGACAACGAAGAAGAGGAACAGTGAGAGAGAGAGAGATTCATCTATTCTTTTCCTCACTTGGTCAATTTAAGAATAAACTCAGGCATCGAAATTCACCCATGCCTCCGTGAAATTTCATAGCAATGTTTTAACATTAAAAAACCTTAAACTCCAGGGTATAACAAATAAAATTAAGGAAATCAAGTCACAACTAAACGGAGATAGCTTTATGGAGAATCAAATAATATGTGATATTAATGGTCCATTTATATTCCTCCCACACATAATAAAGTCAAAAGTTTAGAACTTATTTAACGATGGCTTTACTTAATAAAGAGAACTCAAAATGTTACTTGAGACAAGGTGATAGAGAATGTGGAAATAGAGAACTCTTCACATACACCTGCGCTAAAATGTTATATGAAACAACACGAAATCTAAAGCCATTAGAGACCGCGGTTCCAGAATCTTCTAGGGGAATGAATTTGGGAGGAGATGGTTGTGTTGCGACACTCATTTCCATGTTGCAGATACTTTGCACGGCAAAAACAGGGAGATGAGGAAGCCGTGAAAAGCCCTTGAGCATAATAATGATAATGCAAGGTGGCAGAAGAGGAAGGAAAAAGAGGTTGAAAGCATAGAAAACAGAGATGGGCACGAGGAAGAGAAGAAGAAAACGGTGAAGAAGAAGGAGAAGAAGAATGCGGAAAGCGGATGACGAGAGAGGTGATGAAGTCAGCCATGGTAGTGAGATGGGTTTTGTTTGGATGAGGGCAAACCCAATGGGTTTAGATTTAGTTTGGTTTTAAGCATCAAAGATGGTGACGGTGGGTTTTTTTGTTACAAAAGAGAAAGCCGGGAAGAAGAAGAAGATATGATGGTACTACAGGTGGTGAAGGGTGACCAGCACATGGGTGGAGGAAGGGGAGGAGAATATGGGTTCGAGTTGCAGAAAAAGTGACAGAGAAAGAGGAAGAAGAAGAAGCTAGGCCTAGGTTGTTTGGTTGGAGGAATCCAGTAGAAAGATAGAGATGAAGATAGGTCCTAAGTTCTAACTTTAGAGGGAGATGCGCTGTATGGTTAACCGGTCTGGTTTGGTGCAGAGAGAAGTATGGGTGACGTCCGATTGGGCTAGGTCTAGGTTGAATGGTGCACATGTGGCCCAGGTCTGAGTGACTAATGGTGATGACTAGATGGTGATGCTCATGACAATGGTAAGTTCATGGTTAGATGATGATGGAGGTCATGACATGGCATGAACAAACAACATGATAAAGAAAACCTACTTGAACATGCTACCATGTAAGACTAAGTGAATGACCTACCATAACAGTAACTACAAAAAGGAAAAGAGAAAGGGAAGAGACAACCATACCTTAAAAAGAGGGCACTCTAGGGGAGAGAGAGAGAGTTGATATGAGATTCATACATGAGAGAGGGGTGTTCTCTATTTATAGCAGAGGGAGAGAAGAGTTATAAAAGGGGCTTATTCACAAACTGGAATTGGAAAAGGTGATTAGTTTAGATCGAACTCTATCTCTAGGGAAGAGTTTGAAATGACTCTGGTGTTCAAGTAGAGTTGGACTAAATTTATCAAAGTGGATTAGGACTCTAATTAATCCTGAAATGGATTTTATAACACTCGGAATTCTCGTCAAATTAAATCTCTCAGTGGAGACAAACTCCCTAAAATCTTAAATTCCAGCAAAAATATGGGACCCACTAATATCAAACAAATGACTAGCAAAAATACTAATAACACAAAATTAAAAGCATGTGGGTCCATCAGGGATAAATCAAAGGTCGAGATTAATTCTAATTTAAAAATCAAAATTTGAGTGGTTACAATTCAAACCAGCAAACACAAAGGCGGCCCACTCTGATAACAAATGTTAGTGCGAGCCTATCATATCTCCAATTGAATCTTTAATTAGGGACTTATAATACTCCTCAACTATGACTTAACTACGTAATTTCGATAGGCCAATCAATGTAATAGTGTAGAAATGAGGTGTAACCTATATATATGTTTTTCTTAGACAACTCTCTTCCCATCATGGAGTTTTACTTTAATTAGAATTTAAATTCTTTTTAGAATAAAAACACTATTAGGTTAGCAACTTTACTTAAATATCAAAGAAATCTCTATTACCAATAAAGAAGTCCTAATGGATAGTGATCTGCTAAAGTGGAAACCCACATTGGCATGTGGTCATTAGCCCTTGACAAGGGATTAACCTATCCATACGAGAAGCTACTTGGAGGCAAACTAATAGTAAAGCATCTCTGCGTGTTTGGATGCCTATATTACATTTCTCACAGAAAATTAATGGGCAAAGTTGACAAAAGGGCATTGAGGTGCATAATTGTGGGCTACAACAACCAAATAAAAGGTTGGAGATATTGGGACCCGGCTGTTGACGAATCAAGCAAAGCACAGCCAGCAGTCAGCTCACTGGGAGTTGAAACAAGTTGGTGCACTTGTAACCGACAGCAGTTGGTGTAGTTGTAACTAAACATATTAAATGGTTATTAAGAATTAAACAATGGTGTAAAATGTTTGTGACTTCAGGGATAAACATTGGTGCAAAATGTGGATAACTTTTGGGACAGATATTTTGATTTATAATGGAGAGAGAGAGAGAGAGAGTACCTATCCCATTGAGAGAGTGCGCTTGAACCTTACATTTCAGAATGATTGTTCAATAGTTTTTTTTTTTTTTTGGTAAATAAGCTTAAATTAAAAGCACTAAGTAACAATACTGAACCAACATAAGCAAAAAGAAATGCGAGGGATGAAAAAGAAAAATCAAAGATGAACTCCCCACCCCGGGCACAATAGCCGCCACCTCCCATACAATATCTTTACTAATAGAATAGCATAGTTTGGCAAGCTTATGTGCTTGAGCATTAAAACTCCTAGGGATAAAAGAGAAATCTACAAAGCTAAATAAAGAGGCAAATCTTCTACTGTCTGAGATAATAGGACTAATAGATCAATATTTATCTTCAGTGCCTAAACCATAACAACCTTAGCTCCTTGGCAGGCACGTAGGGTTGAGATGATTCTTGGAAAGTATTATGCTTTTTTAGATTTTGAATTCTCTCAAGTGTTTTCTCGTAGATCATGGGTTAAGGACTTTAAGGAGATTTATCCTTTTGATATCTTCCCTTGAGGTTTGGCTAATACAAGTGTTGCTGGTTTGTCATCTTGACACCAAATTAGTAAATAGCAAGTTTGAATTTGATTTGTTTAATTTCTCACGAGAGATGCCTATAAAAATCTTTAAGTTCAATCATCTTTATTTCGGCCAATCTACCAATAATTAGCTGAACATTTTAAGCTCTACCGTTTTACAGGGAAGAGTAGGGATCAACTCCGTGGTTGTATACATGGGACATTGGTGCATAGTAATCAATTTCATTTTTTTCTGCCAAAATGGCCGAAAATTTTCATTTGGACCATGAAGTCGAAACAAGATGCATGACATAACTTTTCTATTTGATTTTCAGTCAATTTTGGCCGAAAATACAGATTTATGCATCGGTGTCAAAATTTGGTGGTGATGTGAACTCATCATTCTCATTACATATCTAACATAGTTTTCAATTCCATTCCATTTCGGCTAGAGTTGGATGGAACGTTTTGAAATTGGCATAAGGCGGAATGGAATGCCCCCACCCAAAAAGTTTGTCAGCTCAATTCCAGCCTATTCCGGTAGCTCTAGTCCATTCCTGTCATTCCGATTCCAATTTTTGCTCAATTCCACCCCCTTGCAGTCCACGTTTCATACTCCCATTCATGTGGAAAGAAAATTAGAAAATGGTCATTTGTAAAGTATAAGTATGCATTTTTATTATTATCTTAGCATTCATATATTTTTTATTTTAAATACTTGGTCATTTGTAAAGTATAAGTATGCATTTTTATTATTATCTTAGCATTCATATATTTTTTATTTTAAATACTTGGTCATTTGTAAAGTATAAGTATGCATTTTTATTATTATCTTAGTGTTCATATAGTTTTTATTTTAAACACTCTTTTATATTTTTTAAATTTTCAATCACACCTTTTCTGTAATGGAATACTTGAATTGCCTTAAATGTTGAAACGTTCCAATAGAGAGTCAAACTGAAATGGGGCCTAGAACGGAATTGACAAATAAGATGTGCTACCTTTTCTAAAATATTCTCTCATAAGATCCTCAATGAATTTAAGCATACAACCATTCTCTCTCTCTCTCTATCTCTCCCTCTCTCTTTCTCTAATACATACATATATAGATAGATAGTTAGACAGAGAGACATCAGTATCTCTTCTTGGATGTGAATCAACCGTGAGATGCACCATGATCCTAACTTAGATTAGGTTGTATTTCTTATGTGATAAGTGTTAAGAGATATGACTAGATTAGTTAGTGGTTAGAGATTTTAGGCAAGTTTGAATGTTTAGATTTTTATATTTTCTCTTCACAAGTACTCTCTTCATTTGTATAAATTGAGAGGTTTAACTTCATGAAAGTCGGAAATTTATTGATATGCAGCAGCACTTGAAATTATATGTGCTATTAGAACATTGGCCAATCTTCAGCTGTCTCTTATGCTTCCACGATGATCTCACTATATATATATATTTTTTAAGTAATGATAATTTTTATCCAATTAAATCAAGCATTATCATCTATTCAGCATTTATCCAAGCCATGTAATCTCCCCATCTTCTTCATCATGGCAGATCTAATTTAGTAGGTCACCAGCACTTGCAACTTCAAAAAGAGCATATTGTGATATCGATGGATCTTACAAAACTGCCAGTGATCACTATGGAAGATTATGATCATGCAAGATATTAGGAGAAATCAAGGATTTGTCCATCTTTTTAGGAAAACAATCCCACAATCCTTTCTAGGGAAGAACCATTACAATAGAGATAAGATTAGATTGGTAAAAATGGTTAGAGATTTTAGGTGTACTCTCTTCTTTTATATGAATTGAGAGGTTTTCTCCCTTGAAAGTCGCAATAAGTTTATTGAAATGAATTGACTTTTAAAACTCTATACTAAGGGCAAGCAATTAACCAACACATCACAGTGTTGTATCACAACTAGGACTTTAGTTGTATCGAAGAAATATCAAACAGTTATATCACGCATTAAGTCTGCAAATCATGTTTTATCATGACTACAACATGACAGCAGCATGCTTAATTGGAAAAACAGGAAAAGTCACCAAAATTGATCGACCTTACCAAAATGAGATCTGTGGTGCACAATGGAGAATAAGATATACAGCAAATGTTGAAGATGGTAGCAACAAAATAAAATGACAAGACCATAATTTTGAAACTCAGCATGGAATGAAACAAATTAAGTATTTACAACTGTCAACAGTGGGGTCACTAGGTTAATAGAAAAAATCGAGTTTAGTATTTCAACACCAATAAGCAAACAGCAAATAATCATTGTCAGAGAAAAATGCAAAACAGTTACCATAGCATGATCAAATGCAAGAAAGAAATGTTGAGAAAATTGTTGCAACCAATTGTGGACGTAGGAGATTTATGAGCAATACTAATCAGACAATTTTGATTCTTTTGTGACTAAAGAGATTTCATGCTGCAATAATTATGTTAGTATGGTATGAAATGGTGACTACTTATTAACATTATAACATTATTGGATGGCATTTTTCAAAGCAAGCAAGGTGTTTTTCTTGAGTAAAGGATGGAAGCAATGTGATATATCCCCTCCTAGGTCTTCCAATCATTTGGAATGATCAATCCATCCATCAAGGAAAAGAGGGCTATACTACTTTTTTTACATTTTTGGATGGGCGCAAGGAGAGGTGATTTGTTACGTGCTGTAGGATGCTGCAACATCCCCAGGTTTTTGTGATGCCAATTTAAGTTCAAGGGCTTTAATATTGTTTTAAAGGGCACACTAGAAAGGGATTTTCCATGATATTGTCAGTCTATCTGCGCTTACATACGTTATAGCCTAATTCCCTACTGTATCCTTAATTGAAGACATGGAAATGATTCAATAAAAAGTTGTGGCTTATGTTCTAGTTATCAAACTGTGATTCTCAACATGAAAACACTTGTGCTGCCATATGAATGTATTTAATATTTTTAACGTAATTAATTGGCAGCCTTTGAAAAATTGGCGCAAAGTTAGAATTGATAAACATATAAAGCACAAAAAATGATATGGATTTGCAAAATTGAAAGAACAACGGGGGTGGGGTGAACTCGAAAGCAGAAATTGTCAAGTACAACATGCAATGAAAATATTATTAGGTCCTTATCTAACAAAGTGACTATTGACACAGCATGTTTAACATATCTATCAGAAATCTCGTCTTTTCTCTCAATTTTTTGCACAAAATGCAAACCAGATCAGCAGAAGAGTGGGCTTGGGATGAACGGAACAAACCCCAGTTCCCAAAATTTCATGATTTGGAGTGCCTAGAAAGAGTTGGGAGACAACAAAAAATGGTATTTCTATTAGTAAAATAACCAAAAAGATTGAGCAGCTCTTTCCTTTGAGGAATAAAAAAAAGGGGTAAATCTATAAATTCAGAAATATAGGAAGACAAAGATATCAACACTATGCTTGCGACGCTTATTTCATGGATTACGTCCATACATCGAAGCCCCAGATTGCTCTTCAAAAACTGGGAAATGGGAAGTTGTGTCTACTGTCTAATGCTCCCTTAAATGGTAGCAACAACAGATCCACCAAAGATCACATGAGAATCTCATACCATTTACTGTTATCTGAAAAGATGTCTATATTTAATTTCCCACTACTTTAGGACAATCGAAAAAGTAGGGTGCTTTCAATTGCAATGAACACGCGTCTCAAATTGTATGCCCAGAAGCTAAAAAAATAGAAGAAAGAGAAGAAGAAGACGACTTCGATTTTGGGTAGGAACTTCAACTCAGAAATTCATGCAAAAGAGGAGATAAGAAGCATGATGTGCTGAAGCCGCAGTAAAAAAAAAAGATTCCGTTACTTCAAAGATGGGGAAGATGCTACATCCTTTATTGCAGATGTTGGTAAAATTAAAAACCTTTTCATGTGCTGCTATAAACACACCGGCACATGAAGCTACTGAAGAGAGAACAGAAAGCAATTCAAATCTAAAGATTTCGTACGTTAAACACAAAAATGAAAAGATTTATTTCGATGTACGAGAGAGAGAGAGTGTGAGAGAAATACATTTGAATGGAAGAGTTTTCCAAGATCACGCGCATGAAGATTCAGGATTTTTTTCTTTTTCTGCTTCTTCTTCTTTTGCCAGTATAAAAACTCCACTAAACGAACAAGGATCCAAAGACAGGTAATGGGTTTCTTATATGAGATGGAGGAGAGAGAAATTACACCTACAAAGCAAAGAAAAGGAAGACAGACTCTAGAGCCTAAGATAGCTAATGAAAAGGAAGAGTTTGACAGATCGAGTCCTAGTAGAATTGTTCGGGCACATAAGTATGGAGTACTTGGAAACTGTTGGATGGAGAGAGAGAGAGAGAGAGAGAGAGAGGGAGAAGATATTTTCCTTGTCA
Organism: Sextonia rubra; assembly: GCA_037013555.1. NCBI lineage: Eukaryota > Viridiplantae > Streptophyta > Magnoliopsida > Laurales > Lauraceae > Sextonia > Sextonia rubra. The sequence goes on from JASUAD010000009.1 coordinate 10,208,532, forward strand.
TCCATCTTCAAACTACGGATCTGAAGTACCGTATTCTGCAATCTGATGCACAAGGCTCGGAACGGTACTGAACCCAGAAAGACCATAAAGACGCAAACTTTAGGTCTCTAACAAATTGGATTGGAATTAGACCAGCTTCCATATCACTCCAAATTATAACCCAAAGACCCTTTTCCAGATCTAGCAAAAAGAGATAGAGAGAGATAGATAGCAAAAGACGATTCTTTCTTCTTCTTCTTCTTTTTATTTTCTTTTCATACCTGGAGCTGGCAAATTCATAAAGCTTTCCTCTAGGAGAGAAAACAATGAGCGCGACCTCCGCATCGCAGAGAACGGAGAGCTCAAACGCTTTTTTCAGCAACCCATTCCTCCTCTTCGAGAACGTCACTTGTCTGCTCGTGGCGTTCTCTATCCTCTTCATCTGCGTTTTCCCTCTCACCATCTCTCTTTCTCAGTTTCTGCACCCTGAAACAACAAGGAAATGAGCTTAGATCGGTCTTGGCAGCGCTACCATAAACGGAAAGCCCAAGCTCTGATTATCATCACTGTTTCTATTTTTTTTTTCATTTTGGCATCTGATAAGAGATCTAACCAGGATTTTTTTAGGATGCTGCAATTTTAGGAGCCAAGACAAGATGGAAAAGGAACGGCAAGAAGCAATCCTCCCCCAACCTTTCCTTATTTACACACTTGGCCTTTTACAGTGCTAGAAAGCTGAAAAAGGAAAGAAATAGACTTGTCTTTACCTTTTGAGTTTTTTTTTAAGTACCCCATAATGTTTATAGGATTTGTAAATAAGCCCTTATAATTTTAGTATTTATAAATAAGCCCCTGCTTTTTTATTTTGATACCTACCAAGTCCCCAGAATAAATATTTTTAACAAAAATAAGCAATCATTTTAGTTTAATTTTTATAAAAATAACTGTTTTACCCTTACATCTATTAAATAAAAATGAATATACTATTATTTTATCCCAAGTCCCAATACTCTCTCTTTTAATAACGCTCTTATGCATTTAAAGTCTAATCATATATTTTGAGACTCTCATCATTCAAATGGTCAACCATGTATGAATAGAATAAATTAGAATTGATTATAAATTCTTATATTGATTGTAGCTATAATGGATTTAAACTTAATAAAATGAGTCATCAATTGAAATGATTAGATTTATGTAGGGTATGCTCTCCCACTAAATGTAACTTTTAATTCTATAGGAAAGAAAAAATGCTATGCTTTTAAAATTATGCATATGAAGATAAAAGATATAGCAAAAAGGTGTTATTTTACTCTAAAAAATTATAGTGGTTGAAAGTCTAATGATTTTAGAGATACAAAAAATATTAAAATAAAAAAATAAGGGATTACTTACCAATACTAAAACCACATGAACTTATTTATAAATCCTATAAATTTTAGGGGGTATTAGTGGGATACAACACAAAAACAAAATTATAAAAAGAAATAAAATGAGGAAGCAAACTTTGAGAACGTCATCAGCCCTTCGCTTCCTCTTCACCCACTAGTAGTTGAATAAATGAAAGTCTTGCTGTGGTTTAGAAATGTAAATTAGATGGGGGTACATATCGCACTATGTTTTTGTGGGTAAGATTACGACACCTACACTGAATATAGATATAAATAATTGGATTTACGAAACGAAGTAATCATGGTTGACGTGTTTTCTTGGTGGTAATAAATTGGCCTTCGTTGGCCTAGATTGTCATGTCAATAGTCATGGACGATGTGGTTCCTTTTATAAATAAATTTAATTACCCAAGGAGCTGCCACACAAACTGGGCCCATTGGATTTGAGTGGCAATTGGATCAAGGTTAAGTCACTACGCTGGTTTTTGGTTTTATGATCCACATGTTTCAGCTTTCAGATAAACTAGCAAAACATGGCATTAATAAAGATCTTAGAGAATATTTAATATAAATTACATTGAGGTAGTAAAACTTACAACAAAAATTATAGCCCATAATAATAATAAAATATAATTCTAAATTTTAAAATAAAAGCACTTAAATTTTTTTAAGATGAGTTGAGTATTTTTTTTCTTCAAATGTTCTTTTGAAATCAAAAGAATAAATCCATGAGAAACAAATAATAAATTTGATAAAAATACCACAAAAATGCAATATGAAAACAAAGTTCATAGATAATTTAATAATAAAAATAACTTAGAAGAAACGAATAAAATTATGAAAGCCCAATGCTTGAAACACAAATATTAAAGTTAAAAAATAAAAAAAATACAATTCCATGAAAACCTATCACCTTCGAGCCCGATACGAGTCTCAAGCTTACGGTTCAAACCAAAGCTAAAGCGAACTACATCAAATATAAGATCAGGTTGGATTAATCCAACACCATTAGATAATAAAAACTTAAATGTGTATTAATTAATTGAAGATCATGGAAGAATGGTTGCTTCAAAAGAAAAACTCTTTTAACCACAATAGGAAACTGCCAATAAAAAACAATTACAACTTGTATTTCAAGAAGAAACTATTTTATATTTTTCTTTTTTATCTCAATGCTGTACAAAATCAAATGCAATCAAATTCTAATTAAAATTTATAAGTTTTCTTTTTCAAAAAAAGAAAATGATATGGGAAAAATAGAAAAAGAAAAAAAGACAATCACTAAAGTAAATAGATAGATAAGGAAAAAGAAAATGATATGCTAAAAATAGAAAAAAAGAAAAGAAAAAGAGATTCACTAAAGTAAATAGATAGATATAGGAAAATGATAGAAAAAATAAAAAATAATCTTCAAATTCTACTAAAAATCAAAAGCTGTAAAGAGAATGGACAAAGACGCTCACGTAATCGCTATTCACGTGAATATGTGATGACCCAGTGAGCTGCACTGCACCAAATGCATGTACCAAGTAATGTAAGATAGCTGTCAATATTTTGATTTTTTCCTCCTAAATAGATACTCTCACCTTATGTGAAGGGAAATCAAAGAGGCAATGACATTGGGGTTGTTATGCGGAAAAGCAACATTTGAACGGTTGAAATTTAAATATTCTTGCAAAACAATTCGTATCATAACCATGCAACATCATGTGAACATAGGAATATCATATAGGTTTAAAACACGATCGAGAGATACCGAAAAAATTTGTTGAACGTCAATTGTTGGCAAACAAATATCAAATTTCAAGATATGACAGTGGAGGCTGGTGGGCCCAAACTCAACATTTTAAGATTTTGAAGATCTAATTTATTTAGGATAAAATTTTTAAAATAATGTTAATCAACATCATCATCATCGTCATTGACCCATGCACAATTATAAATACATGTCCCTTACCCAGCATCACCGGGGGACAACGGTTTTGATTATTTTAGTGACGGTAAAACATAGTATGAGTGGGACATGTTGCTTTTACTCAAACCACTGCAAATCACAAGCTCTAAATAAAATTACCAATGTTTTCGGTGTTTTACTCACTCCTCCTTCTTCCGACGTTTGTTTACTTCACTTTACTGGGACCATGCAAATCACGGGCATAAAATAGAATTCTCCATTTGCAGAAAACAGAAAAATAAAAAAACATAAAAATCTCCGGATTTCAGTATCTACTAGTTCTTTTCTGCCCCTAAGTATTTAACTTTTCCGTTGGAGGTTGGAATGGGCAGCCATAGCCAGACCCAGTCACGCCTGTCCGTACTACATCGTACTAGTCAGTGTTTTAGATGTGGACACGTGTCATGCACGAAGCCATCGCGATCGTCGCGCTACCTACGGACAGACCGCGTCACGTGGCCCTTCCTTGTGTGACGCGTCCACTGGGTTCGCCTTTTTATATGTGATATAAATATATGATCAGTCGCTCGCCTCACTGTACGACCCTATTCATCGCTTAATCTGTACCGTCCATCTTCCAACCTTTATCCCAGGCTTCTTCTCCATTCACTGTACTACGTCCAAGTTGTTAGCTGATACAGAAACATCAACTCCTCCTCCTACAGCTATCTTCTGCGGGCCATCTCCATGTGCCAATACACCATCCATCTACCATATATTCTTAGCATCTCACATGAATCATCAACTTAGTTAGGGTTTTTTTTTAGTCAATATACTGCTCCAAGTTTTATAGAATTTGTAAATAGGTTCACATGATTTTAGGTCCCCATTTTTCATTTTAATACGTTGTGGGTCTCTAAAATCAATAGTCTTAAGTGGTGTTTGGCATCTTTATTTTTGAGCGCTTATGTCTTAAAATAGTTCAAATAGCTTTAAGAGTGTTTGGTAGCTATTTTTCTATGTCTTGTCTAATTCGTAAATACACCTAAAAGGCCTATTTCACAAAGCATGGGAAACGGCCGAAATTCAATTGGACTTTGATGTCTGAAGCGCACAGAGTTTGTTCAACTATAGAACTTGGATGTTACACAAGGCTATTTACTTTTTCATTTTTTCTTTTAAATTCTGGGCCCCTAAATCCTGATCCAAACCATTGGATAGATTCACAAGGTCAAAATGGCTATGAACAAAAATTTCAGCCGTTGGATGTTCTTATATTTTGAGATATTTGTAACAAACCTCAAACACTTAGATCACTATTTCTAACTTTTGTAGGCCCCAACCTTCATATATGAACCATTAATCCTCTCTGGAACCACAAAAATGGCTATGACCTCAAATTTTGTTACATGATTCCATGTGGATCTCAAGATATTTGCAAAACGTTATTGGCCATCCAAGTGTCATGCTTACAAGACAGTATTTTGGACCTCATTCGTGAGTCTGTTTTTCTTATTTTTCTTCAATGGTGGGGCCTTGAGCTATAATCCAAACCATGAATGTTCTTAAGAACACTGACAACAGCTACCACACAAAATTTCAGCCATTGATCCTTTACCAATCTCAACAGATTTGCAAAAAAAGTGTGAACTATTTGCATTAATTTTCAAAATTATATGGGCCCCTATATCAAGATCCAAACTGTTGATATCTTTTGGAATGCTAAACATGGCAATAGGGTTGAATTTCAGCTCTTAGTTCCTTGTGAATCTTGAGATATTTTCAAAAAATCTATCAACCATTGACTAAAAAAAGTCTATTTCAATTAGGTTTTTTGTGTTACCAAACATACAAATTTTATAGCATCTATTTCAATTAGGTCTATTGGAAATAGATCTATTTCATGTAGATCTAATTCGTATGAATAAGAGTTGCTAAACAAGGCCTTAATTAATGAGAATGGACGACCATCACAAGGCTTGTATTGAATTTTTTTACAAATTTTGGCTCTTACATCCATTAAATAAAAACTCCGCCAGTTTTGCTGCCGGTCCCAAGCCCGGGTAAAGGAGGAGGGTTGCGTTAGGTAGGTAACAGCCAGCGTAAAACTTTGTCACAACCCAAACATGAATTCTGAATAAATGATATTTCACGATAAGGTTAGGGCGTTCCCCGCTTTAAGCGACGCATTGCAGCATCGCCCGGCTGCAGTGAAAAGTGTGCAAGGGCTATCGCATGACTTTGGACTAATGCGGTTAAAGAAGTTAGTCCATGAGAAGAAGAGGAGGAATAGGAAAATTAGACTTGCTTCTTGGAATAGAGGAACCTTAACATGCAAGAGCATAGAGTTGGTTGAGGTAATAAAAAGAAGAAGAATTAGTGTGGCTTATATACAGGAGACAAGGTGGAAAGGGAATAAAGCTAAGGAGCTCATGGATGGATATAAGCTCTTCTATGCAGGAAAGAGTAATACAAGAAATGAAGTTGGTATAATTATAGATAAGGATTTAAAAAAGAGAATTGTGGAGGTAAAAAGGTTTGGTGATAGAATTATAGCAATTAAACTAGTACTAGAGGAAGACATAATTCATATCATTAGTGCATATGCTCCCCAAGTAGGACTAGAAAAAAGTGTGAAAAGACAATTTTGGGAGGAGATGGATGATTTAATGTGAGAAATCCCAAATAGTGATAAAATTTTCCTTGGAGGGGATTTAAACGGGCATATAGGAAGAGATAATAGAGGATATAAGAGAGTGCATGGAGGGGCATGGATTTGGAGAAAAGAATGAATTCGGAAACACTATATTGGACTTTGCAGTGGCATTTAATCTTATAGTAGCAAATACTTACTTTAAAAAGAGAGATGAGCATTTAATTACATATAAAAGTGGGAGTAATAGGAGTCAGATAGACTTTTTTCTAGTTAGAAAACATGACCGATTGGCTTGAAAAGATTGTAAGATTATCCCAGAAGAGAGTTTGACTACGCAACATAGGCTTGGAGTTTTAGATATTTGCATTAAAAGTAAAAAGAGAGCAGTAGTAAACAAAATGGACTCTAAAACAAGGTGAAGAGATTTGAAGGGGGAAAAAGCAAATATATATTAAGGACAAAATGATTAAGAAAGAATAATGGAATATTGAAAGAGAAACTACAATAATGTGAAATCAAATGGCTAATTGCATTAGGAATGTTGCAAAGGAGGTACTTAGAGAATCAAAAGAGAAGAGACATATTAATAAAGAAACATGGTGATGGAGTATGGAGGTTCAGGAAGTTATTCGACAAAAAAAACATTGCTATAAAGTTTAGCAGGAGACTAAGAGTATAGAAAATTTTGAATTATATAAGAAGGCAAAAAAAGAAGCTAAGAAAGTAGTAAGTAGTGCAAAGTTCAAAGCATACGATGACCTCTATAATAGGTTAGAAACAAGAGAAGGAGAAAATGATATTTTTAAGCTTGCAAAAATAAGAGAAAAGAAAAGTAGGGACTTAGATCATGTCAAATGTATCAAGGACAATGAGGAAAATATTTTGGTGAAGGATAACGATATTATAGAAAGGTGGAAAGAATATTTTAGTAAACTTTTAAATGAAGAATATTTGGGCGATATAAGAGTGGAGGAGGATACTTCATTACAAGAGTATACTTTTCTCCGTAGAATTAGAGGGGTGGAAGTGAATGAAGACAGGAAAGGCAACAGGCCCAGATGGTATTCCGATAGAGGTATGAAAATGCTTAAGAGAGGTTAGAGTAAGTTGGTTATATAGACTATTCAATAAGATACTTGTGACAAAGAAAATGCTGGATGAATGAAGAAGAAGCATTGTAGTACCTATATATAAGATTAAAGGAGATATACAAAATTGTACCAACTATCGAGGGATTAAACTTATGAGTCACACTATGAAGTTATGGGAGAGAATAATAGAGTAAAAACTGAGAAAAAAGACTAAGATTTCGGAAAATTAATTTGGTTTTATGCTAGGGAGATTAACTATGGAAGCTATCTTTTCACTTAGGCAATTAATGGAAAAATACCGAGCAAAGAGGAAAAATCTACATATGGTCTTTATCGATTTGGAAAAAGCCTATGATAGGGTACTGAGGAATTTAATTTGGTGGGTCTTAAAGAAAAGGAATGTCCCAAGAGGTTACATTAAAATTTTAAAGGATATGTACGAAGGTGCAATAACAAATGTGAAAACCACATGTGGAGAAAGGGTGGATTTCCCGTGACTATAGGCTTACATCATGGATCATCCTTAAGCCTTTATCTCTTTGCATTAATTATGGATGAGTTAAATGTGCATATTCAAGAAGAAGTACCATGGTGTATGTTGTTCGCAGATGATATAGTATTGGTTGATGAATCAAGAGGGTGTAAATGCAAAGCTTGAGAGATGGCGGAGGGCATTAGAATCTAGAGGCTTTAAAATAAGTCGTACAAAGACAGAATATATGGATTGCAATTTCAATGGACATATACAAAGTGTTGAAACCACTGTCAAAATTGAAACCAATGAGATACCACGTAAAGATTCTTTTCGGTACCCAGACTCGATGATTAGTAAGGATGGGGAGATTGACGAAGATGTGGAGCATATGATAAGGGCTGGATGGCTGAAGTGGAAACTAGCTTCGGGAGAACTTTGTGATAGACAAATGCCAATAAAATTGAAGGAAAAATTTTACAGGACAGTAGTTAGACCAGTTATGACATATGGAGCAGAATGTTGGCCAATTTAAAAGACACATATTCATAAGATGGATGTAGCGGAAATGGAAATGCTTATATGGATGTGTGGTAAAACTAGGAAAAATAAAATTAGAAATGAGCGCTTTCGAGAACATTTAGGGGTAGCATCAATAGGAGATAAGATTAGAGAAATTTGTTTAAGATGGTTTGGGCATGTTGAGCGTAAGCCAGTAATGGCACCGGTGAAAAAAAGTTTGGATATACAGGTGGAAGGTCCATCAAAAGGTAGGGGTAGACCGAAGAAAACATGGATGGAAGTCATTAATTCAAATTTGAAGAAGTTGCACTTATCGAAAGATTTAACTCAAAATAGAACGGAATTGAGAAATAGAATTCATGTAGCCGCTCCCAACATGGTTGGGATAATGCTTTGATGATGATGATGATAATGACATCCATTAAATAAAAATGAAGATGCTCTTCTTTACAATGGCACTCACCAATGTCGTTTTTTCTCAATGTCCAAGTGGTTTCTCTCAACCGCCCTCGTGCACATGAAGTCTAATGGTATATTTTGAAGCTTTCACCAATCTACCAGTCGGTTGTGCATGGATTCGATTAGTTACTTATTTTGTTTAAATGCCTCTGAACAGATATGGGTATGATCAATCAATTTCAAAAATTAAGGTACCATCCATCATTCGTACAGGTTGTTGCAGTGGGCCTCACAAGTAGGTTGGGCCTTGGATGGTGCTTTAGTCAAGAAGGTTGTTGGACTTTCAAACACATGTCCATGTCCGCAGGGTGATAGTTTTGGTTGAACGAAACGAAAATAGAGATAAAGCAGCAACTTTTGCCCTTAGTTGATGATTTCTTTGGGGGTGTGGGCGTGTGGGGCACTGACCTGGCAAACCTGTTTTTGCCATTTCTGTGCTGCATTGAGGTTTAAGGCATTCTTCTCTCTCTCTCTCTCTCTCTCTCTCTCTCTCGGTTGCTGTCGATGGCGGGGACCAGTAGCTAGCCCCGAGGGCTGAGTCTTTTATCTGATAAAGCCATGTTAGTATTATAATGGGAAAGTAGAGAAGAGTCGAGGCATACAGATTACAGACCATGAAGGGAGAACGTGCTCGCTCTTACAGCATCTATAGACGCAACGCGTGGATTCCTTCCTGTATCATCCTAACCGTCCAACTGGCTGGGAACAGTGCAGTGGGTGCTAAAAAGTGGCAGCAGTAGGGAATTGCGTGGTCTTTGGACCTTGATGTAAGTGCGGATTGCCCTGTGATGCTTTTGGAATGCAAGACCAAGTTGTGTTGGACAAGCATCCATCAACTCTGATAGAGACTATATTTGTTTACTAATAACCATGACAGAGGCAAAATTGGAATCTTCGGGAAGACAAAATTTAGAAATATGTGGCTCTTTCTTGATCCTCAGTAAATTTATAGCGAATTCCCTCTCTTCCAAAATTTTATGCTGGCATCTTATACATAGGGCTGCAAACAGGTTAGTTTTAAAGCGGGTCCATATTAGACCGAGATATGGACCCATTTTTAAATGTCAGTTATGGAACTGAAATCCGTTTTTACTCGAAACCTATTTGTTGGTTTCAAATCCGATTATGATAAGAGGATTTGGATTCTGTTTTGGAACTAGGTCCGACTGAAGGATTAGGTTCTAATTTCAAAATTGGTTTTGACTTTTATTAACTTTCTTAATTTTATATATTTTTTAAAATTAAAAATATTTTTCAACTTATAACAATAAGTCAAGTCTCATCTCTTTAAGATTAAATATAAAAATGTCAAATAAAAGCTGATTTTAAACTACAATTTGCAATGTCAAAGGCTCTTGTCCCGGATCCCGAGTCCACGAGTCAAAACTCATATAGACTGAAAATTGAACCCGTTCACAAATTGAAACCTAAATTGGGTTTTGGACCCGGACCCATTTATGACTCGGAATCTAAAATAGGCTCCAGACCTGGTTTTTCACAGGTTGAAACCTCTGGATAATCGAATTACACCCTACTCATACATGCTTATGGATCGATTCTTAGATATTTAAGTGTCTTCTATAGCGAGAAAAACAAAAAAAAAAAAAAAAGAGAGAAGATTTTATGTTCTCCAGGGCAAGTTGGATATACAGTGGCATGGATTGTGGTGAAAGTAGGTCATTTAACACCTTTTTTTTATTTTAATAATATCTTAAATATGTATTGAATTACTATAGTGACAGGGCAATCCCCAATTAGAATAAAAATTAAGTTTGGTTTCAAAGATCGATAGGGGTTTTCAGCATTGTGGGATGTTATATTTGCGCCTTACTAATGGATATTTATTGAGATGACCTAAATTATCCAACTTGAAGAGGCAATCCAAATTTCTTTTCCTTTCATTTTTTTTTTTTTTTGCCAGATTGTACTACCCATGATAAAAGTTATAAATTTTGAAGGCATGTTTCATTTTTGTTGATATTTAGTAAGCTGTTGTGCATGACATGTTGACACTAATCTTGTAGGGGGCCTAACTTTAATTAGAGTAAAATTTAATATACAGTAGTGTGTAAGTTAGAATTTGTTTGAATTTGGCATTGGGATAAGCTCCATGCACGGGTGAACCTTCATGAGAGGATAAGTAGAGTTGATGCAAAAGGAGAAATCCTTGGAAGGGTCGTTTGGATGCGGTGAAGGGAGAATGATGTAAGTCATCTTTGCAGGTAGTACATTTGCTTTCACACTCTGGACTCCTTTCCATAAGCCCAATAACCTCTCGTCCTGTTTAACCAATAAGCGTTTGCCGACATAGGAAACTCGCTCGCCCTTGAATTGGCACCATGTGAAATGACACCACCATGCCAAGTCCTTGTCTAGACAAATGAAATGAAGTTAGGACTTTTGTTGCTCTCTCTCTATATATATTTATATATTTAATTTCTTTGTTCTATTCTCACCACACAATTTCATAACTAACCTAGTCGATGAATTACTTAAAAAGAAAAGCTATGTTTTCTAAAAAAAACTTAGTACTTAAATTGACAGCAGCATTCGAAAATATTAAGAATATACTCTTAGGTATTAGGTCTTATTTGTTAGCATAGAAATACAAAAAGAATTTATCTTTTATGTGGTTAAAAATGAAGACCAAAGGCTTTGCATTCACTTTTCATTTTCTATTTATTCTACTTTCATAACAAAATTATTTGATGATTATTTTTAAAAATTTACCTATGACCTTCATTTTTTAACCAATTCAAAAAAATATACTGTCTTTTTAATGCAAACAACAGGCCGTTACTAAAAGCACTCAAGCAGCAAGTAGCACTCATAAATGTAGATAAATCAAAATTTGCCACTACTTTCTCTTAAAAAAAGTATAGTAAAATTTATTTTGTTATGAGTGTTAAGAATTCTACAAAATCTATGTTTGGTTGAAAATAACATCTTATAATAATAATGAAGCACTGCCATGCTTATAAAAAAAATTTTTTTTGGTTTATCTAATAAATCCTTAATAAGTCATGCATATGTTAGGTTTATGTCTTGTATTCCGATTTAATCAGATGAGTCCACTGGGTTAGCCAGAAATTGGTTTAAGGTCAAGGGTGTTTTGGTAATTGTACCAGGGCTTTCTTGGTGGCCAAGAAAGCGGATAATATATATGTATATAATCTGTAACCCTAAATCTTGAGCTGAAGAGAGGTGAGAGCTCTCTTGCCCGTGATGTTCCCACACCACGTAGGTGAGATAATGTGAGAGAACGAGAGTCTCTGTATACTTTACTTGTCATAGTGAAGATGATCGTCTCTGTGCCTGTGGATGTAACCTTGTTTAGGTGAACCACATAAATCTCTGTCTCTTCTTGTGCGTGGTTGTTTCGTGTTAATCTTGTGATTTATGTGTATACACAACGGGTGATGTCAAAATTACAACAAGTGGTATACGCTTTCTTGATCAACAAGAAAACCCATATATAATGACCAAAATACCCCTAATTTTGAGCATCGGTTCTTGCTAAACCAGATGACTGATGCAACTAAACCGAAATACAAGACAAAACCTAACAACATATCTTGCCCAAGTTCCTTAAATGTCAATACTACTGTAACTAGAGAGTAATCCCTAGTTGCCGTTGTGGAGGGGAGGTGCCTAACCACTAAAGTACCAGTGGATTGGCAAATGCAAGGAAAATGGATTGGTTTATCTCCATAAAAAAATAAATTTTAGGATTTTTTAATTTCTTAATTTTAACATTTCTTTTGAATATTTTAAAAATCTCTCGCGTACGTATTATCAATCCAGCTTCTACTTCTCCACTATCCTCATATCCTCAAGCCTCTGCTTCCCCACTTTTGTCTTGGATAAGGAGAGTTTCAATTCATTTTTCCCACCAAAGGTAGGATGGCCGTATCCACACCCCAGGTGAGAGGATAAAATCAGACTCAGCCACAAATTCTGGAACGATTTCCTCGTGGAATTACAATGCCAGCTGCTCAAAAGCACAACTAGATGTACTAGGGAACACCAATATGGCAGTATCACAAATGCATTCAATTTGTTTGCAGAGATATTTTCTGTAAAGTGTTCCATATTATAAAGTTTGGTGCCTCGTCAGCATACTAAATTGCCTAAGCATGTAATGAATTCCACCTCACCCGGGTCTACTTTCCTCACCAGTAGACTAAAGTCCCAACCTCCTAAGCCAGATAAAAAAAAAACATGTTGAATCACCTGATGATTATGTATAATTGAAATTTTAGAGAATCTAGTAAATATATGCTTAAAAATAGCGAAGAATTGATGAAAACAAATTTGACGGTTAATATATTGCCATGGAATGGTAAATGAGTACAAAGACATCACTCAATAAATAAAAAACTAGGAACGCTGATGTCTCATCTATATTTCTACTTTGTACTTTTCACTGCAGGATTTTATAATCCTCATTTAGTTCCGTTTTTCACTTTCCATTTTATCCGCAAGCATTTCTTTTACATCATGGGACTAGTAGGCCGCACCACATGTGCTGGGAAAGAGGACCAAATCTGTTTTGGGCTGGATAAGGCCTAACCATTAGTGCCCATGGGGTGGGCTGGTCCCTGATATTTTTGTTCCAATATGGATAAGGGTTTAACCTAGGGCCATGCCTTCGTGAAGGCGCAAACAACGGCCCATGGTGGCCAGCAAAAACAATCAACACACATATATGCGTTGCATGTTTCACTTATGAAGAGGGATGATCTTGAAAATCAGGTCTATGGATTATAAATGAGCACGCCAATTTACTTCTATGGGCTTAACCCGGACCTGAATATTAGACTGGATGAATAGTTTGTCTTGGGTTGAAGTTGAACTACCTTTGACCAATCTCAACCCGGCCCATGTGAAATTCTGCGTATGACCTGTCTTCAGACAGGTCACGTACAAAGGCCCATTGAATCTTTCTTTTTATTTCTTTTAATCAAGAGGACCGACTGAGTTAGAACGACTTCAAGACCCGGAACGCCTGGCTGGCAAATTTAGACAGCCCTCATACAAAGGGTGGTCCAAGTCCAGACTTTATGCACATGCCCAACCTGATTCAGGCTCTATTTATTAAAATCCTGTAATGATTGCCGAGCTGAATTTAACTTAATAAGTTAATTTGAACCGCCAATTATGATAACTAGGTTTGGGTTAGTGGGCCAGAGTGTGGGGTTGGTTTAGTTGGCTTAAAGGCAAGTAAAGATTCACCCTCAACCAAATTACCCATCCATTTTATAAGGTTCTTGGAATTGTAAACAGGAAATTTTTGGTAAAATGGGTCCACCACTCCATCTAATCCTAAATTACCCTCTCTTTAAATGCCAATCTAAATTGTGGACCAATTTACTGATCCATTTTAACAAAGTTGTCCTATTCCTGCCTAAAACAACTATAATAGAGAAAACAATGAATACATTGTTACTCGAATGTAAATTGTTAGAGTAATTAAGTAGTCCAATAATAAGCTGCAGGTCTCACTTTAAAACTGATTGAGGCCTTTCTCACTATACAGTGGCATTGTGTATTTGGAATTTTACAAACGATGAACAGATACTCAATAATAGTTGGTGGGTAAAGGAATAATTGAATAAATTTGTCTTCTTTGAAACACAACCAACGGAACCGGGCCCCTTGAATTGAAACGGGAAAGGCACGTTTCTATAGAAAGGCTAACCAGCAACGACCAGTATGGCTGGAGTGAAACTGCCAACGTGGCCAAGGAATACTGTATCCGCCTATTAACAGGAGTCCATGGATAACGTCATGTATCCTTTGTAAGTGGGCTGTCGTCACCAGTATCAGGCTCTTGGCAGGTGGGTGATGCAACTATCCCGTGCTCCTCATAAATGCTCCTCTGCAGGCAGCTTTTCACCACACAAAAAATAAAAAATAAAAAATAAATCCATCCTCAATTTTCCTTTAAAAAAAAAAAATCTATCAAAGTCTCTGGTGCACCAATTTCTTTTTAAACATAAATACACACAGCAGCTCACGACCAAATTTCTTACCATCAATGCTATAGTAATAGATTTGATCGAAGAATTTAAATTTATATAGAAGGGAGCTGCCCCACTAAGTACCGATAAAACAGCTTAGGCGCAACTTATGAGCTCTAACAGAGTAAAGTCTTACAATATATCAGATTGTATATGCCAACTCAAATCTGACCCATCTTGACTAAACTAATTGCAATGTTATTGTCCAAACTATAGAAATTTAAGAAATCACTTTATTCCTATAATTTCCACCATAATTGTCTTGAGAGGAAGACCTCTCATTTATACATAAAATATCAACAACATTAATAAAAGTTTCAACTAACCTAAACTCTCTAAAAAAAAAACCTTAGTTCTAACCTATTAATCTTATCTCTAACACCCCCCCAATCACATGATTCTTTTAGGTAAAGAATTTAGAATTATTAACATTAAAAATAAAATCCTTTGATCTTAAATAAAAAATAAAAAAAAAGACATTGTAGGACGATCATGTCTTTTTGGTGATCACCGTTTATCTATAGATCCATCATTATCGTAACTCGCTTTTGTTGAGTTTGTTGGTGCCAGTGGTTTACTATGTTTGATTTGGCGCGATCTCTTCTAAAAGCTTTGATTGTGCAAATTGATGGGTATGGAGATTTGATGAAGATGACGAGATCAAAAGCCTGAAGTGGATCAATAGGAGAAGATGTTGATTTTTTATTGATGGTGATATTTGCGGAAGCAGGATCGTATCGGGCTTTATCGTAAGATCATCATCGAGCCTCATCTCTGATACCATTAAAAATTTCAAGATTCAAATGATGCCCATAATTTCACCGTAGGGTTTCATTGAATGAGAAATTACATTTATATGGCTAACCCAAACTAAACTTATCAACTAAGATAAGGATAAGTTCCTAACAACTCAAACATATTAACAAATTCTAATTAATTGATGCTATCCAACACAAACCACAAATTCAAACAGAATCCAACTTGCTTATTGAGGGTTTAGGCTGACCCTTTAATTAATCCTATATTGGGTTAACATCTTCGAATTAATTAATAAATAGGTTGAGTTTAGGTTGAATGTATCAATTTTACTTGCTGTGCTCAACCAACCTGAACGGACCAATTTTCATCCCTATCCGCAGGGCTTGATCTTTGATGGATAGACCATGAGCATGATGCTCGTTACATGTGATAATAAAATTTAACCATTGATTAGCCCACCAATGAAGCTTTTAGTTTTAACTAATAATTTGGCCATTGAGATCAGCATCTCAGTCACATCAGCTGCTGTTTGTAGACTATCGTGCTGCACAAGATGCTGTATCCTCTTCTTCTTTCTTCTTTTTGCTGCCACTTGTTTAATTTATTTTCAAATCGCTCTTTATAATAAACTTTTTGATTAGTGGCTAATACTTAATAGATTAACAATAATTAAAGCAATAGTGTGAAAACCATTGCTTCGTTTTCACCAACCATGGTGTTGTTTTCTTCTCATGTAGGTCAACCGAAGCACAACTCTTTACCATATTAGTAAGGAGCGTCGGTTCTCATTGAAAAGTCTCACCACCTCACATGCATCGTGTTAGCATTCGGTCCCAAACTTTTCATGGGGTCAGGAAAAGAAAATCCATCCATGATCCAACCTTTCAAACCAGCTGCTTAATACACATTATTTTTTAATTATTGTATTATTTTGCAAGACTACAGTGCGAAAGGATATATATTTTATCGATGTGGGAATACATACTACACTCCACCTGTGAATCACATTTTGTAGTATCAAACAATTCACAAATTCTAACGCCCATTGGCATGGGACTGCATGAAATCTCACTTGAATCAATGTGACGACCATGGTTGAATTAATAGCGTCTAAATAACTTCAACTATCTTTCCTTTTTTTTTCTTTTTTTTATCAGAAAATGGAATGTGATTCATGACATGTAAATACAGCTGAATTCATTTAATCGTGGAACATGCTCAGATTGGGTTGAATATTTAAATCCAATTATAGAAAAATATTATTATGCATCTATTTTGGTGGTGGACGCTTCCTTTTTATAGAGAATATTAATGTGAAAGAAGACAAAACTATCACATTTTATCATACTTTTTTGACCTCGTTAGGTCAAAAAAAAAAGTGTCTTTTATTTTAGTTGAAGATCACATTGGCAACAAAATCTTCAGAAAAAAGATTTCTACTTTTTATAAAAGCCTAGAAAATTGTGGTAGGGTATTGTAAATCGCCAAGGACTTGGGCTCTATATATGTGATCCTCATTTTTAAGGATTCTTAGATCCGTCCTCCCTTGAGTATCTGAGAATCTTCAATTTAAGATAAAGTATTTAAATTCCTTAAATCTGCAGACTCCTCACCTGTTATCAAATGTAAGTTTCAAGTTTTTTAGGATGGGTCCCACTTATGGGCTTGGAATGATCATATTAGGATCTATTTCAATTTGAGCTTTGATTTATGTACCTTGTTTTAATAATTACAAATTCCAAAAAGTTAGGGATATTTTGCGGTAGCCTCTTGTGTTAATGAAATTAACTTCAAATTAACAAATGGAAATCTTATTTTTTAATCCAAAGTTGACAGAAAAACGTGTTTTAGAGGTTGATTATCAAAAATGGATCTCAGTGTCACCGCAAAAGTGACTTGAACTTTGAACTTCTTTGGACTTAAAAAGTTCTGAATTTGCCCATTTAAGATGGTAAATTGGTTCTGGTGCCACAATTAATTAAAAAAAAAGAAGATGGAAAATTAGTTGAGAACGGATCACAATTTTGTTAGAGCGTTTTTTTAAAAATTTTTTTTAATTGGTAACAAAGAACTCATTAAAAGGAGAAAATTAAATAGACAGAAAAGCAAAAGGAACAGGAGGGTGCAAGAGCATTAAATCCACCTCTGAACCTACCAAAGGTGACACTTTTCAATTCCCAGCTTAGCTAGAACATTAGCCATAACATTGGCAAATCTAACCTTAAAATGGAACACAACATTAATAGAAGAACAAGGTTCTTTAATTTATTAAAAGTGAATTAAAGCTTTCATGGGGAGATCTTCCTATTTGACACTCAAGTGACTGCATCAAAAGAACTGATTTTCACAATGAGAGCTTCAGAAAATCCCTCAAAACAAATGGAGAACTTTCAAAATAGCTAACACTTTCGTTTCATTAGAGTTACTAACTTCAATATGCTTAGAGAGCATAATTAGGACCTCACTCTTACAATTGCAGAGCACTCTATCAATATCTGGTGGCCCAGGCTTGGCCCTCGATGCTCCATCTACGTTAAATTTCAAGACCCCAATAGGATGGCAGGGACACCATGGAACATATCTCCTCTTCTTGGAAAGACTATAACTCATACAAGCTTCCTTGTTATTGAGAATGTCATAAAGGCTGAAATTAGAAAATGCCTTTCTAACTGAACTCTATTTAGCAATCCTCAAAGTGACCCTCAAAACCAAATATACTTATGACAATGAAGATCCCCAAAAGACTATCATTCCTTTCCTTGCAAACAGACCATAAAAATAGTACAAACCCTCCAAAAGCACTCATCCCACAATTCGCCGCATGTGTTATATCCTTTGGGCAGCACCAAGCAATACTCCACCTCCAAAAAAAGGTATCCCAAACACTAATAGCCATCTCAAAGTAGAGAAATAGATGATTGATCGTCTCTTCCTCCTTTCCACACATTACATAGGTATCAAAGATGTTGCTAGAAGTCAATCGTCTTTTTCTATAATTGTCGACTGTGGAAAGCTTTGCCATAACAACAAGCCAATAGAAAGCTTTCACCTTACAAGGACCTAACCCCATCCAAACAAGGGAAGAAGAGGCTGCTAGAGAGGGGTTCCCCACCAAAGCCATATTGAAAGAATTTCGTTGAGAACTCCCGGAAGTGAAAAGCTTCCAAATTTGAGAGTCCTAATTAGTGCCACTGCAAAAGAATAACCTAGAACTAATATATGCCCTTGACCCGACAAATTAAGCAGACTTAAACCTAGACCATTCAATTATCAATTAGACCCCAAAAAGGGTGCCCATACTTTGTGAGTCAGGTTGTTTAGGTAACGAGGTAATCGCGAGTTATTTCCAGCCTTATGCCCATAAGGCGTTTGCAATTGAGGAGGGAAATTGGTAACTATCTAACACGAACTAATCAGGATTTTTACAATCTAGAAAAGTTTTCTTGGTAGATTGAATTACTGAAATGAACCATTCATCTTAGCTATAATTCATTAACCCCAGGGACCAGTATTACCCTGTTGGTGTCTCTTTTTCATTTATTTTTCTAAAGAAGGTTTCAAGGAACTTTTTCCCCAACTGCATTACTTGTGCTACACGTGCTACACAATTTTAACACAAATGAAGCTTCCAACAAAAAAATTTAACAATGAGGATTGTTTACCCTCAAGCTAGCTATGATGAGTCGCTGTAGTTAGGTGGTTCTGTTGAAGGGCAAGCATTCTTAGAAACAGCGTTTGGCAATGTACGGTCTTCAACTTTGATCTATCTAACTTAAAAAGTTGCCATTATTTGTGAAATACAACTTCTATTCATTTGTTTATAAGCCAATAGATTGAAATTAAGCCGCTTGAGGCCCCTTTCTTTTCGTGGAATTAATTTTTTAGGAGTTTATGGTAGAGGGAAATTTTCTCATGAGGAAATCTCCACCACTAGTGGAAGCTTTTATTTCGGGGGGGGGGGGGGTGAGTCTTTTGACAGGCTCACCTGTACCTTCAACGTTTGGATGCACAGGTGCAAATTTTGCTCTTGGTAAAGTGGGTTTCCTCTAATTTATGCCTGGATTAATGGATGCTGACATGTTATATATCTCCGATAATGACGATGATCTCATTCGACTAGGATCCAAGAAAGTTGAGGGAGACTAAGAAGTACCATCAACAACAAAACCTCCCAAAATTCTCAGATGGTTCCTTGAGATGTTGAACTTAATACTAAATTAATATATTATGCTAGCAATTAGATAGAAGGTGGTTTTTTTTTTCCTCAACCAAAAGGGATTATGACTAAGAGAGAGCTTGCACACATTGGAATGAATGCCCACACGTGCAAGAAAGGATGCTCACACACGTAAAAACCCACACACGTGAGAAACGATGTACACACACATAAAAACAAAAGACTACACAAGTGAAACAGGAGGTATATTCAGGGTCCTAATTCTAGATAGTTAGGTAAAAACTATCGTTCATTTTCACTAGGAAAAAAAGTTGTTTTTTGATAGAAGGTGATTTAGATGAACTCATACACTTCCAAAAGTTTTTCACAGCACCAAAGATCCATAAATGACCATCAAATGATCTCCTATTTAGTGAGAAAATAAATTTAAGGGGAGATGAAAATAAATACATAGTCATCACTCTAATAAATCAAACACTAATAAGTTTAGTTTGACACTGCCAAATTTTTACTTATAGGGAGATGAGAACCCTAACTTGGATGATCTAGAACCTTTTTTTTTTTTTTTTTGCAAGAGTTGGTAATGAATTTAGAACAGATTCGTTGTGCATCCCATCCATGACTAGCAACAGGCAGGCATGTGAAAGTTCAGCTGAGTATAAATAAAATATGGTGGGGCCAATCATATGCCTTGCCTGTGATTCTACATATTCTACATTAGACCCAATGCATATAAAAGTCCTTACATGAGCCTTCATATGCATCCCGTGAGTCAACAAAAGAGAGGACTAGCCTCTTCTAAATTGGGAATATATATTATTTTTATCTCACTCCAAATATGGCAAAGGACACATCTATCTAGAAGGCAGGTTTCTCAATAATTTCAACACTTCAATTGGTCTACACTCATATCATATACAATGTCGCCTAGGACCATGTTGCCAAGGTTCTGATTATAGTACATCTTTTCTGGTGAAAACTAAGAAACCCACCAAGGGGCAGATGAGGTTGCTTTATTTATGCTCTACCGAAAAGATGCTTCTTTTGTGGAGATGGGGTCAAGGCAGGACTGAAGACAGATGATGCGTCCCAGCATCAACAATAAATGCTTTATTGGAGAAGATAAGTGGGTTGGAATTATTAAAAAAAAAAGAAACATGGTAGCTTGGAATTTTCTTGAAATGTTGATGTTGATCGTCGGAGGTTTTCAAGGCAGAGAAAAGGTTAGTCAAAATATAACTAAATAGTAGACTCGTCAAAAATTGACATTCACTTCCAATGGTCCTTCATTTGGATAGGCCGGCCCAAAATCTCACACTCAATGGGTAATACTCACTCCTGTGAGTAATCGATAATCTAGGTAGCTCAGTTGGTTAACAATCACATATCTTGCTTAGTTGCTTAAGATTTGATTCCTAGGTATGCTGCCTTTTTTTAGTTGTATGGTCTCTCTTTCTCTTTGTACGGGCTTTCGTCCCATATTTGTGAGTTCTTTTTTTTTTTTTTTTTTTGGCTTGTATTGGCTTTTTTTCTCACTTGTGGGGGCTCTCTTTCGAAGTGCATGAGTGCTATCATAGGTTTCAAGTTTCAACCCCCATGGCTTTGGCCCTTGGGGTAGCAAAAAAAATAAGAGAAAGAACTCTTGAGTAGTTTCTAAAGGCCTTGTTAAAGGAAGGAATATCTCACTCCTGTCTGTTTCTAAGAATTCGAATTCTAACGGGCTTTATGAATTCCCAAATGCCATCCCCCACTTTTGTTTTTGGCAACCCAGCAAAGGGGTTAGGACTTGTATACAAACACCAACACCAACACCAACACCAACTCACACATGCGGACTAGCACATGTGAGAGGCACACACAACTCACACATGGGGGATAATGGGACAACACACACGTAAAGGACACACACGCATGATAATGGGATCACACACATGTGAGAGACACACACATAATTCGCACATGCGGGATAATGAGATCACATACATGTGAGGACACACGCAACTTACACATGCGAGTTAATGAGGACTTGCATGTATGAGAAAATACAACAAAACTTAGAATGCAAGATAATAAAACTCGCATGTGTACAGAGAGAGGTGGTAATGTTTGAACGCCGAAACCTCGGCGTAAGAACTAACACTCCTTATCACTAAGGTAAGGAGCAGATCTTGCCATCCGCCACTTGGTTACACAAATGCTAAGTACCATGTATTATTTTAGAAACTGGGATTCTAACAACTCTAGAAGCCAAAAGTGATATTCCAAATGGGTAGTTTTATGAATTCTAATGCACCTTTGTTTAATGCATTTTTCATGGAAAGAGGAACAACAAAATTGTTCTGGTGTTTTTGTGGGCTTCCTTTTTCACTGTTGTATGTGAACAGTGTTTCCCAATGAGACGCACTATTTTTACCTTTATTTTGCAAATTTGTATTCCCACAACTCTGCTGACTTCCATTTCCTCAAAAGGCCAAACAAGTGCTCCCTAGAAAAAAACAAAAGAGAAGACAAGAATTTCCGACCTTATCATAGCACTAAGCATAGGGCAAAATAGGTTGGACCAACTCAGGGGCCAGCCGTTCCACGAGCTGACATGGCACAGGCCAAGCCGGGGCTCCCACACACAAACACACACATATACCTAAAATTAAGAAATTATAATATATCATAAATCTTAAAAACTTGAAATAAAATTTACAACTAATAAGCGGGCCCCACTATCTTAATTAGATATCTTTGCTGGGCCGGGCCACAGGCCTGGATACCCGGGCCCAGCCTGGACCAGGTCAATGTCACGTTTGACATCCTTGGCCCACTAAGTCGAATTAAATTTTATATAAAAAAAGGATTCAGAATTTAGTAGTACCGTTATTCAAAATATACAAATAAAAAGACTATAGTGCAGAGTGCAGACCGGCAAACAAATTTCAAAGCATTAAAAAAAGCAAAACCCTGTTGGTAGAAACTGATTCCCATAAAATTATAAATTAAGACACCCTTATTGCCAACAAGTCCTTGAAATAGAAATAGAAAGAAAAAATTCGGTAACCTTTTATTAAAGACAGGCATCTGAAGTTAATAAAGGAAAATACCATCAATCATAGCCGGAGGTTCCAGAATTTTCCTTTGGAAGAAAGGAAGTGGTGCCCAAATCTTAATGAGGATGTCATAATTTAAAAACAAGAAAGGTCCCACACACATAGCAACTGTTAAGTATTCCGCACATTAAGAAAAAAGGAAGAAAGAAAATTAGCACTAAAGTAAAAAAAAAAAAATTAAAGATTAACCGAATCTATAGTGGGTGCCATTTCCATTTTAAGGGTTGATGCTCTAATTTCTGAAGATGCGTTTTTTATTTAAAAAAAATTGAAAAAGTCACATACAGATGGGAGTAAGACACACTCTGTTGGACTGGTGGCTGACCCTAAATATTCTGGGCCGTGAAGATCTATACATAAAACTGAAGCTCTTTTGCAGTGATTTGGGTTGTGTTTTCCTTTTTATTGTTGTTGTTGTTGTTGTTGTTGTTCTTGTTTTCTGAATCCATCCAAATTCAAGATAAATTCTTTCAATCTTTCTGGGCTTTCCTAGAAACATTGTATGTGTCATGGGGTCAATTTGGTGTAATAGATGAAGGCCTGTCCGATTATTTTAGGCATCACCAAATCATGGAGCAAAATTATACGAACCTGAATACCAAGACTCTTTGGACATGTTGCACTTTATTAAGATCTATTGTTACTACTTTCATCCTCATTCTCTTCAACCTACCCACTTCCATTTGTTTCAACCTACCCACTTCAATTTGGTAGGCCATCCGCTTGTATAGAATAATTTTTTTGCACCGATACCATTGCCAATCTGCACATGTCTAAATTATCTTAAATGAGTTTTTTTTACTGTATTACATATTGTTGCTTACTTTTTTTTATTATTATCATTTTTCGATGTCAAAGAAACTTTCATCGAAATAAAAAGAAGAATTTACATCATAGCATCGACAATTACATGTTGAATGAAACTCCGGTGACCCTGTCCTTTCGGTAATGGGATGCCTTTTGAGGTACCTTTTGAGATATCATCAAGCCATGGTGGTTCCATCGCATTGTTGGTCGTGATTCCTAACCAAAACCGACACCCTAACCTGAGAATCGAGGGTTCGACATTTCCAACTATATCGAAAAAAACAGGCCCTTTATACAGGTTAAGCACATTCTATTTACCCTCAAGAGGTCAACCCGACCCATTGGCCTATTGCCACGCCTGCCTGCCTTGGGTAAACCTCCAAGTCATGTGCATCAGATGTACATACTGGACAAAACCTAAGGTCACCGAGTACAACTCTGTTATCCCAAGAATTGCATCTGGCTGCCATGATTCTCCACTTACACAGGTACAACCAATAATTCTGTATCATAAAGTTGGGACCATTAGTAATCATCCAAAAACAAATATGGACTTACTATGTCATGCAATCAAAACATTTGTTCAGCCCAGGGCGCAGTGCAAGATAAGTAAACCATGTTCCAAACTGTTTCCTATGATAGGTCCTATTGTGGATGAAAGATACCGAATGAACCCTACTGGATGATCCTGGATCTTCAAATTTTATCCTTGGGCCCAACTGTACATGTACTAACTTGGATATTGCAATGCAAAAGGCAAGATTTCTTGTTATTCTCATGATCAGAGAGTAGGGCCTTGCGGTTCCTGGGTTTAGTAAGGGAGTCCAGTGAGAGACATGGGAATGCCAACACTCAGGCTCGATGCTCCGATTGCTGATGGATATACTCAGCTAAAATCATGATACTTAACAATTTATGACAGATGCTAACAGAAACTCTCATGTCCTTATTCTCTGTTTTGCTATATCAACAGCCAACGTTTTCTATTATGATCTACATGACAGAGATCACCAAGCACAATTTACACCAAAAATCACCAAGCATTCTTACACAGTAATCGATGATTTTAAGAAAAATGATGAAAACATTATAGCAGTTTAAGTGCCATTAAATAACAACCAGATGCATGCAAATATTAATACCACGAGTATGCCAAAAAGCTTTACATATCACACTGCTTAAGTTCAGAGCAGCCTTATAATTTATTTCTGTTTGTTCAAATGATTCAAAGGACCCATCCCTGAATGAAGTTGCTCTCGCCAGCTATGGTCCTAGGAATGGCAGCTTCTGGAGGAACCAAGTGTGGGTGGTACCTGTTTCCATCAATTATCACATTAGCAGCACCACTGCAAGCATTTTTCGCAGGTTACATAAACAAAGTAGTGAAGTACAGATCCTTTTAACTCAACTATGATTGTCTTTGGACTAGTAGTTGATAATTGAAACTCAATTCAATTAACTCAAAAGGTCATATGAGGTCAAATTACATTAAAGATTTGACTATTAAGAAAAATTGAGATTATAACCCTAGTACTTGGACTCCTCAATTTTCAGCCAACTCATAAGACTCAAATTGATGTAAACTTGACTTAAAGCCAAATCTAATCAGGCCAACTCCGTCAATTCAATGTGCTGTCACAGTTTATGAACTATGACAATCCAAATGTCATGCTGAAGCTAAAACTACCTGGTTTCTGATGCATCAAAACTTAATTTTTCAGCAAATGAAAATAATGGAGAAAGAAAAAATCATACCCAATTTGTAATGTGGGTTCACAATCCATAGGGCCTGATTGAGACGGGTGCAAAGAGAAAGTGTTGTTTCCAACCACTGCTCCAGATTCCCATGACCCTTGAAATCCTCTAAAGGCACCTTCGGCCTCAAGCTGAAATAGAAACAAAAAACAACTAAGAATTGATTGCTAGCAGTTCACAAGAATCTATACCGTACTATGTCATGAATCTAGTAAAACCTTATGTTTGAGCTGCTTGTTTATGTCTCCAAGTTGACGCTCCTGTTAGTGTGACGAAAATATATAATTAAAAATAAATAATAATAAAGAAGTAAATAAGAGATTAAAGTTAGCAAGTAGTATGCTACAAAATATCAACCATCTGATGCTGAATGACTGAAAAATAGAATATTCCAGTGAGATGATGGTGTTTCATCCCAGTTTACTCCTCGTAAAACATTAAAAATAAGAAATGTGATGGTTTAAGAATATGGTCCCTTTCTAATGTGTTAGTCCACTTGCCAGACTACCTTAAAGATAGCATTAGCGTATCTTTCAATGTCCCTTGATCAGTTGTTGCTTTCCAAGCAAACACTTAGTGACTTGTGAGTGCTCTGTGGTGCCTTAATGATTTGTATGTGGGCGCATTTGATTGCCTCATGATGAAATTCCTTTAACTGAAAATTAGGGGGAGGGTTGGCCTTAGGTTGTCAGCCAGTCAAAAACTCTGTAAAACCAAACTGGGTCTACTTTTCAAAGGTAGTACAGTACCTACCCCTACATCGTCAGGAATTAACATTTGGAAATGATGCACTTGAAAAAGAAAGAAACATAATGAATGCCAATAAATTTTGATCACTTGAAAAACCTAAGAAAATATAAAAATCATCAACAATATCAATTATGCATGAAAAATTCCTGAAGCACATCAATTTCAATTTTGCTGTGGAAGAGAATTATGACATGAATTCAGCAGTAACGGCACATGAAACTTTGGTCTGGGACCTTGATCACACATCCAAAGAAAACACAAACTTTGCACTAAAACACTGGTTTCATCAGATAAAAAAATATTATAAATCTATATTTCAATTAAAAGAACCAAATCTGCACCCAATTTATTTGAATTAAAGCCTTCCCATTTGAAAAGTTACATGCACATGAATCCTTGTGCTACCTTATTTGAACTCCTAAAGATCTCAAATTGTATCTTAAAACTATAAACTTTGTCCTTGACTCTTATCCTTCAAGACTCCATAATAAATTTAGAAGACACAACCCACTCACTACTAAGGCTCCTAAGCTGAACTAAAAGACATAAAAAACAATTCTGAATTAATGTTCAATTTAATCAACAGAGGTTCATAAATCCATTACAACTAGCCAAAATCTTCTTAAAATCATATATTGGACTCAATGGACAGTTGAATGGACTATGAAGTTCCATCAAATTGTAGCATCTTGGCTTGTTCAGTGCATAAAATTGGGCTGTTCATATATAAAAGAGATTATGCTTGGGGCTGACTGCATCGGCATCTTGTCCATATAATTCACTTAATCTACATCATGACAATAATTTCATGGGAAATCCAAACATTCTAATGAGAAACATGCTATCAGACTATCTTTTGTAGTGTATTTTCTAAAAATCAAAGTAAAGTGGTCAAAGAAAGGGGGAAAAATGAGGCTTGGGCTTAAAATTTATAGCTTCACCAAGCTCTTCATTCTTATGAATACCCAGATTACAGAATGCAGTAAACTTGCCACTAGGCTGGACACTGATCATATTAAGCCGCTTTTACTCTGTATCTTTATTCGGATGAAAAAAAAATGTGACTTACAGTTCATTGGTTAAATCAAAAGCTGACAGGAATTTGGTGCAATCAAGAGGTTATCAGTCATCTAATTCTTTCTTGTGAAAAATTCAACATTTGGAATCACTTCAAAAGAAAATTCTAGAATCTTCTAAAGTTTCTATCTCACCGTCATCTAAAACTTCCTAAAATGTCGAATATCGAACTTTGGGAATTCCATCTTGTTCCTCTTTTTTGCCATCTCATCAAAATTCTACCCAACATTTTCCCATACCATTTCTCTACCAAATGACCATATAAGATATCAAGATGGCAGAAAGACTAACATTACTCAGTGTTGTATGCAATTATAGGGGTACTTAACAGACTACACTAAATGTTACTCAATGGTCTGACTGATTGTAGATGTTGTTGTACTAATGAATTGGACAAGAAAGCAAGTAAATGGTATGTTAAAACTTTGGAGAGTTCCTTTGCGTCAAATGGCTTAAAAATCAGCAGATTAAAGAAAATTTATGGAGTGCAAGTTAAGTGGATCTGAGGGCACATAAATTGACTACTCTAGTGGGATTGATTCTGATATCTGGGAACAATATTAGTGTTAATAACCAGTAACACCAAAAGCTTGAGCTTTTGGTGTTATTGATTATTAACATGGTATCAAAGCCAGAGGTCACAAGTTTGAAACGCTTGGGAGGCATGTTACCTCCATTTGTCTATTTTGTTTGGTATGGTCTGTTGGGTTTTGAATTCAAATGGGAAGATACATTATTGTGCCATTCACTAACAACTCGAGCTTTTGGTAATTCTGTTTATTAATATGGTATCAAAGGCAGGGGTAATGTGTTCAAATACCTCGGGACGTGTTTCTATCCATGTGCGGAGCCCCACACATGAGGGGGGTTATCACGGCCCTTTGATATACATTATTCTATCGTTCACTATCAGCTCAACCTTTTAATGTTACTGGTTATTCACATGGTATTAGAGTCAAAGGTCATAAGTTAGGAACCCCTAGGAGGCATGTTACCTCCATCTGTCTGCCTGGTATGTCTATTCCTTCTCTCTATTGTGTTTCGAATTCGAATGGGAAGGGGTGGTGATATACATTGTTATGCTGTTCACTAACAGCTTGAGCTTTTGGTGTTACTGGCTATTAACAATTAGAAAATGATGGAGGGTTCTAAATAACAAATACAATTAACACAAACTAGGCAAAGTGGAGATAAGCAAGTATTAGAATGTTGAGTTACTGTTGAATGCAGCTTGAACTAAAAGGGCATTTTTAAGATAGCTGTCAGAACTACTCGTTTTACTAAATAGAAACCAAGCAATGAAGAAATGAGAAGATAAGGTACATATGACCGAAATAAGCAGTACCATTTTATAATTTATCAGAGTATAATTATCTACGTAATAGTTCATTTTATGTCATCACCACCACCATCATCATATTAGCCTTGTCTTGGAGGTAGGCTGCCAAGGGACATGACAGTTCTCTAGGGGGTGATAGGTAGCCAGGTTGCAATGGGGAGGCATCATCCAATAGTGTCTTCACAAAATTGGGGTAGATTAGGATTATGCAAAAGAAAAAAAGAAAGAAAAAAGATCATTTTAGATCATACCACTGATCTGAAGTTGGCTTAACGTATTCTACTAAAGATACCAATTAAAACCAAACCGCCATTCTTTCTTAAAATACTTGCACACAAGTGAGATCTCTTTCTCTCTCTCTCTCTCTCTCTCTCTCTCTCTCTCTCTCTCTCATACATACACACACATGCATAGTGTTTGACTACAGATGAAAGTGAAAAAATGGATAGGAGGTGAATGAGCTTGAAAAAGTAACCATCATCGTGGCCTAGTCCAAACTATGCATCTTCACCTTTGTGAGTTTTGCATTTCTCCTTCACTATATTCAAGGTTATAAGGATATTTGTATTGGCTAAATTCATGTGTTGGACAAAACTTGGGTCTATTGAGTTGTATTTTTCATTTAGAATAGATTGTGGTTGCGCGTCGGATAAGCTGAATTGAAGATAACGCAAATTGAAGTATTTTTCCAAGGATAATAATGCTTAAAAAGGTCATATCTCACAAACCGAGCATCAGATACGGGCAAGCTATCTACTATTAAAAAGCTTGTGTCAAGTAGCTATCCTTAGAGCCCAAGATTGCGTAAATCGAAGCTAAAATGACAAAGTTATAGCTTCGAAAAATTTACAGATGAGCGCAGAAAATTCAAGCGCACTAGAGCGTCCATTTGACTGAACTTAAGTGCCCATGACAATGGCTAGCGAGCTTGAGCTCTTATTTAATCGTGCTTGAGTGCAAAGACGGTAGAAGCCCACTGACTTACACAAAAACCTTTTTTATTTGTGCCAGAGTTACCTATTTTATTTAGATTTGCTTCTAACCCTAAGGCATTAATTATGAGCTATAAAAAAACGGTTTCTCTCAACCCAAAGTACAACATAACATAGGGAGCTCTTCTTATTTTGAATTGGGATTGCTATTGGAGAGATTATCTAAAGCTTCCATGAAAGATTGGGTTGAAGGCTTTAAGTTCTAGAGTTGATGCTTCTACTTCATCGTAGGAGATTCGTGGCTTCTATTTCCTTATAAAAGATTGTTCTCTAAGCATAGAGATTGTTCGTTGTAGAGATCAAGGTATTAATCGCAGGACACCGAGGGATTGCGTACTGTGGACATCTACAAAAAACAACTGCAACGCCTTATGCCGAGAGACTGACTGTAGTGTTTTAAGTATATCTAATACCGCGGAAGTTAGTAATTAATTTTGTCCACTTTAGACTAGTGGTTTTTTTCCATTTGGGTTTCCATGTTAAATTGTGTACTATGTTCTTTGTGTGATTGATTGCTTTTATTATTCCATTGCATAAAAGTAGTAATCGAATCACAATCTAGAATAAATCCTGGGCATTAAAAACTTTCAAGGTCATTTCAACAATAACTCCAGTCTAACTTGTTTTTCCTCACTACTTTACTCAAGTCTCAAGTGGTCTCCTCCTTTTCTCTAAGTTATTTGAACTACTAACCCCTCAACACATCGTACAGGGCCTCATTCAAGTTTTCTGTGCACATGCCCAAACCCATCCAATTTGTATTCTTTGATTATTATTTTTTTACACAGGAAGCTACCTGTACATTTCGTTGTATGTCTGCATTACCAATTTTATTGTTTCTTGTAACTCTACAAAACCATTTTTAGCTTTCACATCTCAGATACATATACTTTAGCTTCTTCTAATTTCTCACAACTTATAGTAGAGAAGCTCTAATAGTTCAAACTACTTAACTTCAACTATTCAATAGTAACAATAAAACTGGTGACAGTGATATCGAGTCAAATCAACATGGACCTCTCACATGAGTTTTTTTTATTTTCATCATGTTTCAAGGAAGTTGCAAGTAGCAATGTGTTCTCAATTTTCTAAAGGGCTAAAGGACCTGTTGGCTAGTGTCATGCAACAACCGAATGTACTAGTGTCAGACCCTGGTAGGTTCTAGATCTCCAGTCATTTTATGAATGGTGCACCACTTCCAAGTTCAACCAGTGGGGATCTACAAAAAACTAGTCCACAAACTACCCAGCGGAGTTCAATATTGGAATCAGAAATTAGCAATATGACATGGATACAAACATACATCAAATTGAGAGTATGAATTACATACTGTGGAAGACTTTTTTATCAGAGATCATAGACATGTTATAAATGACATGACCTTTCGCAGTAGTGAATTAAAATAGACAATTCTAGTCCAACTCTGACATGCAAACCTTTTTGCGGAGTTCTTCCATTTGCTCCATCATAATTTGCGTCTGCATTAATTAAGATCATCATGTCAGCGTTACATCTGATTTTACACTCACAAATATTGAAAATGAGAAAATTTAATGAATATTATTTATAAAATTGCTATTGCACTTTAATTTAGTTTTGATTTGTAAGAAAAAAATATTTTAGAAACAACCAAGCAATACAGCAGGGAGAAAAGAAGAGGCAACTAGATGGCATGCACACAACATTCTGTGCCGTTTGCGGGAATCTTTCTTAGAATTTTCCATCCGCGTTGTTGGTGATGTTCAAGGGTCATGGACTTGATATTGATGTTTTGTTTGGGCACTCTTTGATCTTATAGAAGACTAATTAAACTTCCTAGGTGGTTCATCATCACTGTATAGATTATAACAGTTTCCAAGGTAATCTCCAACTTGTCTAATTGTTCAATTTAACAAATAGCCCCTAATTAAGGTAAATGAACCATCCTTAGGGCACATTGTCACACTAGCATTGCACAGTGATATTTTTCAACTCACTGATTTCAGTGATTGATGTAGATAGGGGCAGCAAATCTCCTACAGGTGGTAAACAAAGACCATGTTTAATAGCTGATATCCCTACCTAGTGTTATATAAAAATGGATGGTTAAGATAAATGCAAAATTGTGGGGCCATTGACGTAGAAAGGGCCAGAAATTTTCTTATATATATTTTTTGCAAATTCACATTTCCATACCTGGCTCCTTAATAACCTCATTAACATTTCTTTTTTTTTTTCCATAGCTGGCTCCTAATTAATTAGCAATATGTGCAGTACATTTTCTGCCTCTTGTATGCTTTTATGGAAATTCATATGTTACTTACCTTTCTGAATGCTTATGTATTAATTTTTATGTCAATGTGAATGCTATTTTTATGCAAGGCCAGGCTGATCTCTCTCACTCCTCTAAATGGCTGCCTTATATCATCTATTTGTCATACATCTCCGGAAGAGAAACCAATTTTTCTATCTCATTATATCGTCTCAACCTCTGATGAAACTATCAGGGTAGAAGATGGCTATAGTTGCATGTCTGTTCCATTCACACAGTAACAGCCAGACACAGACAAGGAAAAACAATGGCAGGAATAGACCCTAGATCTAGATTCTAGAGTGTCTCAAGAAAAAAGTCATCTCCTATGCAAGTAAATCCTTCTACGCTTCAATTTCAACTATTGTTTTCCACATCCCACTGTCACCACGCATTTCTCACACATTATATCCAACAAACTCCATTGCTATCCCTCTTTGTATTTCCAAGTTTTTTGTTTACTTTTCAAAAATTATTCCCATGTGAGCAGTTGTAACATTCATTTATAATGTTCATTTCTAGATCAATATCCTGATTATTAAGATAAACCAGTCATTGAGAGATCTTCGTCCATGCCTAATTCCCTTTAGGGAAAAGGAATGAATAATCTAGATGATGGACAGTCAAGCTGTGTATCCAATTTGAGTGCAGTGGATAACTTAAAGAGGAAACCACAATAAATTTTGTCTCAAAACAAAAACACTAATGATGATGATGATGATAATTCGACATAGCTATTTTAGTTGTGGCCACTGTGAAAGGTATACAAAATCAAGCAAATATAGAAATGCGGAATCTCAAATATAGATCAAGTACCTTTCTCTGCCTTGCTTTAGAGAGAGCTACTTCAAGTTGTCTTTCCAGTTGTTGCAGTTCTTTCACATTAAGTGGTCCAAGATCTTCTCCCAGAAGATGCCTTGACATACAAGACAACAACAGTTGTTATGTCAATGTATACTTATCAACACTTGCAGTTAACAAGAATAGCTCTGGAATCACAATCAAAATGAATAAACAAGTTAGAGAATAACCTTTGTGAGCGCTGCAGGGATTCATATTTTGCCTTTAACTTGGACACTTCTTGGTGCCAACCCTATGTTGACAAATTAAACTTAAGTCAAATAATAACGTGTATCGACGCTTAACATAATGAACATACTTAAGGATTCGAACACTCTAAATTATCAAACATAAAGAATAAAATTAGCATGAATGAATAGAATGCATGATGTGTGTTTAGCTAAGCAAGCAACTGGATTGCTGTCAAGTGCCACTTTCTATTCCAAGGTAGTTAATATACTTCGCAGGTTAACTATCTCTGCCATAACCCTCATGGTACCAAGCTCTTCTCCAAGATTGGTCTATAGAATGTCTACCACTAGATTTGCACAAGCCCAGACTAGTAAACATATAGAATTCATTCAGAATGTCCAATTATAGAAGAAAAATTCATGCGGCTTATGACGGAAGTATTGAGGTTTTTCATTGGGAAGTTTGTGGTGGTACTATTCTTTGATGATATCTTGGTAGTCAGTGCTGATCCAAGTAGTCATATAAAGCATTCAAGACAGATTTTTAAAGTACTAAAGGGCAAGAATCTCTACATTGATCTTAAGAAGAGCACCTTCATTGCAGAGAGTCATCTTTGTCCATTATTTCGTTTTCCCACAAGGCATCTACATCAATCCAGAGGGTCACAGCTATCTTAAAATGCCTATTCTATGGACTTTGATGGGGGTGTGATTTTTCAGTGGCTTTGCCGCATTCTAAAAAAGGTTCAACAAGAACTTGAGCTTAGTGCTTGATATAGTCACAATGCTATGAGCAAAATAAGTTTGAGTGAACTCCTGAGGATGAACAAGCTTTCATGTTGATCAGAAAGAAATAGACAAACTCCAATCCTGACGGAGTCCCGACAAGTGAAATTGGACTGTCAAAGGGCCCAAATTGATGAAACCAGAAAAGATCCAGCAAATACAGAAAATTGAAGAAAATTGAAAGAATCCAGAAATTGCATAATTAAGCAAGGTACCAAAAGAACACATCATAACTAACCTTAGATGCCTTCTCTATCTCTATACAGCCACATACGACCAAAAGAGATTGAAGAAAAGAAACTGCTAAACTGATGAACTTTTATTTCATGTACTGTAAGACTGTTCTCAAACAGCTGACCCATACATTTTTAGTAATGTGTGTAACCCTTCATAAAACCTTAAGAGACTACTATACTAACCATACTTTCTTTCTACCCTAATCAGATTCCTAAACATGACTGAATTTCTAAAATAATCAAAAGAGAGAGAATTCCAACTCTCTGGACAACCCAGACAACTTTGGACATTCTACTTTAGGCTCCATAGGATCCATGGTAGGGAAAGTGGACCCCCCTATCTTCCAGAGTGCCTTTGGGTGACCCTAGGGATGTAGACCCTTATTGGGTTTGGGTCCAGGTTGGCAAACTCCAGCCCAAAATAGTCCATGTTCTGGACTACTTAGAATCTCCAGAACATCAATTCTAGTTAATGCTGGCAAATGTAAAATCCCCAGTTTCTTTGTTTTTCCACAACAGCCCTTGACATCAATTCTACTTAATATTTGGGACCGTTTGGGGCCTGAAACTTGATTCAACCCTCGTAGGCCTTCTTGTGATGCTCAAATTGCCCCATCAATGCTTGGCCAACGAAAAATTTCAATCCATAATCAAATGTTCACCAAATCCTCACTTTGAAAAACTATAATAGATTATCAAGGCGGAGGTGGGCGAGTCCAAAATTGGCACTAAATCCTCTTCCATTCTTTCTGGTTTGCTTGTTGGGAAGTCTGCAGTCCTATTGCATCCGCAGTCATAATGCATCCCTGCACATCCACTACTCTGCTGGAGTTCTATAGCAACAGATATTGTAGTGATAAATTCAATGGTCTGGTTTTGAAGAGAGAGAGAATCA
Organism: Sextonia rubra; assembly: GCA_037013555.1. Classification (NCBI taxonomy): domain Eukaryota; kingdom Viridiplantae; phylum Streptophyta; class Magnoliopsida; order Laurales; family Lauraceae; genus Sextonia; species Sextonia rubra. Next base: position 10,243,011 of record JASUAD010000009.1, read on the forward strand.
CTGGAAGACATTTTTTTGGATGCAGCTACTGCAGCACTTGTATACTTAGAAGTCAGACCTGCCTGTTGAGTGCTCTATATGCACAAACAGTCCACTGCCTTCGAAAAGCTTGTAAATTGCAATTATTTGTGGGTTTAAACAATCCTAGAAATGTGGACTTCTCAATTAACAGAATTTCAGATTAAAGAACTCCAGAACAACAGTGCTTGAGTTGGGATCACTTGGATTCACTTCATGCAAGAAGTTCCTTTCTTATTTATTGACAGCTATCAGCTATAAATGCAAAACACACGCAGTTCATTATCACAATAAGGCATGTTTATCATGAATCATGTGTTTTCTACTAGTAGTAGAAAAGTATCTAAATCTGAATCACGATCCCCTTAGTTACAATTTAAGTGAATCAGTGAATGATAGGAACCTTAACTTCCAAGTGTTTGAACCCAAGGTCTCCTAATATGGGATAAAATCTATAGCATTCTTTCCATTAACAAATTGAATGACTGTCCAAAGCTAATAAAAACACAGAAAAGGAACTCAGGTCACATGATATGTTCAAATAATTGAAGGTTATTCATTTGATAAGTCACATGTCACATGAGTTGTTTTTATTTTTTATTTTTATTTTTAGTGTCAACTGTTAATAACTCTGACCATTTGACCAACAACTTTACAAGTGATAGTAAAAAAAAAAGACTAAATAAAGTAATGGACTGCATTTAATATAGGAAAGGCAAATATTAGATGGCCATGATCTTCTTACATAGGTAACATTGGACTGTGTCAATAAATCATAACAACCATTTGGATAGTTCATGAAGTGCGCCATGCTTAATTTGATGGCTCTGATCTTCCCACATGTATACTTTCTTAATCATTGTTTATTCATAAAGTTGCCTATCAAGTTAATAGTTTAGGTCAGAATTGGTGGCTACCATTTGAGTAGTTCATCAACTGGGCCATACATCTAAGAGATAAAAGATGGTTAGTAACATTGCCCGACAGTCCACTTAATGAGAAATGCTTTCACTTATTTACTTGGATGTAAAAATAACTGTGGTTATTACTTGTTAGGCCTTGTTCCATGACCTAAGATGGGGATCCCCACATGAACAGCTTATATTAAGTGTAGCCCACTCATAGTCACACATGCATTTCTGTAAAATAAAGATATTTAAGTATTTGAAAAATATACACTTAACTTTCCACAAAAAAAAAAACATCTAATCAGTTTTTTTTTCAAATATTGTACACTTTTACCAAAAGTAAAATTTTCCCTTTGCTGCCACAGCAGAACCATACCTTAGGCATAAAGAAGTTGATGAAACGTGTAATAAGGAAAAAGAAATAAGCCAAAAAAAAAAAACCTGCGTTTCATGGTCGGATATATTAGCATCTTGTGGATTGTAGCAGCAACGTTGATATCGCTCAAGCGTTTTGTTCATACTGTCAAGGAAAAGCACATCATAGTTAAGACAATTCTAAATTAAAAAAGAAATTCCATTTTTCATTTTTCATTTTACACTATCTAATTAGCCATTCACTAAAAGTAAAGTAAGTATGGCCAACTGCATGAATTGTACTTCGGCCATGCATCTCTCCATGGAGGAGACGGGATTTCAGAGCACGTTTGTGACTACTAAAGCCGGAAGAAAAAGAGAGAGAGAGAGAGAGAGAGAGAGAGAGAGAGAGAGAGAGAGGAGCACGTGTGAAGCTGATACAATCAATGGGCACCAAGATGATAATCTTAATTGAATCTAATATATCAATCCAAAGCACACATACCTGCAATTAACGCATAACGCACTTTAATATCCATCATCATCATCATCATCAAAGTCTTATCCTAACCATGTTGGGGTTGGCTACATGAATTCTGTTTCTCCATTCCGAACACACTTTAATATCCAATTGGCATTTAATACAGAAGTAAACTAAACAGGTGAAATGAATACAACGGAGAAGAAAATCTCAAATGACTGAAACACCGCTATTAAGTTAATATTCTCCATTTCAGAGGAAAACAGAGGCAAACAATGAGAACAATTTTGCATAATACCAACATGGCATGCAGCCATCATGCAAACTGATTTGGGTGTGTAGTTTTTGAGTTCCTCATGAAGGGATTACACAAATCATCATAAACTAAACCATGCTGCCTAAAACCTCTTACTCTATATATGTATCAACAACTTAAGCAATGTCACCAGGGCTCTGTTTGCCTGCTTTAAAACACACATGAGTTGAATAAACAAGGTGGTTAAAAATAAAGATCAAAGCTGAATTTCAAAAAATGAGCATCAAATAGCGTCTTCTTTTGATTCTATTCCCCCAAAAGAAAAAGTTATTTGATGTTCATTTCCAGAAATTAACCTTTTATCTTTAGTTTTAACCACCCTATATATTCCAATTCACGTGTATTCTAATGCAAACAAACAGGCCCCAAAAGAATGGGAAACAACTACAAGGATAAAAGCAGCAAATGTGAGAGAAAGGATACTCTCAACACAAGGAACAAGAGAAATAGAAGGGCAAAATAACACCATAAAAATCACAACAAAGGACACAAAGCACTTCACAAATTACACCTTCAAGATCCACCTTGCTGGGACAAGCACTGACTCCTCAACCATGGTGCCAAACCAAGATCCCAAAATCCAAAAGAAACAGAGAAGCAACATGGGAGTCGTTAGTGCCATGGGGTGTTTCCAGTTGGGGTCAATTTTGAAACTTTTATTGGAGGGGATGGTTTTACTTGCATCCAACGTGGCCTAACAGACATTTTTTAATAAACGATTGTCGGAACGGGATGAGTCTACTTCCAACATGGTCACCAGACAGACATTTCAACAAACAGTTGATGGTTGAAGCCTCAAGGAAAAGAGATGAATTGGGCCCCAAGCATGCCTGCACTGGGATATATTAACTGCAATCTTGGTTGTTAGAAGAAGAGCCAACAATCCGGGCAGGGAAGACCTGGAATTTAGTTTTCCTAGATGTGGCCCATTCAACGGCGGGCCCCACAGGTTTAGACAGCAATTCCGGTTACTATTTGAGACTTTAACCTAGACTAGAGAAGTCCTGAGTTTTTTTTATCTCTGTCCCTTTTTATAGGTATATTTTGAGTAAAGGAGTGTGGAGTATACTCCTGAATTGAAATCCAGGCCACTCAAAATACATTTCCTCAAATATACAAGGTGTCTTTAAATTTCACATCCATCATAATTTTTTTCACCATTCAAAAGATCGTTTTAGGACAAACAAATGTGATAATCAATATTTGCGATTCTGTTAATCATATTTTTTTTTATCAAAGGAAAAATCTAATGGTGGAAATAGTTCCAATTAACAAGGATATACCACCAGAGCCAGTGGGAGAGTAGGTTGAGTGGGGCTTTTTTTCTTTATGGAAATGAAAATGAAAATAAAAATAAAGATGAGATAAAAACAACAACTTGTTAGATCATCCAATGACTCAAGCAAGGCAATACAAGCAAATGAGCGATAGGCCTACTCTTTTAACAAAGTGTCTAATGGCTTAGACTGCCTCTTCAACCTCGTTAGATAAAGAGTGGTTCCGCATATTCAATCTCTACTTTATTTTTTCTGCCCATAGCTGTTGTCACTCAATTTTGGATGGCCATTTGAACTCATGGGATTAGTTTGTAGAATTTTATGGTCCTTTACAATTTTGTCCCTACTTATCTACTTTTTCTTCTATACAATTTTAAACTTAAAAAGGGCTTAAGGATACTTTTGTCTTTTACTTGGTTGCAAAAAGAATAAGTAAATTATCTTTCAAATTTTAAGGAGTGATTACAACTTGCAATCAATTAACTAAATTGTTTCCCTCATTATCTTCCAAATATTGTTCCTTCATGGCAACTTTGGAGAAGTTTTTCATTGCGAATAGATTTGGCTATCTTGGCTTCTTTTTTAGATTGAATTTCAAACTCTTTTCTGCAATTGAATCACTAAAAAGTCTATCCTTAAATGATTACCAAATTGTGTGGCTTTTAAATCAAGAGCTAGCGATATAATCTTAATAGAAATCTAAGCTGCTAAAAATTCAGTAACTCACTCTCCTTAGTTTCATTGTCTTTAAATTTTACTTAAATAGGAGTTGGTCCTACCTTATTGAGCATATAATTAAAACTATTGTGTGCTCAATTTTATAGTAAGCTGAGGCTAACTCTTTTGGAAAAAAATATGGGAAAACGACTTAAGGGATGGTGTTTATTCTTACTAGCATGGATATTACACATTTATTATTCATCTTTTTATGAAATTAGCAAATCACTATCAATGATATATTCTCAATCATCTATACTATTGCAAAACATCATGGCCCATCAAAAGATTACAAGTAATCAATCAGTGGATTTTCAACCATTCAAATCTATAACAGGCATTGTGGTACATTAAATGACAACAGCTAATTAATCAATTTATTTATAAATTATGGATGAATCTGTCTACAAGTGATTAATCTTGCATGGCCCTACTTTAATTCAAGTGAGATACAATTCTTAGTCTTAAATGAATAAATTATTTTTTTAAGTAGTTTGGATTCATTATAATAAGTCATACTACTTTTCTATTTTAACTATCCTTAAAGTTTGATAAATTTTATCTTTAAAAGCATCTAGGTATGTTCAAATAGGATATTATTTCTTTGGATATTATAGAAAAACTATGATATATATGTATATTAAAATGATAAGCAAAAAAATATATATATAATTATAAAAATATTATCTATCATCTCTAAAAGAAATTTGGCTTTGTAGTTATTAGTCAGCTATTGCTTGTCCCTATTGAAATAAAATGTTGGCTCCGTTACTATATACTACATATGGCACTGTTTGTAAGAGAAGAGTGTTTGTTTGTGATTAAGGTTTTTAGGATTGTTAAAGAGAGATGAGGTAGGTGAGTCCTTATAATGAGACCCCGATTCTGAAATAGTTTGAATGAAATTGTATTTTAAATATTTGGAAACTATTATTTAAAATAATTTTTTTTCTTAATGGTAAATGGTTATTTAAAATATACACCATGCTAATACATTGATGACCTGATGTTTGTTAGGAAACATTTATGTGAAGTACATCAGGAAACAAAAATGTACACTGTGTTTTATATGTGAATATGCAACTTGGTTAACTTAGTAAGAAGATAAATTATTAATCATCATATAAAACGCATGAATCGTATATGATATAATAAACAGCTATATACGTTACACGTCCTCTATAACATCAACATCTCTATTCTTTATAACATCAACGTAGGGCTAATAAATCAACTTCCCATCTTTCTTTTTCAAAAACACTTAGGTATTTATTTTCTTAGATTTGAATTACTTGAGTGATCACTGGTATTTATTTATTTTTATATTTCATTATTTACCCATTAGTGGGGAGGTTTTTTTTTTTACTTTTTAATAATTATTTTTGTATATTCACTTTGGACCTTCATTTTCAACTGCTTGTGGCATGAATACAAATGTATACTTTACAAACATACTGGCCACAATGTGAGTTTACCCTTTTAAAGATTTATACTGTTCCAGCCGTCACCCGACCCTCTCTACCTAGTGATATAACCCCTTAATTATAGATTCTCAAATAGGTCAAGGCTAACAAGTTCTATAAGAAACGTTTAGCATCGTACTCAATTTCTAGAACATGATGGCAATAAAACGATTGGTGGGGTCAGTTTCCGAGATCTGAACTGATAGGATTTCTCTTTGAAAACCACATTGAAGATGGATATCCGTCCTATATTTGTCGAACTTTTCAAAGTAAGAACGTCATCTGCTGAAGGACCCATCTAAGAAAAAAGTTACAAGTCAAAGGACCTTCCAGGATGACTAGGGATCAATTTTCAGTTAGTAGAATAATCACCGCCACAACAACCACCCCACCACCCCCGCCCCCCCCCCCCCCCCCCCCCCCCCCCAACCCGCCTGGTTCTCTCAATAGTGTTGAATATATGTCGATGATGAAAGAGTTGGTGGATGATTTAATTTAGTGGGGCATTTTGTTGAAGTTTGGTCGAATCGATTGGACACAAAACAATTTGGACACTTAATTCCCAAACTAACACTCAGTCTCGGCAGCGAGCTAAGGTTTTTAGATCAAGAGGTTGACAGGCTTGTTCATCATCAGGGCCTCTAGGAGGTGCATATTTCTATTTGGGAATGATGACAGGGGTATTGAAATTCTGTGTCACTTGAAATGCTCTCAATCTTAGTCTTTTATAATAATCCGATAAATAAATTTTCCAAAAACAAAAATATGCACAACTTAGGTGCCATCACGTATCTTACAACTTTAGTGGATAAGGCGTCTCCTTTCATTGCTCCCATCAAATTTCGAACTAGGGTAGGAGCCCTTTACTTCTTATTATCCTGGCCACTGGGCTGACCAAACCAAAAAAACGCAAAAAATTATTAGCTATTCAACCACTTCACTTTTCCACCTTTAGTATATCACTCTCACCTAACCCTGAGTCACTATACTGAATCTTATACTTCATCCATCCATTCAAGGGGAAAGGGATACCTTGGCACAAACCTCCAGAGCTGGTGGCCCTTCAACAAACCTTTAACTACAGTCATAAATGGGTAATGAATTACATTGCCAAATCTTGTTTCTCCAAGTTTAGTTTAATCCATACAAACTAGTCACTTTCGCCCCACTCTAGTCTGTCATATGCCTTCAGCATGTGAAGCTTGAGATTGAAACATTAGCCATTCCTGTTCCTCGGCTTCTTTTCTCTTCACCAAATGAATTAACACAGGGGTTATTGTGACTTTGTCGTTCCAAGACGTGGCGGAATGAACTGAGTAAAATGGCTACTTTTGATTATCACCCTTACATAAAGGCAACCTATGGCTCTCAGACTACTGATATATGGAGAACAAATGCTCTTTATTGCAGAGGAAAGAGTAACTACTAGTCAGAGAAAGCAATGGAAGTATGCATCTGGCAAAAATTTATGACACAGATGTTTAAGCGTTTTGTTCCAAAGCCCCGATTGATCACGACCATATTCCGATCTCCTAAACAGTATGCTGACCTCTAAATGCATCCGGTCCATTGATTCTCAACACCGCACCCTTTTGCCCTTCTCACCTCATCACCCTATGGCACCCAAAAACCAAAGATTTACATGGTTAAAAACACCATAGTCACAGTGTCTGTGATCAGATTGTGACCACCGTCTGAATCCTAAGTGGCATCATGCTATGCTAGATAAATTTGATGCCTTCCCAAGGACAAATACATGGGTCCTCACAGTCTCAAAACACTGTTGATGACAAATATATATTTGAATACAAATAATCAAGTATCACAACAGTTTTAGCAGAGAGCATAAGTTGCAAAAATTAGTTACAAATGAGGGGGCGGTGTCATATTTCAGCAACGCAGAACACTGTAAAAATAAAGAAAACTAAGTTGTTCAACCAAGATCTTTCAAGATCTGTAGCAGTTCCAATGGCCAAGGATTTATATCCAACTGAGGCCGCAAATGTTGTCGTGACGGTTGGGGAAATGTTAGGCTTGAGTTTTCAGCCTAACAAAGTTGAATTGTTGTATTATGTGCCTAAGTTAAAATACGAGGAGAAGGGAATTATTCAGGACACAGTGGAAAGGGCTAATCATGTGTCAATGGATGATGCTGATGGTTTGGCAAAATGATCTAGGTGGCCTTGAAAGGGTGCGCACAATTACAGTTTTGTTATGATTATTGTAAGCTGGAAGGTGAGAGGGTTAGGTAAACCTCAGAAAAAGGCGGCTATTAGAAAATTGGTCAAGAAACAGAAGATTACTTTTATTCTTTTGCGGGAAACAAAATTCTCTAAAGACATTGATCGTATTGTCCAAGAGATTTGGGGGTCACGTAGATGTAAATGAGAATGAGTGCTTTTTAAAGGAGCTTTGGGTGGTGTTATCTCAATTTGGAATGATGATATCTTGAAGATGGAGGATGTTCTCAAAGCGCAAAGGGGGTGTTGGTTATCAAATTCAGTTCTACTAGGGGCGATCTTTCCTGGATTGGTGCTAATGTCTATGGGCCTAATTGCAACTCTGAGAGGAAACTTTTTGGACTGTGATCTCAGATATGTTATATAGATAGACTGATTCGTGGTGTATAAGAGAGGATTTTAATGTTGTAAGGTTCCCTCATGAAAAAAAGGGGGAAGACGAATCACTAGTTCTATGGAACAATTTTTTGACTTCATCAATAGAAACGAACTAATAGACTTGCCTATGGTAAGGAGGAAGAATACTGTAACACTCTGATCCCACTTAACCCCGTTTAGTGACTAATTAATGACATATTAGTTGTTAATTGTGTTTTGCTTTTGTTTTGGTTTTGTGGCGGGTCATGGATAGGTAGTTGGGTTCAGTTTGACCTGGGTTAGGTAGACTAAGCCATTTTTCGTAATTTTAGATTTTATAAGATATCATCATTCACGCATCATCTTGACGTCAACACGTGTATTTTGTTGAGCTCGTTAATTCCCATAACTGCCTCGTTTGTAAAAGATGTTAATTGTTTCAATTGGACCATCAAATGACTCGAACTGTAGATTGTCTAATTCATTGGACTTTCTTGTAATTTCCCCTTAAGCTTATCCTTATAAAAGCCTCCACTGCCTCTTTGTCTCTCACGTACATTTCTCCCTTCTTCCTCTCTTCGTTTCTATCTTTCTTTTTTTCTTCTTCTCCAACGATCAAGCTAAGGAAGAATTTGTGCGCTCCTACCTTTAAATTCTTCTTGTGGGTGGATGTAAGGTAGGTTTTGAGTTTGGCTTCCATCTTCTTCTTCTCGTCAATTACTATGTGCATGTTCTCACGTTCTCCTCTTTTTTTTTGTTTCTGCATGCATGATAAGTAGGAGTGTGTTTGGACGGTAAATTTGAGCTTAAGGACAGTGATTCCCGTCTTTGAACTCAATTGAGGCAAGTATAAGCATGATTTGTATGAACCCATGTTGATATAAGTTTGATTGTGCATAAATTCGGTAATCTTGCATGGGAAATATGTTTAAAGCTTAATTGTATTAGTTCCCTTCTATTTGATGTGGTTTTGTCATATTTGGATACGTTCAGCTGATTCTGTACCAAATTCAAGAAATCGACCCAGCGCAGTCACGGCTAAGCCGTAACCTGTGCTACGGCTGAGCCGTAAAGTGTACTACGACTAAGCCGTAAACCCAGCCGTGACCCAGCTGTAGATTAATACAGGGTGCATTTCAAAATAACTGAGGGTTAGTAAATTTCAGACCTTCTACGGCCCAGCCACGGCTAAGCCGTGAAGTCTTCTACGGCTAAGCCGTAAGGTGCCTACGGCTAAGCCGTAGGGGCACCCACGGCTGAGCTGTAGGACCTGTAACGGGTAAGAAAGCTAGGGATGAATGAGACCTTTTAGGACTTGGAATTCGAATGTAGGCAACCTTGACTTACCCAACCGATTATGATAAAACGACATGAATGATCTCGAGGGCTACGAATCATTCATGTTTGTTATCCAGTTGTTAAGTACCTCCCCATGGGTGTTGGTTTAAGGGATTTCGATGCACCCTATGATACAATGCAACACTAGACAACGGTGCATTGGATAACTTAAAACTACATCATCATGCACGGCTAGAAACACCGGATAACTAGATTAGGGTTGGATAGTAAATGGTTTTGACTCGATAATGATTGATCTGCATGGCATCTCGCATGATTAACCTTCACTCTTTAGCATGATTGAGTATGTTTTGTTTGAACATCGACTTGTTGGCTTTGAGTATGCACGTATGTTCTTGCGTATGCACGTATGATACATGTTCATGAGTATGCACGTAGGATATGCTTATCACTATAGGCACGATCTACTCAAGATTTAGTACATGATTGACTCTGTATGGTCAGGCACTACTCAGCCTCAGCCTTAGGATTTCGACGGGGTGAATTTGGTGTAGTTTAATGGCCTTGCTGCAGTAAGGACATGTCTTGGGAAATTCGGACCCCAGGAACCCGAGACCCATTAGTACCCTGGCCCGGTCGATGGTGTTCTTAGTACGAATATTAGATCTCTATTTTGGGAGCATATGGCAAATGTAGTAGCCAACTAGTTATGTACACAGCACGTATACCTTGATTTTAATGGAATGCTTTATTTACTACACAACTGCCTAGTATACGAACTTGACATGCTATGATTTACATCATGTTATTTCTTCTATTAAATCCAACATGTGTTACCTTATTATTACTTATACTTGGCTAAATCATCGTATTCATGAATTGTCTTTGGTGTTGCAAGCTCAGATGCCCAGACCAACCCCTCGTCGGTTGATCAGACTCCAAGGGATGCCCCCGATGTCTCATCCGGACTAGAGGAGTGGATGTAGTTATTCCATTGGAGAGCGACATGGATACATTGCATATAGGTCTTCCTTATTTTGAGATTTGACACGTTGGATCCATTTATGATTTGTACATTGTGTTTTGATTCATTTTGTATAACTCTGACTTTTATATAATCTTTTGTCATGTATCTTTATTGTAGTTTGTATTTCTTGTGTTATGTTTTGATACCTATAGCTTCCGCGTACTTATTTAGCACGTGTGAACTTTTCCTTGTGCGTGTGCATTTAGACTGGGTCTAGGTGTACACGTAGGGGAGTACGTGTGTCATTGATTAGGTTTGCACTAACTCCCGATCTCCTGAGCTCGGGTTGTGACAAATACTTGGTCTAACAATCAAGAAATGGCAATCTATGAGTAGATTGGATCGTTTTCTTATTTCAAAGGAATGGGATGAGCACTTTAAAGATGAAATTAAAATGGCATTACCCACGTATGTATCCGATTATTGCCCCATCAAGATGTCCACAGAAGAGGTTAATTGGGGGCCCATACCTTTTCAATTTGAGAGTTGTTGACCTCTTCATAAAGATCTCCTTACAAAGGTGAGGGAATGGTGGACTCAGTTACAAGTCCAAGGTTTTACAGGTTTTGTTTTGATGAAGAAATTGCTGGAGCTTAAAGCTAAAATCAAGGAATGAAATAAACAGGAATTCGGTTGCCTTGATGACATGAGAAATGGCCTTGAACGAGAGTTAGAGGATTGGGATTTGATAGAAAAGGATAGACCTCTTGATCAAGAGTAGACTATAGACCTCTTGATCAAGAGTAGACTAAGGCAAAGAGAGAAGTCAAGTGCAAGTTATGGTAGTTGAATCGGATCAAGAAAATATCTTAGAGGCAAAAGTCTAGAGCCTTGTGGTTAAAGGTGGGGGACAAAAATATCAAAATTTTCCATTGGATGGAAAATGCGAGAAGGCATATTAATTACATTGGAAAGATTAGAAGAGATAACAATGTGCTTTATAAATCAGCTGAGATCAAGGAGGAGATAGCCACCTTCTTTGAAAGGTTATTTTTAAAGGATGATGTTATTAGACTGACGTTGGATGGTATTGAGTTTCCAATGATTCAAGAAGGCTAGAAGGTTTGGCTGGAGAGAGAGTTTGAAGAAAAAGAAGTTAGTGAGGCCTTATGTGGCTGTGCTCGTGATAAAGTTCCAAGTCCATATGGTTTTAACTTTACTTTTATTAAAGATGCTTGGGATGTCTTTAAAGAAGATTTTTGCCGCATGTTGTCAGAATCTCATACTAGGGACAAACTAAACAAGAAGATCAATGCTACGTTCTTACATCTCATCCCAAAAGTCCCAAATCCGGTGGCTCTTCAAGACTTTGGACCCATTAGCTTCGTGGAGTGCATTTATAAGTTGTTGTAGAAGATTTTAGCTAACAGATTGAAAAGGGTTCTTCCTCACATCATTAGACCATACCAAGGGGCCTTTGTTCATAAAAGATAAATTTTGGATGGTATACTTATTTCCAATGAACTCATACATTCAAGGAAGAGGGACAATAAGGAAGGCCTTAGTTTGAAGATTGATTTAGAAAAGGCCAATGATCATGTGGATTGAGACTGTGTAGATTATATGTTAGGTAGATTTGGTTTTGGTGCCATTAGGAGAGGATGGATGACAGAGTTTATTTCTTCCATTCCATTCTCAGTCTTGCTGAATGACTCACCTTCTTGTCTTTTTCAGGCCTCAAGAGGTTTAAGATAGGGGGATCCATTATCTCCTTTTTTATTTACCATAGTGGTCTACTCTCGAAGGTAAAGGGTTTGGTATTGATTGGTGGATTTGAAACTGGGGGGGGGCGGGGTGGTGTGCGCGCGGTGTGAAGAAGTTGTAACAAACCTTCAGTTTGCTGGTGATACAGTATTAGTTTCTTCTTCAAGATGGGATGAAATCGTGACATTGAAACGAATATTGAGGTGTTTTTAGATTGCTTTAAAAGTAAAGGTCAATCTATCAAAGAGTATTTTGGTAGGGGTTGGTTACTCAAAGGGGGATATTTAGCTCTCGGCAGACAGATTGCATTGTAGAAAGGGTAGTTTTCTTTTGCAACATCTTAAATTGCCGATTAGTGCAAATCCTTGGTCGATTGCTTTCTGGGATCTAGTGGTGGAGTTTGAGAAGAAGCTATCCTCTTGGAAAAAAATAATATCTTTCCTTGGGAGGGAGAGTTACTCTTATCAAATCTTCTTTATCCAACTTGCATGTCTACTACATGTTACTCTACAGGGTGTTGATGGCAGTGATTAAGAAGTTGGATCATATACGAAATTTTTTTTAGGGAATGGAAACTTTGAGAGAAGGAAGATGCAATTGGTGAAGTGGAGTGAAGTGATTAAGTCCAAAGCAGAGCAGGGGGGGTCGGCTTAGGAAATCTATTTTTAAAAAATTGGTCACTTTTAGCAAAATGGTGGTGGAGATTTGAAGAAGAAAAAGAGGCGTTATGGAGGAGAGTAATAGTGTCAAAATATGGAGTGGATGCTTGGGGGTGGCCTTAAAAAAGAGCCCCTTTTATAGAGTGTCTGGCTGTTTTGTCTAGTTTTGGGGATTGTTTTAGTGCCAAGGGAAAGGTCTTTGATAAATGTTTGGGTTTTTGTGTGGGGAAGAGCGATTTTGTTCGTTTTTGGTATGATGATTGGGCTAGGGTTGGCCCTTTACATCTTCTATTTCCTAGGTTGTTTAGGGTTGTCTCCAATAAAGATGCTTCAATTAAAGATTGTTTTGTTTGGAATATAAATGTAGTGTCTTGGAATATTAGTGCTAGGAGGGCCCTTCATCAGTCAAAGTTGGGTGTGCATCAGTCTTTGTTGAGTCTTTTTTTTAATATATTTTTATGCAGGGATGCTGCTGACTTTTGCATTTGGAAGCCCCATTTTGCAGGCTTGTTTTTCTCAAGCTCTTTTTACAAGGAGATAGACCCTTTTTCCGCAATAAGGTCTCCTTGCGCAATAGTGTGGATGGGGCTTGTTGTACCTAGAGTGAAGGCCTTCTGTTGGTTTGTAGTGGCGGGGAAAATCTTGACAACAAATGTTTTGAGAAGAAAAGGTTTACCATTGGTTACAATTTCTGATACTTGTTGTCTATGTGGGAGAGAGTTGGAGTCAATTGATTCGTTGTACATCCATTGTGTTGCACCTTCTTCTATTTAGGGACAATTTTTCAATGAATGTCGAGTAAGTTGGTGTTTTCCTGGTTTTTTACCGATGTGGTTTGAAGCTTGGAGGGGGACTCCGATGTTTAGTAATGGGATAATTTTATGGAGAATTATTTCTTTTTCCATTCTTTGGTCAATTTGAAAAGAGAGGAATGATAAAATATTCAATAGGAAAGAATCTACATGGGAGGATATTCTTTTAACTGCTGTTCTGAGGATTGTTAAATGGGCATGTGCTAGAAAGAAACTTTTAGATCTCAACATAGAAAATATTGTGCAAAGTTGGGGAGCTTATTTGAAGACAGGTGTTTTAAAGAAGAAACAATTAGTTCATTGGTGATCGCCACCATGATGAGTTTTAAAGTTCAATGAGGATGGAGTGGCAAAAGGAAAATTGGGGTTGGGTAGAATTGGAGATGTCCTAAGAAATCATAAAGGGAAAGTTATTTATATGTTTTCTAAGCATGTTGGAGTCAAAGATTCTAATGAAGTGGAAGTTTTGGCAATTTTGGAAGCACTTCATATTTATCATACCTTCTTCCATCATTATCTTATTGTAGCGAGTGATTTAGCTAATGCTCTATCTTGGGTAAATTTCTTAAGGTGAACATGGAAAATGCATTACCTCTTCAATGAAATTAAACATCTAATTTCATATATGTAGGTTACCTTTTAGCACATTAGTAGATATGCGAATGAGATGGCAGATTGTTTAGCCAAGCAAGGGGTAGTTAGATCTTGTAATTTAAGTGCTTCTGTCTTGTAGTTGGTAGCCGGTACATTTCTCCTATACCACTACATTTAGGAAAGTTCTGTTTGCTTGAATCTTTGTTATATTTTTTCTTTCTTCTATAAAATTTTACTGTTACTGATATATATATATATATAAGAGGCTCACCTCATTGCCCAATGGACAACCAACAACTTGGTTTTTGGTTTAGATGTTGATGAATAATCAGTCTGGAAGTCAAGCAAACACTGTGGAATAACTCTTTCTCTAGCCATCACTTTTTCTTTTTTATATATTAAAAGACCATTTCATTAAAAAACCAAGACAAAATCGGACACCAAACCTTACAAAGAAAGACCCTGCAAAATTAGCTACCAACACACAAGAACAACAACTCCCTTTCCTGATCTATGTCTGTTAAATCTTCTTTGCTAACCAATCATATCAGAACCTTAAGACGTTAGTAGAGGCAGCAGAAATACTTTTCAATATTTTCCATCGGGTGGATCCCACTCTTTAATATTCCCCTCAGGTGAAATCCAATTGGCATACTTTTAGCAACACACATTTTTTTAGAGGCGATTCATTCATCTTGGGATTTAAACTTGCAACCGTTTGGCTTTGATATTATATTAAATTTTGTCAGCTAACAATTCATATAAAAACCTCGAGGTTTTTGTATGAATGGTTAGCAAAGAGAATTTAATATGACATCAAAGACAACCGATCATGAGTTCAAATCTTAGGAGGAACAACTTAACACTAAAAATACTAGTTGCCAAAAGTGCATAGATTGGATTCCACCTGAGAAGGAGTGTTGAAGAGTGGGCTCCACCCGATAAGGAATATTGAAAAGTATTTCTGCTACCTCTATAATGTCTCGAGGTGTTAGTAGAGGCAGCAGAAATGCTTTTTAATACTCCCCATCGGGTGGAGTACACTCCTTAATACTCCCCCTCAAGTGAGACCTGGGCGACGTGCTTTTTGCGACATGCAATTTTTTTAGCGCCAAGTCATTTCTTTTTGGATTCGACTTACAACTGGTTGGCTCTAATACCATAATAAATTTTCTCAGCTAACTATTCCTACCAAAACCTCAAGGTATTGGTAGATGATACGCAAACCCTAGCAAGTGCACTTTTGGCGATTGATTGTTTGATTAACAAAGCTTAGCCAATGAATAAGTTGGTAACTTCAACATTTTCTAGCTGTCACTTGTGTTTAGTTCATCAAAAGAAAGTAGATGTTAACACTGCTTTTCTACACTAGCCAATTAATAAAGTACATTTGTGCAATCATCTGACTTTGTCAACCCAGGTTGACCTAAATTCTTGTCCCATTAAAATTAAGACCTAGACAACTAGACTCAAACCTACAACTTTGTGGTTTCTATAATGAGCACAGTCCAACTGTGCAACGTATTTATGTTGATGGTTGCCCTATAAGGTTATGGCAAACTCAAAAGGCTTGGTTTGATGATTTAAGTTCTTTCCTCTTTGAACCAAGCTTCTGATGCATTAAGATGGATACTTCCATGTTTGTCTACTATGAACCCACGGCTTGAAATTTGTCCTACATTATGTAAATAACACTTCTTTCTGGCTTTAACACTGCTTTCTTGAACTAGCTGGCAGGAGGCTGCAAGTTAAATTCAAAATCAAAGATCTTGAATTACCTGCCTCGGACCCAATAACTCTTACAATGATCTATTCTTATTCATGTAGTCTTTGTTTTTAGACTAGAAAAAACACGCATGAATTGCTACATGTTGAAAATACAATAAAGTAGGACAAGAGGGAGGACAATTGTTAGAACAAGTAGTATCTAAATTGTGTTTGGGCACGCTTCCACTGTTAACTCAATTAGTGAGCACCTCCCTTTCACAAAAACATCAAGGGGATCAACCCCTAGTTGTAGCATTGACTGTAAAGGTCTTGGGTGAGAGTGTGAGTACTTATAATAATAATAAGCATTTGGGAGGTTTTGTATATAATTCTATTCAAGTGTAGCTTTATGTAATTTCTCAATTGGAATATTTTTGTAATGTTTTACAAGTCATTAATACAAAATTTTGCCAATTAGGGGAAATCAAAGTCTTGTGCAGAAGGTTCTTGTGCAACCTGCATGATTCCTTCATCGCTTTCTATCATTCTTTTTTTCTTTTTCTTTTCCCCCCTCTTCTTCCTTTATCCACTTCCTTTCCTTCTCATTTTTCTTCTCTCCTTTCATCCTTACATCCCCTTTTCTTGTACCTAGATTGAAGCAATTGTTAGACGTGAGTGGTCCTCGTGACCATATGTCTAATGTTGTTTGGGCCACACATGTGGAGTTCACTAATTTAAGATGCTTTCCCATTTTGATTTTTGGTTTTACTAAATATATTTTAAATTCAATTTTAGTAAGCCTAATTAATTAGGAATCTTGTTTGACTAAACTTTGAGAGGATTAAGGAAACTTACCTTTAATAAATTTCTTTGATGGAAAGAAATCTCTCTATGGCTTATTTATAAAAGTAGTTTTTCAGTTCTCTCTCTTAACTTAAGAGATCTGTAAAGTATCATCAACATTATGCATATTGGAGTGGGTGATAAGGGAAATAGGAGAAAACCCTATTTGAAAAAGGCAATCTACTTCTCATCAACATCATGGTGCAAGGTACGCTTCTAATCGTTTAGATTATTTATTATTTAATGTATAAGTCAAGATCCTTACATTTGATGTTTGGTTACAAACCATAATAGATCCTTTAATGGTACAGAGAGTTGATGGTACTTCGTAGATCCTATGACGAAAGCATTACTTACAAAGGCCTATAATGATCTGTTAGAGAAATGAGTCTTAAAGATCCATTTATATCCTATAACTGGAGACCCTTGAGGCAATTTGACGAGATCGCATCCTTTATTTACAGGCATTGATTTTAACTTTTCTTGCACGGAATTGATCCATTTATTCAAATCATCACTTTTAATGGGTTGTGAAAATGTTACAAAACCAAGATTGAAATCTATTTCAAAATTAGATTCTTGAAGATAAATAACATAGTTAACCTATCTATCAGATGTGTTACTAGATGAGAATGTCATTCAAAATGATGTGATTGAAGATATCACTCATCTAAATCAAAGTTTGGCAGAACCAAAAGCTTTGAGATCTTACCTCAGCTACTTACTTATCTAACCATGATAAGAGTTCGATCGCTGCAAAGCACTTTCAAATATAATACTTTGCCGTTAAAGGGAAGGTTCAGGATGATCTTGTATCTATAAAGCAAATAAGTACAAGGCTCGTGATTGCAGATCCTATGACCAAAGCATTACCGGTAGAGGCCTATAATGACCATGTTAGAAAAATGGGTCTCATTGTATTACTTTAATGTATGTGGTTGAAAGGATTTATACAAATTTATTAGACATTTTTTAGTTGATCAATTTTCTTTAAGAATGATTTTGTTCTCTTATTTATTTTTGAGAGCACAATAAATGGAACATTGAAAAGAAAGAGAAATTTCATTTGGACCAATAAATAGGAATTTTTTGTACACTTCTATTATCTTCCTCCCTTGATTAAATGGGATTACTAATGTTGCGGTACATAGAAGGAATTATGTTGCATAATTTACGTTTGACCATCATGATCCACATTAATGGTTTCATTTAATTACAGTATATAAGAGTTATTACAAACAAGATTGACTGGGCTGTTTTTCAAATGAGTAGCCACTCGTCGGGATTTTTAAATTTAGTTGAATCCAAGTTGAGTCTTTTTCTTATTACAAATTTTTTTAAAAATTATATATTATAATAAAAAGTGGATTGCATTTATGTAGTTATCATGGTCAATTGGGAGATCACATATGTGTAGTCATTCAACCAAGTGGAAGATTGTTAAACGTGAGTGGTCCTCATGACCAAATGTCTAATGTTGCTTGGGCCCCACATGTTAAGTCCACTAATTTAAGATGCTTTCCCCTTTTGGTTTTTTATTTTACTAAATATATCTTGGATTCAAGTTTAGTTAGCCCAATCAATTAAGAAGCTTGTTTGGCTAATCTTTGAGGGTGATAAGTCATTAAAAATACATTCTTTGATGTGTAATTTCAAGAATTTTAAGGACTTATTCATTGGAAATCTCTTCATTTTGTTGGAATTTATAGTTTTATGATTTTAAAATTCATTTTAGAATTTTCTTATAAAAAGCATTAAAAATCATCACTTTTCATTAAATCATGAAACTTTCCATTTTTAGAAGTGTTTTTCAATTTCATGATTTTGCATGGAATGATAAAATTTCTCATCATCATTAGTCAAATAAAGTTAAATCATAATCAAGGATGTGGATTGATGTTGTCATTTTATGTGAATTGGGCCCATATTAATGCATTTGTGACTTTCGATCAAAATTATTATTTTAATTTAAAAAAATTACATTTATTTCTAGGGAAAACTGAAGAAAGGGACCAGCCTCAAAGATTAAAAGCCAATAAATTATTTGAGAAGAAATCCAAGTGAGAATTGAAGTGGAATTGAAGAGATGGAAATTGAAGCACAAGAGAACCCCACACATGTGTGCACATGGGCACACATGCTTCGGCATCAAAAGGGGGGTCCACATTATCTTGATTCTTGCAAATATAATCCAAGCTAATTATTGCCAAGAAGATTCAAGGAAATCTCCAAGAGGTTTTATTAATGATAAGAAAAGAAAGTCATAAATGAAGATCTTCTTGTATGAGGGAAAGAAGGAAAGAGGTTTTACCGAGGAGAGAATTATGGAGAATTTTTCTCTACTTTATTGGACGTTAGGCTTCCATACATTCCAACACATGTCCCACCATCCACACAATTTCTATTTTAGATTCCCAACAGGACACTTTCCATGTCACCCATATTAATTTCAGTCGATCAATATCCTTATGAACCCATTCAACTAATCTACATGCCATAAAACTCTCTCCCTCACGTCATCTCACTAGCCCACTTTCTATTCTTCTTCTATTTTTTCTCTCTCTCTTTCCATCCCCATTCTTTCAAATACCCAACGTCCCATGCCACAAGTCACGCCACTTTCTTTCTTTTTATATTTCCCTTGTACTTCCCTTCCCATCACCTAGTTTATATATATAGAATAAAGGAGGAAGTACAGAAGCCAGACCCATACCTCATATATCCCTCGTATCATCTCACGTCCTCACATCTCTCCCATCTCTCTTTCTCTCTCTTCCTTTTCTTCTACACATCACACGTTCACAGCACCTTCCTATCACCTTTTTCTTTTTTTTCCATACTCCACCATATCACATCAACTCCTACACCCACTTCTTCTCTCCTCTCCATTCCATCTTCTCCTTTCGTCTAATCCTCCTTAGTGTGAAGATTGAAGAAAAGAGCTTGGATTATGCGCAGAGTCCCTTCTTTTTGATGTCTTGATCTAGGGTAAGGGTAGATTTTCTATTTCTAGTTGTAATTATTTTTGGAGTTTATTTCGTTTATTGGTTCGTTTAAAATTTAAATACACAATCAGTGAGGTCAAGGTGTTCCGCTGTGGATCGGCGCCGCGTGTTTGTGTGTAGTGACAGCACGCACTTGGTGCGGTGTCTTTGTAGATTTTTTTTATTCTGCCAATATAGTGTTTTAATCTACCAAAAATAAGAGAAATTAGCATTCTTTCATTATTCTTTTTATTAAATCTGAATGTTTTATTTCTAATTTTTTTATTTAATGCATGGCTATTTATTCCTTTATATTGATGATTTGATCTATTTTATTGTCTTGCAGTTTCTAGTCTTAGGATTATTTTAGTTTAGGATTTTTTTTAGGTTAGATATAATTTGTAATTTTTTTTAGATTTGGATTTGTAATCTATTTTAATTTTTAGAAGTAGTAGTGTGTAATTTTTGTAGATTTTATTAGGGTAGCTTTAGTTTTTCAAATAAGACAGGTTTTCTGCGAATACCAGCTCCCTGTGGATACGATCCCGGACTCACCGGATAAATCTACATCGAGACCTTGCACTTGGGGTTCATGTTGATCAGAGGAGATTAAGGAAATTTATCTTTAATAGATTTCTTTGATAGGAAGAAATCTCTTTAGAGCTTATTTATAAAATTAGTTTTTTGGTTTCTCTTAACCTACGAGATTTGCAAAATACTATCAACTCATATGCACATTGAAGTGGGTGATAAGGGAGATAGGAGAAAACCTTATTTGAAAAGGATGATCTACTCCTTATCAACATCATGGTAAAAGGTACGCTTCTAATCGTATAAATTATTTATTATTTAATGCATAAGTCAAGATCCTTAAATTTGATATTTTGTTACAAGCCATATTAGATTTTTCAGCGTGCACGGGCAATCGATTATCGAGAGGGCAATTATATTGGTGATTGACATGCTGGGAACAATTGTTTGAGTACATCATTTTCTAGATATCGTCCCTGGAGTGAGTTATCTTTGCCTAGAAAATTTAACTGTAGTTTAGTTGAGAAAAATTGTCTATTGATGTTTTGAGCTATATTTTTGTTAGTGATCTAGATTGGTTTCTTGATTTTTGTTGCAATGGTTGGTTCTTTTTCTTCTGGATTTGTTTCAGGTGACAAAGTTGAAAAGAAACGAGAATTCCTATCTTAAAATTAACGATATAGTGATTCGTAAGACTAATTACATTTTATGACTAGATTGTTAAGGCGTATTTAGGAGAAAATTTGTTTATATGGTATACTGATTGAAGTGCCAATCCATTGTAGTTCAGTGGAAATGCATCTCCTTATCCACAAAAATAACCAAAGATCAACCCCTACACTTATTGAATAGGGACTAGGATAGTGTGATTGTGTGTGGTATCTGAGTATGTAAGAAAATCAAAATGGTGAAGTATCAAGGAATCAAATATTGATAAGTTACAGCAAGTCGAACATAAGCCTATGATACGACTGTCATGTCAAGGACTATAGATAATAGATATTCACCATGCCAATGAATTTTTTTTCTTATTTATAGAAAATAATGCAATGCTAAATGAAAATAGAAGAATGCAAATTAAAAATAATGCGCACGACATTCTCATCTTTATCAAAGCAAGCATAGGACATGTGGAAGCCATCAAGGATACCAGTGTCACATAAGATGTGGAAGATCAATGTTAACTAAACAGCAAAGGAAGCAAAGAAGCTGTAGAGTTTTATAGCAAAGAACATGTATAGTGCGTCCGTTTTCTTGTAATTTTTTCCTAACGTTTATATGAACAATGCTATTGCCACTACTATGTTCTTCTTCCCCTTTTTTCTTCTTCATCTTTCTCCATCCTGAACCCTAGAAAATCTTAAAAATTACCTTTTACATATACACAGTTATCTCTCTTCTCTTTCTGTCTCTACAAAAGCTTCACTTTTTTTTTAGCAGTTGGAAATTTTCATCTCCGAAATTGACGTTTTCGCAATTGGATTAGGTTTTTGGAAGGGGACAGCTTTTGGTTCTCATCTTTTTTGATCTGGAATTATGCTATGGATCTCGTAGGATTTGGATTCCTTCATTTTGAGAGAGGGAAGTGCAGATCTCATCCAATTTTTATTTTTGTGTGGGGGAATTGGAAGTTTGTTTATTTGAAATTGATGTTTTCGCTCACGGATTAGGATTTTATGGAAGGAATAGATCGAATCTCATCATCTTCAATCGATGTCTTGCTGCGATCTCTCTTTTTTTTTTCGGAATGTTGACTGCTAATATGAGCTTTTTTTTGTTTTTTTTGTTTTTTTTTTTTGAGAAGGCATTGAGTGGTCTTGTGAGATTTAATGGTGAGATTCATATGTCATTGTTAGATTTAATGTTGTTTTTGATGGATTTGTGTAACGTCTTGAGAAAGGTAAATTAGATGGTTTTTGGTCTCTGGTTTTATACTTTTAGGTTTGGAAATGGTGTCTTCAACGTACATTTCCAAAGTTGAAAAACACAAAATCAGATAAAAAACTGAAAACAAAACCGAAACCAAAAAATGAGATAAAAAAGAGATCACGGAGACACATCGATTGAAAATGACTAGATACTATACCTTTCATAAAAACCAAATCCGTGAGCAAAAACATCAATTTCAGATACAAAAGCTTGCAATTCCTCCACACAAAAACAAAAATCAGACCAGATTCGCATTTCCCCATCTCAAAACAAAGGAATTCAATTCCCACGAGATCTGTAACATAATTCTAGATCAAATAAGACGTGAACCAAAAGCTGCAATTGCGGAAACATTGATTTTGTAGATAAAAATTTTCAATTGCTCAATAGAAAAGTGAAGATTTTGTAGAGACGGAAAGATAAGAGAGAGATATTTGTATTTATGTAAGAGGTGATTTTTAGGGTTTTCTAGGGTTTGAGATGGAGAAAGAGGATGAAGAAGAGGAAGAAAGAAGGACAAGAAGAACACTGTAGCAACAATAGCATCATTCATAGAAAATGAAGTGACACTATCGTTGCTCCTCCCCACATAATTTTAAAGCAAAACTTGCACAAAAATTGACATACAAGACTTGTTCTATGTAGCAAACTCTACTGGGTCCCTTTTCATGTTATGGGAATCTAAAGGATTTTATCTCATAAAATCCTCAATATTTTAAGTCAAGGAATTATATCACTTAAAAGTTATTGTCAAGACCTTGCATACCAAGGAATATTGAATTTTGATTGCCAAAATGATTAGCTAGATGGAAATTAGATTTTGAACAGTTGCCATTGAATAATGTTCTACCTTCCTAACAAGAGTCTATGCCTTAGTTCACAAAGACCAAAAATAGAAAGTTGTAATATCTTGAGTCCTAAAGATGGTTCTATTCTACTATACTTTAGACCTGGCAATGGGTCAGGTTGATCAAATTCGGGTTCGATCAACCCGAACTCGAATTTATTGGTTGCAATCTTAACATGACCCATTTTTAAAATAGGTTGGAAACCTT
The DNA here is from genome assembly GCA_037013555.1 of Sextonia rubra. Lineage (NCBI taxonomy): Eukaryota > Viridiplantae > Streptophyta > Magnoliopsida > Laurales > Lauraceae > Sextonia > Sextonia rubra. The sequence goes on from JASUAD010000009.1 coordinate 10,266,286, forward strand.
CAACCTACACTCATAACAGATCAACTCGATTCGACCCACCTAACCCAAATTTAATGCGGGTGGGGTCAGGTTGACCCAACCTAATCTTTTAATTCCCATTTTGTGAATGATTTAACTTATTTTATGTGGCCCAATTTTATTTGTAAAGTACATCTAGATTCATTTAAAATATTGCATTGAACCTGAATTTATAATTTATCAATTTTCAAGTGTAAAAAATGGAGTCAAAATATGTAAATATTTTTTAGCCCATTTATTGAGATAATTCCTTTTCAATTTTTGCTCATTTTTATGATTCCATATTTGAGCATAAGTATAAGACTCATCAACACTATTATATTCTATTCATATTCATATTTTAAAGGTAAATTTCTATGCCAACATATATATAAAAGACACATATCAATATTTCAACTACAAAAACAAAATATTGTCAAATAAAAAAAATAAGTTTTATATTCTAAATATCAAAATTTTATATAACTCCTCCACATAAGATTATGAGTATATAGTTTATAGCCTACATAAATAAGAAAATTCACATGAAAAATTGAAAAGTTAATGGTAAATTAGAAAAAATCTAAACGGGTCAAATGAATTAGGCAGGTCAAACCTAACCTAACCCGTTTTTATATGAGTTGGTAAACTATAACCCGACCCATATTTTAAATAGGTCGGTTAGGTGAATCAGAAACGGGCTAGGTTGGCAAGTCGAGTTGGATTTTGCCAGCTCTATGAATAGTCATATAAAGGAGGCCACGGAGAGGTCAACTTGTAAAGATGTAGATATTACATTTGGCATTAATAGATGTCAAGGAAGAGGTGCTAGTCATGGTAGAGCATATGAGGTGGTGACGAAATACATTCATACTGTGGTTGTATAAATCATACTATTAACACATCTTAAGCCTAGAATATTAGACTATCAGCACAAGAAAGTAAAGAAACTAAGGGTCCCTTTCGTATTATTCCTTAGAGACATTCCTGCATCCCATGAGCTAAAACACAATGAAATATTATTGGAAGGATATTACAAACCTTTTCTCGTAGAGCGTTCCACAAATTAACTGCCTATGGGAATAGAAAGTACAAAAGAACAAAAAAATCTCACACTGAAGGTTTTTTTGGGGAGAGATCCTCTAGAATGGATTAATGCAATCAATCTCAATAATATGTATGCAAACAATCAACCAGCGGTGGAAATAAATTAAACCACAAGCACATACCATAAGAAGACACAGATTTTACGTGGAAACCCAAACCGGAAAAAAACTACGATCAAGAATCAAGCACTATGAATCATACTACAGTTATAGGAGAATACTCACAACCCTTATTCAGTTGCTCCTCAACCTAAGGACCTTGTGATTTCCTTGTACAGCTCCTTGCTGTAACGACTCACTGCCGTTCTCTGTGATAGATCCAAAACACCTAGACGCCTTCTAGATGTTGTACTTGACTCCTCAAAACAATCTTCTACACTCAAAGAAGTAGAAGATAAAGATTTCTAGAGCAGAACTTCAACCCTTTAACTCTCCAATGGAAGAACTCTAGAGAAGGTGATCTCCAACAAGCAATCTTCTTCTTAGAATATTGAGATCTGTGTTTCACCCCTTAGGGTTAAGAGAGAACCCTCTTTTATAGCATCTAATACGTGCCTCATAAGTATAATACATCAGGAAAGGAGTTGGCATCAAACAAGCAAGTTTCCCTTTAATTCAGACTGAAAAATCGCAAGTCACCGCACTTTCTGCACTTGCCCGATCGGTCGAATTAAGGTTTTGTCCGGGTGAAAATTTCAGCATTTTCCTGCAAACTTCCGAAGACCATAACTTTCTTATTCCAGTTCCAATTGAGGTGATCTTGGGCTCTATGGAATTCTCTCGAAATGAGCTTTCCAACGGTAGGTCGGATGCCCATATCCGACACTCGGTTTGTGAAATATAACCTTTTTAATCCATGTTGTCTGTAGAAAATGACATGAATTTATCGTTTTTTCTTCTATTTATTCACTTTAGTACATCCGTGGACTCAAACCATTACCCATACTCAAAGATATATAAAATACAATACTAATGGACTCAAGTTTTGTCCAACCAATGAATTTACCAACAAAAAAATACTTACACACACCCAAAGATCAAAGATGAAAGTCACGTTCCTTTCTCTCCCCATAGAGAGATTAACCTCCTTAATCATACCACATGGTAATAACATGTTCTTGGCATTGTTTTTGAGACAATCGGTTAACAGTTGATGATTAAAACCTCAATTGTTTGGAAGGACATACTGGATGTGGGTAATTCTAATCGAGCTTGTACTAGTTTTTTCAATCAAATTGTAGTCTTGTTTTGGGCTCTGGGTCTAGGATGAGGCTCTTAGATGATGAATGGGCTGGTGATATAGCTCTGAAGGATGTATTTCTAAGACTATCATTGTTGAGCACTAATAAGAAGGGTTGCATTACTGATTTTTGGTGTGGAGGTACGAATGGATGGACGATTGACTTCAGAACGAACTTGTTTAATTGGGAAGAAGAGAGTTGCTTGGAGCTATTTAGTCTTTTTCCTAGGCATCTTAGCTTATCCGAACAAAAGGAGGATTAGATGATTTGGAAGGCAAATTCATCGGCTATGTCTACAGTTAGAGATGTTAGAATGTGGTTTAATAAAAGACAAGTGACAATGAGAACAAATTGGAATTTGGTATGGGTCAAAGGCGTTCCCCTGAAAGTTCAATTTTCAGGTTGGTTGACATGGACCAATAGGCTGAAAATGGGTGCTCACTTAAAAAGAATTGTAGTGATCTCAGTTAATGAGGAAGTGCCATGCTTGTTTTGTTCATTCCAAGAGGAGTCTACAGATCACTTGATGCTCCATTGCCCACAGGTGTGAAGACTGTGGACTGGAATTTTAAAGTAGTGGGGATGGATGTTTATGATGCCAAAATGAGTGGATGATTTTCTCGGCTGTTGCAATATGATGAGCTGGGGAGGGAGGAGAAAATTACTATGGAAGATGATCCCTTGGCTGTCTTCTGGCTTGTTTGGTTTTGGAGAAATTGGTTGAGGTATGATGGACTTATGCTCAACTGGGAACATGTTGCAGATTTAGTAAAAATCAAAGTCGCTTTGTGGGCCAAAAATTATGCTAGAAAGAAGAAGTTGTCCATTGATATTGTTCTATTTCATGTGGATAAGTTATGAGTGGTGGACAATGGAACATGGTGTCTAGAAGCCCAAGTTAGTTTCATGGCTTTTCTTTCTTCAGTTTCATGATGTTCAGCGGTGGAATTAGGTTTAAAGGGTTCTCTTGCTGTGGTGGGTAGAGGAGAAAAAGAGGCTAGGGTGGGATGGAGTTTGGAATGTATTTGGGTATCTTTTATAGCTTGGTTTTTTAGTTTGTATCTTATCAACTTTGTGTTAAGGTCTCCATGCATATGATTGGGCTGGTCAAAGGGGCCAACCTAGTTGGGCTCTTTGATGTCTGGTGATGATGCTATGGTGAGTTCTCTTCTCAAGATGCTTTTGTACTCGTACGCTTTTTGGCACCTTGATCTGAATAAAATTTCCTTTCTTTGGTTGATAAAAAGGAAAGTGAACAGAACTCAATGGTCTCTCTCCCTCTTATCTTACTCTTTTCCTCTACCCCTCCTTGCAGCTTCAATCTCTTTCTTCTCTCTTCCTTTCGTCTCCTCATCCAATCTCTCTCCTCTCTAACTCCAACTCTTTCTCTCCCTACCAAATCTCCATTTCACTCTCCTTGTCCCACTCCCTACCTCATCATTTACTTGAGCTGCACAACATTTTATCAAGCAAGTTTTCCAGAACTTAATCGAGGCAAATAATGTTCTCATCACAACTTGTTCTCAACAAAAATTAGGGTCATCGCAAGAATGATGCCAAAGGAGCCTTAATGCTACCATAGCAATGTCAAATGCTGTTTAGTTGGAGAATGCCTGTACTACATCAAGTGCTAATTTTGCCTCTTCTAGTAAATCTATTCAAATAAATATCTAAGGGCTCATTTGGCAAATCTATCTATTAAAAATAGAATTGATTCAAATAGATATATTATCTATTAAAAATATAACTGATTCAAATAGATATATTTGAAATGAAGTTGTTTCAAACACACACACCTAGAATATTCCATTTGGTGAGACACCTAGTGTATCCGATTCGATTAAATCTATTTAAAAAAAACTATTGGTAAATATAAATTCATACAAAAAAAAAAGCTTATTACAATGGCATTTTTAATCTTTTTTAAAAATTAACTTATTAAAAAACTAGATAGCCACATTCATTGATTTGTTTGATAGTCTTTCTTAAATGTTTTTAAATTTTGTTTTCTTTTCAGTTTGTGATGGCAATTGAGACATCTACAAATGCATGAATTCCATAGCTTAATCATCATCATCAGCATTATCATCATCATCATCAAAGCCTTATCTCAACCGTGTTGGGGTCGGCTACATGAATTCTATTTCTCCATTCCGTTCTATTTTGAGCTAAATCTTTCGATAAGTGTAACTTCTTCAAATCTGAATTAATGATTTCCATCCATGTTTTCTTCGGCCTACCCCTACCTCTTGATGGACCCTCCGCCTGTATATCCAAACTTTTTCTCACCGGTGCCATTACTGGCCTACGCTCAACATGCCCAAACCATCTTAAATGAGTTTCTCTAATCTTATCTCCTATTTGTGTTATTCCTAAATGTTCTCGAAAGCGCTCATTTCTAATTTTATCTTTCCTAGTTTTACCACACACCCACCTAAGCATTCTCATTTCCGCTACATCCATCTTATGAATATGTGTCTTCTTAATTGGCCAACATTCTGCTCCATATGTCATAGCTGGTCTAACCACTGTCCTGTAAAATTTTTCCTTCAATTTTGTTGGCATTTGTCTATCACAAAGTACTTCCGAAGTTAGTCTCCACTTCAGCCATCCAGCTCTTATCCTATGCTCCACATCTTCATCACTCTCCCCATCCTTACTAATCATCGAGCCTAGGTACCGAAAAGAATCTTTACGTGGTATCTCATGGCTTTCAATTTTGACAGTGGTTTCAACACTTTGTATATGTCCACTGAAATTGCAATCCATATATTCTGTCTTTGTACGACTTATTTTAAAGCCTCTAGATTCTAATGCCCTCCGCCATCTCTCAAGCTTTACATTTACACCCTCTCTTGATTCATTCACCAATACTATATCATCTGCGAACAACATACACCATGGTACTTCTTATTGAATATGTACAGTTAACTCATCCATAATTAATGCAAAGAGATAAGGGCTTAAGGATGATCCCTGATGTAAGCCTATAGTCACGGAAAATCCGCCTGTTTCTCCATATGTGGTTTTCACATTTGTTATTGCACCTTCGTACATATCCTTTAAAATTTCAATGTAACCTCTTAGGACATTCCTTTTCTTTAAGACCCATCAAATTAAATTCCTCGATACCCTATCGTAGGCTTTTTCCAAATCGATAAAGACCATATGTAGATTTTTCCTCTTTGCTCGGTATTTTTCCATTAATTGCCTAAGTGAAAAGATAGCTTCCATAGTTGATCTCCCTAGCATAAAACCAAATTGATTTTCCAAAATCTTAGTCTTTTTTCTCAGTCTTTGCTCTATGATTCTCTCCCATAACTTCATAGTGTGACTCATAAGTTCAATCCCTCGATAGTTGGTACAATTTTGTATATCTCCTATTTTTATATATAAGTACTACAATGCTTCTTCTCCATTAATCCGGCATTTTCTTTGTCACAAGTATCTTATTGAATAGTCTACATAACCAACTTACTCCAACCTCTCCTAAGCATTTCCATACCTCTATCGGAATACCATCTGGCCCTGCTGCCTTTCCTGTCTTCATTCGCTTCAATGCTTCCTTCACTTCCACCCCTCTAATTCTACGGAGAAAAGTATACTCTTGTAATGAAGTATCCTCCTCCACTCTTGTATCGCCCAAATATTCTTCATTTAAAAGTTTACTAAAATATTCTTTCTACCTTTCTATATTATCGTTGTCCTTCACCAAAATATTTTCCTCATTGTCCTTAATACATTTGACATGATCTAAGTTCCTACTTTTCTTTTCTCTTATTTTTGCAAGCTTAAAAATATCATTTTCTCCTTCTCTTGTTCCCAACCTATTATAGAGGTTATCGTATGCTTTGAATTTTGCACTACTTACTACTTTCTTAGCTTCTTTCTTTGTCTTCTTATACAACTCAAAATTTTCTATACTCTTAGTCCCCTGCCAAACTTTGTAGCAATGTTTTTTTTTTGTCGAATAACTTCTTGAACCTCCATACTCCATCACCATGTTTCTTTATTAATATGTCTCTTCCCTTTTGATTCTCCAAGTACCTCCTTTGTAACATTCCTAATGCAATTAGCCATTTGATTCCACATTACTGTAGTTTCTCCTTCAATGTTCCATTCTCCTTTCTCAATCATTTTGTCCTTAAATATATTTGCTCTTTCCCCCTTCAAATCTCTCCACCTTGTTTTAGGGTCCATTTTATTTACTACTGCTCTCTTTTTACTTCTAATGCAAATATTTAAAACTCCAAACCTATGTTGAGTAGTCAAACTCTCTCCTGGGATAATCTTAGAATCTTTATAAGCCAATCGGTCCTATTTTTTAACTAGAAAAAAGTCTATCTGACTCCTATTACTCCCACTTTTATATGTAATTAAATGCTCATCTCTCTTTTTAAAGTAAGTATTTGCTACTATAAGATCAAATGCCACTGCAAAGTCCAATATAGTGTTTCCGAATTCATTCTTTTCTCCAAATCCATGCCCTCCATGCACTCTCTCATATCCTCTATTATCTCTTCCTATATGCCCATTTAAATCCCCTCCAAGGAAAATTTTATCACTATTTGGGATTTCTCGCATTAAATCATCCATCTCCTCTCAAAATTGTCTTTTCACACTTTCTTCTAGTCCTACTTGGGGAGCATATGCAGTAATAATATGAATTATGTCTTCTTCTAGTACTAGTTTAATTGCTATAATTCTATCACCAAACCTCTTTACCCCCACAATTTTCTCTTTTAAATCCTTATCTATAATTATACCCACTCCATTTTTTGTATTACTCTTTCATGCATAGAAAAGCTTATACCCATCCATGAGCTCCTTAGCTTTATTCATTTTCCACCTTGTCTCTTGTATACAAGTCACACTAATTCTTCTTCTTTTCATTACCTCAACCAACTCCATGCTCTTGCCTGTCAAGGTTCCTATATTCCAAGTAGCAAGTCTAATTTTCCTATTCCTCCTCTTCTTCTCATGGACTAACTTCTTTAACCGCATTAGCCCAAAGTCATGCAGTAGCCCTTGTACACTTTTCACTGCAGCTGGGCGATGCTGCAATGCGTCGCTTAAAGCGGGGAATGCCCTAGCCTTATCGTGAAATATTATTTGTTCAGAATTCATGTTTGGGCTGTTACAAAGTCCACAGCTTAATCCAAGCCATTAAACCCTTGACAACTGTAGTAGCAACTATAGACCAGTATTAGCACTTTATCTAGGTGGTATTTAACAAAGGTAAATCATCATTTTTTTCACTTTGGTTGGATACCATTTCCACATGTTATTCTTTTTTGATCCTCCTAAAACTTGCCTTGTATACAAAGGAACCCACCATCTGATTCTCCATGTCCATCAAGAGAGATTGGCCAACCTAAAGTTAACACTAGTTGAATTTTTCTAAGACCAGTTAATAAAGAATCATCTTCCCATTATAAAACTTTAATGGGGTAATAGGCTAGAGATCAAAGGATTCAATTATATGAAAACCTAGACTAACTTCCTTGCACTTTCCAACATACAAAAAAATAAGCAATTATAACTGAAACAATAATCCCACAATGGAAAGAGGCCAAAGTTCTCCCTCCTCCTCCTCCTCAATATCATCAAATCAAAATGAACCAATCACGATTTTTGCTTCCTTTATCATCTAACGCAAGAACAACAGAAAACTCTTCCCCATCTTGTGAGACCCCAGTCCTCTTGGGTAATCCCTTGAGGCAAGATCGGGCAATAGCATGCATGCACGAGCCTGTGTCCCGTGAGACATGTTCAAGTCCCACATTGAAAATATTCAAGTCTTGACCTTAGACTTATAATTCAAATACTGTATTAACTCAACATAACACATTTTAAAGCCTCATAAGAACTCCAAAGTTAAGTGTGTTCTTGCAGTGGTAAACTAGGATGGGTGACCTACCTACTCGCGAGCACACGTGGATTAAAGTGGACAATATCATGCTCAGTTGGGTGGGGCTGTAACACATCTCTTGTAACTCTAAAGACTATGAAACCATTACCCGAACTATCAAGAAAATTAAAATTTAGACTTAAAAGGATTCTACAAGGAAATGCCTTTGCATCCATTCAAAATCATCATGGAATGACTCCAGCCATGTCTGCAGCAGGAAGTATCTGACCTCCTTATATGTCATTTTCCATTCCCTGCGAACAATCACTTTGAGACCCTACTCACGTCATACTGGTGGGTGGGTGGAGAGCTCTACATGACAAGGCCGCAACTTTAAGAACTCATCTATCATCAGATGATCGATCAAGATATCCATAATCAAAAGAAGATAGTTGAGAACAGAAGACCATGTGTTTGTTATCATTCAATACTTCAAATCTTATGTACATGATACAAGTCCTGGTAAGGTGAACTGATGGGGTCACTGACGTCGGTGACAAAAGAAACATTTAAATTTCATCAGCCTTCACATTGTCTTCGTTTCCGTAAGTTTCAAAATTTATACTCTAATTTATCAAGATCAGCAGTCTAACAAAAAGTTTAAATTGCAGTGTAACATATTTTTTTAACTCATTACGTTAGCCACGACACGTAGACAAAAACATTGATTGGTAAAGCTAATGATGAGAAAGAAATATGTTAAACTCAATGCAAGAATTATAAGTTTTGATCCTTCCTCAAGTCCTTCATTGCAGTCATCCATAGTTCTCAGTAAATGAAGATTCTCTTGTACTTGTTGCTTGCATCATCCAATTCAATTATTCAACCCTAACAAATATATCTCTCTTTTTCGTCGAACTTTTGTTGAACCAGATATGGGAGTTGATAGCATTTGAAGATAATTGGATTTTGACCAACATTTGGGTTCTTTTTTAAATAAAAAAGTATGTTATGAAAGAAGAGGAGATAAATGGGCTAAGAGAAGAGACCCCAAAAAATGAAACAATGAACAAAGCGAAAAATACAATCCCAGGAAAACTAGGGACCATACAATAAGGCACCAAAGGGAAGAAGAAGCCAAGGGAGACTGGCCCCAAGCATGAAAAACCACTCAAAAGCTGATGCAACTTGGGACAATTGAATAGGTTGCTCATCAGACTACTTTGAAAATGCACATCAAGGGGGGTGGGGAGAGAGAGTAAATCCCTCCTTGACAAGGAAAATAGATGAGATGACGAAAGGAGTTTTGTCTTCAAAGAATTAACCATTGTGACACTTCTAGATCACAAAAGTAGAGCTAAAGAAGACAACGCCCTAACACAGTTTAGGCTTCCTGCAGGCAGTGGCATAAAGGAAAGATCAAATGGTATTAGCTATGAACCTGGGGCAAGCAGCTGTAGTTAAAAAAGATCCAGTCCCAAAGCTTCAAAGAAAGTGGAGATGATAAAATAATGCATATGAATAAGAGTAAACGGCCAAGCTAACTTGTGATTGAGTGCATTTTGATTTTTTTCCCCTAATAAGAGTAAATATAATATACAACTAGTATTAATACAGCAATACCCATATAATATCATACATAGATTTATCACATGGTCCACATGGTCAGTCATATAAAACTTTCATATTATGTGTCGACATCATCATCATCAAAGCCTTGTCCCAAAATATATTAACATCAGCCACATAGATTTTGTTTCTCCAATACAGTTTATTATGAGCCAAATCCTTGGATGGGTTGCATTTCTTCATATCCAACCTTATTATATCGATTCATAGCCTCTTTAGCCTACCTGTTTCCCTTGCGGGCCATTAACCCACTTATAAAAAGCTTTTCTCATCGGCATCATTGTTGGCTTATGTTGGACATTGTCTAAACCATTTTAAATGAGTTTCTCTTATTGTATCACGTATTGATGCCAATCTTAAATGTTTTTAAAAGTACTCATTTATGATTCTATCTTTCTTAGTTTTACTATACAACTACCTTAATGTTCTTTTTTTTTTTTTTTTGCACTCAATTTATATTATGTAAATGTGATAATATTATAGCATACATTATTAATATATATATAATATTAAAACTGAGAAAAAAAACTCAAGCTAGAGTAGAGCCTTTAATTCGCTTAAGATCAAGACAAAATCAACTGAACTCTAGCATGTGTATGGCTTGATCAATACATACATACAGCAAATCGCAAGTCATGAGCAACCACTGAGAAGAATGAATCAGCACTATGTTTGCGGGATTAGGGCATGTATGTACAGCACCATTTTCAAGGAAACTGATGTTCACGGAGAATAAGTGGCAATCTGATGTTTGGACTAGTGATTTTTTCAACACAACTGTGCAGTGCCTCTCTTTTTTTAAGTATTGTATCCAAATTCTTTAAAAAAAAAAAAAAGCTGCACATCCCACAGGTAGTAAATCATGCCCAAAAATGTCCAGAAAAGATATACCACGGATTAGCAAGTCGTGAAATCCATTATTGTTTCCAAACATCCCTTGCCTTCAATTAGGAACAGTGATTTTCATTTCTTCCTAGTATGTCAACCCAATTAAAATAAGGGGCTTTATTCTGATCAATATTTGAAAGAACTATAATTTTTATTCCAGAAAATCAAGTTAGTACTTGTTGGATTTTGACAAAACGATTGAACATCCAGTTTTCTGACATTCTAATTTTGTTAGACATTTTTTTCATTGGGAAGTGTGACAAAAAATCCATATCCATTGAAACATATTGAAGAGGATCATTTATCTTGGATTCAAAACAATGAAGTCGAAGTCTAGGATCAGTAAGTGTACATATATGCAGGAAGACTGCCATGTAAAAGATCAATCATCTTGGACACATGTCATCTCAGACGAGTCTACCTTGAAGCATACCTTCTTCAGATAGGATACTATCAAGAAGGAAGAAAGACAACTAGAAAAAAGACAACTAGAAAATACCTACTTCTATAATTAAATAATGTTTACATATCCAACAGTAGTTACCCAAAAGTTTTTTTAATTATCATAGCCCAGCCAATATTCGTTTCTATTAGCCAAAGTGCTGAGAAATAAAAACTCATGGTTATAGATGTGTAGAGAACGGAGTTCCTATGCATTTTAGGAGTTAGAATAAACCCATAGAGAATCTGTACTCAAATTATGCTAACCATAGCATATGGGCAGCAATATGACTCCGTTTCAATATTTAAAACCGTTATTTAGAACGAACAAAGAATTAATAACTGATTGAATAGAAGTGTTAGAAGGTGATCAGTGCCACAACTAGAATGCTGCAGATCAATCCCAATTCCTCATTAATTGAAAAAACACAGAAAATAAAAGGTATAATCCTTGGATGCACACCCTTAAGTGTGGACAAAAGAGATTTCTCATCATCAAAACAGACGAAGATATCAAAAACACCAGAAACTACAAATTTCAAGTCCTAACGGATATCCCAGTGCCAAGTGATAAACAATTTTGAAAGTCAAGAGGGTATACAAAATAAATTAACTAATATAAACAATTTTGTGGCAATTTTCAAATCCAAATCCTATTAAACAGGTGACTTTCCATTGCAACGATCATCAATATCATAACAAAAAGTTCCAAAATATCTCAAAGAAAAAAAAAATATGGATACTTGGGTTGAGCAAGAGCACCCAGAAAGGCGAAAACTTCTTAATGTGCCCACAAAAGCCGAAATCCTCTTATTACTAACCACTTATGCGAGTAGAAAGTTAATCAATCAAACTCAACATGCTTCAAAAAAAAAAAAAAAAAAAGGTTGAAAAACTTAAAACCACTTCAATGATCTTTATTCATGTAAGAGCAAAACCATTATTATTTGTTTATTGATTTGTGAAGCTTGGTGCAAGAAAAGGTATTCTATTGCTAGTAGTTACTACCTTACCGTGAATTAAATCTCTGCATAAAATAATTTCAAAGCCGTACAATGCCAGTGCGACAACTACTAAACATCATGAGGAAGAACCTGTCTTATATACGCTGTGCATTTAGCACTTAGCGTTTGGACTTGACAACTGCCAGGACATGAGGAAGAAACCATTGTACAAAACAGCTGGAGAGAGAACTAAAAGCCCCAGCGTGATTGAATGAGAACTAAAACCCTTTGGATCTGAAGATACCTAGCTACCTGGAATTCATTTCGGCTTTTGTGCGTCCCTTCTTTTGGACACGTAGTGGAGGGAGAAAGAAACAAGAAGGAGAGCACGCCAACGTCATTGGAGATTCCTTTGATTCAGTGGTTCAAACAAAACTGTACTTTGGGTACATGTAATAACCTCAAAACCTCTTTGGTGAGACAATGGAAACCCTAAGTCAGACCTGTTATCCACCAGTCAGAAGAACAAAACGGAACTACTCTTCTTCTGCTTCATCTTTTCCTTTTCTTTTTGACAGTAGAGTGGACGTTTTGGCAGATCGAAAAAGCAGAAAGTGGAGAGAGAGAGAGAGAGAGAGTGAGAGAGAGAGATATCAGATTCACGCGAGCTTGTCAAAATGCTATTGGCAGATGGAGACTGTTTGGATTTTCTCGTTGGAATAGAAGCCCAAGAACAGTGAGATGAAGCCATCTCTTCTCTTCTCGAAGGAAGGAAACCTTACAAAACTCAGGCAATCCAAGTGTAAGAAGATGAAACAATCTTAATATTTCAGAAAAGCTAACAGTGGGAAAAATCATGAGACAAACAAATCAGCATACGATACCACTGAGCAACAGCAAAACAATCATCAAATGTATATATAAAACAAAAACTGAAAAATCATCACAGATCGAGCATGCAATTGCAATTGAAGCTGAAATGAGATGTGGAAAGATGTATATACCCGACGCTTCCAAACTCATAGAGCTTTCCCCTGCTGGAGAAGATGATGAGAGCGACCTCGGCATCGCACAAGACGGAGAGCTCGTAAGCTTTCTTCAGCAGACCGTTTCTCCTTTTGGAGAAGGTCACCTGTCGATTGATCTTGTTCTCGATCCTCTTCAGCTCAACTCGACCTCTTCCCATCTCCTCCTCTTCTTCTTCTTCTTCTTCTTCTTCTTCTGAGGTTCGTTGAAAGTAGGTGGTTTTTTTTTTCTGCAAGTAGGGTTTTAAGGAGAGCGGAGGAATAATAAACTGTTAGGATAACACTTGATGGTGTCTGATGATTCCTTCCACTTAAAAAAGGAAGAAGGGGTGGTAATGGAATGATGGAATGGGAAGAGATGAAGGAACTCTTTCCTTCCTTACTCTCGACTTAACCGAAATTATACATGCACTTGAGTCACTCTATCTCTGCTTCTCACCTGAACCTCCCTTATAGAGGAAGAGGACTCCCAGTCCCACTTTTTTATTTTCTTTCCAGCATGCATTGCGGGAGCGCAGAGTATTTGGTGCACCCAATTAGCCCGTACGATTAGAAAGTTAGCATGTGCACCGTGGGCCCCTCCCAAATGGGCAATAAAGGACCAGTTGTTATCTCCAATTCCGTTTTCAATTAGGCAGCTGTAAAAAAGATATTGAACTCGTGGACGGCCTTAATCACTCCCCCAGCTGCCCCATCAAAAATCACTGGATCCGTTTCATCCTCAAGGGGCTTTAACCTATAAATAAATCCTGAATTTAAAGAGCAAAAACCACACTGGAATCCGTATATTAAAATCTAAATCATTCAAAATTAACACCCTCCACGCATATGAGAATATTCTCAAATTTTACTCTACTCTGAATTTGTTCTACTTTTGGATTGACTATTTGAGGAAAAATATGAAGAGTACAATTTATGTTTATCCATTGTAATATTTGTCTTATCAAACAGTTAATAAAATAGTGGATCATATTTGGACTAACATTAAATTTAAAGATCTCCCGATATGGTTTGAAAATGTTTATTTTGGATGGTTCGCATTTCAATAGGTGATGCGCACCATAAAGAGCCATTACTTTAACTGAGGATCTCTCTATTTTTTTTTTCTTTTTTTCTCATCTTGGAGATGGGATCTAAGCATTGGCGAAAAAAGTAGACCTAAAATGAGGTAGATCAGTCCTCTAATAATTAAATGTAAGTGCATAGTTACAGACCCTTGACAACTAGATAAGAGCTGAACTGAGGCAAGAGGCGTTCTTAGAATCTGTCATAGTTTAAAAGGCCTCAAGGATCCGGACTCAACAATAATCCTAATAACCACTAGATCTTTTCAAGACCCGAGTCCTAAAACGCTTGTCAAGCGTTTGAAACTAAGCCGTGGAGTGGAGGCGCTGGTGGTTAATAAATGTATGTATGGAGGTAAGAGTGTCAGGAGACGTGTCAAGCATGGGTCAAAGAACTCGAACCCCAGGGCTCTCTAATAAACGAAGGGTATCTAACCATCGAGCCACTCGCGTGGGAACCTGGCTGGCGTCGTACCATGTGGATCTCTTTCTTGTCAACAAAAAGAAGGAACCGTCCATCGAAATCAAAACTAACTTCAAGTCCAGTCTCTTCGCAGTTGCATACAAGCATTGCTCTCTTTCTGTTTTTTTATGAGCATGGCCTCTATCAGTGTCTGCTTTCTAGACAATGACTAAGCCACATGCGCGTTGCCTCCGGCCTTCAATGGGATAGAAGCTCCACACAAGAAACTCCCATCCAACTGGCGGACAGTCCTACGAATGACACACCTGTTTTGTACTATCATCACATTCAAGGGTTAATGATGTCCCCTTTACACTATACACTGTTGAGTGCTAACCCACCCTTTGTCTTTAGAGGAAACCCATTAAATCTGATAAATATTAAAAATTTATTCCGCAAAAGTTATTTACCATACAATTGTTTGTATAAAAAAGAACATAAAAAAAAATATCAGTTTTACCCCTAAATTTACGGTATCCTAAACCAATAGGATATCGAATTGTGCAATATCAGCGTTCGATATCCTTACGATATAGGATATTGAATAAATTCAGATTTTTGTCAACCCTTTTCTCAAACCGAAATCGCATTCTTACCATGAAACTATACTTTGTCTTCGTCGTCTTTGCATTTTTCTTATTCCTAAATTGGGGCTCTTCGTTTTCTATCATCTAGAAATCATCTATTTTAGTTATCACAAGAGGTTTGTGGCATCTTTCTAATTTTTAAAAGCATAGATAAATCAATTTATGTGATGTAAAAATCCTTTTTCAGTTCTTTTTTTTAATAGAAATTATAAAATCACTTAACATATAATATGAAACCTATAGGAGAATGTCTTCCTATATATGATGGATGACGATTCTGCGTTGAGTTTGAAATTGATGGATTTTCTAATGAGCTGACGGGGCTTACTATTGAGCTTGAAACATTGTAATTAAATTATCCTTTATAAATGTAGGGCGGAGCGGGATGAGCTTTGAACAAGAGCATGGGCCATCCAGCCCATAATTCTATCTCTTTATGCAGCTTTTTGTGATCATACTCACATCGCAAAATATTTATGATCTGCCCCTTAAATTCTGTGGGATGTAATACAAATTTTCAAATTTTTTTAAGAGAAGATGATAGGAATGTCATGTTATTAATGACTAGGTATGGAAAAAAAAATTGTATCCTTCTCACCAGCCTAAAGAGCCTCACAATTTTGCAATTTCTTGCCATTAGAGTTTTTTGTTCTGCTTGATCATTAGATAAAATGAATTATTATGCTTAAATCTATTGGTGGATATTGATGTGATAAATCACAATAGGTATGTGAACGAGGATTCTAGTGTTTGATGAAAATACTAAGTTGAAGTGCCCCACCATCACTTTAATCAAGGAATGATCCTTATTGTTATTTTAGAGAGAAGGTTTCTTGCCACTAAGGTGATAATATTTAAGCATTCATATTGGTTCCTTATATATTAATTCTCTCACCTCTACATCTTTCACGTTTAACCTCTGTAACAGTACGTGGGTAAAACATAATTTATTTTGAATTCTTATGTTTGATATTGAAAACTAAAAGGCTGATAATTATTTTTTTTTAAAAAGCCTTTAGTCTTTTCAGGTACTATTTTTGTGGCATCATATTATTTTTATAAATAACATAGTATAGGATTTGATGGTAGCATTAGTTTTATAATTAATACAGATTCTCAATCCATGCAAAGACATGACTTCTATTTTTTAGTGATAAAATTTAAATTTGTTCGATATCCTACATCATTAATATATTGTAGAGTTTGATATCCTAATTTAGTAGGATATCGAACATTACGATATCTTAAAAAAAAAGGATATAACTTTTTTAGGATAGCACAATGTTTAATATCCTACAGCTTTAGGATATTGCAAGTTTATGGGTAAAATCAATATTTTTTTTTGTCCTTTTTTGTACGAACAATTATGTAGCAAATAAATTTTGATGGGCACTTTTCGAATATTTATCTGGTTGAAGAGCTTTCGTACAGTAATAATCCCTTATTTTTATTTTGTTTTTACTTTGTACCGACTTATTAAGAGGTTATGTTTTTTTTAATAATGAGAAGAAGAATATGTTGAATCATATCATCCATTTATTATATTGTTTAAGCCCAACCATTAAGCTTATACGAAATGAATACATGTTTCATCCATCCTAAACATGTAGCCAAGATGGAAGGATAAAACTCAAACACGTATATGAAGAAAAATGGAAATAATGGATACATGATGGCTATTTATTCAAGTTTATTGTCCATTGTAGTGAAACCATCTCGTTTCATTGGGACCCATCAAATGAATTCATTTCTCAAATTTATCTTAGCAATCCTGTATTCCTATGAGCATTGGATTCATTTCTTCGCGCATCATGCGCACTTAAATTTCATTGATCTCTATTAAAAAATTTTCATTAATCCCTATAGTCATTATCCAGTGTGTGCTCATCCAAGTAAAGTTCTGTATACTGGAGATTGATCTAACATTTGACAATTTTGCACAACACGACTGCTCAACAAAATAGCATTGCCACTAGTACTAGTAGCAGCTTTCAGGGCTCTCCAACTATCGAAAATTTGGAAGCCCTGATGCAAAAAATTTTACCATCTAGATCGTTATGTGGTGCAACCACAGAATACGAGCCCGAAATTAAGTACCAGCCTGTTGTTTAAGAAGGCTAAATATAAAGAGTCTACACATGATATGGACGATATTACCAAGGAGGGAAGAGACAGCCAAGCCCTCCAAATGTTCTCCTTCTTTTGTTGAATTACTTCCTCTTTTTATGTGTTCTCAGAATTCTTTCAGTCAGAGGCAAACCCAGGATCTCTCCCTTCGGGTGAGGGGGCACTATCTAAAAAATTTTTTGGGAGTGCCACATTTCAAAAATGAATGTAGTTTTCAAAATATGTATGGTATTTTTATAAAAATTTTGGAGGGACCATATGTAAAAAGGTTATAAAAATATTAAGGGGTCATTTGTTAATTTCACATATGATGTGAAAAGGCTTTACTTATGTAAATGATTCATATGTGAGTCATTTACATATATGAAAAAGAATTTTTGTTTGTTGTTTTTACGTCTCTTCATATGTGAATCTAATTGCAACTAATGATTCACATATTTTTCACAATTTTTGAAAAATCCATGCCGAATCAAGTGATGAGACTTGGTTTAATAAGCATTGTTGGCTTTTTAAAGATAATCAATGGTTTGGATTAGAAAAAAAAAGGCCCACAAAATCAGAATTAAAGATCAAATGGTTTTGATGTTTTTGCAAATATCTTACAATCTATGAAGGATCAATAATTGAAATCTGATCCACTAGCCGTATTTGCCATTCTAAAGATACTCAATGGTTTAGATATTTCATTTGAACCTCATATGATCCCAAAATTTAATAAACAAGAACTGCCTGTTCAATCGTTGAAATCTGCATAAGAAGTTAATTAATGGTCTGAATGTTTTCTTAAATATCTCATAATTTGTGATGATCCAACGGCTGTAATTTAGTAATGCGGCCGTTTTGTGCCTTCTTGATAAGTTTAACGGTTTGGATCATCATCTAGGGGCCCAAAAATATATTAAAAAATGAAAAAGGCGTGATAGGGTTTTAGAGCACTGTAGCTATGCCTTTTTTGTGACTGTTGTGAATCCTTTCACACCTGTTAAGGTATGAATATGTGAGGGTCATTTTTCTCATGATTTACATTAAATTTACATACCACATGTGTAAATTTTGGAAACAAATATAAATATAGGTAACTATTTCATATATGGGATATTTACATATGTAAATGGGTTGAAACAAACGACCCCTAAAAGTTAAAGGGGGATCTTTGGAATTTTTGAGGGGCCATAGCCCCTCCCGGCCCCCGTCTGGTTCCACCCATGCTTTCAATGACCCCCACAAAACCAAAAGGAAAACTTCCTTTGAGAGGCCACAAAGCTTAGATCAGATTGCTGTTTGTAGGGGTCCACTTGTAAGCGCTTGAAGGGTCTGTGCAGGCTGATCTAGATTTCTCTTATTACTTTCAGTTCTTATCTCGGATCTGGATCCAAAGCCAAAAATTCATTCTTCATTTCAAGCCGGATCAGAAACTGAATTCGTATTCCTTTTCTGGAGGTGGTTCGGAAGAGTATCCACTATGGTTCTTCCCTAGTCTTGCCGTTACATTTCCTCAGCTTGAGGCATATGAAAGAATCCTTGTAAGAATCATTGAATTGAACGGTTGCAAGCACTTGACAAACATTGACCGAGAAATTGAACATCTTTTAGTTTGTTGCTTATCCCTACATTTAAGTTGAAATAACTGCCACAGTTCACGGAGACATTTACGATCTTTAACCTCTAATTTGCATTTTCACGGGTGAAGCATGGAAAGGCACACAAAACTTTTTGTGAGTAAGAAAGGCATGAAGTTCGGAAAGATGGAAATCAGTTGTCTTTCTGTTTTAAAGTGAACTTTCAATTGCATAATCATTGAAATTTGAAACGCGAAAGCTTATTTTTAAGGTTTTCTGTTTTTGTTGCATGCAAATTATACAAGACAAAAACATTACCAAATTCTTTCTTTAGACGTCCTGATGAGAGACGACCACTCTAATCCACTATTCCTCCTCAAATTTTCAACTTTAATGGGGTGTGTGTGTTCTATCAAATGCCACTTATACCAATTTAGAACAATCTGTTTGGTTGTTATGCATGCTTGAGTAACCAAACTATAACCACCTACGCAAACCAACTTAATTATTAATACTCTTACTGTGTGCACCAATTTTAGTCAAACGACAATAGCTTAAGTTTTTGGAATTATCTCAATAACCATATCTGATCAACTTACCATGACTCGAATTGAATAGATATTGTCACCCTCCATGTGATCCAGACCATGTATCTGTAAGCTGTTTCCATGAATGAACCGAGTAGGGAAGAAAGATCTCATCTAATTATATATTATCCAGACAAAATAGTCATGTAAGTACTGACAGTTATTAATCAAGATCTTCTTTTATTTTAATTAATTAATTAATTTATTTATTTGAAGGGTGGTTTGACCCAACGGTAAAGGCTTATCAGCAGCATCCTGGATAACGTAGGTTCAAGTCACGGAAACAATTTCTTTAAAATGAAGGTAAAGCTACATTCATTTTATCTTACCCAAACTCCGCTATAGGGGAGCCTCGTGCACTAGGCCGCGATTTACTTATTTATTTATTGTTGGGGTGAAGGGATGAGTTGGAAATGAAGATTATAGTAAAAGATTGAAATCAGTAGAAATATGGTGTAGGAACTAACAGATGAGTTGTCAAGATCACATGGAGAGGGACAAAAGACAAGAAACAAGACCTCCCACACTAGCATTATCTCTTGAAGAAATGACACTTCCATGTCATGTTTTAAATGTTCAGATTGTGGGATTTCTATGCTCTAGATCAACAAGAAAGTATAAGTAAAAAAAAAAAAGGGACAGTAGTATTATAAAAATATTTATACATACATACATACATATATATATATAAAAAGAAACAGTCATTAAGGACTACTTTGGACCTTTTTATAGAGTAGGGCCCACATTGCGAGCCATCTAAATGGATCACACACATGAATCCCCACGAATTGCATACGTCTACCAATTTTGGGCCCATCCGAATATAGTAGACCGTTGGATCGACTGCATAGTTGATCCAACGGTCCACTCTATTCGGACGGGACCAAAATTGGTAGACATATGTAATTCATGGGAGTTGTGTGTATGTGATCTATTTGGATGGCTTGCAAAGTAGGCCTCACTATACTAAATGGTCCAAATCGGTTACATATATAAACCATGGTCTAAAAATTTCCAAGTTATAGATTGTTCGTGACAACTCTAATAAAATCAACAAATCATGACATTAATCATATCAACGATGGATCTATAATCCAAAGGCTTCGGGCCCCTTCTTTCAGCAAATTGGAATAGGATGTGGCCGTCCAATTTGCATCAGACTACATGCAAAAGAAAATCCAACCTAATTAGCAGTAACTCATAAAAAAGTGATTGGAAACTTGTTGCAGTAGAAGTTCAATTAAACGATAACTATCGTTTAATCAATGAGAACGTCTATCTAGGGGGCTGAAGCCCCCACCAAATGTTTAAGAAAATAAAATCTAACAATTCTGAAAATTTATGTGTATTTTTTTAAACTTGCCCCTTCTCCCAACAGTTTTTTACGTAAAGTACCCCCAGTAAGATTTTCCTAGGTCCACCCCTGCGTCTATCCTAAGTTGATCTTACCATAATAGCAAAGTGACAAAGGGCATATTTGAATACACGCATTTGGAGAATTTATTTTGAGAGAATCCCAAAAATGCATTAAAAAAAAAGGAATTGTAAGACTTTTATTTCTAAAAAATAGTTTTTTTTAATTGTTGAAAGGGAAAGGCATAAATTTAAAAATGGTTAAGTTTGCAAAAAAAGATAAATGTGAGTTTCTAAAAAAGAGTAACAAATTATCTATCCTCAAAAGGAAAATGACCACCCAACCACCATCATAATAATTCAAAGCTTAAAAAAGCCAGGATTGAATATCCCTTACCTCATGTGTTCAATTTACATGCATTCTATGCAAACAGGCAGGCCTGCTACCAACCCCAAATGTCCTACACCCATAAATATTTAAAATCAAAGAATTTTAAAACCTCAAACCATCTCTTCGATGTTTTATTGAATTAAACATGTTTTTATCAAAAATCAACTATCTCTAACCCTCGGGAATGTGTCAATCACAAGACTTAAATTGCAGATATGACAGGCATTACTGTGGAATGAGAATGATTTTCTCGTTATTAGTGTTTCCAATGCCAGTAAGAAAGTTATGAAGTGATAACATTCAGTGCAACATGTTTTGTCCCTGTCAGTTAGGATTTTCTTAACTTTTTCAGCCATATCGAATTTGGTGGTGATACTAGATTCCAATCGCATACTTCCCATCCTATTGATATGTTTCATCCATTGCACGAGCAATTGATATTTAAAACAACAAGATAGTCCATGATGTTAAGGGAATTGCAGGATAAAATGCAATTCCATCTCTTTATACATAAGAAAAAAATAAAAAAATAAAATTTCAAAAATACCCCCATTTCTCTCTCTCTCCTCTCCTCTCCCACCCTTTCCCTCCGGCCAGTGATGAACTCCAACCGGTAGGAGGAGAGCCCTATTGGGAAAAAGCGACGCAACGGAAATCACTTGCGATCAACAGATCAAACACGATGAACACATACAAACATACTATCAAACAATCACACACATGACATAACAATTTTACATGGTTCGAAAACCTTGCCTACGTCCACGGAGAAAAGAATTCATTTATCATAATCCCATCTCAATCCCCTAGGATCTAGGGTAATAATAAATCAATATATATAGTTCTCGCTTTCTTGGTTAACAAGAAAAGCCATACATAATAACTAAAGTACCCATAACCCTGAACCTCGGTTCTGGCTAAATCAGACCACCGATCCAGCTAAACTAGAAAACAAGACAAAACCCAATAATTTCCACATTGGCTTGAATTCCATAATCCTTAAAGCCACCTTGAGATACCTGGTAATGTCTTCACGCACCTTGCTAAATGGTACATCATTACATCAATAGCGTAGTCTTCTTTCTTTAACACTCTCACATGATAAACTAGCACTTCACATACCTTGCTGAAAGGTATGCTTCCATACACGCTACGACCTAGAGCAGCTCGTGCACCCTTTAGCGCGGTTGCACAGACAATCTTGTCATTGTCTAGTGTCGATCAAGTCCAAACCGACTTGAGACTTCCCACAGTTGCCTCCTTTGACCTTAACATCCTCTTTTTGAACTTTCGAGTGCTCTCCATTTGTTACCATCTTTGCTAAAATCCTTGCAATACAATGAACCTAACTTCCATCCATCAGGGCAAAACTAAAAACCTCCTCAAATTTGGATCTCACTAGCACTTGTGAATCCTTCCTTCTGTCTCTATCTCAGTGTTCTTTCTTTCAAACTTGCAAATGTCCTATTCTAGCCTATTCTGGCGGGTTGGGCATAGCAAATGTGGGTTAGGTATGATCCAATGCTAAACTGGCTTACTCCAATCTAAACTGGACTACCTTTTCTGAGAAAATCATCTCAGTTTAGATATTTCTGGATTTCTGCTAGATGATATGATCAAAGACCCATTAATCCATCTTCCAATGATCTCGCTGCGTTTAACTCCACCTAAACCACGGATTTCCTCCCCTATTATTTGATGTCTTCTTTACTGCTCCACCTGAAAAAGCACCTGTAGAAGTTTCTGATCATCTCACCCTCCATGATGACCAATGCTCCATTTTCCACTTTTGTAACTCTACCCGCTACAGTGCACTTGTAGCGTTTGAAGTCTAAGGCACTCAAAGAAATCAAATTCCTTTGTAAACTTAGAGTATTCATCATATTCGTTAGGGTTTAAACAACATTATCATACACTTAGATCTCTACCGCTCTTATCTTAAATGCTCATTAATTTGCATTCTCCCCCATAAGAATAGATCCATTAACAATGAGAGTTATTTGTACCAAGCAAATCTCTACTAGAACACATGATAGGAAGAATATGAATCCCAATACCATGAATCATCAACCCGATCTGTACCTGTAATGACCAAAAGTGATTCCCCATCATCCGAATCTGAGCTTTCATGCACACTACCTCCTTCTGATTCTGATTATTTTGCTTTTCCTTCCACTTTGGTATATCGCTCCTTCCCGGCCCTTTCGACGCGGATCTAAACCTTCTATTAAAGTACTTGGAGCAATTTTCTATTCATAACATCAAGTAATACTTTTCAATAATTACTGTGTTATAGAGTCTAATACTCTTTCCTGCCAATCCCTGAAGTCGTTTATCCATCAAATACTTCAATTTGGCCTGTGATGCTTGAATCTATTACTATCATCGTGAATCTATCAGTTTCTTCAGTCCCCAATTTTCTGCCCAGCAAACGGCAAATATCTTTTACATGTGTCGTAAATCTCGTCACTTCAAGCATGCTGGAAGAAACGAATCTGAAATTCGACTCCGGATAGCTTCCATATCGCAGAAATAATTTTCTGAACTCTGATTGGTCAAACCTTCTTTTTGACTGTTGAACTACCCATCTTCTTTCACATACACGTAGATCTTGTCACAACGAGTCCGTAGGCACAAACGGGTCTCCGATCAAACATCGGATAATCAAGATATCGCAGAAACAATTTCAACCACAAATCCAGTTAAATTGCCTTTGATTGTTTTACCTGCTGACGCGTCCTGACATTAGCACTGCTGCTGGCAGGCTGGGCTTTGTATCGCGGGTCAGGTCTTATCCAACCCAAACTAACCTAAACTAAACTTCTGCTAGGTTTGCTGCCTGACGGGTTAGTTCTAAATTGACTTAACCTTGATTTGGCCTGGAGCAACCTAAGCCTAGATCTCTTTTCTTCGTTCTAGCTCTCTTTGTGCAACCAAGGACCAAAAACCACTAGGCTTCTTCCTCGACAAACGGCAGAAAGCATGTGGATGGCGACAGTCACGAGACTCTGGTGAAGGCGACAGCCTCCTTCTCCAGCTGCTTGAGGTTACGACGATTTGATTGTCTGCGAGAACCAGGACTAGACAAATCCTCCCTCTACAAGTACTGCCTCTATTCTTAGCTTTGATCCAACAAAAGAAGCAACGGCAACCTGCGACAGGCTAACGGTGTAGATTCCAGTGACGGCGGGAACGGTGACTACGCACATAGTGAGTGGCGGCCAAGAATTCTGGCAAAAAACTCGTGTTTCCATAAACAAGATCCAGTGGGACGCTTTTTTTTTTTTAAATCTATCACCTCTGTTTCCTTTGAAGGAAACAAATCAATGCAAACACGTCTCTCTCCTCTTTATGTTTCTGTAAACAAAAACAAGCAAATCACAAACACCTGATTGTTACATGCAACACACCCTCTCCAAGTATTCTTCCTAGGACAAAGAAAACTACGAGGGGCCGTCGATCACACCCAATACAACCAAAGCTCTAATACCACTTGTTAAGAAAAAGTGATACAACAGAAATTACTCGCGATCAACGAAACAACTATGACGAACATACACAATTATACCATCAAGTAATCACACACATGACATAACAATCTTACGTGATTCGACAGCTTTGCCTAGGTCCACAGATGAGAGAACTCATCTATCATGATCTCATCTTAATCCCTTAAGATCTAAGGTTACAATATATCAATATATATAGTTCCCACTTTCTTTGCTAATAAGCAAAGTCATACATAATGACTAAAGTATCTCTAACCCTGAACCTCAGTTCTAGATAAACGAGATGACCAATTCGGCTAAACCGGAATACAAGACAAAACCCAACAAGCCCTCCCTCCCTCACTCCCTCTTCCTCTCATTATTCGTCTCCTCTCCTCTTCCTCCCTTCTCCCTTTTCCTCTCCTCATCTCCTCCTCCTTCTTCCTCTCCTCTCCTCTCCTCCCTCTTCCTCTCCCTTTTACTCTCCTCCCTTTTTCTCTCCGCCCTGTTTGGCCCTACAAGGCCAAACATCACACTGTTGTTTAACCTCGCAGGGCCGAACAATAGAGGAAGTGGGAAAAAAGAGGGAGAGGAGGAGAGGAAATGGGAGATGAAGATGGAGGAAGAAGATGTGAGAGGAGAGGAAGATGAATAGAAAGAAGGATTGGAAGAAGGAGAGGGAGAGGGAGGGGAAGAGAGAGAGGAAGAGGGAGCGGGATGGGAAAAAGAAGAGGCAAAAGTAGAGAGAGAGGAAGGGAGAGCCCCCCTCCCACCGGCCGGAGGGAACAGAGGAGGAGAGAAGAGGAAGGGAGAGAGATGTGTGTGGGGAGAGAAGGGTATTTTAAGGATTTATGAAAAAAATTTTGCATGTGTGATGAGAGATAAAAATTCGTCATTTACAAGACACAAACCATCCCATCTGCCACTAATGTCTTGCCATCAATTCAAATTGGAAACTAGGGTTGAAAAGATGACATTTTGGCTGTGTAACCAAACAACTCATGGAAGTTCAGGATGCTCATTTTTTCGGCACCTCTTTTTGGGGTTTTCTCATAGGAGCCCACCTAAAGTATGACATGATCATGTAAAGCCACAAAACTTTGAAGGTCCAAGTTCAAGGGGATAAGATCATGTAATTAGCTTAATATTTTTTGTTCCCCCAATATTTTCAGGCCTTCCCTTCACCTTTGATTGACATGCATTCATGTGGCCCCACATCAAGTGAAGCATTTCTAAAACAACTAGCCCCCTCATACCTCATCACCTTACCTAGATGTGGTAATGTGTGAAGGCACCTCATTCCTCTTGTATAGAAGCTTCTTCCTTCCTTTTGGAGTTGTGAACATGTCTTACCAAAAAACCAAAATTATTGGAGATTCCTAGTTTGAAATCCAAGTTACTCATCCTACTCCCTTTCCATTTATAATAGTTGTTTCATCTTTATTTTCAGTAAGTTTTGTGAGGCATAGCGACTTGTGCAGAGCTTATCTAATTAATCTTTCCATTTATGATACCTACATTGTATATCCCAAATAGTTTTCATTTATAATTAGTACTAAACATTTATAAAGTTTTCATGAATATATCTAATGTCCTGCTAATTTTCATTTATATAGGTCATTATTTATTATAATTTTGAACCCGCCCAACTAACTGGTATCCCTTCATTGTGTACAAAACTACAAATAGATTTAATATTCTAAGCAGCAAACTGTTGATATGTATATACATGTATATATATATATATAATTCTCAAGAATGCCCCATTTGAAGGGGGCGTTTCTGCCCTCTTTCTATCTTTTAATGAGAGACAAGTCATATGGTGACTTTTTTTCCTTTTTAAAAGTAATATTAATTGCTTCTCCGCTTTCCTAATCTCCTATTCGTTTCAAAATGGGGCATTTTCACTTTTAAAAATGCCTGGGCGCTATCTAACACTCATATATATATAATATTTGGAAGCCCTGAAATCATCGGTTCAAAACTTTACATATTGGTATTCAGACCTCATTATCTAGAAAAGGTTACAAAGCATATTGGAACATCAGCCATATCAACGTAGCTTTAAGCTTAAAAAAATAGTTTTGGAGAGCTTCTTGGGGCTTGTTTGGTCGATCTACTCTTATTTTTATAGACCATTCAAAATAGATCCATTTAAAAAACAACTATAAAAAAGAGAGGCTAAAATCAAACTATGTGTTCAGTAAGGCAAAGATCTACTTTAAATAGACTTTTTTAAATCAATGGTTGATAACTTTTCACAAATTTCTCAAGATCTACAAAGAATAAAACTTTGATATTGTACCCCATAGCCATATTCATCCTTCAAATGAGATCTAACAGTTTGGATCTTGTGTTTGGAACCCACATACTTTAAAAAATGATAGCGAATAGTTCACGTTTTTTTTAATAAATATCTCAACATTTGCGATGATCCAACGGCTGAAATTCGGTCTCGTAATGATAATTGACCACGTAAACATTTATAACCATTTGGATGGTGATTTATTATCTCAAACATAATAATAAAAAGGAGAAAAAAAGGGATTGTTGTGTACCAAAATAAAATTAAATGATGTTACATCAATGATTGAGTGTTTTTCACAAATATCTCAAGATCCACAGGGAATTAAGCTTTGAAAATTGACCTTGAAGCCGTGTTAAAACTTCCAAACATTTCCAATGTTTGGATCTTGTGTTTGGGTCCCCCAAAATTTAGAAAAAGTTATCTAAAGGCTTACTTTTTTGCACATATCTCAAGATTGGTGATGATCCAACAGTTGAAATTTGGATGATTGGTTGTATTTGATCTTTTGAACATTTCCAACGGTTTGGATCTTCATTTACCTTCTTAGATTTGATGAAAGATAGAAAAAAGGACTAGGTGTGATGACCCCATGTGCACTGTAGCAGCGTCTCTTAAAATTTCCCTCTTATTTTGAGGAGCTCACATTTGGGGCATTTAGTTTTAAGAGGTTTTGCCTCTTTTTGTTTAAAGCATGTAGAAATTTAAATGGCATGCCAAACACTCTTATTTCTCAAAGCTCTATCCATTTTTTACATTTAGACAATAAGAGGATAGAAATAAGGACGCCAAACATGTACTAAATGTAATCTAGCTTGGACTCTCTATATACAGCTCAAAATAAGTAAATAATCCCCAAAACACTCCCTCCCCCTTCTCTCTCTACATACTTTCTCTCTCCTTCGCTCCTCCCCTTCCCCACCTACAATCCGGCCAGCGACGAGCTCCGGCGATGGAGGGGAACTCTCCTCTCCCTTTTCCTCTCCCTCCTTCTTCCTCTCCTCTCCTCTCCTTTCCCTCCTTCTTCCTTTCCTCTCCCTCTTCCCGTCCTCTCCTCTCCCTCCTTCCTCTCCTCTCCTCTTATCCCTCTTCCTCTCCCCCACTCTGCCTCCCCCTCTCTGACCTATTTGGCCCTACAAGGCCAAACTATTCGACCTCGTAGGGCCAAACAGGTAGAGAGAAGAGCAGAGGAGGAGAGGAAGAGGGAGGGAGAGGAGATGAAGAAGGAAAGGGAGAGGAATAGGAATAGGAGGAAGAGGAAGAGAAAGAAGGGAGTTACCCTCCACCGTCGGAGCTCGTTGCGGGCCAAAGGGGAGGTGGGGAAAGGGAGGAGGGAGGGAGAGAGAAAGTTGTAGGGAGAGAAGGGGTGGGGGTGTTTTGGGGATTTTTAATTTTTAATTTAATTTTTCCTTTTCGTTGAGCATAGAGAAACCAAACTAGACTACATTTAGAAGGTCCCTTTTTAAATTACATAGATACAAACCTACATATAGGGAAATGCTCCTATGGTGAGAGAAACCATTATGGGCCCACCTACCACCAATTTGAATCGTCAACACACACAGGAATGACTAGATTACTATAGAGCCCTTGAGCTTGCACCCATCCAAATAAATTGGACGGTTGGACTATTTTTTTTTTTTTACTTTAATATAAATCGTTTGACTTGTGGGCCACAGATCAATAAGTTAAAAGCATGGGATTGAATCCAAACTTGATTAGCTGGGCCCATCAAAGATGGCACTTTCCATCCCTCCCAGTTCTACGAATAATGGAGCCCTAGGTGGACTCCATCATGGTATCTCTCACCATAGTCGATGAGAGTAAACTCTCTGAAGAGCATTTCCCGAAAAAAGGGTATTTATAAATTGATTTTATGCCCTTGTCTACACTATAACAGGAACCGTTGATTCTTTGAAAACACCATGATAACAACACTCCTTTGCCAAATGCTATTTTTTATATAGTAATAAATTGGAAATATTATTAAATTGATGTAATGGTCATAATATCAAAATTTTTAAATAACATATATTTTTTACCACTTCAAATATATAATTTACTTATTTCTCTAAGCTTTTTTATATTTTATTTTTCATGATATTTTTCCATTAATAACTAGGAAAGTTCTGAGATCTCCCATTAATAAGTACACTGCAGTTTCTCCTTAACCTTGTCTGTAACATGCTTATAAAGCATATGCGAATCTGAGCCGATCAACCACTAAGCCCTGTACTGCCAGATGGCAAGTGGTCAGTATTACTCCAACCAGCCAATATTAAGGACCATGGTTTCAAACCTCACGCATAATCGAAGTCGTATTGTCCAATAAGTAAAGATTTCAGCTCTTTTCGATACAGCTTTTATGGATTCGATCTAAAACCAAAAATATAGCAGAACTGTATTTTATGCAATTATATAAATATATTTACATCTTTTAAAAACACTTCAACACCAACTCAAAATCTTTGATTCTTCACAAATTTTCTTCTTTTGAAAGTTTTATTATTCTTTAAAAATGAAAAACTTGAAATGTCAGTTGCAAACCAATATATCAGCCAATATGTATAGGGTTTTTTTAGTATTTTTTGTACTCTGACCTTAGGGGTTGGGACCCCTAGCCCTTTGGTGAGAGGAGATACCTTGGGTGAGGAAAGGTGCCTGACCAGGTTTAAACCTTAATCAGGCAAGTAAGAACCAATAACTTTTACCGCTAGGATAAGAGACTATTCTTAACCAATATATATAGCTGTTTGGAAGTATTTCCGATGGGATATATCCCTGTTTGGATGGGATATCTCACTGTTTGGAAATTTTTGACAAGAGGTTTCGGCGGCTATCCCTCAACATTTGGATACCCTCAAATTTTTTTGTTGGTATTAAAAAAATTCAGCCTTTCAAATTTACATTTTTGGCTTGCAAAACTTCAAATTCCACAATTATAGTGATTTGATTTTGTGTCTGACCCATTACAGTAAGGGCATCCCACTATTTCCATTTGATGACAACCCAGCCACTGTAATACCTAGATTTCAGATGGTGTGAATCCCATTTTGGATGAAGTACATGAAACATACGGTGGTTGGACTATCAATCAACCTTCAAATAGTTTGGATGGACATTTGAAATTAAAGACAAAACATTGAGTCCAGTATCATGAGAAAGATCTTCAGTCCAATTTAAGGGTCTGCTTCGATTCAAGGATTTCCATGAAAGTTTACAGTTTTACTTCTTTGCTTTGTTACTAAGATGACATTTTATTGCTAACCACACACTTAATCCATTTGGTGGAAATGAAAAGCAGAACATTTTTATCATCTGCAATTTGCAGCACGTGATGGAACTCAAAACGCAAAAGAAAAATGTAGTAGATGTGATGCTCTACTTTCTTTCAGTTCACCGTGGAGTGGATCCCTCTTTTGAAGGAGAGCGGAGAACGTGGATCCACCGTCCTCAAAACAGCTCAGGTGGCATTTCTCTAATTCACATTCCACTAATGTGTCAAAGAAATGATTCAAATAGATGAGATACAGTCTTTCATCAAGATCATAATGATGATAAGCCCATCTACCATCATAATCATCGTCATGCACTTTCCTTCCAAGACCTACACTTACTAAGTTGATTATTTTGTGAGGGTATATATGATGAGACAAGTAATAATTCTTCTTCATCATCACCATCATCATCATCATCATCATCATCATATATAGTTTTATTGGACCAAAATGTGTAATGCAGGTGAATAACAACCATAGAACACTTACAGAACAACCCAATTTCCTTTCCACAGGGAATCTGGTAATCAATTCCACCATCGACCTAGACTTCAATAAAGTCATCATCTCCACCATTCACCAACAAGGCACATGCATTATGTAATTGTGCATCTAATGGCACTATCAATGTGTATATGGAAAAATATATAACAAAACCCACCATCTGATTGTTGCAGTTAATACTAGCCATTGAATGTGAAACTGTTGTCGCAGACGTATTCCTCACAGGTTCTAAAACGTCCCCATTTGCAGGCATCATTGCAAGTGCAATGGCCTGCTCAGCACAATCAACAACCCTTACTCAATTATCCAATTTATGGACATCAAAACACAAAATATACGATCCCTAACATTGAAACTGATCAGAAATTAACACCCAGCGACCAATATATATGCAATGAATATCAATTATACCCCATCAACTGGATTTTGTCGTACCACTTCATGGATATTTGGGGAAAAGAATCTCATGTAAGCCCAGGTTGAAGTTAGAAATCCTTTCTTTTACTAGTATTTCTCTGGTGTATCTTGTACTTGTATTTTTTCTTTCCATGAAATGATCCGTTTTAGTTGTTCAAGAAATCAACTGGAACTGATGTTTGCTGCTCCTGGCTTTAATTATTTATTTTCAGGATTTCATTAATTATTCAGGCATGTTTCCGTTTATAGGCCTGAAAGTTTGTCCATAAACCACTCTAATAACAAAGTGTGTACGGTGTGCCCCTTTTATGGTAAATGTGTCCAGGTCAGCGGGGCTTCTGAGTGAGTGTAAACATAAATAAAACTCGAATCAGCTCATTCAACTAACTGGACCAAAGGGATTGGACCTTGACATGGACCTGAAATGGTGACCTAAAGTCAGGCCAACGCTGGCAGCTTGGCCGGCCTAGAAAACAAAGCTTTAATTTATCCCATCCATCTTCCATATGTTGTTGTTTAAATTATGATATATTAAGCTAAGGGGTTTTCGAATCAATTTTGACCAAAATTATTTCAATTTTGACTTTTTTTATTGAGACTCGATTAAGGCAAAAAAAGTGAACTTTGAAATTTGAAACGACAACCTTGTGCAAATTTAAATAGCAAACCTAACCACTATACCATATAATATTAATATACAATTTCTTATCAGAAAAATATAAAAAATATAGTAAGATGGGGACCCCATCCATGTGGGTCATGTTCGCGCTTAGTATGAGTTATTGTGCTAGTTATTATATATTATAGTAGAAGCTCTTCAATTCAATTTTGTCAACTATCTTTTAATTTTTTAAAAAATGAAATCTATCAAAATAGATCAATCGAATACTTGAAAATGTGGTTAGTCCACTTAATTTCCCTCATGGTTTCAAAAAAAAGAAAATGAAATATGATGAATTGGTTTTCATTCTTTTTTATTAACCACCTAAAGGAGTTTTCATTTTGAAATTAATCGCTTATATATTTTTCTACTAGGGCTCAAATTGAAAGCTAAAAAGGATCAATCCAAACCGGTAAGAATGTTAGGTAAAGATTGAGCTTGCACGTAATTGTGCAATTTGTCAGGTTGAATCGAGTTCATGTCAATTTGATGGGTTGAATAGCAGCAACGGACTTAACCTAAACCCAACCATTTATTAAATGGTTCATAAGTGCCAATTCAAATAAAGCTAACATAAAGATAAAAAGGGTTAACTTGAACGGTGGGTTATCGGGTTATTCTGATCTGGAACTGATGGGTCAATTCGGGAATTGCCACCCATACCTAGATATGTAACTGCTACTTTATCTCTCTCCATTGACTTAGTTCTAAACTATCTACCTCCCTAATATTCTTTAAATTACATTTATCTTCAAAGGGCCCGTTTGCCTCCTTTGTATTGAATTTCAAGGAGCCCATACTTCATAAACAGATAAAACGAGTAAAGGTAGATGAGCCCTCACTTTCTTAAGATTTAATTTAGTAATGGTTGTGTAATCAATTTACCAAGAGGGACTCTTTAATAGTCAATTTGTAATCCTCAACCATACATCTTCAATTTTAGCTCCTATAAGGAGGCTACTCAAAACTCCTAAAAATTAAATACCAGTCGTATATATTTATTCAAATGCAAGTTATAATCACCTGTTAATCTCTCAACAACTCCTTTCTTTGTGTAGTGCCTGCCTGTGCGCTCCTCTTCGGACACTAGTGTAACTGATGTACTCTTTTATAATTCCTTATGCATGTCTCTCTATATACAGGACTCATACGCCAATCTGTTTCCAGATCTACGACTTATTTTCCATGATTGTGATATGATATTTTATTGTTTAGGGGCACATTAAAAATGAGGATTGCTAAAACATTTTTCCACGTATAATGCGGATGCTTTTCCATAAAAAAAAAACAAAAGATTAAACTAGATCTTTCTCAACTGGAAAACTTTCTTTGTAGGGACAGTTCGGTTCAGTAAATTATTTTTTCTTATGGAAGAAGATAAAAGTTCATAAAACTGATTTTCTGGACAAACAGCCCTAAAGGCTCTTAACCTCATGAAGTAAGGACTCAAATGTCACGCCTGCATGATGGAATAGCCAAAGACTATACACATTGCATTCCATTGCATGTCAATTGTGGTCCACAGTTCACAGCCCTTGCCACATCTCTCTCGAGGATGTCTCTGTACGTGTGGTCCAAAATGATTGCATGAAGGATGAACCTAGACCGTCCATGACG
This sequence comes from Sextonia rubra, assembly GCA_037013555.1. NCBI lineage: Eukaryota > Viridiplantae > Streptophyta > Magnoliopsida > Laurales > Lauraceae > Sextonia > Sextonia rubra. The sequence goes on from JASUAD010000009.1 coordinate 10,299,809, forward strand.
TAGAAAAAGTATTTTTGTTCATTTCATGGCCAGATTGTCTCAATCCATGACGAGGGGTATATACCCCAGGCATTTCTTTACCAAAAAATGCCTCTATTTTAGCCTATCAGATTTTAAAATGTGTCATCAATATTTTCCTAAAATTAGCTATCTCTTATTTTTTGCATTTCACTTGTGAAGTGACAGATTTTTATTAAACATATCGAAAAGAGAATAAACCCCCTTTTTTAAATAGAGAGTTTTTGAAAATTTCTCTATATTATATATATGACAAAACCAATATGCATATGTTTCTTATACTATGGTGAAGGACAATTCCATTTTTGGAAAGTATTGATGTTGAAAAAGACAATCACCACAAATCATGACACTTTTTTTTACCTTATTTCTAAAAAAGTTATCTCTCACCTTGTGGTGAGTAATGGATGCATAATAGTTTTTCACAAGGTCACTACAAGGTGAGGGACAATTGTTTTTTTAGACCTAACAAGGTAAAATAGGTGTCATGATGCGTGGTGATTTTATCCTTTTGCACATCAATATTTTTCAAAAACAAAAGTATCCCATACCATAGTGTGAAAGATATATATATAGTAGTTTTATTCTCTATATAGAGGAAAATACTACTAAGCATTCATCCATCACCACAAGGTGAGGGACAATTCCTTTTTTAAACCTAACAAGGTAAAAAAGGTATCCCTAATAATAGTGTGAGGGACATATGCATAGTAGTTTTGTCCATATGCATGTATCCCAAGATTTTCTCTTTTGGAAAGTATTAATGTGCAAGAAAACAAAACCTTCAAAACTTATAACACTTTTTTGACCTCGTTAGGTCTAAAAAATGAATTGTCTATCACCATAGTGTGAGGGACATATGCATAGTAGTCTTTCCCTATATATAGATAAAACAACTATGCATATGTCCCTCACACTTCCATTTTTTAAAAGTATTGATGCATAAAAGGATAAAGTCATCACACATCATAATATATTTTTGACATTGTTAAGTCTAAAAAAGAAATTGTCTATCACCTTGTGGCGAGGGATAAATGCATAGTAGTCTTTTCATATATATATATATATATATATTATAACTATGGAGTAGTCGAATTCAGGCTCAGACGCACAACTAGTGTTGGTCCCAAACGGGAAAGCTATGCATCAATTTAGCTGGATGGAAAATGACTTGAGTACGACAGCCTCCTTTGGTTGCGTAGCTCTTTATAAAAAGGCTTTGGAGTGAAATAAATACCCTAGTTGTAAATTTTCATTTAAACCTCCCAAGGCTCTACCAGCCCATGCAATGCTTATGTGAGGAAAAATACAATTATTGACATGATTATGTATACTCAAACCTTATCAATGTGCTAAATTAGTCTTTCATTCCAAATTTATTAAGACAAGGTCCTTTGTTCGAAAAGATCAAAGTTTTATTGAATCATTTTAACAGTTTTAAAGTGCATCATGTGAACAGAAATGAGAATCAAATAGCTCATAAATTAGCTAGGCATGCTCAGTATGCTAATTGTCAATTCTTCATTCGCTTCTTAATAAAATCTTAGTGAGTCTTTCTATAAAAAAAATACTTGTTGAGGTGGGAATGACACCCTCTTAAATCTCAACGGATAGATATGATAGATAATGATCTTGAAAATTAAATGGAGGGCCTATTTGCTTGAATGAGAAATATATTGGTAGGAATTCATTGTAGTGCATATGCGGAAGCAATCAACATCATCATACACATAAAGAAAAAGAAAACCATGCAATCATGACATACTGATTTTACGTGATTCACCGTAAAGGCTACCTCCACGAGCTATGAGTATCTTGCTCGATTTCAGTATGAAAGATACTGGGCAACTCATTACAAGGACTCCCTCTCCTTTAACACTTAGTTCATCAATTTTCATAGGTCTTAATCTTACTCTTACAACACCTTGTCATACATGGTGTGTCAACACCACGAGGAAGAGAGCTCACACCTCTCTACACTCTACATGGCCCTACGTGGTTTACACTACAAGGAAGAGATCTGCCACTCTCCTACACAGAGTCTCGGGCCACATTACATAAATACATAATGTATGTTTTCTTAGCCACCAAAAAAGCCCCGGTACAAAGACCAAATTACTCTTGTCCCTAACCTGGTCATTGGCTAGACCAATGAACTAATCTAGCTAAACCGGAATACAAGATATAAACCTAATAATCTCCACCTTGGATTAGATTCCTCAAATATTTGAGTCACATTGGAAATACCTATCTATGTCTTCTCATACCTTGCTGAAGGTACATCCTTGCATCGATGTTACAACTTCTTCTTGTCATACTCCACCTCAAACTAAAGGTTCGAATCAATTAAAGAGTCCTTGTGATGTTGATATCTGAATCACCTATAAACTGCCCCAATTTCACCACAATTATGAAGATCCAATCAGCATGATCACACTGAAAGAAACAAATCTAAAATCCGACTCCAATTGGCTCCCATAGAAACAATTCTCTACTCTCTAATCAATTAAACCTCCTTAATGACCATCCAATAGCCCATCTCCCTTTTCCACTACGTAGATCTACTCGAAATGAGTTTGTAGGCGTAAACGGATCTTCTATCGGACATTAGATGATCAAGATATCGCAGAAACAATTTCAGCCGTTAAAACTGGTTAAACTGCTTTTGACCTCCTCTATTGACTTGTGCTGATGTCACTCTGCATCTGCTGCACTGGGTTGGACTTTGCGTACACAAGTCAGGTCTGACTCGACCTGGACTGACTTCTGCTGGGCTAGGCTTCTTTCCATAATGGATCAGGTCCTAACTAACCTAGCCTGCACCGCTGGGGTTGCTGCAATCGGGTCAGGCCCGACCCAACCCTGACTTGAACCTGGCCCCGACCTGCTCTTCATCTTCCCAAATCAATCTGGGTTCTGAAACAGAACCTAGTAACTCCTTCTACTTTTTCCGATTCAGCAGCGGGTGGGCAGACAAAGGTGAACCGGTGGCGAAGCGGGCTCCTCCGCCTTGCCTTTTTCTTCCTTCGATCAGTGAGGCAGTGGAGTCTGAGACTGTCGACGATGGACTGCGGCCCCCTCTTTGTTCTTCATCAGCACCAATTTGAAAAAGGGCTACAACCAGAATCCCCAAGCCCTTTGCCTCGAGTTCGACTGCGGCGACCGGCGGTTTCAGCAGCAGGCAATGCTGTGCGATGACCAGCAACTCCTTCTCCGGTTTCGACCGATCCACCTTTTTCTTGGTGCAGTTGTGGCGCAGTAGTAGTCAACGATGACTGCAACGGCAAGCACTGCGTTTGTGGCTGGAGAGAGTAGCGGGCAGGAGTGACTGCAGTGCACAGCGACTGGCTCCCCTTCTCCTTCGACCTTCAAATCCGGCAACTATGCAACAGTGACAGTGAGTTCCAAACCAGAACCGGAATGCCCTCTTCATCTCTTTGTTCTGTAATCGCCAACTTCCAGATCTATGATCACCAACACCAACAAGGCCCACCACTAACCTCCAAAACAACACCTTTGTGAACCGGAAGATGGATCTGGTCAATATCCTCCTATTCGCTTCTTCCAAATAGATCAAAGTCTCAATCCACCAATCGCAAATCCTAAGTGATTTCAACCTCGCTTTGATACCAATTATAGTGCACATGTGGAAGCAATCAACATTATCACACACATAAAGAACAAGAAAATCATGCAATCATGATACACAGATTTTACGTAATTCATCATAAAGGCTACCTCCATGAGTTATGAGCATCTTGCTTGATTTCATTATGAAAGATACTGGACAATTCGTTAAAAGGACTTCCTCTCATCTAATACTTAACTCCTCAATCTTCATAGGTCTTAATATTGCTCTCACAGCACCCTGTCATATGTGATGTGTCAACACTATAAGGAAGAGAGCTCACACCTCTCTACACCTTACATGGCCCTACGTGGTTTACACCATGGGGAAGAGATCTGTCATATCTCCTACACAGAGTCTATGATCACATTACAAGAACATATAATGTATGCTTTCTTTGGCACCAAGAAAGCCCTGGTACAAAGATCAAATTACCCTTGACTCTAATGTGGTCATTGACTAAACCAATGAACCAATCCAACTAAACTGGAATATAAGGCATAAACCTATCATTCATGATAAAATGAGTTAGATTATTAAAAAGGTAAAGGGGATGGATAATGATATGGCAATGTCCATGTAACGCTCACTTTCCTAGGATTTGCTTTTCTAGGGTGATTAGCTGAATGCACACACTTCTTAATTCATTTCATTAAAAAGGAGATGATTTGATAGTTTTTTTAATTAATTTCTATTTATTTTTTAAACTTTAACCATTTTTGGAAATAAAAATTATTAATTTTTATTTATTCAATTACATGAAACAAACAGCCTGAGAAAATATATCAAACAACCGAGTTTAATCTTACATCAACAAGTCCATATCCCTTGTCATGACTTCTACAAACTACTTGTGTGCAGGATGTCCAAAGCTCACCACGGGAGTGACATAATTATAATTGAGACCCTTAAAGATGAATGCCATTATTTTCAGTAATATATCCTCAAATTTCACTTCTATAAGAGTTGATCCTGCAATTAGAGATGATCATGGGCTGGGCTAACCTGAGCTCGATCAGGGCTCAAACTGCTTTGAGTCGGGTTCTAATATAGTTAGAGCCCATTTAATAATTGGGCCGAGCCTAAATTAAGTAATAGCAAACCCAAAAAGCCAACCAACCCGACCCGTGTAAAGAATGCACGTAATGTAATTCAATGGGTCCAAACAATTGTTTAAATGCTCACAAAATTGATAAAAGTCTGGTTAAGTACAGTCTGATTGATTAAATGGGTGGGCTCAAGCCTAACTTTTATGGCCCGTATTGGGCTTAGGCTAGGCCTAGGCTAATGTTTCTATGGTTGGGTTGGGTTATCCCGGCTCAGTGAGGGCCATGAGCACACCTAGCCGCAATAACATGGAGCACATGACTAATTGCATAATAAAGACATATGATTAATATTAATAAATAGGATAAAGTTAATTGCAATCATGATAGGCATACTCTCTCTTTTAAGCCTTTAAATGATATCTTTTAACCTCAAGGGATTAGCTTAGTTGACTTAAGACCACAATTTGCATACGAAGGTTACGAGTTTAAACTATACTACTACACTAGAGCCATTAGAGATTTTTCCATCTTTTCTTGGATTTAAAAGGATTAGCCAAGGACAAAATGCTCTACACCCTCGAGTAGCAAAAAAATATAAAAATAATTAAAAATCGTTGCAATTGTAACTTTTTGTTGCCTGGGAATCAGTGAATCCCTTCACGAAATTAATGGTCTACTGCAGACAACAAAATGCAGGTGGAGTACGGAGAACTTACACAATAGCTGCAGCAACAATGCAGAAGCACTATTTTTCGGCATCCCATGCTGAACTCTCATATTTGTGTTTATATGGGCAAAATGAACTCCTTTTTATTTTATTAAGTTATATAATTAAGTGAAATTGAAAGTCTGAGTCTCTTTGGAGACGTCCGATAAAGTGGTAAGTCTAATTTATTTCCAACGGATTTTCTGTTCTTTTTTTTTTATTGTACATGGTAGAAATGGTGAACTATCAAAATCCTAAATTAGTCTAATTTAGAATCTTGGGCTTATTCGTTGAGTGCTTCACATTAGTGCTCCATGCTCCTGCTCCTACAATTCACAAGCGTACTCCAGCGTGCTCCCGTGCTTTTGCCATGCTTTGGTTCTGTATTTTTGTTCGTAGCCTTTATTGGTGGGCCACTGCCCCTTCCATTGTCAAACCTTTTGATAGGGTCTAGTCCACACAATCAGCGTAATAAAAGGGTTTTTTTTTTTTTTTCAAAAGACTGCTCCTCTTCATTTATGATCCTTGAGACCCATCATTTTCACATTTTCAACACCAGAAATGATGTGTTTGTATGTAATCAATGCTGAATAGCTGGTAGTTGAAGTAATTTTCGTAAAATAGAATTAGAGTAGTTGTCATGAAAAAGGGCTGCTGCGAACTTACTATATTCCTTTTCTCCTTCTGTCCTTTTTGTCCAATTGTGGATCCAATCCCCTCTCCATGTTTTTCGGTAGCTGAAAGTAAGATTAGGAGAATCTACAACATCATCCAACGAAAACTTGTCAATTATATCTTGACAGTCCCATCCAAGACCTTGAAATAAATGGTAGTCGTTTTTTCGTTTGGTTAAAGCGTTTATTCTACCATTTGCTTACTAGCTAACATCAGTAAACAAAACCCCCCTCCCTTCTTTTTTTTTTTTTTTTTCTCTTTAGATGGCTAAATCTAAAAGCCATTTTGGATTTGATACTATGTCCCGGCTTTTGTACTACTCTTGTTGTAAAGAACAGGATGTTAAGTGCTAACTTCCTGCTAAAATGTAATTTTTAAATCAGCTGAGAAATATCAACTTAGGCAGGCATTCTGCTACATATGATGAGGTAACCCTATTGTCAATTTTTTTTAATGATAGTAATGTAAATTTCGTTAAAAGAAAAAGAAGGTACAGATAGAGCGGGAGAGAGAGAGAGAGAAGAGCAAAAATGTATAAAAAAGATATACCTCCACTTTAACCACAATTACATACCAATCCGATCCCTTGGTATGGTTTTTTCAACTTCATGTCTGGCAAGAGTGTCCACCATAAAATTGGTAGATCTAGACTCATGCCAAAAGGCAATATTAATAGAAAAAGATAAAGCACAAATTTCATTAAAGAGGAATTGAAATTTTCAAGGATGAAATTGGAATCTCCAAGGATTCACCTTCTCATTAGACACCCATAAAATATTTTATTAGAAGTAACATCCCTACAGTAAGGCTTTCATGAAGAAATTTTGAAAAACACTGTAGAACCTATAAGATAGCTAGCAGTTCCACTTAATTTTAAGTCGAAATATTTTACTTGCTCTTAAGTCTAGGGAATCAAGATTAGAAACCCTATTCTAGGTGGGGCATGAATCCTAAAATGGGATTGTTTGGATGATCTTAATCTAGCAATCCTTGAGTATTAGATTTGTTTGTTTCTATCAAGTTTTGTATTGTGGTTTCCAGGCGGGGATCCCACCGTGGAAAGACTTTTTTTTCCTCTTAATTTCCAACCAGCAGAAGTAAATATTATAATCTAAGCCACTACAGTATACCAAGGTTGCCAACATACCTCCATCACCTTACAATCCATGATCACGATTACAAGGATCCAGATTGTAGGTTAATTTTCTGTGGCTCCCAAAAAAAAACATGTTTTGATTTATTTTAATTTATTTTAATTTATTATTTTTTTTGGGTGGGGGGTTGGGGGGTTACCCAACCTAGAGACCTGTGGGCCATGAAAGATTCGTCCATGGGGGATATTTCCACTCTCAAGGGGAGAGAAACATAGGGATCAAATTATGGGCAATTTGGTGAGAAATAGGATATTCAACCAACTGGGCTTTCCTTGCATTCTGGTTTTTATTTAAGATTTTATTTCATTATTATCATTTTTTTTACCTAATTAAAGGGTCTGGGACCTTAGCCCGCAAGTGGGGAAAGTAGACCCTAGGTAAGGTAAAATAGCCCTTCAATGAGAAAAGGTGTAATAACCCAGGCACGAACTCTGGGCAGTCAGAAAAGGACTAACGCCTTCTACCACAAAGATAAGATGACATTCTTGGTTTTGATTTGAAATTAAAATAAAAAAAAAGGATAAAATCTTGACCATCTTCCAACATGTTCATATTTTTGTGGTGTCACTTGGAGATGATCAATCCATAATCCATATACATGCCCTCGCAGAAACGTCAGGCCACAGTGATCTAAAATTACATTAGCCCACACATAAATTGCCATAGTACACGCCAACCGAATGTCCAATCCATCACAGGACAGGGTCCAAGGAACCTCGCACTTCTCTCCCATTCCAGCCAAATGGACCACAACACCCTCCAAACTCCCACTACAATTCAGGTGCAAACGCATGCATTGCTTCAGGAATCTCTATCCATTTTTAAATTTTAATGGTAATGGTACTCCCTCCTTTCTGAGCCACTGCTAAATCAGGGGCATTTCTGTCACTTTGCGGGAAATAGGCTGTTTAGTATTGAATAAATTAAATGCATAGTTATATTTGGATACTACTTTCCAAAGGAGATAGAATATAGATTTTGGGAAATATGACACGGTTATGGGGACCTGCTGCTGCTACTCTGCCACTGCTAGTACTGGGGGTGGGTGGGTAATGGATTAGATCATGTGAATTGAAAGAAATTCCCGCTTCCAATAATCAGTAGCTTTATTGAGGTGAATTGCATTTCCAAAAGAAAGGTGGTGGGTTGCCTTTCCTTTTAAAGAAGGCCCAAGTTATAATAGTAGACACTAGTGGGGTTGCCACTTATTCTTTTTCTTTCTGCCTTTTTCCGTAAGAGATAGTTTCAGTTTCAAATCAATGCACATTGCCATATTCTCTTCACTGCTTTCTCTATCATCCACCCATTCTTTACTTCTTTTGGCTTCAGCTCTGTGTGGAGGAGTGGGAAACCAGTAGATGATCAGATAATATCTTCTTCTTAGCATATTCTCAGTTTTTCTTCATTCATATACTTACTTTATCTTACTTCATATACATTACATTGGTTTAAATACACTGTCACACGCCAAGCTTTTGTACAGTAAATCGACTGAGGTTGGATCTTCTCGCTTTCATGGCAGAGTTGGCCTGGATTTTATGTAATGTAGTAGCTAACTGTGGTGGCACTGGCAGACTTGAGACAGTTTTCTTCTATTACAGAAGAATGAGGTGTTGCAGGGTATGTCGATAGACTCTGATTACCCAAATGACAGATCCTGAATCTGGTTATAGACCATTTTTTTTTAAATGCTTGATTGATAAGCTAGTCCGGGTACAGGCCCACTATCTGGAACCACTTTCTGATCTGTCCCAAACAAACGCCTATGTATTCAAATAGTAAAAAAATATTACTAAACATCCTCCTCATCTGTTCTACAATTGCGAATTTCCTGGTTGGCCGAGCCCATATAAGGGGGGATATCTGTTTTTGAATAGTTCATTTTTTAATCAGTGGGTCCTATTGAGGAACCTTATAGAATTTATTTGATTCCAAGCTCCAAGAATCTGGGTTCTTTATTTACTACAAGTGCATATTGGACACTAGTGATATTTCACATTAATATGACTACATAGAATATAATTACATTATAATTGAGCCAACGAGTCTGGCTCGGAGTCAGGTCAGGTCAGATGTACGCGGTTCTATCAGAGTTGGAGTCGGGTTCAAGTCAGCATCATGGTCCACCACAGACTGCACCAAACCCGATACGTTTACAATTACATGGAAAGTGGCTTTATGCTTGGGCCATGCTTGTACAAAGCAATAATTGGGCTTGTCAGCATGGTTGCATGATTTAAAAGGGTCAATGTTTTTGGGTGCAACGCATTGGCTGCTTCTGTTAAGTTTGTCTAGTCTATTTGGTCTGTACATGCTCCTTCAATCTTTATTCATCCAACGGAGAGATCATTGGCTGTTGGGCCACAGTGGCGGATTAAGGATTTTCATTTGGGTGAAGAGAACAATGGTCAATTGAAAAAACGGAAATCCAAAAAACCAACAATATCACGAGTTTCCTCAAAAACGAAAAAACAAGATGGAGGGCATAATTGCTAAAATCAGCCAATAGAGGTAACAACTAAGGTACAACTTGATACAATAACAATCTAAGGAAATCATAAATCCAAAGGCACATAGTCAATGAGAAATACAATTCACAAAATATCCAATATTAATTTCTTTAAATCAAACAGTTTTTACACAAAACCTACAAATCAAAATCTCTTCCATCCACACAAGAGTCTTTAGACAAAAAGTATAAGGACGATAAGAGTAATACCGTGCATCAACAAAACAAAATATTAGATAAGGGTCTGAAATCATAATGAAAGTGCAAGTAGAAACATGTAAAAGTTCAATTATTTTTTTCTCCATCGATTAGGTCTTGAAAAAATAAAGAAACAATTGATTTGAACACCAAATCATCTAAAAGGGAAATGGGAAAAGGAAAAAGGAAAAGGGGGGGAAAAATCTAATAACCCTTTTTGGCAACAGAGTAAGATAGAATTGAGAAAGACTTTTTTACCTTTTGATAGTTTGTGGGTGATCGAAAAGAAAAGAAAAGAATGAAGCAATACTGAGAGCCATGGGTTTTGTGGGAAAGCGGCATGAAATAATGAGAAAGAAAGGGGTTAAAAAAAAAAGAGCATTTTTTTAGACAAAAGAGAAAGAGAATGTGGGATTTTAACTTATGCGGGGCATGGTCTACGGCCCCATTCAACTCCATGGGATTTCAATAATTGATATGGGGTGGCCGCCCCATATCACCATTAGGTAGGTATGCCCCTGGTTGGGCAAGATCATTCATAAATATGTCTAAACCCACCATGTTCATTTACTATTTTTATATGTTACATATGGTTTCGGAATCTATAATCAAGTTGCTTTCCCCACACTAAGCATGAGTGGGCCAGTCACGGCCGACTATGTCAGTCTGAGGAAGCCTGCATAGGATGGGGCTCCCACTGTCCTAGTGAATGATAGCCTCCCCCAAACTAAGGTGGTGGACTGTAATTGGCCCACTCACGCTCAGTGTGGGAGAAAACCTCAGATGGTCCTGGCGGAGGGGTTCAAGAAGAGAAAGAAAATGAGAGAGAGAGAGAGAGAGAGATGGGCTAGAACTGAATTGTAGTTTAGAAAGGCATCCTAACTAGTCAAAACTCACTCATGTTATTGGACTCAAGAAATCGTTCAATCGGGCAAATATTGAACGAGTTTAACCGAGTTACTTGGCTCAACAATAGTTGAGCTGAGCCGTGTTTGTGAGTTTTCAAACTATGATCTGTTTTTAGATCTTATGCCATTAAAAGAGCCAAACTTGGAATAGCTATTGTCCTACTGGGGGTTTTCATGGCTGGGCCTGCCCAAGCCCGATCCTGGCCCAGTCGTCCTTGGGCCAGGCTTGCATATGTAATTAGAGCTCATTTAATACTTGGGCTGGGCATGGACTAAGTGATAGAATGCCCAAAGCCCAGCCTGTGTAAGGAATGCATGTTTTTTAATTTAGTTAGTACAAAAATTACTCAAATGGCCTCAAAATTTATAAAAAGCCCGATTTGGTCTGGCCTGATTGATTAAATGGGCAAGCTCAGGCCTGACTTTTACAGCCCACGTAGGGATTGGGCCAGGCCTCGGCAAGTGTTTCTAACATTCGTCCAGTTCTGGATATGCCTTCCCGGCCCATGGACACCCATGTGTCCTCTGCCCAAGCTAGCTCTTGCAGTTGTGTGCTTTACTGGTCCAGGCCCAAGTTGGGCCTTTTGCTAAACTTCGAATATGGGCGTGGTCCAGTAACCTGGACTTCATCCAGCAAGCGGGTCCCTATCAGTAATTCAGCTTTTAGTCGGCACACCATGTAAACAACCCGAGGCAGACCCATTTCCATCCCAATTAGAATTACGGCTCTAACTATTTCTCTTCCGGTGCCCTTTTTTCACTGATGTCTTTTGTTACCGCACTTTTCTAGTGAAAAAAAAAGGAGTAGATTTTTAACTGACTTTTCTGATTTAGATTTTAGGTTTGGTTACCAATACTAAATAAATATGTATATATATATATTTGCATCTACCAGCTATCTAGGATTTTTAAATAGGCCCACGTAATTTTAGTATTTGTAAATAGGCTCTTTCATTTTTATTTTAATACCTTCCAGATCCCCAAAATCAATAGCCATCCAACCGTCATAAGTTTTTTGCATGACTCTTTTTTCCATCTCTTTTTCCCTGTATGTATAATTTCAAAAGCTTATGCTTAACTTCCTTTAAAGCTTGTAATATTTTTTCCTTTTTTCTTTTTGGTAACTCAGTCAAGGAGACTCAGATCCAAGAAAGAGCCCATGCACATGGGAAGAAAACCTCCTTAAGTACTTGGAAAAGGAGCTCACACACCTGAAAAAAAAAACCTATAAAAGTAGAAAGGGAGCATGCATTCACAAGAAGAGTACCCAAGGTTTGAACCCTGGGCACCCATGTCATAATTGACTCCTTTTGGCTCTTGCCACTGGTGCATTTGATGGGAGAGAATAATCCTACATATATTAATTTTATAAATACATGACCCATTTCATTAAATCCAAATCGATCATAATGATAATCAATGCTTGTTCTCTAATTGGTAAGAACTAATCAAATCCATGCAAAACCTGATGTTGGATTGATAAAAGTTTTAAAATACATAATTAGGTTTTAAGCGTATGAGAGAGTTATTGATAAAGAGACATCATTGGGACTAGCATTTTTTTAAAAATAAAATTTATTTATTTATTTTTGTTTAATAGATGTAAGGGCAAAGCTGTCATTTTATAAAAATTCAACAAAAACCTCTTGGTGGTTACCCCTTCTCATAATTTTGGACCCATTGCAGTGTTAAAATGAAAAGGCAATGACCTATTTATACATATTAAAATCACATGAGTCCATTTACATATTTTAGAAAATCTAGAGGGTTATATACAAAAAAAAAACTCTAAATAAAATTACAGGATTCGTTTCCGAAGTGATGTTATCTAGTGGCACAAACACACCAACGTGGGATTCCAATTTCCACATGCTGGAACCATGGGACCTGAAAAGACTATGTCACAAAAGGGTCGGTCGGACCGAAGCTACCGATTCACTGAGAAGCTCTTAAGTGCCAACTCCCAATTGAAAACGACCGTCAGATGTGCTGTTTTGCAGTATTTCCAACCGTCAAAAGGCCCATTGGGCGGAGCAGTGTGTGGCCCACCAGGGATTTTGCGTTGAGGATTGGATGCCCCAAAGCACTACATTGCATTTTTTATCTGTCAAAACATTACATCCAATTTAAAAGTGCCCACAAATCAACTGCCGACTGTTTTGCCTCTGCCCACTTGTGATCCTGTATTCCTTGATTCGAATATTACATCACAACGCAAAAGCCCAGATGCCCCACTCCTAAAAAAGGGTTTGAACTGGGGTCGGGTATGGGTCAAGTCCATGGTGCAGCCAGATCTGGGCCTGGATTTGGCTGCACATATCTCAAGAGATTCCTCCCGAGAGACTCTACGGGCCCCACTTGGACCGTCCCATTTTGCCCCACTTCTCCCTTCCCTCTTTCCTCCCTTCCCATGATTTGACATCAGATGCAAGTGGGCATTTATGATATGAGCTTTAGTCACCCATGGACTGAATGTCAAAAAAAACTACAATTAAAAGACTGTTTATTAAAATAAGGTTATGGTAGGGAACTTTTTGGGATATCCAGAGGTAGATACTTATAAATGGTTTCATATCCCATTAGGTCCGACTACATCATATTTAACCCATCAAGTCCAACTACATTAATTTAGTATTGCATGACATTCTTTTTGTTAGTATTCAGAAAAAAAATGACAAAACTACTCCTCTTCTATTATAATTGTATTGACGTTGATGATCAATGACATCACTTATACTTTTTCTTTTGCAAGCTTTAAAATTTTATAACTTTCATTTCATTTATCCATTTGTAATAAAATTTATATATTTAGATCCATTCTTCCAAATTTACAAAGCAATATCAATGTTGGTAATTTAATTCAAAAAAAAAAGATTTTATCTGTTTGGTATATTTCTACAAATAAAATCTGTTGAACTCACCATTGTAAATTCAACAAATAAAATACCAATAGATTTTTTATCTATTTGATAAGATTTTATCTGTTAGAAATAATTAATGAGAGATGAAGAGATAGAGAGAGAATGAACCCCCATAGCACAAAAGAATAGATAAAATTTATATGTTGGAATCGAAAGAGGGTGGAAACATTAAAAAAATTATTTTATCTGTTGGTCTCATCAAACAGATAAAATCTATCTATTGGCTTCTGTAACCAAATTTTATCTATGCATTTCCTTACAAATAAAGATTTTTTCTATTAGCTTTTCTCAACTTCCTCTTTATATTTATGTCCCTGGCAAGAAGATGAGTCCTTTGGTCTTTCCAAACCATGGGATTAGGATTCGCATCTACGATCTGCTCCATACCATTCTCCGGCATGACAACCTGTGGGGAATTGTGAAACATCTTTATTTGAGTGCAATAGAAAGAAAAAATTAAAAACTAGTTTAACGTTGCATGGATGCATGGATGCATGGATGATGCAAGTGTATCTACCCAAGAAGCATATGTGGAAATACGCACGTATGCAGAACATGCATAGAGAGAGCACCCAATATCTCACAAATCACAATGTCACAAAGCTTTTTTCATGCGTGCCTCTACTCCAAAGTTAAAAGAAACAAGTGGAAAACAATGAAAGCAAGGAATTATCTTTCCATCTAGATGTCGTTGTTGTTATATGCTTAGATCGCCAAGTTCTTTGGCACATAATGTAGTTAACACAAAGGATGATAGAATCTCTCCTTGGGTAAACCATATTATTATGAAATTGCAGTTGTCGTTGTTTATTTATTTATGTCGGTATAATGAATCCGCACTGTCCGAGCCAGAATCTAAACTCTCTCTCTCAAATAAAAGAAGGAAAAAGCCATATTTTGACAGTTGCAACTCTCCAATGATGTTCTTCAGATCAAGTGGTCTACACTGATGAATTTTGGGCCCCACTAATATCACAACTATCACTAGTCTATCACCTCTCAATATCTCATTTTCACAGTTAACAACAACTGGGTAAGGCCATAAACAAAACCCATCTAGTACCAATTCTCACCAAACCAACAAAACAATAACCTTAAAAACAAGACCAACAACAAACCTGAGTTAGTTTCATTCTTGGGCGTAGAAACCAGAACCAAAACTCCTTGGACGCAATAATTGATGGGCGCAAAAATTAGTAAAAGGAAATGCATAATGGCTTGTGAGCATCTTTGAACTAAAAAAAAAAATTTATTTGTTGGCTTCTTCAAATAGATAAAATCTATCTATTGGCTTCCTCAGACAGATTTTATCTATTGGTTTCTTACAAATAAAAATTTTACCTGTTAACTTCCTCAAATGGATTTTATTTATCGACTTCCTTACAAATAAAAATTTTATCTGTTGATTCCTCGAACGGATAAAATCTTTTTAACGGCTTCCTCAAATTGATTTTATTCGCTAATTTCCTGATAAATAAATATTTTATCTGTTGATTACTCAAACAGGTTTTATTTGGGCATGATATAAAAATAAAATGGAATGTATGTTCCATGAAAATCATTTTGAGTTGGAGGAACTCACTAACCTCACAACTTCTATCTCGAGATTTTTTTTTCTTGTAATTTGGCTGCTGCTATTGTTAAGGACAGGCCACCTTCATTTTGTCGAACAACTAGTGAGCATTGTTAGATGTTCACTGCAGACCTCTTTCAAGTCTTTGGTCAAACTTCTGGCGACTGCTTTTTCAAAGCTGACAATAACCCCATCCAATCCAACCTGCTACAGGCTATCACAACCATCCGGCTGAATCCTAGTTGCATCTTGTCACACCAGAAGACAGGCAGAGGGTTGCCGTTTGGGTTCTGCTGTAAAAAAGAGAACACCAAGAAGCAGACGACCTGGGCTTGAAACCCAAGCCAAGTCAGGGTAAACAAGGAAAGATGGTCTTATTTTAAAATGTACTATGGTTTTTTTTAAGACAGTGACAAATTATAGCAAAAATTTAGTCCCTAAGCTAATTCTCGCGTGAAAAAATATATAAGGACCAATGACCGAAATCCCCAAATTCTTTCGAATGGGATGTCCACAAGTGGACCAAACTGATGGCGCCTTTAATTAAAGGGTTTCTGATTATATGGCCCTTCCCTTGTTTAATAGTCAGGTGAAAGCATCCACAGTAAAAGAAAATTTTGCTTACTTATAAGACTTGCACCCAATCTGAACTGACATTGTGTAATTGAGACCCACTCTGGCATTACATCTCACATATTTTAGGGCAAGGGATTGCTCTGTTGGTTGGCACCCATCTCGCATTACATCCCTAGGTATAGACAAGTAGCCCCCAAAATCAAACCACCCATCAAAGTACACGCACCACTCAAACAAAAAGCATTAGTCCGCAATGGTTTTATGCAGAACAAGGGATTGCTCTGTTGGTTGGCTTGCCTTTAACAATCTGTTCCCTTAGGTTGGGTTAAAAAAACCTACATATTTTAGAAAATTGAATTCTATCACTAACAATATCTTAATTATGCCCGGCAGATACTTAAAAAGTATAATTTTCTTACCAGGCAAAGAAAGTCCAAATAATAATTAGATATTAACCCGAAACCATATTCAGCTCTAGTCGGTAGATCCAGTTAAATCCGCATAAAAATATAATTAGCCATCTAATTGAATTGAAGATAACCTATCAAGAGTTTTTTTTACCCTTTCTAAACTTATGGGCCCCCGGGGTTGGTCTTTATGTCGTGTATCCTAATTACCTTTGTCCTGATAATGATGAAGTAGGGTTAGTTTACATCAGCTGCGTAAAATTCCATTGATGGGACTCGAATTAGGTAAGTCAGATCAGTGTCTTTGTGATGTGAAATGTGGCCCGTTAAAAGTGGGGGATAAAGGAATAAACGTTCAAGATCATCCAACAGAGGAAACACATATTCCCGACAGAGTGTCTTCAAAACTGACACATAAATAGGAAATAGCCAATAGCAATCTATTTCACCATCGTGCACCCAAAAGTTGAAGGGTTGTTTCCATCAGAGCCGGCTTGATGCCAAATTAAATCTTTTCTAGCTTATATAATAACCTCTCAATGCCAATTAATTCTGATTTGTGCACAGGAAATTTTGACTTCTTGGGAACATGTTGTCACTGTTTATTTAAAGATATCCGTTGAGAACTCCACATGTCTGGGTTAGGGCGCTCAATGACCAGCCAGGGCCGAGTGTGATTCTTTGGACCAAGTTGGTTTACATTTTTTTAGTAGGCCCATTTAATAGATGGGCCAGGTTGCATTCAGTTGTAGAGAGCCCAAAACAGGCCCAAATGTAAAAATAGTTAAGGTCTGGAGAGCCTGAAGCCCATCAAAGTTGGAATGTCAAAATAGTGGCAAGATAAGATAAAGAGGGAACTCAAACACTAATCAGTTGAGTTACAACTTGAGATAGTATCGGCAAACAATTTTTTCAATTACAAAACCAAGTCATCTATCTCTAAAATGGGACGACGTTCCAAAGAATGTATATAATCATCCAATTTAAAGTTACAAAATGGACGATCAGAAAAAGAAAAACTAGGTGTTTTATCCTACGGTCATCCATTTCACAGACACAAATTAGATAACTGGCATTGTTTCATGAACTTTATTTTTCAAGGAGGATTGATGAAGTCTGCAAACTTTACCACTTGACCTATTTGGAAGAATTGATTTACCCAAAAAAAAAAAAAACAGATTCTTTTAAAATTAACCCCAAGAAATTTAACACAATGAGGTGTATAAACCTATAAGCTTTGCAAATGGCCTGGCCAATAACAAGATCGGCAGGCTTGGACAAGATTTAACTTTTAAGATTGGATTTATACCTGACTCCCCCTGCTATTTATCAAAGGGCCACAATTCCTTGTTTATTTCAAGAAGTGAGAGTCTTTTAGGCCCAGACACAACTATTTTGGAAATCGGGGCAACAATTTGGCCCATGTGCAGGCCACCACCGTGGGACAAAAAACAGAGCCTAGATCCAGCCCAATGTGAGTTGGCCTTAGTCCAGCTCAGATTCACAGCCTAAAAGTTTTATCCATCAAGGAGGAGGCATTTTACAACAGCAAATCAGTAGAGGGTGATTTTTCAATAGGTAAGAAGGTTTGGGCCGTATTCATGTACTTTAAAAATTGAAGTAAGATGCAAAAAGGAAGCTCTGTCACTGTGAATTTTCAAGGGGCAACACTAGGCCCAATTTGCACCGTTGATTTATGAGGCCCATAATCAGGCCAATGTCTGCACATCAGGCCCAAATGACAGCCCAAGTACCACTTTTTCAAGTCTATCTTTAGCAAAATAATGTTGACGACGACAATGATAATGATGATGATGATGATGATGATAACAACTCTGGTCCACAGTCTGGCCCATTTACTTCCAAGTCCTAAAGATCATTGGCAGGTGCAACAGATCATTCTGCAGTGTAGGCCCTACGGAAGGACATACACCAACCAAGCACATTGGGCTGGTGGGGCTACCAGGCTCACAGTTGCTCGAAACTCCAAACCAACTTTATTGAAAGCCCATCATGATGCATAGCTTCAGCCCAAAAATCCACCAGTAAAAACAGCACAGAAACTTTTCAAGTTTGTTTATTGAATCCAAACTTTTCCTTTTTTTTCTTTTTTATGACCTTGATCCGATGGACTGGACGTGAAGGATCATCTTTATTGTAATTTTTGACCTGCACAACTTGAATACATGGAGTCACAAATCATCCGTCCAGTTCAAAAATGGGCCTGATTCCATGCTCAGAAGCTGTAGGCATCATGCAGTTTCTGCGGTAGATGATCCAGATCCTCATACAATAATAGCCTTAAAAAATAGTTACTATTCATTTCTCTAAGAAAAATTATCATTTGAAGAGAAAATCTCAGCTAATAAGAACAGAAGAAAGAAGAAAATGGAAAAACAGACATCTTCATGCATGGATCTGATGGCCACATAAAAGAGGGACACGTTGGCTGTTGCATGCGTTCAATTACGTTACATGCAAGAGCAAATACCTCAGATTGGGATGCTTGTGGGCATTGACCAACCTTAGTCCCTTAGATGTTGAGCTCTGTCACTGCCATGTCCAAAGTTCCAACTTCATGGCCACAAGTGATGCACATGCACGTGGCATGTATAGATTGGTAGATACCTATAATCGATTACAACGTACAAATGAATGTAGTCATTTGTAATGATTTATTATTATTGGTTCACACTGAAGTAAAACTAGTTATTTGTCCTGCTTTTTGTCATGCAACTCTCCTTTATCCCCAGCTTCGACCTGGGCTAAGTTGGGAAAGCATGCTGCTGTCAGACGAGGACCGGGGTGGTTTCAATTATGCCTGTGAGCAGTAGTGCCTGATGACCTGCCCAGAGAATTTGTTGCAACACACCATATCAATTCACACGTCCCAAATCATTCTGCATGATGGCACAGCCGTAGGCAACATCTAAATGGTAAGGATAAGCTCATGTTACAAGAGTGTTGCTGTCATTCATGTACACAAAACTATACATATACACTTTGACCCTTTGTTCCTTCAGTAAAAAAATACAGAGGCGATCTAGGCAGCCCCCCTTCGTGTAACATATGATGATGTGCCACCTGACCAGGATCCTGCATGACAAAATCTGTAATTTTTTTAAACATCATTGTCATAATTTTTTTATCAGTATCATGGAAATAAAACAATGTTAAATTTGGTTTCCTAGTTTTGAAGTTAATCTGATGGTTCAGACTCTGTTTTTTTTCATAAAATAAAAACAGATTGTGGTATTACAGCATTAATAATATGACTGCTAGTGATGATGTCCCTTCTTCCTCTATAAAATTAGTTTTCTAGTGTGAAACTGAGATTTTTTTTTAACATGTACTTTATGTTGGATTCCAGTCTCTAGATTTTTTTTTTAACCAAAACTTCTATGGTATGCTTTATTTCTAAGCAGCCTCAAATTTACATTCTAGTTTCCCAAGAGCAGACTCGAGCAGAGTGCAATTTCAAGGCTTTCCTCTCTTCTCCTGCTGATTTTTTATCCCAACCAATGAAATTGTGTAATTCAGGCCATGAGTTCTTGAGTCTCCCTAGTTTTATAAGCAAGAAATGATTTTATTCACATACAGGAATGAGTACCATTAAAATATGAGCTCCAGAACACTCAACTAAGAACTCCTATATATTATTCTGGAAAATTTAGCATGTACAAAGGCGGCGGGGTTCTAATATGAAAATATTCAAATTCTGATGAAAGAAGATGAATAATTGTACCTCCACTCAGGCTTTACTTGCATCAACAGTAATCAAGCGTGCCCCAGCGTCATATTCCAATTCAGTGCCACAACTGAGAAAGCCAGATAAAAAAACATAAAACTGATAAAGAAGATTCCTCCTTTGTATATTGAACACCATCATCATCAAAGCCCTTCTATGAACATTAAACAAGAGTCAGACGGGAAATTTGCAAGAATTATTTCATGAAAGTCATAGGTGGAATTAAACTAGGGAACATGTGGATGCACCAGAAATCTCAATCTATCTGAATATTCTGGGACAATGGATGGCTGCATTGAGTGCACTTATGGAGCAAAAATATCGGATAACACATCACAGAAGATCCTACTTTTCACATTTTTGCACCCCATATCAATGTCTGTGCTTGTCTAACATGCTTTGTAGTTAAAAGGCGGGAAAAAACGAAAAAGTAAACATTTAATTTGGTTTCCAAGTTCCACCCCTAAGTGCATGGTGGATGGCTAAACATCCATTTCTAAAATATGCAACCACCTAAGGATTGGGTAGAAGCATATGCACCTATATTTCATCACAAAGAAGTTGAAAACTTACTTGGAGCATTTCACTGTATTTTTAGCACCACCACTAGGCACACTCAGTATAGTTCCAAAGAAGGAAAGATTCTCAGTGCCACAGTTTGGACAGGGGCCCTAGAAATCAGAAATTCATTAACATGTGACTTCAAACCAAAACTGGAATGAGTTCAAATTTTCTTTACTCAGATGTGAATGGGGTTCCGATTTATACCTTTAAGATCAAAAAATCTTTAACGATGGCATTGGTGATTGCCTGAGAAACCCAAAATATGAGAGGCAAAGCAGCAAACCATGTGAAAATGAAACTGAATGGCTCTGGCAGCTGCATTACAACAATAGATCCATATTTAAAATCAGTTTGAAAGGGAAAGAGTGAAGTAATGCTTCAATTCAATGCACATGATGCATTTGGTGAGTCTAGGAATTTCAAAAAAGTAATTCAATTTGACTCAACATTAAAATGATTAAAGTACAGTCTACCAGATGTGTGTTTCAGGTCAGGAAAGTATAAATAGGAAATTAGGGAGAAAAAACTCACCTCCATAAGATATGTGATTTCAAATCCAGTCAAATCGTCTAGGAAGAAAAACCTGTTTGCATCATAGTTTGACGTTTGCAAAATCAGATCTTTATTGGCGGTTTGGAAACAAGCACAAGACCAGAAGAATAGGTTCACACTCCAGTTGGTAGGAAGCCAAGGCAAGAACTCTAGTAAGAACAAGTATAGTCTACAAATAGCACAACACTGGTGGAAGAACTAGTTGATTAAATACCATATCAAACACACTAGTACAGAAATGACCCATGCTCAAGTATCAGATGTTGTATAAATCAGTAGAAAGCACTCCATCTTTTATGAATTGCATAACACTATTTATTTCATTCATTAACGAATTGGCAAACTCAAATGAGAGAAATCGAGACATAATCTCCATTGTCATATGAACAGAATTTTACAGGTCCTTAAAACCTTACTACTACTACTACTACTACTACTACTACAGCTACTACTACTACAGCAAAGATTTTATTGAATAAAGGAGAACTGAGGGTACAGAACGAATGAGAAATTATTCTGCAAGCCGAAATGTGAGAAGATTCAACAGTTTTAATTAAAACATTAGCCATAATATCTTCTTCTTCATTATAATTATTGTCATTGTTGTTGTTGTTGTTGTTGTTGTTTTTAAGTTAATTAAATTTAATGAAGAAAGGAATTTTGACAATATAGAGAATGAATGAAAAATTATTTTGAAAGCCAAAATGTGACTATGTTATGTTTACTTAAAACCCTGTAAGTTCTGCCCTAATTACGTCAACTACCAGACTCAGAGAATCACGCTTGTCTCAAATTCATTGTGATAGCCAACTGTAGCAACTTACAAGAGTCAAATCATTTACCCATTTTGCCTTTAAAGGACTGTCCACCCAGCCATGGTTACTTCAGGAAAGGATCCTTCCATCAATGACAATTCTATAGTAGCATCAGTCTAGAAGAAGGTTTCCCCTGGGGAAGAGCACTTCACTAATAAAACGCCATTTGATGTCTTCAACACTAGTGAATCTTCCACCCACGATCAGTTGCACCAACTTGAAGCGCCATAAATTCTTCTTAGCTACTAATCTCAAATAAAAAAAATAAAAGATTCTCCATAGCAAGATATTCCATACCACAGTTTTGAAACTTCATACCTTTCTTCAACTGTGGCCAATTGTAAACTGGCAACATTGTAAAATTTTTGAAATCTCACATCCAAAGGCCCCATTTGGATCGTTATTTGTTTTACACCCAGGTTACTTGTTAACTCTAATTACTTGAAATATCTGATTACCTCTAATTGGTTATGGGAAAGAGCAAAACAACTGTTCCCTATGGGCAAGTCATCTAAACATGACAGTTTATTTACACTTAAACCAAGTAACCTGCACTCAGTTTATGAAGATTCAAATAAGCCAAAGGGTCATCTGGAATCCGAAAAGCTTCCCAGAACCAAATCCTACCACCTTTCCTAATCGCACAACTTTAAGCGTAGATTTGGCCGATAGGATTTAGTAAAGAGCAGATTTTAGAAATAATCTTCACACTGTTTTCACTCTCTACCACCTTTCCTAATCGTACAACTTTAAGCGTAGATTTGGCCAATAGGATTTAGTAAAGAGCAGATTTTAGAAATAACCTTCACACCTTTTTCACTCTCTACCTTCTTTCGAATACCCAAGAAGCAGACCACCATTCAAGAAACAATATCTAGTTGCAATAACTTTCTAAAAAAGGATAGTCCTTGTAGACATGAAGTACCACCTCCATGTTGCAAGGAGTTTCACCAAATCTACCAGTAGAGAATCAAAATTCCTCACTCTCTCTTTTTCTTGTTTTCACTCTTTACTTTACAAAACCAAACTGCGCGTGGCTCAGTTTTTTGTGAAATGCATTGACATGCTTCAAAGTTCAACCTCTTCAGTAAGTCTCTCTAGAATCTTCATTTTTTTACTCTTTTAATTACCAATGCAGCAACCAGTACAGAGACAGCAAAAATTAGATCTGAAAGGGTAGCTTCTATTAGATTGATGTGTTCCCTCAACGAATGACACCCCTTTTTTAACAGTATCAATGAATTACACCCGTTTTCCATGATGCAACTCTTCTTTCAATTTATATCTTTTATTTTAATAGCAAGGTTTGAAGTAATCAATGACTTCGGATTCGTACCCCGTGGTAAAGTGACTAACTGGAAGTTTTTCACTTTTACGACCCAGGACTGAGCTACTTGTCCACTTTGGAATCACTATCTCTGAGAGAATATCAGCCACTACACTCTTGCTCAACCTTGAGACTAGAAGCAACTTCAGAGCCTTGCAAATTGAAGATCAACATTTGTCCCTAATTGAGAAACACATCCCAGAAAGTAGCATATTATCAACCAAACGCAAATGAGTAGCCATTACCTTTTAAGTTTTCCACCGTGAAACCTTCAATACAATTGAACTCCAGCTGTCTACCAATTAATTCACTAAATCCTTACACCACCAAAAATATTGGAGCGGATAAATGGAATTTTTTGTCAAATTTAATAACCACTAGGCCAAAAAAATTAAGACATAGCATTAATCATGATTAAAAAAATTGATCGCCATTGGTGAAAAAATACATTTCGGTCCTAAACTCAGTTTTCCCAGAATATGGTTAACTCTAGTCTGCTCCACCCCATTAAAAGGGCCCCCCGTGTCAAATTCGCACAGAATAATGAGCAGTCATTTTCTCCTCATTAAGTAGAGATGCAAATTGGCACTCAAGACATGTTGTCTTTGAAAAATAAAAACAGCGAAGTAACAAGGTTGGTCACATCATCTGTCATTCTTCTTCTCTTCACATGGTTTTCCAGTTTGTCTTACAATTGGCAAATGAAGAGGCAGATAGCTAGCTAAGCAAGAAGCGACGTTGGTGGAGTCCACTGTTTCCCTTCCTTTCTAGTTTTTTGTTTTTTTGAGTTTGCATGTTTTTGTTTAGGGTATAATGCTATTATGCCCTCTTTCCTTCATTTTCTACTTTTTGGCAGGAATGGTTCTTGTAATCTTTTTTTGATTGGTATATGGTTCTTGTAATCTCCCTCCCCATCTACTGAAATTTAACTGTTTTGGACAATTTTGTTGAGGCTCCAATAAAGCTTAAGGACGTCCAAAAGTACCTAATATTCATCATGCCTTCAAGACAATAATAAGATAAGCCATTGCAGACTTCTCCGGTCTCACTCTTTTATACTTTGAGCTTCTCTTCTCTTCTCGTTCATTAGGAACTGCACCAGTTCATCTAGTGATCAAGAACACCTTCTTGAAGCAAACATGAAGAATATTACAGAAATGAATTGACAAAGAAATTGACTTCAACTTTGTCTTGAGGAAACAGTTGCAGATTAAGTTCTCTCGGCAGCTCAAGGGACACTAAAGGATTGCAGTAGCATCAGGCAAACAAGTCCTTGGAGATGTTGCCTATTAACTGAACTCCAAATACACCCATCTTCTACTAAAATTCCTCAATTTGAAAGATGAATGTAACTTTCCAATTTGATGAGATGAGGTGGGCATAGACTCATTTTGGTGATGGAAGAAACTCCAAGAGAAAGACATCCTATCTAAGGTTTCCATTAAATTTTAATATTGACAATTTATATCTGAATTTTCACAGAACTGCTAATTTTTCTTGGCAAAAATGGACTGCAAGAAGCCATCATCCCCGTCTGGACTAAGCCCCTGCAGCAAAAAAACTGATACTCAAAACTTTATCGATGGTAAAGTGGTGTCCAACATCATAAAAAAATCCCGAATATATCTTGCAAGTTACGAACAGTGAGTAACTGTAGGGGGGGTTTTACGTTGACGAACATCTTATCCTAATCATGAACTCCTCCTTACAAAATAGAATGTAGCATTTACATATAAAAGTCAAGAAGCCAAAGGAGAACATGCCATTCATTCACATGGAAATTCATTTGACAGTAACTAATTGAATTGAAACTTCTGTTCAAGAGGACATGCTACTAGAAAATCATTTATAACAATATTGATACAGAAAAAAAGAGAAAAGTGTATGATGCAGAAACAGAGAGAAAAAGTAGAAAATCATTTATAACAATATTGATACAGAAACACAGAGAAAAAGCTTATGACGCAAAAACAGAGAGAAAAGCATACTTGGAAACAGAGAACAAAGCTTACTTACAATGTGAGTGCAACAACAGCAGCTGGCACATTTAAAAGAAACATCTTGAAATAGTCAACTGTCAAGTCACTGTAAACCTGTTAGCAAGGAAAAGTCAAGCACCAAGGATCAAATTGAGTTCATATGCAAGCCAATTATAGGTATTGTCACAAGCACAAGTCAAGCACCAAGAATCAGATTGAGTTCATATGCAAGCCAATTATAGGTAATCGCAAAAGCACATGTAAGTCTGTCAATGGGTCTGGATTCAGCCTAGATTGATAAAATGAAGGCTGAGAATCAGCACTCAGCACCGATTCTTTTGCAGCAATTTCCGTTTGGATTCAACACCAAAGGCATTCCAAAGGAGTCTTGACCCATGAAGGCTTGAATTCTACACCAAGCTCAGAATATGCACACACTTGGGAAAGGGAGTGAGTTTTATTGTTATTGCCCATACTTAAATTGTTTGAATAATTAGGAAGCCTAGCAATGAGCTGGAGGTCCCCACTTCGAAACCGTTTGGGGCCTTACCCGATACACAATGCTAGTGGGTGGTGTTGTGTGTCCGGGATTTATGAATAATCAACTGCAAGAGGGTTGGCGGGTTCCTCATCATAAAAATAAAAATAAAAATAAAATAAAGAAAGAAAAAAAAAAAAGGTTTCATTGTTATTCATGGTGTTTGAATAGTCAATATATAGAGGCGCATCACCAAAAGTCACAACAACCCAATTTTGGATTTATTTGACCATTTTCCCCTAAACAATTGCTTCCAAATAAACAGTCAATTCTAGAACAACTTGAGTCTAAAAAGCAACTTAAAATAGAATACATGTTAGAATAGAAAAACGGAAAAGTAGAGGGAGGGAGAGAGAGAGAGCTTTATTGATGAGATTTCTGTGTGTACATAATGGGGGGAGGAGGATCTTATTTATAGAATAAGATTGCTTCCTCCCCAAGCAACCTAATAAGGAAAACCCTAATTCTTAGTAATCCCTTTATCTCACGTGGGTCCCAATGTGGGCATCCACCTATGATAATAACATCTTATAACACTCCCCCTTGGATGACCACCATTCAATGATAGTTGCCTCATTAAAACCTTGCAAAGGAAAAACCCAGTGGGATAAAAACCAAAGCGAAGGAAAAAGAGTACAACGTTCTACAGGATCATTGACTTGGTGTTGGACGTGCATAATGCTGCCTCGTTAAAACCTTAACTAGGAAAACCCAGTGGGACAAAACCTAGAGAAGGAAAAAGAGTACAGCGCACATATGTCCTGGGTAGCATACTTCAGGATGCCTCCCCCTAATGACTACTCCCCCTGATGATAACAACCTTGTACACGGTTAGCCATGTCCATCTCATATACATATCTTTAGAATATTGATTTTGACAAGAACTTCGTAAATTGATCAACCAGGTTGTTACTTGAACGAACTCGCTTGACTTCAATCTTGTTATCCTTCTGAAGCTCATGAGTGAAGAAGAACTTTGGTGTAATGTGCTTCGTCTTGTCATCTTTAATGTATCATTCTTGAATCTGTTGAATACATGCCCCATTGTCTTTGCAAATAATGCTCGGAGTACATGTACTAAGAGATAATTGACAAGAACTACATCTATGCTGAGTTAAATATTTTTGCCATACACATTCCCCACTGGCTTAAAAATCTCAGCATGGTTAGAGTAAGTAGCTATCAATAGTCAATTTAGTAGAATATCAAAAATAATGATATTGACATGAAGAAACATATAACATGTCTATGATCGACCCCTATGAGAATCGGGGATATATCCTGAATCTGTATATCCTACAAAAGTTGATTTCAACCATAAAACAGACATAAATATCATAGCATTTGTTTAATACCAATCCAAAGCCTTTGTGCAAAACTATATATGGGAAGCATATTTATAAAGAGTAAAAATCTCATTAGAACTTCTCTCGATCTGCGGGTCGAGATAAAGTAGTCAATAGTTTTCTCGAGCTCTTCTGGAGTCTCAATTAGATTTATAAACTTCTACTATTATAAATCCATTTAAGGATTGTATAAACAGGAACAGGCAAATGGGATTGTTTTCATACTCTTCCTTATATAAACATTCACTAAGACGATTGTACCATATTCTTCTGGAATGCTTCAGGCTGTACAATGAACGTCTTACTTATATTGAGTACGTACTCTCTTACTTTGCTTCAGGCAAAGAAAATCCTTCTGGGATTTTCATATATATAACTGTGTATGTTTTCAATCCCAAGTTTCTACAGGAAACCTTGTATCACAAGTTTGCCTTTCGTTCATTTGCCTTACAAACACCCATTTGTAACCTACAGGGTTAACACCATTTGGGGTTTGTACTATAGGTTCATATATACCACGTCTATTTAGAGATTGTAATTCCTTAATGGTATCTCTTTATTTGGCCAATATGTTCTTTGTCGACATTCATTTATAAAACATGGTTTTGTATCCCAATCATCATTCTCAATTAGTTGTGTAGCTACCGCATATACAAATGCGTCATCGATGATAATTTCATTGCTATCCCATCTCTCTCTTGAATAATTATATAGTATAGAGATCTCTTTATTTATTTGGTACCCATTGCCTCTTCAGGGGCTTCTAGAGTCTCTTCTGGGACTCGTGTCTCTTCCGGGACATTAATTTCTTCAGGAATTTGGAGAGAGTGGATTTTATCATAAACTCTTCGGGAGTATACCTCTTCTGGAGTATGATTGGGATATGATTGCTCATTTCTCCTCTTCTGGGGAGCTGAGTCCTTGAAACCTATAAGTCTACCATGCTTCTGGCATGTGTAGATTCATTTGCTGCCATATTTGGACTTTGTTCTTCAGGAACACTAATTCGTACTTGTCCTACAGGGACATTAATTCGTGCTTGTGTGTTCATAGCCGATACATGTGACCTAGTCACTTTTGCTGCATCATTAAAAGCATCAGGGAATTCATTTGTAATTAAGTGCACAATTCTCCGTACTTCATTCTCACATTGTGAAGTACATAAATCTAGATGAGATTGGAAGTATTCCACATTAATTCTCGCTGTTCTTCAGGAACGGATTGTTCTTCAGGAACAAGGTGTTCTTCAGGAACTCTCTTATCTCCCCCTAACGGCGAGAAGACTGTCTCATCAAGATGACAATCAGCAAAAACGAACAATGAATATATCTCCTGTCATTGGGTCTAGATATCCATTAATTAAGGTGAAGTATAACCAACATAGAGTCTACGTTGTAGGCTCATGCAAGTCACAAACCTACGCTATCAAATCTTAGAAAATTATAAAAAAATATGCCCAAGGAAATGTACCCTAAGTGTAATAATTTGTGCTAATAGGCAGGATTTGATGAGTTCACTAATGTCACACTATACCCTTTGCGAAAAGGATGGTCAATAGATGGTACTCTAAGGAGTACGTAACAGAAGTATCAACAATTTACCAGAGCATAGGACCCCTAGAATAACAAGCTTCTGGCTTAACTTTGTCGTTTTGCTCATAATCGAATATGATTCGATTTGTAAAGATTGTCTTGTAATATAGCCTTGAAATATAAGGAGAATGCACTTAGCTTTTCTAGTATCAACTTCTGGCTGTCAATACTAGTAATGATGTACAAATACCATTATGTAGACTCTTCCGGAGCATTCAAGTATTTGTACGGATACAGCTATGATCGATGCCGTGCACGAATGAAACACTAACTCAGAGAAAAACTTCTGGTTTTTTTCAATGTAGTGTGTTTTGTTGCACTGTCTACTGGACAGATATTATCCTCAGTTTCATGCATTCCATGAGCCATAGAGCAAGTAATAATAAACTCGCATAACTAGGTAATCGCATTGCAAAAATAAAAGTAAGAACAACTAAACAATTCAGCATTCAAAGCAAATATAACATAATATACGGGGGATTAAAAATAAGTCCTAGCATTCAATAAAATATCTAAGAACTGAACTCAATGTTTAAACTCATAAAAGTAGTTGTAGGTCTTCCAGACCATGCTTGGTGGTTTGCCCAATTTCCAAACAAAATGCCTTTTCAATCACCTCTCCTGGGGTAGTTTATTTCATCTCTACGGGAGAACATATTATATCTACCTCTTCTGGAGGGATTGTAATTGACTAATCTGGCATTTATTTCAAGCATTGGGTGTATGACCATCTGCTGGTGATCATCCCTGTCTAATGGGGATATAATGGCGCGGAAAATAAGAGTGTATGCCATATCCTTCAGGGATATTTTATTTCCGACTTTGATAGTGTCACCAAGCCTTTTAGAGTGTGTTAAGATCGATTTACTAATAACAATCAAACAAAAATAGAACTTCGGGTTCTCAATATCCGATGACAAAATATAATGAAGAATTGGCCAATTAGAAAGTTAGAACTTCGGGTTCTTAACTGATGAATCAGAACTTCTAGTTCTGTCAATACTTCAGGCTAGTGATAGAACTTCAGGTTCTTAAAACTACTGGTTCTATCAAAACTTCAGGTTTGAATCACAACTTCTGATTCTATCAAAACTTCAGGTTTGATTTCATGGCCGTTGTATCGATCTACACTACTTTGAATCTTTAGAAATCAAAGCTCCAAGTTTGGTGATGAATATGAATCTTAGAACTTCTGGTTCCAGATAATGTATGGATCTTCAGGTCCAGATTATTCATTGGATATAGAACTTCAGGTTCTATTATTTGGAACTACTGCTTCTGGCAATAATAAATGCATCAAAACTAAAGTTTCAGATAATCATTAGTGATAATTATACCGAAGTAATTATATCAAGCATGCAGTATAATGTTGTTGAATATAAAAATAAATGTATATGAGAAACAGAAATAAAATGTAGAACTTCAGGTTCTTAACATTCAATCAAAGATAATGTGATGAAGGATTTAGAAATTGAAGTTTAGAACATCGAGTTCTCAACTTAAGAATCAGAACTTCTGGTTCTAAATTAGAATAGTTCATGGATCTTTCAGTACGAGTTAGAACTTCAGGTTCTAGGTTAGGATAATTCATGGATCTTCAGGTCCGAGTTAGAACTTCTGGTTCTAAATTAGAATAACATACAGAACTGCAGGTTCAGGTTATTTATTCGATATAGAACTTCTAGTTCTAAGTATCATATGAAACTTCGAATACGTATTGTAGATCTGAAAACTTCTGGTTTCAGAGTAAAATAAACAACGGATCTTCTGGTCCGAATATGAAAGAACTTCTGGTTCATAGATTAAAATAATTTACGGAACTTCGAGTCCGAATTATTGATTCCATATAGAACTTCTGGTTCTAAATATCGTATGGAACTTCGGGTTCCAATTTCTTGCATAGAACTTCTGGTTCTATTTATGATCCATGATTTTCAATTCTATCATGATCACTTTTCGATAAAAGAAAATGAATAATCATCACAAAAATTAAATGATAAATATTTGCAGATCTAAAAGAATAAAGATAAATGCAAACTAATAAGAGATCATAAAATATGGATAAATTACTTAACCTTTGAATCATTCTCCTTTTAGTGCCAATGTGTAGATCTGCTCGCGAGCTTTCCTTAGGCGCAAACGGATCACAAATCAGACTCCGGATCGTCAAGATATCGCAGAAACAAGTTTCTGCCATCAATCTGGTCAAATCTGCCTTTGACCGTATGATTTGCTGACATAGTGCTTCTGTCAGCGGCTGGCATCATCAGTGATGTCACACTGATTATGGGCCTCACTCGGGTTGTGCTGACCCAAACGTAGATTGACTTGCCCAAAATCCATACTCGAGGGATTACAATTGATTGTGGTGCCTCAGTGCACCATACCCAAAGTGGGGAACAAACCCACGTGACACTGTCATCTCAGGAAGACAAATCTGAGAATGTGACCCTTTTTTTTTTTATTATATTAAATTACATGACCTACGTTTTCTTCTCTGTTTCAGTTTCTGTAACGAGACCTTGTGCCCGCCTCAACTCCTCTTCATCGTCTCTGCCTCTCCGAAGAACAGCAGGTCCGGCACGAACACGTTGAACCGGGAGAGCAGTGGGGCTGGGCTTGGCGACCACCGGCGATCGCGACGGCGAAGCGGAAGCGATGGATTCGTAACATTTCAGGAAAACTGGGCGACTGGAAATCATCCAAGTCGGTCTTGGTGTGCGGAAGGTGGATCCAGTTAGTGAAGCCGATGAACGTGTTATGTCTTGGTTGTTTTGATCTCAGTGGGCCATCAGTTGTGGTTGCAAACTGAGGAGATCAAATCAGGCCTGAATGGGTTTGGCTGTTGTAAAAATTAGAAGAGGATTAGCCAGAGCAGTTCAGAGGAAGAGATCAGAGGCTCTGATCGCTGAAAGGGCCACGGATCAGGGTCCTGGTCTGATCGGAGAAGTACGCCACTGCAGTCACTGCTGCCGCCTGCTGGGGCAGAATAAAAGGGTGTCTCGTGAGACTGCCGGAGTCGGAGAAGACGACCACAGAAGGGGTTTCACCCCCTAGTATCAACACTGGAAAAATCTTTTGCCGGACAAGGTGGCTTGCCGTTGTCAGAGAGGATGATGTCCAAATCTCTCTTTCCCGAGACGAGACCGAGAAGATCTGGGCTCTGTGACATCCTTATTTCTTCCTCGGCCATGACATCATCACAGGTGATGGAGGGTCAGCGGCGACAGGGCAACGGCAACCAGCAACGTCCGGCGACGTTGAGGTAGCGGCGGCGCGTGGCGGTAGGTGGGCGCAGTGGGCGACGGCGGTTCTGCACGCCTGCAATTCGAGGAGAGCGATGGCCGGCTAACGGAGGCGACGGCAGCGGCAGAGGTCGACGAAGACCCATCTCTGTTAGACTCGTCTGATCAGATGAATCAGTCGCCGGATTTCTCACCGAAGAAGGAGATCGGGCATGGAAGTGGAGATCTAAGTCAAATCTCCGGCGGATCTGACGGCTTGAGGACGGAGAACGTCGAGGTTCAGGTCTTTCTAATCTTCTCAAACAAAGAGAAGACGCAGAGAGACCTGTAGCACGTCTTTATCATGATTTCCTGACTTCGAAAAAAAAATCGAGAGATCAATAAAGCATTCGTGCTGATAACGTGTTAGAATAGAAAAACGGAAAAGTAGAGGGAGGGAGAGAGAGAGCTTTATTGATGAGATTTCTGTGTGTACATAATGGGGGGAGGAGGATCTTATTTATAGAATAAGATTGCTTCCTCCCCAAGAATAAGGAAAACCCTAATTCTTAGTAATCCCTTTATCTCACGTGGGTCCCAATGTGGGCATCCACCTATGATAATAACATCTTATAACAATACAAAATAAGTTGAACAAATGTCCAGCAGGATTCTCTACAGTCTTGTCTAATAAACCAACACCAAAATTCAGAAAGTGATAACCAAGAACTTCATAGGTATCGTGCTCAAGTAGCAGAAAATCTGTATGTCACATTCAGCTGTATGTTGGGCCAAGGATGGATGGTGGACCCCACCGTTTTGATCTCCTCTTGTATAATTTGAACCCATCGGCTGCTGCATCATACAGCTTAGTCCATTTGGGGTGGGCCCGAGCATGGATCAAAATCTGAAGGACCAGATGCAGATCCCATTTTTTAGAGTCTACATCTTTAACCAGCTGGATTCAGGCCTTGGATCTCAAGCTAGGACATTATAGTCCCATTGGAATTATTAATATAATACATGTCCCACATGGAAACCAAAGTTTCATATAATTAAAACTACCTACGCCAATGTATGATCAATATAA
Organism: Sextonia rubra; assembly: GCA_037013555.1. Lineage (NCBI taxonomy): Eukaryota > Viridiplantae > Streptophyta > Magnoliopsida > Laurales > Lauraceae > Sextonia > Sextonia rubra. The sequence goes on from JASUAD010000009.1 coordinate 10,332,906, forward strand.
TCTCTCTCTCTCTCTCTCTCTCTCTCTCTCTCTCTCTCATGATTGATAACCTAGATCCTATAGTAGTTAGGGCAGAGTCATGCCCAGAATCCTAAACCCTAAAACCCTCTCTATAACGAAAAACTACACATTAAATCCTCTCCATCTCAAATAGAATCATCTCTACTCACAGAAACTGTATACAAGCAGATTTGACATGCCCAGGCCGGTACTTTTTCTGGGATTGTAGACTGAGTACAGGAATAGGGTCCATGTTGAACCTGGACCAAGATTCAAGCCTTTAAAATCTAATCAGACTCAAGTGGACTTGTGAGTCCGAATGTCCGATCAGAATCGAACCAATTGACAGCCCTATGCATATGTTTCTCCACTGCTTCAAAATCTAAGCCTTATTCAATTTACATGCATATAATTTAAGATACATTTATCTGCAAACATGACATCAATAAGTAGGAATAAAATAAGATTTCAGCATCACTAAGAGTATTAAGTAAAACAAGATATTAAGGCAGTCAATAATATTAAGATTCTATTCGCTCAGCCAACTGATTTTCTCTCCATTACTTTCATGTAACTTTAAGCACTAATCCACTCTGTTTCAATGACTTTTTTTACAACATGAAAAGGGGGATATGATCCATTTACCTTTCTACTTCGGAGGCTGCACCGTGGACCCTCTTGTACAATGCTGCTCCCGTCTTGCTATCACATGAGTACATGGGAGAAAATCATCTAAAAATATATCTTTTGAGGGATACACATCATGGACACAAACACCCCTCCTATTGTGAAATTAAAAAAACTACCACCACTATGAGTATAACATGATGAATAAAGATATGAAGAACAAAGGATGAACATCAACCAGAATGAACTTATGGAACATTCGTTCAAATCAAAAGCACAAGCATGTCCACCATTACCACTGAGGAGGCTAAAAGTTAGTATGAAGGTGGAGATATTTGACAACTAAAGTTCTTCATATTCACAAGCGTACTCGTTGTAGATCTATATATATAATGAGAATAATCCCATTTCCACTGATACTTTGAACTTGCCATTGAATGCATATGGCATTCAGTGAAAGAATAAGCCTACTTCTCTTATCACTACTTGTTTTTTTCTGTTGAAACTTATCAGTACCACTTAGAACTCAACAAAGATAAGATGCTTGAGTTGATGAGGGGGTCATAGGTTTTAAACACCCATGAAAGTTCCCACCAGATGCAATTGGCACTTTACGATGCCTTGAGTTGAGACCATCCAACTGATGAATAGAAAACTAACTACATCACAAAGGGTTACCAGTTACATCATCACTAAAATGTGCTGTGCATTTAACAGTGCACTAAAGTATAAGCTGCCATTGGCCCTGAAAATTTGTATATAAGCAGGTTGGAAGATGAGTGTATGATGGACATAAAAAAAATGGTCATAATCTTTCTATCCATCTTTCTTCCAACCATATGACTGATAGATGTCTCAAGTTATCTTCCATTTAAGTGGCAGAATCAAAGGCAACACTAATATGGCTAAACTATATGCAGAGTTGCAGGAAGTTACAATGGATTGGTTCTGTGGCCTTGACAAATCTAATAAGATTAACATCTCAGATGGGAAAAGCAGGAAATTAGTTATGCAGGAAAATACTACAGAAAAAAGTTTAGGCAAACTGGAATGTATTACAAGCTTTAACTTCCTTATTTTTTTCTAGGTTGGCTTGTTTTGCTTGGTTTCTACGCAAAGTTCCATTTTTTTTTCCGTAACTTGTTAGTATCAGGAAAGAAAAAAGATGCCCAAGACCAACATGATGCTGGTACTCCATCTGTGCAGTCCCCAAGACCAAGTGCAGAAGGGTAGCAACAGATAGACAGTCTGTGACATCCTGGAGTCCCACATCGACTATAGAGAGGAAAGTGAATGGGTTCATATAGAGAGCTTGCACCCTTACTATGCATGAGGCCTTTTGGTGTGCTGAGGCCCACCAGAAACAAAACCGTGAGGCCCATGGGCCAAAGCGGACAATATCATGCATGTGTGAAGGGTGGGGCGTAACAAATGGTATCAGAGCCGACTCTCGATTAGATCGAGTGTGGGTCCCTGCCGTGGCCTGGTGTAAGTGGGCGGGTTCATATGTGGGCGGGCCAAGAGGGCTGGCAGGCTACAGGAACTGGCAGGTTACTGCACAGGGACGTGCAACCCTAAAGGGGGTGGATTGTGACATCCTAGGTCCCACATCGACTATAGAGAGGAAAGTGAATGGGTTCATATATAGAGCTTGCACACTTACTATGCATGAGGCCTTTTGGTGTGCTGAGGCCCACCAGAAACAAAACCGTGAAGCCTATGGGCCAAAGTGGACAATATCAAGCATGTGTGAAGGGTGGGGCGTGACACAGTCAGCTGTACAACTATGCCAAACCTTTATAATAGGTTGAAGTGGAAAACTAAAACCACTGAACCAACCCAAAGAGAAGGTGTTGACTATCAGAGATAAATACCAATGGGCTCTAACCTTTAGCTTCAGCTTCAATTGGTCAAATTCAGCATTTGACATTATCGGTTTCCCAGCCACATAAGCCATGGAGGCTTCCAAAAACTTTTGTTCGTTTGAACCTGTACACAAGAGTGAACAAAATTAAGTCATACAAATTTTACTTCGACCCAATATTCAACTGATAATGCAAACAAAATTTGTTCGTTTGAACCTGAACAGAAGAGTGAACAAAATTAAGTCATACAAATTTTACTTCGACCCAATATTTAACTGATAATGCAAATAAAATTTTCAGGCTAATAGTCCTTTAAAGGATGTAGACACTATTAACCATAAGAGATGATTCATACTTAGCATGACAACACTACTTCCTTCCCACATCAGTTCTTCCTTGAGATTGTCAAATTCCTCATTTGACATGATAGCCTTTTTTTCATAATAAAATGACTGGCCAACAAAACAAAAAACAAAGTTAATCCCAATTAAAAACATGGCAATAATTATGCCTATACCAAGCATCGAAAAACAGAGTGTCTAGTTTTCTGGTCAAGTATAAACTCAGAAAGAGAATCCATTATCATACTTGTAGTGCTTGAAGAAACTCTTGCTCAAGCTCCCCAAGGGACTTCTTTTCCTTCTTATCTATGCTACAATATGGCAAGATTTTGCTGTCAACAACATCTTCTCCAACCTGGTCTGGAAAACAACTTGTGATGTCAGGAAAGAACACCACTATTAGAATCATGTGAAGACATAGGCCTTCCATCAAAGCTCTCACTTTGAAAAGATGCTTCCAAAGGTGACAGAATATTACATTGCAAACTAATGGAAACACAAGTGTATAATTTAGAAACTCTCAAAACAATTAATATATAGTGAATAATTAATAGCAGGAATTTTGGATTTAAATACATTGGGTGGTTCCAGGTGCAAATGGGTGAACTATAGATCATGAAAGAGTGGGTGGCAAGTTGAAGAACAAAGATACGTCTGGTGGTAAGCTTGGCATCAGGAAAATTCTAACCGAGATTTCTTACGTGCACCTTCTTTGCTGCCGCACCTATTACCAACTATCACTAGATAAATAACATCAAGACTGACCTTTAAGGCTTCTGTCGTTACCTTAATTAATTAACCATACTATTAACCTTTAAGCATGAAACCATGAGGTCATCTCTGGATTGGCTTTTTTGTATTCCAATACTCAAATGTATATTTCCACTACACATCAGGCATTCTGGATGTTGCTGGCTGTTAGAAAGAAGAAATGGGGATTAGTTGAAGGAACTTTTCAAGTTAATAGAGCTAGCAGTCATTTGTAGCAAAACCAAGGGGGAAAGGCCTAACACAGGAAAAGCCCAAACAACTTGGGAGCTGGTTTTGTTGAAAGCCTGTCAGGAAGATGGGCTGAAGTGCATTTCCTCATGGAAGCGTATGGATAACCAACTGCTAAGCTTCAAAGCCTACTGCTTAGACCCTCAATTCCTCTATTTATATCATTTGGTTAGACCTTACTAACTATATAAGTTCTGGGAGGCATTTTAATTTCCTAGAAAGATTGCAAGTATTATATAAGAAGCCTCTTGATGAGCAATGAGGTTAAACAAGACCTTGTCAAGAGCCCAATTTGGTTAGGGATGAAAGTGGCAATCTTTATCTCTTTAGCATTAAAGCAGGAGACGAATAAGGCACTTGGATAATCTCTACACTCGTGTCTGACTCCTTATTGATGAGGTTTACATATGGTGGTGCATGTACGTACCCCAATCAGCGAAGCAATTTCGCTGGTAGAACACCAAACTCCACATCGAAATGAAGAAAATCAATATCATACTTGATTCACACCTTATTTATGGTGTGAAGGCACTTAAAATTTAAAGGTTACCGTTCATTGAGTTCACTTTCAGTTCACCCAAAGTTATAAGGGGTGAAAGAGAGCCAAGCTCTAGCTTGCTTCGTGCTTACTATGGGGGTCAGCTTGTCTTCCTTATACATATATTTTATGCATATGAACAAGCTGAGCATATCATATTAACCTAATCGATCAGAGCTCGAGTTCAAGCCAACCACTTAACAATGGAACACTAGAGCGGAACAGAAGACCAAGTAAGAGATCCTTAGAATGCTCCAAATATCAAGAACAGTACAAGACCCGCTGCGCATTGAGGATCGCATGGCAATTGAAACATGGCAATGAATTCAGATCACATAATTAAGAAGAATTTCAGAAGGGAGAGGCTACCTTGCTCTTGCTGATCAGCAGTGGCCTTGGGAGGAAGGCAGAGCCTGCGATGGACCGCGAAGCGATGGCTAACAAAACGAGTTGGTCTTTTGAGAGAAGAAGAAGAAGAAGATAAAGAAATGTCGGGCTTGCGGATACAGGCGGAGAAGATGCGACATCGGTGCTGTGTAAGAGGAGGAGGAAGGGAAAGTCCTAGGCCAGCTACCATTGCTTCCTTCTTGAGGTGTGAGAGTGTGAGTGTGGTGCAGTGGGAAGGAGAAGGAGAAGTGGTGATTGTTTTTGTTTCAGAGGTTGAGAAAGAAAAGAAGAGGGTGGGGGAGTTGGTTGGGCTTCAGTTCAGTTGGTTGGACCATGGCGCGGGAGGCATAGAAAGAAGGTGGTGGATAATGGATTTTGTGGCAGATAAGGAAGACCGACGTGTGGAGGGTAATCCATTTCCCCACCATGCATGACTTTGCAGACTTACAAAAATAGCGGACCGCAGTCCCAATCTTGCCTAAATGGGACCCTTTGCTGTTAGGTGTCACCAAATGGTTGCACGATCAAATTCTCCCCCGCTTGAAGCCAACGTGATTGCAACATGAAATTCTCTCTATTCATCAAATAACAAAGAGGATTTTTTTATTTTACCAAAAAAAGCCCTTTACACTTCCTGCTTATAAAAAAAAACGACTTAAAATATATGTAACCACCGCAATAGTCCTATGGACCCTTTTTAGTTTTTTTTTTTTTTTTTTTTTGCTGAGCGCTGATATCGCCTCTCACTTGCAAATGCGAGCTTCTTCTTCCTCGTCCTTCTTCTTCTTCCTCCTCCTCCTCCTCCTTTTTTATAAATAGAACCCTAAAATTTCAATAGTTATATATAGCCATCAGCATTTTTATTTTAATGCATTCAAATATCTCTTGACCCGGTAGTCCTAATGAGAATAGGAGCTACGTAGGTGTGTGTCGAGCTTTTTACATTCCAATACTGGAGGTGATGACTTAATCGGCTGAGATAATTGAGACAAACAAGAGGAATCAAATCCTCCACTGTTTCTCCACCGAGAATAAAATGAAAAGGTAAAGGACAAAGTTCCTTCGAGAATGGGCCCACTTTAATTGCCGATTTGTCGAAGAACTCCTGAACATCCATAAACCATTTCTCTTTCTTAACTCGGGTTCTTTCACAGGTGGAAAAAAAAAAAAGAAAAAAAAAACTATAGAAACATTCATTGATTTGCATGTTCATGTGTCTAAGTCTATGGAGTCTAGAATGCAGATCCTCTGAATGTCTTCCAAGTACTCTATAAACAAACGTTTCTCTCAGTCATATCATCAAACACCTTCCGGGCATTTAACTCAAAATGTAAAATCACATGCTTAGCCAGCAACGATATCCCCACTCGCCTGCTTTTTTTTTTTTTCTTCTTCTTCACAGTTAAGCGGGGATATCGCCGCCTATATCAGATTCAAGAAAAATCATGTGCTTGGCTAAAAGTGATATCCCCGCTCATCTGCTCATTTTTTCTTCTTTTTCACAATTAAGCAGGAATATTGCTGCCTATGTCAGATTCAGAAAAAAAAAAAAAGTTTGCTTTTGGATGGTGGTCGCGTAGGTGATAGTGGTTGGATGGTGATGATGGGTGAATTTGAAGACAATGGTAAAAGAAAAACATTAGAGGTTGAGGTTGGTTTAGATGTTGTGAACTGGGATGATAGGGAAATGGGATATAAAGGAAATGAAATGAGATGATGATGGGTTGACGAAATGACTGCGAGAGACGTCTATTTATAGAGCACTTAGAAGACATTCAGAGGATCTGCATTCTAGACTCCATAGCCTTATGACACCTGAACGTACAAATCAATGAACGCTTCTATAGTTTTTTTCTTTTTTTTCTTTTTTTTTTTTCCACCTGTAAAAGAACCCGAGTTGAGAAAGAGAAATGGTTCATGCACGTTTAGGAGTTCTTCGACAAATTAGCAATTGAAGTGGGCCCATTCTCCAAGGAACTTTGTCCTTTAACTTTTCATTTTACTCTCGATGGAGAAAGAGTGGAGGATTTGGTTCCTCTGGTTTGTCTCAATTATCTCAAGCAATTAAGTCATCAGCTAACGTATTGGAATGTAAAAACTCAACACAAACCTATGTGGTTCCTATTCTCATTAGGACTACTGAGCTAGGAGATATTCGAATGCGTTAAAATAAAAATGTTGAAGGCTACATATAAATACTGAAATTATAGAGTTCTATTTATAAAAAAGGAGGAGGAGGAAGGAGGAAGGAGGAAGAAGCTCGTATATGCGAGTAAGAGGAGATATCACCATTCAAAAAATAATAATAATAGAAAGGGCTCATGGGACTACAACAGTGGTTACGTATATTTTAGGTCCTTTTTGATCTATAGGGAGCCTAAGGGAATTTTTTTGACAAAATCCTTTTACAAGATTTTATAGAAGAGGCCTTATTAGATACTAGGTCATTATTAGATAACCAATTTGGGTCTTGCCGGTCGGTCTCTCCCATGATTCATATAACTCAATGCATTTATTCGAGGCCCTACCTTTCACTGTTACAATTCAGGAAGAGGCCTTATTTTCACAAGCATATACCTAGTCCTGACCACCCGTGAAAGCAGGGCAAGCATATTCATGAAGAAATAAAAATTAAGGAAGTGATCAAAATTAAAATTGAGACAATTAAAACCATTCACTTTGATGGGAAAGACTACTATACATGGACAATTCCTTTTTTAAATCTAACCAGATTTAAAAGGTATCATGAGATGTGACGATTTTGTCTTCTTGCACATTAATACTTTCCAAAAAAATAAGTATCCCTCACCATAGTGTCAAGGATGCATAATAGTTTTGTCCCACTTTGATATATAATAATTTAATTTCTCTTATATGATTAATATATTATAATTGGTACAACAAGGCTTTGACGATGATGATTAACTTATAGATGCTACTTTTACATCTGATGGGGACACTTGACATATCCTCCTCCATCCCTTGCTCACCAAATTCCATTCACAATTCAATGTACTGATCTTATACCTAATTGTGATGCCTATTTAAACACACAAAATTGACCACCTCTGGTATAGGAGGGGCGGCATTATTCCGTTTGAGGAGATCAATTTCCTATATTCTTGTGTCAAAAGTAACCTAAGAAGGACACAAACCCATCTTCTAATCATCTCAGATTTTTCTAATATCATCATTGGACTTGGTATCTAACTGGAGTATGTTTTTTAAGTTTAAGTATTTTTCCAATCTCTGTTTCGTCCACACTCCGCACCACTATATTCCATGTCGTCCCACAATTTCAACATGTTGCTTCTTACTGGTGCATTTCAAGTTTTTCATTGGTGTTGCTTCCGATATTTGAAATTGTTTAATATAAAGTTGTCTCGAAACTTGAGGGGACCTCCTGATGAGAGCTGCTGTATTTTACCTCTGTGATAAGATGCTGTTCTTAATTGATTTAAGATTAGTAGGACGAAAATTGAATACAGAGTCTCAATTAAATGTTTGTTTTTTTTTTTTCTAGCAGAGGATGTCCAACCCGAAGGGATTTGGTGCGAGTTATCACTCCTCACTCATACAAATTGGCTTCTTATGTTTCCTGGTTCTCTCCTCAAATGTACGAGTGTCTAGGATACTCAACGCCGATTATCCAGGATACCCAAAAAATGTTCTAAGATCATTGTACTCAGAACTCTTCCAAGTCATTTTACACCACGAGAAACCTTATCCTGCTTGTCAACCAATCTGTGAGAAGAGGTTTGGGTATAACCTCTATTTCAACGGCCAAAGAAAATCCACACTTGCTATTCAGTTAAATATAGTGCATCAAAATATATTAAAAGCTGAAATTTGTGACAAAGAAATCCCCCCACACAGCCATTTGTCGGCCCCAGCGGCCAGTAGTCACTGTTCAGAAATTTCTGTTCTGCTGAATCAACTTCTATTAAGTATTTCTTTTCTTTTACCAAAAGTATTTCTTTTCTTTTCTTTTCATTTTTTTTTAAATTTTCAAAGCTGTTGCAGTGGCGGGCAAAACTACTTTCCAACAGATTGAACAAGCTTTGAACCCTCGTACCAGTAGATGCCACTACTACTAAGTTAAGCTTACGGGACATCTGCTTCTGTTATATAACACACTGTTTGACATTCTTTGCTGCAATACAGAAGCACACGTAACCATGAATGAGATGTGGGACAGGAAAATATGAACTACAACGATTTTCTCCAAAAAAAGGCTAATAAACAACTGCAAATGTTCTGAAATATAATAGCAACTGATGCAATTTCCTTTGCCTTGTGTAATGATGAAATAAAGAAAGAAAAGCACATGAACACCATCTGTGTAAACTTTACAAAAACTAATTTTTCTCATTGGAAATTATGAACGCTAACTCCATGGCCGGCCAATCAGGCAGTTTACCCCATTTCAATATGAAGATGCCTATTGAATTGGGAGTTCTCGGGGGCTTATGTATTAAGAATATGCATCACCCACCGCCATTCATCACACAATCTCCAATGTGTGTTGAATAAGAAGCAAAGAGCGCAACGAACAGCGGATACCTCCTTAGACAGGTATTAAAATCATAAAAGTTAATGACCCCATCATTGTCCACGTCAAAAATGCTAAATAAATCAGATACCTGCAACACCAGCCATTTTCAGTAACTGTAATTGGATATAGAGTGTATGTATTCAAAAGACCTCATTGCTACTCACATCCTGGTCACTTAAGCTTGGAACTGCAGAGCGAATGGCATCTCCTAACTATGCAAGGGAGTGGATTAGAAAATGATGAGTTGCAACAGCAAGAGTCTACAGCATCACACGTGAGAATGCAAGGTACAGTTACCTGTTGCTTTGAAATATAGCCCTTGCTTTCCCGATCACATCCTTCGAAAATTACTGCACAAGCTCGCCTAAATAGTGGCTGCTTCATTATATGAGCAGATCCAAGCAAGAACTGCAGGTTTTGCAAACAAATATAGGGAATTAACATTCAGATGATTAATCAATATATAATAGACTGAAGTGGACCCCACTAGCCTTGGATTAGAAAAGTGCAACACCTAGTGTTTTATTTTAAAAAAATACATTGGGACTAATTAATTGTGTAAATCCATAGTAAATTCAACCACGGTTAGAAAACTTAACATCAGCAGACCACTCAACCATTTCCTCATCTTTTTGGGCCTATCATCAGTTAGAAAGCTTCAAATTGACATAAAGCAGTTTTTTTTTCTCAACAAAAAAGCAAAGTACAAAAGAGATACTAAGTACCAGAAGAAGCACTGCATAGAATAAATATAAAAACAAGATAAGTGAATGCACGCGCGCGCGCGTGTGCGTGAGAGAGAGAGAGAGAGAGAGCCATGCATCTGTTAAACATGAATATTTGTACTTATAGCTTCTACTGATATAAACTATTAAAAAATAGAAGCTGCTATATGTACACCAACTTTCTCTCTTCCTATGCAGCCTAAAAACAAAAAAACAAAACTTTCCAAAATGCCCCCACCTTCTCTCCCTACACACCTCCCTCTCTCCTCTCTCCTCCACTTCCCCACCTCCCCTCCGGCCGGCAGAGGGGCTCTCCCTCTCCCTCCCCTCCCTCCTCCTCTTCCCCTCCCTCCCTCTATTCTCTCTCTCTTTCCTCACCCTCCCTCTTTCCTCCCTCCCCCCTTTCTCTCCATCCTTGCATACGGCCACCCCGCAGCAGGGAGACCAGCATCCCTACAGTGGGGAGACGTGATCTCCATGCTACGGGGAGAAGCCGGTCTCCCTGCTGCAATGAGGGGGAGAAAGGAGAAGGGAGGAAAGAGGGAGGGAGAGGGAAAGAGAGAATAGAGAGAGGGAGAGGAAGAGGAAGAGGAGGAAGAGGAAGAGGAGGAAGAGGAGGAAGAGAGAGGGAGGGGAGGGAAAGGGAAAGCCCCTCCGCCGACCGGTGCTTGTCTTTGGCCGAAGGGGGAGGTGGGGAAGGGGAGGAGAGAGGAGGGAGGGAGAAGGTGAGTAGGGAGAGAAGGTGAGGGCATTTTGGAAAGTTTTGATTTTTTGTTTTTGGGGCTATGTACGAAGAGAAAGTTGGTGCTCCCTTAAAAAAAACAGTCAAGTAGTTTGTGAGAATTATACAAGAAAAGCATTAAAATAAGATACCTGCCTAAATGTTACAGATCCAAGATTTTCCACATCAATGAAATGAAAGATCTGGATGACAGAAGATTCGAATGTCAGTATCACTAAAGGGAAGGGCAATTGCTATTACATTTACATCTCACAAATACAAAAATATAAGCAATTATGAGGAAAAATACTGAAAACGCATGTAGGGTTTAGCAATTGAATTTAATAGGCAGATAAAAATGCAGAAACAGTCCACACTTCAGCAACCATATCGATGATTTAACAGAAAATTTTGGCGCCAGCACATAAGAAAGAAAAGTTTCAAATGCATACAGTTTAGAAGGTTTCAGAACAACACAATTTATCAACCTACCTTCTCGGAAAGTGGACTCAGCCCCAGCCTGAAGACCCTCAAAAAGCCATCAAGTTTGACACGTCCACTGCCAACAAGGTGACACAGTAAGAATTTAACTAATGTAGGTTTTATAAAACAAAATGTGACACATCTACTACCAACAGGGTAATACAGTAAGATTCTAACTAATGTAGGTTTTACAAAACACAGATGTGATATACTATCGATAAAACAAGACCAGGCTAGACTGCCTTGAGAGAGAGAGAGAGAAAGAGAGAGAGAGCATTATCTATTTTAATCACATAAAAAAAAGAGCTTTATTGCTATTTTATTGAAACAAGATTGGGAAATAGCAAGTTGCATTTTCAACAATTTGACCATGCACATCTAATTTAATCATCGGCTCCATTCAACTAAAGAGGGGCTACTGACTTTTCTCATTATTTTATGTTGGAGATGATTCTTCTAATGCTGCATGGGTAAATATTCAGAAATTACCTAGAATCTGGATTCATTGAAAGAAACTTATCCAAAAATTCTGCAGCCTCTGAAGTGCTTATGTTGAATGCCTATGGAAAGCAAAGAAATAAATCAACTTCATGCCGTTTCCTTTACATCAAACATAAAATCTGAGAAAAATGTATCTTTAACTGAATTAAGTAAAAAATTAACAACCCACCCACAACCACCACCACCCCCCCCCCCCCCCCCCCAACCAACAGAAAGAGTCAAGTTAAAGTATCACGCCAGCACCAGTAGCTAAAAAAGAAAAAAAGAACATAAAAAAAGAGAGAAAATGGAAATTAACTTATCAATTGTATGAACTGAGTAGTAGTCTCATCATTGCTTAATTTATGAAAATAATTAGCTAAATACTGGTTTAATCATATCATCATCATCAAAGCCTTATCCCAACCATGTTGAGGTCGACTACATGAATTATGTTTCTTCATTCCGTTCTATTTTGAGCTAAATCTTTCGATAAGTTAAACTTCTTCAAATCTGAATTAATGACTTCCATCCATAATTTCTCCGGCCTGCCCCTACCTCTTGATGGGCCATCCACCTGTATATCCAAACTTTTTCTCACCGGTGCCATTACTGGCCTACGCTCAACATGCCTAAACCATCTTAAACGAGTTTCTTTAATCTTATCCCCTATTAATGCTACCCCTAAATGTTCTCGAAAGTACTCATTTCTAATTTTATCTTTTCTAATTTTACCACACATCCACCTAAGCATTCTCATTTCCGCTACATCCATCTTATGAATATGCATCTTCTTAATTGGCCAACATTCTGCTCCATATGTCATAACTAGTCTAACCACTGTCCTATAAAATTTGCCCTTCAATTTCGTTGGAATTCATCTGTCACAAAGCACTCCCGAAGTTAGTCTCCACTTCAGCCATCCAGCTTTTATCCTATGCTCCACATCTTCGTCAATCTCCCCATCCTTACTAATCATCGAGCCTAGGTACCGACAAGAATCTCTACGTGGTATCTCATGGGTTTCAATTTTGACAGTGGTTTTAACACTTTGTATATATCCACTGAAGTTGCAATCCATATATTTTGTCTTTGTACGACTTATTTTAAAGCCTCTAAATTTTAATGCCCCCCGCCATCTCTCAAGCTTTGCATTTACACCATCTCTTGATTCATCCACCAATATTATATCATTTACAAACAACATACAATATGGTACTTCTTCTTGAATATGCACAGTTAACTCATCTATAATTAATGCAAAGAGATAAGGGCACTGGAGCTTTATCATTGTGTCCTTCGCTAGTATGTAGGAATAAATTTGTGTTTGGTTCATGATTGTCTCCCACAAAGACATAAAACATAAAAAAATGCATTTATTTTTTTTATTTTCCTTTCATTTTCATATACATTTGCACCTCACTTGCGACTGAAGCTCTAATTGCCCATTTCCTTGAATGGTGAAAAAGAAATTATTAGAGAAACTTAACAGTACAAGAGGGACAATTGCCCTTGGTTCCTTGTGTGCGCCTTGTGCTTTAATGGCCTTTCCAAATAGGAGCTTTTACTTTTCTTTAATACAGCACTAATAGCCAAAACATCAACATCAGAGTCACCGACTCCAACCAGATTGTAGAACACCATTTTTACGGAACCTTTCTCACTGAATGATGCATTCACTATTCTGGCATCATTTGGCTGCTTAAAACATTTCAACACAGTATGCTAACGTATCTATATTCCATGTTTATGCGACGTAAAACACAATTCAAAGACTTACATTTTCTACCCAAGCCATTTCCACCAAATAAAGTGAGGGATTCTCCTGCAAAAACATTGCCAACAACTCAAAAGGCTTTCACCAAAAAATAAAAAAATAAAAGGTAATTCAAATAAACATATTTCCACAGATTAATATTTTATTATAAATATAACATGGAGAGATAGAATATGTACTGCTACATGTGCGTAACGATCTCGTAATCAATAAGATGCATATTAGTTGGGCCAATAAAAATTTAAAAAAATAAAATCAAATCAATGGTTTCCTGATAGAACCCAATTTCAACCAAGTTGCAAAACTAGGGAAAAAGAAGGCAGGGTTTTCACACAACTTGCTCATACTACAGGTCCCACTTATGAATACCCAATTTGGATGAAGAAGCATCAGGAAAAGTCAAATTCCTACTTCTTGGGGATTCATGGACTGCGGTTTACTTTCGTTATATGGGCAACACTGATTTGCTTTGTACATTATATGGATGTAGAAAAAAGCTATCAGTGTTGAAAGTTGAAAGCTGAAACATCTCGTTACCATTTCCCTTAACTCTATAGATTTTGACATGTCCATACAGTAGCCAACTCATTTTGCAATTACAGGTAAGATTCATTCTTTAACCACATTACCCCTAAATAAAAGCCTAGAAACAGATGCAAAAGATCCTTCATTGGTCCCACTTGTATGTCATATTTGGACAAAGAAGAGCATTAGAAAAGCAATAGTTTCTATCTTAGTTCTCCATGAAGCAGACATCGTGTTTCTGTTTCTCAATTCAATAAAGTTTTCCATTCCCTTTCAAAAGGACAAAAAAAGGGAAACATGGAAAAGGGTTTTCATTGTTGAGAATCAGAGACATGTTTGTTACAATTCCATCCACCCACTGTTAAGCTAGAACCGACATGTTTTGAAGGATTTTCCACCATTAGGTTTTCCATTTTACCCTTATATCAAGCCCAAAGAAATTCATTAGAAAAGTTGCTTACAAACCAGGTTACCCTCAAAATCAAACTGGTCATATTTGAAATTAAAAATCTGTTACAGATTGGGGTTTTATAAGAAAGAATAACTCTATCCCTTTTGTGGTGAAAGAAAAAAAATTACTAGAAATTTATTTACCCATTGTCACAATTTTTTAAATCAAGCACCATGAATGACAATAATCATTTAGACTTCACAGAAACAAATCACTAGAACTTCATAACTCTTATCATTCAAGTGCATCCATATTTCATTTTGTAAGCTAGAGATGTTTTAATACTGACTCAATCTAAGATCATCCAACAATTACTGGGCAAAGAAAAACCAAGAATGAGAACCTTTCTTCTAAAGCAAAACCAAAGTAATTACCTGCTTTAATTGTGATGCTTTTGCAAGAAGCATCAAGTCTCCATAAGAATGAGATGTCTGTGCAACATTAAGCTTGCTAGCAATAATATACCTCGCCTGCACGGCATCACAAGATGAACATGCAACTCGGATGAATATAGTGCATTAATGCATCTTTCTGCTGAACTATTTTCCACACCAAAAATCATTCAGGACTTCAAGATCTTAGCCTTCAATCAGTAGCTAACAAGTAGGTAGTCAAGGATACAGTCATGATAGAGAAGTCTGCCAGATCATCAATTTGGATAACTTTCCCACATGCACAGAAGTCAGTGCTTACAATTAATGAGGAGAGGATTCCATCATTCATATTCAATTGTTGAAATAACACAAATTTTTCAAAAAAGAAAGGACACATTTGGTTAAGCTCCCGATTGTAAAGTTCTTTTTCCACTATTTCACCCAACTGTCATGAATCTGTTTGTTGCCTAGCAATGTTATAAACAATACCTTTAAATCTTTTATCACATTCCACAGGACATCAATAATGAGAATAGAAAAGGAGATTATCACAAGTTGCTAAGATAGAAAGATTGAATACATCATGCACATAAGATTAGAAATTTTTGATGAACTTCTTCATGGAACTAAGGGAAAAGTCACCAATTGAGCACTGAAAAAACCAGCACTCTGTTAACTGTCATCTATCCATAATGCCATAGTGTGCAAAAATGAAAAAACGTTTTCAAAAAAAAAAAAAGAAAAAAGAAAAAAAAAACAGTTGATACCAAAAAAAAATATCTACAGTTGTGACGTCAAACTAATGTGCAGCCCATTACCATCTTGTAAGCCTTGAGCAGTTGTACCAACCCTAGTTCGTTGGAACCAGGCTAAAATGATGATGATGATGATCTACGAAAATGTAGACATGAACACTGCAACTATGCAATATATGTCTGACATGACCATTTTGTGTGTATAATAATATAAGACCTAAACATTTTGTGTGTATAATAATATAAGATCTCTGGGAAGGCTGACATGTTCTGAAATTACTCAGCACTTCACTCATGAGTCATGACCTTGGCTTCAAAGATCAATTTATATCCTCTCAACTTGAGCAAACCAAAAGAATGTAGAGGCTGCAAACTTGTATATCATACTACAAAATAAGTAGAAATCGAAAATGTCCACTGACGCATCCAACATCTGATTAACATGTGATGAGATGCATTGTTAATTGTTTTAAAACAGACTAGATACAACATCTCAACCTCATCACAACATTTTGGCAGACACCCAACAAATCGATATTCGTAGCTTACCCTCTCAGCAAAATGAGCAGCGTTGTCTATTTTGTTGTCCAGAGGAGCAATGACAGGAAGATATTCCACCTGTATGACAATGAATGTGATCCTTGATTGTTTTTTTGTTCCTTTTACTTGAGAATAAGGTGGTCTAGTATACTCAAAGAAAAGAACATACTAACATTTACCTCTTTTAGTACATGAAATCAGAACACTGGAAACTTATTGCATGACAAAGTTTTTCAGTGCTTTTAAACAAAAACAGTTAAAATTCTATTTTAGTAAACAGTAAGAAAGTTAGGATATCCAAGATAGACAAAAATTAATCCTATGAAAGAAATGGAAAGTTAAGGGACATCAAAGATGGACATAAAAGCTAATCCTATGAAAGAAATGGATAGTTAACTATTGGTGAACCATATCATAGTGATCTCAACAGGAAATGACCACCACCTCATGCAAGTATGAAGCTCACCAAGTAATCATGGTCTACATGCACTGTGCAACAAGGAACCAAAAGATTTATTTTCTGTAAAAAAAACAAAAAATCATGTGACAGGTAAACAGGTGTTTAATGAGCTATTTAATTCTCTCTCCAACTGAGACCAAGTTTGTGCAGAATTGCATTGAGACAGATATGGCCCATTGTCTGATAGGGCAAACTAGAGTCATGATTTCATTGTAATATTATCATTATTGTCCTTCATTACTTTTAACAGTTCAAATTAAAAAACCTAATGCAATGTGTGTTTTGTGTATGTATTGCACATTCAATATTTACTTAGTTTACAAAGTTTCATGAAATGATCATGCAAAGTTTATGAATTGATCACTAAATATTAAAACAATTTTAATATCGTGAGCGCAAAGAAAGCATTTCTTGAAAATTTCTTTGGAGAAAAAGTTTTGAATATGAGCAAAAAGTTCCAATTCGAGTGGACATACCTCCATGAAATTGTGAAACTGAGTGAACATCCGTAAAATGAGCTTCATCAAAGGAATGTGTCCCCTAAATAAATAACATGTCAAGTGAATCAAACTTTCAAAACATTTGTTTGAAACATTTCCACATAAGATATAACCTACCATGATTGGTCAAAGTGTACATGAGGATAGCGAACAACCACCGGTTGGACTGGAAAACCAGGAATAAATCCACCAAGTTGGAAAGATATAAGAACCCTGCCACTAGTCGTGGTACCCTCAGGAAACAACAAAACTCGAGGGAAGCTGTTGGATGAGGCTTTTCTCTGCGTTCAGATCCTTGATGGCACATTTATGTATCAGATAGCGTAGAAACTGGGACACACTTAAAGGCTTCTCATTTCAAATTTCTTTGACAAAGTAAGCATTCAGATATGTAGCGTATGGCTTATTTCTCAAGTTACTAACCAATGCACCCAAAATGCCTAAACGTTAAAGGTGTGGCAAACTAACAACTTAACACCTGTCCCGTCTGGACTCGAAACACATGCCCACACAAGATGCAGCATGGGCCCTTTTGCCCTGTGCTGGCACGCCCACACACAAAACACAGCATGGGGCCTTGTTTGGCCCTGTGTGGATTTGAACCTGGGACGTATTGGATCTGATACCATCTCAAGTTGCTAATCAATACACCCAAAATGCCAAGGCATTAAAGGTGCAGCAAACTAACTACTTAACATTATATATTGGAAGACATTACAAGGCTTCTTTCCCACAAATTGCCTTAAATCAAGCGAGCATTCATTTGTGCATTCATGGCAATGCAGTCGAGAAATTTTCACCCATTCACAGTTCGCCAATAGCTATCATACTCAAGATTATTCCATTAGTAACTAGAGTAATAAGGGGGACAAAATGATGACCATAACTAGATACAAATAAATTAAAAATAAGTTTCAAAAAAAGGCAGTGTATAAGAGGAAATGATCACATACATCTAAGGGCCAGTTTGGATCCCTAGAACTAAATGGAGGAACTGGTGATGTCTAGCAATTTCAGAATTCCAATGGAGATATTGTGTTAAGAATAGGTGCATGAAACTCAGAAAAGAGTCCTTGGAGTGAATAATATCCATAAATCTGGGAAAATATCTCATCCTAACACAAGGGGGACTTTCACTCATTCCTGTGCAGGCATACCGGATCATTGCAAGGACTATACCTGAAAAACTGTAATGAACTCTTGATTGCCAATGCCAATGAAGCAGCAGAAATCTAACAGTAGGAATAGAAACACATCCACTATGCAAAAATGTTTTCCAACTTCACTAATGGATCCTTTTAAATTGATTTGATCCAGACTATAATCTATCATGGGTCCCACTATGAATTTGGAAATTTGCTTGACAACACATCACAATTGTGATAAGGTTGAGTCGATTCTCTGATTTCCATACAGGAAAGAGCATCAATAGAGACATCCTATCATCAAAAGAAGAAGTCCTCATCAGGTTGATGCTCAAGCAAAACTGTTGTTTATTTATTTATTCTCAAGAAGAATTAAGTCTAACATGGTTGAGCTCTTATAGATCCATGAATTCTGGTTTTCCTACTTTGCAGCTAATTCTCAAAGGGTATGTATATACTTATCATTGAAAGAGATAGTTGTATTATTGATGTCAAAATGCGTAGATGTAATTTATAAACTCATGATGGACTTTCGTCAAGCATTCTAGGTAATGCTTTGATATGCATTAGAGAGTTTCCTCGTGTTTCGAGGTGAGTCTACAGTTTTTAGCTTTGGAAGTGACATAGGTGAAAGCACTTTAGAGGGATGATTTGATAATGATTGCTCAAAATACATCTGAATAAAAAAACAGAATTCATGTAGCGGACCCTAACATAGCTGGGACAAAGCTTTAATAATGATGATGCAGTTAGCAATGCACGATGTCAACATAGGTGTATACCCTCACCAATATATTGTAGGTGAGCAATAGATGTTTTCAAATAGATGGAACTTGGAAGCATAGAGTCTATTCCCTAATTGAAGTGTCACCCAAGGCGAGCCTCCTCTCCTTTGGGAATCCGGAGAAAAAAAAACAAAAAAAAAAATTTGTTGGTTGAAATTCTATCATCATTGAAGCATTATCCTTCCCATGTAGAGAGAATAAGTCTGATGATATGCCACTGTATTGACATAGTTGTATTGGATTGATATTCATAACCCCCCAGGCTCCAAGATGAAAAGTGAGAGAAACTGGAAAGGCTACTCTCTGGTTATTAATGCACACTGCCTTTTTAACAGACATTACATATAATGTTTTCATCAATAGTCTTAAGTCTTAATTCCATTGCCAAAGCACTCATAGCCCAGGGACTGATCATCAGTTGTAGCTTTGTTGGTTAGGGGCTTGGGTAGCATGTGTGTGTGGGTGTACGAGTATTTACTAGAGCAATAAGTGAATAAATAATATAGGTTCCATCATTTAATAATATTTTTATACTTCCTTTGAAGCAAGAAAAAAAAAAATCAAAGGCGAGGAAACTAACTAAAATGTAATCTACAAATTCATAGTGGCAAGGCATCTCCCTCCTAACAGAAACCATCACAAATTGATCCCTGGTTGTAGCTTTGTTGGTTATGGACTTAGGTAGCATGTGTACTAGCCGTGTTATATGGACTCTGCATTAGTATCGGATGCGGGTGTGTATCGGGTGTGGATACGTCTCAAGAAAGTATATCAAATACCTTAGAAATGAAGTATTGGTACGAGTCTCGGGTGCAGATGCATATGTATCGGGTGCGGGTGCGTCATGGTTTTAGGCAAGCCCGTGTATCATAATGTGACGGGGTAAGAGTATTTAATAAAACGAAGAATATATGTGTGTGTGTGTGTGTAATGCCCCACCCCTGCACACATACATGATATTGTTCGCTTTGGCCCATGAACCTCACGATTTTGCTTCTAGTGGGCCTTAACCTACCAAAAGACCTCATGCAAGGTAAAAGTTCAAGCTCTACATATAAGTCCAATCACTTTTCTTTCTATAGTCGATGTGGGACTCTAGCATGTCACAATCCACCCTCCCACCCTTAGGGCGGCACGTCCCTATGCAATAGTCTGCCAGTCCCTGTAACCTACCAGCCCTCTTAGCCCGCACATGGAAACCCGCCCACTAGCACCAGACCCACACTCGAACTAATCGAGAGTTGGCTTTGATACCATTTGTCACACCCCACACCTACACACGTGCATGATATTATCCGCTTTGAATCATGGGCCTCTCGATTTCGCTTCTAGTGGGCCTCAACCCACCAAAAGTCTTATACAAGGTAAAGGTGCAAGCTCTACATATAAGCCCAATCACTTTCATCTCTGTAGTTAATATAGGACTCCATGATGTTACAATCCACCCCCCTTAGAGCTACATGTCCCTATGCAGTAGCCTGCCAGTCCCTGTAGCCTGCCACATAAGAACCCGCCCACTTGCACCAAACCAGTGCAGGGACCCACATTCGTACTAGTCGAGAGAGGGCACTTCCTCTCTATAGTTGATGTGAGATTCGAAGGCGTCATAATCATCACAATCCACCTACCTTAGAGCTACAGTGTTCCTGTGCAGTAGCCTGCCTGTCCCTGTAACTTACCAGCCCTCTTGGCCGACCAACATGGAAACCCGCCCACTTACACCAAACCCACACTCGAACTAGTCGAGAGTCAACTTTGATACCATTTGTAATGCCCCAACCCTATACACAGGTATGATATTGTCCGCTTTAGCCCATGAGCCTTACGGTTTTGTTTCTAGTGGGCCTCAACCCACCAAAAGGCCTTATGCAAGGTAAGGGTGCAAGCTCTACATATAAACCCAGTCACTTTCCTCTCTATAGTCGATATCGGACTCTAGGACGTCATAGTGTCTATGTGTGCGTGTGTGTGTGCAGTCCTTAAAAAAAATACTACAGTAAAACTGTACTCACATTGATCAAAAAGCACAAATAACTTCATGGAACCTGTTGCTGAGAATTCTAAACAAATAATAAGACATAGTACATAAAGCTTTTTTTTTTTTCCACCCACTACCCTACTGGTAACATGTGGCTCCAAAGGGAGCACGAGATTAGCTCAAAAAGATTCACCGAAAGACCTAGGGCAGGAAATAAATATGCAAAGCCAGCTACCTTTATTTCATCAATAGCATGCTTCCTTGAAGGTGCTGAGAACCTATTAACATAAATAACCTGTGAAAGAGAATATGAAAAGGAATGTGAATGAACAATTATTCTCATTGAAAAATGTCAAATACACAAATTTACCATTCTGATCATAATGTAAATCTTACTTGCTTCATTCCAAAAAATAATAACAATAAAAGCTTACTTGATTAGGCATATATTCACCTGCATTGCTCTGATTATTGTCCCAACCAATGGTATGGCGTCATGTGACTCAGAGGCAACGATAGTTGGAAACAGGTCATAGAAAAAGAACATGGGTTCAATATATGAGACATGATTAGATATGACTATAGGAGCAGTCTCCCTTGGAGCAGGCCTTCCTACCCTCCTTATCCAATGATATCTGAAGCAAGATAATAAAACAGGGCCAAAAGAATCAGTTTAAATTTGAGTACAATGTCAGAAAGAGACAACTACTATTAGCCAATCACCAAACCTCTTCACCTTCCACATACAAGCATGCACACACCTGTCCACACTCACACACGCACACGCGCGGTGGGAGGGGGGGAGGGAAGAGAGAGAGAGAGAGAGAGAGAGACTTGTATCAAAGAAATATATTACGAAGCGAAGCTAAGCAGATAAAGGGGAATCATGAATTCCTCACTAAGCCAGATAAAAGGGAAACATGAATTTCTTCACCAACAAAATTAAGAAACCAAGACTGGAAGGGTTCCAATCTCGAAATCATTCATGTTAAATGATTTTCTGCTTCATTCATCCCTCACAAATTTGCTTCCAACGAGTATAGGATACTAGTTGGTAAAAAAACTCCATCAAGTTACACGTATAGCTTGACAAAAATGCTCATATCACTTCCACAATAGAGAAAATCTAGTATGCCTGCCCGAGTCTCGAGCGATCCAGATTGTTCACAAAGCGAATCACAACAACAGGATGAGTCTCAGTTGATCCAGACAGTTCAGTTAGAGGGTCCCAATATGACAGTTCATGTGGAGAAATAAATATCACTAATTTGAGGCTTTTAACATCTACACCATCCAAAAGAATGACTTGAAGGAACAGTCCACATTCTACCCCTTAATTTCCAGTCAATGGTTTTTTTTATTTTCTTTTTCTTTTATTTGACCTGGATGTGGCCTCTCCATTTGACAACCTATCAATCATATGGTCCAGATATGTAAATGGCAATACACAAAGGTAGAGCAAAGCGATGACTGCATCAATATTTGGCAATAACTTCCAAGAACATGAAAGAGAAAAAAGACCCATTAAATACAAGACCAGTGAATGCTCCTTTATTGTTACTTAAAAAAGTATGCTGCACTACTTTTTGTAAGATAGGTTGAATCCAATAATGGACAACCTTATCAATCATGTCTTCCACCAATGAATGAGCATGGAGAATCCTTTCCAAGAAATGGATTGGATGATTACCAACTTACCATGCCCCAAGGGAAGGAATTCACAACAACGTAATGATGCAGTGCGGACCAAGCTCAAGAAGTCAACTAGGCCAAGGCATTGACCAATAGGTCAAACTCGTCCATTCGGTTCAAACCACAAGTCCAACGGTGACTGAGAGCTACTGTGGTAATATAATTCTTTCCTATTTCTATTTTTACTCGTATTTCTATTTTCTATTTCGATTAGGATTGCTTTTTCCTGCTTTATTTAGATTTCCTACAGTTTAGAAACTCTTAAGAGTAACAGGCAGAGAACCGATCCCATAAATAGATGATTTCTTCATTGCAAGAACATACTTACCATCAATTAAAGGATTTATAAGTTTCCTCTTAAATTATGGTTTTTTGTTATGATTGTTATTGTGCTCTAGTGCTTGAATGTGCCTTAGACTCAGTCAATCCCATTGGGAGATTGACCCTTTTTTTTTTGTTTGTCTAAGATCCAAGGCTACACCACTTATAGTATCCAAATAGCATTCATCCTCAAGGACGGTTCAGATTGATGATTTCCCACTATTCCATAAATGACATCAGAAGTCTATTTTGTTAGCTAATAAGCAGATAAATAGAATCACCACACCAACATGACTGGTGCGTGATTCTCTCGCAGAATCTAGCACCGAAAGCACGGAAAGATCACAGGTACACATCATAGAGCTAATGCCATGAGTCTAGTAATCTCCAAATTTACACAGACCATGTACTTACTTGATTTTCACTATTATAATCATAATCCCTAATGAATGAGATTGTAAAAACAAACCAGCACAAAAACGAACAGAAATCAAAGGACTTCTACAATGGAAGCTTCTACATCTTACCCAAAACAGAACAAAATGCAGCGAGAGCAGATCCGCGGCACCCACATCACCCCACACCGCCACTTGGGCATCGGCTGCTCCTTGTCACTCCACCCCAGCACCGCGAGTTTGGTGGCGGCGAATCCGACGAGCAGGAACAGCCCAAACAGAATCAGACGGACGAGAGCGACAGGGATGCAGATGGCGATTTTGAACCATTCGTAGATGCCGTCGATTGAAGGCGTGTGGTTGCGGAAGGGATCAATCGGCGATGGCGGGGGCAGAGAAAGGGCCTCCGCGCCGATGAACCCGTACGGATTCTCCGCAGCGGAAGCATCGCAGCCGTCGAATTCGATGTCGAGTGCTACTTCGGGTTCTTTTCGGATGCGGTCGCTTTCGAGCAGAGGAGATATGAGATCGCTGCTCGAGTCCGCCATCGCCTTCGAGAAAGCGCAGAAGACGCAGATGAAGTGTTTGTGGAAATGACCCTGAGAGAGATTGAATGTTGGTTACAAGAAGACGAGGTATTATGGGCGGGAGATGGTGTAACGACAGCTGAGCGAAGTTGGCGGGACAGCAGTGCGAGTGTGTGTGGCAGTCTCATTACTCAAGCAACCGACATGATGACACGTGGGTTATGCGAAATCAGGACCGTAAAAGTCGCAATCTGCTGTATTGTTTGCCCTATTTTGAGCCGTTGGATGGAAGCAGGATATGTGAAGACCATGCCAAAGCCCTCACGTGAAGGTCATCATCACAACTAACTGTCAAAGATACTGTTCACTGATCCGAACCATTAATGCTGTTTTGAAACTGATCGCCTAACTAAACTCATTTAATTCACAACAATTGGGCTAAATATTTTATTACTGGGATGAACCAAAATCCAAATGGGATGCCTGGTGATGGAGTTATTTCCTAACAGAGGATGAGGGTCCAAAACAGGTTATATTGTAATTGTTTTGTATGGTATAGAGAAATCTATTGTTACCTTTAGGGTATGGATTAAAGCACATAAGTGTTCCTGTCGTTCGATTTAGAGTAGGGGCTCTGTACGGCTTTTTTTAGCCGTGCAACTCCACTCCACGCCTTCATATTTTTATGAAATGGTAGTAGAGCATTTCTTTATAGTGTCATTAGTTTATGTTTCCTACAAAACTACTTGTCAGTTGCCAAAACAATATTATGACACGAGAAGTTATACCGGGCCCCTTGTTTTTATGCTCTGTCAGGAAGAGATATTTCCAATCAATGTAGAAGTTCAACTAGCACACGTAAAGAAGCTAATACTGCATAGCAAATGCATTATCAGGGATATGCAATCATTTCAATTTTCAACTAAATGAATCTAGAGCTATAAATTAGGAGTATGAGTACATCTCAAATCAACATACTAAAGATTATTAGCTATTCAATTTAAGGTTAAAAAAAATCAACAATCATGATCCGACATCTCAAATATTTGCAGCCATGCCTCAGGTCCTTGGACCCTGTTCTGATATTGATGTCACATGTTTTATGTAAAAAATCATCACTTAAAAAAATGAATATGATATTAATGCATTGAATTTAGATAATTGGTTTGTTCTCTTCTCCCGTGCGCACACACTCACGGTTCTATTTTTTATTTGATGGAGTTTTGGATCTTCCAAATATGGCCCGTAAATAGGGCCGGAGACACATATGCCCTCCTTTGGGCTTCAGCCCCCATCCAATTAAAATATATATATTATTTCAAGTTTATCCAAAGCAGCCCCACTTAAAAAATCATCTAACCCCCGTCCATTTTCCCAAACTCTCTCTCTCAATCTCTCTCTAAAATTCCTAAATTTAAAGAGATTCACAAACCACATTCGGTATGGTTACCATACCATGCCTATTTAGATTATACTAACTTTTGATACATCTGAAAAATATGGCCCCCCATTAATTAGACCTAAATCTGATGAGCAATGAAAAAATATTTTATTTTCAACATGACTTTTCTTCTTAATTTCTAAGCTTTCAATAGAATGTGATTAAGCTCATGGGGTCAAACTAGTATCATTTGCATGCCTAATTTTAAATTCAATTGAAGTCTATATAGTTTTAAACATATTTAATTTTTTATTAATATAATGTAACTCAAATTAAAATGGATTTGAATATTGAATAGAAATCTAATTTTATTTATTGAAGTACTTTAGTACTTGGGCCTATAGTTCAACCCTATTGGTTGAAACCTTTCTTTTGACCATTTTCTTTATTTTTCTTTAGTTATATACAATTACTAAGAAGAACGCGCCAATATTGATTTCTTGCATTCTCTCATATGGAGTTATAAAAAATTAGTATGATTTTTTTAATAGTACTTAGAACTCAGCTAACATGTATCAATCTAGAGGTCACTAAAACTAATCTTTCAACTTATCATTTAAAATAAAAGATATATTACTTTTCAAGGCCCCTCCAAATGAAAATTCCGAGTCCACTGCTCGTAAGGATATGCATTGAAGCGATTGAGATGATTGTCTATTCCAATGCAATGAGGCTGTTCTATTCCATTGCAGTGTGAGGCTGTTTGATAAGCTTACTTACCAAAACACCTGAATTGATCAATTAAAAAGGCCTCTTTTTGGTGATCACCTTTTAGATAAAAGAGTCTAACCACCATAGCACCTAAATATATGTGTATAATTATTTATTACAAATTTTTAAAATTAATTATATGGAACATGGATTCTAACCACGTGGATCATGTCTGCGCTTACAACGGTTATTGGGCTAGTGGTTAATTTTCATGAGCGGTTACCTGCAAGTGCATGTGGGTAAGCCTGGGCTTTTACTTTACATACGTAACTGAAGCCTAAATTGAAATGCTCGAGCATTGAGACTCGATTCAAAGTTTACATGCGAGCCCGAGATGCGAAAGAGAGATAAGGTTGATGAAAAAGGCAGATAACCAGCTTTATATATTTGTTGTTTTCTTATTAGAAGTAGAGAGTACCGATCATTATGACAATTACAGATGGAGATTGATCACAACAATATACCCGATGAAGCCAATTGCGAATGTAGATTGACCGCAGCAACATTCCTAACGAAAATGATCGTGAGGGTCAAGCAATTTTCTATTCTTTTATTTTCTTTTGCTTTTTTATTTGGGTCAAGCAATTTATTTATTGACGATTTTACAAAAAAATTTCATTACATTCACTTTACATAAAAAAAAAACCTATAAATTATGCATCCATCATAGTAAGGTAGGGGCCGTTTTTTGTTCTTTTTTTTTTTTTTTTTTTGCTGAGCGCCCTTACCTACATTCACAAAGGAAGATATCCTTGCCCTTTTCTACTTTTTCTTCGTAGTTAAGCGGTGATATCCCTGCCCGTAAGTAGGAGTTGGCTTATGCATTATGATCAGATTGGTGGAGAAGGAAGATGAAGAGGGAATAGGATGAGATGATGATGGGGTAGAGGTAGTTTGGAAATAAACATATTGGTTGTGCAAAGAGATGAAAAAAAAAGAGCAGAGAAATGACATTGAAAAATGTGAGTTGTAGAGAATAAGAATGGAATGTGAATAAAGAAAAAGAAAAAACAAGAAGAAAATAAAAGGAAGAAGAGAGGAAATGATGGGTCAACGAGAGAAGGAGAATTCCCTTAGATGATGATGATTTTTTTTAGTTAGTTGAAAGAAGAAGAATGAGTTCGGGTGAATTTGTTTATGAATTGGGAGAAAAAGAGATGAAGAAGATGATAGATCTAAATGAGCAGATTTAGATGAGCACATGATATTAAAGTGTTTTGGTAACAACCTCCTACATGCATCAAAGCCCATGTCTATTGAGGTAACCATATCATAAAAGAAAATGTTGTGTGGATAGGGGTTTAGTTGGTAGAAATGAAGAGAGTTCGAGGAAGGAGGAAAAAAAAGGAAGATAGGGAAGAAGGAAAAAAAGGCGAGTTAGGATATTCCTGCTTGTATATGTGAGTAAGCGGGGATATTGCCGCTCAGCAGAAAAAAAAAAAAACAAACAAACAAAAAAAAAGGGCATCTCAGACTACTGCAGTGGATACATGAATTTTAGATCTTTTTTTGTCTACATGAAATCTAGGGAGATTTTTTTTTTATAAAATCTGCTTATTTATTGATTTTTTTATTTTCTTATTTTGGGTAAGAAAGTCAATCTCAAAGACGTATACTCGCTCCCACAGGGCATGCAGGGCTCAATCCTTGGATACCAAGGTTAGAACCCGGTTCTTGGGTAGCGCCTTGTTATCAAAAGTGGCACTTTTGAGATTATATTTGTCCCTCTCCTATAAAACTAATGACAATCTCATTTTTAAAATTAAAACATCTCAACCCAATTTGATCGTAAGAAAATATTCATATGCTGCATCCTTCGCCATATAGCCATAGAGTGAGGGACACATAGTGGGGCTAACCTTATGATCCATCTGAACACACAGGATCCCTAAAATGTATTGGATTCATTCAGTTTTCACTGATGAGAATTGAAGAGACCGTTGGATCAAGGCTAATTTTTTTCTTTAATATAAAATCATTAAACTTGTAGGCCACTAATGAAAGAGTTATAGGCATGTGATTAAGCCAGCGTTTTCCATCTAGGCCCATCAAAAATATCTCTTTCTATGTGGGCTTTTCAATGATAGAGTACGATGGGATGTTGATTTCAATAGTCTATATGTAGAATTGTTCTCAAACAAGCAACCGTATATGCAATCCAGATGTGTGGGACCCAGTTATACCACCATGGATCAATGGATGCCGTTTCACACTCTCATCCCCTTGCGGCCTGGCACGAGGCCTAACTTCACTCTCCTCAAACCTTTCTACTGCTGGATTGAATCCTTAAAAAATTCATAGTCCCACAATGAAGATTCCTTGAGATTATTGTCCCAGACATTTTGTCAATAAAAAGGTCAAGATATTTTCAACTTTGGAGACTTTATCAGTATATTATTGAAAAATATTGGCAAATTAAAATAATCAACTTGAGGCATCAGCCTGGCCAAACGAATTCAACTCAGGCCTAACCAATCCCGGCTTGAGCTCGAGCCCTAGCCCTGAAGTACACAGCCCGAATCTAGTTTAACCGTGCGCTAGCTTTGCCCGTGCCAAGCAATTGCACCTATAGGTGTGTCATTAGCGTAATTCAGTTGACCCCAATCAACCAGCACCCATTCTACATTTGAATTAACTAACAAAGGTGGACGAACCCCTTTCACTGACCCATCGCCTTACAAATATGCTTTGTAATTGGATTCAAATGTAATTAAAAGATTAATAGAAATCATATAAACAAATGCGAGATCACACCCATCAGAAATTTCTGGCCCAAAACCAAAGGCTGGTCTCTCTGTTTCTCCTCAGAACGTGGCCCATTGTAACGATCAGCGGTCTCGATCACTAGAACTAGACCCGACTGGAACCGGCAGTGAAAAACCACAAATTCCCGGAACGGAAGACTCCAAGAAGACCTTGTGCGGAGATCTGAGATTCCTCGTCTGCTATTTCAGTGAGAGAAACTCAAACAAGCGACTGCAGCCTACATAAAAGAAGAAGAGGAAGATGATGAAATCAAATCCCTAAGCAGATCAACAACGACATCGATCCCGTTTTGAAATGGCGACGAACCCTTCTCTTCTCACCGAAATCGGACCAGATGGCCTCGCAAGGGAAGCCCCTGTCGTCGCTCTCACGGAAAAGGTCTCTTCCTCTTCATCTTAATCCATCTGTTCCTCAATTCTACCACTCGTTGTTCATGGATGGATGACCAGATCTGACCCTACATTCCTGCTGTTTTTCGGCTTTGATCTTGTCAGATTATAGCAGAGGAGCAGCTTCAATTGAAAAGGTATTATCACCACCATCATGTTCGTGAATGTATGTGAATATGTTTTCCTTCTTGTTCTTGCATTTCTCCAGTTCTTCAGCGTTCGTGATTCTTGCTTGCTTGCACATTTCTTCTGCTGGCTTCTTTGTTTTCAAGTTAGTTTGCAATCTTCTTTGTTCCAATTTCGGTGATTTAGGGCTTCTTTGACTCCCTTTTGTTTATTTTCATGAGATGCCGTCTTGGTTGTTGGGAGTGATGAATCTGAAACTCGGATTTCAGTTCCTGTTTATGTGCAATGTTCGTTGAATGGGATATATTTGGGTGCTTTTCATTTTATGATCATGTAAAGTTTACATATGGATTGGAGAATTATCTGTGCTCCTGAAATTGGAAGGATCGAAGCGGCTAGAAGCGCAGAAAAAGGAGGATTGGTGTCAGACGGACACTCTTTGAACACAATTTTGAATCTATTCTATAAGCAAAAGTAGCACTCAGCATGCTCTGCACTCCTAGGATGAAGATGTGATATGCTGTGAAATGCGGCCTTCTTTTATTTTCTTCGAACGATATGCATAACAGATGACAGACTTTGAAACGGCGTTTGTTGCTTTGTTAGATCATCTTGTTATGAAATGTGATTGATGGAAGGCAGAGTTATGATTCCTTCTAGTCTCTTACACTAGATCATGCTGTGATGGGCTCTGATCCACAAATACTTCAAAATAGGCAACGTATCGTGTCGTATCGTATCCAATACTTCACTTTTTAAGTGTAAAATTCATGTCCTTGCTGTGTCCACGGCGTGTCCCGGCTGTATCCACGCCATCTCTGGCCATCATTGGTGATGGGTTTTTATTTTTTAAGATTGAATTCTCTAATTTTTTGCTCGTGTTTGACTTCAAATTTCAACTTACAGATTGGCTTTCACTTTATAATTGATGGGTAGAATGCTGTTCAGTTCAAGTCTAAAAAATGCTTAGTTTGTTAGACAGAGTGCATTAATTGTCATGTCATAATAGCAACAGGATAGTCTCACAATGGCTTTGCAGTTACTGTAGAGCTTTTTTGATGAGTCAACATGCAAGCGAAATAATCAAGAAAATGGCAGTAAATTTTCTCGTCCTTCAAATGATGGCCTGCTTTTTGTTTGCAGACTATTCTATTACTCTCTCTCATCTTATATAGATTTTCGGTTTGTATTTTTTTTTGCTTTTCATGATAGAGTTTTTTCTATATCTATCATCTGTTAATCAATTGCTTAGTCCAGATTTTGGAGCTTTTTGCTCTGTTCTGTTAAATTATGTTTATTCAACAAACCTAGTTTATCATGTATTCAACCCCTGGATGACTGCCATTAAAATGAATCAAGTAGAATCTGTTGTCTTTCATGTTTGGTTTCATCTCCGAAGCCTCAACTCTACGTTAGAAGCAATGGTAAGGAGAGAAACTGAAATGTGGAATGTGCTGGGTCTGTCGTGTAGGACTTCATGCAATGTATATCCTTTGAAGCTCTCCTTAAATAAGTTAGAATTCATTTAAAAAGAAAATGAAGTGGTGATAGCTTTTCTCCATTTTTCCACCCAAACGTATTCTTTCTTTTAATTGATAATGTCAAAGGTTTCCTAGTGAACTCTAATCAGTCATCACAGACAGCATGAGAGTTTTAACAAAAGGAAGCATTGAAAATATTGTGGCCTTTGAGATGATTTGTTAGTTGGACATATTGATGGGATTCTCCTTCTGTTGGTATCTTGAAGCTCAATTTCAACGATAGTGCTTGTATGGCGATTGGAAATGCTGAATTGGGGCCTTTATGTGGGACGCAATTGGGTAATGGTGTACTGGGTTCTCTGGTCCTTTATGTGGAGTTGGTGTGGATGAGGCAGAAGTGTTTTCATTGTCGACAGGGTATAACAAGCTTCATAGTTGCCAACTTTTGTATGATTTTGTCATCAGTGGGTCACCACCAACAAGTTTTATCGATGGCAATTGATGAATTAGATTGAGCCTTGTACATTGATTCAAGCAAGCGGATTTTGCAGTTTGACATGCATCACAATCAGTCAGTTATCATGCAGATAATTGATTACCTTCCCTTTAATGAAAGTTATCATTCATAGATTTTGGATCTAACCGAAACTTGGGGTGTGTGCCTATCAGGGGGTCCCTTATGTGTTACAAGGTTTGGATTGGGTGATAGATGGGCCCCACCTAGAGTTCTCATAAAAAAATGGTGAGGGACAGATGCGTATGAAGATTCCCCATATATATTTATATATATCACATAGATAAGTTGGTGAAAGGTATTGTGGGACCTCATATTCTTTCATGTCTTAGCTCTAACTTCTCCTTGTTTTTGCTACTGTCTTTTTTTTTTAATTAAAAAAAAACCTTGCAACCTTGTGGTTGCAACAATAAGCACCTTCCAACTATGCTACAAGTTCATTTCATACTTGATTTAGTGTTGACATGTACTAAATTTGTGGAAAAATTGTTTGCATTATAAAAAAAGAAAAAGAAAAAGAGAACTTCCGAATTTGTTATATGTGACAGTAAAATCACATTCTTTGGTTACTATTCATAAGGCAGGATGCCTATATTTCTGTGCATGATTACCACTGTAGTTCCATTTTGACTTCGATGCTAACGTTAGATACTCCATTACAAAGACTGTTTACATTTTCTAAAAAATTGTTGTTGTGAATTCATTTTATAAAATGAGAGAGGTTAAACAAATTCTTTGGTTATTATTCTGTACTTAAATTGTAGGATGCCCCCTAAACCTGTGCATGTTTACCAGTACAGTTCCATTTTGAGTTTCATACTAATACTATACTAATACTGCATACTTCCTTGCTTGCAATAATTGTTTTATAACTTCTACGTCATTGTTTTCTGTTCTTTACGTTTCTACCAATTTTCTCATGACACATAAGTAAACAAAAATTTGAGAGGTCATTTACTTATAAGAAGGATGTAAAAGTTGATTTAGGAATTCTTAGATAATTATTATAATCAATTCATACATTCTAAGATGGCAAGAATCTATGAAGTACATTTACAAGAGATTTAGTTTGTAATCGCGTAAGGATTATAAGATGGCATAATTTGTTGTTGCCTCTACCTTGCTTTGTTTTAATTTGTAAATATCAATTTATGCCCTTCCGTAAAAATTTATATTTTTATTACCAGTGTAAGTACTGAAATATATATATATATCGCTCATGAAAATTTTGATGTCCGTGCTGGTGTTAAATTTTTTAGTTCTCCTTGTTGTCATTATCGTTTTAATGTTATATTTCTACGATAAAAAAATCAGGCCTTGTTATTTTCCTAAAAGATGCTTTATGAATAACACAGATACATTGAAGAGAACTATTCCAAAATCCGTGATGTTGAACGAGAACTAGCAAATCTGACATTGGAGGTGAAACTAACAGCTGGCCCAAAAAAAGCAGGTTTCCATTTGTTTCAGTAAATGGATTGTTTGTCATCTTCCTTTCTTTCTACAAGTGTGTGCAGACAGATAGATACCCTTTTGTGATTTTCTATTGCATGGCATGTAATATCAGCACTAGAACACTTGAGAAAGAAGATAGAGCTATCAACTGAGAGAATACACATTGCTAAGGTGAAGGAAGATCAAGCACGAAAGGTTTGTTCATTTGTTTTAGTAGCACTAAATGTGCCTGCTTTGATGTGGTATTTAGTTATTTCTCCTGAGAAAGAATCCCTCTATGGATTGTCAAAATGATCATATTGGTGTGCTCTTTTCATTTTTTATGCAACATGTTTGCAGTTAAAAACTCTAAGTTGTCTCTACTATTATGAGGGGCTTGCCAAGTTTTCTATCCCACCCTCTCTTACAAAACCTTGTTACTTTATTCAAGTTAGCTTAGAATGTGGAGTCTAGGAGTGTGATACTGGTACTACCAGGCTAAAAGCATTAACAATTGTTTTAATGATATAGTGTCAACAATCGGAGTGGATAAATCAAATTCTTGTACCCGATGCCAACATAGTTGGAACAAGGCTTTAATGATGGTGATGGTGGTGGTTGTCAACAATGGATCAAAGTATATGCCCAGTGGTTTGACTCCATGCCAAAAGAAGTTTATCTAGGAATCAGCTTTGACTATTGAAGCCCATCGTTTTGTTAATTGCCCCTTTATATTATTACTTAAAAATATAATTTAAAGTCCATAAATATTGTAATCACTCTGTTGATAAAAATATCATTTAAAATCTATTATTATTCTAAATTGCTAATCACATCTCAAATATAGAAAACAATCAATTGTATTAATCTAAAGTCCAAGTGAAATTTCTTTGGATCTTGATGATATCAATGAAATCATTGTGATATATCATGGCGATGTCATAAAAAGCCCCTAGTTTTAGGTTCTTATCCTCTTCTACAAATTCTGACTTTGTATTGCCGAAACTGTAGTTCAAACTTGAACTTAAAGCTGCATCAAGGATCTCATAGAAAGACTGAAAAAAAAAAAATCCTCTTTTGGTTTTCGCTCCACTAAAATATCAACCATAACTGCAAGAGCCTTGGGTGCAAAACTCAGGACACCACATTATCACTGTCACTGATGGACCATACTCTAGAGAACTCAAGAGTCCCAGATACAATGGATGAATCGATGACAAAAATGAAGCATTGGGAGGGTACCGCAACCTGTATAGACGTTGACTTGTCGCCCCTGGACTGTACTACATTCATAGACATGATGCTTTCTTCCCATCCATTTCTTGGTTTCTATCTTTTTTAACTCAGGATCCATGTTTTCCCTTCATTGGGAACCATGTTTTCCCTGTATGACTCCATTACCCAATTCTTTCCCACTCCCTTCTTGATCCTCTTATCTCACTCCATTTTGGAAAGATACCTCCCAGCCTAGGACCCTCCATTTGGGTCCCAAGTCCCAGGTCCTGAACAAATCCTTGTATTTAAATCTACAAGGGATGATGCAGAAGGGGAGAGAGAGAGAGAGAGAGAGAGAGAGTTTGGTAGTGCCTGTTTTAATCACTCAATTTTCAATTTTAGCTTTGTATGTTGGGTGGATTATTCCACTTCCCACTCTTGTGCATGTATGTGCACGCAGGTACCATTCCCCTAACCTTTATGGTGGTGGCATACTAATATAAATCAAATTAATACTTTACCATTACATTTTAGTTGACATTTGTTGAACAAAAGACTGTTTCAAGTATGTGGTTGCAGATTGGGCTCCTGTGCCATTTAGAATGCTTTATTATGTCATGAAGAAAGGGGGTGGGTCCATGATAATGCATTTTAGGTGGAATTACAAATTTATTATGTTTCTGGCTTAAAGCGAATTTTTATAGATAAACAACTGTCTTTAGGTGTTGGAAGAAGCATCAAAGGCTGTACAAGAAGAGGAAGCGATCAAGCAGAAACTATGTGATGATCTAAACAGGCTGGTATATGTCTCTTTACTATTCACGGTTTGAGTTAGTCCAGCAAATCTTTTGCTAGCCTTGTTATGATGGTTGCCTTGACTAGGTTCAAGAAAGCGCATCAACTCAATTTTCAAGACTGGAGGAACTAAAAAGGAGACTGGAAGCTTTAAATCCAAGCAGGCCTTCTCACAATGATTCTCCTCTGGGTGAGGTACTGTTTTCTTCATCATATTGTATGTTTCTAACAACAGCGATATGCTTTCCTGTTTGTGAGGTTGTCCTGTTTATCAAAATTATTTTTGATTGGTCCTTTGTTTCCCTCATATTTAAATGTAGAGAAAAATGTTGATATCCTTAGAGATAATGATGATCCATACAAATGCATGTGTCCAATTTACAATTACTCATGTAAACCAGTTCAAAGTCCAAACCTTCTAAATTATGTGTACCATTGTAGATATTGCTTGCCACCAAAATCAGATTAATTGGGCTATCCTTTATTTTATTTTATTACAGTCGAACCATTTCCTGTTTCTTGTTTAACTATCCATTTGATGTGGCATTGTATTTTGGATCAGCTGTTTAGGATTAATTGGGGACTTGATGTAGCACGGAGAAGAAGAATAACCAACGGGTTATTCTCCAAGCCAAAAGGCTTAGGATAAACTGTCTAGGCCTTACACCAAAAACAGGAATTCAACTCACAAAGAGAAGAAACTGAAATCTTATTCAATAATAATATAGTCTATCCCATGAGAAGAGATTATATCTATTTATAACTAAACTACTCTTCAAATAAAGAAACAAACTAGTTCAATCCAAATAAGGAGTCCTAATTAAAATATAAAAGCAATTTCTAAAACTTAAGAAAGCAACTATTACTAATAAAGCTGCTACTATTAATCAATTTTTAGTAGTGGGCTTTAGACTTGGGCCTGCGGGTATAAACTTTCAAACGTGGCCCATTGGTCTGGCCTGTATCAAGACTGAGATGATCCTCTTCCGTGATAGGGTTACATGATGTAAAAGGTTTAGATTTGAGGTGCATTTATGCCATGTGTCGTAGTTTATTGTGGCTGTCACAAGGCTGTAAATGGACCCAAGTTAGCCAAAGGACCCATTCTGAAAAAAAGGCTATGGGCACTTTTTTAGGACCCATTGATAATAGGGCCACGTTCACGCCTAGTGCGGTTCATATCCAAGTATCCTTTTGCATTGTTTTGAAAATCAAAACATATTACAAGAAGGGATCAAATCATGAATCATTGGATTTTATTTTATTTTATTTCATTTTTTGAATGAAATACCAAAAAAGAAACTGGAAAATTGTAGATTTTTATAATCTATCTATCCATCCATTTTATAGTGATAAGTACGACTATGATATAGCTATATGACGAATATCATTAACATAAATACAACATATATGATATATGCGTGAATAGTTGAATCATCGTCATCGTCATCGTCATCAAAGCCTTGTCACAACTATGTTGGGGTCAACTATATAAATTTTTTTTTCCATTTTACTCTTTCTTAGGCCAAATCTCTTGGTAGGTTGTCACTTCTTTAGATCTATCCTTATGACTTCTATCCATGTCTTCTTTAGCCTATCCCTTTTTCTTAAAGGACCATCAACTTGCTTAGAAAATTTTTTTCATCACTGGCACCATTGCGTTGGCCTACATTAGACGTGTCCAAACCATCTCATATGAGTCTCTTTTAATTTATAACCAATAAATGCTACCCCTAAATGCTCCCTAATGTGCTCGTTTGTGATTGTCTTTCCTTGTTTAACTACATGTCCATCTCAACATTCTCATTTTTACTACACTCATTTTTTGTATTACTAGTAAAATTATACTACTTACAATTTTTTGTATTGTATTTCAATCTAAAATAAAATCCAAATAATCAAGGTTACATGGGTAGCATGCGTTCTTTAAAGTTATTCATGAAAAAAGAATTAAAAAAGGTGTAGATGAAACACATATCTATAGTCAAATGCTTTAATTGCATACCTATTCCTTGTTTCTCTTTAAAGCCTCCTCAAATTCCACAAGTTCTAATTTTAAGAGGTTTCCTTAGTTGCTAGTAACTTTTTAAATAGGAGAAATGCCAAAAAAAATGAATAAAGAAAATTAAAAAATAAAAATAGCTTTTCAGTTGTTGTTATTCCCTTCCAGGCAAGTCATTTAAATTATATGATTCAAATTGTAAGGTTCATACTTGCATCCTAAGATTTACTATAGATGATACGAATCTTTCTCCCTGAGATGTTATCCCAAATCTTAGCATTTTAACAATGCCGGTTTACCTGCTTATGTACGTAAATAATATGCTAATATATTATATACTACTTTGGGTAAACAATTCAGGTTTATTTCCTGTTGATTATGTTGATCTTGGTCCATCACTGGGTCCAGGTTTGGGTGCACCATGGACCTTATCAGAACTCACTCCATTTTCAGCCTTACACGCACATGGATGAGATTGTATATTCACTCCATTTTCAGCCTTACATGCACATGGATGAGATTGTATATTCAGCTATAGGTGTCAAATCAATCCAATGATATGCTGTGGTATTGTATGTTGTCTGGTATTGAGATATTCTTTGATGCTTGGTTGAGCGAAAGTGAGTCATTTGGTAGGTCTATCATGGGTGCCTTAATAGCTCCTGGCAGATGATCCATAGTTATTTGTCTAGAAACTGTTGATGTTCAACCACAGGCAATGGTCCACATTTAATGAAGATGTGTTTCAGTTTTTCCCCAATTTATGGTGAGATGGGAGATGGAGAGAGGGGGGGGGGGGGGGGGGTGTGGGGGGGGGGGGGTGGTGGTGGCGCTGCTCATAAAGTTGCCTTTTGTGATAATCTACAATCCATTATAAGACCCATCATATTGGCCTCAGATGAACATTTGCTGGGCCAACCAAATGTTTTGATGGGTATTTTATTTTTTCCCTTTTACTAGTGGCATTTTGTCATGTTCTAAACTTGCAGTTGCATCCATTTCCTTTGTTAGGTTGCAAAATTAGTGCAACCAGCACAGAGCAGCGCCGCTGTGCCAAGCACTGCATCCGATCTTCATTCAGCAGAATCTGCTGGTCATAGGCCTGGTAATCTGCTCAGTTCTGGAAATGACCGTGATGCTACACCTCCCTTAAATGGTCAAGACCAGTTGCCACACATTGATGGAGAAGGGAGGGGAAAGAAAAGAAGTTCAAATCTGGGAAGAGGTGGGAGGGGAATCATGATTTTAGGTAAGGGAAGAGGAGATCCTGGAACTGGCTGGACTGGTGCCGGGTTTGATGTGGATGGCAGGACGTGAGCCATGGATCAATGTTGGCTTAGGATGGATGGGTAGTATGGCAAGGATTCTTTCAGGCAATCAGGTTTCTTCATTTACCCATTTTTCATTGTTTGTCTTCCCGTACTGATATCATTCTTCTTTTTTTTTAACTGTTTCCTCTTGATGTGAGAAGAGATCTGAGCTGTGATCTGTTCTATACCGCTTAGGACTATAGATCATTGTAGCGAGCGTGCATACATTGATGATAAAAGGGGTATTTCTAACTGCATATCCATCTGCTGACCGATTCATGTTTGTTGGTGATATTAATTGGGGTTGGGAAAATTCAGAGTGGATGAATATTTGGCCCATTATTATTATTTTTTTTTATGACCTAGGGTTTCCCTCATATTTGGCCCATTATTTCATCTGGGATGTGACGTATGCTCTGTTTTTGTAATAATTTTTGCTCTTTTTATAGTTAACAATTGGGATGGGTTAGCCTTCTTTTTAAGTGATGTGGTTGAAATTAAAATCACAGACAATTGCAATAACGGTGGAATCTCTTTTTTTTTTTTTTTTCGGCTAGGACACAGTGGAATGTCTTTTGAGTCTCAAATTGAGTAGTCTGAAACTTTTCTTTTTATTTTTTGGGTGCACGTGCTTGCATCTTCATGGCTGCTTAAGACTTAAAGGATATCTTTAGAAGCAGGATAAATTTTTGGTAGGATTGGATCGTTAATACCATCTAAGCTTATCTATTGGTATTATTACACGGAATGTGATTTCATTTATTCTATAGATAAATTCAATCCCATGTTTTGCGTCTGGATAAATGGGGGACAAGAAATAAAAAGACCTAAAAAATATAATTCCACCCCCCACTCAAAGGCAATCCAAGTTATCCCACATCTTCAGTGGGATTGTCTAAGTCCTCATACTAGATATTAATTCACTGTAGCGTCGGGACAAAGATAAGCACTAAAAATGCAAACAAACAAGATGTAAAAAGTTATTTATTTCTCCAATTTATCCTCCCTTCTCTTGCTTTCAATCACATCCAAACAGTTTGGCTGGAGTGGGTTTCTGACATTGGAATTTTGCTGTTGTCACAGTTTCCGCATTTTCTTGAGAGTAGAAATCCTTGTCAGGGTCTAAGAAAGTCTGCTGCATGACTTATGTAACTGGACTGGAGTTTGTTTTCGTCGGTTTCCTCTGATACCCTCTCTTTGTAGAATAGAGCTTGGACTTAGCACTAGATTCTTTTAGATAAAGTAGAGCTTGGATTTAGCACTAGATTCACCCATCGGCTGTTGCCTTCTTAGGGTTGCTTGGATACTAGAAATCCTTTGCACTGGCACCCTCTTTGGTTCATAGATGCGTAAATGTTTCACCCCCTTTTAAGTGTAAAAATTTTTATATGAAAAATTGGTTAGTGCAATGAAGGTATGTATACCGAAATGTCATATACAAATAGGTGTAATGGTTCGAAAACTGGGTTGACGAGGGATACCCTAGGTTATAAAAACAAATAGGTGCAATAGGAAGACTGGAATTCATCATCCCAACATTCATCCACAGGGCTTGTTTGTTTGCAAAAAATTGTGAGAATTTTTGTTTATAGAAGTCTGAGAATTCCAAATGCTGCACCTTAGAGTAGAATCTTAAACGCTCAACCCTCCACTAGCATTTGAAATACTGGAATTTATAGGTCTAGAAGGTGCCTTTTCGTGTGGACTGAAATTTTAAATTCTTGTATCAACAGAGTTTTTGAAATGCTCACATGACAAATGCGCAAAACATGTTAGAAATTGCCAACAAACGTAATTCGTGATAATTCCTGCCGAACATGTGATGTACAGCAATGGATTTTAGATTGTATGGGGTTTTACGGGACCAGTTTTTATCGGGAGGATCCGGACTCACAGTAATGCGATGAATTCTCAAAGCAAGATCATGGAAATCGGATCAATCGCAATTCGCAAGACCGGTGCTTGTTTTACTGTTTGCCACGGCAAGCTGTCATTCTCTAATTTGACTGGTGTGGTTTGGTGGCAAATGCGAAAAAACCCCCGAGTCAAGAGGTGTCACCGAATTTTCTACTTAGCAGTCGCTTGAATGAAAATAGTCCTTGTGTGACAGTAATGTGGGAGTCCTGTGATTGAAAATACTCTGAATCTGATATATTTATTAGACCTATTTAAATTGAACACCACCACTAAACTGCAATACATCTGGACCCCTGAGGCCAGCTGTATAAATCCATCAGTTTAAGTAGGCTTTGATTCCAAGCTGCTCAAACTTGGTAAACCCAACCCAACCAGTTATGTTGACAGGTGTTGTATGAAAAATCACAGCAATTTTCTTTTCTAGTGCAGATTCTTTTGGTTGTACAAATGCAATTTTAGGGATACTTCTTCTCATTGCTAAATCCATATAGGCTTTTAACATAATCTTTAACCATTCCATTGAGGAGAAAATCCTGTGTCCTCTCTTTTTATGGAAGGTAATTAAAAGGGAACATGCTTCCAAACGTGGGTAAAAGGGGGTCCTTCTAAAGAAATGATTTTTCTCCTCTCCATTCTTCTCCATACTCGAATAGCATGAAGCCTATGGATCCTTCACCAAACAATTAGAAAGACTTTTTTTTTCATTTTTTTTTGGAACACACAAACCATGCCACAGATATTCTGTATAATTTATTATCTGCTTATGACCACTAGTATGTATATACTATTTGACTATTAGTATCTATGAACAAGACATAGTTTAACAGTTGGTTGTTGCTGTTGTTTGACCACCAAAAAGGTTTTACGCCCAAGGAAATGGGGCCGGCTCCAGTGCAGCTGCATATTAGGCATATTAAGCTCCATCTCCCTCCTCCACGTATGAGCCCATGCCACGTTCAGTCTAGTTGTTGCCGTACCACAAAGATTTTAAGCCAATTAATACTTCTTTTACAAAATAATTTTTTCCGAGATTACCCTCTGTATTTTCATGGTTTGCCTGCTCTAAGAGAGTTTCGTTGAGGATAGAATAACAAATGAAACCATTACTGTATAATCTTATCTATATAGTCTCATAAATCCGTGCAGGACCATTATGATCATCAAATGCTTTATGTTGTGATGGGTGACTGCTGATTCAAAATGAGGCCCACAACTATCTGAGAGCATTAAAGAATGCACTAGTGGGGCCTATTATTTTTTTAAAAAGAAAAAAATTGAATTAATTTTTCTCATCACAGGAGCGTTTTGATTTTCTATGTTTAAAATAGAATGTAGGATTTTTCCCTCCTAGTGAAAACAAATCCTCTCACTATGCAATGGACCTCTTAGAGAAATGCAAATTTGATGAGGAGGTCAAACTTGTGTTTCTCACCTCCGCAGAGTATATCTCACAAAACATTTGTGCAGAGACTGTTTGCAGTGAACGACAAATACAGTGGCGTAGGAATATCAACCGGCCTTACCATTCCATTTGTGTAAAGAACGGGACTGCACAGAGTGGTCATATAATTCCATTTGTGTAAAGAATGGGACTGCACAAAGTGGTCAATCTTGTTATGAACAATAGTCACGGTTTTTTTTAGTAGGGCTCCCCTGTGCGTTTAGATTTGAGTGGAAAAAGAATATAATGGAAAACCAAATCATTTTAAAATATTTTTTATAGGAAATAAAATATTAAATAGTTAAATTCTTGATTCTTATTAACAAAGAAATTAAAATTTACTAGAGAAAAAGGTGTAATGTTTCTATTTCAATGAAAAAAGAATCTAAGGGGAAACAAATCATTTTTGAAACCTTTCATAGGCTTGTCCATTTTAATTAATAAAGAAATTCAAAATTTACTAGAGAAAAAATTATTTTGTCCATCTCCTTGAGGAGAAAATCTTCTCTTCCAATTTTTTTTTTTTTTTTTTGTTAAAGTTTATAAAGATATGAATTACTTCATCAATGGAAGGAGATCCAAACAAGAAAAAACATATATTTTATCTAAGAGAGGAACTTCCCTTCCTCATTGTTTCCAACTAAGCAATCTTCTAATGAGATTATTTTCTTTTAAAATGTAATGTTTATCCTCTTAAAATCATTCTTTATTTAACTAACTTATTCAAAAATAATACTCCGATGCTTCATTCTCCTTTTAAACCAAACATGGTGAAGAACTATTGGCAACGAAAAGTGGGTATTCTTCACTAGCTGTTATTTGGGGAATCCAAGAGTTGCGTGGGAGTTTAGACTTGAGAGACTAATGGAGAAGTTTCTCGTGTGCTTTGGAAAGGCCTTCTGTTGTCTTCGGTGTCACTTTCCCCTGTGGACGCATCACAGCCGCTTGTTACTGTGGTGTAAAATGCAGTAAACGAGTTTAATATTCATGTTGCGACGACTACTGTGGGCCATAATTTTGAGGCACGTTTGGCCACTGGTTTTTCCTACCATTTAGTGGGTCAGCCTTCCAGTTTCTATGTTGGCACCCCCAAGCTTCACGAGGCGCAGCAGCTTCAATCCATCCCACCAACTCGGTAGGTTGCCCATACAAACAATGATATTCGTCATTCAACGGACAAAGTTTAAGTATTTTTCATAAAGTTATTGGGGCGATATCCTAGGATTATATGATATTGCATAATATCACATATGCGAGATCCTAAAGTGGTCTGATATCACACATGTCATTTCGTGTAATATTGTAGGGCTTTGCAATATCCTTATGTTACTGTTACTGCTCAAAAAGTTTTGTAAAAAAATATTGAAATTTCTACTGTATTTTGGGAGTAAATGTTAGAATTAAGCCAATTGTACGGTCAATATTCGTGCCCCCACCCTCCCAAATAATAATAATAATAAATACCTCTATAGGGTGTGAGAACGACTCTATATCGTCGTGCCATTCATATAAAATAGAACGACACTTTCGTCACTCCTAAGTAGTTCTAAAATTTTTTCAGAAAAGGAGAGAAAGGGAGATAATAATCATTTGCCAACAAGCTCATCTATCAACAGTGATGCATTTTCTTTAGATTTGTTCTTAATTTTTTATATAATGGAGGGAGATGGATAAAGAGAAGGAATAAGAGGGGAAAAAAAGGGAAAGAAAGAAAACAATAGCAAAGATAGCGACGTTTATT
Organism: Sextonia rubra; assembly: GCA_037013555.1. Classification (NCBI taxonomy): domain Eukaryota; kingdom Viridiplantae; phylum Streptophyta; class Magnoliopsida; order Laurales; family Lauraceae; genus Sextonia; species Sextonia rubra. The sequence goes on from JASUAD010000009.1 coordinate 10,376,135, forward strand.
TTTAAAAAAAAATTTTTGCAGGACAATTGACTCACATGACCTGTTCGGTTAAAAAAACTCTATTTCGGGGCGGGGCGGGGGGTTTTGGGGGGGGGGGGGGGGGGAGTTTCCCATAAAATCCTTTATTATCAATTAGCAAAACATGCCCACGTTCAGCATGGGCAATATATAATTTATAATATAAAAAATAATAAAACTATCAAATAATATTTAATCTAAATTATATTAAGGTGGTAGGGGGGCTGGTGTTTCCAATAAAATCCTTCATTATTAATTAGCAAAACATGCCCATGTTTAGCACGGGCAATATATAACTTATAATATAAAAATAATAAAACTATTAAATAATATTTAATCTAAATTATATTAAGGTGGTAAAAATTGCAATCAAGATTAAACATATAATAACAACAAAAATAATTGGTAACTTTCAACATAAAAGCACTTTCATTTGTTTGAAATGAGTTGAATATTTTACTTCAAACATTCTTTTGGAATTAAAAGAATACACCCGTGATTCAAATAAATTTTGATAAAAACTTAAAATAGATTCAAAATTAACATCTAAATTTGGCTCTAATTTCTCATATAAAATCATAATATTAAAATTATAAAAATATTATTTATTCTAAATTATATCCAAGCATGTACCGGATACAGCCTTAAGCTATAAATGTATCATATCAGGCTCTGTTTTCATAAAATGTTTTAAGAGTTTTACATTATTAGAAGTTAAGATGATTAATAGTTTAGGATAAGAGATTTGTATCATTAGAAGTTTAGATAATGATATGTTTCTAAAATTTCTCTCCAATTCAAAATTGGAGCAAAATTGAAATTTCACTTGAAGCTAAAATTCCCAATCAATTGTGAAATTGGACCTCAATTTATTTCAAAATTAAATTCTATACGCTTAATACATGAAATTTCCTTCAAAAATGTGGCAACCATATGCTCCCTTTAAATAGTTTAGAATCTTCATCATGGTGGGGTACTTCCCCATGGATCTAATGAATAGGATCTTCCCTCGACAGGACTGCGTCCCAACCAGGCTCCGGATCATTAAATTTACACAACTGATTGAGATCCATTTTAGATTTCCAGCTCATGGACTTTACTTACGTGAAACTAGAAAGAAACAAGCAGAACAAAGAACAGTTATTTTAAAATGAAGTCAGAAGGCACCAACTATCAGTGATCGGCCCCAGTCGGGTTTTGTTTGAAGCCTCCGACTCCAATTCCCACACGCATCTGTTCCCTCCCATTTTACACTTCTTCCTCCGCTTCTTTCGGAATCAATCTCTCTTTCTTCACGCTTTGAGTAAAAGCAGAAGCAAGAACTGAAGAACAAGACCAAAAGCAAAAGCAAAAGACAGAGCCAACTTTCCTTGTTTTGTGTAGTAAACAAGAACAAAAGCAAAGGACTTGTTTTCTATATGCTTCTACTTGAATAGTTCTTGTTGGGAGATGGCTTTCGTGGCTCTCTCTCCCCTTCCCACACATGCAAAACCATGTTCTTATGATAGAAAGAGCTCTCCCTTGCATTACCGAAGCAAGAACAGGGCGAAGAGACAACGATCCATCGTTCCGGTATTGAATTCTCTCTTTTTGAGTGCTTTTTCTTTCTGGGATGTTCTCTTTGTTTTGAAGTTGTTTGAGAGAGAAAGATATGAGCTTTTCAACGGTGGGTGATGATTTGATGGCAGGTTGCTAGGCTTTTTGGGCCGGCCATCTTTGAAGCGTCCAAGTTGAAGGTTCTGTTCCTAGGAGTGGATGAAGAGAAGCACCCTGGAAAAATACCGAGAACATACACGCTTACGCACAGTGATATTACTTCGAAGATAACGCTTGCCATCTCTCAGACCATCAACAGAGCACAGGTAAGAGATCTTTTTCTCCCACCCTTTTTTGTCTACTATGGCTTTGTTTCTTTACTTGGTTTGGCATGAGTGTTGATAAGTTTTGAACCCCATAAATCTAAACTTACAAAACAAGACAAAAGAAAACAAAAAGGGAGAAGAAGATGAAGAGTATCAAAAGTGGTACGCTTTATTGGTTTTTTATTATTTGATGGATAGGATTGAGTTCTGCTACATTCTACTAGATTCAGTTTCATTCAATCCACTGGGACATACCCGACAGAACATGATGAAGAATTATAATAAAAGATTCATTTGACATTGGATTGAGTTTTGTTACTTGGGGTACTTTTCTACTTGTGGGTCAGCTGGATTGGAATTTATCTGTATTAGATTAAGAGCAGATTATCTTCTAATTGGTGAGTTCAAACATACCCACCCAAAAGAAAAAGGTGTAAAGAGAGGCGAAAAGGTATCACATGGACAGATTTATTTGAATTGGATCGAGTTAGATGTTGATTTCTTAGAAGTGAAAAAATGATAAGGTTCTTTGTGTTGTAGTTACGAGGATGGTACAACAGACTACAGAGAGACGAGGTGGTTGCGGAATGGAAGAAGGTCCAAGGGAAGATGTCACTACATGTCCACTGTCACATAAGTGGAGGCCATTTCCTCTTGGATTTTATTGCTAGGCTCAGACACTACATCTTCTGCAAGGAACTTCCTGTGGTATGTTGTCTTTCTTCCCCTAATCATCTCTCCGGAACAACCCGCTTCCATAATTCAAGGTAAATCACCAAAGAATCATTTTCTTAGTCTATGATAGAAGTGAGCAGGGTAAGATCTTTGGCTTTAGTTTTGCACCATATTTAATAATAAGATGGTATAAACAGAGGAACAGATATTGCTTTTAAAATTAATCTGTTTTCTGGAATTAATTCAATTTTTTTTTTAATTTTTCCTGAATTGTGGAGAATCGGATTACCCAATTTCACCACGAGTCCTAAACTATAAATATGGTTGATTTCCAATCCGTTTATCTGTCCATGTAATCAACAGTTTCGTTTTTCAGAGCAAGGAATTGTTGATTCCATGATGGCCCCACTAGACCAGAGTGTTATATTCACTAGATCAAAGTGGAGGGCTCTTGTATTATAAATATTCTAGTTATGGATCTAATGGTGAATGCTTTGTATTATATAATAATCAGGTCTTGAAGGCTTTTGTTCATGGAGATGAGAATCTCTTCAGCAATTACCCAGAGCTGGAAGAGGCACTTGTTTGGGTCTATTTCCATTCTAATCTCCCAGAGTTCAATAGAGTGGAGTGTTGGGGCCCACTCAAAGATGCAGTAGCTCATCAACTGGACTGGATGAAAGATGAGTTCTCCTCTCCAAATATCAATTGGGAGCGACCACTGCCATGCCAAGCGGACTGCACATGTTGCTTCCCTCCAATGAGTTTGATCCCATGGCCACAGAACTTTCAAGAGGACAACAAGACCTCCCAACACAGCTTACACCAACACCAGTCATGAATGATAACTGGTGATATTTGTTTAATTTATTACAGTATCTAGAAGCTAGGTTGTTGTTATGATACTACATGTAAATCATGTAGTATCATAGTACGTAAATCATGTAAATAGAACTTTCTTCATGTCTCCCATGTGTTTAGACGAGTGAACTTTCTTCTGATTAAATTACAAAGCCTACTTGTTTCTTGAATTTGATGCGATCAAGATTGGATTCCATGCTCAGATTCTCATGTTGTCCTGATGGTTTATTGTTGCTTATGGCATAGAAACAGTAGAAAGATTCTCTTCTGAGTCAGAAAAATGAAAGTCTCTAGACAGCAGTACCCACCAAACACATTATTAGCCACCTACTGGACTTTCTTTTGGCTGTTAAAGTCAATCTACTCGTATCGTATACCACAAGTATAAAAACCTTTCCAAATTGTACATTAGTCGGAGTGATTGATAATCAACGAGCTTTTCTACTAGACATAGTTGAAGGACCGTGCGTACCCAAAGCCGTAAAATAGTTACCTGGGAAATCTTTCAGGAAAATTTACATTCCCCACATTTCTTGGATATAATGGACAGCCTTTTTCAGCAGAATACATTGCCAGCCCCCTCTAGTAGACTTAGTTGTGGCTGCTTGATCTAATGTACTAATGTCAGATGCCTCAATATAAAAACTTTTCCAAATCTAATTTTAATGGAGTAGGAAATACACGATGTTGGACTTGGACATGTTTAGAAAAAAAAGTTATAATGCATGATCAATGCAGTGATTGTTGAAGTCACATATTGACCATCTTCTACTCATGATCAATATACGATGGTGGAAAGAGCAGCAATTCAAACTTGTTTGCTTCTTTTTCAGAAGTAGTTAGGTATCGTTTGGTGAGGTTTGGTGAATGATGTCAACCATGTGGAGAACAGAGAGCTGTTTGGATTGGAAGACTAAGCTTGAAAATTATTTCTTTTGCAATTGGTAGGGGTGTACAAAAAATTCGATGATCTACAGAATCTATCCTATTTAATCTGATTCACGGTTTTTTAACCGATCATATGGTTATTGATTTAGTAATGGATTGAAAAAATCGTAATCCGTTAGTAACAGTTTGGTGACGGATTTTACTCTTAATTCGCGGATTTATATCGATCTGAACCATTGAAATAAAAAAATATTTATTTTTACATAAAATATTAAAAGGCAACATTGTAGGTATTCATCATCCAATTTTTAATTTCAATCATTCACTATCCATATAAAATAGTAACGAAATAGTTAATACTACCGTTAATGGATTAAATGATTTTAATCGAACCGAACCGTTGATCCATAGTTTAGTTCAGTTTTTAATGGACAACAGACTGGCTAGGGATTACAAAACTAGTAATTTGTAGGTAATAGATTGGTGATGGATTAGGTTTAATCCGATTTAATATGAGCCGTGTAAATCCCTAGCAATTGGTCGCGTGGTCTATTTAGCTGATCGAAGGGGCCTTGGGCATCTAAAGTGGGCCTTTCCTGCATGCCTAGAGTTAATGATAAAAAAGTTATGCCGTTAAAGATACTTATATAGGACAATTTTGTCCCAGTAGCCCCCATGTGCAATCCAGCCTATAGGGCCCACTCGGGTCACATTTTATCAGTACAACACCTTCCACACTATTATCTCCTTGTGATCTATAAATATGCTTATTTTTATGATCATCATACTTGGATTTGCCCTTGGATTGAATCTAAAAAAATTTATGATTAAAAAAGAATTTAAATTGTTATTTTTTATGATCATCATACTTAATTCATTAAAATATTTTAAACTCGGTCGGTTTGGCGACACATGTTATGGATGCGTTCTCCAATGGCTTCACCATGTAAAAACAAAAATTGTAAGCTTAACCATGCGTGAAAGAAAGTATATCAGTTGTCTTATAATAATTATTACAAACCAAAGGAAATGAAATTAGACAAAGGAAAGTAACAAACAATTTGATAACATTCAATGCAACTTTTATTTGTAGTTAATTCAATTTTCTCTCTGTTACACTATGGAGCTGGAGGGCCCATCTCCATGCAATTTGCCGTAAATCCAACTTTTGTAGCAGCAACTGCAGCCAACAACCAAGATGAATAGTTTCGTCAGATTTATTTGGTGCATTGTTAAATAGCACAAGGATACCTTGTAAAAATAATAATAATAATAATAAATTTTCTATAGAACCCTCTAATGCTTATAGGATTCGTAAATGGGCTCTGTAGTTTCAGTATTTGCATAAATACAATTATTTTTTTATTTTAATACCTTGTATGTCCCAAAATCGTTAGCCTTACAACCACTATACATTCTTAGAGTAGAATATACTTTTATCAAGATCTTTATCCTTATATACATACTTTTAAATGCTTAAACTTATTTTTCTTTGAAGTTTAAACTTATATTTCTCTACAGCTTGCAACATTGATAATTACAGTAGTACATTTAGAGGAAGGGAATGATCCCATAAATATTTGTTTTTATCAATAAGGGCCCACTTCATTAAATGCAAATTTATCATAACTTACTCTTATAATTAGTTATGATAGACTCAATCCATGCATGAACACTCGTGTGAATTGATAAAAATTTCTAAATACATGATTAGGCTTTATATACATAATAGAGTTATTGAAAGCAAAACCATTAAGACTTACAATGAAATAATAATATTTTTAAATAATAATATAATTATTTTTCTTTAATAGATGTAAGGGCAAAGCTATTATTTTTACAAAATTTCAACACATAACCCTTGGTGGGGGTCCATTCTCATTAGAACCATGTATTCGTAGGATATTGAAGGTATTAAAATAAAAAACAAGGAGATATATACTGAAATCACGAGGGGCTAATTTCAAATTCTATAAACCTGAAAAGGGTATAAACAAAAACTAAAAAAAGAAAAGAAAAGAAATGTGTTATTTGTTCAGGCATTGTGGGCCCACATATATGAACCACACAGATTGAGATCCATAACAAACTTATATTCAGATCCATATCGTGGACTGAGGTCCGTATGAGAACCCATGTGCCCCATCTGATTTCATCATGGATTTGGCACCTCTCCAAAATTAACTGTCTGGTCCGGGTCCAAGGAGAGCATTTCACGCATGTGGAGTGTGAAGTCTGGACCCCTACATTTGCCATAAATGAGAATGGGACTCGGGAAGCGAGATGACTCAGCTCCAATGGGGATTTTGGAGCCATCGACAGCTGTACTGCACTTGATGATCCTTATGTTCACGTCACGTGAATCAGGGCCCGTACGTGCTGCTTGATTGGTTGCTTTCCTTCGAGGGCAAGTTTCTTCTTTCATCATGAGGCATGCCACCGCCCTAGAGATGTGAGCGGTGAAGCAAACAAAAAACAAAGCAATCAAGCCGAGGTTGACAGACTTGCTTCAGCTTTAGTCTATTGTTTCTATTTATTTGTTTATTTAAATCCCACTTAAGTGAGTAGAGATCATTTGAGTGTTTGCCCAACTTCAATATTAGGTGGACTACTCACGGGCCACCATATTATCAGGAGATAATTCTTTTTTATCGAAGGTAGAACTCCTCATAACGATATGGCACATCGTGAGTCACCCACAATAACCATAAGACAAATATTTATAGGATTTAAATCCCATTCAACCTATAAAATTTACACATTTGAGGTAATGCGATAGAATTCACATATATAAGTAGGAAGAGAGACATGGTTCAAAGCCTTGACCTCCTTGCGGGAAGAGTGTCTCTAACTACTAGGGTAAAGAGCCACTCCTAAACTAAGCTTGTTTAGAGCGTGTGAAGCAACTTAAAAGTGCATGATGGTATTAAACATTAGTCCTAATAAATGTTATATATGTATATATGGTCACTTTAAGTTAAAGAGGTATTATCTCTGATGAGTTGTTGTGTCAGAGGTAACTTGTTTGTCCTTCCAATTAAATGGTAAACTTTTAGATAATAACTTGAGGGCACTGATAATCGTGTAGTCCACTAACTCAAAAACTTTTAGTAACCGACACATTTTTATTGAACCGCATCCCTTGATAAGAAATGCTTGAACTTGACCGAGCTTAGTCATGGGCAGCTTCTTGTGATTTTGACATTACATATTTTATATATACATGAATTATAAGATTAATAAAAAAACAACCACATAAAAAATAAATAAATAAATAAATAAAGAGATTTACATCGTATTTACTTAAACAGTACTACATCCACGGCATAGAGATCATCTTCATTATGATAAGTAAAGCATTCAGAGATTCTCATTTTCTAATATTATCTCTCTTATATGATGTGAAAATACTACGAGCAAGAGAACTCTCACCTCTATTCAATGCAAGATCTAGGGTTACAGGCTATACATATATATAATCTTTACTTTCTTGACCACAAAAAAAGTTCCGGTACAATTACCAAAATACCCCCCTTGCTGCTTTTTCATTGGCTTGGTTTTTGCAAGATAAATAGTATCACATGTGATATGGAAACAAGTGGAGCTCAAACGAACAACTTCGTTTGAATATGCAAATCTTTTGCAACTAGGCCAGTGACTCCTACTATTGGGTTTACAACTACAACAAGGTCGAGTCAACTTAATTTTGACCCGAACCTACATCTATTTAGATATTCTCCACAAGAGAAGTTGGTGCTGCCTGAAACTCTTTATTTTTTCTATAATCAAAACAGGACTTATCCTTACAAGGTATATAAATCTAGATTTCTCCGGTTTAGGCGAGTGGGGAGCAACAATCTTCTCTTTTCAAGATTTCTGCACCAAGCTGTAAATCTCGTCACAATGAACAAGTTGGAAGAAATGGATCCGAAATCTGACCTGGGATGACTTTAAAATTGCAAAAACAGTCTTCTATGATTCTAGTTGGTCAAACTCCCCGTTGACTATCAAACAGCCAATCTTCTTCCACAAACACATAGATTTGCTTGAAACGAGTCCGTAAGTGCAAACGGATCTCCAATCGGACGTCGGATGATCAAAATATCGCAGAAACAAAATTCTACAATCGATCATGTCAAATCTACCTTTGACCGTATGCTCCTGCTGACGTCGACTGATGTCAGCACTATTGATGTTGGGTTGGACTTACTGCAAACAAGGTCAGGTCGACCCGATCCAAACCAAAACCAACTTAACTTGTCTTCTACTGGGCTATGCTGCTACATGTCAGGTCAGTACTGACCCAAAAACCTTAACCTGACCTGGGACTTTTAGCCTAGGCCAGGTCGTCTCCTTCCTCTGTTTCTAATTTGTTCAACCAAAAACCTGACAGCCCTTCCTTTTTCCTCGAGCCTTGTGAGGGAGCGGCGGACCGTAGCGATGAGGTCGGCGGCAGTGACGGGACTCTGGTGGTGCACACTAGCAAAGATAGAGGTGACAACGAGAGATGGAGCGTAGTGACGATGGCGGCAGTGGTGATTTCTCAAACAAGGTTCTGTAACTGCGAAGAATTTCAGAACCGCTACAAGAGAATTACATCAAGAATCCCTTACAATTCTTTTCCGACGAAGATCTCCTACAACAGAACCTAACCCTTTGATCTATTCTTCTTCAGCAATTGTGCGGCCCAGCAGTAATCGAAACAAATTGGATCCCTTCTCCTCGAAATCTGGCAGCCACATCTCAACACAAGCATGATTGGTTCTCTCTTGTCTCTAATTTTTGCAGTAATCACAGAATTAAGAACCCCCAATCCAAGAACCCAGTTTCAGTCATCTTCTCTGGTCTCAGGCAAACCCAGGAACCTAAATCTCTTCGCCCTCTTTGATGATCAGGTCAATAACCTAATTTGTGGCTGTAACAAGTCAAAAACTATCTTCTCCCTCTTTTTTGCAACAGCACTTCTAGAAATCCAGATCTCCCTTGGATCTGATCTGTCGATCTCCATGCACAACCTAGCCCCGGAAAACATAGGCACTGAACGAGGACCACAGCACTGAACGATCTTCACCAAGCGCACTCCACCTCACTCAGAAACCTGAGGAATACCACCTCAACTTTGATATCACTTGTTGTGATTTTGACATTACATGTTGTGCATATACATTAATCACAAGATCAACAACGAAACAACCACACACAAAAAAAGATATATAGATTTACATGGTTCACCCAAACAAGACTACATCCACGGCACAGAGACGATCATCCTTACTATAACAAGTAAAGCATACAGAAACTCTCACTTTCTTATACATTTTCTCCTACGTGGTGTGGAAACACCACGAATAAGAGACCTTTCACCTCTCTTTAACATAAACTTTAGGATTACAGACTATATATATATATATAATTTCTGCTTTCTTGACTACTAAGAAAATACTAATATAATTACAACATATCCTTGACGTTAAAAAAGATATAAATCGAATAAAGCTTGCAAGCCACTTGGCTATTTAAAATTCATTACTAGGAATGTAATGAGTGTGGATCAGGTGTGTGGCCATTGTAGTTTTGAATCATTTTTCAACCAGATCAAAACTGTCACATCCTTGGCGTTTGATCCGGACGTCTGCAGGAATGGTGTTGCCGACAGTCTATAAATTTTCTGGGATTTTACAGGGGCCGGTGAGGCTCCATTTTGCGCGATCAAAGTACCAGCTACCAAACTCCTTTACACGGGCTCTCCCAAATAACTCAATTAAATTTCACGCATATGTTTGGCTAGAAGTATTATGAGAATTCCTGTCAGGGGAAATTCTAAAGACTTATTTTTTTACTAGAATTTTTATTAAAAATGTGGGTGATTGGGGTTTTAACGATATGATGTGATATTTTATTTAGTAATATTTTTAAATTTATTATTTTTTATAAGTATTTCTGGATTCTAACTGCTTAAAAGGTCTTAAATAGCTTTGTAAATTTCAAAATTCTATTTTTTTCACTTTTTATTGGAATTCCTAAATGCTTTAGCAAAAGAGAAAATGCATAAATTTCACTATCTAAAAATTTTAAAATTCCCCATATATGAATTCTTTGAATTTTAATAAAAAGACAAGCCCTGAACTCCAAATCTTGCCCCCAAAAATAGAATTTTGAATGCTAAAACACCCCTTAACATTTAAAATTCCAAAATTTAAAATTTTCATAAAATTAAAAATGGCTTTTCATGTGAAAAGGAATTGTGAATTCTTGAATCAAAGAGGGCATTTGAAATGGAAGACAAGACACCACATTATGTCTCAAAACCTTCAACATCTAAGGTTCTCTTGTCAAAAATTTCCGAAAACAAACTCTGTGTTTCCTGGCTCACTTTTGCATCTACTATTAGTCGTTTAGATTTTCATATAATTATAAATGTGACCATTTTACTTGGGTTCAGGCTTTCCACGTTCAGAATATGCCTGTCAATGTCGGCCATTTGACCAAGGGGCCTAGACCAGCTTGGCCAGTCAAAGCCAACAAAAGTGAGTGCCTTTTTCCTGTCCAGTAGCACTAATTTTGAAGATTTTGAGGGCTGGGCTAGGGAAAGATCCGGCCCTGAAAGCCCGACCTTTTGTCCATTGATGCATGTAATATATAATGTGTGTATGTGTGCTTTGTCCATTATGTATATATGCTCACATGTGTTTGTACAAATTAAATAATAAAAAATTTTAATTAAATAAATATGCATATTTTTCATTCACAAATATAATCAATTTCAAAGCTCATTTTATAATGAATTCTTATGCATCCCAATTTCATGGAAACAGATAGGCTCATTTGAAACAACTACTTTCTAGATACAATTAGACCTATCTAAATTAGTTATGTCGTATGTATACCAATTCAATGATAACAAATAAGCCCATGTATTCCAATTATAAAAAGAAAATCCCACTTGAGTCAATTACTTCATACGTATTTTAATTCCATGTCAACAAACAAGCTCCTTCATCAATGAATTCCAATGTATACCCACCCTATGTAAATAGATTGATGCATCATGCCATGCAAACAAAAAAGCTCATTTGACAATAGATTCATATGTATTAAATTCTATGTAAACAAACAAGCCCATTTGATAATGAATTCTCATTTATCCAATTTTTGTAGATAAACGATCACATTTGAACACATGGGTTTGAATTCCAAGCGAGACATGCCCATTTGAATGTATTGACAACTAACAAGAAGGGAAAATGAATTTTATTTCTTTAGGTTAAGGGCTTAGCCCTTTGACATCCTTAGTTTGGCCCTTTTAGACCCTTTAGTCTTCATATCGACAATGATGAGGAGGATGATGATGATGAGGATGGCTTTTATTTAAAATAGCATGACAATGAAATGCAAACATGGGAAACAAGAGATATTGCACAGATCAAGGCCTTTCGTTTTTAAGTGTTCAAAGTCTAATGGTTGTACTGTTGGGTTTATGTCTTGTATTTCGATTTAGCCGGATGAGTCCAATGGGTTAACCAGGGACTGGTTTAAGGTCAAGGGTGTTTTGGTAATTATACTGAGACTTTCTTGGTGGCTAAGAAAATGGAGACTATATATGTATGTAGTCTGTAACCTTAGATCTTGTGCAGCTGAAGAGATGTGAGAAGTCTCTTGCCCATGGTGTTCCCACACCATGTAGGTGAGACGATGTGAGAGAACGTGTGTCTCTATATGCTTTACTTGTGATAGTGAAGATGATCGTCTCTGTGCCTGTGGACGTAGCCCTGTTTGGGTGAACTACGTAAATCTCGTGTCTTTTCTTGTGTGTGGTTGTTTTGTGTTGATCTTGTGAATGATGTATGTGCACAACGGGTGATGTCAAAATCATAACAAGTGGTATCAGAGACAAAGTGATATTCCTTGGGTTTTCTGAGCGAGGTGGAGATCACTTAGTGGCTTGGAGGTTGTGCGCATGAAGATCAACTGATTGAATCCTTGTCAAAGGGTTCGGATCTCTGTTTTCAAACAGAGAAGAAAAGAGATCAGTTTCGTGATCTCTGGTTGGCCCATCATCGGAGAAGAAGAAGACGATATTGGGTTCTCCTGTTTGTCTGGGATCGGAGAAAAAAAAAAGGATTCACATGTTTTCAGATCTCTTGTAATCAATTGCTGCAGTTGTGATATGATCAAAGGGCCATATAGATCGGATAGGAGAAGACCGGAAAATCAGATCTCAGATTGTGCGATTGGAAGAAGAGAAATAAAGGAGAGTCTGTTTGAGAAGAAGAATTGCAGTTCTTCTTTGCTTGAATCTGCACGCCGGCGTGCGTTGCTGTACAGCAATCGGATCTTGAGAAGAACATCGCTCACAGACTGCTTTACTCGCCGCTGCCACAGGAGCAAATCGGATCTCTGTTTGCTGTAGAAGAGAAATCGGAACTTGAAGAAGACAGAGAATAGTGTTCTCTTTCTTTGGTTGGGTTTTGGTTGCAGATCGTTGTCGAAGAAGAGAATAGGCATGCTGGATTTCTCGGGAAGAGAAAGACTAAAAAAGAAAAAAAAAAAAAAACCTCACCGGTTGTTTTGCTGTTGTCGCCGTCATCCCAACCGCCGGTTGTCGCCTTCGCCGTCAGCTCGAGCCCGCCGTCGCCGTAGCTGCTAGCCGCCGCTGGTCACCAAACCAATCGGTCGTTGCCGAAGAAGAACACCGGTTCGGCTTCCTGTTGCAGAACAGGGAAAGCAGAACCACGGGTTGAAGACGACTCTTGATTGGTTTAGGTCGCAGGTTGGGTCAGTTTGACCTGACAGGTGGGGAATAAGCAGAGGTCAGTGAGGATTCAGGTCGGTTCCTTGTTTCGGGTTAGGTTGTTTCAACCCAACCCGTTGTGCAAGCCCAACAACAGCAGTTCTGGGCCAGTTCGGGTCGGGTTAGTTCTAACCCATGTGCATGGAGTCAAGCCCAGCGCACAGTTCAGTTCAGTTCCGGGTCAGGTGAACCCGATCCGGGTCCGCTTCAGAAGCCCAGCAAAACAGGCAGTGACGTCAACATAGGCAAATTTGACCAAATTCAACGGCTGAAATTGTTTCTGCGATATGTTGATCATCCGATGTCCGATCGGAGATCCGTTTGCACCTATGGACTCGTTTCTAGCAGATATACGTGATTGTTGAAAAATATTGGCTTTTTGACAGTCAACGAGGTGTTTGACCAAAGTAAAAGCGCAGAAAATCGTTTTTGCGATATCGGAGCCATCCGGAGTCGGATTTCATATTCGTTTCTTCCAACGTGCTCGTGGTGACGAGATCTACAACTTGATGCAGAAATTTAGAGGAGATCTAAACAGATGTGGGTTTAGGACGGAATCAAGTCGACTTGACCTGGTTGTTGTTGCAAACACAATAGTAGGAGTCGCCGGCCTAGTTGCAAAGGGTTTACTGATTCAAACAAAGTTGTTCGTTTGGGGTTCGCATGTTTTCCGGATCGCATGTGATGTTATTTATCTTGCCAAAGCAAAGCCAATGAAGAAGCAACAAGGAGGAGCTGATGCGTCAGCAGTTGTCAAACATGTGTTTGATTGATCGGAGGCCCGGTCGAATGGGGATTTTTGACTGCTCGGAGGTAGAGGTTTCTGCAATTGTGAATTCATCTGGACTTGTATTCCCAATTTATTTTGCTTGCATGCTTATGGTGGTTGGATCTTCTAAGTGATGTTGAAGATGGGGCAGGATGGTGAGTGATTCAGATATCGATATCATTCAGATTCGTCAACAGTTTTGAGCTTTAAGTTTGAGATGGAGTTTGACAAGAAGATGAACTTTGCTCAAAGTTCATGTGTTGGTTAAACATGTCAAAGTGTTGAAGGAAGAAGTTTGCATCGTCGATGCAGTGATGTACCATTTAGCAAGGCACGTGAAGACATTGCCGATTTATCTCCTGGTGGTTCAAGTTAGACGGAATTTAAGCTAATATGGAAATTGTTGGGTTTATGTATTGTATTCCGGTTTAGCCGGATGAGTCCACTGGGTTAGCCAGGGACTGGTTTAAGATCAATGGTGTTTTGGTAATTGTATTGGGGCTTTCTTGGTGGCCAAGAAAGCGGAGACTATATATGTATGTAGTCTGTAACTCTAGATCTTGCACAGCTGAAGAGAGGTGAGAGGTTTCTTGCCTGTGGTGTTTCCACATCATGTAGGTGAGATGATATGAGAGAACGTGTGTCTCTGTATGCTTTACTTGTGATAGTGAAGATGATCGTCTCTGTGCCTGTGGACGTAGCCCTGTTTGGGTGAACCACGTAAATCTCGTGTCTCTTCTTGTGTGTGGTTGTTTCGTGTTGATCTAACGAATAATTTATGTGCACAATGGGTGATGTCAAAATCACAACACGTACATTATGTAAATTTGATGCCATAAAATCCAAGGATGAATAATTTGTAAAACAACTAAAATTAGAGTCCATGTCAATAGTGAGGAAATTTTTTGGATATATGCTTGGCAAACTCTACAAATTTCAACGGAGAAAGTGTTTGGCAAATCTTACAAAGATTTCACTGTATTAGCTAAAGCCGACCATGTGACATCAGTCTCAAATAGCTAGCCTATTAGGTGAGGCTGCCACATGCTTGGCTAATACACTGGATGTTAAAGGCTTGTGTGAAGAACCAAGGTGGATACATAAAAACTGATCATCAAATAACATCACTTTCCATAGAAAGTAAATCAAAGAAAAACGGAAAATGAATATTTAGTCATTATCTTAATAAATTAAATCCTATAAAAATCATGGTACATGTTTATTCTACCTTAAATCATTTACCTTCACCTCAAATCATTCATATTTCAGCTCTTAATAATCATTCAGCAAAGCTTGTTTGACTGTGCATCCCTATGTATTAGCCCTAATTGATCTCATCTTTACCCAAACCACTGAATCCACTACCAATCATCGGCCCCAATAAAACCTACAGTGACTACTTCAGTCTAAGACCATCTGTTGAATCTCTGTTGTTGCAGTAACTTGCCAAACCAAACACACCCACTTATGCATAAGCATTGCTGGCACAATCCACCACCCTCACTCTAGTAACCAATCTACTGTTATTCCAACCCATCAAACCTTGTACTGCCACCATGACTCTTGCTGCTCTGCCACTTCTCAGCATTCATGTTCCTCTATTAAATGGTTTTCTTTTTCAGCAGAAAGAAATTCTTCAATCAAAACGATGTTAGAGATGGTTGCCAGGGTAGGAGCTGATAGGGGAAAGATACCATTTAGAGAGATGAGAAATGGCTGAGGATGATGACGAAGATGAGAGGAAGCCTACTGGGAAGATGAGAAGAGAGAAATAGAGTGATGTATTAGTTTCCAAAAGAGGGAGGGGCCGTTTTCGAGAACGGGTTTTAAAGGAAGAGACGCGTCAAATGGAAGATTTAAGATTAAAATATACTGGAACCTTCCTTTTGAAGAATGAAATCATCAGGTTTTTAGTATATTTTCTCACAGAATACTAAGTTATATTTCTTTCTGCTTCATGAGCTCTCCTCTTGGTGAATTCAAACCATTATTGAATCCTCCCAGTGCATAGGGATGCATTCAAATACCATATTCTTTGCCATGAAATTCACGACAGTATCGGATAGAGCTCCTAATAAGATAGGTGGCAAATAATGACTTATGTTAAATTGTTTATTAATCGAATTGTAAATGTGTACGGCTATGTATGTACCCCTTAGGGAATAATTTTTATTTTTCAAAATTAAGTAACCCCCGCGTTGGAGGCTAAAAGTCTGAAAGCTTGGTTAGTGAAAAATACCCTATGTTATAAAAAAAATGTCGAGTAAATTCTAAGTTTCCATCTCAACTTGATGGATCATGCCAGGAGTTATTGCATCTAAATGTTAACATATCAGGCCAGAAATTAATAAAGATGAAGACATTTGCATATTTCATTATCTCTTAGTGGTGGCTTTTCTAATTTGCATTGAATTCCTCGGAAATCATAGGCAGGGGGCTCTTGTCCAAGGTTTATTTAGAGAAAGAGAAAAGGGTAGAGATCCATCGAAGAGATCAGTTTCATTTGATCCAGTTTATTTTTGAAAACCATTGGCAATTATTTTTATTAAAAGGATATATTTTTATGGTCCCTTATACATCCCCACCTTCAATCCTAGCACTCTTGAGCCCTTTTCATAGGACATTGCTTAGAAAATCCATATACTTCAATACATAATACAGAAATAGGCCCTTGATTTGAAACTCCTAGGATATAAGTATGGACCACAGCCCACAGAGATGGTGAGTCAAACTTTTAGGAGTTAATTGCACCCGGTGAAGCGTGGGCAATCATTTCTCATCAAAATGGAGGGCTATGAATCGCATCCTGCAAAGGGAGTATGTCTGGATTCTTTCACACCAGGTGGAAATATAATTCATATCAGTCATCATGAAGGTGGTAAATAAACCTTTCAAGAAGGATATGTATATCCTATTCCCTTTGCTAGCGTTTGGAATACCTGAGCCGGGGTTGTGGGCCTCTTGCATGTTTTATTTGACTCCATGAGGCATGCCCCATTATAGTTCTGCCTGAACTATTGTATCTTCTGTATGTTATGAACAAACACCATTTATCTTAAAAAAATAAAAATAAAAATAAAAAAGAGGCTGTAGCCCTATCACAAGATCATCCTCGCCACCTTATGGCAAGGTCGCCATTTTCCCGACAGTTATAGTAAGGAAGTGACTATGATCAGGGGTGAAAATCTACTAGGGTCAATGTTGGAGATCTACAACGGCCCTCAAATTTCCCACCATTTAATAGGAAAAGGTTTTCCCTCATTTTACTATGACAATGAATCCAAGCATTGGATGGGAAATTTGAAGGACTTCTGCAACCTCGACCTACACCACTTTGACCACCTTGTTCCAGATATTAGCAGTTCTCTTAAATGATAAGTGTCATACGAGAACCAAATTTTCTAATATAAGATAAAAATCAAAGTATTGTGAGTACAACTAGAAGTATTTTCCAGTAAGATGTTTCTACGAGATGTAATTTAATTCACAAACTTCTACATGCAAATGGGTGATATGTTATCGGTCTTACTATTAAATTACATTTATAAATAGTAATCTGTTTAAAAAGTGCAAACTATCGCTTGTGATAAAATACTGCTCACCATATCGCTTGAGGCTTGAGAGACAACTAGGAAAATCTGGGCAAAAGGACCTGTATCAGGGCAATGCATTTAATTAGCAATTGGATAGGAGTCGTGCTTACTTGACTCATAAATAGGGCTATCAACAGTCTAGACTTGGACCTGGATCTTGGTATCTGAATCTGGATCCGATTTGAAGCAGCCAGTTGATAGGCCTAATTGGAGCTTATAAGAATGGGGCTCAGATGTAGTATAATCAAAATTAGGAGTAAACTGAAGTATATCTGTGCCACATAGTGACATCATATGTTAACTTGGGGAAGTCGAGATCGCTGCAATCCAATGGTTAATTCATTTCGGATGAGTGACTCTGGATATAGTAATGCTCAAGGATATGATGTTAAATGCATCAGATGATGAGAAATAAGCAAAGTACATTTTTACACACTCATAACCAACAGTTGTGAACCTGGGGACATAGAAATGCTCAAGAAGATATAGAGAAACCAAAAAAGTGCATTCATGTTCAATAGCAGCTGAATTCCAGACAGTTTTTGCAGAAGAGTCCAATAAAACTCATCAGTACTTCAGATTAATGTTACACTGAAACAAAGAGATTTAAGAGAAGTGATCTAATTGTGTCTGTTAGGTCCCTAGTACAATCCTCAGGCACCTGTGTGGAGTGATAATCGAATGCCCCCTAATACAACTGAGAAGACTATAAAACCAAACCATTGGTTTTACCCTTCTTATCACATTAAGGTTTTGGGATAAGTGGTAGCTCAACGGGGTTTGAGATCCTAAAGTGTCATTGAACATATTGACCACACGTCTGACCTAGGCAAAACCCTCATTTGATTGATGTAATCAGCTAATATCACATGCCTTACCTTGAAAGAAAAAAGCCCAAATTTCAGTAAACTTCAGTTACATATACAGCTGGTTGACCGTTTTTGAAAACACATAATTATGATCACTCTTCCGAGCTCAATGATACGTCTCAAGAGGAGTGAAATGAGGCCTAATGCCTATGCATGTGATATGAGCAGGTTCTCCACAGAGGTCAAATCAGGTGGTGAGCAAATGCCAGTAATAGAAACTTCCAAGATCACACTATCAAGGTAGGGTCAAATTATACATGCTCCTGCCTTTACTTGATGAATATCTTGTAGCAATGTGCATAGCTTTGAGAGGTATTTGTGCACTCCACAAGCATTCCTGTTCTGTAAACCTAGAGACGTGATTTGAAGTATACAAATTTCACTCTTCCATCTTATATTGTAACTTTTTCTAACCATTCCACATGGTCCCAGTAATCTTTTGTTTTCCTCATTAATGAAACAATGTTGGTGTATTTGTTATTACACAAAAAGAAGAAGAAGAAAAAAACAGTGGTGATCCGCAAAAAACTTAAAATCAGGGTTTTAATAGTTTACAGGATTGAGAGAATTGGTCTAAAAGTGGCTACAAATTTGAAATTGGAGTACCATAGCATTCAAATTTTTTTAACAAGGCAGTGAACAGATCCGGATCAAGCAAACAGAGAATTGACTGATTCCCGCAGCCCACCCACGGGTATGGATAGTGTTAACATCAGGCCCGTGACAAAAACAAGTGGTGTCATGGTCCGGTGATCCAGACTGCTAACCGGCTGGGCCAATGCAACAGGCCACAGTCATTTAGTCTCTCAGAAAAATTCTAAAACTTCTATTGATAATAAGCAAATAGACAGCTATATAATAAATCAGGTATCAGTCCACGTGCGGTGTAAAGGAGGGCAAACATTGATGGCTGGAACCCAATCAATGCTGCGGGCCTTGGATGGATACCCGAACTTGGTCGTCCAAATGCATGAATCCTGATTTCCACATTGAACAATGAACAGGTCAGCTGCACCCGTTCACCAAGATCCAAATGAGCCCATGGATTAAACTCGAGGCTGGGCTGTACGGTGCACGTCCATAAGTATGAAATCATGTAGTTAAGCTCCCAGACAAATGTATTATCGGGCAGTCTTCTTTTTGTTGTCACACACACTCTCTCATGTCTGCTGCTGGAGGTCTAACCTACATACAGGAGCATTTACATTAAAAAGAAGCAAAATACATATCATCTCCAGTTATAACAACTACAGACAGACTTGAAAACAAGAACGGTCTCCAAAAGAAATTGCTTTTCAATTAGCTTTTGGCACAGAATTCCAGTGGCACCAGAGAAACAAAAATAAGCAAAAGGTATAGAAAAGCAAAACTACTCAATTCAATTCCCCAAGCATGTATAAAGTTCATTGATAATTGATTACAATGATATCTCTTTACCACCAGCAGCCCAAAATCTACACATTCGAGCCCAAAACTTTACACTCTCTTCTGATTTTCCTGAAATTAAAAAAGAAAAAAAAACAGAAAAAAACAGAAAAAAAAAAGATCCAGAGCTGTTTCCCTCACCCCTCTTCCTTCCTCCTGCTAGTATTAGCAAAGAAGTTTACAATCTGAAAATTCAGTAAGTAAAAAATTGGAGCAGTCTTGTTCCTTGTATCACCATCAGCTGTCCTCCTTTCCAGGATTACAACTGCCTGCGCAATGGCATTCAATGAAACAGGACCTTCGAAAGGCAAGGCATTGGCACTTCCAACCTTGTCTGATGTAACACTGTTCGTGGGACAGCCATATCTGGGTCGGTTTCAATGACTCTCACCGAGCCTTCTTCCGGGGCTTGTATTTCCACGCTGATGGTGGAGACGGAGAGAACTCCACAGGCAGGTGTGGCGCCTCGGCCTGGCCTGAAAGCATGCCCACCACCTGTTTGATACTCGGCCGCTGCAGCGGCGATCGCTGGAGGCAGAGCAGCGCGACTGTGATGCAGAGCAGCGCCTGATCTCGATCCAATTCCTCCATCGCCGGGTCCACGAGGTCCAGGAGCTTCCCCCGGCGGGCTAGGTGGCGGGCCCAAGAGATGAGATTCGCGCGCTCGAACTCCGACACTGGCGAGCCGGTCACCTGCAGCGGCCGCCTTCCGGCGATAATGACGAGCAGAAGGACTCCATAGCTGTAGACATCACACTTCTCGGAGGGCGGCCTGCCTGCACCGCACTCCGGGGCCATGTAGCAGACGGTGCCCCTCATGCTCGGGGTGCTGCTGATGCCACAGCCGCCGCCGCCGCCGCCGCCCTTTGGGATCTCGCAGCTTATCCCGTCCGCGCTGCCGCGGCGGCCGAACCGGAATTCTGCACTCAATCCATCCATCCACCAATCAATGCTGCTGTGGCTCCTCTTCTTCTTCTTCTTCTTCGGCTTCTTCTCTGGTTCGGATGCTTCGTCGTCCCTCTGCCACCAGAGCTCCCCTGCTTCGCTGGTCTCTGCATTTCGCTTCTTCTTCTTCTTCTTCTTCTTCGCCAGCTCCTCGCAGAATTCCTCCCGCCACCACACCTTCGCGGGCCTGCACTTGTCCTTCTTCGTCGCTTTCTCGTCGTCCAGGGTCGCCCACCAGTCCAGTTTGCTGTGCTGCTGCTGCTTCTTCTTGCTCGATTTCTTCTTGTTGATGGGGCTGCTGCTTTTTCCTGCTGCAATCCAATCACTGCTTGGCCGCTCCTTCCTGACCTCCTTTCCAATCCATTCCATCACATACTCCTTCACGCCGCTCGAATCGGACCTTCCGACCGCCTTCCTCCGCCCCTCCTCGACGCTGGCCTGGTCGCAGTTCCCCTCGGAAGCGCTCGCCTTCTCCATTGTCTCCGAATTCGACACTTCCTCCGGCGACCGCGACAGCTCCAATGCAGAGATAGCATTCCCATTTCCATTCCCCTCTTCGAAAACCGTCGTCGTCGTCGTCATAGTCGTCACACTCTCCGTCTCTTCCACCACAGACTCGTCATCTGGAATCAGGTGGTGGTCGTCGTGGTGCTGGTGGTGGTGGTGCTGCTGCTGATCTTGGGCTTCCTTTACCTCCGGCGATGATGACACGTCAATGGCTAGATCGATGGGTTTGACTCTCGCGAGTCCGAAATCGGCGATTTTAGCTGAGAAATCGCAGTCGAGGAGGACGTTGCTCGGCTTGATGTCGCCGTGGATGATCGGCGGATCGCAGGAGCAGTGAAGGAAGAGAACGCCCTCGGCGACGTCGAGCGCGACGGAGAACCGGCGGCTCCAGACCATCATCTCGGGCCGGCGGCTGTCGAGGAGCGCGTCCTGGAGGCTGCCGTTGGGCATCAGCTGGTAGACGAGGAGGAGCCGGTCCCCGCTCCGGTGGTCCGCGTAGCCGATGAGAGACACGACGCGATCGCAGCCGTTGATCTGCGGCGCCAGCGCGAGCTCGTTGTGGAACTCCCGGTCGCCTTGGAGGGAGCCGGAGTCCATGAGCTTGACGGCGAGGGGATGGTCGAAGGACGGGACATCGGCGCGGTAGACGGAGCCGAAGCCGCCCTGGCCGAGCTTGTTGGAGGCGGCGAAGGAGGAGGTGGCGCGGCGGAGGGTGGAGTAGGAGAAGCGGCGGGGCTGGTTGAGGTCTGAGGTGGCAGTCCGGCTCCGGGAGAGCTTTCGGAGCAGCAGGGCGAGGAGGAGGACGACAAGGGCGAAGACGGCGGATGCGGCCACAGCGGGGACTAGCAAGGGGGGCGGGGGATGGCGGCGGTGGAGGGGGGGCGGCTGGGGCGGCTCCGGTTGGCGAGATGGCATGGTGCAAACAAAATCAAACAAGGTAATTCCCAGCTTAACAGAACCAAAGAAACATGAAGACAGAGACGAAGGTAGAAACAGTAAGTTTGTTGCTTGTTGCTTTGGCACACTTCCGTTGAAAAGTGTGGGAAAAGTAGCAAATGCTTAGAGAGCAAATTAACAATGCCCCCCACCCCACCCCTTCCTCTCTCTCTCTCTCTCTTCTTTCTCTCTCTAAAAAGTCAAAGGATTCCACTCAGGAATCTAATATCCATTTCTCGTGGTCTGCCTCACCTTACCGGGACTAGCTCGCTTTTTATTTATCTTAATCCTAGCCGTTCATCTGATGAACGAGCAGTTGTTACTTTCTGCATCTTCTTTCTGCATCCACTGAATACAATCCACTGCATCTTCTTTTATTTGCTATATATAATCCATTATTGCATCTTCTTTTATTTGCTATATTTTTCAGACATCTCTGCTCTGCACGGCAAGCCTAGCTGGACGACCTCTGCGGGTGCTTTATATTTTGAGCATGTGGACCCCACCGGCCATGTCACATTAAATGTGATTGGAACAAAATCAGGTACGCTGTGGGCAGGAAGATGACTAAAGTAACATTGAAAATTATACTATGGGTTCTTTTCGTAGTAAAAATTGATGGGTTTTTCTGTGTGTTTTTGGGTAGAAGGTTGATGGGTTTACCCACTTTTCATATGGTTTTGACTTTTGACATCTGGATTTCGCAGGTTGTGGTGATAACGAGGAGTAGTGAGTTTTTTGAGTGGGGTCTTTGTGTTTTATCGTGTGGTACAGCTTTTCCAAGTTCCAACTACCGACTCTCGGGTGGGTTTGTCATTTTGACTCGGGGGATTTGACAAATTGACAATGCAGAGTTCATGCGTTACTTTTTCTAATGGAAACAATTTCGCCGATTCTGACTGAGAGGAGGCCCATCAGACAATATTGTACAGTATGTCCTCGACCCGATCATGCACATGCAAACGATCCTCGGCCTATGATACGTGGGGCCTATTGTTATCTTGACCATTGACTATTTGACTTGATGGCTATCTGGCTAGCAGATGAAGAATCGCGTTTTCTTTTGATTTTACAGGATGACAGCACATCGAAGAATACCTGGCCATTTCTTTGTCTTGTCTTCAAATGATCCAGGACCTGGGCTCCAGTAGAATTTATGTGGGAAGAATTTATAATAATTTCTCTGGCGCTGTCACCTCAGATTGCATTTTTGGATCCACGTTTTGTGTGGAGTATGAAGTTTGAGAAATACGGAAAACAGAAAAAGATGTTTCCAGTGATTTAAAACCAAAATTTTAGCAAAAAGAAGCGATCGATTTGGAAATGGCAAGGGGGACAGCTATCACATCATTATCAAATTCATGTCAAGAATTCTACCTTAATTGAAGGTCTTGATCTTGGCCTGGTCTGCTTTGGATCACATTCCTACACCAGTGCTTTTATACATTGTGGAGCCTTTGAACACCATTAACATTGTGGTTCGGTTGGTGGTGATGTGAACTTGAAAAGTTGAGTGCATGAGATTAAGTTTTGTGCATGACTTCTGAGTAAGCTTTTGCTTTCATATGTTTTATAAATGGGACCTTGTATTCTTAATTTCTCATACAACTTATATGAGGATCTTTAATGTCGTGTTTTTTTTTTTTGTCTTATTATTATATTAAAATCTCCTTGACTGCTAGCCAAATTTAATACGAGAAAGCTTTTTGTTTGAGTGTTTTTTTTTCTTCAAATATGCTCTTTTTTTTTTTACACAACCTAAAAAAGCCCCTATACTTGTGTTTTTTTTAGAAGCTCTTTGACTAACTACCACTTTCCAATCGTTATTATTATTATTTTTATTATTTTGACCTACCATTAAAAAAAAACTTAACTAGCTTATCCCTTAAGTTAAAAATAAAAAAGAGAACTTTGAGGACCAAAAGCTAAAGGTTGAGATCATTTGTGTGACTTAATGTTACAAATTTTCATAATCTATATCTTAGCGTTTTCATCGCCATGCTCTATTAGTCTTCATGCATTTAGGTAAACTTTAATAATAGTAACTTCATTTGGAATGGCTCCTTACTTTTGTGGTAATAAGTGGCAATTTTTATTAGGCTTTTTAGAGTTTGAACCTTGGTTAACCCCCCTTTTTTTTTAGGCTACCTTCTTACTTAAGTAGGGTTTTTTCCCATATGTAGTGAGCTTTGTTTCCAAGTGTGCCAGGCTCTCTCATAGTTTCCAATCCTTTTAATTGAAATATAAAAAAAAGTTGGTAAAATTTGTTAATCTTAAATACGGACATCGGTCATTTATTATATCATTTACACATGAAATCTTCATTTATCAATAATAATCTATCAGTCATTGATTATATCATCAGTTACATGAACTCATAAGCATCAAGTCTACAATAACATTAAAGATCTATATATGCGATAAGGTACTATCTAAATGGCCTAAATTTCATATTTTTTCTACTGATTTTTTCTCTGTTAATATTCATTTTATAAACTTTTAGATTTTTTTTTCGCTTTTAAGAATAGCCCGGCGATGGCGATCTAGAATGAAGAGATGAACTAGCACAGGTGGCGTGTACTCGTCCTGGTCCTTATCGACACAAAGCCCAATGCAAAAAATAAAAACCTTGATTCATTAATGTCACCAATGACCCTGTTAAAGCTACATATATTGTTGAGATACACATCAATGTAAATGTAGGCAAGACTCTAATCAAAGACGTGGAGCAAAATTTGTGTGCAGAGGATGTGCGTTCAGTTTTGTCTCTGTATAATTACTATTTTCTACATTGCATAGGTGGTACGGTATTGTGGGTCTAATTGAGAATACGAGGAATCAAACTTATGTCATTGCTAGTAAGAAAAATGCCTATACCACTAAGCTATTAGTGATTTTGCTACTTTTATTTAAATTAGCATACAACTCTATTTTAATGTAATCTTTCTAAACAAATTCAGCTTACATTTAGTATAATTCACATAAAAAGAGGAATTTGTTTGACTAGAGTTAGGGGCAGCAACACTGACTTTCACTTGACCATTAATATAACCTACAATTGACCTACATCTTATATGAGTCAATTACAGTCAATCTGACTTACAGTAAAATAGGGAACCGCTCCTGACCCTAATAGTAAGGAGAGGTCATTCGCATTAAACTGTCTAAAGTTTGAGAACCCAGATTTGCCATATTGGCATACGCACCGGCTTCTTTTGTTACACTTATATGGTCTTTTCTTTCTTGTGCGTACAAATGCTTTTTTCACGTATGTCGGCTTCTACTTTCATGCCTGTGATTGCGAGTTCTCTCCTAGATTCCAACCAACTTGGATAAAAAAGAAATGAGAAAAGCAGATGAATTTAGAATTTACCTCCACAACTCATCTTAAGATGTATTTGAAAGCGGGATAAATTTTTGATGGATTAAATAGCTAATACCATTTAAGCCCATCCTATGATATTATTGAATGAGATAAAATTCTATTTATCCTAAATATTAATCCAATTATATATTTGGTTGCATCCAGATAAATAGGAGATAGTGGACAAAAAGATTTAAAAAATATAATTTCACCCTCCACTTAAAGCCAATTTAAGTAGAATAAAGACAAAAAGACCTAAAAAATAAAATTTTGACCTCCACTTAAAGCAACTTACGTTATCCAACCTTCTTGATGAGATTATCTAAGCTCCAATATTAAATACTAATTTAGTATAGCGTCGGAACTAAAATAATATTATTTTATATACTAAAAATATAAATAAATAAATATAAGTAAAATAAGATAAAAAAGTAATTTATTCTCTTACTTATCTAATTATCCCGTATCCAAATACACTCTAAACCCTAAATGAATTGTGATATACCAAACCTATTGTAAGTTTTAATTGGAGACGGTAGTGGCGTGGCGTTTCCTTCTTTTATATTCTCTTTCCTTGCTTCAGTCATTCGTAGAAAGTGAGTGTCACGGTGTTAATCGTGCGAATCAGTGTGGGAAGCAATTTCACAACATGACCACAGCGGTAAAAGAGGAACACCGAATGTACGGCAAAAATCCCGTGCGTGGAAACGTCAGTCATGTGCGGACATGGGCCTGAGTGCGACTGGCAAAATATTTTGACTTTTAATATTCTGAGCCATTGAGTAGGAAGGAAGGCCTAGCCTAGGAAACTGAGTAAGATCATGTGGGTCTGTAAGTTCTGACCATCTGACTCCTGCGCCGTCCCGTTAAAACCACTGAGCACTCACATGCATTCGATGTAAGCGTGATACGAGGTGGAAAACTGATGAAAAGGCACTACATGCATTTGTGGATTAAAGTTCTCGGGGGCCATTGAAAATGTTTCTTGGCAACAGTTGTCCCCCACTATGACGGGCTTCCAGCACCATTGAACCGGCCAGCTTGTTGTGCAAGTTTAGTCATTTGTTGGGTGTGTAAGTTGTAACCACGGACCAAACCCAAAAAAAATTTAGTATGGACCCTTCGGCATTTTGGAATCAGCAGCGGACTAAACTTTAAAATTTGAGGGGTGCATACTCAAATGATAAATTGTATTTAAAAAATAAAAATAAGCTGAAAAAGTTACATCAACACCCCCTGTAATTTATCCAAAATACAAGGTCCCTCTTTAATTTTCTGAATTTACACTGATAACCTTTGTCAGATATTATTCCCTAACTAATATGATGGAAAAAACCATTTTACACTTTTAACCCTAATGAAATGTTGGAGCTGTTGGGAGGCAGCCGTTAGAATCCCTAGATATTGCGTACAGATTACTGCGGAAATAACTTTAAATGATGATAATTCAAGAACCATACTTGCGATATCTCTCTGATTTGATTTCGGTCTTACAGCAATCCGAAAATCTTCAAACTTTCTACTGTATTCCTCTATGCTCAAACTCACACCGGGGTGTAGGTCTCTTCTGTAAATTTTCTTTACTCTAAAAAACAAGATTTCTCTTGTCATGTTTCATAGAAAGTAATAACGCATATTTATAAGCTATAATAGAGGCCTTAAGAAGGAAATAATGAATAGTCTTTTTATAGAAATAGGAAATCTTAATTCGACCAAATTAGAATTCTAGTTCCATAAATTACAATTCAGTACGTCAGAGAATTATAATTGCACTTCTATCCTTATTCTCAAAATAATATTTCGAGTTTACTAATATTAAATGCTTATTAACTTCCCCATGTTAAGATTTTAGATATCTATCGATTAAATAATTACTAACATATATATTTAATCGATATCTTTATAATCCCTTGAGACCCTACACTTAACTTTTTGATATGTCGGGCACAAGGTCCACCTGCAGGGTTTGTGTAACACGCTGATGCAAGTTAAGCTTGATTTGCGAGAATTAATTGTGACTACTAGCTACTTAATGTGATTTTCTCTTAACTAAGTTTATTTTAGCCTTGTAGAGTACAGTAGGACAAATTTAAGTTATGGATAGGTAGTTTGGTTGAGTTTGATCTTACCTAAGTAGATTGAAGCCTTTTTTCGTAATTTTAAAATTCATGATTTCATATCACACATGCAATATATTGACACCATCACAGTTGTCTTGTTGAGCTCGTCAACTTTCGTACTAGACTTGAACGCATTAGAGCTCATTTGACTCAGTTGGACCCTCATTTGACTTATATTGGAAGTAAAGTAAGCTAGAAGGATCATTTTATAAACCCTCAACTTATATATATTACTCAACTGGGTTTTTGTACCTATCTTAGTCTACTCTTCTGTAGCTCTGCAAAGTTTTCCTCTGCTTCCATTTCTTTTCTTCTTTTTCTTATTTTGCATCAAGAGAGAAAGAGAGGTCTTGCATATGGGATTTCAAGCACCCACTCTATCATTCTAACTCTCCTCATGCCTTTACATTAAAGATTATGGTTTAAGGTAAGATCTTTGCTCATTACAATTTCCCTGAGTCAAAAAGACTCTCATTGTAACACATGCACTTATCCCTTACCTCATTTATTGCATGTATGGCATTTGGGCTAAAAAACTAGGTGCCTTTGTTCAAGTTGAGCCAAGAGAAGTAATAATTAGTTGAAAGCTTAATCTAAGGCAAATATAAGCAAAATTTGGTTAAATGCATGTTGGTATATCATGATTTTTATGATTCTTACAAATCTCTCAATTTTAATGTGTTTTACAGCCCTTCATTTGTACTTCTATTTCATTTGTTTGAATCTGCATGTTACTTCTCAAGTTCTGAAACTGCTCCAAAAAATCTAAAGCTTACGTAAGTTTTTTACGGTTTAATGTCCAAAGAGCAATAAATCTGAAATGTATTTTACGGCCAAGCTATAGTTAAGCCGTAGGATGTACTACGGCTAAACCGTAACCAAGTTGAAGCCTCACTGTAAGAAATTTTACGATTTAAGTGCAGAGAGCATAAAAAAAAAAAATCAAAGACCTTCCACGGTTAAGCCACGACTAAACCTTATAATGTGCTACGACTAAACCTTATAGCTAAGCTGTAAGATAAAATACGGTTTAGCCGTGAATGCGGGGGAACTTCTGGGTAACTACGGTTAAGCTGTAGTGCATCTTACTGCTAAACCGTAAGATGTCTACTGCTCAGCTATAAATTACCCACGGCTAAACCGTAAGGCCACTGAAAATTAGGATTAAGTAGGTACTATTATGAGATCTTATAGGGCCTCAGCTTTTAGATCCCGATACCCTATTAACTGGCCCAAAGGAATAATTGAATATCTTGAAAAATGTTGAGAGCTAAGACTTATTCATGTGGTATCGTCCATTCGTTAAGCACTTCCCTATAGGTGTTGGTTTAAATGACTTCGATACTCACTTCCGATACAATGTAACATCAAAAGAAAGACAACTGTATATCGGATAACTTAAAACTACATCATCATACATGGTTAGAAACAATGGATGACTAAATTAGGGTTGGTTTGTAAAACTACCTTGATATTATTAAATTGAATTGTATAGCATATTGTGTCCCTGATATTGCTTTCTCTTATTTCTATCCTTTTGAATTGAATGATTCTATACAATTAATTCTACTTGCGTTGAGAAACGTTCGGTATTGACATAAATTTTTAAATTGAGTATTAACAAATTATGTGAATGAATCGAACAAATATTGTTTTGTATTGTCCAGTCGAACATGTTATTCTAAATTCAATTGAATGAACCAAAATGGTCTGACTCTACTAAGCCTCAGCCTTATGATACCCGGCGGGGTTGACTTTGTTGTAGTGATGAACGATGGCCCTACAGTATACTTTGGAGCTTCCGGATTTTATATATGAAAAGACCCATTCATACCTTGACTCGGTCGATGGTGCTCTTAACGTAAAGATCCTTAGAGAAAGGATATGGCAAATGTAGTAGCCATATAGTAAAGTATTATGTTATTTAAATCTTGTAGCATGTTATATTCAAATGCACGACATGTCTAGTATATTAATTTGACATCCATTTATGATTACTTGTTAATGATTCTTGTGGATACAACGAGTATTACCTTAATTATGCTTATATTTTGCTGAAGATTTTTATTATATATTGTCTAATGGTGTTACAGGTTCAGATCTCAAACCTGATATGATACAGGCCCAGGAGTCAGAGAAAGAGACTACAGCGTTTTCTTCAGGTTGTAACAAATGGACAGCAGAAGCTTACTGACTGATCCATATGCTGAGAGTGACGCACTATTATTTTAGGAATGTATTTTAGGTATTTTAGGACTTTTAGCATATGGATATAATTGCATCCACGTAGACTGTTATTTGCATAACTTGATCTTGTAATGTATGTGTTTATTTCCTTGTACTTTATTATCTTACTCTCCTTTCATAAAACATTTATCCTTGGCGTAGTTGCATACATATGCATATCAAGTTTGCGCTATATAGGTGATGTGCAGAATGAATTTAATAATCTTATGTTTTGTAAATATTAAGATTTGGACTTTTTCATGGTTGTTATAATGTTAGACCTGTTCAGTGAAAAGTGAACAAAAAAATTATAGGTGATATTGATAAGCTTTTGTGTATTGAATGCTTATATAGATGTTCCGTTCAGCACCTCATATGTGTAAGTATGTGAATATCCTTTGTTTAATTTCATTTATACTTTGGTTCAGGTATGAATTACACGGGAGTACGTGTGTCACTATTTGGGTTTAACCCCAATATCTGAATTCTTGGGCTCCGGTCATAACGGTTAGACATAATCAAAACTTATAAGCTTCATCAATGGGATATCATTAATCCCTATTACGGGACGTGAATTCCATCAATAAACTAATATCCACCATACACATAGTGTCGTCATCCAATTTACTAAGATTATTGACCGATAAAAGGTCTCATTCCTTTGTAGATCAAATTGTTAAACACTAAATGTATTGTCTATTATTTATATCGGAATTAAGAGTACAAACACTCATAATAACCATTTGTATGTTAATCATCTTATATAGTCAGTATAAAATTAATAAACAAAAAAGCGGTCCTGTTCAATACACACAAAGCTTATTAGCATAACAAGTCAAAACTAAATTGTTTCCCATAGCCAAGAGAAGCCTGCTAAAACATCATGTTAAAATTGTACCGATGGCGTGTCTAACTCCATCTAGATTGTTAATAATAATAACTTATATTTTATAAGAACAAACAAATAAGTCTTACATGTATAAGTTGAACCTTATACACCAACTTATCTACTTTATAGAATAAAAGACACGCACATGCATAATAAATAACAATGCAACTATTTGCCTATATAAATTTTTATTAAGATGAAAAGACAAACTTTACTAATAAATAAGTCAGTTAAAGACAAATACATAAAAGTATGCTTTTAGTATAAATTTCCAATATGAGCATATGTCAACCGTGTCTCCCTTTTCACCGTCATAACATAAGCAAACATTGCAGTGAAGAAAGGCGTCATTGCCCGTATTGCCTGGTTAAAATGAAATTGGAAGAAACCACAAGGAGACATTCCTACTAACAATAGAGGCGTAAAAAACCAACCCCAAAGCCACAATCTTCATAAACTGGACCTGAACCACACCATTTGCATCGGACGGTCCCCAACCCATTCCCATTTTTGTGGAGAGAACCCCAGTCCCCACTCCAACATCATGACAGCACCACCCCAATGTCCAGCCCCTCTAATCCTCCACACTCCTCGCCGCTCCAAAAGCATGATTTCTTAAT
Organism: Sextonia rubra; assembly: GCA_037013555.1. Taxonomy (NCBI): domain Eukaryota; kingdom Viridiplantae; phylum Streptophyta; class Magnoliopsida; order Laurales; family Lauraceae; genus Sextonia; species Sextonia rubra. Next base: position 10,407,493 of record JASUAD010000009.1, read on the forward strand.
ACTCAACAGAAAAAAAACCCATAAATTAATCAAATTCTCGAATAGAACTTGGATTATTAAGTAATATGATAAAATTCTCGAATTCGGGTCGGATTAGCTTGGAGCAGCTAAGATTGGCAGCTTAGCCAGCTTCGAAGAGTTAAGATCCATGGACGGTGGTGGCTCTGGGCGGAAGAGGAGGTGCTGCAACTTCCGGCGGCTAATGTTGCACTAAAAGGAGCAGTGGTTGCTAGAGATCTGGTGGGGAAGGGAGTTTTTAAGGGAGGAGATGATAAGAAAAGGACGGGGGGAGGTTAAAAAAGAGGCATGCTGGTCTCTGATCAGACAAATTTGTCTTAATTCAACTCGAATTCATTCGTATCTCTCTCTCGTTTTCTCTTACTATTCCAGGTTAGAGGCTTTTGAAACCGAAAGGAGAGATTCATTGAATTGGATATCTGAGGATGCTGCGGAATTAGTTGAAAGATCATATTGGTTCCAATCTTCGGTAGGCCACGGTTCAGCAGCAGATTAGCTCTATTCCCGAAGAGCAGTTTGAATCTTTGATGTGTGATCGGAGGTGGACCATTGTGGTGGTTGATCGCTAGTCTAAGCGATTGACGGATTTCTTCTTGGAGTCACGGATTAGCGTGAGGAAGAAGAACAAAGATCAATTCAGATTCAGGTGGACCAGTGTTAAGGTCGGGATCTGCCTCAGCATTATCAATTGCCGTCGCACAAGTCGAATGAGGAAGAAACGTAGGAAAAAACAGACTTATTTGACTGAACTGGGAGAAGTAGTAGTGCTAGGTATAGTGCTAGGTGTTGCACAGAACCCATTCTGTGCACGGTCTTGAAGAAGATGACTTGAGCAGAACTTGGTCAAGGTGGGCCACATACTGAGAAGGTATTGCAGTCCCGGTGTCATGAGCAAGACATTTGTTGACTTTGTCGAGATCTAGTGAGGTCGCTGCTTGTAAAGGTCCAAATTCGAGATAATCATAATTTATAATAATTAATTTTATTTTACTTTGATTAATATTTTATTAGGCTAATTCGACTCAAATCCCCTTGGGTTTGGATCTTGGATAGGTAGTTGAGTCGGGTTCGAACCTTACTTAGATAGTCAAGGTCTTTTCTTATTTTAGAATTTCATGATTTTGCATCATTAAGGCATCACAAATTCATTGAGTGTGTCTCATCTTGATGGTCATTTTTCATGTTTGGCTCAATTCCATTCGGATTCATCTTGGCCCATTTAAAGCCCAACCGACTCAAACTGGAAATATATAAAAATAGAGGGCCTGTTTGTAATTTTCAGAAAAACCCATTATTTAAAAACCCAAAACCCACACGTCTTTCTTTTTCTTCCCTCATTTCTGCTGGAGAAAGGAGTTCCTATCTTCCTCCCATGTTCTCTCCCTCACTTTCTCTCTAGATTGGGCGATTAAAATGTTGCATGCAACAGATTTGAGCTTCTTCTTCTTCTTCTTCACTATTCTTGTTCTCTTCTTTGGAATCTGAAGCCTCATTTCCTTCCTTGTGATTATAGAAGACTTGAGATAAGAAAACCCCATCACTATTTCAGTTCTTGGGTTCAATAAGCCCAAAAGACTCAAGCTTTAAGCATGCATGCAGCACATTCTCATTTCTCTCAATGCATGTTTTAGATCAACATCTAGTGAAGCCTTCTTCACCATCTAACCAAAGGGCAAATTGATTTGGGTGAAGTACTGAACCTAAGGCAAATATAAGAGTACATATTCTCTACATGTATGGTTAATTTTTTTATTCTTGATGAGTTCCTTGCATGTACCAGATTACAGCTCTTTCAATCTTCCATTGAGGTTATGTAAAATTGATTTAAGAATTGATGATTGGGTTATTGAATGAATGTTAAAAATGAATGGTAAGGAGACCCAAAATGTAGTATGCAGTGTCTTTTTGATGTTTGGATGTAGGGGAGCTAAAGGGAAGCAAAGGAAAAATCAGTTTGAAACTGATTCTACCCAGAGCAGAGTGCTTCAAGGCTGACTGGTCAGTCCTGAAGCCCGATCGGTTGAATTTTAGTTTTGGGAGGTGTCTGATCGATCGGACACCATACCCGATCAGTCGGGTAATAGAACTCTAGGTTAGACAATTTAATTTCAAAATTTGATTCAATGACTTACCATAGGGCTTTAAACCAACCTTACCTTAGAATCTTAAGTATAATCAAAGACCATTTAGAGCTTTAGAAGTGGAACCATTACCTCGAACAATTTAGCCAGATGGAAATTATACATTAAGAATGAAGAGTGTTGAGCTGTTACTCATTCTCTCTTAACTTCTGATTGTTTCCTAGCGTCACGTCATGGGCGTTGGCATAAGAAGTGGTGTCTATTACTGATAGAATTTAACACCAAGATTTTGGTAACACATTGACACCGGACGCTTTATGAATACGCTGTATTGAATGACTAAGGAAACACAGAATATCTTAGCATATGGTTGGCTAGTAAATTTCTTTGATAACCTCTCAATCTGAATGCATTCATATTGTTAAAAAAACCTTACCCTCAATATGATTTAATCATGTACCCATTCCTCCTGGTGAACCTTAAGGCAGAATCGCAGACGGAGCTTCTACTGAACGTGAGCCCGTGAGCCAAGATAGGTGTAGCTAAGGTTGAGAGGGTTTGAACTCTGATAGCTCATTTACGTATGTATTATTGATTATCGGTTACTTCGTTTAATTCTAATTTTTTGAATAGTTACAATCTCAAGACTGATATACGTTTCTGTATAAGTACTAGTCGATCGCTATATATGATAAGTATGAATTCGGATCAGTCTTGATATATTGAGTCGACACCGCTTAGCTTGTACCCATAGGAGGTTCGACGGGCCGAATGAGGGTATTCAATATATTATCTACTGCAGTAAGTATATAAAGAGTTGGTCGACGCTCTTAGGTTAGCTAGATGGTTTTGGCCCGATCGCTAATGATTTCCCACTGTACGATACGCTCTTTTACTAGAGAGAAGATAGCCATGTGGATGCCAATTAGTGTGATATTGTCTTTATATCTATGATTCTTCATTCATGCTTATTCACTTGCACAACTTTCCTAGTTTCTGTTATTGCTTTATTTTAATCCTTATGTCGTTGAAATTCAATTGTTACATCATGATAGGCTTATATACTCTTATATTTATTTGATTGTTGTAAGGTCCAAACTGCAGATAATTATGATTATAGTAATTAAGCTGGTTTTACTTTAATTAATATGTTATTAGGCTAACTGAGCCCAAATCTCCAGAGGTTTGGGTCATGGATAGGTAGTTGGGTCGGTTTCGAACCTTATTAGGTAGTTCAGAACCTTTTATATTCTAGCATTTTCATGGTTTTATATCATTAATGCATCGTATTAGTTGCATTGGGTGAGTTTCATCTTGTGGGACATCTTTTTTTCTTTGGCCTAACTTCATTCGGATTCATTCCAGCCCATTTAAGTCCAAGTGTCTCAACCTGAAAATCCAAGGAACTAATAGGGTTTATTTGTAATTCCAGAAAACTCCAACCCATTTAAAACTCAAACCCATCGTTTTTCTCTATTTTCCCTCATTTGGCTACAGCAACAACTTTCTTCTTCTTCTCCATCTTTGGTTCTTTTTCCTTGCCCATGCTGTCTTCTTCTTGAATGCTCCCTTCATCATCTTCCCTTTTAGATTGGACAATTGGAGTTGCATGCACCATCTTCTTTTTCCTCTTTGGTCTTCTTGCCCTCCTTCTTGAAATCAAGGCACCATCTTCTTCCCCTTGCTTGTAGGAGACTTGAGGTATGGAAACCCCATCTCCATTTGAGATATTTAGTTCAATAAGGGTCAAGAGATCCAATCTATTAGCATGCATGCATCACATTCTCATTCTTCTCCATGCATGTGTTAGATTCTTCATTTGTGAAACCTTCTCCATCCTCTAACAAGGGGCAAATCGATTTGAGTCAGCACCAAGCCTAAGGTAAGTATAAGGATACATTATCTTCACATGCATAGTTTATTTCTTTTTTCTTGATGTATTCTTGTGAATTACCCTTTTTACAGCTCAATGGATAATGCATGGAATTAATTCATGATTTTTAATGATTTTGGGATGAATAGATGATAGTGGTCATTTAGGGGACCTAAGGATGTTGAATGAAAGCCTTTATGTTAGTTTGATTGCAGGTGGAATAGTGGATTGGAAGAGAAAACCAATTGGAACATGAACACGCCCGTAGCAGAGTGTTTTAGGACCGACCGGTCGGTCCTGAAGCCAGATCGGTCGAATTGCCTCTCAAGGTAGTCCGATCGGTCGGCCACTCTGCCCGACTGGTCGAATTCTATTTCTGGATACAGTCCGATCGGTCAGACCAGTATTCGATTGGTCGGGTAAGCCTAACCTGTAGCTTATAGGAATGTGATTCAAAAATGATATTTTTGCTTGACTATGGACTTTCTATAGTCTACGAAATAGCCTAATGAAGGGTTGCTCCCTTAAACCTTAGAGAGAGACCGAGGTATCCACCCACCCTTACTATAGATGGTAGGTTTACGCCAAGACCATTTATGACCATAGAAGTGGGATCCTTTGCTATACCAAATTAGCCCAACGGTAACTAAACATGGAGAAGGAAGAGTGTTGAGCTATCACTCCTTTCCTCTTGATTCTCCGGTTAGTTTTCAATGTCACGTCATGGGTGTTGGTATAAGATGAAGTGTCCTTCATATACATGAGGTAACACCGAGAATGGTAATACAATGACACCGAATTTCTTATGAATACACCGTATTGAATGACCTTGGAAACCGGGATTATCTAGCATAGGGTTGGCTAGTAATTATCCTTGATAACCTCTCAATCTAATTGCATTCATATTGATAACAACCTCGACCTCAATATGATGGTTTATATTAGTATGCATTATTGATGATCAGTATTCTACTCAGTTGTAAATCTATGATTGGTATTCCTCATCAAGATTGAATTACATTTCCGTATGAGTATAAACAGATTAGTATACGATGAATGTGAGTTTCAAATTTAATTTCAATATTGGAGTCGGCACCATTTAGCTTATACCCCATAGAAGGTTTGACGGGACCAAATGAGAATATTTTATCAGTTGTCTACTGCAGTAGTTATCAAAAGAATGAGTCGACGCTCTTAGAGTAGCTAGTCAGTCCTGGCTTGATCGCTAGTGATTTCCCACAGATCAGTTTACTCTCTTGTTAGAGAGGAGATAGCACTGTGCTTGCCATTTGAAACGATGTTCTCTTTATTCATGATTCCTTATTCATGCCTACTCATATGCATAAGTGCCTAGATTTCAATATTGCTCTCTTTTAATCATTACGTCATTTTAATTCAATTGTTATATCATGTCAAGCTCATGTATCCTTATCTTTGCTTAACCGTTGTGTTAACAAAGTTACCATGGTGTTACAGGTATGGAACCCGTTGCCAGTTCAGCACTCAGCGCGCTCACGGAGGGAACCCTAGCGTTACCTCGGGATGTGAATGAGTGGAACGAGAAAGATATCTTTCCTTGATCATCCTCAACAGTGCGAAACAGGGATTTCTTCGGGTTGACTTAGCTTAGCCATGGATTGGCTTAGGGTTCATCTTGATATTTTGTATTGTTTATGGATTTTCATAATTTATGCATGTAGTTGGGATAAATAACAGACTTTGTTTATTTAATGAACTTAAGTTAATATTTTATTGATGTATATGATATGTACAGGTGAATTCTCCAGGTTTCCGCTTAATTAAATTGTACTTGTTAATATGTGTTTACGGATCTTCCTTACACGTACCTGTGTGATCACCCTTGTAACAGTTCATACGTATCTGGTTATGGCGCGAATTATCACGGGTACGTGTGTTACGTCTCGGAATTCACAATAAATCCCCAGTTCTCGGGTTCGGGGCGTGACAACTATCGTATTAACAGTGTTACCCTTGATGTTACAGTTATGGCACGCAGTGCCGATACGGCAGTCGAAGCACCCCTGGAGAGAACCACAGCGGTACCTGGGGATGTGAACGAGTGGAACGAGGATAATGTGTTTTATTAGTCATCCTTCATAGTGCATAACAGGGTTCTTTTTGGGGTTGTTGTGTAGCCAGGGTTGGCTTGTAGTAGATCATACTATCATCATTTTGTTATTCAGAATTACTGTTGATGAACTTGTCATCTTGTATTTTGTTTAAGTTATGGAACCTTTATACCATGTGCATATGGAGGGGAAATTAACAAACTTTGGTAATAAAATAGAAATGTTTTATTAATGTCTATGATATGTACATGTGAATTATCTAAGTTTCTGCTTAATAATTAATAAGCTAATACGTGTTTATGGATCTTCCTCACATGTACTTGTGGAACCACCTTTGTAGCAGTTCGTACGTATCTTGATACGGCGCAAATTATCACGAGTTACATGTACCGCACTTTGGGATCCATAATAAATCCTCAGTTCTCGGGTTCGTAGGATGACACTGCCATTGCCAAATGCAGCAGTTGCAGCACTTCCATCGAGCCCACTCAACCCTCTACAAAACTAGGTGCACATGCACCTTCTTCCTCTGGTTTTCTCTAAGCTTCTTTTTGTTACTGTCACGCCCCCAAAACTGGGCCGGATCCAAACCCGGTTCCAGGGGTGTGAGAATTGGGGTCAATTAAAATTTTTTTTCTAACATAAACAGCACGGGCCCCAATTCCGGGTGGATCGAAGTCCTTCGTGAGGTTATGCTTGGTAATCAAGCAACCATAATCACACGCGGAACTAAAATCCATACTCAACGCAGACTGATATCACATCGCAATAAGGTAACAAATCTCATTAATAATAAAACCAGAGTCAAGTGCTTCGAAGCATTACAATTAGAGTTAAAATTTCAAAACAATCAAACTTAAATTAATAAACTGATGGCCCAGACATGGCCTTGTTATATAATCTAGAGTCTTCGAACTCAGCACCACACTAGGACACCTCAGATGATGTCATCGTTGCTCCACTCAACAACTCCGCCATCTGGCGGAATTTCCTGCGTCGCCTGACCCTCCGATTCGGCACCGGTAATGGAACCTAGACACCCAAAAGTAGTGGGTCAGATTGACATAATCTGGCAAGAGGGTAAGCTGCAAACAATGGATTAATCGACTGAATTAAACAGAAGTATTCATTATAACCCAAGATATATCAGATGCAAACCCCAATGGCATGAATGCATAGAAATGGGTATTCCTGCCGATAAATATACAGAACGGGTAAATCCCGCAAATAAATATACAGAAACAGGTAAATCCCGCATACAGATAACAGAAACGGGTAGTCCCGCAGATAATAACAGAAGGCACAGTTGTATACTATTATCCACATTACACGTTGACCCGATGGCGTACGTTCACCTCCGAACTGCAGTCGGTCAGATAAATATATACAAATATACATATTTACAAATACATACGTATACCGATGCAGAATGAACCATGATATGAAACCCTTAATTCCAACATTCAATCCAATATCATTGTGAGTATTTAGAGTACTTAAATTTGAAAGTGTATTATGAACGTGTGTCAATTCAAATTCTTTGAGGGTAAGCACTAATCCACCAACGGTCAAAGTTAGATAAATATGCACATGAGAACTAACTCTCTATCACAATGGAAATATGAGTCCACGATGCAGATATACTACTTTTGGTGCCTATCATGTGGTGCATCTCGAACCTCACATTCCCATTCTGCATTTAGTCTAATTTTCATGTGAACATTCAACTAACATTCCTAAAAGACATAATTCATCTAATTCAATTATTTATAATTAGTGTGTTTTACAAATTAGGTAAAAGATGTTCAACTTCTGAATCTAAAGTTAAATCAAGTCATAATAAAAAAGGAAAAGAAAATAATTAATTCCTTAATATCATTGTTGTGCACAAATACACCTTATCATTTTATACAAAACAAAAGCTACAATTTCGGATCCCAATTTGAAATCTAACTCAATTAAGAATCCAAATTAAAATTATAAATACATTCTATTTACGGTTTAATCACTACCAAATACATCTTAGTTTATTTCAAATCAATCTAAATGAACATTAATCAAAATTTCATAATTCTCAATTAAATTTATAAATAATCCAAGATACCTTTCTAATAACATTGAATTAAAATTAATTTAATAAAAAAAAACTAATCTTCATTAGGATACTAAACCATTAATCAAAATATAACATTTTAATTCTTTATAAGAATATCCTATCCTAATTATTTATTTAATATTAGGTGAATAAATATATATATTTAATAATAATTTTTTTAAAAGAAAATGGGCCGACGGGCCCAGACCCGCACCCCGGCCCAGACCTGCAGCCGGCCCAGCCCAGCCAGGCCGGGCCGCTGCCCAGCAAACCTAGGCCTGGCCTGCTGTCCAGCAGCAGCAGTTGCCAGGCGGCAGGCACTGCTTGGGCAGCGCTGCACGCTTCACCAAAAAAATTTTTATTTTTATTTTTATTTTAAAACACACACATCAATCTACCTTATAAGTTTTGGAAGAAAATCAAATCACACTATTACCCCCCAAAAGCCATTAACCCAACAAGAAGAAGTCATGCACAAAGTGTGTAAATCAATAAGCAACTAAAACATATTGCAAAAAAACCAAAAACCATTGTTTCAACTATCCACTTGCCTGGATTTTGAAGCCAAAATAGATCTGAAGATCAAAGTTTGGAAGACCCCACCTTGGTTTCCCCCTCTAGAGAGCTTCTAGGGTTTTGGTTAAGAAGAAAGGAAGAGAGTTGGAGAAAGAGGGAAAAACCCTAAGAGTAGAGTTTATATAGAGAGAGGGTTTTTCTAAATTACAAAGAAGGGCCCCATGCTTTCTAGTGGATTTTATGAAATTTCAAAAAGAGTCTATTGGCCCAAAAGGATCCAATAACGTAAATCCAAGGCCCAAAAGTTTTTACTTAGCCGGTATACCCTCCTCAATCCAACTCAAACCCATCGGACTGCTATGACCCAAAAATAAAAATTCGATGCATGACAGTTACTTTCCTTCTTATTCTTGCATTGCAGACGAGACCCACCTGCAACTTCATCAATCCTTATCCTCTTCTTGTTTCTTTTACTTCTTCTTATTCTATGTTTCTTTTTCTTCTCCTGCTGCTGACCTAACTGAACCCAATTGCATGGCCATCATCCCTGTGTCTTCTCCCTCCTTTCTCTTCCTTTTCATGCCTCATATCTTCCTCTTCTGTTGTTCCTCCTCTTGCTTCTTTTTCCCCCACCCTTCCTTTGCAAACCAAATCCAACCTAGACATACTTTTTCTTCCTCTCCTCTGCTTGTTGTTCTCCTTCCTTGTTCTTCCTTTCTTTTTTTTTTTTTCTTTGCTTTCCTATCTTTTCCAGCCTCTGCTCCTCTTTCTCATCAGGTGTGGCAAGCGGAGGTTGGAGCACGGCAGCGGTGGTAGGAGCACGGCAGCGGCTAGCAGTGGCTGCACTCCTCCCTTTTCTCCAAGCACGGCCAATATCTTCTTCCAGGATGGGCGACCATGGGGGCCTAGTGATTCTCCGATCAGCAGCAAGAGCCTAGAGCAGCCCTTGCCCATCAACGTTGTCTTCTTCCAAATCCAAAATTTGGTGAGCAAAGAGTTCACAAAGACAATCCCTTGAGGGTAAAATGGGAATTATGAGTGGAATATTTGATGACATCATTTGCCTTTTGCATTGTCAGAAACGGCCTTGACCGCAGGGGCATTTTGTGTAACGCGAATACAAAATGCAGGGAGTGTCGACCTAAAATCTAAAAGTTGAGAGGGGACCTTGTAGTTTGATTAAACTACAGGGGGTGTTGATGTAAATTTCCCAAATAAGATTTTTATGTAATTTTTTTAGCAGATGAAAGATTTTTACATGAATTCTCAAAGCAAAATAAATTTTTTTATTATAATTTTAAAAGTTGATTGAAATCAAGCCGGCGCGACTGCACATGGAATGCACTTACGTCTGCCCTTGGTTGGCCTCAAATAGACTCTAATTCAAAATTAGGACATGAATGTGGAATGTGAGCCAATTTAATGAGTAGGTTGAATTTAAGTTTAGACCGGTTTAACCCATCATATGAGTGGGATTTTAATAGAACATTAAACTTTGGTTTTTTATATAGTTATTAATATATTATTCAATATATGACCAACCAAGACCCTGTTTCTAGTCGTAGTTGGACCCTGGAGTGTTTAGTCTTGGATTCATTAAACAAAACTAATGTCGTAGTCTAGTTTGAGTTCATGTGTAGTCCTATATGAGCTGGAGCATCTGAACTGAAACCTGCTTGCATTAATTCCCACCCAATTTCAGCCATTTAGATTGTTCGTCTAGTAGGTCCCAATAGGCATATATAATGTCCAATGAACAATGTATGATGTCTGTCTCTGAATAAGTCAACTTCATTGTTTATGTCTGTAACAGTGAGTTTGGGTCCAGAGCACCCTGTGAACCTGGATATGACTACATTATTATTATTTTTCTTCAGTGTTGACACACTGACATTCTACCCTTGCATATGCCTGGATCCAGATTCTTATTTGGGCTTATGCATGGACCAAAACTGGACCCAAAATGAACAATTTGATCAAATTTTAGACATGCATCGAATTTAAGGTTTAGGGCTTTTCTGGTCTGGCCTTAAGTATTGGACAAGTTAGTGGTTCTGTTTTTATCATTTGGTGTGTCTTACTCATACCAAGGATGAGTGGAAGAAGTCGAACTTCAAAGTGGGCTCACCCATCAAACTTTTAAGCTCTTACAATTATGTTGGATTTAACCAAGTTTTTTTTCTAATAAAAATTGTTCACACAGTAAGATTGAGTATATTATTAATAACATGACTGTTATAAGATGTATTATCATTGGTAGATGCCCACATTGGGACCCACATAAGATAAGGGGATTACTTAGGGTTTAAGTCTTTCCCTATGAAGTTGCTTGGGGAGGAAGCAATCTTGTTCTATAAATAAGACCTTCCCCCCCCTATGATGTACACTCACCGATCTCATTAATAAGATGTATTTTTGCTCGTTTTGCTGGTTGTTATCTTGATGAGACAGTCTTCTCGCCGTTAAGGAGAGATTAGAGAGTTCCTGAAGAACACTTTGTTCCTGTAGAACAACCCATTCCTGAAAAACAACGAGAATTAGCGTGGAATACTTCTACTCTGTCTCATCTAGATCTATGTACTTCACAGTGAGAATGAATTACGAAGAATTGTGCACTTCATTACAAACGAATTCCCTGATACTTTTAATGATGCAGCAAAAGTGACCAGGTCACATGTACTGATGTCCTAATAGGACAAGCACGAATTAGTGTCCCCAGAAGAGAAGAAGGGGCAGCAAATGAGTCTATACACGCCAAAAGCGTGGTAGACTTATAAGTTCACTATAACAAAATGCACCTTTGCCTATGCAGAAAATTTGTAGGTAAAGTACTAGATGCATAGGTAAAACTCTTTGCCAACGCAATGACATGCGTAGGCAAATCGTAGCCAAAGGATTGTGGGGAAAGGTCTTTGCCTACGCATAGAATAGTGCGTGGGCAAAAATTGAGTTTTTGGCTACGCTTTCTGGTAGGGTAAGTATGTTGCTTTTGGCTACGCAAAATCTTCGTAGCCAAAAGTTATACTTTTGCCTACACCAACTTATCATTGGCAAGGGTGCAACTTTTGGTTATGATGCTTTACGTAGGCAAATGTACAGCCTTTGGCTATGAAGATTTTGCATAGACAAATGTATAGCCTTTGGCTATGAAGATTTTGCGTAGACAAATGTATAGCCTTTGGCTACGAAGATTTTACGTAGGCAAATGTATAGCCTTTGGCTAGGAAGATTTTACGTAGGCAAATGTACAGCCTTTGGCTACGAATATTTTACGTAGGCAAATGTATAGCCTTTGGCTACGAGGATTTTATGTAGGCAAATGTATAGCCTTTGGCTACGGATATTTTATGTAGGCAAATGTACAACCTTTGGCTACAAAGGTTTGTAATCTTTAACTACGAAGGTTTGCATAGCCAAAAGTCAAATATAATTTTTTCTAATTTTAATTAGCACTTTTGCCTATGAAAAGTTTGTAGGAAAAAGTAAAAAATATTATTTTTTATTATAAACATAACTTTTGCCGACTCAATACACGTAGCCAAAACCTCCATCTATTCTTTACCAACATACATTGCATAGCCAAAAGAGATAATGAAAAAAATTATTCAATTTTAATTTTTTTCAGCAACCAGTTTATACCAATCTCATCCAAACTAATTCAATAAACATCCAAATATATTAAAATCCAACCAATTATGAATCTCAATGAAAAGATATTAAAAAAAGTACAAAATATCCAATACATATCATCCAAATAAGTCTCAAATATATTCAAATGTCCAAAAACAAGAAGATAATGTTCAATAAGTCTAAATGCTTGTGATAAAAGAGAAAATAAGAGAAAAGGCCATTTAGTTGTCAAGCTGAAGACATCCTCCATCATCAACCTACACAAAAAAATACAGAAAATTGTTAGCATTTTATCAATAAACTAACTTCAAATCTAATTATATGCTTTTGCTATCGTCACTTTTCAAGTTGATTAGAAATTCAAAAATTAGCAAATTACACAAACCATGCCCTTTGAAAATAAAGGAGCAGCATATCCCCCTAAAATATTACCCAAAATGTGTTTCAAAGCCACAACAATATCCTAATGGCCTCACAGTATCCATATTGTCAAAATGAATTATCACAAAGTTAGCCACAACAAAATTTGGCTTAAACAGATGAAATTATTTATTTACTTAATTTTAGATACCTCCTTAAACTCAACATTTAAGTCCAAACCACTTTTTAGAATTGAAAAGAAAATTTTAATTTACTAACCTAGGGAAGCCGCATCCTGCCCTCCACTCGATGTGCCATCTTCACCACCATTCTCTAGAACTAACCTCGGAACGTTAGTTGGATCCACTAATCCTGGTACACTGTGTAACACTCCGACCCAGCTTGACCTCGTTTAGCGGTTAATTAATCTTGTTTTCATTGCTAATTGTGTTTTGTTTGTGTTTTATTTTCGTTGCGGGTTATGGATAGGTAGCTGAGTTGAGTTTGACCTGGATTAAGTAGACCAAGTCCTTTTTTTGTAATTTTAGCTTTTCTAAGACATGGTCATTTTTTGCATCATCCTGACGTCAACACGTGTCTTTCAATGAGCTCGTCAACTTTCGTAACTACGTCGTTTGCAAACGATGTCGTATGATTCCATTGGACCCGGATTTGACTCAAACTGCTAGTAGAATTCTGACTTGGACTTCATTGTAATTTGGACTTCCCCTTAGCTTATATAACTTCAGACCATCGACAAACTCACGTTCTCTCTCTCTCATTTTTCCTCACTGTGCACGTGAAGAGCTTTCTCTCCCTCTCCTGAATTCTCTCCTCCATCGATCAAGCTCAATTGAGGGATTTTGGTTCTTTGCAAGCTCTATTGTGTTGATTGTGAGGTGAGCTGGGATTCTCTTCCATCTCTCTCTCATCTCCTTCCTCTATTTCTCCTCTTTCTTGTTTCCCTGTTGCATGACGTGTCTGTGCTTTGAGATTCTTTCCATTTCTCATGCATGCATGTTGTTTGGTTGGTGTTAGGTTGTGTTTGGACCCAAGGACATCAGTTGTGTAATTGAATTCAATTGAGGCAAGTATAACCATAACCTGTAAGAACCCATGCTGGTATGCATTTGATTCTGGTTTGTTCACAGGAATTTGTATGGAAAAATGTGTTTACAGCCCATTTGATTAGTACTTTATCTATCTCTATTGGATATTTGCAATTCTGATGATTTCACAGATTTTTAGTACGTGATTCAGAACATTGACTTCGTGCATGTACGGCTAAGCCATATGTCACTTACGGCTTAAAGTCCAGAGAGGGTAAAAATCCAGTTTTCCTCTACGGCTAGGGCATGGCTAAGCCGTGTATTGCACTACGGCCAAGCCGAACCTAAGCCGTGGCCCAGCCGTAGATCAATACCGGGTGTCTTTTTCTGGATTAACTGAGAGCAATCAATTTGTCAGACTTTCTACGGCCCAACCCCGTAGAACACACACGGCTAAGCCGTAGAACAAAATACGGGTGAACTGTAACTGCGGATGAATAGTAAAGGGAACCGCGGTGAAGCAGCAGTGCATATTATGGCTACGCCGTAAGATGCCTACGGCTAAGCCGTACGTTCACCTACGGCTAAGCCGTATCCACACTAGAATAATGAAGGACAAGGATAGGTGTAAGGGAAAGACCGATATGGCCTTCATGATAGAATGTAGAGCACCTAGACCTGCCCAACGGAATGTGATACACCGCGTGAATGATCTCGAGGGCTGCGAATCATTCATGTTCGTTATCCGGATGTTAAGCACCTCCCCATGAGTGTTGGTTTAAGGGACTTCGTGCACCGCCGATTCAATGCAACACTGCATCAAATAACTTAAAACTACATCATCATGCACGGTTAGAAACACCGGATAATTAGATTAGAATTGGCTTGTAAATAAAGATGATCCGATTTCGCATGATTTGTTGCATAACATATTGCATTCGATCATTGATCTCTACTCTCTGATATCTTGCGTTCCGTTACTTTCACATTGTGGTTCTTTACCTTGAGTATGCATGTATAATATGTTCACAGATATGCATGTATGATATGTTGTCACGATCTACTCAAGGTTTTCATGATTGACTCTGTATGGTCAGGCACTACTTAGCCTCAGCCTTAGGATCCCGACGGGGTGAATTTGGTATAGTTTACATGGCCTTGCTGTAGTAAGGAAACGTCTTGGGGAACCGGACCCGAGGAAACCGAGACCCATTGTACCCTGGCCCGGACAATGGTGTTCTTTGCACGATACAAGATCCCTCTTTTGGGAGCATATGGCAATGTAGTAGCCACTAGTTATGTACACTGCATGTATACATTGATTCGCATAGCATATTTCCTTCTTGCATGACTGCCTAGTATACGAAATTGCCTTGTTTAATCTACATGACGTTCTTTATTCTATTAGATACAGCGTGTGTTAACTTGTTATGGTTTATACTTTGCTGAATCGTCGTATTCACAGTTGTTTTTGGTGTTGCAGGCCCAGATACCCCTGCCGAACCTTCGCCGGTCGGCCAGACTCCAGATGAGACCCCCGAGGCCCCATCAGGCCTAGAGGAGTGGATGTGATCACTCCACGGGAGAGCGTTCTTGGCATGCATGGCATTGGAGTCTTGTTTCTTGTTTTGAGGATCTTCATACTTGTATATGTCATGATTGTATATATTATTTTGTTCATTTTGTAAGACCCTCACATGTAATTATGTCAGTTCTTTCTTCGTATTCTCTTCTTGCACTGTTAGTTTGATGTTTCTGATATTTACAGCTTTTGCGTACATGTTTGGCACGTGTGAATGTTCCCTTGTGCGTGTGCATTTAGACTCGGTCTACGTGTACATGCACGGGAGTACGTGTGTCATTAGGTTTGGCTTTTGCTAACCCCCGAACCCTGGGCTCGGGTTGTGACACACTGGCAGGATCTATCCCAATTTTTGTAGTGAGTTCAGGATTAAGTCAACAAATTAATGTTATGCATAGTAGTGAGTTCTATCATTTCGAACTCTAAAAGATTTTAAAAAATGTGTAAAGGCATAATCATGCATTTTAGAGATATCTGCTGTTCACAGCAGCAACAGCAATAGTGTTACTTGGACAGCAACAGCAATAGCAAGCAGACAACAACACATCAACACAGCAACAGCAACAGCAACACAGCACAGCACCGCAGTAAAACAGCAACAGCAACAACACCACAGCAACAGCAACAGCAACACAACAACAGCACCACAGCAACACAGCAACAGCAGGCGGAACCAAGCCAATGCAAGCTAGCATGTACAGCAACAGCAAAGGAACATTCTTCTTCTTCTTCTTCTTCAGCAGGAGGATGCCTCTTCTTCTTCTTATTCTTTTTTCTTTCTTTTTTTTTTCAGATGCAGGTTCTAGTATGCAGTTTCCGGTGGGGATGTCTGCAAGTGTAGTTTATTCTTCTTCTTCTTCTTCTTCCTTTCTTTTCGTTTTTCTTTTTCAGATGTAGATTGTGGCCGTGGCAGAGATGTTTTTGGCTACAGCAGTCCTCTTCTACTTCTACTGCTTTTTCTTCTTCTTTCTCTTCTTCCTTTCTTTCTTTCTTTCTTTCTTTCTTTTCGTTTTTCTTTTCTCAAAAACAGGTCGTGGGGTGGCTGCAGCAGTGCAGTTTCCTGCAGCAGTCTTCTTCTTCTATTTTCTCAGCGGCAGCTCTTTTGTCAAATTAATTAAGGGCGAATGAAACCAACTTAATTAGGGTTTTTATCTTAACCATACACATCTGAACCATACACATGGAAGATGAAACGTATGATCAGCTAGTGATAAGAATACCAACTTTTGCTGGTGGGCCATACACAAACTGTGGGCTGATGGGAGGTAGCTAAATGCCTTTCTAATTTCCTACAGCTTTCGGTTTGCTTTTCCAGACATTTCTTTTCACATAATGGGGCCCATTTGAATACTGGGCCCACCTTGTTACACCATGGCTCAACCTAATCACCATGATATTTAAGACTGATGATGATGAAATGGTACAACACCAAAATAAAATAAGGTTTTGATTTTAAAAGCATGATTTTAGCAAAAAATTCTACATAACCCAATAGTGTTGAAAAAAAAAAACCAAAAGGAAGAGGAGGGCATGGGAATAGTTTCATTAAAAAAATAAAAGAATGGAAATGAAAATATTTAGATTCGCCCACAGAAAACAATGCGTGGTCAAAAGTCTTGGCCTTTCCCTATGCAGAAATAATCGTGGCCAAAGGTTTTTCACTTTGCCTACAAAATACAGCGTCGCCAAAGGATATTGTCCACGAAAAACCATGCATGGCTGAAAGTCTTGACCTTTCCCTACGGAAATATATTCGTGGCCAAAGATTTTTCACTTTGCCTACAAAATACTATGTCGCCAATAGATATTGGCTACGGAAAACTATGCGTAGTAGAAAGTCTTGGCTTTTCCCTATAGAAATATATGAGTGACTAAAGGTTTTTCACTTTGCCTACAAAATATTGCGTCACCAAAGGATATTGTCCACGGAAAACCATGCGTAGCCAAAAGTTTTGGCCTTTTCCTACGCAAATATATGCATGGCTAAAGGTTTTTTACTTTGCCTACAAAATATTGTGTTGCTAAAGGATATTGCCCACAGAAAACTATGCGTGGCCAAAAGTCTTGGTTTTTTCCTATGCAAATATATGTGTGGCCAAATGTTTTTTACTTTGCCTACAAAATGCTGCGTCGCCAAATGAAATTTCTTCGTGGGTAAAACTTTGCCTCTTAGTTTGGAGAGAATCCAAATTACTTTTGCCTACGAAAATATCTTGCGTCGCCAAAAACAAGAGATAATTGTGGCTCTTGCCTACGTAAATTCATTTTTGTAGGCAAAAGATAACTTTTAGCCACGCAAAATAGGCTTGCGTGGGCAAAGCCATAGCCAATAATGCATTTTGTTGTAGTGGTTCCAAGGACTCAGTTCTCCAGAAGAGGAGAAATGAGTAATCATATCCCAATTATACTCCAGAAGAGGTATACTCTCGAAGAATCTGTGACAAAATCCACTCTCTCTAAAATTCCTGAAGAAATTAATGTCCCGGAAGAGACATGAGTCCCGGAAGAGACTCTAGAAGCCCTTGAAAAGGCAATGGGTACCCAATATATAAAGAGATCTTTATATTTTATAATTATTCAAGAGAGAGATGGGATAGAAATGAAATTATCATCGATGACGCATTTGCATATGCGGTAGCTACACAAATATCAAGGAAAATAAGAATGATGATTGGGATACAAAACCACGTTCTATAAATGCATATCGACAAATAACATATTGGCCAAAATAGAGAGATGCCATTAAGGGATTACAGTCTCTCAATAGACGTGGTATATCTGAACCTATAATACAAACCCTAAAAGGTGTTAATCCTGTAGGTTACAAAGGGAGTTTGTAAGAAAAATGAATGAAATTACTTGTTAGAAGGCAAGACTTGTGATATAAGGTTTCCTGCAGAAACTTGGGATTGAAAACATACACAGACATATATATGAAAATCCCAGAAGGATTTGTTTTGCCTGAAGCAAAGTCAGAGAGTACGTACTCAATATAAGTAAGATGTTCATTTGCGTTGGTAAAAGGTAACATTTTACCAACGTATATTTTATTGTGTTGGCAAAAGGGTAAGTTTACCAACACAAATAATACTTCGTTGGCAAAAGTACTCCCCCTTTATGACTTTTTCCGACACATTCTCATTTGCATTGGTAAAAGGTAATATTTTACCAACGCATATTTTATTGTGTTGGCAAAAGGATAATTTTACCAACACAAATAATACTTCGTTGGCAAAAGTACTCTCCTCTTATGACTTTTTCCGACACATTCTCATTTGCGTTGGCAAAAGAGTACTTCTACCAATGCAACTAATAATGCGTCGGTAAAAGTATTCCCCCCTTTGACTGTTCCCAACACATCCTCATTTGCGTTGGCAAAAAGTACCCTTGACCAACGCATTTTGTGTTGTGTTGGTAAAGATGTAATTTGTTGTAGTGAGCCTGAAATATTCCAGAAGAATATGGTACAATCGTCTTAGTGGATATTTATGTAAGAAAGGGTATGAAAACAATCCCATTTGCCTGCGTATTTATATAAAATCCTTAAATGGATTTATAATAGTGGAAGTTTATAAATCCAATCGGGACTCCAGAAAAGCTCGAGAAAACTATTGACTATTTTATCTCGACCCGTAGATCAAGAGAAGTTCTAATGAAATTTTGTATTCTTTATAAATATGCTTGCTATATATAGTTTCACACAAACTCAAAAATACTGTATCGGTATCAAACAAATCCCACTATATTTCCTTCTATTTTATTCTTATGGTTGTAAAGAATTCAAATTTTGTAGGATATGCGGATTCAGGATGTATTCCTGATCCTTATATGGGTCAATTATAGATACGTTGTATGTTTTTTACTGGCAATGCCATTATTTTTGGTATTTAACTAAATAGATTTTGGTAGTTACTTATTCTAACAATGCTGAGATTTTAAGCCAGTGGAGATTGTGTGTGGTTAAAATCTTTACTCAGCATATATGTAGTTCTTATTAATTGCCTCTTAGTACAGGTACCCCGAGTATTATTTGCGAAGACAATGGGGCATGTATTCAACAGATTAAAAAATGACACATTAAAGATGACAAGCCGAAGCACATTACACCGAAGTTTTTCTTCACTCATGAGCTTCAGAAAAATAACAAAATTGAAGTCAAACAAACTCGTTCAAGCAACAATCTAGCTGATCAGTTTACAAAGTTTTTGCCGAAAATTAGTATTCTAGAGATTTGTATATGAGATGGACATGCCTAACAATGTGAAAGGTTGTTATCATCAGGGGGAATAGTCAATCAGGGGGAGACATCTTGAAGTATGCTACCTAGGACATCTGTGCGCTGTACTCTTTTTTCTTTTCTAGGTTTTATTCCACTGGGTTTTCCTAGTTAAGGTTTTAACGAGGTAGCATTATGTACGTCCAACACCAATTCAATGATCCTGTCGAACGTTGTACTCTTTTTCCTTCGCTTTGGTTTTTATCTCACTGGGTTTTTCCTTTTGCAAGGTTTTAATGAGGCAACTGTCATTAAATGGTGGTCATCCAAGGGGGAGTGTTATAAGATGTATTATCATTGGTGGATGCCCACATTGGGACCTACATAAGATAAGATGATTACTTAGGGTTTGAGTATTTCCCTATGAAGTTACTTGGGGAGGAAGCAATCTTGTTCTATAAATAAGACCTTCCTCCCCCCTTATGATGTACACTCACTGACCTCATTAAAAAGAGCTCTCTCTCTCTCTACTCTTCTGTTTTCTATTCTAACAATGACCAATATATTATTCAGTTCAAATTTACATGTCCGGTTGTTCTCATCTACCATGTCATAAATGCAACAAGAAACTTTCTTTAGTTTAAACCACTTTAAAGTCAATTTATCAATTGAAAATTCTTATTAAATTAGAAGTACTTCGGCTCTTTGTTACATAGCTATAAAAATAAAAAAAAAGGGCGGTCACAAAGAGAACCTTTATAAGAGTTATGTTGGCTATCAGTTGTGGCATTCCAAATGCTTAAGGCATGTTTGGCAATTGTTCGCAGGAATGAGGGGATTCTATTGTTTCATAGAATCCCTTATGAGGCTTGGAATCAATCCTGCTTTTGTAAAAAAACTCAAGTTTGGCAAAAGAGAGAATTTTCAAAAAAGAGACCTTTAAGAAATCAACTAATTGGATTATTTTGGCCAATATATCATGATCCACAAAGCCGTTGTTACGAAATTTAATCTTATAGCCGTTCTTGGCCACTAGATTAGACTTACCGCTCTAGATTTTTTAAAAGGAGTTTACAAAAGTCTAAATTTATGTTTGAAACATTGATTATATTTTTTAAAATATCATCACATCTAAAAAGAATTAACAGCTGAAAATTGGTCCCATAGCCATTTTGAAAATGCTTTTCACATCTAATAGTTCAAATTATGCATGGGAGGTCCAGCCACGTACTAGAGGAAGAAAACAACTTTCCCCTTTCGAACAAACGTGGATTTTCTACTATATGCGGATTTCCCGCTGGAAATCCGCAATGAGGAAGGTTGCGAAACGTACCTTTAATTGAGGAAGGAAATTCTACTTTTCAGACTTCAGCCCAGCCCCAGGTTTAGAATAATAATATATCCCGCAGACTACAAAACCCACTCACAGGCTTTCTGCTTCTTCTGAAGAAAACAGGAGCATGAGGCATGAGTCACGTGTCATGGTCCTTATCTGTTTGTTTTTATCCTGAGCGGTGGGAATACTCAGGAGACAGGGCCATTTGCAGATACTCCGTGTAGTCAAACCTCCACACAAGCTTGAAGTGAGGAAAAATATTGAAGATGTTTGGAAATGTATAAAAAAATATTTGAAAAGGTAATATACCAGAGCCCCAGATCCTCGGGGTGAATACAAAAACTTCTGTTCACACTCCAGAGCCAATTGCATTCTTGCTTATCTTTCTTTTTCCCAATGCATGTGTCTTCCTTTTCACTTTCTTATTTTATCTCTCTTTCCATCTAGGATAGAAGCAATAGATATCTTTCGAGAGAAAAATGACTCTACTTGAGGTGCATCAGTTTTTGTTTTTGGTGCCCAACTCTAGTCCGGCGTGTACCCTTAGCCCTCTAGTGAGGGAGTTATCGAGCGGGGAGAGACATTTTGGGTGAGGTTGGGGAATCCTATGTGAGAAAAGAAGTCGTCAGGTGAGAAAAGGCGCTTGATCAGGTTTGAGCCCGAATTAGGAGTAAAAACCAACACTTCTTACCACTAAGCTAGGCCGATGTTCTTGAAACCACCAAACTGGCTAAGCATTCTTTTTTGTCGATTTGCACCTAATGGATTGGCGTTTGGATGATCTAATTAGGATTGATTTTCTATACATTCCTACTCACTTGAATAGAACTCTGCATATATAGTTTTATTGTGGCGAAAATGGGTAGCAGATAGTATTCTATTAATGGTTTTTTAAATGACCAAGGGGCTACAATTTTAAGGCTTTCAATCTTTGTCTCAACATTAAAAAGAAAGCTTTACACATCATGGACAAAGTAGGGGTGACAAAGGAGCCTGGGTTGACGATGGGTGTTTATGGGTTGAATTCCAACCTATATCCGACCTATGTCAACAGATCAAATAACTTCAACCCACACCCAGTGTAGGTCAACCCAACCCGACCTTGAATCTTGGCTCAAACCCAATACACTACATATATTAAGGCTATATCAGTGTTAAGTTGTAAGCCAAAGAAAAATGCAAAACAAGCTTGGCACATATGATACAAAATAGACTATTCTACTAATGCCAACATATTAAACAACCAAATATTTAATTATGTTTTGATGCACACGTCAACCCTAATCCAACCCATTTAAATAGGTTAGCTGGATTAACTCTAATTTAACCTATTTAAATGTAGGTTAGGTTTTCCTAACCGATGCCTGACCGGTATATATTGTGGGTTGGGTCATGCGAGTTGAATTAACTACGATGGTTTTGCTTCCGTTAGGCCAAAGCGCGTACATCCTGCGTTTTGATGGATTATGGTGTTACAGCTGTTTGATATCATGGTAGTTTGGTTTTATTCTAATTATATTATCAACTATATGTACTTTATTAGCAATTAATTGTCACAAAAAAGTCATTGCTCCCAAGTTGATGGAGGAAATCCTCCAACAACTGATATTTGTAGGGGTCCATGAGTTGTAAAATCAAGGATTGGTACAGCCTACAGCCATGATATTCTTACACTCCATCTTTCTAGAGTACATAAAGAACCCATGTCCGTGGCTGTTCCTCCTCTGGCATGGGACACAACTAGTTTGTGTGGCTCAGTGTGTGGGTCAACTTATTGTAGAGAGTTAAAAAAAAAAAAAAAAAGAAGTAGGGATCGCCTTAGCGATTGCCCTACGGACCTACGGTGACCTTGAGTAGACCATTCATAGTCTCCCACATCACTGAGGGATAGCCTACCATGCACGGGACAGCTTGCCTCATCCATTGTATAGTTGTCCTATAGTAGCATGGAGGACCTTGAGTGGTTCACCCTCGATCACCATGTACAAATACTCATAAAATCTAAATTCTAAAACTGTAAAAAAAAATACACTCGTGTCAATAGACACAATTCAGTATAAGAAAAACACAGAGGAGTTTGAGTAAGAAAGCCTTACTGCATCATTCTATTTGATTGGTCGACCTGAACCACAGAAAGAATATACAACCACTCATTTATATCAGCAGCGCAAATCTCAGGACCCGCAGCAGGCTACGTGCATTTTGTTGACTTTCAATTTAAACGCACCCAATGTCATTCACATGCCTCCCAGTTCTGTTCATGAAAAGTCTGATTCAGTACCAACCACCAAGGCCAAACGTATGCAAGAGAAAACTCGCGGATACCACTTATGGCCCCACTTGATGTCTCCAGCAGTTCACCTGAGCTGCCAAATTAGTACCTCTTGTCCAACTCCGTTGGGTTTGGTTTAGTTGTCTTGCATATTTTAGTACCGGACCATATAGGAGCTTGTTATAGCTGTTGTTTGCTAGGTCCGATTGTTAATTTTACCTCAATATAAATTTTAAGTCATCTATCATTTCAAAATACAGTAAATTAAAAAAATCAAATTAAAATACTGTTTAAGGAGACAGAGAAATAGAGAAAATAGAGGGAGAAAGAGAGAGAGAGAGAGCTTTCTTATTGAAAAAGAGATATGTACATCATGAAAGAGAGAGGAAGATCTTATTTATAGAGTAAGATTGCTTCGTCCTCAAGCAACCTAATATAGCAGGATTCTTGCTTTTCATATCTAACGTTGGCCTCAAGATGGGCATCCACTAATGATAATCTCTTATAACACTCTCCATTGGATGACCACCATTCAATAACAGTTGTATCATTAAAACCTTGCAAAGGAAAAATCCAATGGGATAAAAACCAATGCGAAGGAAAAGAGTACAACGTTCGACAAAATTATTGAAGTGGTGTTGGACGTGCATAATGTTGCATCGTTAAAACCTTAACTAGGAAAACCCAGTGAGATAAAATCTAGAGAAGGAAAAAGAGTACAGTGCATATATATCCTGAGTGGTAGGCTTCAGGATGCCTATCCTTAATCTGTTATTCCTCCTAACAATAATACCTTTTACATTGTTTGGTTATAAACTCTCCGCATGTCGATCTCATATACAAGCTTTTGGAATGTTGACTTTGGTAATGACTTGGTAAACAAATCAGCCAAGTTATTGTTTGAACGAACTTGCTTGACTTCGATCTCATTATTTTTCTGTAACTCATGTGTGAAGAAGAACTTTGGTGCAATGTGCTTTGTCTTGTCACCTTTAATGTATCATTCTTTAATTTGTTGAATACATGCCTCATTGTTTTTGTAAATAATGCTCGGGGCATCTCAGCATAGTTAGAAGAAGTAGCTACCAAAGTTTGTTTAGTAGAGCGCCAAGAAAGAGTAGCATTACCACTAAGAAATACATAACCTGTCTGTGATCGACCCTTATGAGGATCAGAGAGATATCCTGAATCTGCATCCTACAAACTTGGAATCTTTATAATAAGAGTCCTAAATCAATTGTACCATGTAAATAACGTAGGATATATTTGATACCAATCCAATGCCTTTGTGTTGGTGCAGAAGTATATCTAGTAAGTAGATTCACTAAGAAGGAAATGTCCGGTCTAGTGCATTGTGTTAAATACATTAAAGTACCAATGGCACTCAGGTATGATACTTCTGGACCCAACACCTTTTCATTATCTTCAATTGGATGATATGGATCCTTGTTTATATCTAAAGACCGAACAACCATGAGAGTGCTTAGTGGATGTGCTTTGTCCATACCAAAGCGTTTCAGTACATTCTTTGTATAATTAGATTGATGGACTAATATTCCACTAGAAGTTCTCTCAATCTGTAGTCCGAAACAAAAATTTTGTTTTCCCAAGGTCTTTCATCTCAAACTCTTTTTTCAAATAATCAACAGTTATTTCGAGCTCTTCTAGAGTCTCGAGTAAATTTATGTCATCGACATAAACTGCCACTATTGCAAATCCTTTTAAGGATTTCTTTGTGAAGATACAAAGGCAAATATGATTGTTCTTATATCCTTCCTTAGACAAATATTTACTGAAACGATTGTACCACATTTTTCTGGATTGCTTTAATCCATATAATGATCTTCTCAATTGTATTGAGTATGCACTCTTAGGCTTTGCACCAGGCAAATTAAATCCTTCCTGGATTTATATATGAATTTCTGTATCTAAGTCCCCAAATAGATAAGCTGTCACAACATCCATGAGTCTCATATCCAAATTTTCAGAAACTGCTAAACTTGTCAGATATCTGAATGTCGTTATATTTATAACAGGGGAGTATGTTTCCTCATAATCAATCCCAGGTTACTGCAGGAAACCTTGTGCCACAAGTCTTGCCTTGTATCTAATAATTTCATTCATTTCATTCATTTTCCTTACAAACACCCACTTATAATCTACAGGATTAACACCTTTTGGGGTTTGTACTATAGGTCCGAATACACTACGTCTATTGAGAGACTCTAACTCTACTGTAATGGCAGTTTCCCATTTTGGCCAATCTTTTATTTGTCGACATTTTTTTTAGTACGTGGTTCTGTATCCTAATCATCATCCTCATATTCCATTGATATTTGTGTAACTACCGCATATGCAAATGCGTCAGTGATGATAATTATTTTCCATTTCTCTCTTGAGTAATTATAAAATATAGAGATCTCTTTATTATCCGGTACTGGTGCTTTTCCGGGGGCTTTTATAGTTTCATCAAAGACTTTCGTTATTCTAGAGAGAGTGGATTTTTCCATAACTTCATCGGGAGCGTTATGAACCTCTTCAGGAGTGTTAAGTGTATCTTTGGAAGGACATGATAATTGTACATTTTTCCTTTTTCGTTGAGCTATATCCTTTGAATCTATAGGTCTGCGCGCTTCTGGGGTATTACAGATTCTTTTGTCGCCACTTTTTGACTTTGTCCTACAGGGACATTAAGTCTAGCAGGTACATTCATAATTGGAATATGTGACTTGGTTACATTTGTTGTATCGTTAAATGCATCAGGTAATTTATTTGCAATTTCTTATAAGTGCACAATTCTACGGACTTCATATTCACATTGTGAAGTACGTGGGTCTAAATGAGACAAAGCGGAAGCATTCCACGTTAGTTCATGCCGTTCTTCAAGAACGGGTTGTTCTGTAGGAACAATACGTTTTTTTATCTCCCCCTAACGGTGGTAATTTTGTCTTATCGAATTGACAATCAGCAACACGAGCAGTAAAAACATCTCCTGTCATTAGTTTTAAAAAACAAATAATTGAAGGAGAGTCACAGCCGATATAGATTCCCAACCTACGTTGTGGTCCCATCTTAATACATTGAGGGGGTGTTATAGGGACTAGAACAACGCAACCAAACTTGCGCAAAATAAGAGATATTAGGTTGATGTCCCGATATAAGCTGTGTGGGAGAGTATTGATGGTAGGCTGTGGGTTGAAGTCTAATGAGCATTGATGCATGTAACATAGCATGTCCCCAAACACTAACTGGTAATTTAGACTGTAGCAATAGAGTCCTATAAATAAGTTGAATGCGCTTAATTAGGGATTCAGCTAAGCCATTCTGGGTTTGGACATAAGGGACATGATGTTCGACAATAATGCCAAGAGAAGAATAGTAGTCGTCGAAGACTTGTGATGTAAACTTGCCCGCATTATTTAGTCGTATAGACTTAATAGGATTATCAGGGAAATGGGCCATAAGTTTAATGATTTATGTTAATAGGCGAGCAAAGGCTATATTCCTAGTTGAAAGTAGGCAAACATCCGACCAACGGATAGAAGCATCAATCAGAATTATGAAATACCTAAAAGGTCTACTAGGTGGATTGATCGGTCTACAGATGTCGCCTTGTATCCTTTGCAAAAAGGATGTGGATTCTAATGCAATCTTGACGATGGAAGGTCGAGTGATTAACTTTCTCTATGAACATGAGATGCATAGATATCCATTAGGTATGGTCAATCTATTGTTGTCTAAAGAGTGCCCAACAGAGTTATCAATGATTTTCTTTAATATGGTAACTCCAGGGTGCCTTAATCTATCATGCCAAAATAATAAAGCCTAAGGGTTGCTAAAATAGTTTAAAATCGCAGTATCGGTCAGCCCTAAAAACCAATATGGTATCGGTATTGGTCGCGGTTCGCTGTTTATCACGGTCGTTGAGGTGTGAATTTTTTTTGTCCAAAAATTTTTTAAAAAATATTCAAAAAATCAGGAATATTATAAAATGCTGGAAAGCACTGTTTCTTTTCATTAGTAACAATTGCAAATCAAATTATCGGTCCCCCTAAGTCTTTACATCCTGTGTCACTCTTTAATATATTTGCTATTAAATGTGCTAACTTCTTAGTGTTTAGTTTTTTTGCTAACTTTATAGTTTATAATAAATCCATCCATATAGCCTTTATGTAAATCCTAACCACTAATAATAATGATAAAAACAAATGCCCTCTTCTAATATGTCTTCCTAAATTTTCATTTTTATAAGACTTAGGCAATTGTCAAATTAAGTATTTTAAAACACTTAGATTTTTTTTTCACAACACTTTATTATCATATAAAAAAATAAAGTTAATAGTAGGTCCAAGCCTTATTGTAGAAAATTTATTAATGGCCCATTTAATTATGGAACACTTTTTTTAGTGGTTAGAGTCTTTATAGGTGAAATGTATTAGAGGGTTATAATTAAAAAAGGAAAAAGAAAAAAGAAAGTTCACCGAATGAAGCTCACTAATTAAAATTTTGAACCACTATAAATAAACACCATTACCTTATATAAGTCTCAACCAAATTTTATTATACTTGGAGATCGGCCCATAGTTACATTCATCAAATGTTATTTAATTAAAAATCTAACCAATCAGAAAGTGGGCCAATTTCCAATTTGAATGGAGTTTATGTAGGACCCACAAGAGATAAAGGCAACTATAGTGTGAATATAAGATTTTTTAACTTGTGTGGCCCACTATGCCCCCACATGTTTACACCATTTATGAAGAAGAAAAAAAAGAAGAAGAAGAAAGGGGCTCGATTTGGCCCTTCAAAAAAGGCCAAAGCCCATTTGGGTTTTCACTGTTTTCAAAACTCAAAAGCATTTATGGAAGTCATGGAACAGAGGGAGGGAAAGGGAAAAATAGGAGGGAAAGAGAGAAAGAGAAGAAGGGGAGAAGGAAAGGAAGAAGAAGAGGGAAGGAGGGAAAGGGAAGAAAAAGATGGAAACATAAAAAAGAGAATAGCAGAAGAAGAAGAGGGAAATGGAGAACGAGAATGAGGGAAGAAGAAGAGGGTTGGCGGTGGCTAATGGTTGTGGATGGTGTAGAGGGGCGATGGTTGGGCAGCAGCAGCCGGTGATGGCGGTGGCGATGACAGCAGATGATGGAGGAGGTGGAGTCATCGGATCTGTAGATAGTGGCAGAGGTGACAATAGGAGTCCTTTTAGGGTTCCAGCCTCCTCTAGGTGCCAAATCTTTCTTTCTCATTTGCTCTTTTATTTATTTATTTATTTATTTTTGTGTTACTAATGATATTCTTAGGGAATTAGAGGGTTTATACTTTGTAGTTTTTTTTAATCTGGGAGGAAGAAGAGGGTTTACAGTTTTTTGGTTTTTTTTTTCTAGGAGGAAGAGGAAGGCTTTCAGCTTTGTACTCTTTTTTTTTTAAGTTACTAATGATGTTCTTAGGGAATAAGAGGGTTTACACTTTGCATTTTTTTTTAATCTGGGAGGAAGAAGAGGGTTTACAGTTTTTTGGTTTTTTTTTTCCTGGGAGGAAGAGGAGGGCTTTGTATCGTTTCGGCCGATATATCAGTTTTAACCGATATTTTCAACGTAACGGCCAAATTTGGCCGAAATTTTGGCGATATTCCACTAATCCGAAACTGATACTGATACACATTAATAAATCGTTTCGGTCATGGCCGATACCGGTACTTATCGGCCGATACGAATCGGTATCGGCTGATATTTTAAACCATGGTTGCTAAGTTTTGGGCTTGGTTTACGTTTTGGACTTAACTATCTCGTTTTGCTCAAAATCGAATGTGATTCAACAATGGATATTGTCGTATAATAAAATCCAGAAGACAGGGCACTTAATGTTTCTAGTATTTGCTTCTGGCCTCCAATACTAGTAACGATAAGTAACATTTCCATGTTACCTTGATTAGCAGGCTCAATATGGTATCCATTTATTCTGATGTCTTTAAAACTGAGCAAGTTTCTTCGGAAACTGTTAGATAACAATGCACCTTTAATGAATAAATGAGTACCATTGAGTTACGTTATGTGGCTCTTCCGGAGCCTTCAATTATTTGCACAGGTCCAGCTATGGTGGATACCTTCTGTGATTAAATACAAATTTTGAGAAAAACTTCCGGTTTGTCAAAATGGTATGTGTTGTAGCACTATCAACAAGACAGTGAGTATCCCCATTGTTGTGGTCCATACATTTAAACAAAAGATAATAATAAAAAAATGTAACTAAACAATCACATGATTAAGAAAAAATTCATAAGAGAAATTTCATCAAATTTATAAGAAGTCATTCATCATAAAAAAAAACATCCATAAAAAAGGTTTATCAAAATTAAACTAAAAAACAGATCATCCAGCATAAAATATCCATGAAAAGGTAAATATCTGAAAAAAAAATTTCTAAATGGAGATTCTGAAATATTTATTTGGTCTTCTAGAATATTCCAGGAGGGGTTCCAATCTTAGCACTAAATGCCTCATTGCTCAGAGGTTGGCCATTTTCGTCTTAAAAAAAATCTCTAGTATCCAAATTTGTAATATTCAACTGGTAATTGTCATTTTGTGGGACTGTATCCCAATCCCAATCTTCTAGTTCATTTGACTTTGCAGAATGAATAGAGGCCTTGTATGCTTTATATCGTTCCCCCACATCTTTTGGTGCACGACAAGAGCGTGACCAATGCCCATTCCTTCCACATCTACAGCAAGGGTCATCAGAACGGTGGGCAGAATTATTCAGTGGATTCTGTTGTTGATCCAGACTTTGTTGTTTCTGAGAATCAGGCCACTTCTGGTGGTTTTTGAATTTTTGGGAGGCCCTTGAAATCCTCCTCATTGGGAGGAGTTTCTTTTTTCACATCTTCTGGAGGGATTATTTCTCCCACACTCCCTTCTTCTGCTTCTACTGGAATTGAAATTAGCATTTGCTTCAGGCATTCCCATAGATTTAGTTGGTTTGGAGTTATGATTCTTTAGCAAGACTTTGTTATTCTGCTCAGCAACAAGGAGACAAGAAATTAGTTTTGAGTATTTAGAGAAACGCCATTCACGGTATTGCTGTTGCAGGATTACATTTGATGCGTGGAAAGTGAATAACGTTTTCTCTAACATTTGCTCTTCCGTAATCATTTTCCCACATAATCTGAATTGGGAAACAATGTTGAAAAGAGCGAAGTTATACTCAGATACCGATTTGTAGTCCTGAAATCGCAGGTTTAGCCATTCGTTCTGAGCCACAGGTAATAAGACCATCTTTTGGTGATCATATCTATCCTTCAGAGATTTCTAAAGACCTGCTCGGTCTTCCTCCTTGAGGTATTCATTCTTGAGGTCATCATGTATATAATCATGTAAGAAGATAAATGCCCATGCCCTATTTTTCCGGGACTCTTTATTACCTTCTTTTATCGTCTCTCCAAGTTTCTTGGATTGCAAGTATAATTTTGCATCCAAGTTCCAAGATAAGTAATTGTCCCTGGTAATGTTAAGAGTTTTAAATTCAAGTTTTGCTAATTTTGACATTGGGCAAGAGTTGGAAAGTAGAAAAAAAATATATATGATCATTGATATGCAAAAGAAAATAAAAGATAAATAATAAAAAAATTTAAAGTATTCAGAATAAATTAAGGGGTGAGCCATGTCAAATCAAGTTGGCCAATTTAAAATTGAATAACATCAGGTTATCAATTTTAATAATCCAAAAACAACAGGTTTTGGCAAGGCTTCTGGCTTGATTTGGAATTGCAGGTTCATGGTTAAAATTTAGGTTCTTTAATTTTTTTACTTTAGGTTCTATCAAAGCTTCGGGCTTGATATTATGGCCTATTAATTTTATTTCTGGATCGAAATATCGAACTTCAGGTTTGATTAGGAATGAATCTTCAAGTCCATATTGTGGATCTGAGAACTTTTGGTTTCAGATTTTAATAATCTACGGATCTTCTGATTCGGATTTAAAAGGAACTTCTGGTTCTTGCGGAACTGCAGGTCTGTATTAATATAGAACTTCAGGTTCTTATTTATGATCCATTCTTGATCTCCCCTTGGTAAAAAAAATAATAATAAATAATCATTCATTTCCAAATAAGAGTAATAAGAATAAAAACATATATGTAGTTATTAAATTAATAAAAGATTATAAATAACAAAAATTATTTTATCGTTGGATCTTCCTCCTTTTACCTTTAACGTGTAGATCTGCTCCTAAGCTTTTAGTAAGTTCAAATGAATTGGCGATCGGACTCTGAATGTGCAAGATATCATAGGTTAAACTTTCAAGTGTGATCTTTGACTAGGATTTGCTACATCAAGTTGGATTGTGTACCAGGAAAAGAATTGGTGCTTTCCTGCTACACGCGTCCCGAGGCTTTAATGATAGCCACTATTGTTTTTCGTTATATACTTTGCAGGCAACTGTTGTAACTTTGTAACTTGCACGTTGGTCAAAGGCAAAAGAAAAAGAAAAGGTGGGAATGGCTAGCCTTCTGCACATACGTCAAGGATGAAGAGGGAGGGGAGGGCTCATGCTGATAACGTGTTTAAGGAGAAAGAGAAATAGAGAGAATAGAGGGAGAAAGAGAGAGAGCTTTTCTTATTGAATAAGAGATGTGTACATCATGAAAGGGGGAGGAGGATCTTAATTATAGAGTAAGATTGCTTCCTCCCTAAGCAACCCGATACAGTATGATTCTTGCTTTCCATATCTAACGTGGGCTCCAAGGTGGGCATCCACTAATTATAATCTCTTATAACAAATACCACATTTAAAAAAAATTTCTCTAAAAAATTCAAAATATAGTTTTTCCCCTCAGATAAAAATATATACTTTTAACACAAAAAGTCAAAAAGTTACATTCTCTTTACACTAAAAGACAAAATCTCATCTTTTTTTTTTTTTTTTGTATCTTTTGAAATGATCATTCACTTTACTTCACTGTATCAATTAAATTAACAAATAGGCCAAGTAATATAGTTAAAGAAATTCCGATGACCCTAAAGAGAAAAATGTTGAAGGGCAAGTTGTTGAAATTCTTAAAATTTCAAAGGACATGCTTTAAAAAATCTATATTTTAAATGAAAATTTCCAAATGTTCCAAAGGACATGACTTACATCACCATTTAGCAACTCCAACATTGTAATTCTTTCAAGAAATAACTCTAGACAAATGGGATCGTGACTAGGGCTGTAAATGGGTCGATTTCGGTTTGGGTCCTTGGTGGACCCGAAATTGGAACTCGAACAGGTTCAGAACTAGTTTCCTAGTTCCAGAATCGAAACTACTAAAGATAATATAAACTAGAATTAGAACCGATTCCATGTTTGGGGCAGGTTTGGGTCTAGGCTTAGTTCTGCACATAGAATGTTTTTAGGGGGAAAAAAGCAAATTTTAAGGAAAATTTCTCAAAAATTGTGGTAATATGTCAGATTTCGAGTCCACGGGCCTATTTCAACGTGGAACCAGACTTGGAATCGTTTAGATTACGAGTTCAAACATAAGATTTAGATACGGACCTGTTTACTTATCAAGACCTAAATAAGGACCTAAACTTAGTTATTAATGGGCAGGAATCTCTAAATAATTAGAGAATTGGGGACCCTAATAGTGAGTTTCTTCTTCTTCGTTTTTTAAGAGGGGACTTGGAGGGGAATTCGGTATCCCCTTAGGTGGCTACATACTAAAAATCATATCCGCTCAAAATGAACGGCCCAAATCAAATGGCCATTCTTGTTGTGAAATCAACTCTTATTTGAATAAATTTTAGAAACTTCCAAATAGTAGAGTAGTGCTCTTACAACTCAAAAGTCAAAGGGTTGAACTCCTTGGATTTATTTATTTTTGCTACGTCCTTAGATGAAGTTATTTGTAGTTTCCAAATTACTACAAGAACAACCCCAAGGGATAGCTTAGTTGGTTTAGGATCATGGTTTGCTTCCGGAGGTTGCGAGTTGGGGTGTTCATGGGTCGAGCTAAGGCATATATAGGCCCGGCCCTAGCTTCAGAAGCACCGACTTGGGCTTGGCCTAAGCTTGACACGGGCTGTAAAAGTGAGGCCTGAGCTCTCCTGTTTAATCAATTGGGCCAAACTGATTTGGGCTTTTTTTTTTTTATCAATTTTGTGGGCATTCAAGCAATCGTTTGGACTAGTTGAATTAAATTCTATGCAATTCTTACATGGGCTGGGCCGAGGTTTGGGCTTTCTAATACTTAATTGAAGCTCAGCCTCAAGAGGGTTGGCTCAGTCCATGATCACCCATAGTTGCGGGTTTAAGCTATGCTACCACACTGGGGCCGGGATTTACCCGTCTCCCCTTAGGCCTAAAGAGATTAGTGCAGCTCAAAGGGTTGGGACACCCTCCGTTAGCAAGAAAAAAAAATTATTACAAGAATTAAAATATATTCAAACAAGAGGACATATAGTTGGACACCCTTATGGGCCTGCCCTAACGGGAATGGGCGTCATAAGGAGAAGGGCAAGTGTAACTATGTGTAAGCCATGGTTGGTTATGGTTTACTCCAACCCATTGCCATCCTCGGGCATATAAATGCCCAGTCCTCTACTCCACCGATCACAACCTCATCAATCTCACTTTTTAAGTGTCCTAGCTGGGCAAAGAGACTTTGTGCATTATATCTATATTAAGCAAAATGAACATCGGTCATGAACAAGATAGGGTAGCCAAAAAAAGAACTTGCCTTGACCATGGCATGGGTCAAAGCTAGGGCTGTCAAAGGGTCAAGCCCGGGTAGGGCCAGGGTAAGCCCTTACCCTACCCTCATATATGCGGGCCATGGTTAGGTCAAGCCAAAGCCCTCGATTTCATCGGCAGACCTACAATACCGAAAGCCCTTACCTTACCCTCAAGGGCTATGTCTGGGCTAGGGCCGAATGAAATAATTTTTTTAATATTATTTTATAAAATAATTTTTTATACCATGACGACTCTCATTTATTTGAGTTATGGGCTCGTGCAATGCAAAAGTTAATATTTTTTCATAACTTCTAAAAGAACACATGAAATAAGTAACTTTGTCATAATATAAATTATAATTTAGGATTTCCTATAAAAAATATTATTTAGAATTAAATGAAATAAGGTAATTTGATAGTGTTGTGACATGAGATTAGAACATTGAAGACTGTTAAATACCTTAGTACATTAGTAGTAGTTACATACTCTAAGTAATGTATCTAGTTTTATTTGTCATTAGGTTGTTAGTAAGATTGTTGTAGTAATAATACAAACTATCAGTTCATGTTTGACAATTCTCATATAAATCAATTAGATTTATTTTAAATAGGCATTAAACTTTTTTCAAATAAATTGTTTAGTATGTATGGTTCAAACAAATATTAGACCACTCACGAATAAGCATTAATCATACCTTGTAATTCTTTGAAATATCATCATTAGATTTTATAACAAAGGAATTAAACATAGACTACTGAAAATGAATGACTAATATGATTTGATGCATGAGTTAGAAATTTTAATTCCAAATGTGGGGCCTAGATATGGGGTCTATTTGTATGAAACAATAATCATGTAAGGGGTAGAAAGAAACTGGTGTCAATTAATGGCTAGTGGATAAAACTCAACTCATTTAATAATAATGTTGATAGCTATTCATCTAAACTCTCAAACTTCAATAGTAGAATCAAGCACGTACTATTCAAAAGAAAATATAGAATTAAATATAGGTGCAATATTGTGATTTATGGGGATATCAGTAAAAACATTACTTAAGATTTGGTTATTATTGCTTGACAAAATATAAAGTCTTTAATATTTAATGTCAATTTGAAGAGTTTTTTTATAATTTTGTTTGTAAAAATCCATATATATATTATACATATTATTAATTTTACATATTAATAGACAAAGGGCCGAGCCAAGCCCCCTCGGGCCTGCTAAGTTAAGCCCTAATTTGGCCTTCAAGATTACGAGCTTTTAAAAATTGGGCCGTACCCTACCTTCGGGAGAAAAGCCCTCACTTTGAGGGCAAAAAGAAAAGCCATCACTTTAAGGGCTTTTGCGGGCCGAACCGGGTTGGGCCCCCTCGCAAAAGGGCCGAATTGATAGCCCTAGTCAAAGCCTTATAAACTATAACCTCGTGAACCTAATAAATTCAATGAGTTGAGGGCATCCCTCCACAGCCTCTTTTAGAATCCTGGGTGAAAGTTTTTGGGGAAGCCTTTAGAATAAATTAAAGCAATCAATCTCAATACTATGTGAGCAAATAATTAACTAAGTAGCAAAAATAAATCAAACAAAAGCACACACCATAAGAAGACATGATTTTATGTGAAAACCTAACCGGGAAAAAAATTACGACTAAAAATTAAACACAATGAATCATACCATAGTTACAGGAGATATACTTACAACCCATATATAGTTCTCATTCAACCTAAGAACTTATGATTTTCATTACATAGCACCCTTTGCAACGACTTTCTACCATCTTTTGTTATAGATTTAAGCACTTAGGCGCCTTATAGATGCTGTACTTGACTCTCCAGAATAATCTTCTATGCTTAGAAGATGATCTTCTACAAAGAGATGTAGAACACAATGATCTTTAAAGTAAAGCTTCAGCCCTTCAATTTTCTGAGGAAAAAACTCTAAAAAAGATGATCTGCAATAAGTAATCTCTATTTAGAACAATGAGATCAGTATTTAGGGTTGGTAAAAACCCCTTTTTATAGTTCCAATTTCGTGCTTTATAATAGTATTCCAACTATGAAAGAAATTGACACAAAACAGGAAATTTTAACTAAAATCAGAATAAAAAATTCACAAGTTGGTGGAGTTTCTGCGCAGGTCTGATCAATCGAATTCGGCCATTGCCTTTTATCCAATTAATCAAATATCTGCTCATTCAATTAGGCAATGCACTTTGAATTTTTTGAATTTTCTTTATTTCAACTCTTCTGGGACTCTGTTGCCTTGCAAACTCCTAATCTAAAAGTAGATAGAAATACAATTTGGTCTAGGACTTAGTTCTATCTAATCCATGAATTTAGCAAACATGCAAAATTTCTTTCACCAAGTTATTGATCGGGACTATTGATGTGAAGAGCCAACCATAAACAGCCTTAACTTGGAACATCCTAGCCATCTATTCTTTGGACTCTTCTCTGCCTTTGGACCATTGCCATATTCCATGCATACCCTTATATTTTACACCACTGACTTCTGGATATTTCATTTTGGAGGACCTCTATGGAATCCTAGAACTTCCATCAAGAGTAGGAACGATCACATAAACAGTCTCTGGAAAAAAATAAATTCCCAACATTTTATTTACACGGTGATTTCAAGTGCTTTTTTTTTTTGGAAAATTAAAAAATATGGGTAGTGAAACACCATCATGCTGAAATGTTTGTTGTGCTGAAAATAAAATGGTTTAAGGAAAAAATATTAAAGAGGTGAGGAGTGAAGCAGCTAAGCAGATTGAAACCCAACTTCCTAAAATTTAATTTATCAAAGTGATGATTGAATAATCATTTTCTATGTATGACAAAGCAATTTTGTTGTCATTTGCGAATATTTAACTCTATTTCCTCTGTTAAACCACCTTTGATAGGAATTGTAGATTTCCTAAGTTTCCAATGCAGAGCAAATGAGAGGGCTTGCCCTGAGAGTTTATGAGCCAAAATCAATATTTTCAGTTGAACTAGAATCACAAATTTTAGTTGAATGGAGAGTCGTGAACTCAAAATTAGTACAAAATAGATCACAATTTTAGTTGAATGGAAAGACATTGACTCAAAAACATGTACGTTCGCACCTCTTGCGCAATTGTTGTCTTCAATGTGTGAAAAAGACGGTATCACTATCAATTTCTCTCCTCCAACTTGCGACTTTCTTCTTGAATTTTCTTCAGTTCTAGTTGACATTTTTAGGGCAAGCCTTTCTCCTCACTTCAAAAATCTGACAGCCATCATAGACAATTTACCACACATTTATTGGTAAAAAAAATAAATCTTAAACTGGTGGAAGGTGGAGACCACATCATCAAATCTTTTCTCATTTACTTTGTCGAGCTTGTCAACGTTTTAAGTAGTTCAAGTTCTTGACAATTGACCACTTATCTTACACTAAATGTTTACCATTTATATCTAAAAAATTCATAGGAATGTCCCATTTAAAAATGGGTATTTCTACCTTCTTTTTATCCTCTAATGAGACACAAGTCATGTGGCGACTTTTTTTCCTTTTTAAAAGTAACATTAATTGCTTCTCCACGGCATTAAATTTTCTTGATCTCTTATTCGTTGCAGAAAGGAGCGTTTTCACTTTGAAAAATGTTTGGGTACTATTTAGCGCTCCTCTTTATATACATGCATATATATATATGAATTCTCAGGATTGCCCCATTTAAAAATGAGCGTTTTTGCCTTTTTTCTATCCTCCAATGAAAGACAAGTTATGAGGTGACTTTTTTTCTATTTTCGAGGTAATATTAATTGCTTCTTTACATTCCTAATTTCCTATTCGTTGCAAAAGGGGATGTTTTCACTTTTAAAAACGCTTGAGCGCTATCTAGCACTCCTCATATATTATATATATATATATATAAACACTATCCACCTTTTAACTCGCTTTGCTTGATGTAAAAAATTTCCTTCCATGAGTAGCAGTTTTCTTGAGCATCACATTCAGCAAACTAATTTCACCATTGGATTAGAATATTGGTAGAATTTGCATTATTTATAGCTAAGTGAATTACTTTGGAGATAGATTGAGAGTATGAAAAGTCTTTATTCTTTTGGAATTTGAAACTGCGGCCGATTGACTCTTACATCATATTAAATTTATTTGACTAGGCGTTACTATCAAAA
Organism: Sextonia rubra; assembly: GCA_037013555.1. NCBI lineage: Eukaryota > Viridiplantae > Streptophyta > Magnoliopsida > Laurales > Lauraceae > Sextonia > Sextonia rubra. The sequence continues at coordinate 10,445,475 of JASUAD010000009.1, forward strand.
CGTCAAGGCGTTAGTAGAGGCAACATAAATACTTTTTAATACTCCTCTCTCTCGAGTGAAGCATACTCCTCGCGACTTATGCCCATGCACAATTATTTTTTTATTCTTTTGTGCATTTGGTACAGCATTTCAATATTGTGTATGCACCAATTGAAAATCTAAAAGTTATGGATCAATTTCAAACCATTATTCCCAAGGTTTAAATGCTGTAGCTGGAAGATTGTGTTAGCCCAAGATTCTCCTTCACTTTGATTGCAGATTTTCCGGTCTATATGGCAACCTCTACTCTCATTATGATTGCATCATGATGTGTGTGTGTGTGTGTGTATGTGTATATATATATAAAGAAACGGTTTGACGAGATGGTGCGGTATATGAGTTAACTTTTTAGGGCCTAACTGGAGTTATGTCAACCATGAAGCATATGAGGGATTGAAAGCTAATGATGAGAATTAGGTATGTGCAAAAAAATTAGCTCCATCTAATCATCCTAAATTTTAATTGTTCACATTTGTAATGGTTGGAATAAGTTACCTCTTGTCACATGTCAAACTACATTGAATAGGGCTGATTTTTTCACACACCTAGTTTCCATCAAAATCTTTCAATACCTCATGCCCTTCATGGTTGGCACGACTCCAAATAGGCATTAAAACGTTAGCTCATATACCGCATCATCTCGTTAGACTGTTATATATATATGAGAATATTAATATGTATCAATCTCCTACCATATAGGGTGAGAGACGCTTCCTTTTTTTGACCTAATATGGCTAAAAAGGTGTGATGGTTTTTTTTTTTCGTATATTAATACCTTCCAAAAAAGAAAATGTATCTTCCCCTGTGGTGAGGGATGAATATATATTAATATTCTCATATGTATAGATATATGAATGTTAGTATGTATACATTTCTCACCATAGGATGAAGAATACTTATATGACACTTCTTATTTGTATTTGAGCATTCCTCTTGTTTATATAACGTTATGTTTTTTTACATATTAATATAACCAAATATGAAAATGTCCCTCAGTTTATGTATGCATTTATCACCATAGGGTGATGGACATTTCTATATTTGGATATATTAATGTACAAAAGACAAAAAACTATATATGTATATATAAAATATGCTTAAGTACAAATAGAAAAAGTCATGTAAACACCCCTCACCCAATGGTGAGAGAATGATGCGTACTAATATTCCTTTCTCTTTATATAATATATAATATATAATACATATGGGCTTTAATCATGTGAGAACTGTTCTCACACACTTACCGTGAAAACTTTTTATGGATCCTACTTGTGTCATTTGGGAATGGGACTACTATGTGGGACCACTTCATATATCAAGTTTAACACTAATCACATATCTCTAATCCCATCATCCATGGCCCACAAATTTAGTCCATTCGGATTAGTGCATAGTCAATTCAACGGTCTAGTAAATTTAGGTTCGACCAAAACTTGGTGCGAGTGACTATCAAGGAGATCCCTGTGTATTACAAGATTTAGATTGAATGATAGATGGGTCTTACCTAGAGTTCTTACAAACAAATGGTGAGAACTGATTCTCATAAAATTATTTTCCAATATATATATATATATATTTTATGAAAAAATGGTTAGGAACGGATGTGTATTAAGATTATTTCTCTATATATACATATATATACATATATATATATATATATATTTGTGCAGGTTAATGGGCATTAGTGTCATAAAATAACTGATAACAGTCACATCTAATATAATATACCTTTTCAGGTTACGTATTTAAACGATTGCCATTGGATGGATTTCATTCTGGGACAGGCTGAAACACAATTAGCAACAGATCAATACTTTGGCACAAATTTAGACATGGCTATCGATAGGTCCATACCCCATTTCTTGAATGGAACGCGTTGGATAAGAATAGAGCTTGACTGCGGCTCCACATATCAAGTTTTGATGCTTAGCTTGATTTTTTAATGAGTCGAGCTCAAGATGAACCCAATGAAGTTGAATCGAGCTGGTTCCACTCTGACTGCCTAACACTGCTGGGTAAAATGGTGACTGAGGTTCATAAGACAGCTTATGATGGAATCAACCATTTCTCTTTCTTATATTCTATGATTTTACTAGGACAAAGGCTTGTTCAAGAACCCTGTTTTACCACACTCAAGGTGGCATGGATTTTTTTCATTTTGATACTATCTTAAGTTGCTAACCAATACATCTTCATTTTAGAGGCGTGCCAAATTAACTATTCAGCACTATATATGCATATAATTAATCTAAGTTCTAACACGCCCCCACCCCAAACACACAGAGTCCCCTCTGTTAATTGATGCTCATTCCATTTTGATCATGTGCCTATTATCATTTACCATTCGGTGGGATTGAGTGACAATGAAATTTGCACTTATAGGACTACTTTTGAGCCCCCAAAATCAAGGGTCAGGATAATTTAATTTAAGATAACTATAATCTACACTACAATCTTCTCATTTTCATTGGGCTCCATCTACATAATCTAGAAGCATATGATCATCTGTCGTGATTTGAGGGCTGATAGGATAGTGGGCCACACTGGGCCGATCATGTTTAGATTGTCTAACATCTTTTAGCATCTCCCTTTCCTCCCAGAAAGGAGAAGATTTACAATTTAAAATAATTAAAAAACCCATTAGCATTCTGTCAGCTCATAGAAATAAAAACACGAAAAATGAAAATCCCAAAGTAGAGAGGTGGATCTTCACAAAGAAATCATTGAAACCAGCAATCGCATATATTATATTTGAATCAATCCTCAATTTAAAACTCTTCCAAACTCTATCCACAACAATTAATCATCCATTTGGTGGTAAGCGACAACAGCAATCTTCCCTTTATTTTTTTAGAGTGTAAAGCCCAGTGCCCGCCCAGCAACATTGCTCTCGACCCAAGTGCATGTTGCACCAAAATCGCCAGCAGGTCAAACTAAATGTCCTATCAACTGTGCTCATTCTTATTTCTCTTCTGCTCCTTACTTCTTCGTAATAGAATCAGATTTACAATAATAATCTCTCTCTCTCTCTCTCTCTCTCTTTAGAATTTTAGTCAACACTAAAATAAGCTTAGATAAAGATCTGAGACTGCAAAATGATTCTCTAAGATCTTATAAGATTACATAATTTATTATTCTCTCTCACATGTGCATTTGATTTGGCCATTGCCGTTGATTGTTGTCTTCCACTTTCCTTGTGCCTACTTGTATTCTTTAGTCACTTCCTTCACTCCACATCATTAATGGTTGTTGGAGATATGGCCAGGAGTTCCGCTTTCTTCCCTTCTATCTGTTTTCTCTTCGTCCTCCTCTTCTTGATGTTAAGGGTAGAGATGCATGCCGTAGAACGAGGTGACCGTTCTTCATATAAGCTTCTTTTTCGGTAGTTTGTGACTCTGTATGTTTATTAACTAAAAACATCATGGTGGTTCGATTTATGTGTTTCCATTTCTTGTGTTTGTGCAGAAAAAAATCAACTTGTGGTGGGTCAAGTGGGTTCTGCTGGTTCCCACAAAGAGGTGAGTGTGTGTGTTGTTGGCTTGTGTTTGTGCAGAAAAAAAATCAACTTGTGGTGGGTCAAGTGGGTTCTGCTGGTTCCCACAAAGAGGCGAGTGTGTGTGAGTGTGTGTTGTTGGTGTTGGTGGGGGGTGGGTTTAATTTTATGGGAATTTGTTGAACTGTCATACACCAACAACAGATTCGATTGTAATGGGCTTTTGCTCGGGGGGTCTAATTTTATGGGAATTTGTTGTGATACACCAACAGCAGATTCGATTGTGACAACATTGTTCATCTTCTGGTGATGGAAATAGTCACAAATGCAGTTAATCTCACTTGGGTCTTTTTTCGTCTATACATTTTACTGTCTTTCTCCTAATATATCTATTTGCCTGTATACAAATGAACAATCAAGTGGGACCCACTTTTCAGCATCATCTATCTTCATAAGATTAATGTGGTTGCTTTGTTTCTGTTGTTCTTCTTATATGCCAATAAAGTAGATGCAAGGAAGAGTGGAGTGCAAGAACAATAAGATGCACTGTAAGGGGGGAAATGGTGGAGTTGAACAGAGCAGCGTCTTTGAAACGGGCGATTACATCTATACTAACTCTAATCCATGAAGGGGATTTCTAAGTTTGTTTATTGATTTTCAATTCAATGTGTTGTATGACTGGATGAAACTATATATGTGTTAGCATCTGTTCATTACAAGCTTCTAAATCCTGTCTTCTGGGTGGATAGTGGATATATATACCAAATGTCTTTCTTGGAAGGACCAATGGTTTTGAGCTTGGTTTGGTTGGCAGGCTAGCCCGCATCTGTCAGCTCAACCCAACCTGTGAAGCCATTAATTGTTTTGAAGTATAAGCCCAAGCTCAATGTGCAGGTAAGTCAGAAGGTAGAACCATAACCCCAAAGTTTCAGGTTTGGTTCAGGTAGAGTAGCTGAGCTGACATTCAAGAACTCATGTTGGGCAGAATCCAGTTAAGATTGGCTCTTCTAATAGCAACTGTGGACCAAACTTAAAGCTGACCCGTTTGTTGACGGGGTTGGAACTATCAGCCCAATATGAACCAGGAAGGAAACGGGTATACCCAAACTTTGAACTATTGGGGTCAGGCTAGGAAGTGTCACCTGCACAGCCATTTAAACCAGCAATCAGAGCCCACTTTTAAATCAAAACTGCTTATGGCCAACTCTCTTCCCTTCGATTGCCAGTTTGGAGTATTGCTCACTGTTGGACTAATCACATGGGAATAGTGTGATTAGAACAAACTAGTTTTAAGTGTGGCCAATCAAACAGTGGGATCTACCATCTTAGTGTTGAAGCAATTGGAGAAGGTTGTTTTGACCATTTAACTGGCCGCACCAGTTGCTCTATATGGCTATTCTTTGTATTCCAAGTCATAGTCGGTAATGAAGATGTGAACCATTCATGTTAAGTGTGGTCAATCAACCATTCATGTTGCGCACTTCACTGTTAATTGATCACCCTTCTTATTGAGGGCCCACAATTCGAACAATGTTTTAAAGAAGTTGTTGGCTGGCCCATTTAAGGACGAAATGACGCAACTGCAGGTTAACCACTGAGTCGGTCAAGTTAAATGTGTATGACGAACTCTGATTTGGGTACCCAACAAGACTCGCGAAAGTTTTCGGCGCAGTAACTTTTGACTGAGTTTCCTAATTTTTCATCACTGTTTCTAGCTTGGTGCCTATCAGGTGGGCATTAGTGTCTAAAATAATCGATCCCAGCCAGGATAGTCTACTGTCCAGAAATCAATTTATTTGAGTGATGATCCATCTTGAGGGCCTATTAGATTAATAACCTTTACTGCACTATGTGCCTCCCAACATCTTGTACTAGATGCAGAATTATTTCAGTCCCACAGCTCCTCTCCTATGGTTATGCCTAGTGAGGAGTGGGCTCCACCTAGTCGTAATATTAAAAAGTATTTTCGCTGTATTTACTAACACCTTGGGATTTTAGTAGTAGTGGTTATTGAGGAAATTTAGTATGACATCAGAGTGATCTAATGTGAGTTTAAGTCTCAGGAGGTATGACTTGGCCACCAAAAAAAAAAGTGTCTTGCCAACGGTTGTCAACGGTGCGCCGGCTGGGTTTCACCTAAAAGGGAGTATTGAGGAGTGAACTCCACTGGATGGGGATTATTGAAAAATATTTCCCCTGCTTCTACTAAATCTTTTAAGTTTTAATAGTAATGGTTGGCTGAAAAAATTTAATGATGTCTTCCCCAAGATCCTTCATGGAGGTGATATGAACATCTATATTGAAGGCTTCACGGTGCATGTGTTAGCTATTGAGATGGAGCCTATGTGCATTAAGGCTATAATCAAGATGATGATACACAATGATAATCTGACTTTCAGTGACCAATATCCAAAGCCGTATGAACACAACTATTGCAGATCAATCAAAAAGTTGTGGTCCCAAGCATAGTGGTTCACAGATTTGCGCTCCATTTACAATGGCCCCCGTGATTTGAATTATTCAATTGAAGAACATATTATGGTGGTTATGGCAGCAGATTGCATTCTATTTAAAATCAAGTATACTATTGTGCATGATCTGGAGCCATTTTGAAGAATGGCTAATGCGTGACTATAAAAAACAACGTAGCCTATGATGTCAATCTAGAAGCCTGTCAATCATGGTGAGGGTAGATATTTGAAATTCTCTCCTTACCTAACTTTAATGCAAAATTTGCTAACCATCTGGTTATGAGATGTATACAACTCCAGGCCTCAAAGTTGGCTAAATCCCGGCCATTACATAGAGTCAGATGGGTTGTATATTTGATTCATCATTCTAAGTGCCTATGAAACTTGGATGAGTGTCAAAATTTAGTGAGCATAGAGACTAATCATAGGGTGAGACAGATGGGCCTCATTGGCAAGCCATTCAATGCTTAGGCCATCCTGAAAATGCATACGCTACCAGACAATGGCTTCTTAAGCCTCTCCATTGTTTCCTTAAATAGCTTGATGCTCTTTCCTTAAATAGCTTGATGCTTTTGTAAGTTTGTTATTATTATTATCTGGAAGTCGTCTAAGTTGTTAAGTTCTAAATCCAAAAAGATAAAAAAGAAATGAAACAAGGTGATGAGACCAATATAATGTGTTAAGGACGTTCATGCGACCTTCCTGTCTTCCTCTTTAAAATAGATTTGATTTGATAGACTGGGTTAACACCCCCTCACCTCTCCCTAAAAAAAAATGTGCCATCAATTCTAAGGTCAAATCTTTTTAGCATTTGGTCGATCCCTTTCTGTATGTGATTATTGATGTGGTTAGAGGGATACGGTCTTTGTAGAGTAGGCTTTCTGTCAAGTCGCAAAATTGTAGCCCGCATCAATGTCCACAGTAACATCTGAAATGGATATCCACCACCAAGTGATGGCTTTACGGAATATCAGAAGGAAGTAACCAGCAAATAACAATTAATGGTCGCAAGCCATTTGAATAGGACCATTACGTCTTTTTCCAGTGGAGGACCCCACACCTTTTTAGCTGTTCCGATTTCTTGAGGCCCATGAAATGCATTTGCAGATTGGTGGAAAGTGGAATTTGAAGATGACCCATGGACCATCTTCCTTTTTCCTGTAAAATAAAATAAGGTAACTAATCTAGCCCTTAACAATTTCTTATTAAGAGATTGGTGGGGGATAATTCCAAAGAAATGAGCTGGTCACAAGGGAACAAATACTAGAATTTAAGAAGTAGAGGGGATGCATTGATCAGCATCTGCGCTTCATGCCTGGTCTCCTTTTGTGCTGTAGACTTGTTCAATCCTTCACCTTTGAATTCTCCGATTCCTCTTCCTTCTCTCTTCTTTGGGACTATTCTCGAGGACATATTTCATCCTCTTCCTTTTCATATCGTGGTCTGGACTCTTGAATTTACTTCAAGATGCTCTCAAGATGTTTCTACTGCGTTTGTGGTTCCGAAGAGTCTGATGAAAGGTTTGTTTCTCTAAAACTCTTTATTTTTTTTAGACAAGTTTTTTGTTTTGCATAGCATTTTAACATTGATAGATATGTTGATTTCAGGATAAACAAGAAGTATAGAGATTATCCGTGGGAGGTATACACTCTTAAGGAGCTTCATAGCGCAACCAACAACTTTCATGATGATAACAAGATCGGTGAAGGGGGCTTTGGTAGTGTTTACTGGGGTCGAACAAGCAAAGGCGTCGAGGCAATACTAAAATTTTCACTATCAGCATCCCTTTCATTTTTCTTACTTATAGCACAGATAGCTTGTTTTGTGAGTGCGTTTTTAACTCATTAAGTAAAATTTGCCATCTTGCAGATAGCAGTGAAACGTCTTAAGGCCATGACGGTAAAGGCGGAGATGGAATTCACCATAGAAGTAGAGATACTAGGAAGGGTAAGACATAAGAATCTCTTGGGTCTTAGGGGATTTTATGCAGGTGCAGATGAGAAGCTAATAGTATATGATTACATGCCTAATCATAGCTTGATCACTCACCTGCATGGCAAGCTTGCTGCTGATGTTTTGTTGGATTGGCCTCGAAGGTTGAGAATCATAATAGGATCTGCGGAAGGACTAGCGTAAGTGCAGCAAAATTTTCTTGATATAAACATTGATCCATGTGCACGTTAAACCCCAATTAGTCTATTCTATAGAATTAGTTAGTTAACATTTGGATGCAAGGCCAGCAAAGTGACCTGATTGACCAAAACGAAATCCAAATTCTTTTCACCTTAGAAAGTTAGATTGTAAGATGGCATAATTTTTAGGGCTCCAAAAAGGAATTATTGAAGTGTTGAGAGGTGAAGAATAAAAAGTGGAGATGCAGATGAAATCCTGATCTTTATTGGATTGCAATTGCTAGAGTGAGGGTTGGGCATTCATTTTTCTATCTCTTTTTGATTCATTTACCATTAAATCAGTGTGGTAATTTGATTCTCATTTTTTGATATTCAATTTTGTTTGTTTGATTTTAACCGCTTCTAAAAATACAAGCCTTAGAATTCCTAAGAATTCAATTAAAGGAAACCAGGGCCCTTGTAGATAAATGAGGGAACTCTTTAGAACAAAATTGATGTGGCAATGCTATGATGATGATTAGGTTCTATGTTCTGAAGGATTTAGTTGGGTAAGCTAAACACAAATGTTTCGGTCCTTTAATTCACATTGCTGTTTGCTTGAATCCTGCTCATGGTTTTGCTATCCAACTAGCACTCTTATATTCTTCATTATCTTTGTCATATAATTCATGACCATCTTCATTATCTTAGTCTTATCCTATGGATCTGGAGTCAGGTGCATTAATGTGTTCTACTGTTCAATAACAAATAAGCCATGACCATATATCCAAGCACCACAAATGTTGCATCAAAATTCTCATCTACAACATCACAGTACCGAGTACTTCAATGAGAATCCAGCACCAATGCTGCAAATGAGAATTTTTTTCGGGCTAGTTCTTTCTTAAATTTCCTATAAATATAATAGTAAACTTCCAAGTCATGCAGCCAATGCTCAGTTTTTTTTTTTTTTTTTTTTTGATCTTTATGTATTTGGTCTGAAAGATATTTGCACCACGAGGCGAACCCCCATATCATACACAGAGATGTCAAAGCAAGTAATGTGCTCCTTGATTCCGAATTCCATCCCAAAGTAGCAGATTTTGGGTTCGCGAAGCTGATACCGGAAGGAGTAACCCATTTGACGACGAAGGTCAAGGGCACACTTGGGTACCTTGCACCGGAGTATGCCATGTGGGGGAAGGTATCAGAGAGCTGTGATGTTTTCAGCTTTGGCATTCTTGTGCTAGAGATTATCAGTGCAAGGAAGCCCATTGAAAAGCTTCCTGGGGGCATCAAGCGCGACATTGTCCAATGGGCTAGACCCTATGTCGACAAAGGCAATGTGGACCAGATGGTGGATCGAAGATTGCAAGGCAGATTCGATCGAACTCAGCTCAAGATAGCAGTAGCAGTGGCGATGAGATGCACCGACCCGAATCCGGATAATAGGCCTACTATGCTGGATATTGTTGAGTTGCTCAAGGGGAGTGGGGAGAGGAGGAAGGAGGTAATGGTGGTGAGGGGCACGGATGAGGAAGAAGATGACAATGATTATTATGATGATGATGGTGATGATGATGGAGGCTTTAGAACAAATCAGGGCGGACTGAGGCGAACATGGGTTAGTTCAAGAGTGAGATAAGCCAAGGGTGGTTGAGTCTGTTCAATTTGTATTGGCTTTTCTTAACCTCTTTGGCCATTGGAAATATGGAGGTGATATCTTGCATTGTGATTAAACAAGAAGAAAGGCAATGAACGCCTCTCTCTGTCTCATATGTCTTGATTTTGTGGGTGTTTGTGGGTTACATTACACATGCAACTCTTTCATAGTTGAAGGTTTTTTTTTCCTCCTTATGTATATTTAAATTCTTTTAGAGAGATTTTTGTAAGTGATCATTTTTTAAGGAGAGAGGGATGGAGAGAAATTTATGTTATTCTTACAAGGAACCTGAGCTTCTACGGCTGGAAGCTCATACAATATCATACCATATATGAGACGGAGCCGTCTGGGATCTATCCATATACAGGATTGGGTTCCATCTAGGGATGTTCTTGGACATCCAATCTAAGCTCTCTATGTAGATAGTCAAAAGGAGGACTGTCGTTATTTTGATCACAACTTGTTTCATGGCAATAAATAGATCAAGCGGTTCCAATAGACCCCGTGACAACAATGGGCCAGGTTATACTGGTGACCTGCCTCTGCCCACTACGATTAGAGGTTGGTTTGGTATTGATTATCTCATGCTTAGGGTCGTTATAGACTTGGTCTGAATTAGCTTTGGGTTTTTGGCTGCCCCATCTATTTGTTACCAATTTATATTTTAATTAATTTACTACAAAAACTTATATATTTATTAATGTATGGGCCACACTCTCCTAAGGATGTCACTAAGCATGGGTACATTTTCCTTGTTGAGGAATGAGATCCCCCCTCGGATATTTAAAAGTATTTATGGAACCACTACTAATACCTCGAGGTTTTACTATGGATAATTAGCAAATGAAGTTTAATCTGGTATTGGAGCTAATTAGTTGTGAGTTCAAATTTTAGAAAAAACTGCTCCGCGCTAAAAAAATGCGTGTAGTGAGGGAGGGGCCACGCGTTCAGATGGAGCAAGTGTGAATCAAGGTACTGATTTCAATTTGCTCCAACTCATATCGAACTTAACCCATTGTTACACCTAATTAGACATATTTTTTGGATTGCTATAAGCTAAACCTTTCCTTTACTTAGAAAGCCGGTGGCCCAATAAACTTTGCCATGCTCTTTCCCTTTTTAAATGCTGCAGGGAGATGTTTGTTGTAGAAGTTGTAGGTAGGCCTGTCAATCTTTAGAAGTTGTACATAGGCCTGTCAATCTTTGACGAGGTAGGTCGACCTTCAAAAGCCATATGAATGAGAATTTTTATTGTTCTTAAAAAGCTCTAGAGCTGGGCTTCTTCGGAATTTTGCAAGCCCTAAAATATTGAGCACTGGGCTTGGACAGTATAACGCCCAGCCCTTGCATTTTTCTTTAAATTATATATATCTATATTTATTTAAGTAGACTAAGTCGAATAATAGTAAGAAAATAGAGATAAGGGAGACAATGATGATATGCATCAATAGTGGTGAAAAACCCAAAATAAAAATAATAAGAAACAACCATATTTGTGATTGGTGTTGATTTCTATTAGTTTCTTTTTTCTAAATATCTAACATCTATGGAGCCAATAAACGCTGATCTTTATTTTTACTATTTAACATTTATTCAATTACAGTCACCAAAAAAGTTTTTATATTTCTTATTTTTCTTTGGATATCTAAATGTGCCAATAGGACTATTTTTAAGTTTATATATTTTTTAATCCATATGCATTTTTGAAAGTCACACGGCCTACCTTTATTGGTAGGTGTATACTTAGCATCGCAAATAGGTTGGTTTTGGAATGGGTCCATACTAGATCCGGACTTGTTTTTAAATGATGGTTCTGGTTGCAGAACCAGTTTTAACTCGAAACCTATTTTGTTGGTTCCAGACCCAGTACCAATAAGAAGACTTGGATTTGGTTTCAAAACAGGGTCTGACTGGAGAGTTAAGAACTAGTTACAAAATTGGTTTTGACTTCTTTTAACATTCTTAAATTTTTTTTCTTTAAATTAAAGATATTATTCAACTTATAACATAGCATCAACTCTATTCTCTCTAAGATTAAATATAAAACTGTCAAAATAAAGTTGATTTTGAACTTCAATTTGTAATATAAAAAGCTTTTGTGATGGGTTCCGGGTTGAAACCCACATGGACCCAAAACCAAGCCCATTTATTAATCGCAACCTAAATTAGATTTCAGACTCAGACCCATTTATGAATCGAAACCTAAAACAGGTTTCAAACACTATTTTTCATGAGTTAGAATCTTCGGAGAATCAGATACCCATTTGCAACTCTAACTACAATCTTATGAACAATCTATCAATCCTTGATTACAGTGTAAAAAATTTAAAGAAACTAATTTTATTATTTTCAAGTCTTTGACCCTACCCTAGCCCTCGAGGGTAGGTTAAAAGTCTAAATAGAGCAAATCATTTGAGAGCTTCAGCACACTTGGGCTTGGCCCTCTATATATTGTGAATAGGGCAAGGACAACCTTGGGCCCAACCTCGCCCAAGCCTTTGACAAGACTGCAAAGGATCTGGTCATGTTATTTCTCCGATCTTTATTTTCACTTTCTGCGTCTTCCTAATGATATTTTCATTTTGTAACAATACTTTAAAACCATAAGATATTATAAAAAGTAGCACTGTTATTAGAGATTATTTTCAAAATAGAGCACTATTATAAGGCAATAATCCAAATACTCTATAACAATAGCAGAGGATCTTCGCTCCTTGATGTCACAGAATAATATGGATTCCATGTTGTCATAGAATAATCTGACATGCAAATATCAAGAAAAACAGGATGACATCCATAATATAATGGAATGAAAGCAAATTTCTCAATAATAATAATAATAACAATAAAGTGGGGAGACTCTTTCTCGACTTGGAAGTGCCTCTGTTTTGGTAAAAATCTCAATAATTTTTTCAGACATATATAGCATTATTTTAAAGAATCCATCTTGTGAAAGGTACCGCCACTCCTAGTGACCCAGGACCCTGAATCCACTTCACGAGTCCAGAGTTTCTGAGGCGGTCTCTGAGATTCCCTGAAATCACCGTTAGGGAAAAAAAATTAAGTCCATTATTATTTTTGCTTTATTTTAAATAATGTCCTTTCGAGGTAGTTTAATCCTATGGTGAAAATAGTTCTAATTGGTTAGAAAGAATTTTCTTCTAAGATAGGATGAGCTGGGACTGTAATCTTGATCAACTTGGATTTCAAAACAGAGCCACCTATGTATCAATTTCGATTTCTCATATGCAGTTGAGTTAATGGGCCCCATTTTGATAAGTGGAAGGGGAAGGGGAAGGGGAAGGAGAGGGAGGGAGAGCCCCCTTCCCTGCCAGAGCTCATTGCTGGCCTAAGGCGGAGGTGGGGAAGGGGAAGAGAAAGGAGGGAGGGACAGAGAAGGTGTGGGGGAGAGAAGGGGTAGAGGCATTTTGAAAATTTTTTATTTTTATTGTATAGATTAAGTAAAAGTCGATGTTTATTTAGCAGTTCTCAAAAAAAAAAAAAAAAGGATAGTTAGATCATCCTATCCCTCAACTTAATAGCCAAAAAGTTTAGTTGTGATCACTTTATCTTAGATTTTCAGCCATTCAATTCATCTGGTGGATAAGGTTTGATGAGAGTGAAGTTGAATCTTGGTAATAAATCATGGGGACATGAGAGTATGAAAGGGCTTTCATTGATCAAAGTTGTTGGCTCCAACTAGGCAAATAGGCTCCATTGGGCTCCACTGCATTTACTTGTCTCTCATGGGGAAACATTCTCCGATAGTGGTTGCATGAGCCTGGGACTCGGAAGATCCGGACTAAATATTGACTTGGTCAGCCGCATTGATTGGGTCAAAACTTTTGCAAAATTCAAATACTGAATTCCAAAAGTCTTGTCGAGATTTGCAAAACGCTTGTGAGAATCAAAAGTACGGATTGGCAAGATTTGACTCGGATGGAGTGGTCCAGTTTTGAAATGATTCCAGGACATCATTTTAGGGGCTCAAGTTTTAATAGGTTAATTAGATGAAAAACTCAGATGGGCTGGTGGTGGCAACAATCCAAGCCATCCTGAAATGTGTTTAGGTGGCCTAAGACTAGATGGAACCCAAATTGCCAAGCCCAAGCCTGAGCGGAGTTTGGATGATGTAGCTATATGATCATGTTGATTATTCCATCAGATATTAGGAGTATCTAATACACAAATCTGCATAATGCACATGTTATCTGGGTAAATTGAGGCCTCAGCCCAAGCTTGATCTGAAATCACTCAGGTTCCAAAATTTGGGTCCGAGCCTGAGCCTGCAAACAAGCCTAGAGGAGTATTTTTATCTTATCTTTTTTTTAAAAAAAAATCCCTCTAATATTGAATAATGATCACACGAGTGTTGGATTGTAATTAACCAGCATTGATTCAGTGGAGGAAATGATAAGAAAATATAGAGGAATTGAAGAGAAAATGTTCTCCTACCAGCAGTCATGGCAGTCCAAGTTTTACTTTGATCCACGTCTATCAACAAGAGGAGGATAGATTATGGCCTTGTTCTTTTGCTACAATTTTCAAAATTAGTGTATAGAGAATTCTGAAATTCCCAAATATAGTAGAATTTCCAGATGCTCCCTTATACTTGAGTATCTAAGAATTCCAATAAAAGTTGAAGAAGGTAGAATTCTAAAATTCTCAAGGACTAATTGAGTTTTTCAAGTGGTGGAATTCAGAAATTCTTACAAATAAACATGGCATTTGCAAATGTTAAGGGATAAGATATTTCATCATGTCCTTAAAACCTCAACCACTCAAATTTTTCGCAGAAATTCCTAAAATAATAGGCCCCAAAAGGTCTCTTTATGAAAAAATGAGAGCCAAAAAGTAGCCTCACCAAATAATCACCTTAATTTAATAACCTTAAAGTTTAGTGGCTTTTTAGTCGTAGATTTGTTTTAGATTCACCCCAATGTCGTCTGAGAGTTCAATGAGCGTAAAATTGAGCTTGATAATCATGTAATGATGAGAGTATCAAAGCGGCTATATTGATCAAAGTGGGCCTAAGTGGACACCATAGACTTGGACTTGTAAGAGAATGTTGTCCTAGGATTTTTTTTTTCTTTTGTTTTAAGGTTAATTGTATTAAAAACAAAAGAAACATTGGCTGAGAGAATCAACCCCCAAAACAACAATACAGCCAAGGTCTCAACAAAGAGACGACCAATACAAGGGAACAACCAAAAGGAAAGGAGAGAGAAGAAAGCTTCCAGCTAAGGAGAGCCGAATAAATCAGGGGATGCAAAAGAATAAATAAATAAATAAAATTCAGTGGGTGTTGACCTTGAGACAAAGGAATTCCATAGCCTTGAACAAAGACTCCATGAAGATCCCCTTGAAGCTGCAAGGGAGGACAACCTCTTAATCTGTGTAGGACTTGAACCACCTGCTGCTCCCTTAAATTTGCCTCTCCTAGCCTTTCTAAAAGAAGCATTTGAGACAAAGGCCATGGGAGATTGTTTTTGGGGAAGGTTGCCACAATGCTTTTCTTGGGGAGGACAGCCTAAGGAATTTGGATTTATAGTCCTAGGAATTGAATACATACAAACTCATGGTTAAATGAGCTCAACCCAAGAGTCTTACAAAGGTAAGGGGTGAAGGATATGAGGTATTTACTTACATATGATGTAGATTTTTCTAGAATTTCAATTAATAGGCTAATGGCTAAGTATCTAGTTTCCATCTTTCCTTGACTCAATGTTCATTAGGCCTGTTTGTTTCATATAAGTGAATATTGGTATTTCTATAAGCGGTTAAAATTAAAGAAACCAAATGTGAGTATCCAAAATAACCTTCAAATAGCCTCCCCTATGATGGAATTTGAATCAAGAGAAGATAGGGAATGAATTCCCCCTAATTACCATAAGAATTCAATTTATAGGAATGGCTATGTCCCATTTACATCTTCATATACCTTATATTTTTCACTCTTACCTCTTATCCAATTCACTTATTACCACTTTAATAATCCTTCAGTTGAATTGATTTCGCCATTAATTCCTATGTATTCAATTTCATGTATTTTATGCAAACATATATGCTCTCAAATAGAGGTTATTTCTTGGTAATTTTCTATATGATAGCAAAAAGAGAATCAGTACACTAAAAAAAAAAAGTCTAAACTATCCCCACCCCCGTCTTTTCCTACTCACCTTCCCCACCTCCCCCATCGACGATGGTTGGCAGCTTAGGATGAGGGAACCGCTAGATCTCCCTCCCTCTTCCTCTCATTCTTCCTCTCTCCCTCTCCCACTCCGTCTCTTCCTTCTTCCTCTCCTCTTCTTTTTCTATTCCATTTCCAACATGTTCGGCGCTAAGAGGCCGAACATTATACTTTTGTTCAGCCTTGTGGGGCTGAACAGCAAAAGAATGTTCGGCCAAGGTTGGACAAACAATCATGGACTGTTGGGCTAGTCTTGGTTGAATAGGTGGGGGGCGCTATGGATGGGGAAGGGGAAAGGGAAGGGGGGAGCTTTGATGTCCCTATTGTAGGGAGATCAGCAGAGAGATTTTATCTCCTTCGTAGGGAGATCAAGCAGAGAGGGAAAAGGGAGGAGAGGGAAAGAGGGGGGTTGGGGGGGAGGAAGAGGAAGAGGGAGGGAGAGGGAAAGAAAGGAAGAGGAAGAGGAAAAGAGGGGGGGAGGGAAATCTGGTGGCCATCGAAGCCGTCGATAGTGGTTGGAAGGGGGAGGTGGGGAAGGGGAGGACGATGAGAAGGTGAGTGGGAAGAGAAGAAAGTGGGGGTAGTTTAGGCATTTTATTTTTTATTTTTTTTGGTGAGTGTAATGAGTTCCTTTTTGAGTTCATCTAGTAGATCCCTTTTGTATATTCGACTATTTTCTTCACTTTTAACCACCTATAGCAATATAAAGTTTTAAAATTCCTAGGAACCACCGCTAATTTTATTCTCATATGATTCATACACACTACTTGATGTGAGATATATAAAATCACATTTTTTATCCATAAATAATCCAACAATACATACCACTTTAATTGAGGTAAGATTTCGGCCATTGTCTCAGCCGATTCATTAGATCATACAAAGGGGCACCTAGAAAGTTTTTTTTTTTTTTGGTAAGGAAGACTGTTAGGATTATTTGATGTTGGCTAATTCATGAGTTTAATGCACTGTATTTTTTATTTTTTAGATTAGACTGTAGCATGATTTGCTGGATGAGCTGATGTAAAGAAATTGAAGAAAAAGAAAAAAAAAAAAACCGAAGACAAAAGTTCAGTTCGCTCGAGTAAACCCATAGCCGACTTGAGCGAGCCTGGATGAGTGGCCAGATAAAATCAATGTTCACTCTAGCAAACATCTTACTTGTTCTAGCAAATGACATAAATCTCCATCAGTTCTACGCAAATTTGTTTCCTATTTCATCTGAAACTTCTTGCTTTAGCCATAATAGGTTTCTAACCCTAAGCCATGAATCCCAACTTAATTAAAGCTTATGGTGAGAACCCTAACTATGCCATCTCCTTATTTTGAGCCTAGAATATCTATTGGAGATCCCTAATCTCTAGAGTATCCATTGGAGAGTTGTGTTGATCTTGAAAAACTTCTAGAGTATTGTTGCTTCTACTCTTGTGGAATATTCGTTCGCCCTGTGGATTCAAAGTGGTGTTGATTCAAGCACAAGGATCGGTGAATGGCGTGGTTGTCGACAATAAGAACTAAAGTTCTTAGCGTGAGGTCAACTGGGGAAAAGAATTATAAGTATCTTGTAATTGTTCAATTTTCCAGTGCTTGGTTTCCGTTGGACTGGGTGATAGGTCTCATAGTTTTTTTCACATATTCGGTTTTTCCACGTAAAAAATCTTGTCGTCTTTTTGTGGTGTGATTGATTTAATTTAGTCTTTGTATTTTATGCTTTAATTAATTGGACTACATGCTAGAAATTAGTTTGGAACCTCGAACCTTTCATTTTGAAGGTTCTAAAAAAACCCTCAAGTGGTATTAGAGAAGATTCACACACAGATTGGCTTATCTTTTATTGTGTGAATTGATCAAGAGATTTCTAGAAAGGAATTAAATCTAGAAAACACATCTACAACCAAGCCTCCTAAACTAGATGCATTGAACTAGCTTTATTGGAAAGTTCAAATGATTGCATTTCTGCAATTTATTGATAAGGATGTCTAGAACTCCGTTGAGTTTTGATATACTAGACCTACTATTATGGCTAATGGAGAGATTGCCCATAAACTAAAAGATAAGTGGACTAGAGAAGAAAAACAAGCTGCAAATTGCAATAGTAAAGCCATTAATGCTATATGCAATAAAGTCTTTTCTTCTGAGTTTCATAAGATTTTTACCTGCATGTCTACCAAGCAAGTATGGGAAATCTCGTAGACTACTCAATAGGGTACAATCATGGCCAAATAGTCTAAACTGCAACAATTGACTACTTCCTTTGAAGCCCATAGAATAGAGGAAGATGACACTTTTGATGATTTTTATGCTAAATTGAGTGGCATTGTAAAATCTAGTTTTAATCTAGGTGAGCCTATTCTTGAGAATAAGATTGTCAAGAAGATTCTGAGATCTATACTCAAAAAGATTCATGATTGAAAAAAAAATAGAGACCTAGATACCCTTGAAGTTGATTACGTTGTTGAAGATTTTTTAACTTTTGAGGCAAACTATAGGGCTAATGGAAAATCATAGAGAATTGCCCTAAAGGCTTTCTAAAGAATTAGAAGAGGCCGTTGAAGATGATTCGACTTTGACTAGGAAAAAATTGATATTCAAGCTACGGTACAACTTCTAAAAAAGTTCAAAAAATTTTGTAAAAAAAAATCTGGCTTGAAGATATCCAAATCTAAGAAGAAGTTTGCTCAATCTGTTCAATGCTATGAATGCTAAGGGTTTGGTCATATAGCGAATTAGTGTGTTAATAGAAAATTTAAGACCAATAGTAAGAGTTTAACTGACTACCATTGATGATGATTTAGATGAAGATACAATGATTTTGAAAATCGCACTCCTAACACTATCACTTCCAAATTCATTGCGTTTATGGAAAGATCTAACACTTTCTGTTTGTAGGGTTCTTCTGACAATAGTTTTGATAATGATATTAGTGAAGTGTAAGGTAATGAATAGGGTTAGCGAGAATCTTATAAAACCTTGTTGAAGGACTGTGTCAAGATGACTAAATTCAATGGTAGGATTACTAACAAGTGGAAAGCTACAAAAAATCGGACTTCATCCTTGAAGGAAGAATTAGAAGAAGCGCTTGCAAAGGTATATCTCTTACAAATTTAGAACAAAATTATGTCTAATAGTTTGGATGATGTAGATAAAAAAAATATGATTTACTATATGAGGAATTTGAAAAATATGGAAAAGAGATAGAAACCTTGAAGAAAGAGCTACAAGCATCTCAAGCAAAGAAAGCTGATTTGATTGGTAAAAATAAGTAGATTATGTTAGAGCTGACTGCTATCAAGGCATCATTAGATAGGATGAATATTGGATCAAAGAAACTTGATGATATCCTTTGCAATTACAAAACAACATCTGATAAACGTAGACTTGGGTATGTTCATGTTGCTGTTACTTTAATGAACAAAGGTGTAATTGTATTTGTTAAAGGTTTTACTTTGGGTATGGCCAGACAGAATTAATGTCTACTAGAGCGAACATCTTGCCCACTCGCACAAATGATGAAAATTTTCCCAAATTAGTTCTCCGTGAATTAGTTTTCTATTTCATCTGGGACTTCCTATTTGAGCCCTAATAGGTTTTTAACCCTAAGCCACAATTTCCAACTTATTTAAAGGCTTATGGTGAGAACCCTAGCTTCCTTATTCTGAACTTAGAATATCTATTGGAGATCCCTAATCTTTCTAGAGCATCCATTAGAGAGATGTGTTACTCTTAAAGGGCTTGTAGGGTATTGTTGGTTTTACTATTGTAAAAGATTCATTTGACTTGCGGATTTAATGTGGTGTTGATTCAAGTATAAGGAGCGGTGAATGGGTAGTTTTTGGCAATAAAATTTATAATCCTTAGGTTAAGGTAAATTGGCAAAAAAAGGTTATGAGTATCTTATAACTATTCAATTTTTTAATGCTCGATTTTCGTTGGATTGAGTGATAGGTCTTATAGATTTTTTCATGTTTTGATTTTTTACATAAAAAATTTCTGTATCTTCTTGTGATATACTTGATTTACTTTAATCCTTTTAAGTTTTTCTTTAATTAATTAGATGATATACTTAAAATTAATTTGGGACCTTAAACCCTTCATTTTTTGTGGTTCTAAAAACTCCAAAAACCAACATGCAAAAGAGTAAACGACAAAGTTCTAGAAAACAAAGAAAAAGGCAACAACAAAGATAAAAAAAATCAATCTCTCTCTCTCTCTCTCTCTCTCTCTCTCATAAAGTTGGTAAAAAAATCAATCTCTCTCTCTCTCTCATAAAATAAACTTCAAGGCAGCTTTCCCTCCTCCAGGGTTCTTTCAAGTCTTGGGGACAACTTGGTACGGTCATGTGCGACTGTGTCAATAAAATTTTAATTTAAAAATCTAGGCACCTAACAATGGATATGTGTCCTATTTTTTTAGTCCAAATTTAGGAAGCCTACAATAACAACTGGCAGGTGTCAAATAAATTTTTTTAATTTTAAATGCACAATTTCAGTACCGATGGTATATATAAATATATATTGGTCTTAGTTTTAAAATTTTGGCTTTATCACTACTGATATGTACCAAATTTTGTTATCATTATGGTTTAAAATTTATGGTTGCTTTCATTACCAATAAATACCCGCTTTCTTATTTTACTTTATTATCCTTTTAGATTTTCAGCACCTTTTTTCTTGTTTTTCTGTAGAAAGATTAGAAGCACTTATACGAGCAAATTTCGAGCAATATATAAATATATATATTTATAACTTAGGTACATGTTGTGCATGGCAAATATTTAGTACCAACCTCGGTGGACTTTGCTTGGGCCGCCTAACGTTAGGTACATGGTTGTGCATGAGACGTAATTTATAGGAATTTTTACGAAATAATTAATTTTAAATTCTAATTAAATCATATTATGAAGAAAGATAATAAAATGACTAGTTTGTAATTCGTGCCTATTTTTTCACGAAAATACCATAGTTGATGAGATTCTTAACTATTGATAATATCATCAACTGGCACTTATGGAAAACATCCCAACTTGAGACACAAAGTGTTTAATGAAATATCTAAATGAACCTTGAGCCATAAAGAGGATTTAAATGAAGGCATTGATGTTAGAGTGTGAAATGGGCACATACATTTGGTGAGCATTATGAATTCTTATTGAATTGTGGATGAGCATGCGTTGTTTTAATGGTGATGAAGGTGATGTTGCATGAAATGTAAGAATGTTGTATACTTGTTTGTGTGAGTTTGGATGATGAAGGTGCCTAAGTAAACATAATGTGGGACACATTGCGTTCGATGAAATATCTAAATGAATCTTGGCCAAAGAAAAAAATTTAAATGAAGGCACTGATAATGGAGTGTAAAATGGGTACATACATTTTCGTTTAGTGAGCATTATAAATTCTTATTGAATTGTAGATGAGTATTTATTGTCTTAATGGTGATGAAAGTGATGTTAAATGAAAGGTAAAGATAGTGTATACTGGCTTGTGTGAATTTGGGTGAAAAAGGTGCACTAATTTTTATGAGAGTAAAACAATGAAGTTAATATTTGGCCTACGAAAGATGGAAAGAACCAAAAAATAAAGAATAAAAAGTAAATAAACATGTTGAAAATTTGCTTTGCTGACTAAGTTCAAGGAAAATTAATGAAAGAAAATAATCTCTAAAATTGAAGAAAAAGAACAAAAAAATAAAATTTTTCGTAAAGAAGATGAAATATAGTTAAGAATTTATGTTTCACATTGGGGTTTTAGTACAAGCACTTGACGATATCGTAAATTTAGTTAACGATATCGTCATCTGAGTAGATGATATCATCAATAGTTGAAGATATCATCAATTGGGTATTTTCGTAAAAAAAATAGGTATGAACCACTAACCAGTCATTTTATTATCTTTCTTCATAATATGGTTTAACTAGATTTTAAAATTAATTATTCATAAAAATCCTTAGTTTCTAAGGTCGTCTTGAGTCTTGATTCGCTCCCATTTTATCAAGTCAATCAGCTTGGATGGCTCTCATGGATCCACTGCACAAACTCTGTTTTGGTTCTCACCCAAATCCATGTTAATTATAAAGGAGGTGGAGACCTATATGTGTAGCAAATTTCAACTTCATTAGATTATCCTAGTCTGTGTTTAGGAGTGGGCTCCACTCTCGGGGGAGTATTGAAAAGTATTGATGCTGCCTTTACTAACACATTGAAATTTTAGTATAAATGGTTTATTAAGAAAAATTAATACTTCCATCTATGATCCCTAATTTAAGTGATTTTAGGAGGCATCACATTTTTAGAATTTCAATCCAATGATGAGTAATAATTGGGTGAGTTTCAAGTTTGGTCCTCATGCCAATTCATGAAGGCGTTGTTAGTGTGATGGTATTGGATTCATCGCAAGAGGTTCATGTGCCTAAAAAAAGAGGTTTCTTACCACATCTCTCATGAGAGAAGTCATCACCTGAGCCTTCTCCTTTTAACTATATTTCTACAACATATTCCAATAAAAACATATAATTTGAAATCATCCTGATATTATCTCCAGCTCCAGGATATTATCCAGACAACAACATTGACCCATGAAGCAAGTTACCTGCAATTTATTTTACAAAGATCCTGGGGCACCTCCATTAGAGACGCCTTTGGCAAGCAAGGCATTGAAAACTCTGGAACAATGGTAAAAAGAAAATTTTAATGCCCTTACTTTATTGGGTTTGGGTAGGATTCGTGACCGGTCAGTTTCCAATATCAGAAATTAGAATATCATGGATGTTACAATTTAACACAGGCCTTGGAGTGTGAAATCAAGTTACAGTGAGTGTGAGACTCGTGCATATTATATTGAAAATCAAAGGATTTAAAGAGTACTGTCTGGTGTATAAACAGTAGAAAGTTGTATAATATATTACTCCTCCATATGTCCACTTCTCAATGGGCTTTTTTTTTTTTTTTTTGGTCGAACTTCACCCCACCAGATGGCTTGACCCCACCTGCCCCTCCATACACCTCCTTGGCAGATAGACATAAATGTGGGCCCCATTGCAGATGGGCCGGACATGTTTCTTTGGAAGACATAACCTCATAGACATTCACAAATGGATGGCTAACAGAAGAGTCTATTTCGAATATGCCAAGCAATCTACAGTGAATGCAGTAATTGGTCTTACAATCTTCTAAACCATATTTTGAGGATCCTAACCCTCTACAACTTCCACAACAAAATTTCTCTTCGTTTCTTTTAAAATTTAATTCACCTTATATATATATTATCCTAGGGCCCCACCCTCGGGTGAGGAAAGTAGACCTCCAGGAGATAGAAAAGGACTTTGAGTGAAAATAGCAGATAGACCTTGGATGAAATATCACAAAACCCTCTCGTGTGAGAAAGATGCATGTCTAATCTGACCTTTCGCAATTGCTATAGTTTGTGGGCCTTTAATGGATATAAGAAGGCTTCAAGACTTGATTCTTCTTTTTTTAAAAAAAATTGGTCACTAACTATCTAATCGAAGATCATAAGGTGAACCTAAGAAAAGTTTCTATATATTTGGATTATCTATTTTAAGGTCTTAGATCAGGAATCTGGTGTCATTTGATGGACCTTATTATTATTAATTTAACAAACTTTATTTTACATGTGTCTTACTTTAAATTGTAGCAGTTTGTTGGTAAAAAAAACTTTAGAAACTAACCTTTTTAAACCTCAGTGTATTCTTGCATTGAAAGAGTATGTAATCTCCGACCACTTATCACATTCCCCCTAGGGGATTCCATCGAGTTATCATTTATCCCAAAATCTTAAAGTGATAGAAAGGATAAAATCAATGGTTTTATAGTCTTTTCGGTTGTGTTAGAAAGCATTCAAGCATCACTCTAAACGAGTGCCCGAGATTTGTACAAGAGACCTAACAGAATACATTATGAATAAAGAGTACAAGTGACATCAAAGGAAGAGATATGAAAACAAAGTCATGTAGTCCTATTAAGGATCTTACAGAATCTCTAATCTAATATTAATCTAATTCTGCAAACGATTTTTCTCAATCTAAACAGATATTCAAAATCTTTACACTTATCTAACGACATAATCTTCCTAATATATAAAGTTTCTCTTTCACCCTCCTTTAATCACATTGTATTTGAAGAATGATCATGTGATTGGATACATTGGATATAATCCCTTGAGGTATCCTAGAAAAATACGTCTATCATGCTATCCTGGTTGTCAATGTATCTTAAAAAATATCTCTAACCTGCTTGGCTGGTTATTAACTGTCAGGTTTTGGAGTCCATCTCAATTATATCTTGCTCATTTGAGTTTGTGAGAGCCAGTGGTACACTAGGACATAGCTTTTTTTTTTTTATCCAGCTCAGAGGCTTACCAAGTAAGATCGCGCCGTTTAAATAAAATTAAACTTTCAATTTAAGAAAATAACAGGTTGTGTGGCTTGATGATTGTATGGATGATTGAAGGTTTTACATGGATATAGGTAGGTAAGACTTCTATTTTAGAAACAAAATTATGACAGCACTAATCCAATGTAGTACTAAAATGACAGACAGACAAAAAAAAGGACATATGACATGGAGATAAATTATGGAAATCATGTAATTTAAACGTTCTTTCTCAATCTTATTAGGTAATCAATAATTAACCTCATTCATCAAGGATATTTTCCAATAATCAACATCTCTGCATGCATTACAACCATAATCTTCTTTGTATATAATACTATCTGTCCCCGAATTAAGAAAGCTTTGTATTTGATCATGTGGAGAGTATGGAAGAAACTTCATGTTGTCATTTTAACTACAATATACGGCATTAGTTTGGTCAAGAGTCATGAGTCAACGTACATTCTGCTCCTGTTCACTGTCCATATCTATCGATACAACCAACAACATTGGCAAGAACAAGAAAGTCCGGGCTTTTAATCCTCTTTTAAAAAGTATTAGTCGAGACTGTCCAAGGTCAAGTTGGTCAAAAACAAGAAAGTCCGGGCTTTTAATCCTAGATTTTCATAAAATTGAGAAAACCCCACAATTCTAAATGAGGATTTGGGCATATGAGATCTTCGTTTTTGAGGACTCTCCTAACTGATCTCCCTCTATAGAATGTGAGGATCCTCAGATAAAATCGAGGGATATAAAATTTTCAAATATGTAGATTCCTGATTACCAAGAGTAACCTAAGTGAACTACTTTGTAGGCCTTTTTATGTAGTTAGGAGCGTATACAGTGACAGACCCATATAGTGTTAAGAGTGGGCAATTGCCCTTGTCAAACTTCTTTAGTGCACTGGTGATGTCATTTATTTTATCAAGAAGATAACTCATTAAATTACTTTTCTTATTTTTTAACCAAATCTCTCAAATATGTTTATTTTTACCAACTTTTTTCTCTTTCTTTCATACATATCTAAATACTTTTATTACTCTCTTACTATAGCCTTCTTTTCATATTCCTTTTTTTTTTCTTTTTCTTTCTATTAAGCGCATAATCCAAAGCCTCTCAAGTTTGATACCTTTTTTCTTTTCTTTTATTTTTTTGTGCTGATGGAGGGTGTTGTGGGCCTGCGGCCCTTTGGGCAGGACTAATCAAGTTTGGCACTCATTTTATTTGCAAATTTTGAAGATTTAACTGTTTAAATTGTCATTTGATTTTGAATTTTAAATTTCAAATTTAAAATCCAAATTAAATTAGATCTACCTTAATTCTTAAGTAAGAAATTTTATATGGCTAAAACTAAAGGTGCTTAAGGGTTCTATATGCTAATTATATACGTAAAGATTCCATCATCATTAGCATTTTTATCTAAATAATAAAAGATTTGAGCTATGAACTATGGGCCAAAGATCAAGACCTTTTTCATGAAGATCACCTCTATAATATGGGGTTCAAGACAATAAATTAATTTTATATTTTTAATAGAATAATGTGCTTACATGTAATTATGGTAAAATCATGTAATTTATAATTCTTCGATAATCTTTTGGATTCATTACTGAATGTTGTCTGATGTGGAGAGCAATGTAATTTATGATATTTCAGTTCGCTGCATATACAGCCATAGCACATGTGGTATATTGACAAGACCCACTAATGATAGGATGTTTGTTATTAAACAACATTAAAATTTGAATTAATGAGTTTTGTTAGGTCAGACCGATGTTACTTTTCTTACATGAGGGTTCCATCACTCACACGAGGCCCACTATCCTCATCGGAGGGCGGGGTCCTAGTACCCTATATATGGCTGTACTTGTCGATCAGATTAGTTGCCCGGTGGCTGCCTACTCTTTTCAAAGCATTCAAAAAACATCTACTATCCGGACGGTTCATTGAAGGGCCAGTGGTGGGAACTGGGTCACTTTACACATTTTAAGGCGTGGCGCATTATTCTATAAATGCCGAGTCTTACACTAATGCGACACAGAGTTCCGAGTTTGGAAGAAGGAATGCATTTTAAAACCAGCAAAACAACCGCACCCTGCATGCGCTAGTTCGATGAAGAGAGAGAGAGAGAGAGAGAGAGAGAGAGAGAGAGAGGATGCAGTTAATCCGGTTGGACTTCAAACAATGGACCCCACATCTTGGGTCCCACTATCAACATGGTAGAGATGGTCTGCTTTTTTTTTTGAGTTTTTATAGGCACCAGAGGTGACAGGTGCGGCCGGATCCACGTGGCCATACTTAGGTTCACCCTAAAGGGTTGGCGAATGGTTGGATAGGAAAATTAATTCACTACTTAGTCAATAAATATGGTCGGAATTACGTTTTGCTTGGATGATGATTACCGAAAGGTAAGGCCCAATTATCCTTGCTATTTGTGATGGAGGCGCCTTATCAAATTTTTCTGATCATTAATTGAAGATAATTGTAATCCACATTGCCTTATCAAATTTTTATGATCATTAATTGAAGATAATTGTAATCCACATTCTTAATCTGTACAAATCACTTATGATCCAACCATCTAACATGTAGATAATTAAGCTTACCAATTGGATTTGATGATTTTTCATGTGATCGGGTTTCATTTTCACACAATCTGATTCTTTTTGGGTCGCTTGGACACAATTGTAGATTTAGGGGTGCATCGAAGACAACCGTTGTTGGACGGTTATCTTTGGCCCGTACAAATTAAAATATCAGCAAGTAAGGGAAGGGGCTGTCATTTGTGTGTATATGTGGATTCAACATATAAAAATGAGGGATGTATGAATGTCAGTTTTGATGTTAGCTTCTATACTTAATACGTGCGTGCCCGTAAGTGTGTGTTTTGTTGTGAATTTTGACATCAACCATTGTGTACATACATCAATTTAAGATCAACAAAGAACAAATCATGTACAAGAAGAGACACAGAAATTTACGTGATTCACCCAAACAGGGCTACATCCATGGGCACAGAGACGATCATCTTTATTATGACTAATAAAGCAAACAGAGATTCTTACTCTCTTACATTGTCTCTCTTATGTGGTGTGAGAACACCACGGGCAAGAGAGCTCTCACCTCTATTCAGCATAAGATCTAGGGTTACAGACTATACATATATATAATCTCTGCTTTCTTGACCACCAAGAAAGTCCTGGTACAATTACCAAAATACCCTTAACCTTAAACCAGGCATTGGCTAACCTAGTGAACCCAATCGAGTAAATCGGAATACAAGATATAAACCCAACAATCTCCACCTTTGCTTGAATTCCGCACAACTCGAGCCACTAGGAGATAAAACCGGCAATGTCTTCACGTGCTTTGTTGAATGGTATGTCACTGCACTGACGATGTAGACTCTTCCTTCAACATTTTGACATGTTGAACCAGCATATGAACTTTGAGCAAAGTTCATCTTCTTGTCAAACTCCACATCGAATTTAAATCTCGAATCCATTGACAAATCTGAGTGATATCGATATTTGAATCACTCATCATCCTGCCCTATCTTCAACATCACTATGAAAATCCAACCACCACAAGCACCCAAGCAAAATAGATCTGGAATACAAGTCCAGATGACTCCACAATTGCAAAACAACCTTTGCCTCCGAGCGGTCAAAAACTCCATTTGACTTGGCCTCTGATTAATCAAGCAAATGTTTGACAACTGCTAACGCATCAGCTCCTCTTGTTGCTTCTTCATTGACTTGGCTTTGGTAAGATAAACAATATCACATGCGATCCGGAAAAACATGTGAACCCCCAACGAACAACTTCGTTTGAATCAGCAAATCCTTTGCAACTAGGCCAGCGACTCCTACTATTGGGTTTGCAACAACAATCAGGTTAAGTCGACCCAATTTTAACCTGAACCCATATTTGTTCAGATCTCATTCACAAGAGAAATTAGTGCTGCCTAAAAACTCCCTCTTCCTCCTGTAATCAAGATAGGACGTCTCCTGGCAAGGTATACAGATCCAGATTTCTCTTATTTAGGCTAGTGGAGAGCAACAATCTTCTTTTCTCACGATTTCTGCACCAAGCTATAGATCTCATTAATACAAGTATGCTGAAAGAAACAGATCTGAAATCTGACTTTGGATGGCTCCTATATCGCAGAAACAAGTTTTTACGCTCCTAATTAGTCAAACAGCTCGTTGACCACCAAACAGCCAATCACTCTCTTCCATTATGTAGATCTGCTCAAAACAAGTTTGTGGATTTAAATGGATCTCCAATTGGACACCGGATGATCAAGATATCGCAGAAACAAAATTTTGCTGTCGATCTGGTCAAATCTAGTGTTTGATCATATCTCTGCTGACGTTGGCTGACATCAGCGCTCTGCTAGCAGGTTGGACTGCTGCACACGGGTTCAGGTCAAACCAACCCGAACCGACCTGACTTGTCTTTTGCTGAGCTATGCTACTACAGGTTAGGTTGCAACCTGACCCAAAGCCCGAACCTGACCTGCAACTTGTGCTGCTTCCTGGGCTTCCTTGCGAACAAGTTAGGTGTGACACGACTTGAACTAACCCATGAACTGACTCAACTGGGTCTCCACCTTCTTCTTTACGGTTTTTGCAAATAGAAGAAAGCCGGCGCTGTTGCTACTCTTCGGCTGGCTGCGGTGGATAAACGACTGGTGGCTAACAGTGGCGGACGATGCCCTCTCCAGCGATGCTTTGCTTCTTTGTCCGATCCGATGAGGCAGACGCTGAGCAGTGGCACTGACGAAGGAGGGACGATCAGAGCACTGCGGCGCTGTGAAGCGACGGACGATGACGGCGCAGTAGCAATGGCAGGGGTATCCTTTCTTCGGCGAAGACGATCTAAATTTTGGCGATAACCAGCGACGGTAGCAGCAGCGACGGTAGACGGCCTCTACTTCGCGATGAACAGTTTAATGAGGGCTTATACTTACCAGCACACCCAACTTGGCCGTTGGCAATGCGCAGTTGGCACTCTAGACTCTTCCGAACGGTGACAATTTAATTTGTTGGACCGCACAGTCTTTGTCCCCTTGTTGGTAATGGTCTATTTGAATGGAGTGATTTAGAATTTTCACTAATTATTTAAAGACACACATTATAGTTATAACTAACTCTTATAATGCTATTACAAGCAAAAAACTAATTGTTGTTAAGAGATATTTATTGTTTATAAAATTATTAAAAGAGCAAAGAATTAATGATTTTAAGGAAATATTCAAAACAGTTTAAAACTTCTGGCTCTTTCTCAAAAAGATACATGGAAATTTGAATATTTTAAAAAAGTATAAACGATATCCACAATTTTTCCAAAAAGATCCTTTACATTCAAAAAGTTATGAGAAATGACAAAAGTTCCCTTATGAAAATTTTCAGAACTTTTTCTTTAACAAATCATTTAAGAGAAATGATCCAGTCCAACACAACTAACGTACGGGGCCCACTTAAACTATCTGTATGCATGGACAGTTAAACAAGGGGTTTCCAAATGACTTATTCATTAATTGGTTATGAATATCAAAATTAAAATGGCTAGTTTGAAGAGGAAGGAGGGTAATAAAAGATAAGAACCTCTCTTCCGGGGAAATATTTTTGCCATTTCTTGAAAAAAGTTAAGGACAACACTTGATTGAAAGCACGTTGGCAAACATTTATTATCAATTTGAAAGATCCAAATCTTTATGTATTTTTTTTAATGAACAAAAAATTTTATGCTTTCTTGAAAATTCCCCTACTTTTTATTTTATCTTGTTTTATTCTTGGCCAATTTGATATAGACATTCCACCAATCGATTCCACATTAGAATCCTGTCGCGTATGAAATAATTCTAAAATTATATATCTTGAGTGTGCAAATACAAATTAAATGTTTGCATATTTTTTTATTAAAATAAATTTCATAAATCTGCAATATCTTTCTCTTTTTTTATTTTTTTATTTTTTATATGATGAGATGAAGAAAAGAAGATGGAATTATCTGTTTAATAAAAATATTGAAAATGGAATCACAAGACCAAAAAGAAGGAAGATGGATTACTCTGTCGCAGAACCTGGAAGGTGAACCCTGCCGATCAGATTAGCTTTTGTTCGGCAAATGGATCGGATTAGTTGTTTAGTGGCAATGCCCCACTCTTTTCATAGCATTTAAAACACATATATCAAGTTCTATCCGGACGGTTCATTGAAGGGGCAGTGATGGGAAGTGGGTCAGAGTTCATCTTACCACTCTGATCAAATCAATCCAAGAGAATGGTGGTCCACCAAAAGAGATGCTTACTTGTGGTGTTTGCATCAGTTAGAAAACTAAAATGAACACACGCGTGCACACTTTACACATTTTAAGGCATATGTATAATATAATCTATCAATGCCGAATCTCTAACACAGCATGGAGTGGAGTTTGGAAGAAGGAATACATTTTAATACTAGCAAAACAACCGCGCCCTGCCCGCGTTGGTATGATAATGAATGGGGGAGGGAGAGAGAGAGAGAGAGAGAGAGAGAGAGAGAGAGAGACGATGAAGTCCAACCAGTTGGACTCCAAACAATGGACCCCACCTCGTGGGTCCCACCACCAACATGCATGGTGAATGGTTGGATAGGAAAATTAATTCACTACTTATTCAATATGGCCGAAATTTCATTTTGATTTGATGATGATTATTGAAAGGAAAGGGCCAACTGTCGTTGCCATTTGTTATAAGGCGGGTTGTGAGATTTTTATGATCATTAATTGAAGATAACTGTAATCCACATACTCAATCTGTCCAAATCACTTATGATCCAACCATCTAACATGTGGACGACGGTTAGAGGCCCAAAAACTGGCCTTATCAAATGATGGTATCAATCGTTTAAAGTATAGACGGCTATAAGTGAATTAAAGGAGTTCAATCTAAGGGAAAACAAGAATTATATGTGCATACAAAAACTTGCACACAGAATATGTACCGGATGACGTAGTTACCAACTGTATGCTTTTAACTTAGGATGTTGAAAAAAAAAACATTTTAAAAAGGGGCGGTTACCTTTTGGCATTACCCAAAACATTTGAACAACCGGAGATGAAAACAAAAAAAAAAAAAAAAAGAATAAACACACAATGAAAAAAGAAAAAAAAAACACACACACAGAGACAAAAGCATTGCCTAAATAGAAAAAGCAAATTAAAAAAAAAAACATACAACAGCTAGAGATGAAGATCGGAGATGGGGATGGGGATTCAATATTTGTGTTGTGATTTTGACATCACCCGTTGTGCACATTCATCAATTTAAGATCAACAAAGAAACAACCACACAAGAAGAAGAGACATAGATTTATGTAGTTCACCCAAACAGGGCTACATCAACGGACACAGAGACGATCATTTTCACTATCACAAGTAAAGCATACAAGACTCTCACTCTCTCGTATCGTCTCTCCTACGTTGTGCGAAAACAACACGGGCAAGAGAGCTCTCACCTCTCTTCAGCTTAAAATCTAGGGTTACAGATTAAACAAATATATAATCTCCGCTTTCTTTGCTACCAAGAAAGCCCCGGTATAATTACCAAAACACGCTTGATATTAAATCAATCCCTGGTTAACCCAATGGACTATCCGGCTAAACCGGAATACAAGACATAAACCCAACAATTTGTCCTAGCCTTGGGAGATGCAGATTGAGGGTAGAGGTCAGATCTAAAAGTTGAAGATGGGGCAGATATGTTTTGGCTGTGGGAGATGTTGTTCGGAGACAGAGATGGGAGAGCTTGAGATGGGGTAGCTCTGTCTTGTCATGGAAGCTGCTATTCGGAGACGAAGATGAGAGAGCTGGAGATGGGGCAGATTTGTCTTACCATGGGAGATACTATTCGAAGACAGAGATGGAAGAGATGGGGCAAACCTGTCTTTGGCCGGTTTCTCTTTGTTCATCTAGGGGTAGATAAATGGTTGCAAGAGGAGATTTTGACTAGGTAAGGTTGACTATTAGGTACGGTTGAATTTGGGTAGGGATTCGTACACAAAAAGTTAACCACCCATTTTTCAAATGTTTTTCCAACATTTTCAATCAAAAGTGCATAGTTGGCAATCACATTATCCGATGTGCATTCTATGTGAAAATTTCCGTGTGCACATATAATTCCTGAAGGGAAAATCACTTTGCTTGACATCCTAATAGCGCTTTAAACCAATTAATAATCCTTCCACCAATATCAAAATGGAGACAGTTCTAGTTTCGGGAGAGGATTAAGGGTTTGTGTGTACATGTCTATTCAACATAGGTGAGCCCATATAAAATGCGAGGGATGTATGAAAGTTAATAGTGATATTTAGCTTAAATTTTACAAACACTTAAATTGTTCGGGTGGTTAAAAAGTTCAGTAATGAGCTGGACATCCCACCTTTAAATTGTTTGGGGCCTTATACAGTGTTAGAAGGTGATGTTGTATATTTGAGATTTTACCAATGATCAAGCCTTGGTTAGCAAGTTCTTTGTCATTAAAAAAAATTTAGCTTCTATATGTATGTGTGCATGTGTGTTCCTTTGTGATGATCTGCTTAATGAGGGCCTTGTTTAATTTGCATTATGATGTGTGTGACAAATTAGGAAGGTATTCTACCAAAATAATAATAGTAATAAGAAAGCGGGTAGGATGTGATGGGACTAAATGGATAGGCGGTTGGTGAAGCCTCATACATTACTTTCAATATATCTAAAATGAACAAGACCAAAATTACAATAGAGGTTTTGTATTGCAATAAGATATACTTACACTTACCATCCATGTGTGGTTCCTATACATCCAGCACACCTAAGTTGGCACTCTGGTCTCGTCCGCATCATTTTTAAGACTGAAGTTAAAGTACTCATTCTTAAGAAAGTTATGCGCCACATTACAAAGATGACAATTTGATAGATGACACACTATTTAACCCATTGTTAGGTAATGGTCTTGAATATCATTTTGAATGGAGTGATTTAGAATTTTCATTAATTATTTAGAAAAACACGTTCTAGATATAACTAACTCTTATGCACTATGGCGAGCAAACAAAAAAAAAAATTGTTGTTAAGAAATATTATAATTTATAAAATTATCGAAAGAGCGAAGAACTTATAATAGTTTTTATTTTATTTTATTTTGCTCTTGGCTGCACACTTATTGATTTAGACATTCCACCAATTGATTCCCCACTAGAATTTTCGCCGTGTAAGAAATAACTTTGATAATTGGTAGGTAACTTGTCCAATCATGATGACTTTTGGGCCACCGGGATGATAAAAAAGGAGATCCATTGGTGTTCCATCTTAATTTCACTGACAAGATCACCCAAGAAAGATATAGAAGCAAATTTTTATGTTTGGCTATACAAGCAATTGAAAGTCACGCGGCCGCATATACTAATCATGTCCTTAACTAGCGGAGCATTAACAAAGAAAATATAAAAGCATATTTGGTACGGTGATCTATTGGACTGTTATTCATGGTTATATGTAAAAAGTATATAACGCTATCAACATTAAAGGTAATCTCAATATGTGGAATAAAACTTTGATAATGATGATGACGAATAATTAACATTAAAATTATAATTTAAATTTACTTGGCGCCCCTACAAACAGAGTTCCTCCCCAGTGCTTAACAGTGGTTTTGAAACAATGTGAATGAGTTAGATTAAGCAAAAGCAAGCAAATGGAGGTTAGTTTCCATATTAAAACATTTCAGAGAACGAATTGTGAAGGGCAATAAAATTTTACGTATTTGTGGGAGAACATTGATTTTCACATGCATAGATGGTCAAAATCTTTGATGGGCTGCAACTTAACAACTAACTGTTGGATCACATCATATGGCAAAAAGATTTTGAGGCAAATATTGATGATTCGTGCATCCAACTTACTATATATCCTCCATTTTTGTTTTATTTTTTTAGGGGGAGAGTACTGTTTGATGGGAAGAGTATGCTAGAATCATGAAGTTAAAAGAGCCTGTGTGTCCTTTTATAGTTAAATAATATGAATTAGGAGCAAAATTTTAATAATGAAAAAGGTGCAGCTCATGTATGCACTTTCTCTATTCAAGGGAGATGTCTTAAAAGTGTTATAATGAATTTAATAGGGTAAGTGAAAACCGATTTTTATATATATCTCTTATATCTTAATGGGGAGTCGTGATTCAGTTATGTATAGATTATATAGGTGTAATCCCTTCAGGTTTTTAATAGTCTCTACATCTCTCGTTGTGTTCATTTAATTAGCATATAAACTAACTTCAAGAAACTTACACACCACACTTGCATCCATATTTATTTTATGGGACAATATTTATGTATATATGTCCTTCACCATTTTCGTGAGGGATACTTCTTTTTTAAAACGTATTAATATGCAAAGGAACAAAACTTCATACCTTTTTATCCTTGATAGGTCTAAAAAAGAAAGTGTCCCTCACTAAAATGGTGAGGGCTATATGCACATGAAGACTCCTCTTATTTATAATCACCTTTTATGACCTTAACTGATTGCTCGTATATCTTGGTTTCTAATGCAATCGCTAAGAGCCGCCATTTTCGTGAGGGATGCTTCTTTTTTGGAAAGTATTAATATGTAAAAGGACAAAACTTTATACCTTTTTATCCTTGATAGGTCCAAAAAAAAAAAGTGTTCCTCACTAAAATGGTGAGGGATATATGCACATGAAGGCTCTTCTTATTTATAATCACCTTTTATAGCCTTAACTGATTGCTCATCTATCTTGGTTTCTACTGCAATCGCTAAGAGCAGAGGAGCTTCCTTTTTTTTCTTGTGTGGGAAAGGGGGGGGGGAGTGAAATGGATCCCCAAGGAGAAGATTTGCATTTGTTTTCCTACTTATTCATTGTTTTAATGTCTCAATGATTTAGCTTTAGAGCTATCCCAATTTCCATTGAGATAATCCAGGATAAGAGAACTTCTCTGCACACAGGATATTTTGGTGCTGTTGCAGTGTAAGCAATTTTAAACGTATGGGCGATATTTGAATTCAATATTATGATTTTGGCGACAATAGCACAAAATTAAATATTACAAGATATCATGACATTTTCAAGATTTGCCGACAATTGAGAATCTTTCATTTCTTTAATATGTTTTTTTTTTATAGCTTTCTTAGAAATCTATAACAATTTGTGGCATGGACAATTAGGACCCTAATGGAGAACTTTGACGTGGACAGTGTACAATTACTGGAAGAAAATTTTCTCTCCATGTATTTTGCTTCATCAGTAAGAAAGGAAAGTCTTTACATGAAAAGGAGGCAGTAGTAAGAACATAAATTAGTAAAAACTTCTTCCTCCACGCAAGTGAGCAAGGCTCTCCATGTGCAATATTTTGAAAAAGATATGGTCTAATAAAAAAGTAATATATTAAGAGGTCAGTTTGTGGTTAATAACAATAACAATGACAGACTGCTGGGAGGATGATGGGATCACCGCATCTACATTCTACACGGTTCAACAGTGCCTGCAAGCATTCATACATTGGCTTTTATGTTAACGTATGTGTGATATCGCATTTGATTAAGCAGCTAGCAAGCAACATCTGATGATGAGTTTATATAAAAAATTAGTGAATGATTTTCGACTTGCCCCTTTTAAGAGTTTCTTCATTTGTGAATTCCACTAATTAAAGAGCTGGGTTGTCAGCTAAGAATCCACACAAAATTCCAAGTGTAATACTCGTTGGTAAAATAAAGGACATAAATGGATCAATTCATATACAAATGCACAAAATTTACGTGGTCCACCTAACGAGGGCTACATCCACAAAGATGTTATTATTTTTACTAAGAAAAGTAGACAAAAAGTAACAGCTTATAATCAGCTTGATTACAAGAAAATAACCAAAATACCCTTACCACAGAACCACCCTATCTCGACTTAACCTAACTAATGTGGCCTAGTGAATCGCACAGAAAATATTGGTCCTAGGTGTTGCTCCTAAGCCCCCGGTAGGGCGTGCTGCCCCCTCTACCCCTATCAAGCTCAGCGTGGAGCTTAACCCGCATTAGAGGGAGATATGTTAAAACTGAATGCAAAACATATCTGCACAACAATACTGACAAGCCAATGAATTGGATTTAAATCCAAATCATTCAAAATTATAGTTTCGATTCGGGAGTATGTTGAATGTTGAGCAAAACTTCAACTGTTTGGTGAGCCAACTTTCAATTTGATACCAGGTGATCCATTAGGGGACCAAATTAGTAAATAAACTTGAGATGGATCGCCTACTCTACAGGTTCTTGAGCCATATTTCAATCATGTGTTTATGGGTGATAAATCTTGGAGTACGTATTTATAATGCAAAATGCTTTAGGGAATGCAGATTGTGGTTTGGATTGGAGAACAGTGTCTAACTCCTCTATTTTTTTTGGTATAAAAATAATTTATTAAAAGAGAGGCAAGGACAAGCACAGAACAAAACAAACAAAAAAGAAAACTTCAAAGCTTACAAAATTAACACAAGTAAGCTTAGAAGTTTCAAAGAATAATTTAAATTAGAATGGATATTTTTCTATATTAATCATAGATAATAATTAGTTCATACGCCTTTAAGACGGTGGCTCAATTGATTTGAGCCTTGCGTTTGCTCCCTAAGTTTTAAATTTGACTCATGTTCCCTATGTTATCCAGATACTATGTGTATGACTATGTATATATTCTTTAGAAAATAATCTTTGCTCGCCAAAATCGGATAACCCTGGGCTCGAAAAGTAAAGGTCCGAAAGCTAAATTGCTGAAGAGTACTCTAGGCCATAAAAAATAATAATAATCAGGTCATATTAGATTATATATTTGCTAGCTATTTTATTTCCTATAACTTACTATGTTGGTACCACCAATACAATCCCAAGGATGGAAAGATGGTTTTAAAAACAAGAATTGGGGCATTGCATCGGGCCACGGCCAATACCATGAGTTGGTCCATAGATTGGTCCTAAAGCAATATCTGAGGTTTTAAATTTGTCTTTATAAAATGAGAAAATATTTCTCGACTTGAAATACATTATATCTATTAATAGAAAGTTTCTGACTTTTATTTAAGATACAAAGCGCCCATTAAACCAATCAATGAAAAATATAGAGTCATTATCTAATAATGATTTCGGACATACTACAAGAAAATATACTTTTAGTGTCGAGCTATTAGCAGGGCCAGTAATAGGCGCCAGTAAATGTCACTTATAGTGGTGGGCAGAGATTAACCCTGAAAAAAAATCATTTTATAGCGGCAGCCAAAATTATGTTTTAACGGCAGCTACCAGTCCCGGTAAAAGTATACTTTCTTATAGTGACGTGATTAGCTGCAAGGGGACACCCAATGGTCCAAAGTCTCTAACTCCAAATAAAGCAAGCTAGGAATCTAGTTTTGAATTCGGAAGAAATTTGGATCCTTGTTTAGATCCATGCATGTATAATATCGGACCCCCAACATTCGGATCCAGAACTGGAGCTATGTATGTCCGGACCTAACTATCCGAATTCAAGCTTATTACATTCATATATTAAATACAAATAGGTTGTAAGAGCCTATATAACTTGCATTATATTCATATTTCAAAGTTTACGTAGCATTAATCATATATCATATAATAATTCAACTGGGACTCGAGGGAATGGCCTGTTGGTAGGCAACTCATTTCTCATAACCTAGTAGGTGCTTTAATTTCCCTCCCTGTTGGCCAATAAGCCTTCAAAAAATAATAATAATAATAAATAAAACTCACTGTATTTTTTAAAAATATTATTGTGAAGCTCTTTATCCAATTATACTATAGCACTCCACATCTTATTTTGGATCTACATCGAGAACTGAATCTAATTTTTTAAAGTTATTATCAGTCTAATACAATATATAGGTTCCGAATTGGAATTTGAATCCAGTTTTGAAAATCATGGTTCTCCTTTGGATCTGACCTATTTGCAATCCTACTTCGAAAATAGGTAGAATTCACTGTGGGTCAAGCCTGCTACAACAGATAAGATATTGGTAGGCTCTATTGCACACCGAAACTCAAGTGGAGGCTTTTGATCTTCCATCCACTGGCCCTGTCGAGCATTATCAACCATATGATTGATGGCTTTGAAATAATAGCTCCCTTTGTTTGTTAACTGTCCACTAAGATATCATGGGTTAGATGGATGCTAATATCTCCAATGAAACTAGACAGTCAAAGTTCTTCCTTGAGCATTTTGTGCCAATGGACCTCACCAAGAAAACAGCTTTCTTTTAGCTTCGAGTTTCCTCTACTTGCCACAAGCATGTCGGCAAGGATCGAACCTGCGAATTTGTGATTTCCTTATTTAATTGAAAGGAACCCACTATTGGGCATGTTGGGTTGCAAGTTTGATGGGTTGGATCAAGTTATTTGCCCAATTCTATGCCCAAGAAAATATTGTGAACAAGTCATCCGCATCGTGACCAATTGATTATCTACACATCCATACATGGATGTGCGATGGCGCAAAACTCATCTTGACTGGTCCAAAAAGAAGCATAGATATTAAAGCCGAAGATTAACTGTTAGAGATTATGAACAAATTTACATGTAAAACTGAATTTGCGTGCGGGCTTTGAATTTGGCCTAACCCAAGTTGCACAATAGCATTGATCAGCAACAGTCTTATGTTGTCATTAACCGCATTTCAGCTGAGAGAAATTTTCTTGTATGGGAATCTCCGCATGTGATAATATGTGCCCAGTGCCAGACAAATAAGACATCCCATACAAGAAATGAATACACCTCAACTCATGCCCGTTCTTTTTAGTTCTTTGCCAATCAATGAAACCTCTACAAAGTAGAAGGCGGCTATGAGAAACCATCTTTAGCTTCATATCCATGTCTGTGTACTCCCCAAGAAACGTTTTTAATTTTCCATTATTCCACAGTTTCTAAAACCGTTGGAGAAATATAATCCCGTTTCAAATTAACCGAACTCTGTTTCGGGCCTAGAGGGTTCCCGTAATGTCTCTCTTGTAATGCAACGTGGCAGTGGTCCATGCACAACTCAAATTGTCTTCTACCAAAGGTTAAAAAAGTAAAATTGTGTTCTACCAAAGGGAAAAGAAAGCCAAATTGTCTTCTACCGAAAAAAAAAAAATCAAATTGTCTTCGACCGAAGGGACAAAAGAATGTAAAATTGTCTTCTACCGAAGGTAAAAGAAGTCAAACTGTCTTCTACAAAAGGGCAAAAACAGTCAAATTGTCTACCCCAAGAAATGAGGAGAAAATTAGAGGTCGAGGATTTTCTTGCAAAGCCACACTTCTAGTAAAAAAAAAAAAAAGAAATTTTACTATCTCAAATTTCAAGAAAAACGACGGCCATACGTAGTCGTTTTTTTAGGCATTATTTTTTCAAAAATTGACAGTCTAGTGTTTCTAAAAATCATGACGGCCTCGTACCATCATTTTTTACGAATTTTAATATTGTGAATTTCTTTGCAGAGAACAAATAACTTTTCTTAGTAGTGGATCTCCTCTTTGTTTGAATTTAAAGGTAGTAAATTATATACAAGAGAACTATTTTAGAAACGAATGAAATTTATGATTAGATATTAAAATATCAAATTTTATTAATAAAAATGTTCAATTACATTATAGAAAAGAGTGTTTTCTCCACATCTTTTCTCTTATATTTTTTTGCAAAAGTTGGATGAGAAAATCCAAACGGGAGAAAATATATTTTACTTAAAAAAAAATAAACTCCTCGTGCTTCTTTGTCCAAATGGGCAGTAATCCATGATCCACAAGGTCATCAAATGCCCATGCACTCTCTTTCCCAGGGTGGTTCCCATGCTACCACTATGGTAGTGAAATGAAGAGTTGCACCATTATGAGGTAAAACAAAAATGAATTTTAATTTTCTTTCAATCTTAAAAATAGAAGGCAAAACAGAATTTTTTGGGCTCATTAATGCGCCTAGCAGATACAAAGAAAACTTTAAAATCTAGCCATGTGTTTTAAGTGTAAATTCATCGAATGCTATCGACCATCCATTTCATATCCTAAATAAAATAGTCGACACCATCAAATATGCTATTCTTCCAAGTTAGATAGACATAAATCCTCCGGTAAGGCTCACAATACTCTAATTTAAGCATTAGCAGAGAGATTCTAGTAGGGGAAGGTGGAGAGGCTTTGGAATATAAAAGTTTCTTGTCGAGGAATGTACAGTTTCCAAAGCCCTCAGCTCTCCTTCAATGTAGTGCGAGCCCATGTAGAACCAACCATGTCTGACTAACATAAATGGCTGAAGCAATTATATTTTCCGAAGATAAGGTGCAGGAGAATCAGGGTCTGTGGATACAAAGATGAGGCAGTCGATGGACCTGGGTCCAGCCCAGATCACAGAACTCAAATATAATAGTGCTACATTTATACTATCAAACAGTCCATCTATGAATTTACATAAGGGTCCTTGGAAATTTTAATTCTTTTTTTAATAAAATTAAGACTCTGTCTTCATCTATGAATGTTGAATTTCATCTTGTGTTTTAATCGACAAACAGGATGGCAAAGTTGGGGGTGGATAGAAATGTTCCTTTGTTTGCTCCTTTGTAATTTGTTTTTATGCATTGGTATTTAGCTCTTACACCTTTGCATGTTTTTTTTTTTGGTGTTTTATCCTTAATTTATACTTATTTAAATCTTTAATCTTGTCTATCGTTACAATTTAAAAAAAAAAAAGGAAAAACTATCAAATAGTCCAGTAGATATAACGACAATCTCAACTTATGGCCCAAAACTGTTATTAAGCCTAACGTTAAACCATCATCACACTCAGGCCCTTAAATTGGGCTTGATCCTTCCCCCAAGCAGACTTAAGAACCCCACAATCCATGTACATAGGCTCGGGTCTAGGTACCAAGGCAAGGCTTGAGTTTGACTTTATTAGAGTCTGTTAAGATGATTTGAATGTTAGCTAATTCGTAGGTTATGGACAAAACTTAGGATCCAATTGAGTTGTAATTTTATATTTCTTTTAGTATGGACTATAACTTATGTCGTCGGAAGAGTTGATATGAGGAAATCGAAGAAAAGCAGAATTTTAGTGAAGAAAAAGAAGCCGAGACAGAAAGTCAGTTTGCTCAAGCGAACCTAGGGCTCACTATAATAGAACTAATCGAGTTACCTAGATAGAACTTAAGTTCGCTCGAGCAAACCAGCTGCAATTTCAGAAACCTAGTTTTGCATGAATTAAGTTTTGTTTTCTGCTAGGATTACCTGCTTGAGTCTCAAGTGTGCCCTAACTCTAATGCACAAATATTGGGCTATTTAAAGGGTTATTTACTTAACCCTATGTACCACATGTCTATGTTTTAAACCTAAGAAACATATTGGAGATCCCTCTTTTTCTCTAAAGCATTCATTAGAGAGCTGTGTTGACTTGAATGGCATATAGAGAATTGTTGCTTTTACTCTTATAAAAGATTTGTTTACCTTACATATTCAATATGTGTTGATTCAAGCACAGAAAATAGTGAACAGCGTTGTTGTCGACAAAAAGAATACTACAGTCCTTCGGTTGTGGCAAATTGGAGAAGGGCTTGTAAGTATCTTGTAACTGTTTAATTATTCTAGTGTTTAGTTTCAATTGGACAGAGTGATAAATCTGGTGATTTCTCTTATGTTGGAGTTTGTCACGTTAAAAAATTGTTGCATCTTTTTCTTATTATTGATTGATTTACGGTTTTTTTTATTTTTCGCCATTGTTAATTGAACTGTACTTTAGAAATCAGAATGGTACCTTGAGCCCTTTATCTTTAAAGGTTCTAAAAAACCCTCATAGTTGTTATCTGACCCAAACTCAGTCACATATGAGCAGATCCAGCCCATTAACATAAAAACATCAACATGTCATCATTTTCCCTAACCATTTCTTCGCTCCTTGTCCACCATTAAGTGGTTCTGATTTCACAACAGGAATTCATCTTCTTTTTTTTTTTTTTTAACACCATCATCAATAATGGGCCTAGTTTCGAAAAATACAGATCGGTAAAGTGTACAGCATCCCTAGTGGTCCAACTCCAAATATTGCTTCATAAAAATATAATCAATTTGGCAATCCCCATAGCAGATTGAAAAACAGTACACCATGAGAGCACAAATGACGTAAGTGCGTGTGTGACATTGACATGCAATCCTAACTATTCATTTCTGTAGTGAGGTGCAATCCTAACTATTCATTTCTGTAGTGCCGCGATCCATGATAAAATAAGCAGAAGACAGTCCCTTCCATTTCTCTAGAATGTATGTTGACGCAAGAAAGCTCCGAGTTAACCTTTCCTTCCTTTGTGCTGCCCTTTACACATTTAAAGCCCGAAAGTTTGTCCAGGACCAACGCGCATGGTGCTTGAATTAAAATAATGCAGCGCAAAAGAGCTTATGCCGATTACACTCGATCTTCTCCTCCATATTGTTTGTAAACCACCACCGTCCTCTTCTTCCCTTTATATATTTTTTCCCAATCAACAATCTCCAAAGCACCCACACAGAGAGCCAGAGGGAAGGAAATAGGAATCTGGGTCGAATCAAGATCTCCTCCTTCAGTTTCAGATCATCTTTTTTTCTTAAAGTAGAGACACTGAGAGATTAGAAAGAGAACAGAAGATCTCTTCCTAAATAGTAGAAGTACTACCCCACAAGAGAGAAAAGGAGAGATTTTTAATGGTTGACTCAAGAGGAGATATTCCTAAACTGCTGGAAAGCATGAATTACGTTGCACCCAATTTTCATTTCCAGCAAGGTGATGAGATGTACTATCAGACTTCCTTATCCCTGCTGCAACAGCAGCAGCAGCAGCAGCAGCAGCAGCAACAGGCAATTCAAGATATGTTCGTCGTGGGTCCTTCCGTCGGTGTCGATGATCGCCACCCATCTGTTAAGGTTCATACAGCCCCACGCAGGAACATGGGTGCACCAGTGACCGTCAATGACGAACCTAACGATGATATTCGGAGCAATAAGAAGAGGAAGATCATCCACAGGGATGTAGAGCGCCAGCGCAGGCATGAGATGGCGATGCTCTATGCGTCTTTGCGGTCGCTTCTCCCCATTGAATATCTCAAGGCAACAAAACCCAACAAACCCATCCTCCTTTTTCCTTCACCTTTCTCTTTTTATCTAAGGTTTCATTCTTTACGAGATATGTTAAGCAATAATAAAACAGACACAGGGAGTTCTCAACTTCTAGAATTTATCTAATAGAGCACTTGGTCCGATCTTGGTTGCCTCTCGATTTAAGTTTTTTTTTTTTTTTTTAATCTGGATTTTGGATGGTTTTGTAGGGTAAGCGGTCGATATCGGATCACATGAATGAGGCTGCGAATTACATAAAGCACCAGCAGAAGAAGATCAAGGAGCTGACGGAGAGGCGAGATTCTCTGAGAAGGATTGTATTGCCTCCCTCATCAAATCCTGACGCTCTCCGCATGAATGGGGGCTTCCCCGCACCTTGTGTAACGGTCGCGCCTTGTTTGGTGGGCGTGGAGGTGATGATCGGCAGTGGTTCGCTCCTGGATGGAGTCCCACTGGCGACGGTGATACAAGTGCTTGAGGAAGAAGAAGGGCTACCTGTTCTTAGCTGTGTCTTTACAAACGTAAATGAGCAGTTGATTTACACCCTCCAATGTCAGGTAAGGATCTCTTTGTGTTTTGTTTCTTCAAATCCATTAGATTGGATTTTAATTTTAAGGGATGCCTTTCTTCTACAGGTTGATGATCAGAAAGAGCTTGATTTGCGCGGGTTGCAACAGAAGCTGATGGATTTAATTCTGCCCTCCTGTTAGATTCCAAGGTGCTCTTGATTATTCTTGAACTAGAAAAAAAAAACAGTCATTTGGTATATTCTCTTAATTTGCCTCCCATAACTTGCTCGACAACAACAGAAAACGGTATAGAAATCTCTCCTTAGAATTAGGGTTTTCTACATGCGCTAACAATACAAAACTCTCAGGTCTAGGGTCTTTTAGATGTAACAAGGAAAATAATCGCTCACTGCCTCCAATAACTTGATCGCTTAAAATTAGGGTTTCTACATGTACTGGTGATATAAAACTCTCCTGCAAGTTAAAGGTTTCTTAGGATTTCTCTTGGCTGGTTAGGGTTTGCATGTAAAATTAGAAGTCTCTTTTTCTCAGCTCATGCAAATATTCATGTAGTGTAACCAATCAACTCCTTGCGTTGTTGGGTATTCCCCATGGTCTCACAGTTTTTTAGGGCTATTTTCTTCTTGAGAATGTTGTGTCTAGTATGGTTTTTTGATTAACTGGGCAATGGTATGACATCGAAGTTTTCATTTCATCTTGTATGCAATTCCAATGGATCAAATTGAGCTAGGTAGAAAAATATTA
This sequence comes from Sextonia rubra, assembly GCA_037013555.1. Taxonomy (NCBI): domain Eukaryota; kingdom Viridiplantae; phylum Streptophyta; class Magnoliopsida; order Laurales; family Lauraceae; genus Sextonia; species Sextonia rubra. Next base: position 10,490,252 of record JASUAD010000009.1, read on the forward strand.
GAAGATTCAATTTCACGACCTTTTGTCACACAAAATTAAGGAAAAAAAAAGAAACTGAACTTAGAAAATTCTTTTTTTTTTCCATCTTGTTTCAAATTAATTCTCTCATCTTGAGAAATTATCTATCCTCAGTAAATTTTAATGGGTCAAAATCATCAAACTTTATTTCCATAATTAGATAAATCAAACATGTTTTTTTAGGGAAATATTCTCCAATGCACTACACAAGTGCACTGTGATTTGGACCTCCCTGTCCTGCATATGCAGAGTTGAGCACCTCTGGGATGGTCTAATTGTGTTTCGCGCATGTGAGCAGTGTGCAGCCGAACATATACAAATAATTAGTAATTCGACTCTTACTTTTGAAATAGTTGCCTCATATTAATGATAAAAACAAATCAGATTATAAATTGTTGTTCATGGAAACTGGTCAACTATTACAACCATAAATGGTTTTCATCCCAAAATCTGATTTTGCAAGGGGGAAAATGTGAAGTTCGTCTCTAGCTTAAAATAGTGAAGACAACGTACGAAATCTAAATACACTGAGTTCTTGACAAGAATCAAAATAATAAATGATTTATCTCTATCATCAATCTATTAGGCACAATCATGCTTAAACTGCTTTAGAATTGAATGGTTACAAACATCTTCTTGTGATTATCTAAGGACACTCTACGGTGGCAGGCATGTTAAATACTGTTAGGTGAAGATTTCTTTTATGGTGGCACATGAGAAAGACGAGCTAGGAGGAAGCTTGTACAAGCCCGGTCAGTAATTCTTGGCGTAGAATAATCTAGCCAATAGCTATGAAACACAGGCCGAGGCCATCCATAAATAAAATGTTTGATCCATATGCACAAATACAGGCCAAATCATGACCATGTAGGTAATAGGCTATAAAATAGGTCAACCATCATCATTGCCTTCTACATCACCACCACCACCACCGTCATTATTGTCATCGTCATCATCATCATCATCATCTTCTTCTTCTTAAGCCCGTTGCACACCACTAGTGTTTGCTAAAGTAGTTTACTATTAACTCTAAACTAGGAATATTCAAAAATTTACTATTGAAAATTCATTATCAACATCTTCCGAGTCATATAAGAAATGCTGAACTTAAATCCCCCACTTATTTTCCTAGTTACTTCCTAGTGGTTCACATCTATCTAAAATGTGATGGAAGCTGCATCCAAAATACATGTGAACCACAAAAGGCACTAGTAAGTAATTAGGAGAGTAATGGGGGTGAAAGTGTAACATTGTTCGAGTCATGTTGCATCCATAAAGTGTCTGCTAAAGTAACTCTATTATTGTGCTAAGTAGCTGTGTCCGAAACTTCATCCTCAACACCATCGTCATTGTCATTATAATCTCTCTCTTTCTCTGTGTGTGAATGCAGAAAGGAGTGCAAGTAAAAGACACCACAAAGAAACATTTGGCACTGATATCCAAAGTCAATGTCATTCATAGAAGCATGGTAACATTCGAGATTAGTTTGTGTAAAGGAGAACAAATGAATAGGCAGCAACACAACCGACAGGTGTTCCTAATTGAAACAACCATAGAAAGTTACAGTTGTGTTCTCTTTAGTAATGAAGTTCCAGTAATGTTACAAACAACGCTAACCCCACTTCCCAGCACCCAATGAGCCGTATGTTCAAGATTAACTTGTTCTAACATACCTACAAAAGGATAAAACGGCTTTCAAGGTTAGCTTTGACTATTGTTTACTATTGTGATCTTCCAAAAGATTCCTAGTCGCACATTGGGCCCCCACATATTTTAGGCTACCTATTTCATTTTTATTCACCATAAGAACTTTGTATCAATTGAAGTATTAGGGCAACAATTCGTTTCTGATGCATTCCGCCAAAAAAAAATTATACAACTAAAGATTTTATGATAAAAGTATTAGTGAACCAAGTTGCAATGCCGGCCCATTAGTCTTACAATGTTTTGATTATATAGAAAACTAAGATTTCATTTTTCTTCTTACTTTATTCACAGTGCAATGCTGTTCCAATCTAAATTAGATTGTTTCTAGTGACAGTTGACGTGTGTATTCTCCATATTGTATTTACTGTTTTCTGAGTGTAAGTACTGACTTAAAGGCATGCTTCTTCTACATTATTCTGTGGAAGAGTGACAACGAAACTACTGGAAGTATATATGGTGAGTGGGACTTTTAAATTATTACGGAATGATCAGTGCGAAGAAATCTTTTGCACTATAGTGTGTGATAAAGGTCCCCAACTTCGATGCAGATGCTTTGAGGATAGAGGGACGACCAACAGGCAACAAGTGTAGGCTTTTCCCATCAATCATTTTGATCGAATGATCCATAACCAGCCAACTGAAATCACTAGATGGATGATTGCATTAAGCTTAATTGAAGCTTCCATGTTACAGATTTTTTTTATTGATAACTAAGATCATCTGATTGCAAAACCATGTGAATAGTGTGTTAGCTGGACGTCTCCAATCAAGGCGATAAAGAGGGGTCTTAGTTCATCCATGGTAGGCCCACCCTAAACAATTGTCCAAACTATTCAAAGGTTGGCCCTATGTCATGTCTGAAAACCTTTCCATAATACTATGGCCTGGATGTATTATATATGCTTCAGCATGAGTCTTTCCTCTTACATGGAGATAACAACAGACATTTCCTAGAAACAAGCTCAAAATCATCATGTAAAAACTTTTCCTTCTCGTTGAAAAAATCTTCTAGATACTTGAATTTTACACTTTTTAGTGGAACACACCCCAACACACGGTTTTAGTTTTCTTATAACATGTGTTTCATACAAGATGAGACTTTGGGCAAAAGCTTGAGTAACTGAAGTAAATAATATTTGGTTGATGTCCCTCTCCTTCAATATTTGTAGAATTATTAGACGTTCCCTTGGACAAATAGTGAAAAATGGGTGGATGATCATCTTAAAATCCCTTATTTGCTTCATACAACTCTACCCTAACCTTTTTTCCCCTTTGCCTGGTTTTGTAGGTTAGGAGGGATGAAGTCCTCTCCTCAAGGTTGCAAAATAGAATATTGTGCAATGGAATATCATCTCTAACGAAGCCTTGCTCTTTAGAAAAATGGAATAATAGCTTCAAATATATATTGCGACTTTTTTTTCGCTAAAGATATATATTGTGACTTTTTTGTTTTGGGGGGCTAGAAATATATTGTGACTCTTTATTCAGAAGTTAGTGTGCATGAAATGACCAGATTACGTACTTGCAATTACTTGAAAGTTTATGTAAAAAGAGCTTGTCATTATTATATAGGAAATCCAAATAAATATGCCAGGAATTGTTACTATGAAGTTTCCCCAGTGATTTCTAACACTCCTTTGCCATCTTTGATCACATGGTGTGTAAAAAATTCACCAAATGCACATTTGCAGGGGATATGTTATAGAATGCCATCTGATGCCAAGTTACTATTTAAAATTTTTTAAAACTAAAAGTCTTGTTTCGGGGCTCCAGTGCAACACCAATATTATAAAACACAGGGACATATATATTAACCACTGTGTTTTTTAACCGTTACAAATTACCACTTTCCTTATTGCTTTTACAAATAACCTGTCAACTGATTGATAAAATTTACAATATCTTTTTTTTAAAAAAATAAATCTTGTAGATCTAACTTAGATTCAAACAAAAATAAAAGATTGTTCAGTTGGTTGGGTGGTAACTGTGCATGTCACCTATCAGTTAGGAATCAATCCCTTGGTATGCTTCACTTCCCACGTGATTGAACTATGCTTCTCTTCCCACATGATTGGACTATCATTCCCAATTTGTGAGCTTCCTCTTTCTACTTGTATGGACTCTCTTGCTATCCAACACCCCTGGGTGGGCTATCCATTTTTTCTTATTTAGACTAAATTCAAGCAATAATTTGAAAAGACCAATACGCTTAAGTCAATCGAAATGTGTTAGATCTCTCTATTTAATCCGAATTTGATTGTATTTTTTTCCCTTAAAAAATAAAAAAAAATCATCCTTGGACAATTAATTGAATTGGTCGCAAACCAACTTCTAACTATTTGTCAAGGTGATGGGGCAGGATTTTCACATTAATAGAGGTCATTTGTATAACAAAAAATGGTAGGTACTTTGTTTATTTATAATTGTACCAAAAAAGATTGTTATAAGTAAGTTCTCCTAATTAAATAGGTGACATCTCCTCCCAACCATTCCAAGCCTGCTCCATGGATTCTGAAAACAAACCACTTATATCAGACACTAACTTGTATGTATTGGCCCTTTACCAAAAAAACTTGTATGTGTTGGCCCCACATGTCATTTAGGTTGTCCAGGGTCTTTCCATGTGTGTGGCTTTCCTTCTCACTTCCTGCGCTTCGTTTTACCACTTGTGTTGTGGTCTCTCCTCGGTATTGCAAGTTAGCCAATCTAGGGTGTAATGTGGAAAGTGAAGGTGTGGAAGTGCCCAGGGTATTAAACACCCAATCTCCCTATGTGATGCATACATCTTGTTTTCAATGAGGACTTGTTTGTGCAACAACATATTTTGTGTTTTCTCGTTTTGTGTACACGGGAGAAAAGAATCTACACACATTCTTACTCCTCCAATGAAAATGGAAAATTGAAATCCTTTATATTGAGAAAAATCGGTTCACTTTTTTGCTTTTTTGAAGAAAATATAACATGACCCACACATTAGACTAATGGGCTATATAAAAAATTAAAACAATTTTCCTCTCTATCATAGAATCCTCTCAGCCACACAAATGCAAAGAAGGATTCATTTCCAATTAAGGGGTGGGTAATTAATTGTGACCTAAAGAATAGAACAATGGGCTACAATTGAAGAATTCTCTCTGCCTTTCCCTTTATCACCTTCTACTTTACTTGATAACTTCATCGTATTAATTATGAGTAATATTCAAGGGGAACTAATTCTTTATTTTTAAAATAATAAACGGTTTTGTGCAGCGCACATGGAAGCATGTCAATCTCGAAAATTTGCATGTGGATTAGGAGTAGATAGCAATGGTACCACTTAAATCATCTTAGAGTGCTTCTCATTTGTGTTTTGTTTTTAAATCCAATAATATATATATTAATCCGATTGAGTGTTAAACTTAGATAAATGATAATACCTAAGTTTGACCTGTGTAACACGTATTCATATAAGCCATTTACGTACGTAACATGTGCATATGGATAGGTAAAAGGCAAATGATCCCTAAATAAATAGTTATTTGTGAGCATTTTAATTTATAATAGGTGAGCTCCAATAATATTTTTTTTTTAAATATTAGAAGTAAAATTTTTCTTGGATCTTTGCAGGTCAAGGCCTTTAAATAGGTGTAACTAATAGCAACCTAGCTAATTCAGTTGAGAATGGCTTCTTATCTTAAAAGCAGCAGTTTTCACCTAACTATTTATGGCTCGAACCCTAAATATGATTCTTTTTTCATATGTGAGGGCTTTGCTTTTTCATGTGCTGACTTTCTCCGGGGTTGTACTGCTAGCCCGCTTGACTGGTGTTAAATAAAAGATAACAATGCTAATTCAGTTAAAATATAACATTATTGGCGCTATGGGATATATTAATATAATAAAATGAATATGCATCACGTCTTGGGTCTTCACAATTTATTTAGGTTCAACACGTAATTAGAGGCTCGCTCTTCTAGATATAAACTAATTAAGTAATTTTTTAAGTATCAAAAAATTAAAAATAGATTAAGCTGTTGTTACTGCTTATTAAATTGGCCTACAACTATAGTTTGCTTTCTGAGGTTGTGGGTTCAAATTGTGTTATCACACTGAAGCCATATGGAATTTATCGGGTTTCCCCTTAGCTCAAAGGAATTAATTTAGCCCAAGGAGTTAACAGAAAAGAAAAAATAAAAATCTCTTAGCTTGGAATGTATATTTAACAACCTTGATTGGATACTAATGTTTAATCGTTTCGAACTTTTTATGGGGCGGGAGACAAAGGAAATTTGCCTTTTGAGGGGGCGAGGGCACTAAGTGAGAAATTTTTTCAGAGAAGCCACTATTAAAAATACTAAATTTCTATGTAACTTAAGGATGTGTTTCCAGTTTTTTTTTTTTAAGCCGATGTGAAAATGTAATATACACATAGTTTTTTTTTTTAATATCTGTGGGGAACATGGCCACCACCAACCCTCACTACCTAGTTTAGTCCCTGCTAACAAGAGACTAGGGCAGACTTTATTCCTCATTATAAAAAGTAGAATGGAGCAATGCTCATTTTCAGCAATGAACTTCTACTTGGATGGAACTTATAAGATGGAGTCTACCAGATCTTTTTCATATTATTTGAAAAGCATATATTTTAAAAGATTTTATTATATTATATTTTTTTAGAATATAATTTAGACATCTAAAAAGTAGCTATTTGGTTTTCTTATAACGTATTCCACAATATCTTATTTTTTTGTAAAAACTTCTATATTAAAATATTTAAATATATGCTGTATAAAACAATTTTCAAAGCATATTAAGATATATATATATATAAATTGCTAAACATGAGAAGCAACATAATATTATAATATGGAATAATTTTATTACGTGATAATAAAATCTTACGTTCGTCAAATCTAATCTAATGATACTACATTCTCCAAACACCCCCTTATTATGTCGTCTGACTACAGTCAACCAGACGTCGGGTGAAGAACAGAAAACGGAAAATTTGGAGCTACCGCCACACGAATGCGCGCGCGAGAGAGACTGGAGAAGAAGCAGAGAGCGAATTTACAGGACTTTGAAAGATGTCACAACCACAAGCACCAAATCCCAACAACAACAACAACAACAACAACAATCTGAGAAACATCAGGAGAATAAAAAGGGTTTTCGATCAAAATCATCCAAAAAGATTCAGCACCTCCACTCCATTCCATTCCTTCTCGATCTCGCTTTCCTTCTCTCTCCTCTCTCCGCCGCGATTATCGAAGAAACTCGACTCATTTAGGGCAGATTGTCGGAGAGAGACCGCCATTTTCAGATCCGAAGAATTCCAAAGTACACCATCACCATCATCATCATCAGTCGTTCCGTCGATTTCAAATCTCCATGTAGAATTGCACAGATCTTTTTTTGTTAATTCTGGCGTGTTTTTGAAGGAATCTGTAGGGTTTAGGTCAGATTTTTGGAAAGAAACACGATTTCTGGAGAGATTGAGAAGGCTTTGGATCTTTTCTTCACAGAAAAACTCGGATGCGGCTGCTCTCGATCGAGATCTCTAGGGCTTTTGTTTTCTATTCAAAGGAAAATGCGCAGCGGTTTGAGGAGCTATAGATGAGAAGCTTGTTTTGTTTTGGTAGTAGAAATGGTATGTTGTTTTGATTGTCCGCTCTTTCATGTCTTTGCTTTAGCTTGATTACCTTCTTTTGCTTGCAATGTGTCATTAAATGCTGTTATGTTCTTGCTTTGTTATTTTTTCTATCGCTGTCATCTGATAGGGATTGGGTTACAATTAAATGGGAGCTCACTTAACAGTCTCTGCTTACATTGATGATAATGAAAATTTCAGTCAAAAGCTTTCAATATTTCAAATTTATTATAATAATAATAATAATTATTATTATTATTAGAGGAGAGTGGAGTTTCCAAATTAATGATTTCATTAAGATAGCATCAAATTTAATCTCAGATGAAATGTTTCTGATGAATTTTTCAAAATAACTGAATTTTATCTTTTTGGTTCTTTAGTTGGTAAGTTTGGTTTGAGGGAACCATAATCTGATTCTTTCAGCGACCAACCTGCCTTTCACGATAGCTTGGCTTGGAGAAAATCGTTTTGTATTTCTTCTTAGTTTAGAGGTAATTTTGGCTTTGTTGTTCCTATTCCAATAAATTTTCATTGGGATTTGGAACCCAAAATTTTTCAATGCTGTTTTGTTAAAAGAAATTCCTTGAATCTGATGCATTGTTGAATCATCAGTCAACTACCACCGCTCTTGCTGAATCAGTTTTGCAAAGTATGCGCATTACACCCGTTTTAGGAGAATTGTCATTTTTCCTAACATTGAACTAAAGATGCTTCCAAGTTGGCTGGGAAGGAAACCATCCCATTCTCTTTTTGTTAGTGGCCAAGCATTAGGAACTGGTATTATGATCGAAAGATATGAGTATGAATTGTATTTTTAGACCACTTGTTATTTGATTTTAACACTAAGCTTAGCTGTAACTTAAAGAGCACATTGAGTTATTTTATTTTAATTCTTGAATATGCCCATACCAAGTCACGGTCATTCTTTCATTACTTCTAACCTGAATGACTGCAGCATGATTGAGCTATTATTTTAGCCATCAAATTGTAATGTTGTTCATGAAGACCACACAGCTATTGACTATGATAATCCACTATTGGTTTGATCCAATGGTCAAATCCCAAGCTTTAAGCTTGACATAAGAGGATCTGCCGGACATAAGCACTTCCAAGCCTAACTTAGCATCACTTTGGTCTGGGGTTTTAGCCTAAGATCCAAGCACACCACCAAAAAAAAAAAAAAAAAAATCTTATCTTAATGAGATGAATGTCTAAAGACAGAAGTTACAAGTTTGTGTATACTTAACTTAGGGGGTGTTCACAAGTTGTACTCCAACTCTGTTACTAAATTTAACAAAATTTATAACTAGGCTACACCTTGTCCGAAAAAGAGGGTTCATAACTTATCTGAATGATTTCAGAATCACAAAATCTTGGGCTTGTTGGATGTGTAACTAACATATCACAATGGGCCTAATCTCATGTCGATCTGAGTTCGCTCGACATCTTAATAGGGCCCATCTTTGAAAAGGACATAATTGTACTCCAACTTTCTATTTTATAGCCAATTTCAACCTGGAACTTCTATTTTGGACTCTTAACATAAAAGCACTGACCAACTCAGTTTCTAACATTCAAGAATTTTTAGAAACAGATACTCGAACTTTATGGATGGGTCTGCAGCTGGCTTATGGACCTTTGGTCATTTTGACAGGCCTGGCCTGCATCATTTGTTCATAGAGAAAGCACAGTCTAGACCTTAAGAGAATTGAATATCTAATGACCTAAGCCTTTAATGTTAAATGCTCATGCTCAAAAAGATCAAAAAACAGGAATGCACTATGGAATTCAACTAAATGAAAATGAAATGTAAGTGTAAAATGATGCAAGTGTAGTTAAAAACCTTGTAAATTATTTTTCCTTTTGTGCATTTTTTTTTCCTTGACCAATCAAAGAAATCTTGCCTTTTTAATAAAATTTCCATCACCTATGAAAAAAATCCTAAAAATCTTTATCCAGCTGGTTAGCAAGACTGACTCAAAGACTTGACTGGGTATATGAATAATGTGTTAACACTTTTATACTGGTAATTAATGTATCAGAATATGAATTTGGCAAACTGAAGAAAGAGAAGCTGTAAATAATTAAATAATACATTACAATTATCACAGAATGCTCTTATCTTTTGAAGTTAAATTTAATTAAAATTTTTTAATTTTGTTTCTTAATTTAATTTAACTGATTCTGCAAACTGGCAACAAAATTCAACCAAGCTATGTTGACTGCACTGACCTTTAACTAACAAGTTTTAGAACTATGGTACTTGTTTGGTAGTCGAACCAAACCATTGTAAATGTGGTATGGAAACATTGGCAACAGCTGAACTGAAACCCATTTTGTTATGATAGAGATCAATAGGAAAAGTGCAACCTCTATGAGGATTTGGGCTAGGATAGATTGGAATGGTGAAATAGAATTCATGTAGCTGAATCCAACATTGTTGGAACAAGGCACTTTGATGATGATAATGATGATAGACTCAAAAAAATACTTTATTCTGTGTGTGTGAGAGAGAGAGAGAGAGAGAGAGAGAGAGAGAGAGAGAGAGAGAGAGAGAGAGAGAGAGAGAGAGTTCCCAAATTTCTTGCAAGGGCCAAGTTGATGAATATTCACATGTGAATAAAACCCATATTGATCCTAGACAATAAGATGGAACTAAGTTGTCGGTTGAAGTGTGGTTACGTGAATATTAATCACAATGTATTTTGGTTTACCAACTATTGGGCTAAAGCTGAATATTATTCTTAATTCTGTTTTAAGGAAGGCGTGACGTCCATTCAAGAGGTCTGGTGTATACTAGTATCTATATCTGGATATTGGTTCTCAATGTCTTAGAAAATCTATGCACTTTCATCAGCTAATTTACTCATCGAATCAATGGAATTCACCCCAATTAAGGGGATACAGTTGCTGTATACTTTCTAAAATTAGTTGAGCAAATGTTATAAGAAGGGAGGACCTATCACTCTGATGGGCACCCAATTCATTCAAAAGAACTGTATATTCTCATAGTCCTCTTCTCTTGTTATTATATTGATAATTACTTATGTGTGCATACTGCAGGGTACTCCAGAGAACATTTTTGTGAATTGTCATGTATGGGTTGAAGATCCAGAATCAGCTTGGATTGATGGCCAAGTTTCTAGGATTAATGGTGAAGAAGCTGAAATTCATACAAGTAATGGGAATACGGTATGTTTGTTCGTGAGTTCAATCCCTTTGACATGTTACTGGATGTTTGAGTTCTCTATTTATAGGATCATTTTCCTATTTGCATGCGTATATAGTATTTATGATTTTAGTACATGACCTTGTAGCATAGTTGTCTGTCTAGTATTTCTTATAATGTTTCTCATACATTTTGTCCCAAGTTAGTGGGGCTCATCTTCTGCTGATGCATGGAGATGAAACAGGTTGGGTTCAGGTCCATGGTGTACTTGGACCCAGTCTGATATGATATATGTGACAATTTACAAGACCTAGACCAGCACCCGACCTCATTTTGTGTACCAGATCTAGACCTAAAACCATGTCATGCCATATTTTGTCAAAAGCCCAGCCTAGTGCACGAGGCTCCCACCACTGTGGGGCCTGGGGAGGGTCAAATATATGCAGTCTTACCCGCGAAAGTGGAGAGGTTGTTTCCACGTTTTGAAATTGTAATGCCCAGGTCGCAATGGAGCAACTTTACCATTGGGCCAAGGCCCTCGCTGTCCATATTTTGTTAGAAGAAACAATTATATTTAATTATAAATTGTTTTACTCAACAATTGTCTTTTAATTTAAATTACTTAGTCTTATTTTTATTTATACAATAATGAGTTTAAGATTCTGTTTACAAAAATTTAAACATAAAAATATAATTATATATTCAGGTATTCAGATCTGCTGGTATGAAATCCGCATTAGCCCGGACCTGAATGTGAATTTTATTGGCTCCATCTAGTGTAACTGAAACCGTACTTAAATTTAAATTGGGTCCATATACTGGATTCGTACCCAATTTTTTTGGGTCAGTTCCATTGGGTATCTGGGTGATTGGGGAACCATTTACTTCCCTACTCATGCAGTAAAAAAAATAAAAAAAAACTTCTCTTGGGCATCAGAGTCTTATCTATTATATTTGGATTACTCAATCTTAAAGTTATTAATCAATAGAAGTTACGGAAATTTGAGTGAAACCCTAGGAGGAGAAAGAGAATAAAAAAGAATTGAGAGGAAAAATGAGATGGTTAGGCTCGGCAAGTGGCAACCACCATTAGATATTTATAAATTTTCTGATTTGGATCCCCAAATAATGCGGAATTAATTTGGAATCCAATTATCATCCATCTTGGCCCTTCATTCCTTATTTTGACACAAGTTTGTTAATCTTTCCCTAATTAACATGGATCTTGAATCTTTTGATCGATCAAGGAGATCCGGATGAGCAACACTGGATCTGCACATATCCCCATTGATCTGAGTAATTAGCTCCTGCATCAATGTTTGTCTGTCTGTCTGTCTCACTCGCTCATTAAGTACAAGCCTACTTGATGTTGTTTGAGTGGAAAGGTTTACTCTTTCACTATCTTTCCTGAATTACCATATTTACTCTTACATAGTTCCCAGTTTTGGATGTTAACTATCAGTTGCAGGAGAGATTTGTATTTATGGCAGAAAAGATTGCATCATGTATTCTTTCCACTGCCGAGTTGCAGCCTTCAAGTTTAATTGTTGTAGCATTTCCTTCTAATGTTGTGGCTTCCTCATTGACATTGTTTAGGTTTTTGCAAATCTATCAAAATTATACCCAAAGGATATGGAACCTCCTGCTTGTGGAGTAGATGACATGACGAAGCTCTCTTATTTGCATGAACCTGGAGTTTTGCAGAACTTGTTAACTAGATACAAACTCAATGAAATATATGTAAGCCTTGGTATATGTTCATATTAGTTCTTTCTTTCTTTTGTTTCCTGTTCAGCTAGTCCTTATTCTATGAATATCTATAATTATTCTAGTGTAGGCTGTGATAGATACATGCTAATCTTTATTATCCAGACTTATACTGGTAATATTCTTGTCGCCATCAATCCATTTCAAAGACTACCTCATTTGTATGATGCTCACATGATGGAGCGATACAAAGGTGCATCTTTTGGTGAATTAAGCCCTCATGTTTTTGCAATTGCAGATGTTGCGTACAGGTGAGCTCATATTCATTTCTGACAGGAAATGTTTCTCTCTCATAGAGATGCATATATTTATGAAAATTTTTTACTGGAAACAGGGCAATGGTTAATGAGGGAAAGAGTAACTCCATTCTGGTTAGTGGTGAAAGTGGTGCTGGTAAAACTGAAACAACAAAAATGCTAATGCAATATCTTGCCTACATGGGCGGGCGTGTTGCAACTGAAGGACGAACAGTAGAACAGCAAGTTCTGGAAGTAAGAAACATAAGTTTAAGTGTGCACGAAGGCAGCTCCGTGTTTATTTTCAAATGCAATTCTTTGATACTGTCACTTCTGCATCAATCTAAAACCTTTGTCCCAACTGATGTGACTGCAGTCAAATCCAGTTCTTGAAGCATTTGGCAATGCTAAAACAGTCAGGAACAACAATTCAAGGTGAGAGACTATTCCAGAAGTTTGTGGCTGAAGTAGAGGGTATCATATTTTCCTTTTGACATCCAGTATGCCATCATATTAAGGTTTTAGAATTTAGAGAACTGTTGCACTATTACAAAATTTCTGATATGTTTGCATTTTCTAGTACCAGAATAAACTTGCAAATTTATTACATTCTATCTTTGTATGTTTACCTATGTATACTTTGGCAGCCGATTTGGTAAATTTGTTGAGCTCCAATTCGATGAGTATGGGAGGATATCTGGGGCCGCTATCAGGACTTACCTCCTTGAAAGATCTCGTGTTTGCCAAGTATCTGATCCTGAGCGGAACTACCACTGTTTTTATCTTCTTTGTGCTGCACCACCCGAAGTAAGCATTTTTCTTGTCGTAATAATTGATCCTACTTGATTTTCTGTTCTTTTCATAAATATCCTTGATTACATACTAGATACTTTTTTTACCTATTTTTCTTTACTGATTCTTTCATAACTTCTTAGGATATTGAGAAGTACAAGTTGGGAAACCCTAAGACATTTCACTATCTTAATCAATCAAATTGCTATGAGCTTGTTGGTGTAAATGATGCCCACGACTATCTTGCCACTAGGAAAGCTATGAGTATTGTTGGGATCAGCGAACCGGAACAAGTATAGCCTTTCCTAGTTCTTTCTTGATTTGAAATTGAACAGCTATCATCACAGCCAGTTCTTACTCCAAAATTTGTTTTAGGAAGCAATTTTCAGAGTCGTTGCAGCCATTCTTCATCTTGGGAATATTGATTTTTCCAAGGGGGAGGAAAGTGATTCAGCAGTTCTGAAAGATGAACAGTCTAAGTTCCATCTTGAAATGACAGCTGAACTTCTCAGGTACATAACTTTCTCTCTTTTTATCTTGAAAATTTTCTTGGTTCCATTAATGTGGTGATCACCTCATCATCCTTAATTTTGTTATCACCTTAGGTGTAATTCTCAGAGCCTGGAGCATGCACTATGTAAACGTGTGATGATAACCCGTGAAGAAGTTATTACAAAAACCCTTGATCCTTTGGGTGCAACAGTAAGCAGGGATGGCTTGGCAAAAACAATCTATTCTCACTTGTTTGATTGGTGAGATGTGTGATTGTGAGATCTGTTATTCTTTGTTACAAATATTATTTTTGCAATAGTGTGGGCAGGATAAAATATCAGAAAATTTAATTTTTCATTTTTACCATGGAAATATCAGAAAAGCAATTGATAATAAAAGTGATTTCTAAAAAATAAAAAAGATTAAAATATAAACTATACCTATGTACTTTTAAAAAGTTCCCTAGTCTTTGTGCTATGATTGGCATGAAATAGAGAGAGAAGAACAATGGAGGAATTGGGGTGAATTCCTCTGTCGACCAAGCACCCCTCTTTATTTGACTGTTCTTTCCTATTTAATTCCTTTGAATTTGGAATTAGAATAATTACATTCCTATTACATTACAATCAAAATCCTTTGAGTAGGGAAACCACTAATCCTAGTCAAAGAAATGATCTGTACAAAATATAATATTCTTGTGGTGTATACAACATTCCTATTACATTACAACCATAATCCCTGGATTAGGGAAACTACTAATCCTAGTCAAAGATATGATCTGTACAAAATTAGATGCTTCTGTGGTGTATACAATAGAATTTACGTATTACAGTAGTTCAAGAGATATTTAATTCTATGCTCTTTCACAGTGATAACATTTCATAAAATTCTGTTTCATCACCACTATATTGTTATTATTATTATTATCATCGTCATCATCATCTATGAAGACTTTGTTTTATTATAGCCAAAAATAATACAATAGGGCTGCAAGATCATAGCACGGACCGGGAAGGAACCCAACGGGTGCCAATAATCAGCATGGAAAGATAAGGCATAAGCAATTCCATTTTTGAGTTTTACCAGCTAAAGAAATTAACTGTACTAAATTTACCATTGTATTATTGGGAAAGTATGGTTTCTTGAATGTATTGCAATGTTATAGGGAAAATTGTCGGTGATAATTGTGACAATGACGTTATGAAATTCCATCACTCTTTTGCATATTTGTTGTTTTCTTATCGCTGAAGGCTTTGACATTAAATGTTAAGTACTTTACATTTTGTTCACAGGCTTGTTGATAAAATTAATGTCTCAATTGGGCAAGATCCAAATTCGAAGTATCTGATAGGGGTCCTTGACATCTATGGTTTTGAAAGCTTTGAGAGCAACAGGTAAACTGTGGTAATAAACTTGAGAATTGAAGTTATCATATCTAGCTGCTTGTTTATCCGAATATTAGCTTGTTCTTTTTTCCTTTGAATTCATGGTACAGCTTTGAGCAGTTCTGCATTAATTTCACAAATGAGAAGTTGCAACAACATTTCAACCAAGTAAGTTATCACACTCTATATGGGCAGGTCAGCATAGATTCCTACTTTGTCTAAAGCCTCTAAGGTGTTTATGCATTTTATATTTTTTAGCATGTGTTCAAGATGGAGCAAGAAGAGTACAACAAGGAACAAATTGATTGGAGCTATGTAGAGTTTGTTGATAACCAAGATGTCTTGGATCTTATTGAAAAGGTTTTACTCACTTTTCCCCTTGACATACTTATTTTTATAGTTTTATAGTATGATTGTTAAATGTTAAATCCATATATTGACTGCTATTACCATAAACAAAAATAGATTTCATCATTAACATGAGCATCCGAATGCCCAATCCTTATATTAACTGCTCTGGCAACCTCTTCCAACTTTAAGTTCATGTGATTGAATCTTTCCTTTTTTCACTAGATTGAATGAGTGGTACAGCACGCATGGGACAACTTACTTACACAGGGATCAATCCCTAGACAGTTGTGTGAGATGAGACCCCCCATACCATTGGGTGTCTCGTGTTTCTCAATATGAACAAATTTAAATTTGAATGCTTCTTTAATCTTTATGGGTTGAAGTTTACTCTTTTGTTTTTTGGTTTTTTTACTGGCATTTGAATTTTTCTTATGTCATTACCTTCTGCAGAAACCTGGAGGAATAATTGCTTTGCTTGATGAAGCTTGGTAGGACTATATTTCTTTATCTTTATACAATGTTCTTGGCTCTTTTTATTTGAGGAAGGTGATGAGCATTATTAGTGAATGTTGTATCTAGAAAAAATGAGCCTTGTAAAAGATCTTGTGCATGGTGCTGGAATTAGCCTTTTTTTTTTTCCATTTTTAAGAGTGAGATAATGTCCTCAATGTTTCCCTTAATGATCAAACTTGTCTTCTACTTTCAGTATGTTTCCGAAATCGACACATGAAACATTTTGTGATAAGCTCTATCAAACATTCAAGTTTCACAAGCGCTTTATGAAGCCAAAATTGTCTCATACTCAGTTTACAATCTGTCATTATGCAGGCGAGGTGATCTTTACTTCCTATTTAGCTTTGAGTATTGCATAACACAAATTGCTTTTGCATTTTATTCTATTGATTTTGTATCTCTGTTTTCAGGTCATGTATCAATCTGATCAGTTTCTGGACAAAAACAAGGACTATGTGGTGTCAGAACATCAAGACTTGTTGAGTGCTTCCAAATGTTTGTTTGTATCAGGCCTGTTCCCTCCTATCCCAGAGGAGACAACAAAGTCTTCTAAGTTTTCTTCTATAGGTTCTCGTTTTAAGGTACCTTTTTCTTTCCTAATTTTTTTTTGGGTAAAATTTCTTCTCTATTCAGTTATAAATGGTAATGGACAATTTTTTGCACCCACCTGTTAGGTTTTTTACTCTGTCAAAGGGAAGACAAATCCAATTGTTCATGACCCCAGACCAAGAATCCTCAATCAACGGAAAAATACTACATAATCCCCAGGGGAATAAACGGTAGATCCGCTTACCAATTAGTGATCTACCCACCGTTTCATCCCCAATCCCTTGGGAACTTGCTCAAACCAAGGAAAGATAAAAGTGTACAGCAGCAATATTTTTATTGAAATAAATGAAAGATAAAAAAAAAGAATGAAATGACTCTTTACATGGCTTTAAATAATACCCTCTAACACTCTTAAAACCTAAGATCTATGACCAAATTAGATCCATCCATTTAATTCTGATACATTAGAAAGAGAGTATTTGAAAGGACCCAAGGGAATCTGCATTCTGAACAAAACCCATCTCTTGGCAAAGATAACATGGCCAAGAGATATTTTAGGATTCTTGCTCTGCTTGTTCTCCTATTTGGAGCATGTCACTTACAGATTTTTCTTCTATAAAATCCCACAACGTTAGGAGTACTTATTGAGCTATTATTTTATTATATGAAACCAGGTAGGAAAGTTTCCAAATTAGGAACTACTTGTTTCTTAATAAAATTTGCTGTCCCACTGTCCCACTTTATTAGGACTGTAGGTAGGGTAAGCAAATGGGTACCCGATTATCTGATTACCCCAAGGTTCCAACCCATTAATAACTGGGTTTGGGTCCTTATTTAAGTCCCGATAAGTAAATGAGTTCAGGTTTGGGCCCTGTTTTTGGACTTGTGACCTAAACGGTTTCGGATTTGGTTCCACCTTGGTTTCGACTTGTGGACCCAAGACCCGACATGTTATCTAAGCTTACAAAAATCACTTCCTAAAAAAACGGTTTTCTCCAAATGATTCTCTACAAAGACCCAGACCGGAACATGCCACATACATGGAACCGGTTCCGGTTCTAGATCCATATTTCATTAACGGTTCTAGTTCCAAATCCTAGAAATTGGTTTCAAACCGGTTCTGGTTTTGGATCCGGTCTAGATCCACCTTCTCATGATAGTGGACCCAGACCCGGAACGGACCCATTTGCAATGGACCCAAACCCGGAACCGACCCATTTGCAACCCTAACTGTAGGCCCTATATGTACGTTGACCTAATGGACCAGACACATGATTGACCTCGTCCACCAGGCTTGGGCAACCAGCCTGGGCTTGGTTTGGGCCAGATCAAGTGGACATGGGCTTTTTTCTAGCGTGCCTAAGAGAGATGGACTGTTTGGCACCGTTGGATGGTTATGAGCTTGATTGTATGACCAATAAGAACCAGTTAAAGGACTGATTTGGATTCTCATAACAATTAGCATATTTAATATCAAATTTGGGACCCATCTTGAGTCCATCTTGACTGTCCAAAGTTAGAGAAAGCTAGATTTGAGACCTTAAGTGGATTTGGGCTTGGTAGAAGTGAGCCTAAGATAGATGGATTGCTTGGCACCATTGGATAGTTATATGCTTGATTAAATGCTCAATAAGACCCAATTAAAAACTGTTTTGGATCCCCATAACATTAAGCATATTTAATTTCAAATTTGGGACGCATCTTAAGTCCATCTTAACTATGCAAAGTTGGATTTGAGTCCTTTTTCTTGATTGGCCTTTGATTGAGATGGATCAAGAGATCCTTTGTTTTATCAAATCAATCCAAATAATCAAGAGACTGATTAATCACTGGATCTATGAAATGACCATTCACTGCTGCATAAGTTATTCTCCATGCCCATCATTGTTAGGGCATGGATCCAGGTTCCAAGCCCTGGGTGGCTAGACCAGGATGTGTCATATCTCAAAGAGTTCTGATGAGATCTACATTTGAGGTCATGCTAGTGTCAATATCACTGGATTTTTTATTTGGGTTGGGCAGTAAGGACTAAGGGCCAGCGAGACCATGAGAATAATTGTTTGAATTGTAGGTATATGTCAATTGTATATGATAAGCACATATATAAAAAAGAATAATGATCAGGTCAGACTTTGGTCCACTTCTTGGTTGTGGTGACCCTTAACTCAGTTACTCAGTCTCTGGGCTGGTGGCATTGGCACCTCTAATTGGAATTTAAGTATGGTGCGTTGAAGATACAAGTTATCACATCTAGTCTCGTAACATTCGCATTATAATGCCTCCTTTTTTTAATTCAGAATTGATATGTAATGCTTTCATGATCAAATTCGTGCAGCTGCAACTGCTATCCTTGATTGATACACTAAATTCAACGGAGCCCCATTACATAAGATGTGTGAAGCCAAACAATCTTTTGAAACCTTCCATAGTTGAGAATGTCAACATCATACAACAGCTGCGTTGTGGTGTGAGTACCTTCTCAAACTAAAGGATAGCTTTATTCAATTTTAAGAGAGTGCAACAATTGTAAGTTATTCTGTAATTGTAATGCTTCTAGTTCATTGTTTTTTCTAGGGTGTTCTTGAAGCTACCAGAATACGCTGTGCTGGATACCCAACTCGCAAGACATTTTTTGAATTTCTCCATCGTTTTGGGGTTCTTGCACCAGAAATTTGGGAAAGAAAGTGAGTATTTTCCTTCAATGGTCCGGTTGAAGAAATTGTGGCTTTAGACTCTGTTATTTGGTTGGTTTGAATTTTCTCTGTTCTAATTGGACAAATTATAAGAGTCTCACATTTTTTAACAGCTATGATGTAAAGCTTGCTTGCAGAATGATTTTGGATAAGAGTGGGTTGCAAGGGTATCAGGTAGTTTCCTTGTCTACAACACAAGATGATGTTGAGAGAATTGGCCTAAACTATTTTTGCTCAAAGAAATACTCAGAAGACACATTTATTCTTAATTTGCATGTTATGTGGCTTCAAGCAGATCTGTGCATAAAAAGCTATGAATGTTGCAGTTTGCCTCATATTTAGTACAACTGTACATTACCTTGTATGAATTCACATGCTCCAAAAATTTTAATGCAAGATGCTTATTGTATTAAGAGGACTCTTATGGTTTTGTAGATAGGCACAACAAAGGTTTTCCTAAGAGTAGGTCAGATGGCTGAGCTAGATGCACTGAGAGGCAAGCTATTTGGCACTGCAGCAGAATCTGTTCAGCGTCGAATACGGTCGTATATTGCTCGGAAACGATTCATTACAATGAAGAAGGCTTCTATCCAAGTGCAATCTTTATGGAAAAGTACAATCATTTTATGCATTATATAGTCTGAAATCATTTGTTGAAATGTACTTATTGTAATTCTTTCTTGTGATGCCAGTGTGGTTCTTGGTCTGTCTGTTTCTTTTCCCCTATTTTGTGACCAGCACTCAAATGCATGTCTTGTTTGAGGTCTTGCTTCTGATTTTATAATTGCCTGTAATATACTTCGTAGGAAAAGTGGCCTGCAAATTGTATGAACGCATGAGAAAAGATGCAGCTGCTGTGAAGATTCAAAAGAATCTCCGCAGATACCAAGCCAGCATGACCTACAATAGGCTTCGGCTTTCTGTTCTTCTTTTGCAGACATGTTTTAGGGGAATGGCTGCTCGAAGTGAATTTAGATTTAGGAGGAAAAGAAAAGCAACAATTGTTATTCAGGTGAATGAAGTGATTGTATGGTAATAAACCCAAGGGCAAATTTATATTTTCATGATATTCCTAAACTTTTCTCCTTTGATAATTACTGCAGAAGCAATGGCGTTGTCACAGCGAGTGTTCATGTTATAAGAAGAAGAAGAGAGCATCAATTATTATTCAGTGTAGGTTGAGAGGAAAGATTGCACGGAAAGAGCTTAGAAAACTCAAAAAGGTCAGTTACAGTCATCTTGCTTTTCATACTCAAAAAAGTCATTTATAAATTATAGTCCATTTATGTCAAGACATCAGTTACTTCATACAGTTTATGACTATCCACTTAGTAAGAGTGTATTATGATACAAGTAGATTTATTTTGATAGAAAGGCATGCAGTTCAACTACATGTGGATCTGTAACAATGCCAAGTTGCCAACTAAGAATTCATATTCATGATAGTTGGTCATTTTTTAAAGCACAAGTCAACATAAAATTAAAGCTAAAGCAACATGAATGAGTATATTCATATTCTAGTCCATGACTCAAAAGAAGTATTTATTGTGGTTGAAGATAAGACTTTCATTAAAATAAGAAATATATGGCCTTGAACCATGGATCCACAGATGTAACTCAAAAGGCATTATTTAAAGATGAGACTAGACACAAACATAAACATAAAGAATTAAACGAGGAAGGATATTATGTTTTCTTTTAAAAAAAATAATTTAAGTACAAATTATCATCACCCTTCCCAAATTTTCACCATGACTAGTAAGTTTAGTTTTGTTCGTATAATAGGTAAATAGAATGAAAAAAAAAAAAAACACACACACACACACACACACACACACACTATGGTACCTGTATATTTGTTGAGCATACCAGTACCTGGATACTGGTACTAGATATTGTACTAAGCTGTCGGGTATGATTTCCACCTATCCTATTATCATGACCCGAAGCCCAAATGTTAATAGAAGTCTGTCTTTTGTGCCGCGAACGTGATTCTTCCACATTTATGAGATTAGGTCAAATCAAAACTTGCGGTGGAGTCTTTTTCAAACATTAATAGCAAATTTCAAACATTCAAAATAGAGCACAAGTATAATGTATCCTAATTTAATAATTAACTTTAAGGAGTCCAGTCAATTTATAAACTAAATTAGACTATATGTTCTCATGAAGTGTTCTTTGATGTCTCTAGACTGGATCGTCCCCATACTACTCTTTTGTTAATTGAGGATCCTTCCTCGCTCATGACTGGCCCAAAAGGGAAAGACCTTTCTTCTACCTCTGGCTCTAGGTGTAGGAAAATCATGATTGGACCTTTAGTAGGTGTTATCATAAGCAAAGATATATATATTTTATGACAATAAGTTTTATTGAAGAAAGCCCAAAAGGACAAAACACAACCAAGACAAACTAACAAAAACAAACCAAAAAAGAGCTAAACATCAAAAGAAATTAAGGAGCGAGACACTCCTTCTCGGGCAAGATTATCTGCCACAATTTAAGAAACACGGACACTTCTAAGAAAGTGATGTATCTGTGTCGGACATGTGCTGGACACCGACACTCTTCGGACACTCTCGAACATGTGTCCGATACTATTTAGCCGTGTCCATAATTAAGAATTAAAAATCTTAATTTCGGACACTTTTTCAACACTTTTTTTGTAACGTGTCTCACAATTCCTAACCTGTGTCTATGACTAAAAAATAAATATGTGGCTGATATCTCTTGGATACTTTGTTAACATGTGGTCTTTAAAACTTGTAAACTTGATATATGACAATTTTGTACCATGAGAAAATATATGATTATAAATATTAATCATATCACAAGCAAAAGACAAATAAATATTTCACTAAAGAATAGTCTTCAAGATTAGCTTCTTTTTTTCTTTTTGTTTATTTATTTATTTATTTTTTTGTTCAGGGAGGTGAAAGAGATGATTTGCCATTTTCTTTATATGGATTTTATGGAACTATAGATATTTCATGTTTAATAATTATGAATTCTGTTTTTTTGTTGTATTGATATTTGATAATTTGATATGTTTGTTAGTCGATACTTGAATTTTTATTTTTTTGATTGCTAAATTGGTTAAAAAAGTTAAAATGATATTTTTTAGTAGATGATTATATATATAAATTAATATATATTATTAACATGTCCCCCGACATGTCCGTGTCCTACTTTTTTGAGAAATGCTGTGTCGGCGTGTCCATGTCGTGTCGTATCATGTCCCGTGCCCGTGTCCGTGCTTCTTAGGCCACAATATTAGCTTCTCTAAGAATACGATTGAAGTAAGCTCCCAACCTCCTTGAAATATCCTGCACCTCCTCCACCCAATCCACCAATCTCCAAGGATGAGAAAAACGTCCTGAACACAATTGGATTACTGAGAAAGAGTCTCCCTCAAGAATAACACTATAACCACTCATCTTAAGCAACTTTTGACAACCAATAAGAAGAGCAAGCAACTCTGATTCATTAGCATCCGAAGAGTCAACTGGCCCTGAGAAGCTCCTTACAATATTACCATTCCAATCCCTTATAATTCCCCCTATCCCTCCCTTTCGCAAAGAACAAACAAAACTACCATCAAAATCCAGCTTCCAAACACCAATAGGGGGATTCACCCATACAACTCTACTTCTGGACCGAACACTCTAATCACCCTTAAAGAAAGAAGACCAAGATCTTTGAAGCTTTTCCACAGGAACTCCATAAAACTCCTTCTGCATACTTGCCCATTCGCAGACAGACCAAGATATGGACTCAACCACCTCCAACACAGAACTACACTTATTCTTAAAAACCCGTATTATTCATTTCCAACCAAAGCTTCCAACATGTAGCATGCAAGACTAACCTCCATAAGATCTTACCCCGAACATATTTACATTGCCAACGCTATTGAAGAAAAAGATCTTCAACTGTCCTGGGTATAACCCACTCAATACCAAATAATTCCAACAAGGTAGACCACACTCTATGAGCAAATTGACAATGAATGGACAAATAATGCACCGTTTCCCCATCTTTTAGGCACATTGGATACCCATTAATGATAATATGATTTCTCCTTCTCAACTTGTCTATCATCAAAATTTTATGTGACCTTGCTATCCAACAAAAAATCACAACCCTTGGTGGAAAAGGAATCCCAAAGTTATGCCAGCCCTCCTCTCTTACAGAAGAATCATCCAAAGCACTATAAAAAGACTTCATCGATAACCGACCCTTAACATCTGGCTGCCATAATGTAACATCTGAAATACCAACTGACAAAGATATTGTACCTAGTAAACCAAGCAACCGAGCAAAATCAGAAATCTCAAAATCCAAAAGGTTCCTTTGAAAGGAAAAATCCCAAACAACACTTCCCCAAAACATGAAAAGTTATCTACCACAGAAGCATGTTGTCTCTGCTCTAGAAAAAAAAGATTAGGTAAGTGATGGATCAATGCCGTTTGACCACACCATACATCATACCCAAATCTGATCCTCCTCCCATAATGAGTTTTGTAATGAATTAAAGGATCAAAATAGTCTTTTACAGAAAGGATGGACTTCCAAATACCTGAGGCCTTGTAATCATTACCTGAGACCAACCATCCTTCATTGCCCAAATTATATTTAGCTGCCTCTATGGGCTCTGATCAAGCTCTCCAATCCTCCATAACTACTTTCCCAAAAGAGCTTTATTGACCTTCTCAATGGAACGAATACCCAGACCAACTTTTTGTATAGGTTGACACACTCTCTCCCATCTAACCAAATGATATTTTCATTTGTCAACAGAATTATTCCATAGAAAGCCACGCTGAATTCTTTCAAGTCTTTGTATAACACTTTTAGGACATCTGAAACTTAAAAATAAACTGGAATACTTAACGGAGTTGACTTGATTAAGGCGAGTCTCCCTCTGATAGATAAATGTCTTCCTTTTCAAGAACTTAATTTTTTTCAACTTGCTCCACCACCAAATCTTAAAGAGATTTCTTTGGTAATCCCAAGCATAGAGGCATTCCCAAGTATTTAGAGGGAAGCCTTCCCAACTTTACACTGAAACACCTTTGCTAAATAATCAACATTACTTTCTTCCATCCTTACACCAATCAGTTCACATTTACCATAAATAAAGATATACAAATGCCAGATTATGCAAGAACAGAGTTACTCCATAAACAAGAATCATCATGACAAATGCTAATACAATAATAAACTTATAAACAAAATGGTTATCCACATGAGCTAAGGTAATATAAACAAGGGCTTCTGGAGAGAACAAGAGTTGCTGTAGAATAACAAGAGTAATAAACAAAAATTCCCTTGTGGTAAGCGAGAGTCATCAAGGGTTCCTTTTTGGTAAACAAGAGTCATTAAGGGGTAACGAATTATTTTAAACAAGTCTAGATCATAGCTAGAAAATATATTCAAGCAAAAAGCCCCTACACAAGCAAGCATCCATATTGTGTCAGGTTAAGCCATAGTTGCTGTGTTCACCCGGCATGTGGTAGAATCCCAAAATGTTTGATTCAAACAATTCAGCATTCAATTCGCTCGATTTGGATATTTTGAAATGCTATGATTCACACCAATTCATTGAACATGAAGGAAGATGAAGATGGACAGAGAAGGCAGACATGGAAATAAACAAAAGAAAATGAAGGGCGGGAAAGGACTTTGGGAATTGAAAGGAGTGCGATCGGTCTCTTCCATTGTTTCTATCCATGAGAGAGAGAGAGAGATATATATTTAATGTAGTCATACCATCTCTCCCTCCACTTTCTTTTAACTCAAGAGTCATGTCTTCTCTCTGTATGGGTTTCACGTGAAATTTTGTAAAGCTCATGTTGCGGCCCATCTAATAGAAATCTACATCAACTAAAACGATTATCCTCCTCTTGTATATGGTTTGGCTATGGAGGTGATGAAGGGGATGATGGGAAGATCGGATGGAAAATAGAGCGAGGTGAGAGATGGGTTTGGGACTGTTTGTTTTTTGGAGGATTGGGAGGTGAGAAACAAGGAAATATATAAGGGAGAGAGTTAGTTGGGTTGGCTAGCATGAGAAAAAGGAGGAATAGAAGTGGGTGATTGCAATGGGTTGAGTGTATTGGGAACCATCAATGGCTGAGATGTGTGTAAATAGAGTTCTAGGTGAGTCCACGATTCCTAGTACAAGGGGACTCCTAGTTGGAATTGGATAGTGATCCTTCTGGGTCTCCTTTGATAGTTCAAAGATTGGTTTTCAAAGGACTCCTAGCATCTAGTTCTAATGCATTGGGCCCCACCACTTAATTATTAAGCTAAGATTCCCTAGTCAAATAAGGATACCAACCATGCTAGTAATGTGAGAACTCGGGCCCTAAGGCCGTGCAACTCAAATTGAGTCCCCATCTTAGGACCATACAGGGGGTTGTGCCATGCATGCTCCAATAGAATATTATATCAATTAACAATTATTTAATACCTAAAATTCAATTTCCCCAATTATTATCTATTTACTCATGGTACCATTCACTTGGATATAAATGCATCCAATTGGTCCCATGGGTCTAGGGTTTACGGGTTGGGGTACACCTATGAAGCACAAACATGTGTCAGCCACGGACATGGCTTGGACACGGCCAGACACGTGTTCAACAAGCCAAAAACATGTCCTATCTTTTTTTTAAAAATTTTAAAATGTGGACACAGCTCGAACACGGGATGGACATGGCTGGGACATGGGCCGAACACGTCAAGACACAGGGTGGACATGTCAGGATACATCTCGGACATGACCGGAAGAAGAAGAAACTACTGCTGGCTTTTTTTTTTTTCTTGGCTGCTGCTGTTTTTTGTAGGCTTTTCAAAATTGCTGCTGTTGTGGGTTTTTTTTTTCTTTTTTTTGCATCTGCTGTTTTTTCTAATTTGCTACTGCTGTTTTTTTGTAGTCTTTTCAGAATTGTGCTGCCATTTTTTTTTTCCAGAATTATTGTGTTGTTGTTGTTGCTGATGTTTTCTTTCTTTCTTTCTTTTCCAAACTGCTGCTACTACTGTTGCTTCTTTTTTTTTTCAAAAATGCTGCTGCTGTAACAATTTTTTTCGCAAAACTGTTGTATTTTCTTTTTATAGTTTAATTTCCAATTGATGCGCCAAAATTAGAGGCTGTGTTATTTACTGATGATGGTAGTGTTGGTGGGGATGATGATGCCATTGAAGTTGTGTCAAATGATGAATCATGAATGAAGCGAGGATTTTTTTTATTTTTTATATTTATGGAGTGGGGTAATGGAGGAAGGATTTTTTTTTTTTGTTTTGATTATGATGTAATTGTGACATGTAATGTTGATGATGTACTATGGCCTACTATTACATTACATTATGCATTATGGATTTTATTTTTGACTTTTATAGTATTACTTATGTTTCTTCTTTATTAATTGTGACATTATGCTTCTTAATTTGGCTGAAAATATAATTATTCTTTAATTTTATGATTATATATAAATATATATTTATTATTTGCCGTATCCTAGCCATGTCCATATCCTACTTTTTTAGGATTTGCTGTATCGTCGTGTCCATGTCGTGTCGTATCCGTGTCTCGTGTCCATGTCATTGCTTCTTAGGGTTATACAATGATGCAAGTACAAAATGTGCTTGATGATTATCAAAATGCAATAATATTAAATCACAAATAATTATGTAGTTCATAAGTGATAATGAGTGAAAGTGACCAAATAGGGTGGGGTGCACTTGTGATTAATCATATGGTCAAAAATCAAATCATTTGAGAAAGCCGGGGTGTTAGAAGCCTAGGGTGAGTTTGGCATTGTGCCATTCAAATGTTTCCATATTCCTACGAAATAAGTCTGCAGAAAACATATTTGGTATGTGCAAATCACTATTCCAAATTTCAGTCTTGTGGGAAGGAATTTTAAAATCTTAATTTGTTGGCATAAAAAATCGGAAGAAGAAACTTTACTATTATTTTTGTAACTACTCGCTGGTACAATTGTTTCCTATTTGGCTCAAAGTGACATGCTAACTTTTTACTACCTAATTTTTAAAGTGGGTCACATACTAACAATCAGAAAACGTGAGCTAGTATTATAATTCTTAATTTCTCATAATGGTGGGACCATGTTATAAATCCTTTTGAGTGTGGGCCCTATGTTTAAATTTCTAAATGTGGGTTATATAGTCAAAAAAATTATTATTTAAAAAAAATAATCTTTCAAAAAAAATGTTTAATCTTACAAAAAAAATATTTAATCTTTCAAAAAATATATTTAATCTTTTAAGAAAAATATTTAATCTTTCAAAAAAATATTAAAATTTCAAAAAAAAGTTAATCCTTCAAAAATATATATATAATCTCTCAAAAAAAATTTAATCTTTAAAAAAAATCACAAAAGGTGGAGCTACATTGTAATTCTTATGAATGTGGCCCTATGTTCTATTCTAAAGGTAGGTACCACGTAATGAGTCTCGTATTCATAATCAACAAGAAGATGGCCCCACATTATAATCTATCATAATTTCCAAAGGTGGGCACCATATTGTGATTTCTAAATATGTGTCCTATGTACAAAATCACAAAAAATGTGGCTCTACGTTGTAATTTTTAAATGTGGGTCACATAATCACAATCATAAAAGGTGAACTTACATTATAAATCATATAAATGCGGACCCATATTCTAATTTCTGAGTATGTGTATTATACTATAATTTATGAAGATAGCTCCCACATTTACATTAAAAAAATGGGCCCACATTATAATTCTTATAATAGTAGGCCCACCTTATAAATCCCATGAATATGGGCCCCATTTTCTAATTTTAAAGTTGTGTATTACGTTATAACTTCTACAGGTGGGTTTCATGTATGCCAATAATAAAGTGACGCAAACATTAAAAAGTGGGTCCCACATTTTAGATCCTATGATTCTCTTGCTTCCATTCATTGGAAAAAATTTTTTATACCGTTACCAAATATGTTCCATATAGCACATTCAAAGTTTAGTCTCAGCACAACCAAGATCTAAGCACAAAATTGGGACCAACATGAGAACAACGCCAAACAGCCCCTAGAATCTCAAATTCACCTGGCTCTATTCACCCTTCTCTTTCTCCTTCTTCTAGCTTCTAGTTGTGTGAAAGAATGCGATGGTTATATAGAGGAATGAGCTTTATATACACTTGGTTTGCACGCTTGAATTTAATGTAGAGTACCTTTCCAAAATATTAAGTATCCCAAAATAGTAACATTCTCGAAATAGTAACTTTCCCTAAATGGTAACTTCTCCAAAATTGTTTATTCTTGAAATGGTAATTTTCTCCAATACACTAACCTGCCCTTTTAGTTGTGTAAGAGAATGAGCCTTCTATGGGCATATAATGCTTATATAGACTATTTAATGCAAGTGTTCAATTACAGTTGGCTTTCTTAATTGCATTAAGATTAATCCTTCTAGCTACATTTAGTTATCCTACATCAGGTTTCTACAAACATGTTTCATGCCTTTATTTATTGTTGCCAGTTTTGAGCATTCATGAGTGACTGATTTGAGCAGGCTGCAAGAGAAACAGGTGCGCTTAAGGAAGCTAAGGAGAGGCTTGAAAAACAGGTTGAAGAACTCACATGGCATTTAGAGTTGGAGAAACGCCTAAGGGTAATGTGTCTGTGCAAATGCACTAGTGCAGTTTTTGTGTTGCCTGTATGTTTTATACCTCTCTACAGATGGGCAATTTATTCTCAAAAGTTAATAAACAAAGAACCTTAAGTCGTGAAATCTGACATGTTTGTTAGGCGAGGAACTCAAACAAGATAATGTCATTCACCAACACAACTCTCTTGCAGACTGGATCGGAATCGAGCAACTAACAGATTTCTGCATCTTTTTTCCTTTATCTTAAATGAAGGGCCTACTATTAAGTTTTTAAAGCCTTTTACACAGATTGAGTTGGAGGAAGAAAAAGATCAGGAGATAATGATATTACAGAACTCTCTTAAAGCCATGGAAGACAAAGTAGATGAGATGACTGCAATGCTTGCCAAGGAACAAGAGGCTGCAGGGAAGGCTATTGAAGAAGCACCTCCCGTTTTCAAAGAAGCCCCAATTCTTGTCCAAAATTCTGAAAAGATGGGTTCCCTAACTGCAGAAGTGCAGCACTCGATGGTAATTGTCTATACCCAACTATTGGTACTTGCACGTTGGTGTTTCCAGTATCCTATTGAGTACTGATCATGTGCGCACCTCATGCACGGTTAGTTATGAGTGCACCTCCATGTGGGGCCTACCTGATGCATAAAATCGTGGGTGGTAAGGGGATGGAATGATTGCTCTATGATCAGCCCCATGATCATAAGCTCATAACCCCTTGATCGATTGTTCGTTGAAATTATAAGTAGACCAATATTTTAATGTAGATGTAAACTATGTCGTTCTTATGGCTGCCAAGTAATGTAGTCATTACTCCTTTAGAAGTGGCAAGGTCTTTCTAGCAAACTTAATGCAATGCCTTCCAAGGAACAAGAGGCTGTATTGAAGGCTATTGAAGAAGCTCCTGCTATTAAAGCATCTCCAATTCTTGTCCAAGATACTGAAAGGATAAGCTCCTTACCTGAAGGAGTGGAATGCCTGAAGGTAATTGTCCTTACTCAATTAATGGTACTAGCATTATGTTGGTGGTGTTCTTCTGTCTGCCAAGTAATGTAGTCATTACTTCTTAGAAGTGGCAAGGTCTTTTTGGCAAGCTCAATGCAATGCCTGCCAAGGAACGAGAGGCTGTATTGAAGGCTACTGAAGAAGCCCCTCCTGCTATCAAAGAAGCTCCAATTCTTGCCCAAGATGCTAAAAGAGTCAGATCCTTACCCGAAGAACTGGAATCCCTGAAGGTAAAAATGTTAGAAAATAATGTTTTTTTCATTAGCAAATACTTTAAAGTAAGATATCGGTCCCCCTTAAGTCATAATATTTTGTATCGCTATCTTATTTGAAACTTCTAAATTCTGTTATGAATTAAATAAGTTTACATCTACGTATTATAAAATAAGTTGAAATATCATAAATTTTGAAGTATGCATTGCGACAATAATTTTGAACTAATTAGTGTTAAATACTTAAAGTCAAGAAACCGGTAGTAGTAGTACAGTACTCAATTACCAAGTAAGTTGAGAGTGAATTTCAACTTTCAAGTAACACTACTATAGCAAGATGAATTAATTAGTGAAAGCATTGGAGTATGGACATAAAGGTATTGTGGTCAAGGAGGGAAAATGGTTTTTTATGATAATCCACCATAATCTTGCAAATCACTTGAGTTTTGGTAAAAAAAAAAAGAGAGGCCTGGGAAGCTCTAGCACAGTCTCAAGAAACTCCACAAATGGTTAGGGAAAGAAAGGACGGAAAAGAAAGTTATATATCATACATCCCTTACCATTTTGGTGAGGGACACTTCCTTTTTTAGACCTAGCAAGGTTAAAAAGGTGTTATGAGGTATGATGGTTTTGTCATTTTACACATTAATACTTTCCAAAAAAGGAGTGTCTCTCACCAAAATGGTGATGGACACTTCCTCTTTTAAACCTAACAAGGTCAAAAAGGTGTCATGATGTGTGATGATTTTGTCTTTTTGTACATTAATACCTTCCAAAAAAGGAGTGTCCCTCACCATTTTGGTGAGGGATGTATGCACTTGAATATTGTCCACATATATATATATCATCAACTGATATTTTTACTGTTATTTTCAAAATATTGGCCATTATGACCATTATATTCAAAATAACGGCTGTTATGGACCATTATGGACTGATTTTTTCACTTTTTTTTTTATACCATCACTGCTATGACCATTATATTGAAAATAACATAACAGCCCTTATCCTAAAACCATGGCCATACCCAGTCAGTGGTACTTGCATTATATTGGTGTTCTTATGCCCTACTGAGTCATGCTATTACTCTGTTAGAAGTGGCAAGGGGCAAGCTCCTTATAGGCAACTCAATATTGGTGATGCTTGCCAAGGAATGAGAAGCTGCAATTTTTCTTTTTCGATTTTTTTAACAAAAATTTTCTTCATTTTTGTTCAGATACTAATTTCCCCATTGTAGGGAGATGATTATGTGAATGTGTTTTTTATGTTACTTTAATAAGTGATGTTGATAATTGGAGATGGGAGCTAAAAGATGTCATAGTTTTAGTGCACAACTTGTAAATTATTTATCTGGCATATAGAAGTAATGTATTGTATTGTTGATTTAATAAAAATGAATTTAAGATTCATAATGTGTATATATACATATACATTAATTTCACTTTTATTATTTTCAAGATTTGTAATTATATACATATATTTTTTTTGAATTCTACCAAAATGTCAAATCGGTGGAAACATTTTAGATGACAGTGGAACTGAATAGGGTTTCAAAATAAAATTGTCAACTATGCAAGCTAATGGAGTTTTTTGGTGGTGTGATTGTCTAGTGCCACTTCAATTGAAGCAGCATCTTTTATGGAGGTATCTTAGACTATTTATTGTTGTTTTCTTTCTTGTCTTTTTACTTTTCGTTGTGAGAAATGGATTTCATTACCTTTTCTAGAGAGTAGGTTGCATCTCAATTAATGCATTGTGGACATGCTTAGTTTTCTCATTAAATGGGGGGACTAACTACCATTTATCCACCAACTTAAGGGTAGTTGTGTGGCTTTAACATAGTATTATGGCATATTGTTCTTCAGTGGGGGTTTTGCCCCCCTGAAATTTTGGAAAATCTCCACACGTTATGGGAAATGTTCTTTTTTTTTTTTTTTATTCGCACTGCTTACTAGAAGAAAATGATCAAACAAGGGAGGATCTAAATGCCCAACTTGAGGCTTTAGTACACGCTATGGCCTTTCTTTCTCTTCTTTTTGTGTTCGTATTTCTGATTCTAATTCCCAACTTCCTTATAGATGGATGAAGTGCCGGATGCTAGAAAGACTTCAGCTGAAGCTTATGATCATCGTCTAGCACAGTTAAAAGAAAAAGTAAGGCCTTGTTCATCATGACTCGTTAGCCATGTGCTGATCATTTATTTTGTGATGTATCATCATTGCCTTTTCTTTTCAGGACATCGAGATCCTACAACTTCGAGAAGCCATTAAAAAAGCATCGGCCTTGTCCATAGAATCACGCTTTCAAGGCATCCTTGCTGAGCGCATGGTTTCTGAACAGGTAGAGAGAGCTCGAGTGGAAACAAAATTGGAGTGCTCTCGTGATTTGATGGAGCTGCGTGTCCAAATCAAAACGCTTGAGAGAGATCTTGAAGCATATAAGCGCCTTTGTGAGTCATTTTTGGCTGGCAAGG
This sequence comes from Sextonia rubra, assembly GCA_037013555.1. NCBI lineage: Eukaryota > Viridiplantae > Streptophyta > Magnoliopsida > Laurales > Lauraceae > Sextonia > Sextonia rubra. The sequence goes on from JASUAD010000009.1 coordinate 10,522,898, forward strand.
CAATTCACAAACCTAAGAGTCCTTCAGGGGCAGGTCACAATATTGAACACTTTCAAAGGGAATTATCTGAGAGTTCAATCTCTCGGTTAGTAGTTCTCTTACCTGTTAATTCAGTGGGACAGGCAATGAACAACACGAGTATTCCTGTGTCTCTAGCGGATGTCCTTGTTTCTCAAGTGGGTTCTCATTGCCCTATAGATGAGGGTGGAATGACCGTTGTTGATGATACTGTCAGTGACGGATCTAGGGCCAGTATTGCTTCCATTGATGGAGAAGGAGCCTTCCTTGCTGCTATTAATGGTGAAACTATAGCTGGTGATGAGGTTGAGAACCATAGTTCTCATAGTGAGGCCTCCTCCAAGAACTCAAGTGATAGTGAGCCCCCATCACCATCCGACGGAATGGGTTGACTGATATCGCATCTTATTCATGTTGATTGGAAGATGATGCTCCAGCATGTGTATAGGATGGTTTCATCATTTTAGATACTTTCCCCCCATTTCTTTCTGCTAGTGTTTTCCCCACTACCTTCACCTTCACTTATTGTGGGATCTGAATTTCCGAATGGTCATGAATCAAGTATTAGCAGCCCTCAAAGGTAAACATAGATCAGTCATTGGCAAGGTTCCCACCCACAATTACCACACTGTCCAAGAGCGAATCCATTCTTCTTGAATACCTATATCTGCCATTGTACTTATGCCTAGATCAACCCTAAGCACCATATCACTAAACAACACCTCAAAAGCATGGGGGCATCCTCTAATAGGAGGTTAAGAATTTTTGGTAGTTCCTATTTAGGTAGTCTTAGTGTGGAAAGCAATTCAGTTAATACGATCACTTGGAGGATGATTTTGAAGGGAGATGAAAAGAAAGTACTGAAACAATAGAAGTGGGGGTTTTTACATAGTTTGAGAAGAGCTAATGAAGTCGTCGAGTCTTTTGCTAAATTAACAGGTAATTGATAGAAGTGATTTGTATGTAGCTCTAATGATGTAATTTTTCCTCTTCTTTCTTATTTTGCTTTCTTCACAACATTCTGATTGGCTCCTTCCTTGCCTTGTTATGTATATGTATCCTATACTCAGAGCCTTTTGTATCTTCTTTTCTTAATAAAAGTTTGCGGTCACTAATCCAAAGGAGGAAAAAATGTCCCCTTCATCTTTGCTGTTATTTGGCCCCTAATTCTGCCTAATCAAAACAGTTGCTTAACTCCGTCTTCCTTGTGTAATGCATTGACATTATTTTTCTAGAGGAATGCGTTGTCTATGTTTGTTTTAGGGTACATTTAAGAAATTGAACATGACCAAACATGTAAGACTTTAATTCTTTTTAAAAACTGGTACTTGCTTTTATCTTGACCGAGTAGATTTGTGTTGCCTAGGGTTTAATGTGAAGATAGTTACATATTTTGGTTCTCAATGTGTCATCGACCTACTCAGGTTATTTAAATGCCTCATTCTTGATGATAGCTCACCAATCCATTCAAGATTATTTTCTTCCTTTGTCTTTTTTCCTAATTTCTGTTTCATGCAACCACCTCTTATTTTGTTTGAGCTTTTGTTTAATGTGACGAAAATTGTCATGAGATCGTCTTTAGTTCGATTTTCCTTTAAAGATGGAGGTGCTGGTGAAATTGTAAAAGCTAATTTGCCTTTGGAGAGCCTTTGGAGTGTTTGAACATCTAATGGTCGTTCATAAAAATTGTATCCAATTTCAAAATATGGCCGAAATTTGTAGCAATGACAGCACTCTAATGTAAACTTGTACAATAGTCATGGATGGACTAAACTCTAAAGAAAACTCGTACAATAATCATCGATGGCTTAAAGTGACAAGATGTTAATATCTCCCACTGATAGTTGACCAAAGGAACTGATCCCCTCAACCCAAGCCATGATTAAAGGGGTCAAATAGTATACCGCTTCACACTCAATCAGGAAAAGCGCGCACAAATGTCTGGAAATCCATAAAAAGGGGACGAAAAAGAAACAGAGATGGCCACTTTTTGGTGGAAGAGTAAGGTGGGTGACTACTTCCTTGATCATCATTATAGCCCCTATCAATATGCATTAAAATACATAAAAGTTGAATACATAGGCTGCTTAAAAAGAAGATCAAATGGGAGCTTTCAGAATTAAACATCAAGAAGCATTTTCTTTTGATTCTATTTTCCTAAAAGAAAATAAAACTTGATGTTCATTAAAAATAAAAAAAATACACTTTTGATCTTCATTTTTAACCACCCTGTGTATTCTAATGCAAACAAATATTCCCTTAGTGTTCCTCAGTTGAAATTCGTCATCAACAGACTTTTGGCATCGTCTATCCAATCCCACTATTCTAAGTCCGTTTGTCAGTCATCATCCCAATTCCGATCTCTAAAGAGGTTGCATAATAGAAAAAGTAGTGACATTTTAATTAGAACACTCAAGACGACAGAATAAAGAAAAGAAAGTTACGTCTGTTAACGTTGAAGAATTCAACTGTAGACATCTCTTTGCTGTTTAGTAAAATCTGGATTCGCAGCACTCTGAATCATGACATCTATTCAGCTATAAATTCTGACATATTTACATATAACACACCATTACTTACCTTTAAAAAAAATTTTATTAAAAAGTTGAAGAATTCATCTGTAACAGTAACAGAATGATTGTCCAACTGAGATGAGAGAGTAGAACAGAATGATTGTCCAACTGAGATGAGAGAGTAAGCCCCCACTTCTCCAAAAGAAAGAATCACTTGCACGCATACACTACGTAAACATCATCATAATCATCATCATCAAAGCCTTATCCCAACCATGTTGGGGTCGGCTACATGAATTCTATTTTTCCATTCTGTTCTATTTTGAGCTAAATCTTACGATAAGTGCAACTTCTTCAAATCTGAATTAATGACTTCCATCCATGTTTTCTTCGGCCTACCCCTACCTTTTGATGGACCCTCCACCTGTATATCCAAACTTTTTCTCACCGGTGCCATTACTGGCCTACGCTCAACATGCCCAAACCATTTTAAACGAGTTTCTCTAATCTTATCTCCTATTGATGCTACCCCTAAATGTTCTCGAAAGCGCTCATTTCTAATTTTATATTTTCTAGTTTTACCACACATCTACCTAAGCATTCTCATTTCCGCTACATCCATCTTATGAATATGTCTTCTTAATTGGCCAACATTCTGCTCCATATGTCATAGCTGGTCTAACCACTGTCCTGTAAAATTTTCCCTTCAATTTTGTTGGCATTTGTCTATCACAAAGTACTCCCGAAGCTAGTCTCTACTTCAGTCATCCAGCTCTTATCCTATGCTCCACATCTTCGTCAATCTCTCCATCCTTACTAATCATCGAGCCTAGGTACCGAAAAGAATCTTTACATGGTATCTCATGGGTTTCAATTTTGACAGTGGTTTCAATACTTTGTATATGTCCACTGAAATTGCAATCCATATATTCTGTTTTTGTACGACTTATTTTAAAGCCTTTAGATTCTAATGTCCTCTGTCATCTCTGAAGCTTTGCATTCACCCTCTCTTGATTCATCCACCAATACTATATCATCTGCGAACAACATACACCATGGTACTTCTTCTTGAATATACACAGTTAACTCATCCATAATTAATGCAAAGAGATAAGGGCTTAAGAATAATCCCTGATGTAAGCCTATAGTCACGGGAAATCCGCCCGTTTCTCCACATGTGGTTTAAAATTTTAATGTAACCTCTTGGGACATTCCTTTTCTTTAAGACCCACCAAATTAAATTCCTCGGTACCCTATCATAGGCTTTTTCCAAATCGATAAAGACCATATGTAGATTTTTCCTCTTTGCTTAGTATTTTTCCATTAATTTTCTAAGTGAAAAGATAGCTTCCATAGTTGATCTCCCTGGCATAAAACCAAATTGATTTTCCGAAATGGATAAATCTAATGCTGGCGATTTCTTCTTCTGCAAAATGACACAAATAGAAACTATAACTTGAAAGGTAACAGGGAAAATGACCCAACCGTAGTTCGGCCATAACATCCCAACCGTAGATGGAATGGAGCATGTACTCGGAATTTCCCAGATTAGGAGATCTCAGCACTCCATCCATTTGCTTACATCTAATCTAAAAAAATGATAATAATTAGAAAAGAAAAATCTAAGGAGTACTCATTCATCAGTCATGGAGATTTGAATTCGAAGTTGGAACATTTACATCCATCAACAAGCCACTTACACACAAATGAACTGGTCTGCAAGAGCCCTCAGTCCATACAAATACAATTAGCTCATTTTGCAAGTAATCAATGAAGAGTTGAGCGCAATCACAATAGGAGGAAGAAGGAACCAGGTAACCATGGTGGACACTTGCTAAATTCTCCTCAACTGCTTACACGCAGCAAAGTGGTTATAGACCCCCTTGCCCATCATAACATACAGTTGATGAAACAATCCAAAGGAAAAGACACCCTCAGTTGTTCATTTAAGTAGAGCAACGGCTGAGAAATATTGGTTTCATAGCTGCCATATTGATCTAGCACCAAGTTTGGAGACATAAACAGAAGCCACTGATATTACATCTGCCACATTGTTGCAGGCAATCATGCACGTTTTGTCCAATAGGGGCGCATAAAACCTCAGCATTCAAATAAAAGCCAGAAATTTCAAGAGATCCATTAGAGCATTCACCTTTATATAATGGATATAAAGCAAACAATGGACACAGAAAAGAACTTGTAAGCAAATGAAACCAGAATCACTCTTACAAAATGTTTCTGTCAAGGATTACACCCCAATCCAAAGCTGAGATTGACAATTTACTCGAGCACCTTATTGTGGTTCACGATGATGATTAATTGTAAGGGGATTCCAACTTGGGACTTCAATGTCCATTTGCAGGCTTGAATACAGGATACCCATTAACACCACATGCCAAATTGGGGTAATCTGCTAGATGAAAAAGGTACCCATCATCATCTGCATTCCTAACCTTTAATAATGATAGATCAGGGCCATGAGCTTGCCACTGGTTCTGAATCATTCCATCCATTTGTCCATCATTCATGTAACCCGACAAACCAAGCTGGGTGCCAACATCCCTTGAACCATCATAAGGTCCACCGGATGACAGGTGCATCCTACCGAATCCATCATCAGGGTATCTAGTCCCTAGATGATCAAATCTGCAACAGTTGGCCGAGAGGCCTACATCTGCCACACACGAATGACCTGGAAATGTGTACTGCCGGCCTAGAGGATTGTGCCTATTGTTGGGACCTTGTAAAACACCATTTCTCTTTCCCACCTTTCCAACATTGTCCTCGTCAAGCAGGGAATTGATGATGTCAAGGTGGGGAAAGTCATCTGAAGGACCCTGCACCTGACGATGTGGCACACCCGCCAGTTCCTCACCAGCATAAAATGTCCGTGGCCCACTCCTAGCTGAGCCATAGATGTCAAGGTTATGAGTCCCATTAAAAAGATAAGGATCACATGGCGCAATACTCGTTCCCTCCCGTTGACAGCCCTCAACCCTGTGGGACTGATTGTGCACCACTGAGCGCACTTGACCGCGAAAAGCAAACCCTTGCTCCTCCCTCATGGATGTTTGAGGTGAATGCATAGGCATAGAGGCCACAGGACAGGGGGTTTGAGCATAAGAAGGAGATGGGACAGAGGAACTACTGGTGGGGCGGGGTGTAAAATTGGCTGATGTCATAGCTACAGTTCTTCCCATTATAGCATTCCTGTAGGACTGAGGTATGTAATCTTGAGTTGATGGTGACAAGTCTGTGCCTAATCGGCCAGCTGCACTCACCGACCGTGATAACAAGGGTGAAGTCTGAACCACAGAAATAACAGGAGCTTTTGGCCTGGGTACAGGGACAACAGGGGCGCTTGAGGGCCTTGAAATTGCAGAAACTTGAGTTGTAGACGTTTCTATTGGTCCCTTCACAGGACTTGTTGGTTTTTGAGCTTCCAGTTGTCTGGAGAAGGCAGGAATCTGAGGCGACCTTGTTATTGTAGGAATAGCTTTCTCACTTTGGCTCAGGCTGCTTGAAGTTCCCTCTCTACCTGCAATCAGTACTGCAGGAGTTGTGTTTTCAATTGCAGCTTGCTTTGGCTGCGAACTGGAGGCCATATTTCTTGTGGGACTACTAGGAGAGAATGACGCTTCTGCTGTCCTTTGCTTGGAAGGTCTGTTGTCACCAGTCTGGCCATTGACGTCCAGCTTCTTTTGCAGCAACATAATACCATAAAATTAAGTAAATAACCCAAATGGTTCAGAATGACAAAAAAACTGGGATAGATTGATGGGACGAGGCAATATTGACAGTGAAGACATTTAAAACAGTTGAAAATATATTTAACATTTACAATTAAGTTGCCAAATTGTGTGCATGTGTATAAATAAATAAATAAGAAAGAAAGAAATGTATACAAGCTGAGGAGGCCAAAACATGCAATCCATCCATCGATATATCCAAGCAAAGGAGCATGCTCACGTCCATGCATGTATGCACTTCCATCACTTGTATGAATGAATGAATGTGTTTGACCATGAAGGAGCAACAATAGGACCGATTGATAATCAGTTATTTCAGTTCATAGTTTCTTAGTTTCATAATCCCAAGACATGGTGTGTACGTTTTTTTAATAACACCCCAAGACATAGTGTTCCGTCATCAGAAAAGCTAATAAAGAAAAGAAATAACACTAAGTTCACCTTCTCGTGCAGATGTAGCTTAAGCAAGTGTATACTATCCTTCAAGGACATAATAACGGCCTCTGATTCAGGTGCATCTGCAGTACAACTTCCAGCATGATCACGTAGATGGCTAGCAACAGCAGAATATGAATGCTGATTATCCTTGACATTGCCCTGACAAGTCCAGGAACGTGGGTTTTGTTGATGCTGGTTTTTCCCTCTGCGGCAATAACTCCAGCTCAGTCACAAACTAAGTGTCACAGCATACCAAGAACCATATAAAACCATATAGTTACCTGCTTGGGGACGTTTGGCTTTTATTGCTAGGCAATGAATTACCCTTGTATGGTCCATTCATTACAACCGAAGGAACTGAGTCTGTTGAACATGTTGAGGAACTGTCATCCATAGTAGATGGGCTCTTCTTCTCTACTCCCCCATTATCCACAGGTAAGGAGCTCGCACTGCTACTAGCTTCGGTAGAAGGATGGATTTCTGATGTATCTGTGTCCCAATTCACAGGGCTGTCATCTCCATCGTCTGAATCATGTTGAGGTGTATCAGCAACGTCATCCCCGGCATCAGAAACATCGGAAACATCTTGTAGTATACTGGGTTTATCAAGGATCGATCGTGCCTGCTTCAATGAAAAGTCCACCAAGGTTATTTTGCCAGAACGGCTCTCTCGTTGGTGGTCTGGCCCCAAAACCGTGCATTTTACATCCCTTCCCTTATCTTTTCCCTTGCAACCTCTTCTTTTCTGTTTTGACTGGCCAAAAGTACAATAATGGGAATTCATGCACTTAGAAAGAATAAGATTAACATCTCTACTCAAGAAGTTTAATGTCATTTTATTTCCTTTGTCACTTATACACAAATGGAGCACATGATGAGTTAATGAATTAAGAAACTAATAGAGCAACAAGAAAAATAATTTAATTCGAAGCACTGATCTTCCTCAGTCTCAACACCTAAACACTAATAAAGAAAGCAGAAAAAGTGAGATGAGCAGGACCAGAAAATGTGGGCAGAGATTAGACCATTTTAGTACAAAAATCGACAATGGGTGCCCAGAAATAAGCTAAGAAAAATGGCCCAACAAGAAAATCATTAATAATAAAGGGTTTGCATAAGGCAGCCAGCCCAAAAAAAGAAAAAATCTCTGCTGGACCAAATGAAGACTACTACCATCTAGAGGTAGTACTCTACCTAACCAGATATGATGAAATTTAAATTGAAATACAATTCATACAAACTATATGTAGTTTTTAAAGATTTTTTTCCTTTGAATATAATAAATTTAATAACAATGTTTTAATAGAAACAAATTTATATAATAAAAGTATTTAAGAATTGATACGTTGACTCACCTAATCAACCCACCGGGTTCCCTAGTCTACTCAAGTATCAACCCATAAACTAGACAAGTTCAGTCAACCCAACAAGTAAAACACTACGGTGTAGACAATAAGTAATGATATGATATCCTATATCTACTTTTTTAAATGAACCCTATCTTCTAAAGTGAAATCATATCATTATTTCACAAATAGGGGTTTTGGTTTTGCTTCAAGTAAAGATCTTTATTAGTAGGATATTAGTATTCCAAAGTATTGGGGGTATTCAGGCTTTATACAATAAAATCAAGATTGTCATGAATTATCATGATGGGGAAATGGGTTATGAGCTTCTTATTTATTTTTGTTTTGTTTATGATGATAACGCTGATACATTAGGGTGTCTTCTTTTTTTTCATATTTGTGGGGTTTTCAAAGTTATGATGCAAAGGATGATGGCAACGTATTAGGATAGTTGTCAATTATGTTTATTCTGGTCAGAAATAGCCAGAACATTACATTTTGAGCAGAAGAACAGAATGGAACATCCACACCACCCAAAAATCTATTCAAGATTCTGTCTTGGCAAGAAAACACCTGCACAGTTCCGCACCAAAGTATGTTGCAATTTTTGTTTAATGTGCTCCTAATTTTTGCCCTATGAAAATTGAAAACCCTAAAAGGTAGGGAATATTCACGCTAAAGGTAAACGAGAGAGAGAGAGAGAGAGAGAGAGACTTCGTTTATCTTACAAACCATCTTTCTTACAGGATTCAGTAAGATTCTTTTTTGCCCAAAACACAAGAGGCAGTTTTTTACATTACATGACCAAAAGTAGGTGGAAATAGACAATTCTAGCTTAATTTACCTTTAATTCAAATATGCACTTCTAGTGTCGTTTTAGAATTTCTAATATATTACTATTTTTGACATTTTTTCCTACTTTTTCTGCATCAGACTACTGGATCATTTTTTGCCAAAATGGAAAAATCACCACCACTTCTTGTTCAGATCAGGCATCAGATAACACTTACCAAGCAAAGCCCAAATTCAGATTCTAGTGCTCTTGTCAGACCCAGACTCAGGTTCAGGCCTATAAAACTTATACATAAAAGATCAGTGCCCATATGAATCCGGCCTGAATCCAGTCTGTTGACAGCCCTACTATACATTGAAAAAAAAATGGCCATCACCCAATGCAGGTCCCACCAAAGCAGGGTCCTAGGAGGATCTGGACTGGAGACAGACCTAACCTCTGGCATTTTTGCACAAAGTGGCCACTTGCTGGTCATACCAAAGTGGTGTTCATATCTAACCAGAATTTTGATAGGATTTCTCTAACAACAACATACAATTAGCCTAGGTTGTCTACGGAATCAGGAAACTAGAAATTCCTCCATGGAGAAATTGGGTAGATGGGAAGATGCTTCATGAGGAAAAATATGAAGCAAATAGAAAATTTGCATATGATGTTCATTGATCTAGAAAAAGCATACGACAAGGTACCAAGAGATTTAATTTGGTGGGTTTTGAAGAAAAAGAACGCCCAAGAGGTTTTATTGAAATTATTAAAGACATGTACGGAGTGGTAACAAGTGTAAGAACTACTTGTGGAGAGACAGATGTGTTTCCACCAACAATAAGTTTGCATCATGGGTCAGCTTTAAGCCATAAGCTTTTTGCACTGATTATCGATAAGTTAACTACTCATTCAAGAGAAAGTACCTCGGTGTATATTGTTTGAAGATGATATAGCGTTGGTGGATAAATCAAGAGATGGTGTAAATGCAACACCCGAGAAATGATGGGAGGCTTTAAAGTCAAAAGGCTTTAAAATTAGTCGTGCAAAGACAAAATATATGAATTGCAACTTTTGTAAACATATTCAGAGTGCTGAAACTACTATGAGAATTAAAGTCTAGGAAATACAACAAAGAGTTTCTTTCCATTACCTTGGCTCAATAATGAATAAAGATGGGGAGATTGATGAAGATGTCGAACATAAGATAAAAGCAAGATGGTTGAAGTGCAGACTTGCTTATAAAGTGCTTTGTAATAGATGAAAGCTAACAAAGTTGATGAGAAAATTTTACAGAACAGTGATTAGGCCAGCTATGACCTATGAGGTAAAATGTTGGCCAATCAAGAAGCAGCATATGTATAAAATGAATGTAGCAAAGATGAGAATGTTGAGATTGATGTGTGGTAAAACTATGAAAAATAAAAATAAAAATGAGCGTTTAGCGGTAACATCAATAGGAGATAAGATTGGAGAAACCCATTTGAGATGATTTCGGTTTGTTGGCATGTCGTCAATAGCGCCAATAAGAAAAAATTTGGCTATGGAGATTGATGGTCGAGTAAGGAGAAGGGGTGGTCCAAAGAAGACGTGGATGGAGGTAGTAAAATCAAATCTGAAAAAGTTCAACTTAATTGAGGATTTAGCTCAAGATGGGTTAGAATGGAGAAACAGAATTCATGTTGCCTGTCCTAACATAATTGAGACAAGGCTTTGATGATGATGGGAAGATGCTTCATGAAGAACAAAAAGATGAAACCTGTTTTTTCTTAGCGCGTTTTTCCTTCTCAGTTGCTCCACGCTTTGCCTTGAGCTCACTTTCAGCTTGCCCTGCAGCCTCTTCCTCACGTATGAGCTCCTCTTGTCTCTTAAAAGCAACTGCCTCCTGGTGTGCAGCTTCAATTTTACCGCTGCAACATGAAAGATATAGGTACTATTTGAAACAACTAAACGTAATATATCAAATCTAATTCATTTTTAAGAAACCAAACAAAGAACTAGAATACCAAGTGTATGAGCCTCTGTGAAAGGAGTAACACGAGCAAATTCTTTTGGCACATCTTGAATTGATAATAGAATGTTAATGAAGATACTAAAATGTGTCAAACGTCTCATTCCATGTACATAAAATCAGCTGAGGCTTTTAGAAATTAAATGGGTACTAAAACACAATGCAGCCCAGTGATGCACAGATATTTCAAACTGGGCAATGTATCGTGTTGTATCATATCCGATACACCAAGTTTTATGCGTAAAATCTATGTCCCTGCCGTGTCCATGGTGTGTCCCTGCTGTATTCATGCCGTACCTGGGCATCATAGAATGCAATTGTCTCCAACTATGGATAAAATATGCAGCCCATAAGTGGCAGTGGACTGTTAGATGAACTGATAAGGATGAAGTAAGAGGAGAGACATTTCAATTCCCAAAACATGAGGCGTGAGCCTCATGACATGCCTTCCATAAAATAATAACAATCACATCAGCTATTAAATATATTAACAAAAAGGTTAGAAAACATCTCACATATCAACACAAATTCTCAAGCCAAAATCTTTATGAGTAACAGGACTCTTTGACAGTTTAACCATATATTACTACTTTTTTTCCTTCCTGTGAAATCAAAATGTCTATTAGTATATTACTTAACAGTTTAAAGTAGGACTTGCATATTATTTTATAAATTTTACTGAATGTCATTTAATATTAAAATAATCATTCATTCAAAGTTATTTATTTAATTTTTTGAATCCACACTACTTTTCTTGGGATTTGCAAAATTGAACACCTCAGTATCAGAGTCATTACTTGCAACCAAAGCATGCGACTTATAGCCCCTAACTAAAGCTATCTGCAATTTCAGAAACTTTTTTCAGAGAAACTACGGAATTTTTTTTTTTAATCAGTAACAGGAACTATAACATTTAAGGGACAAGTCAAAATGAATTCCAAGTAGCTCTAAAACAACAAGACGATTGTACAATAAGATCATGTTCCAAGAGAGCAGGTGAAAAATTCTTAGAATTCACTCATCAGGGATCAAACAGAATTAGAATGTAGATGACCTGAAGATATGTGCTAAAACAAAAATTTCCACAGTCCGGCGACCCAGTTCTGTAAGCCGCCTTTCATCACGTTCTATTGAATCTTTGTTGAAGTCATCTCCAGAACTTCCATCCTACATATGTGACCATTGCAGAAACATCATCAAGTGTAAGTAAACACACATTTGAATAGAGAACTAATATATCAAATCAAATATTATAAAAACAGGAAGATATGCGGTGCGAGATAAACTGAAGATTTTAAGATCCCATACCATCATCATAATCATCATCATCACCATCAAAGCCTTATCCCAACCATATTGGGGTCAGTTACATGAATTCTATTTCTCCATTCCGTTCTATTTTAGGCCAAATCCTTAGGTAAGTTAAACTTTTTCAAATCTGATTCAATGACCTCCATCAATGTTTTCTTCAGCGTACCCCTACCTTTTAATGGGCCATCCACCTGTATAGCCAAACTCTTTCTCACCGGTGCCATTACCGACCTACGCTCAACATGCCCAAACTGCCTTAAACGGGTTTCTCTAATCTTATACCTTATTGGTACTACCTCTAAATGCCCTCGAAAGCGCTTATTTATATCTCGAAACTACTTTATTAAAAAAAACAGAATTCAGATCCTATTACCAAATTAAGTATGAAACTAACAGGCAGCAGAAAGCTCCATATGTTCTACAATCATTTTATATTGAGGAGTATACAAATTCATTACAAAGAACACTATATTAAGGAATTAAATCTCAGTTGTATGTCCACCTTCGTCACCACACTAATTGAGCCAACTAAATGTGAGCCAATCGAGTTGAATCAAACCATACACAGCTCAGTATGGAATGGTAGTGAGCGTACACAGGCAAGCCAACTTGATTTTGACAGAGCTTTGGTTCCTTGGCTAAGGATATACGTGATATGGTAAAATGCACATTAGGATTTGATGGACAGATACTACAGAAAATCGCACCATTATTATTCCTCCTTCCAAATTAGTTTGTAACTTGTGCAGAAGAATACAACTCCACTTTCATCTCAGAGCTTATGAATCATAACATACATTCAAGAATTTTGCCTACTTTCTCGGTGTCAAACACCTTTGCAAATTACATATTTATACCAAATCTCAGTTCAATATAAATAAAATTTAAAGATAAATAAAACTAAGGCTTTAATGATTCTGATTATAGAAACTCACCTACCACAAGAAAATTGAGATAAATGAAAAAGATACAGAAACCATCCATGCCAAGATATCAAATAATTGTCATCATCCCTACTCCAATTCAGGTGAAGTGGTATTTTAGGGATCAGATGCTATAGCAGTGCCCGTTAAGGTCAGTATAGGAGAAATATTGTACCACCAAGATACAGTCAGCAAGATAGTGGCATAACAAATTTAAGAAAGAATATCTTACAGGAATATCATAGTTGAATAATTCTCAAGGTTACCTTCATACGATTCTGAGGACCTTTCTCAGAATCATATTTTAGGGATCAGATGCTATAGCAGTGCCCATTAAGGTCAACATGGAAGAAATATTGTACGACCAAGATACAGTCTGCAAGATAGTGGCATAACAAATTTAAGAAAGAATATCTTACAGTAATATCTTAGTTCAATAATTCTCAAGGTTACCTTCATACGATTCTGAGGACCTTTGTCATCCTTAGGTGGCAAAGGTTCATTGGCAGCCCTCTGAAGCAATGGTAATACATCATCAGCTAGAACAAACATGTCTTTCTCAACAAAGACAACAGGAGCTGGTGTTTCCTCCATTTCCACTGACTTCACCATTGCTTTCTTGTCCTTGCTGCTTTGGGATTCAAGAGCCCTAAGACCACTGTAGAGAGAATCCATTACCAATGTTGATGTGACTTCCTTCTCTATAAAAAAGGTTTTCACAACATCTTTCAATATAGCATCTGTTTTGTCTCTTGACATCTGTTGCCTAACATTTTGGTCAACCCCCAACCAAAATGCCCGAAAGCTGCAACCATGCCAAGAAATGATCTGTTAAATGCATGCCACATCAATAGACACAACCTAGATTGATTTCTTCTTAATCTTATATGATAAAAACAACACAGATAAAATAAATAAATAAATGAATACTAAAATGCATTAAACGCTTTAACATCATCATCAAAGCCTTGTCCCAATAAATGTAGAAGTAGACCATTTACCTTGACCACCTCACTTTGTCCTCAATCAAGTTTCCAAGCACACCTATTTTATCTTCAACAAACCGTCGGCAAATTAGTTCCACATTCGATAAATATACCCTAACCAATTCTCTTCGATACTGGCAGTCAAGGCAACGAAAAGGGCGATGTACTTTCTCCCTGAAGTACCAAAATGAAGATGCAAAGGCACTTATTAAAAAGGTAACTTTCAGCACAACATCAAATATATAATTGTTGTAATAGTGAACAAACAAACAAAAAAAAATGTTGGAGGCAATCCCACTATCAATAGTGCATAACTGGTCAGGAGGCCATATAAACTAAAATTCATAATTCCATGTACATTTGAGTGGCCACACCATCCACATGCTTAAACACATTAGAAAAGGGCTATCAAATTTTATTGTTCGTCACATATAGTTTCATTGAATCATGCCATCATTAGACTTCGTAAAAGAATAGGAGCTTTTTTCTCTATTTCAATCAAATAAAGAGTTCCCATCTAGAGGGTTCATATAATAATGCATAAAAGACAGAACTCTATAGGGATTTTCTCTATCAGCAAGCATATTAGGGCTTTTGAAAGAACTGATTGTTTCTCACATTCTCTTTTTTGGAGAAAACAAGGGGCCTAGAACATGCTGAAAGAAGGTTGTGACCCTCGCTGCCTCTATATGGAATGCAGTTTTTATTAGGTTCTTCCATATATTGATCATATAATTAACTCACTTTGCAATTGCTAGCTTAAGCGAGTTTTCCCTTGATATCCGATTGGATATATTTGCGTACAACGTTTGATATTAGTGCCTGGATATAAATGTAAATTCAGCTAATATAAATGTTGAAATCCAACCACATATTCGGAGAATTCAATTGCCAGTTTGTAATCCCAAAACCATGCACCTGTGCTGTAGGTTCAGGTTACATGACTTCAGCCAATCCTCTGTACACACCAGTTTCCCTCTGATTTAGGTTAATTTGGAGGTGTGATGGCGCAGCCCTGGATCATAGGTCGATGTAGAACAATTTCCCGAATGATTGTTCGAATCCGAAGACTCAATGGCAGTCACGAATAATACTAGAACGAGAAAACTCTGGGAAAAACTTAATTATTATTGATAAAGCATATCTATTACAAGGAAGAACTCCTCCTTAAATAGGAGTGATTGTTTCTAAAATAAAATGGCTAATTCTAAACAAACATAACCTACTAAAAATAAAATAGGAAGCAGATAATCAAGGATAGAGATCCTTGAGGATGTCAAGGATCAATCAGATGGCTTGCGGGCCTGTGATCTGGGCCGAACTTGGGATCGGCCTGCATCAGCTCTCCCTGGCTTGGAAAAACTCGACTCCGACGAGTTGAGCGCTTGATATCTCTCATAAAAATCAGGATTGATGTGCTGGAAGTCAGTTGCTGTAATCCATGTAGCATCGGAGAGAGGACGATTCCGCCAACGTACATAAAACTTCTGGTAACCTCCTTGTCGTGTAAAAACAATTTGATCAAGGACATCAACAATTTCATCAGTAGGTGGGGAATTAACTGGTAAAGAAATAAGCTGTTCTTCATTATCTCCTTCATTATCATAGCCACAATAGAGAGTAAGATCTTCGACATTGAATGAAGAATTGACACCTAAATCAGGAGGAATATCAAGAATATATGCGTTGGGACTAATCTTCTGGAGAATCTTGAAAAGACCTGAGTTATGAGGGTGTAACTTCTTATTAGCTCCAGGTGGCAATCTTTCAGGTCGAATACACACCATAACCATATCGCCTTCATTAAATTCAACAAAGCGACGATGCTTGTCAATCGAGGGTTGAAACAGAAGTCGAGGGGTGAAGGGACGGCTGGTTCGTGAGTGGAGATCTGGAGGGGTATCGGTTCAGGTTTAGGGTTTGGAGGTGAGAGAGGGGCTAGGATTAGAGATGGGGTTTAGGATTTGAAGAGGGATTTGGTTCGGGATGGACCAAAAGGGATTGATGGGGGTTGGGTTGGTTCCGGCGAATGGGTTTTGGCAGGGGTAGGGTGAGGGGTCGTTGAGTTGGGGAAGAGACAAGGGAGTGGTATGAGTTCGGTTGAAGATGGGGTCTGTCAGACGAGGGTTGAGGATTCTGTTGGTTGCCGATCGAGAGGTTGGGTGTTGTCTGGGATGGCAGCAGAGAGGATGGGGTGAACAGCGGATGGGGGGATAAATTCCGGGAACGACAGATGGCTCCCGGTGACCAAATCTGGGCTCTAATATCAATCTGGTGCAGCCCTAGATCATAGGTCGATGTAGAACAATCTCCCGAAGGATTGTTCGAATCCGAAGACTCAATGGCAGTCACGAACAATACTAGAACGAGAAAACTCTGGGAAAAACTTAATTATTATTGATAAAGCATATCTATTACAATGAAGAACTCCTCCTTATATAGGAGTGATCGTTTCTAAAATAGAAGGGCTAATCCTAAACAAACATAACCTACTAAAAATAAAATAGGAAGCAGATAATTAAGGATAGAGATCCTTGAGAATGTCAAGGATCAATCGGATGGCCTGCGGGCCTGTGATCTGGGCCAGACTTGGGATCGGCCTGCATCATGTGATCTACTAAAATTTTGTTTCAAGAAATTTCCATTTCTACTGTAATTTTATTTGGGTTGTCGTAGTGGGAGATCCCTGACCGGAAATTTGTTACATTAGTGGGCTATTTTGGCACATTTTGGGCCAGTATTCAAAGAGAATGTTGTGAGTAGTGGGTGGCTGGCCACAATGAAGGGTCAAAACCATCTTGATCCAAGATTGTATGATGTTTAATATTGGAATGACTGAGATAGATATTCATACAAGCTAAAGTACATGAGTATAGCTGTACAAGATCCATAGCCGAATAAGACAGTGCTAAAAGGTGTCTGATTCAGCAAATATATATTAAAAAAAAGAAGGATTTGTGGATTCTGGATAATATTTATTTTAATTAAATTAATGCATAGATTTTATGAATGGTAAACTAATTATAGTTTAAAAACAATATGCAGAAGGAATAACATAATACTTTTTTTAAAAAGATACTAACATAATATGTTATTAGTCTTCCTTTAAGCAGTTAAATAACAAATCATTACTTAACTTAGATTTCAAAAGAAAAAAAATATGTGGTAAAATATTGTAAATCCAAAATTACCATTTAAACTAGTATTTGAAAATTTCACTTTAGTTGTGAAAAATCTGACTCCAAAAAATGTGATTGGTATCAACATGTGATACATCGTTCATTTCAAAGAACCGTTTACATAGTTCACTTCAAAGAACTGTTTAGCAAATCACCCAAGACAATGAGATATTTACATCATCAATGATGATTCAATCCAGTGGCAAGAATGTCACTCCAATATAAGTCATCCAAACTGTGACCCTATAGTTATCTAGTTGGTTGATTGTAATATAGCCATGTGACTAGAAGCACCAAAAAAGTGAAAATAGACAGCTAGAAAGGTTCAGCATGATAGTTGGTGTCTAAAATTTTTCCAAATGGGGTGGATTTCACACTGTAATTTTTCCTCTTTTTTATGACATGAATATCACACAGTCATTCACAATATATTTCATCTTCATACCCCACTCATTCTCATGAATTAGCAAGAATCTAAGTGGACGACATAAAGATCCATCACATCATAGTTTTTTCTTCTTTTTTTCTTCCTTTAGCCAGTTATACCGGCCAGCATGGAAGACTCAAGCGGTAGAGCTCCCTATTGGAGTCGTGTGCCCCTCGTGACTACTACATATATATATATATATGTGGAAACCACCTATGATCGATCTACACCCTTCGTAAACAACCCCCAAATCATTGGTAAATGTCCCAAACATGATGTCAATCACCTTCATCTTCAGTGTAGGATTTAATAACAAAATTTACAGAATGTTGAGAGACAGACAGGAGAAATTTAAAAACACACACCCGAAACCAACTTACCTAATAACTTGAACTTGAGCTTTGATCACAAGAGTGTCAGAGACAATAAAGCCCTCTGATACTTTTGTTAACTCCATAAATTTTTTCCAACCCCAATCATGCTCTTTCTTCCAGAATCGGTGCAACGTGTCTGCAAAATTTTCCTCAAGTGCATAAGCTACTTGTAAGTGTCAAAAGCAGACTGCATGTAAAATTACATAATATCACAAGTCAACCAACCAGAGTACTTAGATTTTTTTGGATCTTTATTCACCACAGCTATAGTAAACTGTGCAAAATGACTCCACCCTGTCAAATTTTAAAACAAATTTAAAACTGTGCAACATTAACAAGGAGAACTATGTATTTTCCCAATAAAATAAAAAGAAACAAGTGCATGGACGTAGACATCCTAAAATAGTTGAAAGATGATACAATACATGCATTACCTGGAAGAAGTTTGTCATGATTAGCAACACACAGAAACAAAGAGAGATGGTTGCAGACATCACAACCTTGAGGATAGATTAAAATGTACCTGCACAAGATTGAGCTTGGTTTAATTAAATTTAAAATGAGAAGGTAAATAGATAATGCATATCTTGATGCATGCACCAATACACAATTAGATATAAGTATGTTTATGTTATTTTTCCTTTGAGAATATATATCTTCATCGGATTTCAGAGTTGGCTCAGGGCTCCTGTTCAGAATTGCTCTCTTAGTGCACAGTCTCACACATCAATAAAATCATTACAAAAAAATATATAACTTCATTGGAAAACTAAACGAGTGACTGCTTGAGTGGAACCCTCACCACACTGATGACCTCCTTTCATCCCTCCCTAGAAATTTCGAAGTGTTTCTCAACTATACCATCATCATTATCAAAGCCTTGTCCCAAGTATGTTGGGGTCGGCTACATAAATTTTGTTTTCCATTCTACTCTATCTTGAGCCAAATCCTCATAAAAGTTGCACTTCTTCAAATCAATTTTTACTACCCCCATCTATATCCTCTTCAGCCAACCCCTTCCCCCTTGGTAGGCCATCAATCTGCATAGATAAACTTTTCCTTATTGGTATCGTTGCCAACCACCATTTGATATACCCAAACCATCTCAAACAGGTTGATGCTACTCCTAAATGCTCTTGAAAACGCTCATTTTTAATTTTATTATTCCTAGTTTTACTACACATCCATCTCAACATTCTCATCTTTGCTGCATCCATTGTGTGCATATGTTGCTTCTTGATTGACCAACATTTTGCTCCATAGGTCATAGTGAATCTATCACTATCATATAAAATTTTTCCTTCAATCTTGTTTGAATTCATCGGTCACAAAGCATTCCAGAAGCAAGTCTCCACTTTAACCATCCAATTTTATCCTGTGTTTGACATCTGCATCAATCTCTCCATTCTTTCTAATTATTGAACCGAGATGAAGGAAAGAATCTCTTTGTGGCATCTCTTGGGCCTCAATTCTCCCAATAATTTCAACTCTTTGTGCTCACGAAAGTTGCAATCCATATATATATATATATATATTTGAATGATTACTATCCTTGAAAGAAAAGAGAAGTCAGTACAATCCATATATTCTATCTTCATACAACTTGTTTTAAAGCCATTAGTTTTTAAAGTCTCCCGTCATCACTCGAGTTTTGCGCACACAACATCTCTTGATTCATTCACCAACATTAAAACTTTTGCAAACAACATACACCAAGGTACATCCTCTTAAATATGAGCGGTTAATTCATCCTCAATGCAAAGAGATAACAGCTTAGTGCTAACCCTTGATGCAAACCTATATGCATTAGGAACTCAAATGTCTCTCCATAAGTAGTTCCCATACTCATTACCGCTCATTCATACATGTCGTTAATAATTTCAATATAAACTTTTGAAACATTCCTTTTATTTAGAATCCACCAAATCAAATCTCGAGGTACCATGTCATAAGATTTTCAAGATAAATGAAGACCATATGCATATCTTTCCCCTTTGCTTAATATTTTTTCATTAATATCCCTCGACTACATGTTAACCCCAAATGCATGATTAAGTGGTTTGGTAAAATGACAAGAATATTTAATCTTGTCATTTATTGCAGAAGTGGGGCAACACTACAACCTATGTGCATGACTTTATCCAATGTTACACCATATCAAGAATAGCCGCATACATTCAACAAATGACAAATTGAGAATCAGACTGAAGTGCATACATATTCTCACTAATGGTTTTAACATCAAAGATTAGGAAGTGAACAAAAATATCCCACCCATTAATCAAATGCACAGATTTGAATATCTAAATAATTAATGGTCAAGAGTGATTTATTCCAATTATGCATAATATTCTGATTAAAGTTGAAGGGCAAAATAAGTGGGTCCCACAAAAAAGATCGTAATGTGTGAACGAGTCAATATGCAAACACGTCCAAGGTAAAGAGCCCCATCTAATTCGATCGTGCAATAAAAATTGTGAAGCTTGCCTGCATTCATGCCAAATCATAAGTGGATATAAAGGGGACCATGTAAAGTAGTGGGGCCAATTTCACCCAAAACAGAGCACCCTAACCATGTCATCAAGAGGTGTTGTCAAACATGCATTTTTTTCATGCCTGAAATAACATTGATAGGATGGACTGCTGGGGTGAAGTTGTAATCCAAACCCACATTATATGGTCTCCTTCAAATTCCCCTCCAATGATGTGGTATGCATCCAGGCCTATAAATCTAACCCTGCCCATATGTAAATATATCATAAATTATAATAAAAAAAATCAGAGCTCTTTTCATCTTAAAATATTCAACCTGTGGGACCCACTTGGATATGTACCAAACATGTGATGGGGTGGGAAAGATCTAAGTGCAAATGAGAGGTGCACCAAAAATGGTCCCCATCAATCATCCTATCTCATAATTTACAAGCCTCAAAGTGCATTATTTATGATCCAATCCAACTGTGACTAGCAGTCAAATGAGTATCAATATCAGGTGATGGGGTGTAGATTAGGTTTACGGGCAAAACTTCTTTTAGCTAAAACGGGCTTCAATCTCTCTACATAATTTGGTTGCATAGAAGGATTATCTACAGGGAACAATTCCTTTCTTTATTGGGGGAAGAGCCGTACAGGGTTACCCATGGATTAGGGGTAACAAGAGAATACCCAGGCAAATCATCATAACCGTTGATTTAGGGCCTCAAAATTTTGAAGGTATATAAAGTGAAACATTGATCATGATTCAATCCAATGGTAGATACTAATCCAATGAGTATCAAAAGAATACATATTCATCATAGGTGGGCCCCACCAGAAGTACCTGCATATTTCCCTTTGAGGATGTTAACTGCATATTTTCTTATATATACTCACGATCCCCCAAACCACAGTACACCTCTAATGGGTCCAAGCTGCTCATGCTCACATCATATTCACCATCTCCCTCCACATCTAGGTAACACCTATGATGAATCCAAACAAGTCCTCCCCCTCCAAAAAAATAATAATAATAATAACAACACCACCACACCCCCCCCCCCCCCCCCCACCCACAAACAACAAAAACCCCCAACCACCCCGCCCCGCAAAATGTCTCTCCCAAGATGATGAAGGCACATCCAAACTAACACTAATCTAAGTAATACCCACTCATTGATTGATTGAATAAAAAAAACAGTTGAATGAAAAATTTATAAATAATAATAATAATAACAAACACTTGGTTAGAAGGAGTCACAATCAGAACCATGCACTTCAAAGCGATTAAGCTTCAAGGGTCTAAACTAAAGAAAAGCTTCTTGTTTTTTTTTTTTCCAATCCTAATTAACAAATTTGTTCCCATTAACCCCTGTGATCAGCATGCATCCAGGTGGACCTACATGGGAAGCATGAGACATATATCACAATCCCATATATAGTGCAAAAGGCCTTTGTGGGGCATACCTAGAAACATGTCAATAACAAGGACCGTGGGGTAGGGAAGGATATGTGGATTGGTATAACTACAATCATATGATCCTAACCCTTGAATGCAACGCCTCAAAAATTGAGTGATTCTAAAAAGTGCAATATTTTTGTCATAAAAATTCAAACGTATAAGAAGCGTTAATTTGGTGTCCAAATGGATCGGTTTGAAAATCAATGAGCTAGTAGTCGTAGAATATTATTCCCATATAGTCATTGTGAACAGTGAAGAGACCTTCAGATGCCTACGAATTCATGAGAGTACTTTTTATCCATGTAAATAAGAAAAAATATACAGTCAGCATCAAAAGATTGAAGAAATGTAAATGCTAGAGTTAAGACCAGAAATGCAAGGATCTCATACCATTTGTAGCCGCCAACCTCAAATGCATTGCTTCGTAGTTCTCTCTTGTTGATTTGTGAAAATTTTTCTATCTTCCATGTGAATTTTCCATATAGTTCGGAAGGTTTAGCCCCTATAGAATCATTGAGACCACTCATAGTGTAAATAACATTATTGTTTACAATGATTAAATGCTTGACAAGTTTGCTTTGATAAATTTGAATTGCTAGGACCTAGTTTGGCTTCCCAACATCTTCCACTACCAAATTGAGAAAACAATGCCATAATACCAAGCAATACCAATATTTATACAATCAGAATAGGTTAGAAAGTGAATAGTTAAACTGAAATTTGTACAAATTTGGTATGCATATGAATTTGAATACAATCAAGAAAAAGCATTATTCATTCAGATTTTTTCAGTCTTGAAATTGAAACGTATAGAGGAAATTCAATCTGAATAAACCACTCAACTGAACATAAACTAATGACAACTAAAACCAAAATGTAAAAGCGTATTGGTGCCACTTAAATTGTGGAGATTAACTATCTATTTCTTTGCTCAGTATATACTCACCCCCCACCCCACCCCAACCCCCCGCCCCCACTACCCAAGTCGCATAACCATTAGTACTTGACCCAGAGATCAATACCAAGCTGTTTCTATTGAGAGGAAGGTATCTCACCACTTGAACTACTAATGGATTGGCAAGTGACCAAGCGGTTAAAACTAGTACTTTCTCCTCCCACTCCCTACACCTTTCGTGGCACCCCTAGTAGGAAGGAACCAAAAAGATTCCTCATCTCAAATCACATGAGACTTCGAAGGAATCCCCTCATCAACCAAAAAATATACATTTTTTTGTTAGACTATATCAGTTAGACTCATATGCATGGTTGTCAATTCCGTTCCGGTTTGACCCTGTAGTGGAACGTTTCAGCATTTCGATTAATTCTGGTATTCCGTTCCAGAAAAGACGCATTTGAAAAATAAAAATATATATTTATATAAAAGAATACTTGAGTTTGAACAAAGGTCGAATGCTAAAATAATACTAAAAATGCATAATTGCATCACTTAAATTAAACTACACTCTAAAATTGATCATTTTCTAGTTTTCAATTAAACTAAACTCTACAGTTGATCACTTTCTAGTTTTCACCACATATAAATGGAAGTATGAAACCTTTGCTAGAATGAGGCAGAATTGATTTGGAATTGGAACCGGAGGTGGGACTGGAACGACCAGAATGGGCTGGAATTGGGACCGCAAACTTTTAGGGTGGCATTCCGTCCCGCCCAAGGCCAATTCTGAAATGGAACGGAATTGACAACTATGCTCATATGAAGTGACACACTAGCAAATACAACTGACTTGTTAGACAATGGGGTGTATTTTTTTTTTCAAGGGAAAAAAATAGCAAATATATAAACATATTTCAACTTGTATTAGCGCGGGTCAGACCACATTTACCATGTTCCATAAGCAGGCCCATGTCAGAATGTATAACCATGATATTCCAGAGCAGACAATACACACCAGAACATGTTATCTTTGGGCTGATATTAAACTCTTAATTTTGAATCATAATGCAAATTCTCACTGTAGGAATCACCACTTAATCCAAGTTCCATCTTGGCAACTGATTTCCCTTTTCGCAATTCACAAAACTGGGCATGACTATAATGTGTCAAAATCTATTTAACAACCATAACATGAAAACTGATGTTATGTTCCACGTCAACCACCTCCCTATGTACCAGCAAGCCATATGAAGTCAACTCAACACATGTAACTGGAGGAGGAGATGCGACAACACTGTAATTGCTCAATAGTGTTTATATACCATAACGACGGTTATCAGTCACAGTGTAAAGGGATGGAAAGGTATATGTATGACCAAGGTGTCCTCTGCTAAATTTTAACCCTTGGTTATCGGGCTTCACAAACATGGCAATAAGAAATGACTCACAATAAACTTGAAGCGGGGGAGAGAGTACCGCAATCATCTTCACTGTCAGTGTCCCAGTAAGGGGGTGAAGTAGAGGGGGTTCCATTTTCCACCTGTTCACTGGACCGCCATTCTGACAAGGATTCGCCAGACTGGCACCGCTGTCCACTTGAGATTCCCTCTGAAGACCTACCAGCTACATTATCCTCGCTCAAACTCCCAGCCATTGTCCAATTCAACAATACTCCCTAAAGGCCTCAACCTGCTCCAATCTCAATATGCAAAATGAAATATTAAATTAACTCGAGAAAGGTCAATAATCAAACAGCCATTACTCTGAAGTCATAAACAGGTGCATCTTGTCAAAACCAACAGGCCATAGCAGAAATAAACACCATGCAGAAATGTCCCAATGACCTACCAATCTGACACAAAATAAGAAATCCAAAGAACATAAGAGACGTGGCATGGTTTGAAGGTCCTCACTGTCACAAACAATGAGATTGCCAATGTGCCTCAGCTTTCTTTTCCAAAATAAGTAAATAAATAAATAAATCAGCATCTTCATTTCCTCCTTAAAATGTTTACAGATCCCAAAATAAACAGCAGGAAAGGGGAAGAATTGTCATCATAGCAAAAGCAACCCCATCAAAAAATAAGCTTCGTAGCTGGAAGCTCACACTAAATATGAATTCACGAAACTCACATCCAAAACAAGTGTTAAAAGAAAATGTAACAAGAACGGTATAGAACGCAAAACAATGGCCCATAAAAAAACTCAATTGCAAACAAACTCGCACCCAATTCGACATCCATCGCTGTTATGGAATAGAAAAATAACAAAATACAATTGAAAGGCGAATTTAAGAAACCCGACACTCAAAAGCCAAATTCCTGACAGTTGAGGCTAAACTGCTCTGGATGATTACAATTGAGGCAGCAGCTGCATCACTGGAGATTTTAATAAAATAAAATAGAGAGAGAGGAGAAGAAGAAGAAGAAGAAGAAGAAGAACAACAACAACAACAGCAGCAACAGCAACAGCAAAAATGACTTATCTAGTAAGTGTGCCACAGGGCCATATCATGGGCAATTGTTACTAAGCCGTTCACAAGGCAATCGCCACTAAGATCTTAGAAGGAGTATTGGATGCCCTTTTTGGATTGTTGTTGGGAAAGAGGTGCAACAAAACAACTAAGCCAGATCCTGTTATTCCAAGGATGACTCATCCGTGTCTACTAGTGAGATGATACTATTCGTAATGTTTGATTGGGATCCATGAAGCAAAAAAGTTTTATCTTAGCCCACTCATCACTAAGGATGATTCTGCAATGAACATTAGGGTTATGAGCCAATCCCAGGGAGATGTTTAATATGTTAAATAAGCTTAATGATGTTGCCCTCGAGATTCAGGTTTCCTAATTTCATATAGATTTGTAGATGCCCTAGCTATCATCAGCTCATCTATCTTTTCTGTGTCAGCTTAGCTGTGACCTCTGTAGTACTATGCACTTGTTCATTGGATCTTCATACTCTTTGGGGTATTGGGATATTGTATCTACCTCCACCTGGCATGTTGGTGGAGCATTTTGAGACTGTTAAGGCTGTAGTGTCCTTCATTTCATATTGAAATTAATTAATTAATTAATAATAATAATAACTAAAAGCACCATCAGTAAAACAAATTCTCAAATAACCCACTTCCACACCCACCTCAAATATGTGGAACATACCCAAGTCCATAAACGCAACCATTGAAACCCAACTAAAATAAGAAAACATATCTCTATGAAACATCATGGGAAAAATACAATCAAATACCAAAAACCCAGTTTCAGAAGCACTGCAATTCCAAACAAAAATAACAAAAAACACCCATCAGGCCATCACTCCATCATCATCATCATCATCATCATCATCACTCCATAATGCAAACATAAAATAAAATCAGAAAACAAATTGCAAGATAGTCTCCTATCAAAAAATGAATCTTAGAGAAACCCAAATCCAAAAGTCATTCATCTTATAGAAAAATAACAAACATAAGCATAAATATATATCTATATATAAACAAAAGACAACCCAAACCCAAAAAAACCAATTCCTAAAAAACCCACATCCAAAAAATCCTAAACCTTGACCCCCACACAAGAAGTTTGCAAGCCCAGCCCCCCACACACCACCCCTCCCCCTCCAACAACAACAACAAAAAAAAAAAAAAAGACCCACATCTAAAATCAATCAATTGAAATGCAAACAGACAGCATGGAAAAAGAGCAGCCTAGGTTTACAGGGATCTGAAAAAAAATTTACCCGAAAAAGATGGGCAGTGGGTGGGGGGCTCAGTTTATGAATGGCTGAAGGAAATCGATTCCGTCTATGACGAGTGGCGAGAGGCGATGGTCGGTTTGGAAAGGGAGGCGGGCTACAGCAGCCGGGCAAGCAACAGGCACAACAAAGAAGGTGTGTATGTGAATATGATGTATTCTTAACATACCAAAATGGTAAAAAAAAAAAAAAAAAAAACATACATACATACATGCATACTCTGCTGCCACCTCTTTGTCCACCCACATGGGCCCACACCCAACCCACTGTACACCAGAAGTCTGGATGCTCACAACGTCATCTGACCTAATGGGCTCTATCTAGAAAAGGTGGTTCCAAGTGGGTCGGTCAGTGAACCAAAACTAGCAAATGCCCCCTGTTTTAAGCCGTCTTGCTCGAGAGGACTAGGTAAGAATAATGTTGATGGTAGGAATTACTATGAATGATTCTATAAATAATCATAGTACACTCTTGGATGACTCGTAAGTAATAACTATGAAGTTTGGCCTGAAAACCAATCAACGTATCCAATGCGTGGACTAATGCTAAAATCACGAGTGTAATTGATTCTCATGCAGTGTAATTGATTCACGTATATAGGAGAAAATTTTGCAAAGTTTGAGATGCATGGCGCGTTTTCTTACACGATTGGTGGCAATGGTTTTCCATTGTTGCACCTTATTGAACCTTTCATCTCGAGCTGTCAAAGGATCGGAGCTTGGGCTTAGGGATTTTTGTATATTTCCATTTTCTTCTCTTATTTATTATCAATTGTCATTAGAACATTGAGAATTTGTATAGCATGTTTTGACTGACAACATGTGTGTATTAAGTTGTTGTTGGCTGGCTACCTATTCATGGCATATGTGAGTAATGCCGACCCAGGATTTTCTCTCGGCGGGGCACAAAAGTTTCTTTTAAAAAGGAATTTGAGAAAGAACTAGTTATTACATTCTATTTTAAAAATATTATTATATTATAATGGGCACAAAAAGTTAAAAGACTAATTATTATATTATACCCCAAAAATATTTAATAAATAGTTTAAATTGCTATTTATATACAGCAAAGTTTTCAAAAACGGATACAAAAGACTATAACATAATTGCAAATTGCATAATTTGTAATAATTCTTTTTTGTTATGTCGACCAACTTGTCAATAATAATATTTTCAATCTAAAAACCAAGGGATTAATCCATAGGTGAGTGTGTGAAATCAATGCCAACACCACTCTGCTATGAGTGTGTTAGCTATAATTTTAGCAGTTGTACTCATGCATACATGATTATAATTTAAAAAGTCAAAGTAAATAATTTTATAGATCATAATATGGGGTTGACATTTATTAAGAGTATTCATCTTTGGCCCGTTGTTTAGAGCTCAAATCCTTCTAAAACTTTAAGAAAACTACTAATCTTGATGAAACCTTTGTCATGTAATTAACATAAAAAAAACCTTTTAAGCACTTTTATTTATAGTAACCCACATGAAGTTTCTTACTTACGAGTTAAATTAGATGAATCAAATAAGGTTTAATTTAATCCATATTATAAATTAAAATATCATGAGTTGAGATTTTGACAATAAATGAAATGAACCATGCTAATTATGAATTTCAAACTTTGAGAGGATTAGGATTCTAGACTCAATAATGGCCACGAAAAAGAAAAAATAAAAGAAGAAAAATCACGTCATAATGGATATCTTATTTGTGATTTGATAAGTTGTCATTTTAATAAAAGTAAAAGACCAAAATCCCCATATGTGTTTTAAAGTTCTATTCTTTATTAAGAGGGAAAAAAAGATTTTTGAAGGGCAAATAAGAAAAGAATGGAAACTTGAGGAGGAGCAAAGGGATAGGATAAAAAAGAGTGCTACCATTGGCACTCAAATATTTTTTTATCCACACTCAACATTAAAAAAAACACCAAGAAAACCCAAGAAATTACCCTATTTTATAGGCAAATAAATGTAGCTCCGTCCTTGAGTAATGCTCCTCATACCTCTTGCCCTCCCTAATTTACACGCCTAATTTACCTAAACTATCTACATTTCGAATGAGATAAAATTTTCTCCTACATGCAAATTGCATGTATAGCCTAGTTTTACAAGGCCCACATAGGCCCGCCTTTAATAAATGTGGTTATTTTGACAGTGTCATCCCATTATATATAACATCATGTGTAATTTTATGCTCATCAAACATTTATTCATTGTCGCACTAAATCGCTAAAAAAAATTTATGGTTATAAAACTATTAAATTTTAAGGCTATTGAATCAAGGGTAGGGTATATTTCATGGCTTGCTTTTTGTATTGCCCCTATTCACGAGACCTTTGCATTTATGCCACCACCAATGATAAGAATGTATTTAAGAGGGCTTATAAGCTAAATCGGATAAGAAGTACGCATTATGCATGTAGGCTGGGTTGCAAATGGATCTCCACTCCTCCACTATCTTCAACGCTTGGAACCCAAATTTGATTTCGATAGATAATTCGATCCATATATAAAACTACTCAGATTCAATAAGAATTTGTGTTTGTATTCTTTTTATTGTTATTATTATTATTTGTGGAAAAACTTCTCAGACTATTATTAAAGAAAAAACATAGAACCAACTATTACATTTTGCATTATGAAATCAAGAATATAATACCACAATACCTCCATATCATCAATAAATTATGCATATCGAGCTAGCTTATGAGCTACTGCATTTCCTTCTCTACTTACATGAACTACTTCATAACTATTTAAAGTCTTCAACAGCTCTTTTATCTCATCAACCAAGGGCCCTTATCTTAAACAATTGGACGTCAAAGAATGGAGTGCACCTATCATCCACAAAGAATCACTTTCAAGAATAATGTCTTTTACCCCAGCATTACAAGTCATCTGTATGCCTATTAGTGTTGCTACAGTTTTAATATCATCTGGTTCATCTATCCACATCTCTACTTTGCTTATAGTCATAATAACAGTTCCCATATTATCTTGAAGACAGACCCCACACCCACTTTCTAAATATCATTAAGTAAGGCACAATCTACATTAAATTTTAAAGTACCCAAAGGAGGAGGTTGTCGATATAGCACATTCCTTTGCTTATCGTTCTTCCTACTTGCCCAACTCGACTATAGTCTTGCAACAAAATTTGTATCCCCTCAGCCACTATTCATGGATCCGTGAGTTTCTCATTATAGATAAAAACTTCTTCTATTCCATATCACCCATGCCATTGTGAAAAATAGCTCTATGTTCACTTTCGGGTTTTTACTTGAAAGTTCCCAAGCAAGCACACCAAAGTTAGTTTGCAAGTTTGATTTAAGATCAAATTTTTCCAAACATTCTCGTATACCCGTTGTGCTTGCTCGCAAAAACACGAAGCATGCATAACATCTTTATATAACTCCTTACACAATTCACATACATCAATTTTCACAATCTTTCTTTTAGCAAGGTTTTTGAGTTGGTAAAATTTCCTTATATGCTCACCATACAAAGGTTTTGACCTTATTTGAAACTTTCATATTCCAAAGTTTCAACTAAAATTTTTATTCACCCTATATCTAAGCATTCTCCCCCTGCCTTGATATTTTTGAAGCCTTCGTGCCACTGTATATACACTCTTGACTGAAAACTCCCTTGTTTGGTGCTCTGCCCATACCAATTTGTCATTTGGCATAAGAGGGCTCATTAGAATTTTTAAGATAATTTCAACTTCATGGGAAAAAGACTGCTTGTATTTTGTTCAAATCCCACCTCTTTGTATCTTTGTCTATGAGATCATCCACTATGACATCATCTACTATGATATCCTCATGTAGAACTCTTCTTGGAGTAGTAACACAATAAGTTGTTGGCATAGGTAGTGTCACAACTCGAGCCCAGGAGATCGGGGGTTAGTCAAAACCTAACCAAGAACACACGTACTCCCATACTTATACACTTAGACCCGGTCCAAGTGTACATGTACAAAGGAAATTCACATGTACAAACAAATGTACGCGAAAGCTGTAGGTATCAAAACATAACACCAAAAATACTGTAAAACAAAATAATTGATATATACACAATAACATAAAGTCAGAATTACACAAAATGAATCAAAATACAAATATACAGATTAGGAATACACTAAAATTCCAAAATCGAAGAGATCCCAAAAAAGGGGAAGACCTATATATGCATGCATGTAATCGTCGCGCTCCGGCAGAGGGATCACATCCACTCTTCTAATCCTGATGGGGCATCTAGGGTCTCCCCTGGAGTCTAATTAACCAACGAGGAGCCAGTCGAGGGATCTGAGCCTGCAACACCAAGAACAACTCATGAATACGACGATTCAGCAAAATATAAACAATAACAAATTAACACATATTGTATTTAATAGAATAAGTGACAATGAATAAATTATAGCATTTCAACTTCGTATACGAAGCAGTAGTGTATTCAAATAACGCATGCTCTTAGAATCAATGCTTACATAACATGTACATACTAGGTGGCTACTACATTTGTCCTATATTCCCTTGTTAAGGACACACATATTGAAAACACCATCGACCGGGCTAGGGTACGAATGGGTGTCGGGTTTCTAGGGTCCGGAAGCCCCAAGACATAAACTCACTGCAAAGAGGCCATATAAACTATGCCAAATTCAACTTCGTCGGGTATCTCAAGGCTGAGGCTAAGTAATGCTTCACTGTATGGAATCAAACAACTACTAGAACTTGAGTAGATAATGTATATTAACATATATCATATGTGCATACAGTCAATTCGTACATATAGACGATACTCAAGTTTCTAAAAACATTCTGAAAATATATTGAACAAGTCAAACAGATCTAACGTACTATATTAAATAGGCATAACGAGGACTAACCCAATCATGCAAAAGAAGGGAGGTCCATGATCGTCATACAAAATGCCATGCAACTCAATTTGATCGAATCAAGAGCATTTACTAGCCAATCCTAAGCTAATTATCCAGTGTTTCCAACCGTGCATGATGCTGTAGTTTTAAGTTATCCGATGATGTAGTTATCTAATGTTGCATTGTATTCTAAAAGTGCAATCGAAGTCCCTTAAACCAACACCCATGGGTAGATGCTTAACAACTGGATAACGTACATGAATGAGTCGCAGCCATCGAGATCATTCATGCGATTCCATCTTATTCCATTGAGCAAACTAGGGTTGCCTACATTCTAATTCAAAGGCCCTACAAGGTCTCTTTAATATCTATTTTTCTTAGTTTTCAAAGGTCTTATGGCTCAGCCGGAGGTAACCTTTCGGCTTAGCCGTAACATACACTGCGGCTCAGCCGAGGTTCCCTTATTGTTCATCCGCATTTTCAACTTAACCTTGTTTTTGTTCAATGGCTCAGCCACAATGATGGTACGGCTTAGTCGTGGCTGGACCGTAGAAGGTT
The DNA here is from genome assembly GCA_037013555.1 of Sextonia rubra. Lineage (NCBI taxonomy): Eukaryota > Viridiplantae > Streptophyta > Magnoliopsida > Laurales > Lauraceae > Sextonia > Sextonia rubra. The sequence goes on from JASUAD010000009.1 coordinate 10,554,977, forward strand.
TGCAAAAATGTCAACTATCAGTTATTCCAGTTATTCCAAATACTGCAACCCTGTATTGATTTACGGCTGAGCTACGGCTTATTCATAGTACATTATACGGCTTAGTCGTAGCCTAACTGTAGAAGAAATTGGGGTTTTACAGCTCTCTGGACTCTAAGCACCTGTTACAGAATCAGCTGGAAGTGTACAGAAATGGCAAACAACATCAAATGGATGGGAATTAACACAAATTGGGCTGTAAAACATACTCCACATGCAAGATGATGAAAATTAGTCAAAATCAAATATATACCAACATGGGTTCATACAAATCATGCTTATACTTGCCTCAAATGAGTTCAAATACGTAGACGATTGTCCTTGGGCTCAAATTCACCGTCCAAACACACTTCTAATCCCCCATGCATGCAGAAAAAGGAAGAAAGAAAGGGACATGAGTGCATGCACACAGTAACTAACATGGAGAAGGAAAAGAGGAAAATCAAAACTCGAACTTACCTTATTCAAACCACACGAGAATGAATTTAAGAGTGTGTGTGCACAAAATCCCTCTTCCTTGGCTTGATCGTTGAGGAAGAAAGAAGAAACGAAGAACAGAGAGGGAGAAAACGTTGCATGGAAAGAAGGTCGGTGCATAAGTCTTATATAAGATAAGGATTAAACAATTTTTTGTGAGAAAGTCCAAACATTAAGACTAATTACAGTTCAAGTCAAATACGGGTCCAACGGAAACAACTGACATCTTTAGCAAACGACGTAGTTACGGATATTAACGAGCTCAATGAAAGACACATATTGACGCCAAAATGATGCATGAATGACAACGTCTTACAAAATCTAAAATTACGAAAAAAACGCCCATGTTTACCTAAACCGGGTTAAACTCAACCCCACTACCTATCCATAACCCGGAACAAAATAAAAACAAAATCAAAACACAAATAACAACTAATTCGTCATTAATTAGTCGCTAAACGGAATTAAGTTGGATCGGAGTGTTACAGGTAGCCACTTATCATGCCTGATTTTAATAATCTATCCATTTCCCACCCGCCATTTGCATCATTCCTCTAATAATTTCTTGGCTTCTATAATTCCTTTTCATGAACATGAGGATCAACTACCCACAGTTGAATGAAGAAAAGGAATTGTTGGAAAATACCTTATCTTAAAAGCCTTATAGAAAGGAGAGTGCTGATTATTCATAAGCCTCCATCTTTGCTTCGCTAAAAGGGCTAAATTAAATGCCTCCAGGCTACAAAGCCCCATTTGTCCGACATGCTTTGTTTTACACAATTTTTGCTAACCAACCCATTGTAACTTCTTTTCCTTCTTTCGTTGCCCCTTCCAAAACCTAGCCACCATCCCTTCTAACTCCCTACACAAAAACGTAGCCAATTTAAAACAGGACATTGTATAGGTTGGGATTGCTTATGCAACAACCTTCACTAAAATTTCTCTTTCGCCTTTGAGAGTAGTGATAAGTCCTAAAAAACGCTCTTTTTCAAATTATTTTCAGAAGTTTTAAAGACTTATCAAGCCAATGACATTTAGTGTAATATAATGGTCTCATGCATTTTAAATTCATTGTAATATTTTCCTACATAAATTGCCCAAAAATCACACTTTTTGTATGAATTTATAAACTTGCCATTTTTGGAAATCTATTTTTGTAAAATTTTGTGAAATTTTATATTATTATGAAATAAATCAATTTTTTTCAGCATCATTAATTTATTTAATTAAAATCATGCATACTGATGTCATCACATACTATCATTTTTTTAGAGATGGGCCCATAGTTATGTATTTGTGAATTAAGGGTAAAAATTATCTTTTCACACAAATTTAACTTTTTGCTTGCAGGTAATTGGAGAAAATATTTTGGAAGAAAAGAAAGAAAAAGAAAGAAGAAGAATTTCTGAAGAAATTACAAAAATTGGTTTCACGGTTCCACACATGAACATGTGTGACTTTACACATGTGAGACGGCCGTGTGGGTCCACTTTCTCTACATATTTTGGATAATCTCAAGAAGATCACCAAGACTTGAAGAAATCTCCAAAAAAGTTTCAAAGAATAAAGTCAATGGCGGAGATCATTCACACATGTGGAATAATCCAAACAAAATGGAAAGTAGTATAGAAAGTGGATTTGCCAACCAAGATTTTCTTAAACAAATTGCTAACTTTTTGCTAGCTTGGGTGCCAAGGAAGGTGTCTTTCTAAAAGAAGATTTTTACTAGCTACAATTAAGAGAACAAGAATGGAAGGAAAAAGCCTAAAAAAATATAAATAGCACACCCCATTAGCATTCCAACCCATGGAAGAATTGGCCACCTCCCACCTCTAAATATCCTACATCCATCTTTGCCCCCCTATTGTCTCTTTATCTTAAGTCATCAAGGAGGCTTAGCCTTAAAGCCATACTACACCCTTCAGTGTTCAACAAGAAGGAAAAGTTCTTTTCCATCCTAGTATGTATAGTTTTTTTTATTTTAAATTACTTTTTCATCTTGTGTAAAGAATTACCACACTACTTTAATGATATTCTTCTCATTATTATTCTTCTCATTCTTATAGTTTCTCTTGTCACTTGATTTGTGTTTTTGTGCTTACACTGACGACCCAAGTCCATGATAGCATATTTAAAGTGATTTTTGGTCCTGGATTGAGGGAGGATTTTGCGAGAATATACATAATACTTGAACTACCTTTGAATTATTGTTTCACCACCTTTGATTTCAGTTCACTACCTTTGATATTCAATTTACCACCTTTAAATTTCAGTTCTCACCACGTTTAAATTTTCTTGCACCTTTATTTTATTTTCCTGCAATCTTATTTTTATTTTTGTACACCTTGTGTCTGTCTCTTTACAAAATTGTATTTAGGACTATTACTACTGAACATGCATATATAAGATTCATGCATATTCTCAAGTTTTACAAAAATGTCTGGGGCTGATATTCATGTTGAAATTCTAAAATCAGATTTAAAGAATTGAATGTTGAGTACTTATATATGTTAAAAACAGTTTGTTATCAAGCAACAATTTTGAAACTGCTTAGCCAAGTTTTGCATTCAGCTGTTTACACGTTTTCTTTCTTATGTCTTGAGTGCTTGGACCAATTGAGGTACCTAAAAATCAGATGTATAACCCATTGAATTCAAACCATGTTTCTTGCTGTAAACAGTGCTATAATTTGAATTGAATAATAGCTAAATCATGTATATGGTTTAAATGGTAAACATCTGAACTGCTCAACTAGTCTTGAAATTGGTTTCTTGTGCACAAAACTGGGAAGTTTCATAATAGAAAATTGAACTAAATCAGTCCTTTAAACCTGATTTTTGAATTTATTTTGGTCCCACTCATCTTAGGCATCACATGTTCGTATACACTCCTCATACTCATGCACAAAGTTGTCACAATTGCAAACTACATTAAGTTGCTTTTTTCTATTATCTCATGCATCTTTAGGTACAGGAATTCAACAGCAAACATAAGATTAGGCATGATTAGTTTCAGCTAGCATTAGTTTCAGGTTGCATTCATCATTAGAAATTCTGTACTATCATTTAGTTTGACATCATAATTGGGTCAAGATAGTTTCAGATTTGCAATTTTTTTAGAAAGTCTTGCATGCATATAAACTTAGAGTTGATTCATTCATAATATGGAAAGTTTCATTGTTTAATTTTTCTGCATTGTTTAATTTTTAGAATTGTTTAACTTTAGGATGTTTTTATTTTATTTTAGATTTCTAACCTAATTTAATTTGCTAACTTTGAAAGTGTAGAATTTTGAATGTGAAGTTTCTAAATTGTGCTTAGTTTTGTTTTTAGTAAGTTTCTAATTTTAGATTTTTTTTATTATTGGAAGTTCTAACTTGTGTTTTAGTCTTAGAGTAACTTTAGTTTTTTTTTTTAGAAAATTTTAGATTTAGGATTTCTAATTTAGGTAGTTTTATTTATTTGGATTGTAATTGTTTAATTTTTATTTTTACAAATTAGGAATGAATGTGTTTGTTAGATTTTAAATTAGGTTAGTTTTAAGATTTTATTTAAGGCAGGTTATAAGTTGAAAATATCTTTAAAACGTTATTCTCTGTAGATCGATCTAGTATCATCAGTTTTATTACTATATCGTGGTTCTGCACCTGGAACTCATGATCAAGTAGCTTCTTCTTCCACCGTTTAAGCTTTTGCCACATCCTCTCCTTAATCTCCGAGAAAGTATATTTTTTGGATCTTCCAATGTGAGGCGATAGACCAAGGTATTTTTCACGTTGCTTTATAACTATCACCTCCCAAAATATTTTTTATCCATTGCTTATTCTTAGGCTTGATATTCTTGCCTAAAAAGGGAAGTCTTCTATTGATTTATTTGCTAGCCTAACACTTCCTCATAGATCCTGAGAATGTGCTAAATATGGACGCTTGATTCCCTATTTGATTGACAAAACAAAAGACAATCATTAAGGATACTGAGTCCCGTTATCTATATTGAGTCTCCTTATCTTCTTCTTTTGTTTTGCTCTTCCTAGTATAGATGTAAGACGTTCTACACTGTAGGATCTTATGCACCTATTGAGCTACTATTCATACAAAAACCAATTGGTGATGGTAGATGCACAACTCAATGTTTTTAATGCATTCGATATCACACCCACGAGCTTATTTTCAGAGCGGTTGTAGAGAGCGGCATTGTAGCACTCCTCTGCCTAATAATCCCCCTCTCATGATGGTCCTCCCATGACCTGGAGCTATAATACCATTTGTAGGATCTCGTGCACCCACTGAGCTACCATTTTTGCCAAAACCAATTGGTGATGGTAGAGGCACAAATCAATATTTTTAAGGCATTCGACATTGCCCCCACGATCTTGTGTTTATAACTGTCGTAATGAGCAACATTGTGACACGCTTCTACCTAATATACACAAAATAGAAACAAGTATGGGGAAAAGAGGGTCACCTCGCCTCAAGCCCCTAGAAGGAGTTATACAACCTTTTGAATCTCCATTATCATGATGAAATATGATACAGTTGTAATACACTTCATAATTAGGGAAACCCATCTCTAGTGGAAGCCTAACCTCAACATAACTTGTTCTAGAAAGTTCTACTCTATTCTATCATAGGCCTTACTCACATCTAATTTTGTAGACATAAGACCCTTCTTACCTCCTCTTCTATTTCAAAAAATTATCGATCTCTTATGTCAATAGTGTATTATCAATGATCAATCTACCGGGTAGAAATTCACTTTGACATTCAAATAGAATAAGGAGCAAAACACATTTTAGTTGGTTTGCTAGAACTTTAGCAATTAGCTTATATACCACATTACATAAACTAATAGGGCGGAATTATGTAATCTTCAACGGGTTCTTTGTTTTCGGGATGAGAACATTATGGGTGTGATTTATCTCTTCAAACATGTAGCTCGAATTTAAAAAATCTAACACAACATCAGAAACAAATATTTTCCTATAATATGCCAATACTTCTGGTAAAATAAATGAGGCACGTCGTTAGGACCGAGGGCTTTGGTAGGTGCATTTGTAATAGAGTTGTTGACACTCTTTCTGCCTTAAACTCCTGAAGTAGTAACTCATTCATGTCTGCAGTCACCAAGCTAAACATTGTGCTAAAAAGATACTCACAATTTGAAGGCTGGAAGATGAAAACAAATAAGAGTAAAAGGCAGCAATCGCCTCCTCCATTTTATCATCTTCACAACATACGTCATCTAAGTTTTTCAAGCCCACTATGGTATTTTTCTGCTTCCTCTATTAGGCTTTGAAATGGAGAACATTAGTGTTTTTGTCCCATCTCCTTCATCCACAAAACTTTTGATCTCTGTCATCACATAATTTCTTCTCGCTCTGATAGCTCATTTATCTCCTTCTTAACTATTTGAATATTTTTCGTAATGGACCCATCATGCGTTTTATCAGTAAGGCTCTTTAGCAATTTTTTTTTTTGTTTTTCCAGATTTACTTAAACGTTACCAAAACTCTACTTTTTCCACTTACTAAGTTTGATCATACATAATTGTAGGGTGTTACACAACTTTTGCATTTCACACCCCTGGATCTAGACGCCTTTTAAACACTAGTTACAAGCCACTTGTCACAAGTTTAGGATTTCCTTCAAATGGATTTTATTTTTCCGTTGCTTCTCCAATCTCCATACTTGCATGAGTCTATCTAACGGGTTTCAATCAAATCTAGATCCATCATTTGAAAAATAGATTTGGATACAACATGGTTCCATCTGGAACTCAACCCATTTGCAATGCCACTCATAAGCGAAATCTTCCTAAGTGCCGAGTGCTACGGTGATATATTCTTGTTCCAGCTAAGGCGAACAAAATCTTCCTACTAAGATATGCTAGTGATCATTTTACTATTAGTCTCAAGGCTTGCAATAAGGATGAAATTCTCTGTTAAAATTCAAGATCATACCAATGGTACTCAAAGTCAAAGGTCAAACTGTTAATTCACATAGACTCATGATAGGGAGAAATTTCGTACAAAGTAAATATGAGCTACATTCAATGAGTATGGGGTCCAATGGTCTATACTATTAGAAAGGGTGTCCTAGTGACGTGAGGAACATGTTTTGGTATTAAATCGTATAGTATCATGTAGGCCTTGAATGTTTAAATGGAAAGGTTCCAAAATTTTCATTTTGATTGCCTATTAAACTGTAGAAGATTTAATTGCATATCTTAAATATGTATTGAATTTTGATATATATGACAATTTTACATATGTATTGAGAATCGTTTTAACATTTACATTATGGTGCTTCCAAACGAACATGATAATGTATGTCACACATGTAAAATTCACAAATGCAAATCTCAATTCATATATCAAATGTCTCAAAGAGATAAACCCCTTTATAGAAATTGCATCTCTAGAAATTCAATCCCTTTTGGTCATTTCTACGTCCAATATATTTATTTATTGGACTTGGCAAATTTTGTGCGATATTGCATTGAAAGCTCAGAGTTTGACGCCCAAACTTCGTCTATTTCTGAGTCATTTATATTTAGACCCTATTCCATGTTTTTCATAGCAATAAGTCAAAACTTTGGCTCCAATAATTTCTTATATACATCCCAAATGTGGTACCCAATTTCATGACAGTACTCGCAAGAAATATATTTAGAAGGCGAATTGGAAAAGTGTTTGCGCGATATTGCACTGAAAGCCTAGAGTTTGACCCCTAGAATTAGTCTATTTATAAGTAATTTATTTAGAAAACTTATTCCAAGTTTTGCACTACAATTAGTGATAGCCTTGGCTCTGAAACTATTTGATATAGCCCCTAGATGTGGTGCCCAATCCATGATATTACTCCCTGAAAATTTATTTTCCGTCGAATTGCCAAAGTCTCTGTGTGATATTGCACAAATAGCCTAGAGTTAGATTCACAAATTTTGTCTATTTCTGAGTTTGTTATTTTGAGATCTTTATGCATGTTTTCACTGCATCAAGAGAAAGTATTGGCTCTGAAAAAAATGGTATACATCTCAATAAAAACATTTTCAACCTATGAAAAACAGAACTTGAACAATTAACTAATATTTAACAGGGTAAAAAATTTTTTTTTTGCATGCTCCAAGAGTTACAATACAAACATGTAAAGCAAATTGATGGAGATTACCGGGCCAAAAGAACTATATCAACAAAATATCTCACACATCATATAGTCTAGCAATATATATGACGAGACATTGCAAAACATATTTCACAATATTGTGAAGTAAATGTTGTATACTCTCCACTGAGAATTGTGAGGCCATAAGTTTCAAAGTCACTCTTGTGTGAGTGGATTGTGACATGTTGGCCTATTATGATCCTTCTTCTTATATCTAGAACAAGTGACTTTATTCCTTCCTTGATTTTTTATATGTATTCTATTCTTCTTGGGCCTACTATAAAGTTACAAATAGATGTTCATCCAGTAATGATGTTCTATTCAAATCTATCTGAATTGATGGTGTCACTTGAAGATTAGAACTACATAATTAATAAAGCAATAAGATCATTTTTTTAATAAAATTATTAAAAAAAAAGACCTCAATGGTGCTAACCATAACTTATCTATTACAAAAAATTTGTTCATGACCAACTTCCTCATCTTCAATTTCATTAAATATTTTGCATCTTGAGCGTGCCCTCAAAGTTATATAATTTGAGTAGCTTCAAAATTAATAATAAGAACACACTTTGACTAATAGAAAAAAGATTCTTGAATAAGTTGAGATTTAACATTCATTAAGAAAAATATATAAAATAAATTAATACATACCGTGGAATGGGCTATTCAGTTTTTCTTTCTATGCTGAAACTTCTATAGAGATATAATAAGGATCAATTTGATTACGATTTAACTTGAGCATACTTCACATATTTTGATCGCATTTTAGATCGACCGATGTATCGACCAATGTGAGTGTTCGACTAATATGGCACATATATTGTATTATTAGATACTCATCGTTTTCATCCCAATTAGTTTCATTAATAATTTTTTAAACTACTGCATTACATATAACTTATGTTGGTATCTACAAATATGATTCTCTGCTCACTGCCAATGTAAATTGGATTTAGATGATTGAGGTCAAGATCCCCATTAAAGTGTAATGTTACACATATTTCATTCTTGGACATCCTATCATAACAATGTTAAATCATTTAATGTCATTCATCTTAATTTTTTTAGGTTTTAATAAATATACAACTCTAAAATTTTCAAATGAATTCATTGAAAATCCAATGAATAAAATTCTAAAGTTGAATCAAATTACATAAAACGCAAGCACGGTAACAATTGATAATACTTTGCAAATGCCTTAAAAAAAGTTTTAAAATATAAGCATTACAAAATACAATACTATAAACGCATTCTACAAGTCTAAGAGGTTTTATAAATTATTGAAATAAGCACCAAAATTGTTTATTTTTGAATTTTTATGTGTGAAATATGCTTACTCTTAAATTTAATCTACAGAATAGAATAATATCAAATATTATTCTCAGAATGTCTTGTTTATTCATTGCATTCTTTTCTTTAGACAAAGGATGTCCACATATTTTGATATGATAGATAATTTATCATATTAAGAGATGCCTATCTCTATCTATTTTACATAAAGGCAGCATATGCAAGTGCAACTCCCTTTTTTCCTATCCCACAAAAATACTAATCTTCACATATGTGTGGGCTCTCTTGGATCAGTTTAAATGTAAAAACTAAAACAAAAGCCATGCATTACCACAAGAAAAGAAAAAAGAGAATAAGTAATAACCAATATTTTTTTTCTTATCTTAGTACTGAGGTGGATAATGGATATGCAATTCATGATTTTGTCATCTCATCACTTGGTGATAGTTAGTGACCAAATGGAAAAGAAAATAAAGAAAGAAGAATGGTGGAGAAATCTTCAGCGAGGAAATTAAAGATCAATAGTGGAAATCTTTCTTGAAAACCTCTTTAAATGATAAAGAAACTTGAAGGAGCAACAATGGTGAACACCTTTGAGAATACCTTTTGAAAAGCTGAAGAATAGATAAAGTCGTTGGAAAAAACTAGGTGGAAATGGGAAAATAAAATAGGGACTACGAAGGGTTCGTCTTTCCAGTTTGTGCGATATGGCATAATCTGTGTGATGCACAAAAGGGTATACTTGGAAAAAAAATTAATGACAGATGTGAAATACCCACGTTTAGTATAAACTTTTGATCATTACCATTTTGAGAAAATCCAAGTCTTTTATATCCTGAATGGGCAAATTCCCTATAATAAAATAAGCATTTCTCTTTCATTGAATACTAGCAACAAGTTTTCTCGTCGTTTTAATGGTTAAGTGGTAGATGTTTTATCTACAATCAATTTTTATATTTTGTGATGTGAGATCTAATAGGTTTTGTAACAAAAAATAAAAATCTATGGATCTCGACTTATGCATTAAACAATAAATAATTTGATATATAGATTAGAAGCTTACCTTGTTGTATACCTTGCGCTATGATGTTGATGATGAGCAATATTGGATCACCTTTTCTCAAATAAGATTTTCTCCTGTCTGGCTTATTACCCACTCTAACATGCGTTTGAGTTTATAGGTACTTTGCAAATCATCTCGTGAATTTAGAAAGATGACCGCAAAACCATTTTTATAGGTAACGTAGAGAGATTTTTTCAAGTCAAGGAAATCTATTAGAGGTAAATTTTCTTAATTCCCTCAAAGATTGCTCAAACAAGATTCCTAATAGATTGGGCTTCAGAAAAGTGAATTCAACATGTATTTATTAAAATAAAACAAAAGGGGAAAATATATTAAAATTAGTGGACTCAACACGTGGGGCCCAATTGTTATCAAGCATGTGGTCAAGAAGACCACGCACGTCTAACAAGTGACACCAACAGAACCCAGCCATGTGGCCCCCATTATCATATAACAAGTCCAATAGTCATGACTATAGACCTCACATCTAGTTATATTTGACGTATATCCTAAGGAATTCTTGTGTGTTTTTTTTATAAAAATTTTTATGTTTCTTGTTTTTTGGGCCTTTTTAAGTTTATACAGAAAGGAGTTGAACTTGTATAGTCTTATCACTCTTCTCTCTCTAATGTTTGGATATGTGGTGTAGTAAAATGTGGTGAGGTAAAGCCTTAAATCAAAATACAAAAAAATATAATAAGTCAAATCATAATATGGTGACTTTTTGTTTTTAGTTGTTCGATAATGAATCTTTTTTACTTATTATGTAAAAAGTAGATAGTTTTTTTGTTGTTTAGTGGCTTTAAAATATTACTTTTGACTCTCTTGTTTTAAAAAAGGAGGAAATTTTGAACATTTGTACTACGGATATGATCCCCATATCAAATAATGTCCTTAAAATGGAGGCTCACTTCACTCTACTTTAAAATAGAGGCTCACTTCGCTGCACTTTACTCTTCTCCCCATCCAAACATCGATGGTACAAATACGGATGCCAATTGCCTGCATATATTTAAAAATAAAAAATAAAAAATGGCTACATATATTATTGATTATATGGTAAGAGTTTCTACAGCATGCTTATGTAACATTAGGACCTACAGTTGCGCAAATGTGATTGCCCCATAATAAATTTTAACAATCAAACAAAATTATTAAAAAAAAAATCTCCCCTATTTGTAATAGAAAAGTGCCTCACCAACTTGTAAAAATCTTCCCCTAAAAAGAGACAAGAGTGTTTTCCACGACATTGCCAAATCATCGGCAGTACGCACATAGGTCCTTATAATCCTCTCAACAAGAGAGAATACCCGAGGTTGCTTGGGCCATTTAAATCCAGAGGCATTGGTGATAACATTCATAACCTATGTACTTCGGTGCCATTTGAATCTTCTCAACTCAATCTATGCATAAATGAGGGTTAATGAGTTTAAATAACCAAATGGTTTGTAAAAGTTGCATTATTAAGTTCCCACCAAGCAAAGAAGTTCTATTGAGTGAAAAAAAAAAGTTTTATTGAAAGAACATGATTGCCAATATTTCCCTGCTTATTCTGGTTTAGCAGCATGAACCCAGAGGCTATGCTAGCATATAAATAGGATTAACTTATTGAGAAGCCTTATGGTCAAAATAATCCCATGTGTAGGAACATGCAATGCACATGCACGAAGGGTTTACCAATTTATCAAGAAAGCTTCTGAAGTGCTCTCCAGGCACTATAAATCGTCGTATGGTATGTTGGGCTGACTCTCAAAAGCTGTGCCTTCACCATTTGTACACTAGATGTTCCAATCAGCCCTCTGCATCTTCACATAGGGCACATTCGTATAAGCTTTTTTTCCCCAGGAGAAAGAAGATAAAAATTCTTTCATTTTTTTCACAAATTTCCTTTATCGTCATTCCATGTGTGTGTGTGTGTGTGTTTTTTTTTTTTTTTTTGTGAGAAAACAACTTTTTTGGCATGATTTTCTTCAAATCTAAGAAAAAACCATTTTTTGATGAGAGGCTACAAGGAAAGTGGAGAAGTCCACGATAAAGCAAAAGTCCACATAATTTGTTTCGTTTTGGTGGCTGACAAGCGTGTCCAAATGGTGAGTTTGGATATGTTTATATCCCGATAAGCTGACAGAGGCAACTCGGCTATACTGGATAGGGTAAGTTTGCCAATAGACCCAATTGGCCAGACTTGGGCTGAAAGATAGGCCCCATCGGTTGGAATTGGAGTGGAGCTGGGCGGTCTATGTGATTACTCAACTGGCTCTAATTCAACCAATCTATTTACAAATTTTACATCGAAACCAGATAGAAATTAGACTCCAAGGTTGATAGGGATTGGCTGTCAGTAACTGGGTCTGGGTTCAAAACTTACCTGGCGCAGCAACCACTCTGGAATCTGGACGTAACTCTTTATATCCACATCACTACACTAACTGCAGCGTCAATGTGATATTTATGCTTTTCATTCAGTGACCAGCATCAGTGCGCTGATTCCATTTCAGAAGAGCGAATTGTTGTTTTTAGGTCCATGAACGTTCTGTACTTGTGGAATATGTTCCTGGTGGTGCATTGAGATTTCAGATGCTCATCAGTTCATGGCCAAGCCAGTGACCGACCCAAATCTGACCTTTGTTTAAAAGCTCAAAAACCCAATTTCACCAGGAAAGTAATGAGTCGAGTTGCTTGAACGAGTCTTAACCGAGTAATATCCACTCAGGTTCAGTTAGACCCTTTCGACGCATCTTATCAATTCAAAGCCGAATTTCTTTTGTTGCCGCGTAGGATGAGTTTACAATGAGGTTTAGACTACAGTTGTGACTGGCAGAGGCTAGGCTACGTCTCCTAAAGCAAAGATATTGTGAATAGGGGTGCTCATGGACTATGGCCCAGGCCTGACTCGATCCCCGTCTACTTGATCTGGGTTTGGACAGTGTACTTCGACGCATGTGGCTCATTTTCTGGCCTGATAACTACATGGCCAGGCCTGAGACGCTTTGTGCTTGAAGCTCCAACTGACCCAATACAATTAGCACAAAAAGCATATAAATTTGCAAAGGGACTGGGCCTCTTCTAAAAGCCCGTGGACATACTGGTCCTGAAATTAGTCCTGGCAACTAACCGGGCTATACCTGGACAAAATTGGCTGGCCGTCCAGTCTTTGGGAATTTGAGTCTCGGAGGGTCAGGATGTCATTATTTTACAGACTCAAACTCATCATCTCACCATACCAAATTTCAGTGGCTTATGGCTTGTTTTGGGGACATGATGGAAGGGGTCTCTCACCATTCCAAGTATTTAGCGCATTTTGAGAGGACATTTCTCTGATCATCAGGGTGTGACTTGTTGAGATTGTGGGTTCTCCTTGTTTTGTAGAATTCTTTTTTCCTTTATGAAATACAATCTTGGAAGAACTTGGTAAAATAAGCTCATCCAACTATCTTTAAAAAGGCTAGACTGCAAAATCAATATTGAAATTAGTTGTGTTTTGTTGCTGATAAACATGACTGATATTGGGACAAAAAACAGAAGATTATGATTTTTATTGTTCAGACTAGCAGAGACACACACACCCAGGGAAATTTTCCTCGAGTAGGGGCCGAGGGGGCCATATGTGAAAAAGACCAGCTTAGACAACAACAGTGAAATCGTCTCCCAGACAAAACCTGGTGCAATCTATTGCATAGAAGTTGATCCGTTAAGTAGTCATTTTGAAAATTTAACTTGGTTTGGTAGTATTTTTCATGTTCATGTCCAAAGCTATAGCTAAACCAAGGAGCAACTGAGACCAAATTTTTTCCTCTCGCTCACACATAGACAGTGAGATAGCCAACGAAAAACTGTATATAAAGTGGTTCCTGTTGCACACATCCCCCATTTGATTTCCCCACTCTTTCTTTCAGACACGCACATTGAGGAGATTGAGGTAGGAAAATGAAAGAGAAAATGCCAATTTCTTCTTCTTCTTCAGAAACCCTAACCCTAACCCTAACCCTAGGCCTAGGTATAGCCCCAAATTCGAAGAAAGAAACCCTAATTCCAGGGCTGCTGGACGACGTGTCCGCCATCATCCTCTCTCTGGTCCCGTTTTCGCACCACAGCCGGCTGAAGGTGACGTCCAAATCTTGGAAGCGATTCTTATCATCGAAGCTCCCATTCGTTCTCAGCCGTTGGTTCCTCCATCCGACCACGCGCCACCCCAACATCCTCTGCATCTTCCCGCAGGACCCATCCCTTGAATTCCCCTGCCTCTTCGACCCCCGCCACTGCGCCTGGCGGACGCTCCCCCTCACCCCTTGCAGCCCCCACGGCTATGGCCTCTCCAATTTCGCCGCCGTCTGCCTGGAGCGCCACCTCTACGTCCTCGGCGGATCCTTCTTCGATAACCGCTCCTACCCCAATTTCCCCCACCCCTCCGGCGCCACCCTTCGCCTCGACCTCACGGCACCCTCCCCCGCCTGGGAGTGCCTATCTCCGATGCCCACCCCCCGCGGCAGCTTCGCCTGCGCCGCCGTCCCCGCCTCCAACTCCATCCTTGTCGCTGGGGGCGGCTCCCGCCATGCCCTCTTTGGGGACCCCGGCTCTCGGGTTTGCTCCGTCCACCGGTTTGATGCCGGGAAGGACCGTTGGGTCCTGGAAGAAGATCTCCCGACGTCGCGCGCTGGGTGTGTTGGGTTCTTGGTTGGAGAGAAGGAGTTCTGGGTGATGGGAGGGTATGGGAATTATCGCTTGATTTCTGGGCTGATTCCTGTAGACGAGCATTACCGCAATGGGGCAGTGATGGATTTGGAAAGTGGCAAGTGGAGGGAGATTGGGAATATGTGGGAGGAAGATGAGAGTCGGAGGCTTGGGAAAGTTGCTGTTATTGATGGTCTTAATGGGGAGGCACCCGGAATTTTCATGCTTGATGACGATAAAATCTTCAGGTATTTTTTCATCAATTTTTTCTTTCCCCTAGTTTCAGTGAGAATTTACTCTTTGAGCAATAATTGGTATTTTTTGCATCCATTTGTTA
The DNA here is from genome assembly GCA_037013555.1 of Sextonia rubra. Classification (NCBI taxonomy): domain Eukaryota; kingdom Viridiplantae; phylum Streptophyta; class Magnoliopsida; order Laurales; family Lauraceae; genus Sextonia; species Sextonia rubra. Next base: position 10,570,020 of record JASUAD010000009.1, read on the forward strand.
CTTGATTGTTCATGGATCTGCATAGAATTTATTTACGAATTCGGGTTTTTATTCTGATTTAGCTCGAGTTGCTGCTGGTTTAAGTATTGTTTGAACGGAAGGGTACCAACATGCATATGGGGTGGTGTGCTAATTGGAGACCGAATTAGGTGGGATATTTTACGGAGCTGCCTCTCCTGCTACATACTAGAATTTGCATCATAAAGAAAAAATTTGCCCTGATTCGGACCAGAAAATTGTAATTGACCCCTTCCAAAGTGCTGAGATAATGAGATAAACGATTTCAAGCAGTGACAAAAGATCTCAAGAAGAAAGGTAGTAGGTCTCTTGTCTTCATCAATGGTGAAGAGTGCAGACAATAGGTGTGTCAGTTGTGTAGAAGAACCTCAATGCATCTAGTTAGAACCTGGTTGAAGAAGTAGTTTATGTTAAAAAAACTGATTTCTTCTATGTATTTCTTCACTTTTGCTGTGATATAGACTCAAACAATTTAAAGCCTGCGAGATGTAGTGCTTATTATACCCCTCTTGGGGTATGTCCTAGTTGAGGCTAGAGTAAAATGGACAGAGATATTTTGCTCTTTGACAAAACAGAGGCCCTCTATACACGAAACTAGAACAAGAGCCTGGTTTAGATGCTAGTGTACCCTTGTATGAATAACTCTTCGAGGCTATTGAAGTTGGATTGGGGATGTGATAGCTGTCAACATGAAGGGCCTGTTTATTTACCAAATTCATTACAAAATTTTTTCTATGTTGTGGTTTCTTGGATATGATGTGACATCTTGTCTCTTGGCATTTGAAATGTTATGTTTCTTTCAGCAAAATTCCAAATTCCAACCACCTACAAGGTCTTAAAATGACCTTTTGGAATTCCTGGAATTCCACTCTCTATGCGTTTGGTTGGAAATTCAAATGCTCCCCCAAGAGGATGGATTTGGATTTCCACCTTGAGGGAAAAACTTTTGGAGAATTTGAAATTCCCCAAGACATGAAATTCTGGTTTCTTTCTCTTGGTGAATTATTTGATATTCCAACAAAATGCATAGCGAGTAGAATTCCAATAATCCCAAAATGTCATTTGAGACCTTGTTGGTGGTGAAAATATGAAATTTGAAAATGTCAAGGGTTAGCACCCAATGCGAAGCCCAAGTAACTAAATGGGAGTGACCCAACTTTGCAGGTGGTCTTGTCAGCAAGAAGATGAACTCTTTCCTTTGAAATCCTGATTCCCAACATCAAGCTTTGAACTCATTCTGTCTAAGGCTTGAGACTGGTTTGAATCATCTGAAAATACCTTTGATAGATATACCCTCCATTTTTGTAATGGTAATTGAACTATAATAGCATGTACTTCACCAGCAACAGTGAAACACAAGAATATTGTGTCATCAATTAACACAAGAGGATTGCATATAATCATCTTCCCCTTTTAGGTTTTGGTAATAGTTCTCCCACTTGTCTGTTTAAGGCATTTATAGGGCTTACATGCAGTGACTTGATTTTGCATCTTTTATTTCCCTACGGTGCTAGAAGGCCTGGGTGCTCTTTTTCAAAAGGCAAAAGGCATGTGCGTGATTAATGGCTTTGTGAGAGGCTAAGGTAGGCAAATGATTGATCTTTTGTTTGTTGATGGCACAACACTCTTGTGTTTAGCTGATGCTTATGAAGTAAATGCTATTATAGTTCAATTACCATTAAAAAGAATGGAGGCTATATCTATTAAAGGTATTTTCAGATGTTTTTAACCAGTCTCAGGCCTTGCACAGAATGAGTTTAAAGCTCTTGATTTTGGGAATTAGGATTTCAAAAGAAAGGGTTCTTCCTCTTGCAAACAGAACCACTTGTAAAGTTGGTTCACTCCCATTTAGTTACTTGGGCTTCTCATTAGGTACTAACCCCTGATCAGAAGCACTTTGAGATCTGGGGAGCATAAGATCTTGATTTGAAAGAGAGAGTATTCCTTGTGGAGGTAGGATGCTCCTCAAAAGTGACTTTATTATATCCTTTGTTTTGCTACTCTATTTTCAAGATTCAATATGTGACTTAGAGAGGTCTCCATGAAATTTTTATCAAGGGGCGCAAACAAGAAGAATATGCACTTGGCCAAATGGAGCAAGATTGTGAAGCCAGAAAGGATGGGGGTTTAGGGATTCAGGTGGGGCTTTCCAAGCAGTGATGGTGGTTGTTTGGGGTGGACGCATCATGGTGGAAACTTGTATGTTGCAAGTGTGGGGAAGGGAATAGGGTTTGGATGCCGTGTAATATTCTTGGACCAAAATGCTCGATTTGTGGTTCTTAGAGCCAAATTGCTCAGGTTGTGGAGAACTTTCCCTGCCTTTGGAGACAAGCCAAGAGGGCAAAGCAGCTTACAATTGTTCCATGGAATAGATTATTGAGTATAGAGCACACTTTCCATTTTTTCATTAGGGAAGATGCATGTTGGGAATATGACTTCAAATTTCAAGTTTTCTTGGTTCAGTCAGGCAGCGATTCATAAAAATTGTCACTGGCAATTATGAGTAGCTAGTGGGAGCTAGGTACGGTGTCTGTCCTATTTAGGAGATGATTGTCAAAATTTGAGGAGAGGGAGTATGTATTAGTGTTCCAGTGAAGAAAACCAGTGCTGCCAAAAAAAAAAAAAAAACCTTATCTCAAAAAAGCTTATAACTAAAAAAAAAATCTACATGAGACCTTATAGTGAGGAAGTTAAAAAAAGAGAAGCTGTTGTGTTTTTGCTCTCGGTTTTGTTTATTGGCTAGTTGACCAGTTTCGCTCCAAATGAACTTCCCTTCTTGCTGACCAATTTTGTTCTTTGTTTCGTTGATAGGCCAGTCAAACTTATTTTCTATAAAACACTTAAGTAGGGTTTAAATTCCTTGAAAACCTATTAGTTTACTGATGAACAGAAATTTATTTTAGTTTCTAATTAACAATGGAAACAAAATAAACAAAAAGTCAGTATATTTTTCAGTGGAGAAAAATATAGCATGGCTGACTCTACATGCTTTTTTTTCATTAGACGTCACAATCTGCCCAAATCATGTGTTTTACAATTTGAATTGTGATTGAATTATGTGACTTGGACCAAAATCCTTTGCTATTTGATTCAAAATCCTGAAGATTACAGTTGTGAAGAGGTTGTGATTTTTTAGCAGCGTGCTTAGAAAGATATCCACCCCTTGTTGGGGGCCCTGTAGGGGCACACGCCTATATGCATGCATATTATGTATGTAGAGTTGGAAAGGTCTCATTGTGGCATGTTGATTTGGTTTGGGTGCATCTATGAGATCAATGTGACCCTTGATTTATAGGTAAGGGCCTCTGTGTTTAGTGTATTTCATAAAGAAAAAAAAAACTTTTTGTTTCTTCAAAAGGTCAGTCCAATGATGAATATGCTGTTTAATACAAGTTACAGTTTCCCTAAAAAAATAATATGGTGTGTTTTTTTTCTTCGAAAGTTCAGTTTAGTGCTTTTTATTTAAAACAACTTTTTTTTTTCTTTCAAAAGTTATGTCCAAATTATTTAGTGCTGTTGTTTTGTTTTGTTTTTTTTTAATGGTAATTTAGTGCTTTTGTTTTTGGGCTAATTCTTTTCCAAGTTCTATTCCACACCTGACATGAGGTGTGATCCCTCCCCATCCCACGGGCTCTAAGCAAGTTCATTTGTGAGAGAAAGTGTGGATGGGCAAGATTGCAAAGTCAAGTGACCCTGCGTTACATCTATGGTTGTACACATGGGCCTTAAGCCTTATGCTGTTGATTTTCCATAAAAATCTCGTCTCCACAATTTCTCATCATCATCATTTTAATCTCTTCTATCCCTAAAAGAGAATATCTGTTCCAGATATGATGCTGCCTTTAACCGTTGGCAGCAGGAGTCAAGCTTGCCAAAGAAAACCCCCCCGCATTCTTCATGCGGTTTTGTTGCATTGGGTGGAGAGCTGTATGTGATGTTTGCTTCGCCTTACTCTGACTTTAAAGAGAAAAAAGGGCCGCGACAAAATAGAACAGCGCTGTTCATTCAAGTGTACGACCTCAAGAAGAGAGTGTGGAGATGCCTAAAGACAAAACCACCGTCCAAGTTCCCACTCCAACTTGATTTTAATACTGCTGTTATGTGCACAATTCGGTTGTAAATAATATTCCTCTTTCTTCTTAACTTGTATATTGCATATGTTAAGATGCACTGATTTGTTTGTATCAGTACTTCCACCTCACCCGGTTTCTATATAATATGGGGTGCAATAGTCTGTGTCAACTGGCCTATTGTTTGTGAAGAATAATAAGTTAGTGCATTGGCTGGGATATTATGTACATAAATGACAAAACTCTGTGTAATTCATATTTTAGTTCACTTTATACAGCATATGAGTCATTTCACACATTCGGCCCTGAGTGGAAGGGCTTGCTGTCTGCGAACAATGAAAAGTTGGGCAGGCTTACAAATTCTACTCTCTCTCTCTCTCTCTCTCTCTCTCTCTCTGATGATCAAGTACAACAACAAAGTTGCTGTAACTCCAGAAATTTTGACTTCATTGCTAAGCCAAATCCCAAGCCAAGCTGAACGGGAGAACTAGTCCCTAGCCTGTGCTTGGATTCCTGAGGAAATCATGCCTAACGCATGAGCCAAGTTTGAGATCAAGTCCACTGGGGCCTGGCCAGCTAGTATACCAGCTTCGCTTGTTTTAGTCCCTAATCAAGTCTGTAAGAGAGACTTGGTCTTAATCGGCAGGTGAAAAAGAGTGTTGGGTTATTCCTCTGCCGTTCATTGCGCGGGATAAGAGGACAACTATTTTTATTTCATTTCATTTTTGGACTTTGGGAGTTTCATTGGACTTCTCTCGGTCAATCCAATGACTAATCAGGTCACATGAATTAACATGTTCCCTGGCACTATGGCTGTCTCTTTAGTGGGGGGATTAAGATAAAATTCTTTATCTTATCAACCAAATTCCAAAAACAGAAGTTTCTGCAGGGCAATAAAATGTTTTTGTTAGATTTCAATCCAAGGATATAAAATGTTGTCCTGAAGCACTAGGACGTGTACAGGCTTTGGACCCCAGTGCTTGTATCTAATATTGGCCTGACTTGGGCTCGGCTTAGATTACATACAGGAAAACCCAAATCCAAAATCAACCTAAATGAAACCTTAGCAGACCTGACTTATTTGATTTGGACTTAGAGTTTTTAACGGTTTCTTTGTGCATTTTCCTGTTTGCTCAATTCAGCTTGCGGACGAGTATCAAAAGAGACGACGCAGGATTCATGCATGGGTGAGGAGGTTGGGTCTATCGTAAGTGAGCCCCATGTAGGTCTGCACGGATGTTCCATGATGGGCATAAGATTCCCCTGAATTATGACAACCGAATCCTCAACGAAACCTCAGTCTTTAGATTGGTCAGCTCATATGGATTACATTTTACAATAACCATAAATTTTAGCTTTGACAGAGGTGTACCAAACCACTAGATGTTGGAAGCTTTACCAGGTGCCCTATTAGTCATTAGCTAGATTTGCCCAGCTTTATTCCTATGGACCAACCAATCCTTGACTTTGGTTGCACAAATTACTCTCTCCTTGTTCCTTTGTAATTTCAATTTTTTTTCTCATATTTTATAGACCAACCAAGACCTGAAAATGGTTCTGAAACTTTTTTTTTTATTGTCTTTCACCTACTTTATCTTGCAATTTCACTGATTTTTTGAAATAATTTATTAAAATACTTTTTAATTTAACTGATTATAAACGTTTTACAAATTTATTTTTCATCTTCTTCATTTAGAGCTCCACCTCCTGGCTCTTTTGGATCTACCAAAAACTTTAGTACGAGCATGCCGCAAAAACTTTCTATAAAATATCCATCTTTCTGATAGAAAATGATTGCCCACGTTACATTAGGAATTTATAATCCTATAAATTTGATCTTCCCTTGTAACATTCTCTCCTGCTCTCATCGGTCATCGCCCTAAAAAAATGGAAAAAGAAAAAGGAAAACCATTCAAAATATTAATCACCAAGTGGTGATGTCGTGTGTTTGCCGTCATCCTTGGGACTTGACTTTAGGAAGCGTTGTTGGTTATGGGCAACAAGAATTGCAACTTCAAGTGGGTCAAGGGAAATCTCTCACTTGTCCAAGAAGGAATGAGAACAAGTTAGGTCCACAGTGCAACTAGCTAGATACAAACAAGACCGCCATGAACTTGGTTCCCATAGTTTTTTCTTATCTAAATGAACATAATGGGTGTGCACACATAACAAATGCTGTTTGAGCCATCTAACATCGTCAGTTTTCTAGAAAAAACAAAAAAAAAATAAAAGAAAAAAAGAAAAAGAAAACATTTTCTGCATATGGATACAATCATAGTTACAAAAGGCTTATTTGCATTAAAATACATAGCAAGTCATGGTCAAATAAACTCCATTGAAAGATTATTAAAGAGGTGAAGCGTAAATAATATAAGGAGAGGATTGAAAGATATAAGGTAGTAATATAGATAAGACTCTAACTTTCCTAATCTGAATTACTAAGGTGGTGGATGAGTATTCATTTTTCATTTTCCCTTGCTTTTACTTTTCATTAAAAGGAAGGTATTTGATAGTCATTATTGTATATTTACCATGATCTTCTATTCTATTCTTCTATTTTTTTTGCCAATGGAGGGTATCACAGTACTTTGGGTCGGACCAATCCCTTTGGGCCTGTGGAGAGCTTGGTAAATCTCCCATGAACCAGTGTGATAGTGCAGCTAGAACTTACAATCTCAGAAACAAACTGTAGTCCTACGCTAGCTCAGCTACCTCCTTTTGGGTTACCGGGTTATTGGACTTTTTCCATGTGTAGAGGTGACTGCCCTAAAACCATATGCATGGATACGCCCTTGTACACAAACAAACAGGCCAACTTAATTAATTACTAGACAAGACCCATGACTGAAGCGGGACCTGACTACGGTCTTAAGACCCGTTTCATACCTAAACTTTGAATTAAAGACCTACAGGCAGTCTACATCCAAACATTGACCAAAATAACCAGTCTAACCCCAACACCAATTAAGAACCCACAGTCGCATAAGTCGGGAGTTTGTAAAAGAAGTCAGTCAAATCACGTTTTTTTAGCAGTCCATCACTCCATCTTCACAGTCCACACTCATGTTTTGAGACTTTGTCTGCTGATATCAAATCTATCTCCAAAGACTGTAAAGTACACTGCCAATTAATTGTGGTATGATCCACCCACGGCCGCATTTGGGACTCTGATCGATCAGATAATCAACTTGATCGGAGGTTCCAAGCCATTGTGTATGTAAAACAATAATTTGAACAGCAACTAGCATTCACATGAGCAACGCACGTTTGAAGCCTATATCACATCTCCATACAGAGCCAGCCCCTTGAACCCCTCTGTTGCAGACAACACGTTCTACCGCATGTTTAGTGTGGCCTGCAAATTTAAGACTGTTTAACATGGAGTCCACCTAGTGCATGCTCATAGATGAATGTTAGAAATCGTTTCAAAGAATATAAAATTTTAAGATTCAAATCAATGGTAAATAAATGTTAGATGAATAATGTGTCTGTGAATGGACTTCAAAGATATGTGAACGGACTGCATAGATCTTACATGAGACACGAAGCAGGCCCCACGGAGGTGGGACAACAATTCATTCTCCTGTAGGAGAAAATTTCTTGTGACTAATACTGTGCACGGTTTCAAACGAGTCTAACCTTACCCTTGACAGAGGCACGACTCATTCTCTTCGAGGATGCTATGGAACACAATCGGTTAGTCTTAATTAATTACCTGGAGATTGGCCCTACATCATATAATTAACTTCCTCGGCTCTTTAATTCACCATAAAGTCATACATCATATATATGAAACGTTGGAAAAGGTCAGAAGTCCTCGGACCTTGAGTGTAAATGTGGGGCCCTTGATTTGGACGACCTCTAAATCGTTCATGAAGTAAAGTAAATAACCAAGACCACTCGCAACCGTTCATCTTCCTTGCCTGGTCCATCTGGCCAAATTGTCCAAATTGCAAAGTAGGGGCCATTTGTAAGCACTACGTAGAACACATGTCCTCGTGGCTCGTGACTAATACTCATCACAAAAACTGACGTGCCGTGCTATCCAACATCAGAATTGTCTGTTTCTCATCTTAATACCTCCTATCGGCACACAACGTGAGACATGAATCATTCCATCAGACTTCAAGCCGTTAAATTCACAGGTAGATTCATTAGCGTTGACTAAAGAAAAACAATCTAAAACCCCCCAAACTAATCTGCTCTCCAGCTCTTTTTACCTCATTAAACTATTACATACAACTATACAAGTTCAAAGCAAGCCAATGAAAAGCCTCGGGTTCTTGTTCAACAAACCATTGTAGTCTATTACGACCCATTCAATCCCCACCATCGTGGAAAGTCCCAGTATTCAAGAGTCATAAAACTCATATGGCTAATAGAAAAACAGCTTTGAAGTCAGTGCCACTAAGTATATATAAATAGACAATCACACTCCCTCTAGTTTTCTCATCATATCTCTAATCCTTCAAGAAATGGGGCTCTTACGGAAGATTTCAGCGATTGTTATCGTTCTTCTTCTTCTTCTTGTGAGCATTCATCCACACAAAGCATGCAGAGTTCTGGAGGACAAAGGAGTATGGGAGAATAGAGGAGGCCTTTTGTTGGGGACCTTGCAGAAGGGTCCTGTCCCACCTTCGGGGAATTCTGGGTGCACCTACGTCCCTGGCAATCCCGGTCCCAGCTGCCCAGTGAAGGAAATGAATGTCGCAGGCGATGCATTGGCTCGTGCCGGTGCTTACCTACCTCCGGTCATTCCTTTTGGCATGGCTAGCAATGAACAATAAAGCTTTTGTGACAATTGGAATTATTTTTTTTCCTCTACTGCATGCAAGTTGCAGTTAGGATTGAATCTCAAGCCCTGTAAATGAAATCCGGTGCCGTTGATTTGCGGTCTTGATTTATAAGTGGGATGGATCGCCTTTTTTTTTCCCCATGGGGTACTAATGCATTCTTGTGGATACACTTTTATTTTTTAAATTGGATAGTATTGGTTTATTGTTTTATCAGCAAGGAATTGTTAAAATAACTAGTTATGCTATGGGCTTGAATTTGATAAGTGTGTACACATTACTTTGAATGTAATAAATGAGTTGGGTGTGGGTGATGATCCAATGCCGTAGGATTGATGATGTGTACAGATTATTTTGAATGTGATGAATGAGTTATGTTTTGAAGATGATCCAATTATAATGTGGTATGCGGAAATGAAAGAAGGAAGAGTATTTAGAATGTTGAATGGAGGGTCTAGACCGGTTTTTTGGCCGTCCATGTGGTCAAACACAAGTAGCTCCCGGGAACTGTGTGTGCGTGAGAGAGAGAGACGCCATCAATGGTTGGCTGGTAGCACAGGAATAACTTCCTGTATATGGATTCTAAGGCGAAGAGGGAAGAGTTCAAAGATGTATTGTATAGGGGTGCTTCTTTGACCATGCCACGTTGTTTTGACTTATGTTTCTTTTTTTCTCTTTTTTTTCTTTTTTGTCTTGTTACGTGGGGACATGGGGTGCTCCTAGGGTCGTTATTTTCCCGTGCCAAGCAACCACAAGCTCTGTTTCCTCGCTTGTTTGGTATAAGAAAAAAGCATGTTTGGTTGCCAAGCACTAGGAGATACCTTGTCTCCATAATTTAGAAATTTTCAAATGTTGTCCCTCGGCTAAAGAAGTACAAATATTTTTGAATGCTAGCTAATCGTCACAAGCTTTATGAACCCCATAATTCAATGAATTCAACTAGTGAAAAGTCATTTTTCAATTGATCAGCTTCGTAAATTCTCAATCAAAAGCGGAATCCATAGATATCTCAAAAACAACCACTTCATTTTTTCAAGGTGAATTATTAGATACTATATATTTTCTGATAAAAATGCTTACAACTAAACATACTCTGAAGAAAAAGTTAATGGAGCATGCCGATTAGTTTTTTAATTTTTGGTACTTCAAGGTAGTTAGTTGAAAGAAGTGTAGTAGCAATGTCATTGTTTTTTTGTTTTCTTGTTTTTTTTTTCCATTGATGTTTCGATGAAAAAAGAGAGAAAAAGTTAACTTCGGTGTAACAGCATGAGTGCCTTTTACTCTTTTTTATTTTTTTTTAAAAATTAACCGGGGTAATAACTTTGGTTAATGGGCATGTTTGTTATAAGTATTAGCTTTTCGACACTTTACTACCTGAAGTTTTTTGAGATTCTCAATTATATCCCTAAATTTTATGTTTGTCCAATTTACCCACTAGGTTATTTTAATTTGTACCAAGTTTCCCTTGGGTTAACCTTCTGTCTAGATTGGTAACGAAATGGTTACCCACTAGGCCGTTGATTGACGGAGCGGACAACTTGATACAAATTAAAATAACCCAAGAGGTAAATTGGACAAATGTAAAATTCAGGGTGGCAAATCTACAAAAACTTAAGTAGGTAAAGTGTCAAAAAGCCTTAGTATTATAAACTTTAAATAAAGAGAAAATAAAATACGAGTGGGTCTAATAATAATGAAATGACTTTTTATCTTTATTGACTTGATAAGGAATTTTTTTTACTTTTTTATAAAAAGCATATGGGTATTTGTCATTTAGTAAGTTGATAATGCTGCTTTTTAACTTTTTTTTTTATAAAATAAATGATGAAATTTTGAATATTTATATATTTGATATGACCCCCTCTCCTTTTCATGTCTTTTAAATATAGGCTTTACTTTTCTCTACGGTTACAATACTAATTAAATACCCAAACAGGAGTAAACTTTGTATCTTCTTTTGCCTTTCATGTAATAATGGAGCATATATTACAGGTCCAATAATTAAGATAATAATTAAACTAGGTCTGTCTATTAAAGAATTTAAGCTAATTTGAGTAGCTATTATGGAGCCAGTAATTAAGTTATGTCAAGACTAGATAGGAGATTATCTTCAAAATTGAATTGGAATTCAACAAGCTTCATACATATAAATTGTTAAATTAAAAAAAGTACATTTAGAATAATCATTATATTTCTAAATTTTAAACCTCAATATCTAATACAAATGCAACCTTACCCCTTGATTTCAGATACAATATCTCAAGTGAGCACAATGTCAGCAAGGGGGTTCTTCTCTAAAATGTACAGTTATGTTTCTCGGACTAGACTTGTTTTAAACATCGGCCAAAGGCCCTTAACTGAGTAATTTTGCCCTATATAAAGGTTTTGACCATGTCCACTCCATATCTTTTGTAGATCTAAAAATATTATGCAACTCAATTCTTCTACCGAATTAATTTTTTTATTTTATTTACAATGAATTTTTAAAATTAATTATATTTAACACTTTTTTGCTAGGTTGCGCCATTGGTTAAGAGTAATACTTTAGACTTGAAGATAAAGGGAATATCTGGGATGTTGTATGAAACTAACAAGCCGACACGACTCAACCTTAAGTGTGCTGACATATTTAACATTAATATATTTTCTTTACATGAGTTTTTTTAATTAATTATATTTAACATCATTTTTATAGACTTTTACCATATTTTCTTGTAACAGATATCTATGAGGTCAGAAGCAGTAATTCGTCAAAACGTAAACGTTCAGACTTCAGACTTGCTGTAAAATCAAGGGTATGACTAAATAATAAGAGGTTTTCATTTTGGATGCCCATTTAACGGAGTCTCATTATCAGGATCCCACACGGATGTATCTTTGTGGTATCACACAGTCCAAGCTGGGCAGAATAATCACAGTTAATATTTGTATGAATTGGGATTTCTTTGCCTCACTTATAAAAATCCAAAACTCCTCAAATTCAAGCAGCCTGTTACCAATGTATGGACTTTAGGTTGCAATTCACGCTAAACATAGCTGGGCCTACTAAGCATTAAAAAATAATAATAATGATAAAATTGGGCCTCCTATCAGATTAATTACATGTTATAGACTTGTATTTCACTTCCTGTGGTCATGTTTTTCTTAATCATGTACTTTACACTTGATAAATTGAATAGTATGTCTACATACAATCATGAGTGGACCTACATACATCCACATGGGTGGACGCACCTGTTAGAACTGGGTCCAATTCTAAGACTATAGTAAAAATTTTGATTTTACTTTAAATTTTATATAAAAATCTTATATCTGCCTTCAAAATTCACTTGAAAATTCTGTATTTATTTTCAATAAATATACAATTCTCTATTTGGATTTGCACTCCTTTAAACAAAAATTTTAGTCCACCATTGCATACGAAAGGTAGAATTCAAGTGAAATTTTGCCCATAACCATTACAAGAGGCCCCAAAGAACACTTAATGTCCAGCTGTGGATTTACTATTGTGAAATATAAAATAATAAAAATGAGAAATGCTTGCATGGGATTTTGACCCAAAGATCTAGCTATGAACAAAGAATTAATTGTTGATTTAGCAAGCCAATGAGAGGTCATTGTTCAAAACCTACCGTAATCTCTTAGGACCGATTCAATATCGGGCCCTCGCGGAAGGAGAGTCCCTTGGTCAATGGTCAAAAGCTCATGTGGCTATTAGAATATGAACTTAGAAACTTGAAGTAGGAAGCAGGACCTACAACATATAATTATAGATAGATAGGTATCCACACTACCTCTAGTTTTCTTCATCAGATCACTAATCCTTCAAGAAATGGGGCTCTTAAACAAGGTTGCAGCTCTTTTTATCGTTCTTCTTCTTCTGAGTATCCATCCATACAAGGCATGCAGAATTCCGGAGGACAAAGGAGGAGTATGGAAGAGAGGAGGAGGCCTTCTATTGGGGTCCTTGCAAAAGGGTCCTGTCACACCTCCTGGGCATTCTGGGTGCACCAACGTCCCGGGGAATCCCGGTCCCAAATGCCCGCCTGTGCAGGAAATGAACTTTGCTGGTGATGTGCTAGCTCGTGCTAGTGCTTACCCGCCTCCAGTTGTCCCTCGCGGAATGGCTAGCAATGAACAATGAACCTTTTGTGATGATGGAATCTACCTTTTTTTTCTCTACTGCATGCAATTTGTGGTCGGGATTGATTCTCAAGCTCAGGGAAATGAAATCTGCTGCAGATGATTTGCAGTGTGGATTAATCAATGGGATAGATTGCTGTTACTTTTTCTTTTTCTTTTTCTTTTCTATTTTTTTTTTTTTTTGCATGGGTGCTAATGCATTCATTCTTGTGGTTACACTTTCGTTTTTCTTTTTTAATGGCTAGTAGTAGTTTATTGTTTTGAAAGTGTACAGATTATTTTGAATGTAATAAATAAGTTGGGTTTTGAAGAATGAAAATGATCCAATTCTACTAGTATATTCAGAAATGACAAAAAAAGGTATAGCTGAAGTGTTGGATGGAGGGTCCAGATCCACTGTTTGGAATGTAAACACAAGTGAGTTGCTCCCCTGAATTGTGGAATGACAAAAAAAGGTATAGCTGAAGTGTTGGATGGAGGGTCCAGATCCAGTGTTTAACACAAATGAGTTGCTCCCTTGAATTGTGGATGAGAGAGAGAGAGAGAGAGAGAGAGAGAGAGAGAGAGAGAGAGAGAGAGAGAGAGAGAGAGAGAGAGAGAGAGAGAGGTTCATCAATGGTTGGATGATGAGGTTTGAATAGCTACCTGTATATGGCTGATGAGTGATGAGGTGTGGTTAGATTCTTTGACCATGCATGTGGATTGACTTGTGGTTTTTTTTTCTTTTCTGTTCTTTTTTTTTTTTTTTGGTTGAGTGCCCCCAAGGTTCATTAGTTTCCGTGTCAAACAACCAACCAGAAGCTATGTTATTTCTCCTTATTTTATAAAGTAGAGCAAACATGATTTTTTTTTCTTATTATGGAGGATATTAGCATGGTTGTCCACCTTTAATTCTAAGGGGTTTAGTGTCTTTTCTTTTTTTTCCTTTTTTCGCTTCTTTACCTTCCTCTTTGATGGTGGGATGAAAAACTGCAGCTAAAACACATTTCTTATCTAAGTAGCTATTTTGAATTTCCGTTTCCACGATATGAAAAAATGTATGTAAAAGACTTTCTCTACTACAATCAACTAATCAGAGAAGAAGCTCAAGTGAAAAGTTCCATTTTGCTTTCAAGAAAAATGTCATCCACAAATGCATCCTTTAGGAATCCAGGTCGTTCAAATTAGCTATCCCTCAAGTTGGCATTATTCTTATTTTTCACTTAGCAAACCATTAATCATTGTTTATTTCAACAAAAGAATGCTTAAAATAATCTTTATATTTTTAGGTTTATTCTTCAATATGTAATACGCATAGGACTTTACCCCATAAGCCAGACACACATCTCACCTTTAATAAAAACAAAAACAAAAACAAGTTAAAAAAATGCAGCTATTTTATTGTAGTGCACTTGCTTTGAACTTCAGGGGAAACTGAATAATGTTGCCTCATATTCAGGTTTAAGTTCTTTTTAAGTTCTTACCATGACCGATACATATTTTTCTTGTTAAGTCTAAAAGTTAAAATATATTGCAATTTAATTCTTACTACTGTATTTTAGTTTTTTATTAATCATTTTTTAAAGTAACTATGTGTAACATCATAAATTTTGTTGACTTCAAGATTTTTTTTCCTGAAACAAACATGAAGTCAATGAAGCACCAATTCGTCAAAGTGTGGACGTTTGGACTTCTGATAAAACCATAGACGTGACCAAACAATAGGACATTCTTCAATTATGGCAACGGAACAGCATGACGAGGATCACACCAATCCTGTGGTATATATTAGTATCACCAGTCACTAGAAGGTTTCTATATTTTTCAGTACCATTATTGATATTTGGATGAGTTTGGATTATGTGACCCGCTAATAATTCTAATTAAACCTCCTCAAATTCATGTAACCCATGTACTGACTCTTAATTAGAATCCAGTTTAGATAGAGTTGGGCCCACTAAATGAAAAAAAATTGGGCCTACTATTAGATCAATCACAAGTTAAATATGTAATTTAACTCCATCTGTCTTGTCAATCTTGATAATGTGTTTTAAACAGTATACCCCAAAATTTATAGTTAGATTTAGCCTATTACCGTTAGAGCTTGGAAGAGGCCTATGAAGAATCCTTTTGTCAAGGCTCTCCGTGGATTTACTATTGTGAAATATGAAATATATAAAAGCCTATACGTTGAGAAACGATCATCATTGGATTCTTGTCCCCAAAGATTTAGCCATGAACGAAGAGTTAATTGTGGACTAAGCACTAAATGCGGAATGAGAACGTAAATTATGGGTCAAATAACGGATCGAGAAAACTAAACCAAATGTATAGTTGGTTTTTATGGTTTTTTTATATACATATTTTTGTGAAATTTTGAAAAATGCCCCATTTCAAAATGGGTTGTTTTTGCCCTTTTTTTTTGAACTTATACAATGCAATGACACCATTTTAAAAAAAATGAGACAAAGAAGTAATGTAATTAGGGATGCTCATGGGCAAGCCCGGCCCAAGCCCTATTTGGGCTCAGATTGCTTTGGGCCAAGCTTGGATATGAAGTTAAGGCCCATTTAATAATTGAGCCTGACTAGAATTAAGTGACAAAAGCCCCAAGCTCGTCCCGGCCCGGCCCATGTAAGGAATACATGTATTTTAATGTAATTAGTCCAAAAAAGTGCTTAAATGCACGCAAAATCAATAAAAAGTCCATTTGGGGCTTGGTAAGGGGCCAATCTTTTTAACGCAAAGCCGAGCCTGAATACACCTTAGCCCTGCCCAACCTGGCCCATAAACACCCCTATTTGCAATGCAATATTAAACGATTGAGTTTTTTGCATATACCTCATAAGATTTTTATTATTTGTAAATAGGTCCCTTTGGTTTCAGTATTTATAGATAGGCTTTTGCTTTCGCATTTTAATACCTCACATATTCCAAAACATGTGAATTTGATGGTAATGAGTAACCACCGTGAGGATTTTGCTTAACTTTTATCAAGATGATAATTTTACCATTACAATCATTTTTGTATACACACTGATCTCTTAATAAGTGCAAGCTGATTCAACAGTCCAATCTATTTAGGTGGGAGTCAAACTTGGGATCAAAGACTATCACAATCCTTATTTTATTTTTCACTTGGACTGAACATAAGTTGGGGCTCCTGGCATGCGATGCTCACCTTATTGTAAGCATCGCTACTCAATGGAGGGATTCCCTTTATATAATATAATATTATTCTATTAATACTGCTCAAGTGACTGAATATTCAGGTATGAACCCATATGGACCACGTCCCAATTATAATTGATTATCAATCGGGGGCACTCCCCATTATTAATGGTGTTTCAGTCACCTACAATACGATATGTATTATATATTACTTTTTTATTTGTCACAAAGCCTGTTTGCTCCAGGTAATCGAGTATATAGGAATTGCAAGACTTTTTTTTCTTAAAAAGGTTAAAATTGAATAAACAAAAATGAATCTTTAAAAATAGCTCTTAGATAATCTCTGAATAGATAACAAATGAATTAAGGGAAGATGTGAAATAAATACCCAATTTGCTGTCACCCTATTTATTTAAATTCTAAGAAAGTGTAGGTTGCATCTATATCTCTACCTTATATCCTTTGTCTCTCACTTTCAATATTCTTTTTTGGTAGTTGATTGACCATGAGTTTGTATGTTATCAATTCTCATGCACACATTTAAGCCCTAAAGTGCCCTAAAGTGTTCTTTTACCCCTCAACCTCAATCATTTTCCTTTTTTCCTTTTTTTTTTACATCATTTCTACAAACGTTTTCTATATTTTAACTTATTTTTATTTTAATACTTTCCCATATTTTTAATTACAATGCAAAATTCGAACTATCCCCATATGATTGCCATAACAATGTTTGCAACTGGAGTTGGTTGGATGCGTACCCACTTGTGGATCCACCTCATGCGGCCATGGATTAATGTGACCAATCTTAGCTCAATCTATAACCTACAATTCAGACTTATAGATATAATGAAGCTGAGGTTTGGAAGATGGGAGAGAGGAACTTTCTCCAATCTCCAGTCAAATCCACAGACTCATTAGTTGCCTGTGCACCTGGTAGTGCACAGCTGTTCATTCCATCCCTACAGACTGTTCTTATAATTTCCAAAATTCCATCCCTGCACTACAAAATCTAAATACAGTTTTACAAATGATGAATCTGAGAATCGGACCCACATAGATCGGAAAAATTACATTGGACCTTTGAGACAGTCTAGTGTGTGGGTTCATCTTAGGATCAACCTACCCCTTTACATTCACTATCCCTACAAATGGATAGTCAGCCAATCATCTACGGAAGTTCACTGTTAACTCATCACCCTAAAGTTTCCAAAAATATGCTCTTTTTCAAAGGGTCAAAATGCTTCAAACTGTAATATGCATAAAATTTAAATTTAGGGCTAAGATGATATGGAGATCCCTCATTTTGTCCAGGCTAAGATGATCCGGAGATCACTCATTTTGTCCTTCTCCAACCCATTGATGGTCCTTTTCATCCCTTTGATCAAGGGTGGACCTAAGTACATTCACGTCGGTAGGGACATACCTATCGTACCTCAACCACTTTTAGAATCATAATGAATATTGTAACTTTACTTCAAAAACTTACACATAAATCTTGCATTCACCTCCAAAACTCACATGAAAAGCCTTTAATTTTGTTTCGAAAACACAATTGTCTTCTTGGCTTCACACACTTCAAATGAAAATTTTGGATATGCCACAGCCCTTGAAGTACCAAAGTGGGCCACCAGTGAGGCTGCTAATTGCTTGATGGGAGTACTAATAGCTGTGGATAAAAAACTCTAAAATGATAATAAATGTTTGTTTGCTTGTTTAACTTTCCCCTAACCTAAAAAATGAAAATAATAATAATAATAATAATAAAACAATTGTTTGCAAGTTAAATCTCATCCCTCTTAAATGAAAGTTCAAATCCAATTTCTTTTTTTATCAACCGTTTTTTAAGCTTTAAGGTATAACATGTGTTTTCGTGTGTTTGTAACTTCTCAACGGCGGTTAGGGTTAGCTGAAATTGCTGGTTTGCGTGCAGGGAATATTTTAGAGGGGCCCACCAGCTTGATTCGTATCAGTTGAAAATCTGTACCCTTGTATCCAAAACGCCCATTGTTTATTCAAATTACTAGGTTGCCCTTTGCCTAATTTGGGGCGGGAAACTTTCATTTGAGATTTGTCCAGCCCACCTTTTCCTAGGTATTCAATTAGTCCGGATCCTTGATTAAAAACCCCATGGTCCTCACTTAATCTCGATTCGGTTTTCAATGACATTTACCTCCACGATTTAGTTTTTTCATACCAACAACTATATTCCTGCCACAATAATGGTCAATTCGGCTTAAAGTAAGTATTTGGACCACTTTTGACAGTCTTTAATTAAAATTCCTAAACATCGATGAGATGTCCAATCTTAAGATGGGAGTACTAGTGGTTTAGATGTGATTGAAAATATAAGCGGGGAAAGAGGTCATATGTAAATTTCTCATGTGGTGCTCCTGATGTTTAGACTGTAGCATTGGGGTTGGCTTGGATGCAATTTGAATCTGAAAAAAACCCTCTAGAGTCTAAACTCAAATATAGTGTACATTTGAGTTAAGGGCAAAAATAAATATTGTTGTATTTGTGTGTTGGAAAACAAAAATTTGGCATATATATGTACATACACACCCATATTATCGGTGCATAGTAGATTCTTAGATAATCTTACAAAATATATGGGATGTAGAAAAATTTGTACTTATATAGATATATTATGAGGAATTGTAGGATTAGATAATTGATTAATTATGATTCAAACTCCAAACCGATAAAAAAAATGAGATTCAAACTCCAAACATGAAATATTTCCAATTTAGTCTAAGAGATAACTTAGCTCTAAGACTATGTCTGAATATTAAGAACTTTGTTGACAGGTCTTATGGCCCGTTTGTTTGGAGAAATTTTTTATGGAGATTTTATCTCAGAGATTTTCTATCATTTGAAATTTATTGTACAATTAATAAAATCTTAAAAATTCAGCCTTTTGAAAAATCTCACTTGCGGCCTTTAGAATTTTTTATAATCTTGAACACTAGATAGTGCTTGAAAGTTTCGATAACATGCCAGGGACCACAATTGGAGGTTTTTTTATTTTTCTGATTGAACAAGAATTTTAAGAAATTTATACACACAAATAGGTTCTAAGGGTAGCTTTCCCCTACACTGGGCAAGTGGCAAGGGCTGATCTATCACAATGTTCGCACTGCTAGTCATCTCTATCTTTGTTTACCTATATTTATTCTTATGGACCATGGGATTCCACAATTTAGATTGTTTAAATTTAACTCTCGCCTCTTACGTTATTCAGATATTATGTGTGCGGCTATGTATATACTTTATATGAAATAATTTTTGTTTGTCAGAATTTGCAACCTTCGAGCTGGAGACCAAATGTTTGAAGGTTGCACTAGGAAGGGGTACTCTAGATAGAGCTGGAGACCAAATATTTGAAGGTTAGGCGGCGAAAGAATACTCTAGAACATAAAAAAAAAAAATTAATATACCCCCCATTTACCTTAAGATGGAGTTCACGATAACAAAATGATCTAGCTCACTTCATCATCCCCTTATCAAATGTCTAGGGAATTGTTGATTTTTGACTTGTATTTTAGTGTAGTCGGTTTGCTTGTTTAGATTAATCTAGAAAAAAGTTCAAAATAAATGATATTTTAGTTATTTTGTACGGAATTGTTTTTAGAGACTAAGAAAGGCTTTCTAAGGGGACAAGAAAAAGGAGATTGTATATAATGATATATTGTAATCAGACTCCATGTTATATAATGAAGTGGGGTCCTCCTTTATTACCACCACAATTTCACTTGAATTCAGTCTCACTCTTGAGTCACAAGAAACAACAACTCTGGCAAAATTTTTCAAAACCAAAAGGGCTAAACTCGTCATTACCCGATCAATAAATATTCATTTGAAAGTCATTTTAACTGGATAAAATAACTCATCAACTTATATGCCATATAAAATGACAACTTTGCCCTACTCCAGAAATTGCAGTGGTAAGGCCTCAATACTCATCTGAAACGGTTCTAGCAGGTCCTTTTTTGTAGTAAATAATGTCAGATGGAGGGGCAATTCGCAATGTTTGTTGGAGATGATGCTAAAATGCGCAGTGTACGTCACGCACAATATCAGGGTACGGAGATTTGGGTGGGCCACACACAATAACAACTCCCCTCCCAGTATATAAGATCCTACTATTCCGATATCTGCATTTTGCTTCCCTTGCCGTCCCATAAACAGCATTTCAACTTCCTTCATCACAGTATTTCTAAATTTCATCTGGGTTCCTCTTGATTTTTGTGTTCTTGCATGTGTCGTTATTCTTTCGTCTTGCAAGTTTGTGTTCTCTTTGGTTTTTCTTGATTTCAACTGCAAAGAAGCATTCTAAGAGAGAGCTTGAGACACTGTTGGTTTTGTAATGTGAGTTCTTTTTACTAGTATTAGAACAACCCATATGGGAGATACACTTTTTCCTTTCTGGGTTTGTTTAACTTTGAGCAGAAACCATCCAAATATGTAGAAAAACATATCAAATTGTTTTCAAAATTAAAAGTTCTCAGCTTATCTTTCTCATGTGAACTACAGATTGCAGCAGACATTTCACATTTGATATTTGAGTTCTCTTCCTTCCACAGGTTTGTATTGCATCTTCTTGCTCTATTTCACATCATGTGTTTTACAACTACTGAATGGTTGATTGATGATGCATTTCTTTATGTTAACTGGTGTAGATAAAGAAATTGAAGGAGATAGACATCAGACACTTGGGAGGAACAAATTTTATAGTAGAAAGAGAGAGAGAGAAGAGAAATAACCCAGGAAAGAAAAATGAATGGTGGGTCTGATGATTTAAACAGCCTTGAACACACTCACATACCAGAAGCAGTGTGTAGCCAAGAGGGTTTCTCAAACTATCCATGCCTCCCACTCATGGGCAGCAGCATAGAAGACTACCTGAGGCTTTCCAATATCTCCCCTGCATACCTCCACAGTAACAACCATGCCTCCGAGAAAGCAGAAATGGGAGTAGACTTCCAAACGCAGCTGGGTTTTGATATTGATTCGCAACAGGAGTACAACAGCCATGTGATGCAGGAGCCCCTCCACAACCCCCATATTCCACTCCGACAATTAAATTGGGCAGAGAGCATAGATGGTATACAGGGAATGAATATCCACAACCATCAACAGCAGCAGTTTAATCTCCAATGCTTCACTTCCACTTCTTCATATTCAGAGGCCACTCCAGAGCTTCTCAATCTCCTGCAATTTCCCGGATGCTCGGCAGCGGAAGCGATGCTCCCAGCAAACAATATTTACAGTGAGCTGCCTGTGGCACAGAGCATCTCAACACCAACAGACATAGTTCTCTACAATCAACTGAACTTCCCTTCACAGGGGCCTGTCTTTAGAGAACTCTTTCATGGGCTACCCCATAACTTTAACATCCCTGGTTCAAGGGCTGGTTCTTCTTTTGATGGGATGGATGTGAGGGATGCAGATGAGGGTTTGTACCAAGAGGAAGACGGCAGGCATTTTGAGAATTCAGGACTAGATTTCAAAAGGGGTAAAGGTAAATGTAAAGGACAAGTGAAGGGAGCTCAACATTATAACGTTGAGAGGAATAGGAGAGAGAAATTTAATGAGAAATACGAAGCATTGAAGTCACTACTTCCAAATTCCCCAAAGGTAAATACATTTGAATGTGTAAATACATGCCAATTATACATGAATATGAAGCTCACTGTCAATCATCCATGCCCACTCACAAAGTGATTTTCAAGTAGCATATTACATTTCTATTGTCGTATGTGCATATTTCTCTTCCATATCTCATTGGGTTACTCACATTCATTTCAATTTTTCATTTTTTATTGGAATTAAGTCGGATAGAGCCTCCTTAGTCTCCGGCACAATTGATTACATCAAAGAGTTGCGGAGAACAGCAGATGAGCTGACAATGCTAGTGAAAAGGAAGAGATTTCAAAAGGAAAGGAGCAAGAGGCTGAAAGTGGAGGATGAGATGCCTGACAAGGAAAACTCTTTCATGAAGTCCTTAGCAGATGGAGAGCAGCCCCTCAATGCAACCATGAGGAGCTCTTGGCTCCTTAGGAAATCCAAAGAGACTATCGTTGATGTTCGCATTGTAGAAGATGAAGCAAATATCAAGCTCACGCAACGTAGGAAGGTGAATTGCTTGCTCTTGGTTGGGGAAGTCCTTGATGAACTCCAAATGGAACTGCTTCATGTGTCTGGCGGAAACATAGGAGATTATAACATCTTCATGTTTAATACCAAGGTCATTATTACATTATTATTGGCTTGTATGAGTCCTAAAATCTCCAGGCTGCACTCCTTTCATTTTGACTTACACATACAGTGTTTTGGTATTTCATGCAGGTAACTGAAGGCTCTTCGGTGTATGCAGGTGGAATAGCCCAGAAGCTGATTGAGGTTCTTGATAAGACAAACCCCAACTAACCTTTAGGATTTGATATGTGATTTTGGACTTGGTTTTTTTCTTAAAAAGGACTAGGAAATCGACCTGGTGGTGTCACTGTGGCAGGTTAGAACTATGAGCTATTTCTAGTATTCATTCTGACATGATTTGGAAATCAGATGATACAATTTTCCTTTTTAATCTCTTACTTCTTTAGATTCAAGATTACTTTTCAGACGTGTTGCACACTTAAAAGAGCAAGATATTTATGATATTGTTTTGTTGTTAATTAAGGGTCTATGGTAATTGTGATTGTGGTTCCACCTAAGCCAGTTAATCTGCATGGGTGCATGAGACTTAATAGGTTCATATGGGTTAGGGTTGAGCCTAATCATTGTCCCCAATCAACCTACTGCTGTGAATTATTAGGTGTTGAAAAATTGATCTATTTTTATTATACACAAAAGGACAATTGATTTTCTTCATGACATCTCATAATCACAAGATGATTGAATGGGAGTGGAACTTCAAAGATATTGATCATCTGCCATAAGATCAGATTCAATAGACTTGTTGGGCATTCAATTTAAAGGCACACTGGCTTCAGACCTAATGGTAACTACCTCTGCTTCATTTTTTTTTATAATCTGGAAACTTAATCTAATTTGTTGTTGATGGTACAAAAAACCATCCTTGTATCCAGTGTGGCCGTTTGTTTGTACAAGCTTGTCCATTTCTCAGGAAAATCTGTGGAGAACCTCTACCTCTTGAAGGGGATTTCATATGGAAGAAAGGAAGAGAATTGGTGCCATACAAGTAGTTGGCCACAAAAATTTGATGAACTAAAATTTGAGTCTACTTCCAAAACAGAAATAACAGTCTCACTATCCGGCAATGTGAGAGAAATGGTGATAGCTGAAATGATTTGTTATATATATTTTAAATGAGACATTCAATAAATTTCCATTTTCTATTTTTTGACTCTCATTTCATATGAGTTTGAACGAAACATGGTATGTGGGCAATCAGGAAGATGCCATATACCAATTGTGATTGTTTGCATATAAAGTAAATTCCAGCGTAAATCATCCTTTGAGCGTTATCCCATTAAAGTGAGGTTGCCGTGGCCAAAGAGTAGGAGAAATACTCTTAGGTAGAAATCTGTCAAAAAGTTCTCCTTGCCTCCCTCAGCGGCCGCTTAGCTGATTAGGGATATAAGTGAATTACTGAAAGTCATTCATCTGTGGGAAAATATGGTTGGGAGAGACAACACAGATCTGTGAGAAAATATGGTGGAGAGAGATAACACAGATCTGTGGAAAAATACAGTGGGTCAAATCCCTTCCTCTAAGGACAATAAAATATTTGAAAAACATAGATTCTGAATGATGCTTTTCCTATGGTATGTTAAAAAACACTGCAGCTAAAATTAGATTTTTCACATATTCAGTTTGGATTGCCAAAGGCAAAGAATTGTGGGGGAAAAAAAAAGAGTGTCCGATGAAATGTGCCACATCAAGGACCTTGTGTTCTTTGCTTTTCAGATTCTTGGAAAAGCTTTCCTCTTGTTTTTTTGGTTTTTAAAGCTGACCAGCTTGGATAAAAATGTTGCTGCATTAATGTGCCTTTATGCACGGAGCGATCCAGACTCTCTACCGCTTACTCAATTTATCAGCTTCTCTTCAAATAGGAAGACTCTTCTACCCACAAATAGAAGAAGAAGAGGCATTGGCCCTGCTAGCATAATAAGAGGACTTGAGGATCAACAAATGTATAAAGAAGAATCAAGTTCATTAGATGCTGTCAATTATCCAATCATAGCTATGAAATGAAGTTTACTATCCTAAATTTGTCTCCATTTAATAGTGCAGCAATGATGCTCATATAAATGGTGCCAAAGACCAGTAACAATATTTTAATGATATGTGAGTACTTGAGTTCAAATTTAATATGCATTTTTAAGTTGAGTTGAAGGATGGTTTAGTCTGGCTTGCTTTCTAATCAAACTTGAGCTTTCATTCGACCTCACTTTAAAATTATCATGTTTTAATTGGATTTGATTTATTATGAGAAAGTAAAAAAATAAATTATGGGAACTTGCCTGGACAACTGCCCATAGACTTAGCCTTTACCCTTGAATGATTAAAGTTTATGCGATATCCTAGAGTCATGTGATAGATATTTCTCATAGAATTGTTTGTGTGATATCTTACAATTATGTTATATTACAAAAATTGCACTATGCAATATTTTAGGCCCATATGATATTGCATGTTTATTGTACGAACAACTCTTCGTAAAATATTAAAACTTTAATTGTTTTGGGGCAGGTATAAGGGGTAGCCATACAGTCAAAACTCCAAAAAAAAAAATATTATATCATTTTGGAATTTCATATCCTTTTTCCATCTTTGAAAGTTCAAATAATTTAGGACTGCTGGTGCTAGAACTCTTCTAGCATATTCTCATTATAATTATTTTAAATAAAAGTTAAAAAAAATAAATTGTTTGGGAATTATGTATCTTCTTATTCCATATTTGAAAGTCCAAATAATTTAGGACTTTTGGGGCTAGAACTCTTCTGGCAGACTCTGATTATAATGATTTTAAATAAGTTGGCTTTTACCCATAAATAATCCTTCTTAATCCATCAACTTCTTTAGAAAAATCTCTAAAAAAAAAACGAAAAAAAAACTTCTTTAAAAATTTGTTCTATACATTTTCCGAATGGAGTGAGTATCGTCAGTATTGGAAAATGGGAACGCCCATAACCGTGGGATAAAATAAGGAAGGCAACTTGGCAACTTGCAAGGCTAGGCCCAATTGCCGGTCCAGTGCACTTGTGCTCAAGTCAAGTGGTTTTATCCATTTTTCTCCTCTGGCATGGGGAAAATGATTCAGATTCGCTTGTGTTTCTTTCCCTGCTACTTTTCTGGTTTACATGTAAGACTAGTCAAGAACTTTGACCAAGAATATGTAAGTATGACCTAGTTTAGTAGTAGGAATTAGTGGTTTGATCCGGTGTTATATATACTCCCTACCGTACATGGCAACTATCTATCTCATTTTTCCGGTGTGTTGATCATGTGTACAACTCACAAATTTTTTTTCATATGATCAAAGCAAAGCATATAAAACTCGAAATGAAGTGAAATTTGTGTCAATGCCTTTATACAAATGGATGCAACATAAACTTGTATTTTAGAATCGAACACTTGTATTATATATTTTGTTATTACATTGTCTTTTAGAATAGAAAACTACATTAGTTATGTTGTTAAAGCAACTGACAAGTATGAGATGGCACATGTGAAACCTTATTTAAACAGTAAAAGTAGACAGTTCTATCGCAAATGAAAACCTTGGGTTGTCTAAATGTGGTGAAATGATATTAAAACACATATTTTCTCAGTTTGGATCTATTCACACCTCCTATTGAAATTCAGAGAAAAGATCTTATTCTTCAGGAGGTAGAGTAAAGATCAACTTTTTACTAGTGAAAATTATTATTAATTTTTATTTAGAGGAACCATTTTCTCGTTTAAAACTTAAACAAGTGGAGAATGCCCCCGACGAAAAGCAGCGATTCTTAGCAAAAATGATTTTTTCATCAGAAGTTTTTTTCCTGTTTCCCCACCTATTATGGATTCTCTATTCATTTTCTCTACATTTGAAAACTGTCTTTATTGCCCAAGAGGAAAGCCATGCCCCTCTTTTGTGGAAATGTGTTTTCTACCAGGAAAATCAGCTAAAAAGGAAAAACTTGATAGAAAATGTGATGGGTGCTGACATTCCAACTAATTTAGCCTTAATCACACTTCAATTAAATGCTTAATCGAATAATAAAGCATAAAGAAATAAGATTCACCTTGAATGATTCAAATTATCGCTATATGGGCTCCAAAATGAAAATCCCATGTATTACAAAGATTTAGCCTCTAAATTAAGTCATCAAAACCACCTACTGGATCCCAACAAGGATCTTTCTCCCATAACTTTGTGGCACAGATTGAACTGAAATTTAATCAAACACCACTAGAACCACCTGTTGCATTTCAGCTCCCCTTTCTTTCTCTCTTTCTTTGCCATACATACCTTCTTAGTTTTTCCAGTTTCTAGTGCGCTCTCTCTCTCTCTCTCTCGCTCGCTCGCTATGCATCGTCTCCTCCAAATCCCAAAACCTCCAATCTCCTCCTCCTGCAACAACAACAACTACAACAGAAGCGCTTTTCCATGCGAACTCAACGTCGTCTTGAGCCATCATCACGAAGGAAAAAACCCACACCTCGATGCTTTTCACCCGCCATTACCGTCTTCCATCAAGAGCAGCTGCAAGGGGATTGCGGTCTCTGTCTTGGATGACCGCCGCCCGAAATCCCCGGTTTGCACCCGAGGAGGAGACGAGGAGGAGAGGGAGAGCAGTGAGGTCAAGCCGGTCGACGTTGCGACGCTCGGGAACCTCTGCGTCGACGTCGTGCTGAACGTGCCGGAGCTCCCCCCGGCGCCCCTGGATGAGAGGAAGGCGTATATGGAGCGGCTCGCTGGTTCTCGCCCCGACCAGGTCTGTCTTAGTTTTTGGTATTGGGGTTGTTGGGTTTTTCAGATGAATGCTGGAATTCATGTTTGGGGGAAATGTTGTTTGGGTTTCTGTCCCATTGAATCAGTGTATATGACTAAATGTTTTTTTTTTCATTTATGTGTTTGTTTGTTTGCTAATGGAGGGAGTGATTGAAGTTAGATTAGGAATGATAGACCATAAAACCACAAGAAATCAATCAATCACACAAGGGATTTACTTGGTTACAATGAATTGCCTACTTTTGCGGAAAAAGAAAAATCTTTTTCTTTATTAAGTTTCCTTAGCGAATCATTCCTACAAAAAATCGTGAGGCGTTCATAGACCTTTACACTCTTACACTATTAAATTTTTTTAGTTTGGGTATTAGCTAGTTATCTGTCTTAAGTAACCCATTAGAAATCATGATAGAATTACTAAAATGCCCTTGAAATAACCCAATGGGCCAATTTGTTTAAAGCGACTATGAGTTTTGTTGCAGTGGATGGTTTTTACTTATGAGTTACACTTTGCATATATATATTTTTTATTGGTGTGGGAATCAGGAGTTGCATTACCAGTATACTGTTTCTATTTGCATTACCTGTTTGTTTTTAGTGGTGATGAAGATTATGCTGAAGGGTCTGAATGATAATCCAAGCCACTGCCTCAAGTTATAGCTTTTCGCAACCCATTTGTCTATTCCGTACTGAATTCGTTGGTATTTATGGTTTTATACCAAATGTGTGTAATCAGTAATGTGGAGATTTATATGGGATTAATCTTGTGTTCACTGGACTGTTAACTTGTGGTTGTTGGATAGGTAACTGAATAACCCATTGAAAAGCACCTTATTTCATATGATTTAACACTTCTAATTATCTCATAAAGGCGCTTACCATGACTTTAATACGAACTAGAAAGTAAACTAACTAATCCAAGGGATGTTTCGTTGACCGCTAGGGAATGGTCCATGTCAGCGATCGCCTTCCACTATCACTAAAACTGATAATGTTTATAATTTGGGCTGCATCATTTTACTGGGCATAAGAATAAGCTACAATACTCTGTTCGCTAAATCTATGTTGGTTGTTTGCTACTGTTATGTGGAGGTGCATATCATGCTTTATGATAAATGTCACTTGTAGAAATATTGGGAAGCTGGTGGTAACTGCAACTTGGCTATTGCTGCTGCAAGACTGGGGCTTCATTGTGTCACCCTTGGTCATGTGGGTAATGAAATCTATGGGCGTTTCCTTCTGGATGTGCTTCAAGAAGAAGGAATTGTTATGGTTGGAATGGATGAAGATACTGAAGTGGCTAAAAGTTCCTCTTATGAAACACTTCTATGCTGGGTTTTGGTAGACTCATTGCAAAGGCATGGATTTTGCAGGTGAATGATTTTGTATTACTTTTATGCTCATAATATTGGCATTTATTTTAGGATGTCATCTCTTAAATACTGTATCTTACTGTACCTATTTTTTACCTTATAGTCGAGCTGATTTCAGTAAGGAGCCTGCATTCAGTTGGATGAGCAGACTGACTGGTGAAGTAAAGATGGCCATCAAACAATCAAAAATTCTGTTTTTCAATGGTTACGTCTTTGATGAGCTTTTTCCCAGTTTAATCACAGCTACACTCGAGTATGCCATAGATGTTGGAACAGCTGTATTTTTTGATCCTGGTCCACGAGGAAAGTATCTTATCCATGGTACGCCTGAACAGCAGAAGGCAATTACACTGTTATTGAAAATGAGTGATGTCCTCCTTTTAACTGCTGATGAGGTTTGATCTCCAACCTTTCAGGCTTAACTATCTAAAACTATATTCTATTTGTTTATTTTATGACACTTGTCTCATACGGAGATCCTTAAATATTTGAGATTTCTACAAAAATTGAGAAAAGAATCTTAAATCACCTTTAGTTCTTAAGGCTAGTAATATACTGTATTCGTATTTCAGCATGGGACTTTGTATTTTTATCCTCACTTTGTTTTTTTTTTTTTTTGCTTTAAAGCTCTTCATTTTGGTCTATATCCTTCAGAACATCCCAAAATACTTAAACTCCCTGTACATGTGAGTGTTTAGGTATCCCTTTTATCCGCAACACATCTTGTGTAGCTTAGACCCTTGCCATGAAATTTTGTTTCTTTCTTGAGTCACAGTTTGCGAGTTTTTAATATGGTTCTGTTTTGATGCATTAGAAAAAAAATTCTAGAAATTAGAGTGTGAATCCTTTTCAAAGAAAACATCTCTCGTGTGCGCGTGCATATGTGGATTTATGGTTTCTGTACAGGCAGGTGTTTGGGTTGGCTCATGGGCATGTGAACTTCAGAGTTCAGAGTTCAGGGTTCAGATGCATGCATGTGTGTGATGGGATGTGCAGGTTGCATGCATGCATGTGCATGTGCCCCAGTTTTGTGTTTCCTCATATGTTCTTTTCTCGTTGATACTTGACTCAAACGTTCAAACTCATGGTTGCAACAA
Source organism: Sextonia rubra (assembly GCA_037013555.1). NCBI lineage: Eukaryota > Viridiplantae > Streptophyta > Magnoliopsida > Laurales > Lauraceae > Sextonia > Sextonia rubra. The sequence goes on from JASUAD010000009.1 coordinate 10,599,627, forward strand.
CTGTGCTATTGGCCGTTCTCCTTGTCTTCATTAATTATCTAAAAAGCACAGTTGCCAATTTGGCCTCGTTTTGGCCAAAATGCCTTGAATAAATCACCTCCTCTCTTTAATATTTTGACCGGAATCATGGCCTGTTCCAGCTAGAATCTAGCATAATAAACCTATTGAGGCCAGAACAAACTGGGTCTGTTACTATGCTTTTTTTTTTTTTTCAAATGCACTCCTATAGAAATTAGGGTATGAGGTCATTTGACCCCTTAATTTTTCTAACTTTTAAAATTTTTAATTTTTGGTTTCTCTTTGGTATCTTTTCTGAAATGGAACATCAGAATTGCCAGAATGCCAAAATGCTCCATTCCACAGCCAAAACAGAACATCGACCAGAATGGAATTGATGGCTTCTCTAAAAAGTTGGAAATGGTGTCAAGAAATATGATCCATTTATGACTTAATGAAGTCTATCCCAGTTTTATTTGAAAAGATTCTAAGTAGTTTTGCAAATAGAATGTTAAAACACGACACACTGCATGAATGTGTAAATGAGTGCACTACTTATTAGGGACATTCATGGAATGGCCAGGACTGTGGGTCCCACCTGTGACCTCATATGATCAATCCAAATCTCTCACTCTCGCTACTGCTAGTTGAATTAGCCCTTACACAATATTGATACTAATCCAAGTTCTGTAAACCATGACAAGTGAAGATGGAGATGGCTGCGCTGCAGCAGCATTAAAGATGATGGCAGGATATATGGGCTAAGCAACGAGGTGGATGGATGAGTATGATCTAGAATCTTCTGGGGCAACCTCAAGGACTTTAGTTGGTAGTGAGACAATATTCTGTAGAAGCAGAGGTTACCCAGGCAGGGGCTGGTTCTGCAGGGTCTGATCTTGGTGTAGTGAGTGTGAGCAGGTATGTGGATCAAGCTTCAGTCTAATGATAGAGATCTGGAAGGGGAAAAAACATTCTGAGGAAGAACACTGATAAATCGTGTTGCATATAGCAGGGGAGCTGCTGGTGCAGTTAGAGGTGAATAATGAATTGTAGTTTTGGATGCGACTTGAAATCTCAGTTCAAATAGAGAGGCAGGCAGATAGAACTGATGAAGGTTTCAGAGATTCAGAGATTTTTTATAGGCGTGCATGAGACAAAGGAAGACTTAGATGAAAGGCAGCAATTTGCATGGGCACGATCTGGCCGACTTTAACATTTCAGATGGAGCATTTCTGCAACTGCAGATGCGATAGGTGCATATGCAATTCAGTTGAACCAACTTGGATGAAGAAACTCAGTTGGAGAGATTGAGAGATTCTGATTGGCATGGAGAGGAGGGAAGGAGCAAGAGCTGATGATGGGTGATGGGTGTTGATTAGTTCGCACTTTGCAGCCAATGTACTTGTCATATAGCTCCATTATCATGTAATTTTCAGAGGAACTCCATAAATCTGATTTTGTTAACATTAGGAGAGATTATATGTACTTAACCAAGATCTTCAATATTAGAAAAGGGATCTATTTGTGGAGATCTAATCTTATCTGATGACTGTATTGTCATCCGACATCAACTTCCAAAATTGATGCTCATCATAACATCAGTCATCAATGGTTTAAATGGGCTCAAGATGGACTGGACCCCCTTATCAACTTTTAAAGTGAAATATTGATAGGAACTCTATTCACCACCCTTGCCAATCCTGTGTTTGAGGAGCATTAACAATTGAAAGGGAGACGTGTTGATGACTTTCTTCAGGCTTGGATGGGTTGTGATTGTGAAGCTACCACGACATTTGGAGTGTGGATTAATAGTGGAAGGGATCCCAAAATCCGATCTCACGGGCGAAAGAGGCACCATGGAGGTTATGGGAGAGGGTAAGAAGTTAAAATTGTTCTTTTATAGAGAGCTTCCTATTTTCATTTACCCTGGGTAGTTAACAGTTTGTCTCTTTTAAATGAATGAGATGTTTCATGGCCTTTTCCTAGTCTGAATGGGGTGTCAAACTATCAAGTCATTTGAAATGGGGGTTAATAGTGGAAGGGATTCCAAAAATGCATTCTCATGAACAGGTGTGGCAGAGTGATGCATCTGGTTGCTTGGGAGGAGCAACAGGGGGCCCATTTCCACACATGGGCGTAATTTTGTTTCGCATTATTCAACTTTTATTTACTTAAGAGTATAGTCTGTTCAGTTGCTTCCTATTTTTTGGGATTCTCTCATCAATTAGGTCCCAGGTGGCATAAATGATATGAAGGAGTAGAACCCCAAGTTGTTACAAGTGATGATCCTACTATATAGGGGCCGGGTCAAAGTGTGGGAAGGGGCCAAAGACAGAAGTACTTAAGGAGATCTAGTAATGTTTATAGTAGGAAATAGGTATTTTTAGCTGACCACTAGCTGTAAAGGATGATCAAATCTCTCTCTTGTGGGGTTTCTTCTTTATCCTTGGATGGTTGGAAGTCATTCTCCCTTTGAAGGGGTGAAGTCAGGGAGTATACTAATGCAGAGAAGATTAATTATGACTATGAGAGCTCCTTTTGCATTACAAACACACTTTGGAGGTTGGAAAAATGAAATAATGAGAGTTTAAATAATGAGAGAATTTGCTCTTTTCTTGAGATGTTAAAATGTTGGCGTACCTTGGGTAGTTAGCGGTGTCTCCAATGGATAGGCAGAAGCCCTGTTGGTCTTGTAATGCCGGAAATGAGGTATATATATATATATATAAAATTTTAAACACCGTCTATCTCTAGAAGAAAACCACATTGTAGATGCAAGACACTAGAAACATCATCACCACCAAAACCTTGTCCCACCTATGTTGGGAGCAGCTACATGAATTTTTTTTCTCCATTCTGATCTTTACTAAGCCAAAATCTTCCTATAGATTGCACTTCATCAAATCTATCTTTAATACTTTCATTCATGTCCTTTTTGGCCTTCCCTATTTCCTAGGTGGGCCATCAACTTGCATGGGAAAACTTTGCCTCAACAACACCATTGTTGACCTATGTTGGACATGTCCAAACCATCTCAAACGAGTCTTTCTTAATTTATCAACTATTGATACTTCCCTTAAATGCTCCCAATTGCACTCATTTCTAATTCTATCTTTCTTAGTTTTATAGCAAATCCATCTCAACAATCTCATCTTTGCTACACTGATTCTGTTTATGTGTTCTTTTTTGTGATTGGTCAATATTCTACTCCATGGATCATAGCTGATCTAACTGTGCTGTAAAATTTTCTTGTCAATCTTGTTGATATGTATTGATCAAAAATTAATTTAGAAGCAAATTTCCACTTTAACCATCCCACTCTATACTATATTTAACATCTTCTTCATTCTCTCCAACTTTACTAATTATTGAGCCAAGTTATCCGGGGAAATCTCTCTGGTACCTCAAGATGCCAGATCATTTCATTTTATATTAGTCAGTTGGCATCATCAACTAGCATGAAGCATTGCGTTTTTAAAATTAAATCTAACAAAAGAAATGTATCAATGGTTCTGTCAATATCAGTTTTTGATAGGTCATTATTTGTATCTGATTTATCCTGCCTTACATAGTTACATTGCTGTTATTTTTCTTGTTTTTAGATTTCTTTTGTTCTAATGCAACATGATGGTGCTGTTATTTTTCTCGTTCTGGATTTCTTTTGTTCTAATGCAACATGATGATTTAATTGGTGTGCCAGGCAGAGGCATTAACTGGCATGACAAACCCAATTCTGGCAGGACAAGACTTGATCAGGAACGGGGTGTATGTGAAATGGGTCATAATTAAAATGGGCGCACATGGTTCAATTTTAATAACAGCATCAACTATCACTTGTGCACCTGCATTTAAGGTATCATCTTCTGGAAAATCTTAAAAATGTTGTGACAATGGGGAACAGTTTTACTGGTTAAGCTTGGGATCTCTCACTTTTCTGGGTGCAGAGCTTGAGAATTCCTATTTAATTCTTTGGAAATTTGACATAAGTGCCAAAGCTTGATAATGTACAGCGTACTACTCTTGGACACGTGGCATGATGGTCCTTGTCTTGACTTGTCATTCGGTGGACCCACTTGGGGGACCACTGGGTGCCAGTCATGAACTGTATTGATCTGGTGATGCAACATGTTAATTGATAGATCATTTCACATTCAATGCTGACTATTGTCAATTTTCTTCGTATGCCATCCATTTGAGGGTTATTGATCTTATGGCTTAGATTGTCAGATAGGGAGAAAATGTTCTCGTTTGATTTGAACATGAGATGCACACCATGTGCTCCAGGTGTGGACCCATCTCACCTGTGCAATCAATTAGTACATTGCACTGGATTCATTAATCGTTGGGCCTTGATCATGTTGATTTCCCTTCTAAATTTGGGGAAAGGTCAAGAACCTTCAGAACTGTGACCCTCAAGGAACATGGCCTTCCATTAGCAAGGAGTCCTGTTCCTGCCTGAAAGTGAGATGCACCCTGCTTCAGCTACCAGTAAGAGGATATACTCCATGACTACAATTGTGAATGACTGCTGTTGATCCTTTTGATATTATTGTTGATATTATTATGGAAAGACAAGTGTGTATATTTTCAAACAAAAAGTACAATGAGAAGAAGAATTAGGTCAGCTCCTTCCCACTTGCATTCCCAAAATGAGAACAACCAGAAAAGGCTGATACCAGGGCGAACCATGAGTCAGGGCCTAACACCAAAGAAACCCAGAGGCCAGGCCAGCTAAAGAAGCCCACAAGCTGGGCTAATGGGTGTTGAGACTCAAACTCATGCATCCACATGCACTACCCTATGTCTCTAATCAACTGAGCACTAGTCATGGACGTTTGTCCTTTGGATTTAAGTGCCTATCAGCCAAATTTTTTCTCCACTTAATATGTGTGCTTTTCTGAGAACTTTGATGCTGACCAAGTTGAGGCATGTTTCTTCCTTTCAAAATCTCCTAGATGCAAGAAAGATTAGATTGCTTACATTCATGCAGAATCTTTAATTTCTATTTTGAATTCTCTCATCAGGTCAATGTAGTTGACACTGTTGGGTGTGGAGATAGTTGTACTGCTGCTGTTGTATTCAGCTTTCTACATGGCATTTCTCCTGCTGGTACATTAGCACTGACTAATGCAGTTGGCGCTGCAACTGCCATGGGCTGTGGAGCTGGTCGAAATGTTGCCACCTCGAGCAAAGTTTTAGAGCTATTGAGGGTTTCAAACCTGAATGAGGATGATGAACTGTGGAAGGACTTGATTGAAAATGTAGATGCAACTGAATTCTCACTGCTTTCAAGAACAGTCATAAATGGATGCTGTGATGATCGGCTTAGCCGGGTGCCTATGCGGAGAGTGGTCTCTGAGCTTCTTTCTAAGCTTGAGACTTAACTAAAAAGAAGGGTAGTGTCATCTTAAATGAGAATAACGAAAGGTTAATTGAGGGGAGTTGAAGAGTGATTCTTACATTGCCTACAGTGCCTTACATGGGGATGGCTCCCAGGTGGCTTGAAGATTGATCTCTGTGAAACTGCAACAGTGTTCAGAAGTGGGCTGTTTCAATGGGTACTACAAAGGTGGAGCCATCACGGTAAAGTTATGACTCAAGGAATAGATACCAAAAGTTTAAGGTAAAGTTCAGATTCAAGCAAAGATGCCTAAGTTAAAAATTCCTCAATTTGTGACAGACAAATTTGGTAATTTTTGTGACGTTTGCAGCAACTATTTCCTGGAGCAGTGTTTTTGCTCTGCATTGCTGAGGATTCTTGTAAAAGGTTATTCAACATTCAGGTGAAGTTGGCAGACCAGTTTTCTTGGTTTCTTTATTTCAGGATCCTCTTAGTTTATCTGATTTTGTGAATGAAAGAGTTGTATACTGTCCAGAACAGTAATTTGCTGGTTTGAATGAAACTTGTTCCATTGGCACTGTGGATGATATTTCCTTTTTTGTGGAATATGAATCCAGTAGGGGTGGCAATGACCTTGGGCTTGGCTTGGCCTGATAATAGCAGACTTAGGAATGGGCATCAGGCTGATGGGCCGGATCTGGGCCTCTAAATATGACCAATTGAGCAAGTGAGCCAACTTGGGTATGAAATTAAGGCCTGTTAGCGATGCAGTATGTAGTAGGATTACAAGTTCAATATAAAATTATTTTCAGTTGTCATCAAATGTTGGCAGGAATTTTCAATGATAGTAAATTATGCAAAGGATCTGTAAATAGATAATGTTGGCAGGAATGTTCAATTATAGTAAATTTTGCGAAGGATCTGTAAATGGACTGATGCACTCTTAATGTGCTAATGAGCAAACTTGAGGCTAGGCTCGATCTTAATATTAATGGATTAACAGGCCAGCTTGTCGGTTCTTTTTTATTAACATTGGCATGCTTGGATCAGGATTTAAAAGCTTTTCCGCTTGTGGCCAGGCTCATATGAGCTTAGCGTTTTTTTTGGCCTTTATTTTTCCTTTTTAATTGGTAATGTGGTTTGAGCCCACAACCTTAAAGTTGCAACAGTGAGCACCTTTCATTCTTACATGGGCTCTGTCATATAAAATTCAGTCCTTTGTCTTCTACAGTGACACATTTAGAGGAAAGTTCAGACAATTATACAGGTAGTATGGTGGAAAATGGTCACGTCATGATTCAATTGGCAGTGATAATTCATAATGGCATACAGAGAGGTATCATGATTTCTAATTTTCTATGGGGGTATAGATTTTTTTTTTTTGTTAGAAATAGATTGTTAATGATGGTATCTCTTCATTCAGACTGGAAATAGAAATGGGGTGAATGAAGGATAAAAGAGAACGAATGCAAAACATTTGGTGGTGATTTGTTTTAACGGGCCAGAGAGTGGGCTATCCTTCCCACTTCGTGGGCCCTGTATGGTCCAGCCTTAGGGTACCCAGAAAAACATAAAAACAGTGAGAGAGGTTGGGGAATAAGTAACAACGGAAATTAGTTTTCTCCCATTTTGCTCGATACAAAGACTTCTTGCATCGGCCAATCATTCCAAGGACGACTAAGATTAAGGTGTCATTTGTGCAGGAGCTGCCTCTCCTATGACACAACAAAGCCCAAAGATGGATGGTAGGAAATTCAGATCTCATCAAAAGCAGAAAACATGGCAAAAAAGAGGTATTCTCCATTGAATTGCACCAATTGCGAACAAAGAAGGTACTAGAGGCACACTGTTTTTACACCAAAATGCGCAGCACGAATGCCTCATAAAGATCCGATTCCAGGTGTCCCCCACAACTAGTTAGCCCATGAAGAGTAGTGGGGTTGAATTGACACGCTTCCATGAACTTAGGCCCAGCATTCACTTTCTCGGATCAGATGCGCTCACTTGCACCCGGTGTCGGTCAAACCCAACCCAATTCACATTAACCAAACATCATTAATCCTCATTATCATGCCCGCATCACGTGTGAGCAAAGCCATCTTGGGCAACCATTTTTCGTACGGCTAAACAGTTATAGGTAATAAACTTAATACAAGACGACAGTAAAATCATGGCGGTCAAATGGGAATGGTGACTTGTTGCCAATATTGGTCAAGATTGAAAAGAAAGGTTTCATTAGATTGAATTGATCAATGGTCAAGATCACAAAAAGAAGTTTGATTAGATTTCACTAATAGAAGAAAAGAATAATAATGAGAAGTAGAGGGGGCTAATTTTGTAAATAGAACAAATTAGTATGACGTAAATGCCCCCCTTTTTTACATAACCATTAACTATGAGGTTGGGATGTTTGTCTCTGTGAAGAAGCAAAGTCTCTTCTTCTGCCCCACTTCAATCTTTGCCCTTTCTCCTGCAATTTCTTTCTTTCTCCTTGGCTGCCCCTCCCATCTTCCCTCTTTTACGAAAAGCCCCCTCCTTTTTTCCAGTCCTCTCCCTCTCTCTCTTTCAAAAGCCCTTCTTTAAACCTCTCCTCTTCCCTCCATCTCCAAACCCTAATTCGAATTTCCCTCCATCTCTCCACTGGACTGTCGGATTTCTCAACCTTCGCACTTTGGGTGTTGGAATCTTGGGTTTTTGCTGCAGATTCGCTGTCGATTGCGATTTCCTCTTCTGGGGTTTTGCATTTGAGGTGTTTTTTTGTGGTTGTTGTTGTTGTTGTGGGATTTTGTAGTGTTTGGGGTTGGTCAATTTGGTGTTTTTCGGGGCTTTGTGAGGATTTGGTTAATGGGTTTTGATTTCTCTTCTTTGTCTTCTGGTGGGTGGTTTTGTTGTTCGCAGGAGCGATTGGAACCCATGTTTCAGAGGGGGATTCGGAGGGGTTGTGGGTTTATAGTCACCGCGGACGAACGAATTCGAGAAGCAAAAGCTGTAAAGACTACGGATCTCTCAGGTGGTGTTTTTCTCCTACCATCTTCTTCTTTGTTTGCTTTAACATTGGAAAAGCGCGAAAAGATTGGATTTTTTTATTCACAAAAGCTCTGAAGATTTTTTCCCCTCTCTCTCTTTTGCTTCTTTTTGCAAGATAGGATTGGTTGGATACAGGTAGAAAGGTGGGGGCGACTTCTGTCAGCTTGAAAATTGAGAATTTGTAGTTGTTGTCGTTGTTGTTGTTGTGTGTTCGTGTTGTAGCTGATTTCTGTGCTTGATTTTTTTATCTATTATCATGGCTAATCATGAGCTGATGCTGGGAAATAAACACGATTTAGCACTTGGGCATAATCAGGGGATGGGGCAGAGCCATCGGTTGGGCCTTGGACAGACCCGTGGGCACGAACTGGGTATGGGTCACTCTCATGAACTAGCTCGAGCACACCACGACCATGGTCATGGCCATAGCCACCATGGTCATGACAGTGATGATCTGGGGCTGGGTCAGAACCATGATGTAGAACATGAACATGACTTTGACGCACATACCCAGCTAGACATCGCTGAAAGCCATGAATTGGCGGTTTCAGAAAGCCATGGGCTAGCCCACGATCCGAACCTTGATATCACTGTCGACCACAGCCAGGAAATGGATGTCCATGCTGCACAGGATGTGACTATTTCAGAGCCCCAGTACGTAGTCACTCCTGTTCTTCAGGCCCGATCTCTGTCTATCGAGCCCAGCCATGAGTTGACTGTGGGACAGGAGTTTCCAGATGTTAAGAGCTGTCGAAGGGCATTGAGAGATGCTGCCATTGCCCTTCGCTTCGAGATGCAGACTGTGAAGTCAGACAAGACGCGTTTCACTGCCAAGTGTGCGAACAAGGACTGTAAATGGCGCATACATGCTGCAAAGCTCCCAGGGGTCCCAACCTTCACAATTAGGACCATTCATGAGGTCCATTCCTGTGGGGGAATCACCCATCTTGGTCATCAGCAAGCTTCTGTCCAGTGGGTTGCGAATTCTGTGGAGGAACGCCTTCGGGAGAACCCTCATTACAAACCAAAGGAGATTTTGGAAGAGATTCACCGGGTTCATGGGATCACCTTGTCATATAAGCAGGCCTGGCGGGGGAAAGAGAGAATCATGGCTGCCTTTCGTGGGTCGTTTGAAGAAGGGTATCGCCTTCTTCCACAGTACTGTGACCAAGTTATACGGACGAACCCAGGAAGTATTGCCTCTGTTTATGGCAATCCAATGGATAATTGCTTCCAGCGGCTGTTTGTTTCCTTCTATGCATCAATATATGGTTTTGTGAATGCATGCCGGCCACTTCTTGGACTTGACAGAACTCTTCTGAAAAGCAAGTATCTTGGGACCTTGCTTTTTGCTACTGGTTTTGATGGAGATGGAGCTTTGTTCCCTCTAGCATTTGGGGTGGTTGATGAAGAAAGCGATGAGAATTGGATGTGGTTTTTATCTGAACTGCACAACCTTCTTGAGCTTAATACAGAGAACATGCCAAGGCTCACAATATTGTCTGATAGGCAGAAAGGCATTATTGATGGAGTGGAAGCAAATTTTCCAACTGCATTTCATGGGTTCTGCATGCGTCACCTTAGTGATAGCTTCCGCAAAGAGTTTAACAATGTGATGCTTGTTAACCTCCTCTGGGAAGCTGCTCATGCCCTCACAGTTATTGAGTTTGAAGCCAAGATTCTTGAAATTGAAGAAATCTCACAAGATGCTGCTTATTGGATTCGGCGCATACCACCTCGCCTCTGGGCTACTGCTTATTTTGAGGGCCAACGGTTTGGGCATCTGACTGCAAACATAGTTGAGTCATTGAATGCTTGGATACTTGAAGCTTCTGGACTTCCTATAATTCAGATGATGGAGAATATCCGCCGCCAGTTAATGACTTGGTTCAATGAACGGCGTGAGGCCAGCATGCAATGGACAACAATACTTGTGCCATCTGCTGAAAGACGTGTGTCGGAGGCCCTTGATCGAGCGCGCACCTATCAGGTGCTTCGTGCAAATGAAGCGGAATTTGAAGTTATATCTCATGAAGGAACAAACATTGTGGATATCCGCAGTCGCTGCTGTTTATGTCGGGGTTGGCAGCTTTATGGGTTGCCATGTGCACATGCTGTTGCAGCACTCCTTTCATGCAGGCAGAACGTCCATCGATTCACCGAGAGTTGTTTCACAGTTGCAACTTATCGGAAGACTTACTCGCAAACGATACATCCAGTCCCTGATAAAAGTCTTTGGAAGGAGTTGTCTGAAGGAACACAGAATGGAGGCAATAAAATCGAAGTTGTCATAAGTCCACCCAAGTCTCTTCGACCACCTGGACGGCCAAGAAAGAAGCGTGTCCGTGCAGAGGACCGTGGCCGAATAAAGCGAGTTGTGCATTGCAGCCGTTGCAATCAGACGGGCCATTTTAGAACAACTTGTGCAGCTCCAATTTAAGTCTCTTGCCTTCACAGTTCTCTCGTAGATGATTGTGTTGTTCATCTTTCTTGTGCAAAATTAGGTTATCTAGTGTAGCAGACAGTGTATAATTGTATGCATGTTTAGGCGATTCTTCTTTCCTTGTAATTTGAGGTTATGTTCAGGTTGTTATAACCTTCTTTCTTGAATGACCAGATTCCATGTCAATAATGCCGAGATCCTCTTCTTTGCAGTTCTTCATTGTTTTGACTTCTGAATTCCAGAATGTAGTGACTGGATTCTAACGGTAATGGTTTTTATGTGTTCTGTTTTGATTTTTTGCAATATAAATTGTGTGGTTTTGTGGGAATGATGCTGCGGTTCTCTGACTTGGTTTTCTATATTTTTGCACAATCTTATTTCATTGTTTGTATTTGTGAACTAAACTGAGTGTAGTGGTTCCCTGGTACATCAAGAAATTTCATTGTATTCCAAAGGTCTCTCTCTCTCTCTCTCTCTCTCTCTCTCTCTCTCTCTCTCATGGAGTGGTACCTCCAACTTGAGGCCCGGGGATTGGTCTTTGTTATTATACAGACTGAGTTGCCTTGCCACTTGGTCACTAGTGGTTTGGCAATTGCACACACTTTAGTATGCAAGCTGAATTGGCCTTATTTTCATCTTAACTCTTGGCTCTTATAGTTGCTCCCTGTGCTATCCGCGGTCTGCCATTTGTACTTTTCTTGAGGCATGTCTCTCTTCTTATTTGGATTTCTTAGGAAATTTTAGGGCTTGTTTGTGTAACAGTTGAGATCCTACTCTCTGGAAATCGTTTCCCAGTGAGAGGAAAAAACCATTCTGCGGATGCACACAGTATCTGGGATGGTTCTGCCGGATAAGAAGTGCTTTCCATGCTATTGCGAAACCCTCCATCTATTACATTTGTGCTTGGTAACAAACCCGGTGAATGTGGTGGATTAGAACATTCTTTGTAGACCAGAAGGGTGTCCGGCGAAAGGAAGGTGGGAACACCATGATGTAAATTGTAAAGTTTTCCCATTTGTTTCTCCAGCGATTGACAAAGCTGTAGTTACAACTGAGAATACAAGAAACAAATTTCAGGCTTGTTGCTGTGTAACAGGTTACAAGTAACTCATTTTCTGACAATGGCTCAAGTCAGCAACTTGATGTGTTTTTGACAGATTAACACCTACCGTTTCCACCCCCTACACCACCCCACCCACCCCCCCACCACTACCAAAAAAAAAAAAAAAAAAAAAAAAAAAGCACTACCAACCGTTGTAGAGGATGGACTTTTTTATTTTTCAGTTTTTGTTTTTGCTTTCTGAGCCTGTAATTCTGGTCAATCCGCAAGTCTTGACGTGGGGTAAACCAGGTTTTAAAGTTCATGACTGCAAACTTAAGTTAGATGCTTAGATACATCCTAATTTTTTAGCATTTCTGCGGCCCACACCCACATGACTATATCAGATTTGAGAGAAAATAAAAAAAACCTGCATAGCGTCATAAGAATCACATGTTTAATAAACTATTAAGCTATACTTATAGATGGGTCAATTTTACAAAAACATGCTCATTTTATGTACGGGGAATAAACCCCACAATTTTCAGAAAGCAGTCAAACTCATTATAAAGGGACTCCGCATTAACTGCAAGAGCAATTCTACAGATTCCAAACCTCTACTTTCCTGCGTATCAAAGTTAAGGGACTTCAATTAATGTTATTTTAACCATGCCCTTTATGCACCTCATTGTGGATGGATTTCTTTAACTGGTCGAAAGATTTATGGAGCACTTTGATACAGCCTGGGCCATGGAGATGCAAGAATCCCGGCACGAATCTGCAAGAACAAAAACATCTCTAGCATTTGGGTTGTTTTGAAGAAGAGGAACGGGGAAATGAGCGTCAGTGTCAAAACTGCATCACACAATGGGCTGCCATTGAGTGGGAGGGAGGATGATGTGTATGGAGTGCACAAGTGGACATCGTTTGAAATAGGAACGTTTGAGGGAGGTGGTAGCTGTTATAGCTTAGCCCCTTTATTGCATTTCCTGGTACAATCACTAGGCATTGCAATTGTCAACAGCTTCAAAAATAAATTCTTTCAATGCCAGAGCTAGTTAGCCTATACAACAATCTAATAAGAATTTGATACCAAAATATGATGATAACCAAAACTTCAGAAAATAAGTGTAGGCACCTGATGTGATTTTAAAAGATCACACTGCTGCCAATAACTGTTTTTTTTCTTTTTTCCTGATGGGTAACTGGTTGAGGATGAACCCACTAACGATGGCAGATTTAATTAATAATAAACAATGGATTTTAAAAAAAGAAAGAAAAAGAACAACTCATGGGGGCAAATGTTCAAAATAAATCTTCAACAGAATCAATGACATAAAAGATGAAGGAAATCCCGTTCAAACATGTACTTTACAACAGACACAAGGGATACATGTCAATCTTGAGAATCACACTAGTACGTCACAAAATGGCAATTCCTTCATCCCTCTCATTGAAATAACCAGGAGAGAGAGAAAAAAAAGAAAGAATTAAACTCTCTCTCTCTCTCTCTCTCTCTCTCTCTTTTGGTAACATGACTCAAACCATAACCTCATCCTTGCAACAAGAAGCACCTTCCATCTATGCTGTGGGAACCTGTTAGAGATTCCTGAAAATATCTAAACAAGCTCTGGTTCCTGAAAATGAAAATATAAAGAATTGGAAAAGTGATACAAACATTTCAGAGATTCTGAGGGATCTTAAATCAGATGCATTTGCCAAACTGCAAGCAGTCGAACATCAAGTTCAAGGTTATATGGTGAGAAAAGAAGCCAACCTTTTGACTGCAGCGAAGGCCCCTATGGCCAATATATACTTGGAGTTGCTTCTGGATAGATTTCACAAACAACCTACAAATCATCTCTCTCAAATCAGAATCCTGATTTCGTATAGTTTTCACCTCCCTGTCCACATGCACAACAGCAAGAATTAGAAATTCCATTAGATTTTTTTCGGCTTACTGGTCTGGAAGGATACTATCAACCTAGGGGCCTAGGGATGTGATAACAATGTGCCAACACCACTCAACTATGATGAAGTTCCACGATATTGTTATGGAAATGATTCCTTTATTGAAGAGGAACCAAATACAAATTCCAGGAAACCAATAATATCTACTTCAAGATGCAATCTAGATGAGGATGATGCTAAGGCCTGGAAACTTCATCATCCAGCGCATAATAGAATCGTGGATAAGCACAAACCACATTATATTAAACATCAAGATGAAACTAAACTTACATAAAATGCACAATCTTCTGCACGTGATCCAAACTCAAGTCTATGTAATGCATGTCTGCATTTCAGCTACTTGTTCTTTATACTCCAAACCCGGGAACTGACCGATATCATGGCCATCAATTGGTTGAAACTCACTGTGTAAACCAAGAGCAAACTCATCTGGCTGTGCTCCCCCACTTTGCAGATAATCTGCAATCTGCATTGTAAAGACCAGGCAGACTATTAGGGTGAGAAGACTGAAGAATATGTGACATCACCCATCACCCATCACCCCGGTTATTTTTTCCCTTTAATAAGGTGGAAGAGTAATAAAGATACTAGAAGTAAATCAGGGATTAAAAATTGCCCGAATCTAAATCGGCTCAGATGCAAACCACACTTTGTCACATGGACTCGATTGTCTCAATTAACTCAACTGAGCTTCGTTGTAACATGGCCAAGTCAACTCGGACAAGGTGGCAATCAAGTCAGAGAAGGATACTAAGATGTAATACCATGAAGTAACGTAATCTGATCATGCAAAAAAAAAAAAAAAACCATTATGTGATACAAAATAGTACGATGTCAAGATAATGTTAGAACCATCTAAATGTGCAGCAGTTGGCCATTTGAAGAACCAATTGAAGACTTTGAAATATAAATCTCTTTAACCTAAACACAAGCAGTAGAACTAAATCTCAATTGTCAATAACATTTATGCACCCATGAAAAGGACCCTTCATAACAACTTGAAAACATTCATTTGCTTATGCAACTTCAGGGACATCTTGTTGCTATGCAAGACATTTCATGCAGAATTTTCCATAATAAAGAAAATGTATCTCAATTTGCAAATTGGAAAATTCTAAATACACAAACCAAAGTACTTGTTTTGTCAATTTGCAGATTTCTGATTCCTAAATTTATACCAGAACAAACTCCAACAGAGGTGCTCTGGCAGAATGGTCATTATCAGCACCTCTCACTGCAGTGACTTGAATTTTGTTTTTCCTGGTCACTGTATCCTTCCAAAAAGTGGCGCCTGCTTGATTTTTAATGACACACCACTCAAGCAAAATCCAAATCAAATAACTTCCGAACCAAGGATCAAAATAGTGTTTAGGCAAGTGTCGCACTGGATGTGTGTGTGTATGTTTAGTGAGTTGGAACCATATAAAGGTAGAGGCAACTTTAGGTAAAGAAGAATAGGAGAAACAGTGTTATAAATTAAAACTACTTGGCCCTACTAGATTTTAGACTGTAATGTTGTTATTTTCACAATAGTGTAGTAACCTCGACTGCTAGTCTGTTAATGCCAATAATGCGGCCACTACACTATTTTGAACCATGTTCCCAAGCATAATTATTGTGGTTAATCAGCCATATAAACTTGACTTTCAAGCACCCAAAATTATAACCTATTCTTCAAAAAAGAATTCTTGTTTCCAAAATCAACTTGCACTAAACACACTTCTCTCAAGGAATTCTCAATTTTCAATCTAAAAAAAAAATTATTAGAGTGCCAGTCATGACTAAAAAATAATTAGATAAACCTCTTAAAAAGGATAAGACAGTACTGTGTCACACTAGTTTCCATGTTGCTATTGGACTTTTGTTTTATCACAATAAAATTTTTGGCTTTGGTCCATTCTAAAAGTGTGCTGACCTTCAATTTCAGTCCCCAGGTTATTTTGACAAAAAAATGCTTTTGTTGAAGATGACTACATGAGCATTTCACAAGCTATGAAGCACGGAGACGAACACGGAATATGGATACGACACGACACGGACATGGCAATACAGCAAATCCTTAAAAAGTAGGATACGAACACGGCTAGGACACGGCAAATAATAAATATATATATATTTATATATAATCATAAAATTAAAGAATAGTTATATTTTTAGCAAAATTAAAAAGCATAATGTCACAATTAACAAAGAAAAAACATAACTAACACTAAAAAAACAGCAGCAGCTCAGCAGTCCCATTTAAAAAAAAAAAACAGTAACAGCACAGCAGTCCCATTTAAAAAAAAACAACAGCAGCACAGCAGACCCATAACGGTAGCAGCAATTCAAAAAAAAAAAAAAAAAAAAAAAGAAAGAAAACAGCACTAGTAGCAGCACAACAGCAGCAGCAAAGCTGTCCCATGGGGAAAAAAAAATTAGCGGCACTGAAAGAAAAAAAAATAAAGAAAGAAAACAGCAACAGCACAAGCATCCCATGGAAAAAAAAAAACAACGGCACTGAAAAAAAAAACAGCAGCACTTAAAAAAAAATAGCAGCAGCACAGCAGTCCCATTTAAAAAAAAAAAAACAGCAATAGCACAGCAGTCCCATAACAGCAGCAATTCGAAAAAAAAAAGAAGAAAGACAACAGCACCAATAGCAGCACAGCAGCAGCAGCAAAGCTGTCCCTTGGGGAAAAAAAATAGCAGCACTGAAAAAAAAAAAATAAAGAAAGAAAACAGCAACAGTACAGGCATCCCATGGAAAAAAAAAAACAGCAGTAGCACTGAAGAAAAACAGCAGCAGCAGTACTTCGAAAAAAATAGATCTTCCTCAAGCATTTTGAAAAAAGTAGATCTTCCTCATGCTTAACAGCAGCAGTATTTCAGATGGAAGAAAAAAGTAAAAAAGAAAACAGCAGTTCGAAAAAAAAAAAAAGAAGAAAGAAAGCAGCAGTAGCACAGCAGTACTTCGAAAAACAAAAAGAAAGAAAATAGCATAGCACAGCAACACTGGAGGAAAAAAAAAAGTAGCAACCAAAAAAAAAAAAAAAACACAGCACTTGTTCTTCCTCCTCCTCCTTGTTCTTCTTCCACACGCAGGCGTAGATCTTCCTCACGCTTCTTCCACGCTCAGATCTTTCTCAAGCACGGATCTTCCACGTGCAGGCGTCCTCATGCTCTCTTCTTCTTCTTCTTCTTCTTCTTCTTCGTTTCACCACTGGCGGCGATTCCCCCTTTCCTCTTCTTTTTCTCCATCTCCCAGCAACGTTTCCCCTTTTGATTTTGGAAATGAAGAGTGAATGAAAGGAGACATTAGGGTTATAAATTAGAATAGATTACATTTACTCCCTTCCGCTTTTTTTTTTTTTAATTTTAACCCAAGTTGAGCATATTTTAATTATATTTCAGTCCCGTCGTGTCCAAAACGTGTCCGAGCCGTGTCCTGCCGTGTCCACCCCGTATTCAAGCCGTGTCCGAAATTTAAAAAATTTAAAAAAAATCCAGGACACGTTTTTGGCGTGTCAAACACGTGTCCCAGCGTGTCGGAGATGTGTTCGTGTCCGACACGTATCCAACACTGATACGGGGGCCATTTTGAAGTGTTCGTGCTTCATAGTTCACAAGAGTATGCCATTTTCCCCCAGCAGGACACTTAAAGACATCAACAAATATAAAGAGCTCAAGGCATATTCAGTTACGATGGACACTTACATGATCGGCTAGAGCCATGCCGCTTAAGGCTGAAGCCTCCAAACTTGACCCAAGTAGCCAATCACCACAAATTCCAGCACGTCCGAGAGGATCAAAGATGCAGGGGACACCTGGAGTATTAGTTGGAAGAGCTGCACCCCTGCATGCTCCAAGGCATGGGAAACAACCAATCCTTAAGCATCCACATTCCATAACCAAGATGTAATTAACAGCAATTGTGAAGAGGAGTGTGAATTGCACACCATAACTGGACTCGTGTATAAAAGGGTCGCTAGAGTGATCCCTGTGATAATCCGAGAGCCATCTCAACACCCTCAAGCATGCCTGCCTTTACTTTCTCTGCTCTGATATTTGGGATGTATTCCTGATGAAAGACCAGGATTAGTCTAATATTACAGGGAAAACAATACTCACTGCAACCAGATCCTGAGTCGTGCTATAGGGTCATGTTATTAAATGGAATGGAAATTTGATGCAGTGCAGACTGAGGCCAAGCCCATGGATCCATTGGACCAAAGCCAAGCAATCCCTTATTGGCTGTGTTAGAGTTGAGTTGATTTCTAAGTTGTATCTCCCTATTTTTTTTATAACAGCATCCATCTCTTACATCAACACATGATTTATCAGTGTGTTGATACTATTTTAATGATTATGTCATATTTTTCACAATTATAAGTGATGTTTGAAAAGTGATCAGTCTGATATCTCAAAATCAGTCTGTTCACAGATTTACATAATGATAATGTCATAGTTTTCACAATTTTATGTGATATTTGAAAAGTGATGAGTTGCATCTATATCCAGATCTGGGCATGATTAGCCTAACAACCTAAAATCATTCAGCTCACAAAAACACAAAGAAAATTATAGACTTTTCCATTGATAAAGCATAACAAAAGTATCATGAATTTAGAAACTCATCTAACTTTGACAAAGAAATAAGACTACACTTAACCAACCTGTGGAACTTTGTTTCTTTCTGCATAAGCAGCAGTGCTGAAAAAGGTCCAACACTGAGGCCCCTTACTCTGAGAAGGGAAAAGTTTCTTTGTGTTGTTTGCCATCCATGAAACAGAATCTACCCCTTTAACAAAAGCTCCCTCAAAAGAAGTTCCTGACATGCTACTAGGCACTAGTAAAGGATCTTCAAATGCAGCAAGAAGAGCCCATATAGAACTCAACTCCAGCCTCTACAAACAACAGGAAGCTCTTTAAAATCATCGAACATGGTTTAAGGAAATCCTCTACAAACAACAGGAAGCTCTTTAAAATCATCGAACATGGTTTAAGGAAATAAACTTAAGTACATATATGCATTTAAACCTTAGGTGTTTTATACCTTCATCTGTTTCGCAATCAGTGGTAAACCAGATGAACCAAGCAAGCGGTTTGCACATTTTCCTAACAAGAACAAGAAGGCAAACCATCCAGTTTCTATCAATAATATAAATCACAAAACCTCCTAGGCACATCATTACACTACTTATAATTATCTGATGTATGATAAGCAATAAAACATTAGAGATCACTAATTTGAGCTTGTGCAAACAAACAAAGTTAAGACTGCATACCATTGATGCTTATTGACATTCAGGATACCAACTGAATATCATTCAAGCACCATTCTTAGAATAAAATTGGGTGGAAAAAGGCTTACATTTTGAATTTCTAACAAGTGGCAGAAAGTAATTTGAGACAAAGGATTAACAAAGGACATGAAAAAAAAAAAAGTGAAATAAAGATGAATATTTATTCACAATTATTTGCTCTAACTAATAAATTCACAAAAAAATAATAAAATAATAAAAATAATACAAAATTTGCATAGAAAGTCAACAGATGATGTACTTACCATTATGTGCAATAACGATTGCATCAAACTGGCCACGGGGTTTTCCATTCTCACTTAAGTGCCACATTCCATTAAATGGCTCAAGTGCACTTATCCAGCAAGGCCTCACCACATTAACCATTTCAGTCTACAATAATGGACAAGCTTACATTTAGCAAAAGCAGAACATTATATTAAAATCAGCCACTGCCACAGGTCAAACATGGATAATAGTCGTAAAAATAAAATGAAATAAAAGATAATGGGCAAAAGAGTTGAACAGATTTCAGATACTAAAATCTGTTCAGGACCCTCTAAATAAGAAATCTGGACCATTGATTCCCTCAATGCAACACAGCAATCAAGATGAATGAGATTTGAATGGAACTTGGATTAGACCAAATCAAACCTTCATGGCTCGACCCAACCAAAAATGAACCTTGGGTCGTGCTCACTTGGGCTCAGATCAAGCTTGGGCCTGAATTTTGAAACCTGCATGGAACTCACGTTCGGGCTATGGGTACCTGAGATAGACTGATTACATTGACTAAACGTTATAACCATTGAAAAGCAAACCAGACCAAAACGATTTGGATACTTAACCAACCTGAGTCAACTCGGCTCAACATGAATTGCACACTGTTAGGAACTTGCAAATGGCATTGGATAGTTACAGGTTGCATTAGAACCAGATTCGAGTTTGGGTTTACCTACAAACAATTTGGATTGGGGTTGGGCATCTACCATGATCGCATTGGTGTCTAATCAGAAGGCAAGCCCTTAGAAATTCCAACTCCACATGAATGAAATCCAGGTTTTAATTTGTCATTCATAGATCGGCCAACTCCATGGCATATGTTTTAGCTAACCAAGAGGAACACAGGATGTAATCTTGGGAGGGCATTATTTGCAATTGAGGAGTTGGTGGAGGTACAGCACTCATGTACCTTTTTTATTCCTCCCTGCACTCTCGTCTTATAATTTTCTCCTTTTAATGAAAGTTGTTTTTTAACCGATTAAAAAATGGATTGGCCTTGGGTTGAGACAATACCCAACCTGACTTGCCAGTCACACCCCTAAGTGAGATAGTGGAAACAGTAAAAAATGTTGAACGTCATCTCTGGTGTTTGAGTTCAAGTTAAATGAGTTGACAAATAATGTGTGACATATTCAGGAAGACAAATCCTGACTATGGTGAACCCAACCTGCCCCCAACCTTCAATCAAAGAGTCAATTAAATGTAAATTGGGGAGAAAGAAGACTCCCTTACCTTGATCACAAAATCAACCATTCATCTCAAATCCACTGGGGAGGTAACTCAAAACCAAGGAGAAGGGATGGAAATTTTCACACAGAATGGTTTATAGATGAAAAAAAAAATATCATAAACAAGCCTCATGTAGATGTTCCATTACATGCCTCTAGCTGCAAAAGAGATGTAATTAGGATGTTCATCTCTTTCAAAGACAAGCATCATTACAGAAAACAGCAAGTCCAAAGACAGTAAACATCTGAATATTTCAACATTGACCTCTTCCTATTTCAATATAGATCCTTCTTCATTCATCAATACAAAATCAAAACGAATACTATAGAAAAAAATGGGGGAAAAATATAAATGTAGCAAAAGGCATGAACCTTAGACAAGATTGAATCAGCAAGGGGGCGCATCCCGCTCACACCTATGTATCTTGGTGAAGATGAAACCATCGGTTTGAAATGACCACCTGCTTCAAGTTCTCCAATTGGCCCACACCATTCTCGAACCAGACCCCTCTCAATCCATCCATCAACCAGCTTGCCAAACCTAGAATCACTCACTGTGAAGAACTGAGCTGCATGGTCAAAGATCAACGGCTGAGGATCTATTATTCTTGTTCCCATTCTCCCTCCCAGTCCATGCACACCCTTAAAAAATAATAAACAATCCAAACAAAGCATTTTATTTGTCATGCAACTCAAAAACGTTTATAATTTTAAAACTAGAACATACCTACCATACCCAATACATCATCCACATGTAAAAATAAAATAGGCATATGATTTCAAGAATGAGAATACCCAATATATCTCCTGATCTGACAAGCATGTAAGCAATATGCACACAGCACACTCACTGCTGGATTAAAACACTATACTTCACACTTGTTTTTGCATTCATTCTTTGGGCCTCCAAAAGCCAAAGATATTATAATCCAATCAGGGTGATTGTCGTAGGACCCCAATTCCCAAATCCATGTATGGCAATCCATACCCAATCCCTTTTTGTGGTGGCCCTGTGTGAGTCTCACCACAATGTGTCACATGTAGGGAAATGCCTCATTATTCTCTCCGTAGAGAGGAAGTATACTCTTAAAACTGCATGGAGGAGTCCCAAACCCACCAGCCTAACTTGACCAGATAGTGACTTGAAGTGGGAATAACTTGACACACCCACTCCTAGAAAAAATCCAAACATGTAGATCCAACTTATATTTGGCCGTTAATTCTTCAAAGAAAAACTCCTCAATGGCAATGACACAAACACAAACAGATATACCATTTACCAAAGAAGGCATCTTTCTACCTCACAGTCAATACAACAACAACAACAACGACTAATCATCAGATTCCAGCAGAAAACGAAAACTGGAGAAGGGTTTCAATCTACTCTCCGGGAAGTGCTTTTCGCCTAATAAAACGAAACCCCAGAAAATGCGAAAACCGGAACACCAACAAAACCATTCTCTTTCCGTTGGAAACCATATTCTAACAAAAAAACCCTAAAATTTCAAGGAGAAGAAGAAGAAGAAGAAGAAGAAGAAGAATTCAGGAGATTGAACGAACCGTGTCAAAGACCGTGGATCGAATGCCCCTTTTCTCGAGCCCGAGTGCGCAGAGCAGACCCGACATGCCTCCGCCAATGATGGCGACGAGGGGGTCATTGGAAACGGGAGTGTTGAAGATGAGCCGCTCTTGGGAGAAGCTTTTCTTGATGGCGGACCTTCTAGAAGGCCTTCTCCTAGGGTTCTTGGAGCTCTTGCCCTGGCTGTTGCTAGTAGCTTGAATTGCACATCTCCTGCTACTGTTGTTGTTGCTGTTGTCGTGTTCAGGTAGAGTTGGGAAGATTGGGGATAGGGTTTTGGGGTTGCAATTGAAGGAGAAGGGGTCTGAGGGTTTTAGGGTTTTGAATGGTGGGAAGAGGAGAAAAGAAGAGAAGCTGAGAAGGCCAGCTGCAGGAGGCTGCATGGTCACTGCTCGGCGGGCTTTGGAGAAAGAAAAAACATGTGTTGCAAGGGTCTAAGCAGTGTGGGTTATCCGATTCGCTTTCAATGAATGATGATGTGGAGGGGCCACTCCAGAGAGATCCTGACTGCTAATCATATGGACCAGCCACCCGTTTTAATCGACAATGGTGGACCCATTTTCCTTCAATGGTTGCACTCCACTGATGATAATTCCACCAGCTCATGCATGCTACCATTCCACCAGCTCATGCATGCTACCTCCCGTTGGGAATGGTCCAAAATCCACTCCGATTTTGGAGCATGTGACATGTCCTTTCGCCCTTGCCTTCCACGTTGCTTATATGTTCCCAAGAACCTCTAGATTGAGAAATGTTTTTTCTGATTTGAATACTCTCTCTCTCTCTGATAGGACTCTGTTGATGAAGTTACATTAACACAATTGCAAGATTCAAGACAGCCCAGGGAAAGTTGTACCACTGACCCAATCTAAGAAATAATTAAAAAAATAACAGAATTGCCACCTTATAATTAAAGAAGCTTAATAATTTGATTATTTGGTAACTTTTAATTAGAATTTTTAATCATGAGAATTACAGAATATTCTGGTGGGCCGATTAAATGTGGTAATTCCTCATGAACCCGCAGCAGCCCAACTTAGAAACCACTGATTCAGACTTTTCTTTTCTTTTCTTTTCTTTTTTTAAAAATCCATTATTTATTATTAATTAAATCTGCAATTGTTAGTGGGTTCATCGTCAACCAATTGCATTCTTTTTGGACTTTTAGTTGTAACAACAGTTATTGGCAGCAGTGTGATCTTTTGAAATCACATCAGGTGCCTAGACCTGTTTTCTGAAGTTTTGGTTGTCATCATATTCTGGTATCAATTCCTTATTTAGATTGTTGTATGGGATTACTAGCTCTGGCATTGAAAGAAGAATTTATTTTTGAAGCTATTGACAATTGCAAGGACTTGTGATTGTACCAGGAAATGCAAAAAAGGGGCCAAGCTGTAACAGATACCACCTCCCTCAAACGAACCTATTTCAAACGACGTCCACCATAAATCATACTTCCGCTCAATGGCCACGCTTGTGTGATATAGTTTTGACACTTCCTCTTCTTCAAAACACCCAAAAGCCGGAGATGTTTTTGTTCCTTTAGATTCATGCCAGGACTTTTGCACCGCCATGGTCCAGGCTGCATCAAAGTGCTCCATAAAATCTTTCGTCCAGTTAAAGAAATCCCTTCACAAAGAGGTACATAAAGGGCAAGGTTAGAAGTGCTTTAATTTAAGTTCCTTAACATTGATACGCAGGAAAGTAGATGTTTGGAATCTGTAGGAATGCTCTATGCGGAGTCCTTTATAATGAGTTTATGACTGCTTTCTGAAAATTGTGGGGTTTATTCCCCTACACAAAATGAGCATGTTTTTACAAAATTGACCAATCTATAGGTATAGCTTAATAGTTTATTAAACATGTGATTCTTATGCTGCCATGCTGTTTTTTTTTTTTGGCTAAAATCTGTTTAGTCATATGGTTGTGGGCCACAGAAACGCTAAAAAATTAGAATGTAGTTAACCATGTAACTTAAGTTTGCACAAAAACAAGTGTCATGAACTTTAAAACCTAGTTTACCTCGCATCATGACTTACATATTGACCAGAATTACAGGTTCAGTAAGCTAAAACACAAAAATAAAATAAAAATAAAAATAGTGCAGATCTTAAAAAAGAAAAAGAAAAGAAGATGACACTTTGTCAAATTAACATATAATCTTGATCGTGCAATTCTAGATCCGTAAGCTTTGATGCCAATGTTAAAAGATAAAGCAATCACATAGATGGGTGATCTGTAAGCTCTGATGCCAATGCTAAAAGATAAAGCAATGGCGTAGATGGGTGATTTTCCTATGTGATCTACTCTATTATGATGTATGTCAAATTTGAGATGTGTGACTACTGAGACAATCCTTGTCTATTGTAAGATTTAAATTGGGCGTGTAACTATCAGGAGTGTCTTTGTTTGTTATAAGGTTTAAATTCAGTGATAGATGAACTCCACTCACGATTCACGAATGTGCTTTGCTCCCTTTACTTGACCACCTTAAGGTGAGCGCGCCCACTTGACGAGAGGATGGTGGATCGACATTTCTTGCTGGGCCCTATTTTTTTTGTAAAAACATTCAAGCCGCTAAGATTTAAACATTTTAATCAAAGTTTGGATCCACCGAGGCTTTTAAGTTAAGAAATCTTGAAGTAAAAAAGAAGTGAGGTGATTAATCACCTGTTAAAATTTGAATCATTCAAAATAAAAATTCTCAAATTTTACCTTCATTAGAGTCGTTGAAAAACATGTATGATAATCACCTCCACAAGTTCAGATTGGCGTAAAAATTTTAAAATACCCCGTACCTCAATTCTAGTGTCAGGTGTGTCCAATCTCAATTTTTCAAAACACAGGCACGTTAAAAACAGTCTCTTACGTTGATGGTAGAAAGGTGTTTGATCTTCGGCTGGCATTTCCTCGCTAATCTCAAGTCGAAGCTCTGTTAGGCCTAGGGTCCCTGGTCCCTTAAATTGGGATCTAAAAAAAAACACACACACACACAAAGGCCCATTGATTTCAACGGCCGAGACTTGTAGGTGGGCCCTAGTGAAACATTTATAGTTAGCGCTCTCCCTCAACACCCCAAGGAGATTATTGTGCAGCAAACCGACCAATGGGCGGAAACCCAAAGCATACCAACAAACCCCTGTGGGCCCCCCCTAAGGATACTACCTTTCCACCAACACTCCCAAGACCCCAGCCAGCAAGCAAAGACGAAAAGAGGGACTGCGGCATAGAGTTGAAGGAAATGGAAATGGAAATGGAAATGGGCGAATCATGTGGGTCCAAGCTGGCCAAATATTACAAGGAAACCGGCCCTGGAGGTTAATATTGTAATTTGACTCAACTGCCGCCTGTGCATAAAAGAGTAGCAGGGCCCAGTTCAAATGCATTCTTGTTGCGTTTATCTCTGGCGAGTTCTATTACCATTCCTCATGTTCTTCTTCTTGCTCTTCTTTCTTCTTATCCGAGGGTTTTGATGGTTTTTTTTGGTCTCAGGGGTTTCATCTTTGGAATCTTGATGGTTCTCTCCAATCGCGCATTGGAAGCATTCCGACCGACTTGAGTTGGAAGTAAAACTCGGCTTGATATCTTCTTTTGAATCTTCATTTTCTTCTTGGTTCTTGATCATGAATTGGGTTTTTTGGGTTTCATTTGTTGCAGATCATCTGGGTTTTCCACATCGACGATCTTTTACTTCTTTCTCGTCCTCTTCTTCTTCTGCTCATTCCTTCTTCTTTGGAGGGATTTCTCTTTAATCTCTTAAGCTAATTTCTCTAGGGCTTAGGACAAAACAAACGTGGGTTGCTGATTTTCAAGAAATTTTTTTTATTGCCTATGTTAGGTTCTGCAAGATAGCCGCCACTCTCATCATACGCACTACTGCTACTGCATCCTCTTCTTCTTCTCATTCCTTCTTCTTTCAAGGGATTTCTCTTTAATCTCATCATCATCATCATCATTATCATCATCATCAAAGCTTTATTCCAACCATGTTGGGGTCGGCTACATGAATTTTGTTTCTCCTGTCCATTCTATTTTGAGCCAAATCCTTCGATAAGTTAAGCTTCTTCAAATCTGAATCAATAACGTCCATCAATGTTTTCTTCAGCCCACCTATTTCTTGATGGGCCATCCACCTATATAGCCAATTTTTCTTTAATCTCTGTAAGTAATTTCTTGAGGGTTTAGTACAAACCAAATGTGGTTCCCTAGTTTTTGAGAATCTCATTGTTTTTCTTCTAATACCTATGTCAGGTTCTGCGAGATTGCGGCTCCCGTCATACGCACTACTGCTACTCCATCAGGTATCCCTCTACTTACTTGAAGAATCTATTGTATGATTTTGGGGGGAGAAAGGGGAATATACTAAAGGTGCAGTTGTGGAGTTTTAGTTTCTTCTTCTGCTAGTTATGGCAATAGATAATAGAAATTAAGAAAGATTGCAGAGTGGTCTGATACAGGGTTTTGGAGCTTCTAAAATTACCAGATTATACACCCTGTTCTCACCTCTCCCTTAATTGCAATGCCTTCCATACCAGATATTAATCTGTTTGGTGGCCAACTTCAAATGAAGCATTCTGAAATGGTTATAACTTATAGTTGTTTGTTTGCTGCCAATTCAATGAGGCCTCAGCAAGGAATGAATTTCCTATCTCATGATTTCATGTTTGATTGAGACCATGCTATTTCAAAATCTAGAAATAATTTAAGTACTAGTTTTAGTTTGTTTGACTTGGGGTTGGAGGTAAGCTGATGTCAACATTCTTAGAACTAACTCACTCATGTCGACCTACCTTCACTGAATTCAATTGGATTGTTATATGATATCTCATATCTATCATCATTGTATCATTGTTGTGTCGGGAGTGCATGGAATGGATCCTAAGAGGAGTTTTTCCTCATGATAAACTTTCAGTTGTCTTAGCTGGGCACTCAGTGGTGCACAGAAGGATCTTTGTCTACCCACATTCTCGTGATTTCATAGTCCAGCCACCTAGGCATATTCCCTGTATCATACTTTTCAAAGTTGTTAGAATCCATCGTGTGTTACAAACCAAAGAAATCAAAATGATTCTCTCTGAATTAGTGAATTTAGCTCATGGAATAGAAAGAAGTTGCCCAAATATGCCTTTTTAATTCACTCTACTCCACTATTTCTTTTTCATGTGAAAAAGGAAAAGAAAATGTCCAAAATTGGCCGAGATCAAATTTTAGTGTAGGGAACAGTTAACTGAAATTCATCATGGCTGAACTGCCAGACTGAAATGCACCAAGAATGGACTCAGTCTTTCTTGTTTTTGGCAAAATCTGTGATGTTGTCACCAGTGTGATACATATAGTGGTGTGAAGAAAAATTTGGAATTGGATGTTAGTAAATTTTTGATAAACACGTACTGTGGAACATGTTGTCGATAATAAATTGTGTCCCTAAGTTTGATTCTTGAATTGGATTGGATTTAGTAAATTTGTGGGTACCAGCTCTCTCTCTCTCTCTCTCTCTGTGTACAAGAAGAATGGCCTTTTTTTATTTCCCTCCGTGTTGGGTTTGAAGGACACATGCCTTCTTTTTTTTTTTTTTTGGCTGTTATTGAACATGTTTGACGTCTGGGCAGTAAAGCAGCCATTAGGCCCATTACAGATTTCATCAGTGTTGCTGTCTGGACACACACACAAAAATATGTGGGCTACATAGCTCAGATCAAGGATTTCAATGAGAATCTGTTGAAAAACTAACCAATATGATTGAAAGAAAAAAAAGTTTCAAACTTGGATCCATGACGATGTATCCAGATCTATGCTGTAGATATTGGTTCTCTGTATCTGTGCTCTGGATACAGACTTGTCTACAGCAAGTATATGTACATGTGGGCATAATTTATATCAATTAGGTCCCCTTGTATGATCCAAATTAGGTTCTGAATTATTATGCATCAGTAAGGATTTGGGTGGAGATATATGAATTTTTTTTTATTTTTTGATATGGATCCGGCCATGGGTTTGAAATGCAGAGTTGGATATCATGCATCAAAAATTTATCTGGATCCAAACTGAATTTGACATTCTTAATTAGGGGCACACAATGCTCTATTCTGTTCCACTTGATCGGGACTTGAATTGCCTTTTTGAATGAGATATTGTGTTCTTACCATTTCATCAAATAAGAGTAACATATTTCTCTATATCCAGAAATGGAAGCAGCAAACAACGACCCAGAACCTGCCAGTTCTCAAGACTGCATTTTCTGTCAAACACAGAGGGCCATCTGGGCAGCACTTCCATGCGCACACCGCATTGCTTGCTCGGCATGTATGAGAAAGATTTTAAGGGTTCGATGCCCTGTGGTAGTTTATCTAAATGCTGGGCGTGTCGACCATGGAATCCAGTCCCTCCTCCAAACCCTCCTGCTCCTGTGAATCCTCAGGGCGGTGCAGAATGAGTTGTGCTGAATGCTAGGAATTTTGATGATAAGGTTCAGTATAATTGTGGAGCTTAAAAAACATGTAGATTGATAGTAGTGGAGCTTTAAAAGCATGTAGATTGATGGTACGGTTCAGTAGGATTGTGAAGCTTAATAAACATGTAGATTGCTGGTAAGGTTTAGTAGGATTGTGGGGCTTAATACACATGTAGATTGATCGTAACCACAGTGGGGTTTATGGCTGATCGATTGTAAGCATTTCTATCGAGATATAATTTCCTATTTTACTGAGCCTGATGATTTGCAATTTGCAAGTCGCATGAGTGGACTTGAAGGATTAGGATCTAAGATCTTGTAGCATTGAATATGTACCAGTTGCTGAATATGTACGGGCAGAAGATCTAGGATCTAGTTGCCTTGAGTTGTGAAGGGGGTTTTACACCAAAATTGTTGGACATTCTTGAGGAGTTTTGAAAAGAGGATAATGGGTTTTCAATCAGAACCTCCGGAGTTTCAGGGAAGTGGGGGTATTGGACTGGGGATTTCCTGAGAAGAGAGAACTGGATTTTGGTGCTGTAACTTGCAGAAGCTTCCCCGCTGCACTGCTGTCTTTCTAATTTTTGAGGTGAACTGTGTTCGCCTCTACAAAATGAAAATCCCTCCCGCTAAGAGAACTATTCTTGCAAGGGACAGAGTCCGGAGTGTTGTGTCCCACTCATTTCCCACAAGGAAAGAAGAACAGAATGAACTTAGTATTTCTTTCATGGGATTCCCCTAAATCTTACTTGAATAATAGAGATTGAAAAAATAATTAATAATGCAAAGTTTTTATTAATCACATTATTAATCTTATGTGCGATGTTAAGTGGGACCAGCTTCTTTGGGATAAAAGTTAGGCCCATCGCATTGAAGGAAAGGTTCTCATTGTAAGTGGGTCGCATTTTAAATAAGGGAGCCCAATTTTGGATTTGCATTCTCTTCACTTGCATAAACGAAGGGTAATGACACATTCAAGGAGAGAAGTACAGCCTAAATTATCATTTGCAATTAGAATAATATGCAACTTTGGATTCCAACTTGCATAGTGTGCAAGCACCTATCGGTCGTAGATAAAAGAGAGTTTCTTTTAATTTATACATAAAATCTTATATGAAAGGGTAAAAACATGTCTATTGAATATTTTCGTAGCAAGTTCACGAGGCAAATGGCCAGTTACTGATGGGTAAAGTTTCTGGCTGATTAATTATCGATTGCAAGCCCATTTGATTTTGGACAACACAGTGGATTCTAAGGCCATGTTTTGGTGATAAATTGCATACAATAGGCCGCGTTTAATAACGGGTGAGGAATCTGCCATTCCATGAATTACTCGTTACCCCTAAAAATTGAAAACCCTCACTAAGGATATTATAATTGAGGATTTTTTACGTTCTGCGTTTGGTTAGATCTTTGAAATGACTTAAGATTTTCGCCGGCCGTGTATACTCAATTCATAAGGGTGTTAATGGGCAGGGCTTACATATCTAGGCTAAGCCCAATTTTAGAAATACAGGAGCAATACCGGCCCAAGCCCAACATGTGCCATAAAAGTTAGGCTTTGTGCTTTTTATCACTTAATCCAAGCTCGGCCCAAGGTGGGGTTGGGCTCGGATCGGGCTGATTCAGCTTATGAGCACCCCTATCTTTCGGGTGAGGATTTAGTCCCTTATTCCTTTCTTTTGGATGCGATGATTTGGAAATCCGATGAGAGGAGGTATGATTACAATAAGTGAGGATTTAATTCTACCAAAATTATTAGAGATCATTTATCAGTACCAAATATGGATATTAACAAACACCCTGAAAATCACGTTTCCTTTCCTATGATCTTGTTACCAAACATGCCCAAATCTTCTGTTTGTGATTGTAGATCCAAAGATGGTATTGATAGCATTTGTCAGGCTAGAAGGAAAAAGTGAAAAAGCTCACTAGCAACCATTTTTACTTTTGCTCCGCTAGGAGCATTTGATGTATAGAATCAGTTTTGAGTTAAGGACTTGCGGCTCGTGACTATAAAGAAAGCTTATTTGTTTATAACTCCTTCAAGTTAAGCCTTAAAAAAAACCAATCATGTACATGTGTCCTTGTCCATGTGAGTATTATCACATGAGACATATAAATATGGGTCCAAGTCCCTCCCTGGAGAGAGGGTAGTATACCTTGAAGAGGTGTTGGAACCCTCGGGCAAAGAAAGTGGATAGAACTAGGGTGAGAAGACAAGATTCTCTAAAGAGGAGAAGGTGATTGCTAGGGTTGATAACTAGGTGGCCAGGACTTCTTGTGATTAGCGTTATATGTGTAACAGATTACTCATATGGGCCTTGGTAATGCATTTTATTCAAGCAGGTCAAACCCATGTCTGTGAACATGGTAATATATATGGTTAAGGATATTTATTTTAGGGACACGCTATTTGAACTCATAATCCATCTCAGTTCACTCACCCAACTTTTTTATTTAAAAAAGGATGAAATGACCCAAATGCCCTTCCCATCTCTCTCCACTCACCCTCCCCTCCTCTCTCTTCCGCCTTCTCCACCTCCCCTTCTCAGGAGTGGAGCCGGCTGGTCTCCCTCCCCTCCCTCTCCCTCTCTCCTCCTCTCTCTCCCTTTTTCTTTCCTCCCTCTCCTCCCCCTCTTTCTTTCTCTTCTTGCCACTTGATCAAGCAGAAGGGGAAGGGGAAGGGGAGGGGGAGGGGGAGGGGGAGGGGAGAGAAGAAAAGAAAGGAAGAGGGAGAGGGAGGGGACGGAGATCGGCTAGGAAGGGGAAGATAGAGGAGGGGAAGGTGAGTAGAGAGAAGGGGAGGGCATTTAGGTCATTTCACCCTTTTCTTTTTTTAAAAAAGAAAATGGGTGAGTGAACTGAGATGAATCGTGAGTTCAAATGTGATAATTGTTAGGACGCAATTCTAAAAATTGGCCTTTGATTGTAGATCAACTAATGGATCCCTCTTGTATTTAGATCATTTAATATTTATATTTTTGATAAATAGAATTAGAAATAAATATGTAATTAGACTTATTATAAAAAAATTATTAATCATGTGGACCCTACTTTGTTAACTTATTAAAAATTAAGTAACCATGTGCCAAAATTAATAGTTACTTATAATAATGAGGGAAGTAAAAAGTACTTTTGGAAAAGGTTGCCTTGAGTTTTGAAGTGCATATGGATTTAAGAGAAACTAATACACTATTGAAGTTAAAACTTATTTAGTCTTTAGTAAACTTGTGTTCATTATGAAACCCCCACCATAAGGCCCTCCTCTACATGTAAAAGATGTACCCATTGGACTTAAGGAACATTGAGTTTAAGAAGGGGACTTAAAGTAGTATCTGGAGAGTTTGAGTTGTAAACCTAACACACCTCAACACAAGCCTATATATACACCTTGTAACACTCCGACCCAGCTTGACCTCGTTTAGCGTCTAGTTAATCTTGTTTTTATTGCTAATCGTGTTTTGTTGTGTTTTGGATTTTCGTTACGGGTCATGGATAGGTAGTTGGGTTGAGTTTGACCTGGATTAAGTAGATCAAGCCCTTTTTCGTAATT
This sequence comes from Sextonia rubra, assembly GCA_037013555.1. NCBI lineage: Eukaryota > Viridiplantae > Streptophyta > Magnoliopsida > Laurales > Lauraceae > Sextonia > Sextonia rubra. The sequence goes on from JASUAD010000009.1 coordinate 10,631,824, forward strand.
TTAGCTTTTCTTAGACATGGTCATTTTTGCATCATCTTGAGGTCAACACGTGTCTTTCGTTGAGCTCGTTAACTTTCGTAACTACGTCATTTGCAACCGACGTCGTGTGTTTCGATTGGACCTTGATTTGACTCAAACTGAAAATAGACTTATGACTTGGCCCTTCTTGGAATTTGGACAACCCATTTGATTATATAAGCTTCACCATCGACCCACTCTCATGTTCTCTCTCTCGTTTTCTCTCAAATTCACTGTGCACGTGGAATTCTCTTCTCCTTCACTTGATTTCTCTCCATCGATCTAGCTTGTGGTTCTTGCATGTGCAATTGAGGTGAGTGGAAGTCTTCCATTCTTCTCATCTCCTTTCTCTATCTCTTCTCCTTCTTGCTTCTTTGCATGGTGTGTCTGTGTGTTGTGGATTTCTCTCCATCTCTCATGCATGCATGTGGTTTTGCTTGTGTTAGGTTGTGTTTGGATCCAAGGGCTACCATTGTGCATTTGAATTTCCAATTGAGGCAAGTATAACCATAACATTGAGAACCCATGTTGGTATGCTTTGATTTTGGCTAGCTCACATTGATGTGTGTGGAAAACATGTGTTTACAGCCCATTTGATACTTATTGGTTCAGTACTTGTGTATTCCCATTGATAGATTGCATTTCTGATGCATTTCCAGACATTCTGTACATGTTTCAGATTTCTGAATTCGTGCAGGTACGGCTAAGCCGTATAACACCTACGGCTCACAATCCAGAGAGGAGAAAAACCCAGTTTTCCTCTACGGCTAGGGCACGGCTAAGCCGTGGAATGCCCTACGGCTAAGCCGTAGCTCAGCCGTGGCCCAGCCGTAGAACAATACAGGGTGCAATTTCTGGAATAACTGAGAGTCAGCAAATGACAGACCTTCTACGGTTCAGCCACGGCTAAGCCGTAGACCACACACGGCTAAGCCGTAGCACACACACGGCTAAGCCGTAACCACACATGAAGAATAAGGCTAGGTGTAAAGATAAGACCTATATGACCTTCATGATAGAATGTAGAGCACCTAGACTTGCCCAACGGAATGTGATATTACGCGTGAATGATCTCGAGGGCTGCGAATCATTCATGTTCGTTATCCGGATGTTAAGCACCTCCCCATGGGTGTTGGTTTAAGGGACTTCGTGCACCGCCCGATTCAAGGCAACACTAGACAACGGTGTATCGAATAACTTAAAGCTACATCATCATGCACGGTTAGAAACACCGGATAATTAGATTAGAATTGGTTTGTAAACTTAAGATGATTCGATTCACATGATTTGTTGCATAACATATTGCATTCGACCATTGATCTCAACACTCTACATGATTACGTATGTTTCGTTATTTTCACATTTTGGTTTATTTACCCTGAGTATGCATGTATGATGTGTTCATTCACGGATCTGCACGTATGATAAGTTGTCACGATCTACTCAGGATTTTCATGATTGACTCCGTATGGTCAGGCACTACTTAGCCTCAGCCTTAGGATCCCGACGGGGTGAATTCGGTATAGTTTATATGGCCTGCTGCAGTATGGATTTTGTCTTGGGGAACCGGACCCCAGGAAACCGAGACCCATTGTACCCTGGCCCGGACAATGGTGTTCTTTGCATGTTACAAGATCCCTCTTTTGGGAGCATATGGTAATGTAGTAGCCACTAGTCATGTACACAGCATGTTATCCTTGATTCACACAGCATCTTTCTTTCTTGCATGATAGCCTAGTATACGAAAATGCTTTCTTTAATAACATGATGTTCTTTATTCTATTAGACACAGCGTGTGTTAACTTGCTATGGTTTATACTTTGCTGAATCTTCGTATTCACAGTTGTTTTTGGTGTTGCAGGCCCAGATCCCCCTGCCGAACCCTCGCCGGTCGGCCAGGCTCCAGATGAGATCCCCGGGGCCCCATCAGGCCTAGAGGAGTGGATGTGATCACTCCACGGGAGAGCGTACATGGCATGCATCATGTTGGAGTCATGTTTTGGGGATTCTCAGACTTGTATATGTCATGACATGTCACTATTGTCTATATCTTTTGTTCATTTTGTAAAACTTTCATATGTAATTATGTCAGTCCTTTCTTGTATTATCCTCTTCTTGCTTTGCAGTTTTATGTTTCTGATATTTACAGCTTCCGCATACTTGCTTGGCACGTGTGCTTGTTCCCTTGTGCGTGTGCATTTAGACCCGGTCTACGTGTACAGGCACGGGAGTACGTGTGTCATTAGGTTTGGCTTTTGCTAACCCCCGAACCCTGGGCTCGGGTTGTGACATACGTATTGTATGGTATCAGAGCATTCCTTGCTCATTCCTTGTTCTAGATGATAAGCATGTAGGCATGTATAGGATCGTGGTGAGGATACGATTAGTCCTTTGTGCTCTTTCTAGACTTTGGGGTTTGTTGGGCGCTCTTGTGTTGTGTTTGTGTCTGACTCGTTCCATTTTACAGGATGGCATCAGGTTCTGGTTCTCAGCAGAACGCCGGAAATAACGAGAGCGGATCTGCACCATCACCGCAGACACCGAATACAGATGAACGCATCCTCATGTTATTCCAGTCCCTTCAGGCACAATCGCAATCGATGCAGAACTTGCAAGCCCAAGTGACAACCATGCTAGACCGACAAAGTCAAGCCCCAGTTCAGTCGCATGTGGACCAGCAGGTGATCTTGCAGCCTCGAGAGAGTGACCCGAATGCCCTCTACGGGAAGTTTCGCAAGCGAGGAGCTATTGAGTTCTATGGAACCGAAGAGCCATTGAAGGCAGAACAGTGGTTAGAACAGACAGAGGATGTCTTTGAGACCGTCGTGTGCACGAACCGGCAGAAGGTCGGGCTAGCAACTTCTATGTTTAGAGATGTCGCAAAGACTTGGTGGAAGAGCGTGAAAGATTCGTACAGAGACATTCCTAGCGCGACAGTGTGGGAGATGTTCAAGCAACAGTTCAGGAGGAAGTTCATCCCGGCTCATGTGTTTCGAGCCAAGGAGGTTGAGTTTTTAGCTCTCCGCCAGCAGCAGATGACAGTAGCCGAGTATGTAAACAAGTTTATGCAGTTGTCGCTTTTTGCTCCGGACATGATCAGCACCGAGGAAAGGAAGGTGAACAGGTTTGTCGAAGGTTTGCATCCCCGGTACATGCATCACGTGACTGCGTTTCAGCGTCCGGCTACGTTTGACGATGCAGTGGACAGGGCCTATTCTGCCGAGGCCATCCACCAAGCTGCTAGAGCCGTTGAGCCCAAGCGACAGCCGCCTTTCAGTGCACGAGGACAAGTACAGAAGAAGACCAAAGGCCAGCAGAGTACTTCTAGTTCCAGTGGAGTGACTTGTGGATATTGCGGCAAGAGCCACACGACCGAAGCTTGTTGGAGGAAGGCCGGTGCTTGTTTTATTTGCGGTTCGAGGGAGCATATGATCGCCAATTGTCCTCGACAGAGAGCCTCCGGTGCAGCTCCATCTGGTCCTACTTCCGGTGCAGTTCCTAGCAGACCCAGTGCACCTACAGCTCCGAGCAAGTCACAGTCAGCTCGTCCAGGCTCGAGACAGCCTCGCCAGACAGCCCGTGCTTACGCTGCTACCCACGAGAGTGCCGAGGATCCACAGGTGGTTGAAGGTACTGTTTTGATTTCGCGCGTCGAGGCATTAGCTTTGTTCGATTCGGGGTCTACACGATCTTATGTAGCACCTCATTTTGCCGAGCGGTTACCTCAGCCGTCTAAGCCGTTGCCATATGTGTTGGTTGTATCCACCCCAGTTGGCAAGCGAGTGGAGTGTAGTATGTACTACCCCCATTGCGACGTGCAGATTGCAGGTCATCAGTTACCTGTTGATTTGATCCTGTTGTCGATGCTGGACTTCGACGTGATCCTTGGTATGGATTGGCTCGCTCGATATCGTGCCTGTGTTAACTGTTACAACAGGACGATCTTCTTCGATTTAGGCAAGGGCTTCCGTTTCGAGGGCAGTCAGCAGAGATGCCCCAGACGTGTGATTTCGGCGTGTAAGGCAGATCGCTTGATCCGCCGAGGGTGCGAAGGCTTCATTGCCTTTATCTCAGCGAAGAAGGAGCCGAAGCAGCTAGGTGAGATTCAGGTGGTCTGTGACTTTCCAGATGTCTTTCCAGACGATGTGCCAGACTTACCCCCGGTTCGAGATGTGGAGTTCGCCATTGAGCTTGTTCCCGGCACGGCACCGATCAGCAAGGCTCCGTATCGCATGGCCCCAGCAGAGTTGTCAGAATTGAAGAAACAATTGCAGGAGCTTTTGGATAAGGGTTTCGTTCGCCCGAGCGTTTCACCTTGGGGAGCACCAGTCTTGTTTGTCAAAAAGAAGGATGATACTTTTCGGATGTGCATAGACTACCGCCAGCTGAACAAAGTGACGATCAAGAACAAGTACCCCTTACCCAGGATCGATGAATTGTTTGACCAACTTCAGGGCGCAGCATATTTTTCGAAGATTGATTTGAGGTCTGGATATCACCAGTTGAGAGTCAAAGAAGATGACATTCCCAAGACTGCCTTCAGGACGCGTTATGGCCACTATGAATTCCTCGTGATGCCTTTTGGACTAACCAACGCACCTGCAGCTTTTATGGCATTGATGAATCAGATTTTTGCTCCTTTCTTGGACCAATTCGTAGTTGTGTTTATTGATGATATCTTGATATATTCTAAGTCAGCAGAGGAGCATAGGGAGCATTTGAGAAAAGCCTTGTCGTTGTTGAGAGAACATCGATTGTTTGCTAAGTTGTCGAAGTGTGATTTTTGGCTTGAGCAGGTTGCATTTTTAGGTCATATCATTTCACGAGAGGGATTGGCAGTTGATCCATCTAAAGTAGAGGCAGTGGTGAATTGGCCTAGCCCCAAGACAGTGACAGAGGTTCGCAGTTTCCTTGGTCTAGCAGGTTACTACCGTCGATTTGTCCAGAACTTTGCTAAGATCTCTTCTCCTTTGACGAAGTTGACCAGGAAGAACGTACCATTTGATTGGACTGAGGAGTGTGAAGCCCGTTTCAGGATTTTGAAAGAGAAGTTGACTACGGTCCCAGTGTTAGCCTTGCCAGATGGTAGTGAAGGATTCGTGGTTTATTCAGACGCTTCTCGAGTTGGCCTAGGTTGTGTGTTGATGCAGCATGGGAAGGTTATTGCCTATGGATCGAGACAGTTGCGAGATCATGAGAAGAATTACGCCACCCATGATTTAGAATTGGCAGCCATCGTGTTTGCGTTGAAGCTGTGGAGACATTATCTATATGGTGTGCAGTTTGAGGTTCGTTCTGACCACCACAGTTTACAGTACTTATTCACACAGCAGGAGCTGAACATGAGACAGCGGAGATGGCTTGAGCTTATTAAGGATTATGACTTCCCGATCAGATATCAGTCAGGCAAGGGGAATGTGGTGGCAGATGCGCTCAGCAGGAAAGCAGAGTCAGTGCAGCTATTGAGCAGTTTCCTCTTAGAGTTCCAGGGTCTCCCTGTTGAAGTTAAGCTAGTGGATGAGTGCGTAACTTTGGCCAGTACGCTAGTGTTTCAGCCTGAGATGATTCAACAGATTAAAGACAGGCAGTTTGAAGATCTAACATTGAAACGCATTCGAGACCACATTGGAGACAGACCCGATTTCAGACTCGAGGATGGTGTACTCTACTTTCGGAGTAGGTTGTGCGTGCCAGCAGTTGATGAGTTCAAGGAGAAGCTGATGAACGAAGCGCATTACGCTCGCTACGCGATGCATCCAGGCAGCACGAAGATGTTTTGGAATCTCAAGGATCGCTTCTGGTGGAACAACATGAAGAGAGAAGTAGCAGGGTTTGTTGCTCGCTGTTTGACATGTCAGAAGGTGAAGGCCGATCATCAGAGACCGCCAGGCTCGTTGCATCCTTTGCACATACCGCAGTGGAAGTGGGAAAACATCACCATGGACTTTGTTTCCGGGTTACCGCCGACGAGCAGGAAGAACAATGCCATTTGGGTGATCGTAGATCGATTGACGAAGTCAGCCCATTTCATTCCTTTTCGGAAGGGTATGACATTTTCAGAGATGGCTAGGAAGTTCGTGGATGAGATTGTCAGGCTCCATGGTACCCCCGTGTCGATTGTATCCGATCGTGACAGCCGTTTTGTTTCCTCTTTCTGGAGAGCTTTCCAAGAGGCTTTGGGTACGAAGTTGAGTTTCAGCACGGCATACCACCCACAGACAGATGGACAATCAGAGCGGACGATTCAGACTTTGGAGGATATGTTGCGAGCCAGTGTGTTGAACTACGAGAAAGAATGGGATCTTCATCTATCGTTGTGCGAGTTTGCCTACAACAACAGTTTCCACGAGAGCATTGGGATGGCACCATATGAAGCATTGTACGGGAAGAAGTGTAGAAGTCCGGTTTGTTGGGAGGAAGTTGGAACTCGAAGTTTTCACGGACCGACGATCATTGCCGAGACTACGGAGAAGGTACAGAAAGCAATTGAGAACTTGAAAGTTGCTCGGTCGAGACAGAAGAGTTATGCAGACACCCGCAGACGACCCTTAGAGTTTCAGGTTGGCGAGTGGGTTTTTCTGAAGGTCTCTCCGATGAAGGGTACGATCCGTTTCGGCCAGAAAGGCAAGTTAGCTCCACGCTATGTCGGACCGTTCGAGATCAAGAGTCGGATCGGTGATTTAGCTTATCGATTAGAGCTTCCCGAGATGTTTTCAGGAGTGCACAACGTTTTCCACGTTTCGATGCTTCGGAGATATGTTCATGATCCCTCCCATGTCATTCGTTACGATGAGATTCAGATTCAGCCGAGCGCTGCATACGTTGAGCGACCGCTCCGTATCGTGGGAACCCGAGAGCAGATACTCCGCACCAGGACAATTCGGTGGGTCAAAGTGCTTTGGGAGCATCACAATCCTGATGAGGCTACTTGGGAGCTAGAAGAGCAGATGGCACGTCAGTACCCCGATTTGTTTTCCCAGGTATGAGTGCGTTAGTGTTCATTCCGAAGACGGAATGATTCTCAAGTAGGGGAGGATGTAACACTCCGACCCAGCTTGACCTCGTTTAGCGTCTAGTTAATCTTGTTTTTGTTGCTAATCGTGTTTTGTTGTGTTTTGGATTTTCGTTACGGGTCATGGATAGGTAGTTGGGTTGAGTTTGACCTGGATTAAGTAGATCAAGCCCTTTTTCGTAATTTTAGCTTTTCTTAGACATGGTCATTTTTGCATCATCTTGAGGTCAACACGTGTCTTTCGTTGAGCTCGTTAACTTTCGTAACTACGTCATTTGCAACCGACGTCGTGTGTTTCGATTGGACCTTGATTTGACTCAAACTGAAAATAGACTTATGACTTGGCCCTTCTTGGAATTTGGACAACCCATTTGATTATATAAGCTTCACCATCGACCCACTCTCATGTTCTCTCTCTCGTTTTCTCTCAAATTCACTGTGCACGTGGAATTCTCTTCTCCTTCACTTGATTTCTCTCCATCGATCTAGCTTGTGGTTCTTGCATGTGCAATTGAGGTGAGTGGAAGTCTTCCATTCTTCTCATCTCCTTTCTCTATCTCTTCTCCTTCTTGCTTCTTTGCATGGTGTGTCTGTGTGTTGTGGATTTCTCTCCATCTCTCATGCATGCATGTGGTTTTGCTTGTGTTAGGTTGTGTTTGGATCCAAGGGCTACCATTGTGCATTTGAATTTCCAATTGAGGCAAGTATAACCATAACATTGAGAACCCATGTTGGTATGCTTTGATTTTGGCTAGCTCACATTGATGTGTGTGGAAAACATGTGTTTACAGCCCATTTGATACTTATTGGTTCAGTACTTGTGTATTCCCATTGATAGATTGCATTTCTGATGCATTTCCAGACATTCTGTACATGTTTCAGATTTCTGAATTCGTGCAGGTACGGCTAAGCCGTATAACACCTACGGCTCACAATCCAGAGAGGAGAAAAACCCAGTTTTCCTCTACGGCTAGGGCACGGCTAAGCCGTGGAATGCCCTACGGCTAAGCCGTAGCTCAGCCGTGGCCCAGCCGTAGAACAATACAGGGTGCAATTTCTGGAATAACTGAGAGTCAGCAAATGACAGACCTTCTACGGTTCAGCCACGGCTAAGCCGTAGACCACACACGGCTAAGCCGTAGCACACACACGGCTAAGCCGTAACCACACATGAAGAATAAGGCTAGGTGTAAAGATAAGACCTATATGACCTTCATGATAGAATGTAGAGCACCTAGACTTGCCCAACGGAATGTGATATTACGCGTGAATGATCTCGAGGGCTGCGAATCATTCATGTTCGTTATCCGGATGTTAAGCACCTCCCCATGGGTGTTGGTTTAAGGGACTTCGTGCACCGCCCGATTCAAGGCAACACTAGACAACGGTGTATCGAATAACTTAAAGCTACATCATCATGCACGGTTAGAAACACCGGATAATTAGATTAGAATTGGTTTGTAAACTTAAGATGATTCGATTCACATGATTTGTTGCATAACATATTGCATTCGACCATTGATCTCAACACTCTACATGATTACGTATGTTTCGTTATTTTCACATTTTGGTTTATTTACCCTGAGTATGCATGTATGATGTGTTCATTCACGGATCTGCACGTATGATAAGTTGTCACGATCTACTCAGGATTTTCATGATTGACTCCGTATGGTCAGGCACTACTTAGCCTCAGCCTTAGGATCCCGACGGGGTGAATTCGGTATAGTTTATATGGCCTGCTGCAGTATGGATTTTGTCTTGGGGAACCGGACCCCAGGAAACCGAGACCCATTGTACCCTGGCCCGGACAATGGTGTTCTTTGCATGTTACAAGATCCCTCTTTTGGGAGCATATGGTAATGTAGTAGCCACTAGTCATGTACACAGCATGTTATCCTTGATTCACACAGCATCTTTCTTTCTTGCATGATAGCCTAGTATACGAAAATGCTTTCTTTAATAACATGATGTTCTTTATTCTATTAGACACAGCGTGTGTTAACTTGCTATGGTTTATACTTTGCTGAATCTTCGTATTCACAGTTGTTTTTGGTGTTGCAGGCCCAGATCCCCCTGCCGAACCCTCGCCGGTCGGCCAGGCTCCAGATGAGATCCCCGGGGCCCCATCAGGCCTAGAGGAGTGGATGTGATCACTCCACGGGAGAGCGTACATGGCATGCATCATGTTGGAGTCATGTTTTGGGGATTCTCAGACTTGTATATGTCATGACATGTCACTATTGTCTATATCTTTTGTTCATTTTGTAAAACTTTCATATGTAATTATGTCAGTCCTTTCTTGTATTATCCTCTTCTTGCTTTGCAGTTTTATGTTTCTGATATTTACAGCTTCCGCATACTTGCTTGGCACGTGTGCTTGTTCCCTTGTGCGTGTGCATTTAGACCCGGTCTACGTGTACATGCACGGGAGTACGTGTGTCATTAGGTTTGGCTTTTGCTAACCCCCGAACCCTGGGCTCGGGTTGTGACATACGTATTGTATGGTATCAGAGCATTCCTTGCTCATTCCTTGTTCTAGATGATAAGCATGTAGGCATGTATAGGATCGTGGTGAGGATACGATTAGTCCTTTGTGCTCTTTCTAGACTTTGGGGTTTGTTGGGCGCTCTTGTGTTGTGTTTGTGTCTGACTCGTTCCATTTTACAGGATGGCATCAGGTTCTGGTTCTCAGCAGAACGCCGGAAATAACGAGAGCGGATCTGCACCATCACCGCAGACACCGAATACAGATGAACGCATCCTCATGTTATTCCAGTCCCTTCAGGCACAATCGCAATCGATGCAGAACTTGCAAGCCCAAGTGACAACCATGCTAGACCGACAAAGTCAAGCCCCAGTTCAGTCGCATGTGGACCAGCAGGTGATCTTGCAGCCTCGAGAGAGTGACCCGAATGCCCTCTACGGGAAGTTTCGCAAGCGAGGAGCTATTGAGTTCTATGGAACCGAAGAGCCATTGAAGGCAGAACAGTGGTTAGAACAGACAGAGGATGTCTTTGAGACCGTCGTGTGCACGAACCGGCAGAAGGTCGGGCTAGCAACTTCTATGTTTAGAGATGTCGCAAAGACTTGGTGGAAGAGCGTGAAAGATTCGTACAGAGACATTCCTAGCGCGACAGTGTGGGAGATGTTCAAGCAACAGTTCAGGAGGAAGTTCATCCCGGCTCATGTGTTTCGAGCCAAGGAGGTTGAGTTTTTAGCTCTCCGCCAGCAGCAGATGACAGTAGCCGAGTATGTAAACAAGTTTATGCAGTTGTCGCTTTTTGCTCCGGACATGATCAGCACCGAGGAAAGGAAGGTGAACAGGTTTGTCGAAGGTTTGCATCCCCGGTACATGCATCACGTGACTGCGTTTCAGCGTCCGGCTACGTTTGACGATGCAGTGGACAGGGCCTATTCTGCCGAGGCCATCCACCAAGCTGCTAGAGCCGTTGAGCCCAAGCGACAGCCGCCTTTCAGTGCACGAGGACAAGTACAGAAGAAGACCAAAGGCCAGCAGAGTACTTCTAGTTCCAGTGGAGTGACTTGTGGATATTGCGGCAAGAGCCACACGACCGAAGCTTGTTGGAGGAAGGCCGGTGCTTGTTTTATTTGCGGTTCGAGGGAGCATATGATCGCCAATTGTCCTCGACAGAGAGCCTCCGGTGCAGCTCCATCTGGTCCTACTTCCGGTGCAGTTCCTAGCAGACCCAGTGCACCTACAGCTCCGAGCAAGTCACAGTCAGCTCGTCCAGGCTCGAGACAGCCTCGCCAGACAGCCCGTGCTTACGCTGCTACCCACGAGAGTGCCGAGGATCCACAGGTGGTTGAAGGTACTGTTTTGATTTCGCGCGTCGAGGCATTAGCTTTGTTCGATTCGGGGTCTACACGATCTTATGTAGCACCTCATTTTGCCGAGCGGTTACCTCAGCCGTCTAAGCCGTTGCCATATGTGTTGGTTGTATCCACCCCAGTTGGCAAGCGAGTGGAGTGTAGTATGTACTACCCCCATTGCGACGTGCAGATTGCAGGTCATCAGTTACCTGTTGATTTGATCCTGTTGTCGATGCTGGACTTCGACGTGATCCTTGGTATGGATTGGCTCGCTCGATATCGTGCCTGTGTTAACTGTTACAACAGGACGATCTTCTTCGATTTAGGCAAGGGCTTCCGTTTCGAGGGCAGTCAGCAGAGATGCCCCAGACGTGTGATTTCGGCGTGTAAGGCAGATCGCTTGATCCGCCGAGGGTGCGAAGGCTTCATTGCCTTTATCTCAGCGAAGAAGGAGCCGAAGCAGCTAGGTGAGATTCAGGTGGTCTGTGACTTTCCAGATGTCTTTCCAGACGATGTGCCAGACTTACCCCCGGTTCGAGATGTGGAGTTCGCCATTGAGCTTGTTCCCGGCACGGCACCGATCAGCAAGGCTCTGTATCGCATGGCCCCAGCAGAGTTGTCAGAATTGAAGAAACAATTGCAGGAGCTTTTGGATAAGGGTTTCGTTCGCCCGAGCGTTTCACCTTGGGGAGCACCAGTCTTGTTTGTCAAAAAGAAGGATGATACTTTTCGGATGTGCATAGACTACCGCCAGCTGAACAAAGTGACGATCAAGAACAAGTACCCCTTACCCAGGATCGATGAATTGTTTGACCAACTTCAGGGCGCAGCATATTTTTCGAAGATTGATTTGAGGTCTGGATATCACCAGTTGAGAGTCAAAGAAGATGACATTCCCAAGACTGCCTTCAGGACGCGTTATGGCCACTATGAATTCCTCGTGATGCCTTTTGGACTAACCAACGCACCTGCAGCTTTTATGGCATTGATGAATCAGATTTTTGCTCCTTTCTTGGACCAATTCGTAGTTGTGTTTATTGATGATATCTTGATATATTCTAAGTCAGCAGAGGAGCATAGGGAGCATTTGAGAAAAGCCTTGTCGTTGTTGAGAGAACATCGATTGTTTGCTAAGTTGTCGAAGTGTGATTTTTGGCTTGAGCAGGTTGCATTTTTAGGTCATATCATTTCACGAGAGGGATTGGCAGTTGATCCATCTAAAGTAGAGGCAGTGGTGAATTGGCCTAGCCCCAAGACAGTGACAGAGGTTCGCAGTTTCCTTGGTCTAGCAGGTTACTACCGTCGATTTGTCCAGAACTTTGCTAAGATCTCTTCTCCTTTGACGAAGTTGACCAGGAAGAACGTACCATTTGATTGGACTGAGGAGTGTGAAGCCCGTTTCAGGATTTTGAAAGAGAAGTTGACTACGGTCCCAGTGTTAGCCTTGCCAGATGGTAGTGAAGGATTCGTGGTTTATTCAGACGCTTCTCGAGTTGGCCTAGGTTGTGTGTTGATGCAGCATGGGAAGGTTATTGCCTATGGATCGAGACAGTTGCGAGATCATGAGAAGAATTACGCCACCCATGATTTAGAATTGGCAGCCATCGTGTTTGCGTTGAAGCTGTGGAGACATTATCTATATGGTGTGCAGTTTGAGGTTCGTTCTGACCACCACAGTTTACAGTACTTATTCACACAGCAGGAGCTGAACATGAGACAGCGGAGATGGCTTGAGCTTATTAAGGATTATGACTTCCCGATCAGATATCAGCCAGGCAAGGGGAATGTGGTGGCAGATGCGCTCAGCAGGAAAGCAGAGTCAGTGCAGCTATTGAGCAGTTTCCTCTTAGAGTTCCAGGGTCTCCCTGTTGAAGTTAAGCTAGTGGATGAGTGCGTAACTTTGGCCAGTACGCTAGTGTTTCAGCCTGAGATGATTCAACAGATTAAAGACAGGCAGTTTGAAGATCTAACATTGAAACGCATTCGAGACCACATTGGAGACAGACCCGATTTCAGACTCGAGGATGGTGTACTCTACTTTCGGAGTAGGTTGTGCGTGCCAGCAGTTGATGAGTTCAAGGAGAAGCTGATGAACGAAGCGCATTACGCTCGCTACGCGATGCATCCAGGCAGCACGAAGATGTTTTGGAATCTCAAGGATCGCTTCTGGTGGAACAACATGAAGAGAGAAGTAGCAGGGTTTGTTGCTCGCTGTTTGACATGTCAGAAGGTGAAGGCCGATCATCAGAGACCGCCAGGCTCGTTGCATCCTTTGCACATACCGCAGTGGAAGTGGGAAAACATCACCATGGACTTTGTTTCCGGGTTACCGCCGACGAGCAGGAAGAACAATGCCATTTGGGTGATCGTAGATCGATTGACGAAGTCAGCCCATTTCATTCCTTTTCGGAAGGGTATGACATTTTCAGAGATGGCTAGGAAGTTCGTGGATGAGATTGTCAGGCTCCATGGTACCCCCGTGTCGATTGTATCCGATCGTGACAGCCGTTTTGTTTCCTCTTTCTGGAGAGCTTTCCAAGAGGCTTTGGGTACGAAGTTGAGTTTCAGCACGGCATACCACCCACAGACAGATGGACAATCAGAGCGGACGATTCAGACTTTGGAGGATATGTTGCGAGCCAGTGTGTTGAACTACGAGAAAGAATGGGATCTTCATCTATCGTTGTGTGAGTTTGCCTACAACAACAGTTTCCACGAGAGCATTGGGATGGCACCATATGAAGCATTGTACGGGAAGAAGTGTAGAAGTCCGATTTGTTGGGAGGAAGTTGGAACTCGAAGTTTTCACGGACCGACGATCATTGCCGAGACTACGGAGAAGGTACAGAAAGCAATTGAGAACTTGAAAGTTGCTCGGTCGAGACAGAAGAGTTATGCAGACACCCGCAGACGACCCTTAGAGTTTCAGGTTGGCGAGTGGGTTTTTCTGAAGGTCTCTCCGATGAAGGGTACGATCCGTTTCGGCCAGAAAGGCAAGTTAGCTCCACGCTATGTCGGACCGTTCGAGATCAAGAGTCGGATCGGTGATTTAGCTTATCGATTAGAGCTTCCCGAGATGTTTTCAGGAGTGCACAACGTTTTCCACGTTTCGATGCTTCGGAGATATGTTCATGATCCCTCCCATGTCATTCGTTACGATGAGATTCAGATTCAGCCGAGCGCTGCATACGTTGAGCGACCGCTCCGTATCGTGGGAACCCGAGAGCAGATACTCCGCACCAGGACAATTCGGTGGGTCAAAGTGCTTTGGGAGCATCACAATCCTGATGAGGCTACTTGGGAGCTAGAAGAGCAGATGGCACGTCAGTACCCCGATTTGTTTTCCCAGGTATGAGTGCGTTAGTGTTCATTCCGAGGACGGAATGATTCTCAAGTAGGGGAGGATGTAACACTCCGACCCAGCTTGACCTCGTTTAGCGTCTAGTTAATCTTGTTTTTGTTGCTAATCGTGTTTTGTTGTGTTTTGGATTTTCGTTACGGGTCATGGATAGGTAGTTGGGTTGAGTTTGACCTGGATTAAGTAGATCAAGCCCTTTTTCGTAATTTTAGCTTTTCTTAGACATGGTCATTTTTGCATCATCTTGAGGTCAACACGTGTCTTTCGTTGAGCTCGTTAACTTTCGTAACTACGTCATTTGCAACCGACGTCGTGTGTTTCGATTGGACCTTGATTTGACTCAAACTGAAAATAGACTTATGACTTGGCCCTTCTTGGAATTTGGACAACCCATTTGATTATATAAGCTTCACCATCGACCCACTCTCATGTTCTCTCTCTCGTTTTCTCTCAAATTCACTGTGCACGTGGAATTCTCTTCTCCTTCACTTGATTTCTCTCCATCGATCTAGCTTGTGGTTCTTGCATGTGCAATTGAGGTGAGTGGAAGTCTTCCATTCTTCTCATCTCCTTTCTCTATCTCTTCTCCTTCTTGCTTCTTTGCATGGTGTGTCTGTGTGTTGTGGATTTCTCTCCATCTCTCATGCATGCATGTGGTTTTGCTTGTGTTAGGTTGTGTTTGGATCCAAGGGCTACCATTGTGCATTTGAATTTCCAATTGAGGCAAGTATAACCATAACATTGAGAACCCATGTTGGTATGCTTTGATTTTGGCTAGCTCACATTGATGTGTGTGGAAAACATGTGTTTACAGCCCATTTGATACTTATTGGTTCAGTACTTGTGTATTCCCATTGATAGATTGCATTTCTGATGCATTTCCAGACATTCTGTACATGTTTCAGATTTCTGAATTCGTGCAGGTACGGCTAAGCCGTATAACACCTACGGCTCACAATCCAGAGAGGAGAAAAACCCAGTTTTCCTCTACGGCTAGGGCACGGCTAAGCCGTGGAATGCCCTACGGCTAAGCCGTAGCTCAGCCGTGGCCCAGCCGTAGAACAATACAGGGTGCAATTTCTGGAATAACTGAGAGTCAGCAAATGACAGACCTTCTACGGTTCAGCCACGGCTAAGCCGTAGACCACACACGGCTAAGCCGTAGCACACACACGGCTAAGCCGTAACCACACATGAAGAATAAGGCTAGGTGTAAAGATAAGACCTATATGACCTTCATGATAGAATGTAGAGCACCTAGACTTGCCCAACGGAATGTGATACTACGCGTGAATGATCTCGAGGGCTGCGAATCATTCATGTTCGTTATCCGGATGTTAAGCACCTCCCCATGGGTGTTGGTTTAAGGGACTTCGTGCACCGCCCGATTCAAGGCAACACTAGACAACGGTGTATCGAATAACTTAAAGCTACATCATCATGCACGGTTAGAAACACCGGATAATTAGATTAGAATTGGTTTGTAAACTTAAGATGATTCGATTCACATGATTTGTTGCATAACATATTGCATTCGACCATTGATCTCAACACTCTACATGATTACGTATGTTTCGTTATTTTCACATTTTGGTTTATTTACCCTGAGTATGCATGTATGATGTGTTCATTCACGGATCTGCACGTATGATAAGTTGTCACGATCTACTCAGGATTTTCATGATTGACTCCGTATGGTCAGGCACTACTTAGCCTCAGCCTTAGGATCCCGACGGGGTGAATTCGGTATAGTTTATATGGCCTGCTGCAGTATGGATTTTGTCTTGGGGAACCGGACCCCAGGAAACCGAGACCCATTGTACCCTGGCCCGGACAATGGTGTTCTTTGCATGTTACAAGATCCCTCTTTTGGGAGCATATGGTAATGTAGTAGCCACTAGTCATGTACACAGCATGTTATCCTTGATTCACACAGCATCTTTCTTTCTTGCATGATAGCCTAGTATACGAAAATGCTTTCTTTAATAACATGATGTTCTTTATTCTATTAGACACAGCGTGTGTTAACTTGCTATGGTTTATACTTTGCTGAATCTTCGTATTCACAGTTGTTTTTGGTGTTGCAGGCCCAGATCCCCCTGCCGAACCCTCGCCGGTCGGCCAGGCTCCAGATGAGATCCCCGGGGCCCCATCAGGCCTAGAGGAGTGGATGTGATCACTCCACGGGAGAGCGTACATGGCATGCATCATGTTGGAGTCATGTTTTGGGGATTCTCAGACTTGTATATGTCATGACATGTCACTATTGTCTATATCTTTTGTTCATTTTGTAAAACTTTCATATGTAATTATGTCAGTCCTTTCTTGTATTATCCTCTTCTTGCTTTGCAGTTTTATGTTTCTGATATTTACAGCTTCCGCATACTTGCTTGGCACGTGTGCTTGTTCCCTTGTGCGTGTGCATTTAGACCCGGTCTACGTGTACATGCACGGGAGTACGTGTGTCATTAGGTTTGGCTTTTGCTAACCCCCGAACCCTGGGCTCGGGTTGTGACACACCTCGCGTTGGCACTTTAGTAATTCACAATTCTTGGCTGTAGGGAAGAGAGTACAGAAAGTTAGAGGAGTAAAACTTGAGAGAGAAAAAGTTGGGTGAAAACTAGAGATCTCTACCCAAGCCCGCCCCAATTTATGTTTGAAACTCTAAGGTAGAAAGTTCTTGATTTAAAATTTATATGTTTATGTCCTTTCAATTTAATGTGTTGTAATGTTGTTCTTTGATTCATAATTCAATCACAAAGATTTGAAGAGTTTTATGTTGTTGATTCGGTTATTGGTTTTCATTGATTTTGTGGCATAGGATTTTGGAGATTTTTCTAAAATAATATTATGTTAGAATATTCTAAAATTAAAATTTTTATGCAGTTGGGCTTAATTCTTTCTCAAACATCCAAAGACTTAATTCAATTCATGTTATTCTTGAATCCAACCATGTTTATCATCTTTATATTGTGTAAAATTAAATGATCTCTTATTCTATGTGCCTATATAAATTGAGATTTTTTCTTAATCCTATGTAAGTAACATTAAGATTTGCATATTTGAGATTTGACATCTATGGAGATATGTTTGAAATCAATTTATGGCTCTCGGAAAGAATTTGAAATGAAATATGGTGTTTTATTTCATTTTTTGCAAACCATATTTGTTTAAAATAAAAATACTCTTTCAAGATGGTTTTATCAGATTAATGATGATAAGTGAAAATAAAGGGGTGGTATCGTTATAGGGACTTGTGACTCTTTGCTTTATTTTATTTATTTTTATTTTTTTTTTGTGTGTAAAGAAGGAATTCATTAACTAATAAGAAAGGACACATAAATAACCAGAACAAGGACCAAAGTCAAATGTTTGGTCCCTAAAAGAGATAACAGTCTTAAATAAAAACATAACAATTCAATGAACACCATAAGAAACATATAATGGTGATACCAAAAGTCTAAGGGCATGTTTGGCAACGATCCCCGACGTGGATTCCTGCGTGATTTTTCGCAGAATCATGGAAAACCTACGTTTGGCATTCAATGAAACCGTATGAGAGGATTTCTCAAAATACACTCAAAATCCACAGAAGGACAAAAACTCCCAACCAGACCTCCCCTCGTCGGAATCTTTCTTTTTGCGAAAGAGTAGAATTGCGGGTGAACAGTGCGCAAAGTGCGTGTTTAATGTTAATTCATGCGCTGCTTATTTTTGGGTCCCACAAACACAATCCAAGCTGTTAATCATGTTAATTCAATGAAATGTGGCTATAAGTTCAAATATCAATGGTTGATTCACCATAAATTTTTAAATATTTGCAAATTAGTACAGACCGTATGATCATAAGATCATTTTTTTTATAGGCCCTGTTTGTGAAATCTGAACCATTCATCATAATCAAAATGCCCAAAATGGCTAAAAGGTCAAATTTGGCACTGTCATTCATCATGGTTTGTGAAAAAATCTTCAAAAATTCCCTGACCGTTGATTTTCTCCAATGAAATTTTGGCCTCTGTGTGCGCATGAACAATAAACTGGGCAGTAATTTTGTATTCTGGTTTGGGCTTTTGGACATCTTCCTTCTGGGTCCCACAATCACAATCTGAACCATCCATCATCTGCAGAAGGCCCACAATGGCTAAGGTGTCAAATTTCAACTGTTGATTCCATATACATCTTAAGATATTTATAAAAAGTCCACAGCTTTAAAAAATATTTTTTAATTTTTGTGGAACCCGCAATAAAAATTTGAACTGTCCATCATCTCTAGATAGTCCACAAATGCTATGGCTTCAAATTTGAGGGCATAATTCATTACAGATTACGAAAAAATAGTAAAAAACTTGTGACCGTTGGATGTATTGTATGCAAATCTACAAATCCATCCTTTTTGCCAAACATGGATCATTTTGCTAAGAAATCAATGGTGAGAAACCTACTATATAAGAAGAATGATGGAATCCATTGGACAGAGAAGAATCATCCTAGTGTGGATGTTTGCCAAACGTGCCATAACAAAAAAGTCTCTAAGCATAACCCGGCGATAACCAAAAAGAAACCAAAGGAGAGGGAAATAGATTTCCTTGCAGATATCAAGATAGTTTTTAAAAGTTGGAAATTGTATCCTCCTAATTTCAAAACGAAACTTTTAGGGCCCGTTTCTTTATTAGAATTCCTGGAATTTATGTCAGTGGTTGTTTGGGATTTCCAAATGATGGAATTTTGAAATGCTACTGAATTCTGTAATTTCTGAATTCTCTGTTTCTTTTTTTCCCTGAATTCCTACCTGAGAGTTTTTTAATTCTTGGATTTCATGAATTCCTCATTTTATAACTACAAGGATTTCTAGGTGGAATTAAACTCATGTTCACATTGTTCATATGCCAATTTAAGTTTAAACTACCCACTAATGTATATATACAACTTAGTATGGGTCTCGCTTAATAAAAAATGTGATTCAATCTTGGGGCCACATTCAGCGTGTGGTAAGGAGAGATGATGGAAAACAAGCTTGAGGGACTTGTTGATGCAGCTTGAGTTTCTGCACAGCTTTCCTGAATTCTAGAATTTTGAAATCCTCTTAGGAGAGTTGGTATTTGGGAATTCCACATTTTTAGCATTTGGAAATGCTGGCATTCCAAAATTCCAAAAATTCTCATAAAGAAACAATGAATCCTGACAGGGATTCTGGAATTCCCAGACAACTGGAATTCCTGTCAGGAATTCCAGGAAAAAAACAGGGCCTTAAAAAGTTAAAGGGTCTACTTAACATCCCCCTCATGTCTTTGTAAAATAGAATTATATTTATATTAATCAAATATTTCAGACCATCCACCACACTCACATCATTTTTTTAAAAGCATGATATGTTTTTAGAGATTGGCCACATCGTCATCATTATCAAAGACTTGGCTCAATTATATTGGTATATTTAAAAAAAATGAATTACATTTAAATTCTTACAATAGAGAATTTATCTTTGGCCAGTCCAAACATGGTACTCGACAGCTAATAAGACCTACTTGACATTGTTAATTTTATCTTTGTTTGGTCCAACTCATTTATAGTGCACCTCTTTTGTATAAAGGCATTGATGCAAATTTCACTTCATTTCGAGTTTCATATGCTTTTGCTTTGATCATATGAAAAAAAATTGTGAGTTGTTTACATGATCAACACACCGGATAAATGAGAGAGATAGGTGCCATGTACGGTAGGGACTAGGGAGGATTATAACACTGGATCAAATCAGCAAACCACTAATTCTTACTACTAAACTACGTCATACATACGTATTCTGTGAGCCAGAAAAGTAGCAGAAAGAACACAAGCGAATCATTTTCCCCATTCCAGAGGAGAAAAATGGGTAAAACCACTCGACGTCTAGATTTGAGCACATGTGCACTGGACCGGCAACTGGGCCTCACCTTGCAAGTTGCCAAGTTGCCTGCCTTATCTTATTCCAAAGTTATGGGAGTTCCCATTTTCCAATACTGAAGATATTCACTCCATTCGGCAAATGTATAGAAAAAATTTTTAAAGAAGGTTTTGTTTTTTAGAGATTTTTTAAGAGGATTTTACGAAAAAAAAATCATATAAGGGGACTTCAAACATAAAACTTACCTAAGGTGTGGGTGCACCAGATGTGGTCATACATGACCACTCCATTGCTTTTTTTTTTTAAAATCTAATTGGAGAGCATCAAACTCGCCGCTCCCCGTTACCCTTAAAACCCCACATGATTTCCTCAGCCAGAGGCAAAAACTTGAAGCAAGTTTAATGTTGTACTCTTTCCTTAAAACCCAAAAGTTTTATGTTCTTCTTCCTTCTTCTATCTATTTCAACATATATTGGATCTATACTTCAATGTCCTCTTTCTCCTTTGTTTGGGTTTCTTTGTGGGGTTTCTATTCTTATTTTTTCTAATTTCTCTAATTTTTTCTTTCTAAACTTGAATTTGTATAAAGGGTTTTTTAAACTCTAGGTTTGATGAGTGTCCAATTCTGGTGGATCATTGCCCATATGGAATGACACATGATTTCATCCATTTTTGAAGAATCTCTCCCATCTGCAGTTGTTAAGTCCATGAATTTGAATCATTCATGCATCATTTTAGGATAAATTAGGTGCAAAACATCACCTTTCATTCATTTACATCATTTCATGTATTTTCACCTAAAAACTTGAATTTGCATAATTTCTACATATCCTCTGCAATATTTAAAATTTTTTTATTGATGAGTCTCAGTTGGAGTAAAACTCTATAGAATGGTTCTTGCTTTAGTTAGGCTATTCAGTAAGTAATGAGTTTAATTAGAATGTGCAGGAAGTTTAGGACCCGCAGAAGCCCAAAAAATTTCAATCAAGGAAGTCAATCCCGGTTTTTTCTTAACTTAAATTAAGTCAGGCATATCTCTCAAACCATAGGTCTAATTGGCACAATCTTAGTAACGTGAAAGCTTATTCTGAGTAGATATCTGTAGAGTCCAATATCATGCAATTTGGAGTTGAAATAACTAAGATATAGCCTTGAGAAATGGCTGCAATATTTCTACTCGGGATTGAAAATTTTCATCCTATAAAGTAGACCCCATGAAGTTGCCCTCATGTCCATCAAAGACCACCACTTACCAACTAAAGTCTTCCCACCAACCACTTCCTAACCAATTACCATTAATATCACTCCATACCTCACCTACCTCTCCACCCTATGTATGCCCCTCCCCCATTCCAAACACAACACACCCCATGGGACTTGCTCCCTCATCTCTCCTCTCTTCTATTTCTAGTATTTATACTTTCTGAGTTATTTTTGGGTATTCTGGAGTCTTCTTCCAAAAACTAAGCTTAGAAGAAAGAACTTTGAGAGATTTAATTGTAACATTTGGAGATTTTAATTATAAAGTTTAGAAGTTCTATTTTCATGGAGGAGTAGTCCCTGGGATTAGAATATCTTGATAAAGTTAAGTAGCTATTTCACCATCTTTTTATGCAATTAATTTATTTCATTGATTGTCTCTATGATATGCAAACATGTTGTCTGATAAATTTGCTTTCATGTCTATGACAAACCTTTACATAGATTTTTATTGAAATATTCTTTGATCATATATATTTGTTTTAATAGGTTATGCTTAAGAGTTTATTTTTTGATAATCTATGTTTAACTTAATGTATGATGTTTAGAAGTTTCAATCTTTTATGAGGAGAAGCAGGTTTTGGCTTATTTTAATATAAGAAAAATTTACTCTTTTGATAGTCAAATTACCCAGATCAGAATATTGATTTGTCTCTGATCCGAGATAAATTGAAACAAAGTGTTAGAATTGATTGCATAAAAATTGGTTAAATTATTTGCTTAATGGGATCATGATATTCTTGTCCATTTCCATCATCATTATCATCAATCTTTTGTACTCTAGTTTTTATGTTTAAATTCTCATTTACATCTCAATCATTTTAGTTTATTGTTATAAAAGAAATCAGATTTTAATTAAATAAATCAAAAGTGCTCCTTGTAAGATCGACCTGTATTTGCTACTTTCATAACAATACAACTATTTTTTCCATCCAACATCAGCACTCTTCAATCCATCCAACACACGGATCCATCGTTCCGGACACTAGTAAGAACTTCTGCACATGCATTTCAAGAGAAACAATAGTCATCCCCCATTGAGTCCTATTTTTTCAGTTCTTGATGCAATTGTTAGAAGAGGGAGATTAATTGCAATTGCAGAGTGGATGTTAGCATGGGGAAGAATTCTAAGAGTCGGAAGTGCCTTTGATTCATGAGAATGAGAGGAATTGTATTTTGCGTGTTATGTTGGACATCTGGCTGGCGATCTACAAGGGGTTTCAACACATTGATTTTTTTTTTATTAATTTCTTGCAGGATCTGTTTTCTGTCTTCAGGATTTCTTGAATTAGGGGCACAGATCAATAGTTCAACACTAACACAGAAGAAAGGAAGAAGAAGACATATGAGAGGTGAAGCAATAGAAACAGTAATCAAGAGTTTCCAAGAAAAACGCTTATATATGGGAAGTAAAATTTCCAACAAACCTAAACGAGAGAAAAGAAATGATGTAGGGTTTTAAGGGTGGCGGGGGAGCATCAAACTCCTAGCGGCAAGTTCAATGCTCCCCAGTTAGATGAAAAAAAAAAAAACACCGTTGTGGTATGGGCCCACATGCGATCACTCCGGTGCACTCACACCTTGGGTGAGTTTTATGGTTTGGGGGTACCTTTACATTTTTTTTTGTAAGATCCTCTATTTTTAAAGAAGTTGATGGATTACGAAGGATTATTTATGGGTAAAAGCCAACTTTTTAAAAATAATTATAATTGGAGTCTCCTAGAAGATTTCTAGCACCAAAAGTCCTAAATTATTTGAACTTTCAAATATGGAATAAGAAGATATGAAATTCCCAAACGATTTAATATTTTTTACCTTTTATTTAAAATAATTATAATGAGAATCCGCTAGAAGAGTTCTAGCACCAGAAGTCCTAAATTATTTGAACTTCTAAAGATGGAAAAAGGATATAAAATTCCAAAATGATAGAATATTTTTTTTGGAATTTTGATTGTATAGCTGCGCTTTTACCTGCCCCAAAATAGTTTAAGTTCTAATATTTCTGGAAGAGTTGTTTGTACGATAAACATGCAATATCATGTGCCCTTAAAATATTGCATAGTGCAATATATGTAATGTAGAATAATTGTAATATATGGCACGAATAATTCTATGAGAAATATCTATCACATGACTCTAGAATATCGCATAAACTTTGATCATTAAGGGGCAAAGGCTAAGTCTAAGGCCTGCTGTACAGGTAAATTCCCATAAAATTTTTTTTTACTTCCTCATAAGAAATCAAGTCCAATTAAAACATGATAATTCTAAAGTGAGTTCGAATGAAAGCTCATGTTTGATAAGAAACCAAACCAGACTAGACAATCTTTTAGCTCAGCTTGGAAACGGATATCAAATTTGAACTCAAGTAGTCTAATATCACTAAGATATTGTTAGTGGTCTTTGGCCCCACTTATATGAGCATCACTGCAGCACTATTATATAGAGACAAAATTAGGTTAGCAAAATTCATTTCATATCCATGATTGGATAATTGACAGCATCTAATGAACTTGATTCTTCTTATAGATTGGTTAATCCTCAAGTCCTCTTGTAATGCTAGCAGGGGCCAATGGCTCTTCTTCTTCTATTTGGGTAAACTCGTGGAGACAAGTTTAGGCTAGCAAAATTCATTTCATAGCTAATTAGCTGACTGGATAATTGACAGCATCTAATGAACTTGATTCTTCTTATTGATTGGTTAATCCTGAAGTCCTCTTATTATGCTAGCAGGGCCAATGGCTCTTCTTCTTCTATTTGGGTAGAAGGGTCTTCTAATTTGAAAAGAAGCAGATAAATTGAGGAAGCTGTAGGATCGCTCCGTGCATAAAGGCACATTAATGCAGCAACATTTTTAAACAAAGGCACATTTTTAGTGGATAATTCAAGATCATGATAAGAGAATTGTCAAAAATTAATAAATACTAATAATTGCTAATTGAAACGAATCACAACAGCCGAGCTAGTCAGCTTTAAAAACCAGAAAAAAGAGGAAAGCTTTTCCAAAAATCTGAAAAACAAAGAACACAAGGTCCTTGATGTGTCACATTTCATTGGACGCCTCAACTCTTCTTTTTCCCACAATTCTTCGCCTTTGGGAATCCAAACTGAATGTGTGAAACGAAAATCTGGTTTTTGCTGCAGGATTTTTTCTTTTTTTAAAAAAAACTTACGACAGAAAAAGCATCATTGAAAATCTATGTGATTTTATCATCCTCAAGAGGAAGGGATTTGACCCACCCTATTTTTTCGCAGGTCCGTGTTAACTCTCCCAACCATAGTTTTTTTTTTCAGATGAATGACTTTCAGTTATTCACTCATTTTTCCTAATCACCTCAGCAATAGTTGAGGTAAGATTGGGTCCTTACCAGCGGCAATTTTGCTTGGCTATCCCAGGCCAGCCCCGAGGAAAGTGTGGCAAAGCCACAGCTTTGGGCCCCCTAAATCAAAGAGTGAAGCTGAGTCTTTAGCAACATATGAACTTGAAAATTGTGAGTTCTTGGTTGGCATGATTCCTTGGCATGATTTACTGATTACTGTTAATGCTGTTAGCAAGACCTTTCAAAAAGAAGATATGCATGTTGATGTTGCTATTGATCAATTAAAAGGTCTCTTTCATTTTTTTTTTTTTGAAGATTAAAGAGAAACTGGATTTGAGAAGGCCATGACTGAAGTTAAAAAATTTGCAGCTAAAATGAAAATTGAACCTATATTTCGTAAAAAACGTGTCATTTGCAGAAAAAAAAAACAGTTTGAGGAAAGTGTTAGTGAAGAGATAATACAATCAGCTGAAGAATCTTTCAAATTTAATTACTGCTTATATATAGAAGATAAAGCTCTTTCTTCACTTAAGAATATGTTTGATCAATTTTAGAGTTATGAAAAAAATTTTGGAGTTTTTTTTAATTTGAATAAGTTTAATTTTGCAAATAATGAATATTTGAAGACTTATGTGCCAACCTTGAAGATTTTTTAAAACATGATGGACTTTCGGATGTTGATGGGAGAGATTTATTTTCAGAATTCAATGTCTTGAAAGGAGTTATACCAAAAGAAACAAAAAGGCCAATTGAAGTACTGAATTGTTTGAAAGTGAGGGATGAATGTTTTTCGAATGTGTGGATTGCTTACAAAATATTGTTAACTATACCAGTTACAATTGTCTCTAGAGAAAGAAAATTTTCAAAGTTGAAGTTGATCAAATATTCTTACCTTCGATCGATTAAATCAAAAGAAAGATTGAATGGATTAGCTATGCTATCTATTGAGAAGGACTTGGTAGAGAAACTTAGATTATGCAAGTTTAATTAGTAATTTTGCTTATAAATATGCAAGAAGAGTAATGTTTAAGTGATAATTTTTGTAGTTGGTTCTTTTTTTTTTTTTGGTATCGTAGCTTTGGATTATGTATGATGGTTTTTCTTTCATTCTGTTTAAGTGAATTTTAATAATTATGTATGTAAAGGCGTGTGTTTAAATTTTGTATCGATACTTATAAATGATATAATATTTTGAATACTTACCGTTATATTTATAATTTTATATAAATATAGATTGAGGAGCCCAGCGTAGAACTTTACTTTAGACACCGAAATCGCAACCCTGGTAGAAGTTAGGTCAATGAGTGAAGAATAGGTCAACTTGGAGCATGAACTTTTCGAGAAACAAATCCATCCACTATTATATAATGGAACTCATGCTGCCTCTTTTAGAGAATTGACCATCCTAGTGTTTAATCAAAGATTTAGATCGCCATCTGTCATGGCGATTGTTGGCCAAGTGGGTCCAGACCAATTGGGTTCAGTGTCTTAGATGGTTTCCCTAATTATATTAGGAATTTTCTGTTTGTTAAACAGTAGTTTCTTAATAGGATTAAGACTTTCTTTTTATAAGAATAGAGTTCTTTGGAGATAAGGAAGTGATGATTATATATATGATATAATCTGTAACCTTAGACATATGCTCATATTCCTAGGCTGTGGATTTACAGATTGGAGGAGAATCTAGTGGAAATTGGTTTTCCGTAGACGTAAGCATCTTTTGCCGAACCACGTAAATCTCTGTCTTCTTATGTGGTTAATTGTTGATTTTGATTGCTTACGCACACACGTGCACAACAAGTGGTATCAGAGCTGGTTAGGGTCTCCTAGGCTTAGAGGTTGTGCGTGGAAGATCAACGGATTTGGAGAGCTCTGTTTTTTGGAAACAGAGAAGAGGAAAGTGCTGCCGTGCTCTCTGTTTGGCCACACACAAATCGGAAAAAGAAAGAGTGGGTTCTCGATTTTTGTTGGGTTTCGGCTACCAAAATTAGGCAGAAGAAGCCCAAAGAAGAGGAGCTCCCTAACGGCGCTATCATCGCCAGCCCACAACGCCGCCGCTGAGTGCAGTTGCTGCTATTGCGATCATCAACTGCTGGTCTTTGTTTTGCTGTCGCTGCTGCTCCACGTTCGGTTGCCATCGTCAACAGAATGCCGTTGCCTGAGCAGCCGCGAGCCAGCCGTTAGTCACCGAACCAGTCCGCTGTAGCAGACAAGGCAGGAAGAAAGGGGCAGCGTTCGGCTCCCTATTGTAGAATAGGGAAGGAGGTTGAAGAAGACACAGCCTGGGTTTTTTAGCCAGGTTAGTTTTGGTTCGAGTTAGGTCAGTTTGACTTGACTTGTAGTGTACAAGCCCAGCAGAACAGGTGTAGTTTATGGTTCGGGTCGGGTCAACCTGAACTTGTTTACAGAAGTCCAGCCTGCCAGAAGCGGAGGTATAGTCAAATGCCAGTTTGACCAAGATCGACGGTAGAATTTTTTTCTACGATATCTTGATCATCCAAAGTCCGATCGGAAATCTATTTGCGCCTATGGACTCGTTTCGAGTAGATCTACGTGTTTATGGAAGAAGATTGGCTATTTGACGGTCAATGGGGAGTTTGACCAAATCAGAGCGTAGAAAACCGTTTTTTGCGATATCGGAGCCATCCGGGATTGGATTTCAAATCCGTTTCTTCCAGCTTGCTCGTGTTGACGAGATCTACAACTTGGTACAGGAGTTAAGGTCAATGTTAGTTTTTTTTCCTCTTGCTTAATTTAATTAAGATAGAGAACAACATTATCAACACTACCATGGTTAAGCTCAACCATTCCAATTGGTTGATCTGAAAACCGAAGATGGAGGATATTCTCTATTGTAAAGATCTTTATGACCCCAATTAAAGGGGATAGTGCCTGACCAAAAGATATGCAAGATGCTGAATGGAACAAGTTGCATAGAAAAGTGATTAGTCACATCAGACAGTGGGTTGATAACAGTATATTTCATCATGTGTCTAATGAAACCAATGCGAATACCCTTTGGACAAAGCTAGAAGCAATGTATGATAAAAAGACCATGGCGAACAAAACCTTTTTTTATTAGAAAGCTTGTGAATATGAAATTCAAAGATGGTGGTCAGATCGAAGATCACATCAATGAGTTCAAAGTGTGGTAAATTAGTTAGCCACAATGAAGATGGTCCTTGATGATGTGATGCAAGCTTTGTCGGTTCTGAGTTCTTTGCCGGATACATGGGAGACATTGGTTGTTTTTGTGAGCAACTCTACTCTAGATAGTATGTTATCTATGAGTTAGGTTACCAGTAGTTTAAAGAATGAAGAAACTAGAAGGAAATCTGTAAAGACAGATAATATACAGGCCTTTATTATTGAGAACAGGGGGAAGAGTAAGAGTAGAGGACGAAAGAGGGGTCGTGCAAGTCTAGAAGTGAATCACAGACCAAGAAAAAGTTAGTGAAATGCTTTTTTTGTTTCAAGATGGGCCACATCAGGAAAAATTGTTTTCCGTTGAAGAAACAAAAAGGATCCAACAATGAGAAGAAGAATGACAGTGATAACACTACAGCTACTTTGAGAGAGGAAGTAGTGGTGCTCGGCGGCAGTGATGATAAGTGTTTGAGTGTTGTAGATAATCAGGTTGAGTAGGTTGTTGACACGTCAGCATCCTCCCATGCTACTCCTTGTAGGGAGATGTTCACGACGTACAAAACAGGTGACTTTGGTACTATGAACAGGGGGAACACAAGTTATTCAGAGATTGTCGGCATCGGTGATGTCTACATTAAAACTGATATTAGCTGCACAATGACATTGAAAGATGTGCACAATGATATAGCCGAATAAGACAGTGCTAAAAGGTGTCTGATTCAGCAAATATATATTAAAAAAAAGAAGGATTTGTGGATTCTGGATAATATTTATTTTAATTAAATTAATGCATAGATTTTATGAATGGTAAACTAATTATAGTTTAAAAACAATATGCAGAAGGAATAACATAATACTTTTTTTAAAAAGATACTAACATAATATGTTATTAGTCTTCCTTTAAGCAGTTAAATAACAAATCATTACTTAATTTAGATTTCAAAAGAAAAAAAATGTGGTAAAATATTGTAAATCCAAAATTACCATTTAAACTAGTATTTGAAAATTTCACTTTAGTTGTGAAAAATCTGACTCCAAAAAATGTGATTGGTATCAACATGTGATACATCGTTCATTTCAAAGAACCGTTTACATAGTTCACTTCAAAGAACTGTTTAGCAAATCACCCAAGACAATGAGATATTTACATCATCAATGA
Organism: Sextonia rubra; assembly: GCA_037013555.1. NCBI lineage: Eukaryota > Viridiplantae > Streptophyta > Magnoliopsida > Laurales > Lauraceae > Sextonia > Sextonia rubra. The sequence continues at coordinate 10,660,813 of JASUAD010000009.1, forward strand.
TGATTCAATCCAGTGGCAAGAATGTCACTCCAATATAAGTCATCCAAACTGTGACCCTATAGTTATCTAGTTGGATGATTGTAATATAGCCATGTGACTAGAAGCACCAAAAAAGTGAAAATAGACAGCTAGAAAGGTTCAGCATGATAGTTGGTGCCTAAAATTTTTCCAAATGGGGTGGATTTCACACTGTAATTTTTCTTCTTTTTTATGACATGAATATCACAGAGTCATTCACAATATATTTCATCTTCATACCCCACTCATTCTCATGAATTAGCAAGAATCTAAGTGGACCTCATAAAGATCCATCACATCATAGTTTTTTCTTCTTTTTTTCTTCCTTTAGCCAGTTATACCGGCCAGCATGGAAGACTCAAGCGGTAGAGCTCCCTATTGGAGTCGTGTGCCCCTGGTGACTACTACATATATATATATATATATATGTGGAAACCACCTATGATCGATCTACACCCTCCATAAACAACCCCCAACTCATTGGTAAATGTCCCAAACATGATGTCAATCACCTTCATCTTCAGTGTAGGATTTAATAACAAAATTTACAGAATGTTGAGAGACAGACAGGAGAAATTAAAAAACACACACCCGAAACCAACTTAACTAATAACTTGAACTTGAGCTTTGATCACAAGAGTGTCAGAGACAATAAAGCCCTCTGATACTTTTGTTAACTCCATAAATTTTTTCCAACCCCAATCATGCTCTTTCTTCCAGAATCGGTGCAATGTGTCTGCAAAATTTTCCTCAAGTGCATAAGCTACTTGGAAGTGTCAAAAGCAGACTGCATGTAAAATTACATAATATCACAAGTCAACCAACCAGAGTACTTAGATTTTTTTGGATCTTTATTCACCACAGCTATAGTAAACTGTGCAAAATGACTCCACCCTGTCAAATTTTAAAACAAATTTAAAACTGTGCAACATTAACAAGGAGAACTATGTATTTTCCCAATAAAATAAAAAGAAACAAGTGCATGGACGTAGACATCCTAAAATAGTTGAAAGATGATACAATACATGCATTACCTGGAAGAAGTTTGTCATGATTAGCAACACACACAAACAAAGAGAGATGGTTGCAGACATCACAACCTTGAGGATAGATTAAAATGTACCTGCACAAGATTGAGCTTGGTTTAATTAAATTTAAAATGAGAAGGTAAATAGATAATGCATATCTTGATGCATGCACCAATACACAATTAGATATAAGTATGTTTATGTTATTTTTCCTTTGAGAATATATATCTTCATCGGATTTCAGAGTTGGCTCAGGGCTCCTGTTCAGAATTGCTCTCTTAGTGCACAGTCTCACACATCAATAAAATCATTACAAAAAAATATATAACTTCATTGGAAAACTAAACGAGTGACTGCTTGAGTGGAACCCTCACCACACTGATGACCTCCTTTCATCCCTCCCTAGAAATTTCGAAGTGTTCCTCAACTATACCATCATCATCATCAAAGCCTTGTCCCAAGTATGTTGGGGTCGGCTACATAAATTTTGTTTTCCATTCTACCCTATCTTGAGCCAAATCCTCATAAAAGTTGCACTTCTTCAAATCAATTTTTACTACCCCCATCTATATCCTCTTCAGCCAACCCCTTCCCCCTTGGTAGGCCATCAATCTGCATAGCTAAACTTTTCCTTATTGGTATCGTTGCCAACCACCATTTGATATGCCCAAACCATCTCAAACAGGTTGATGCTACTCCTAAATGCTCTTGAAAACGCTCATTTCTAATTTTATTATTCCTAGTTTTACTACACATCCATCTCAATATTCTCATCTTTGCTGCATCCATTGTGTGCATATGTTGCTTCTTGATTGACCAACATTTTGCTCCATAGGTCATAGCGAATCTATCACTATCATATAAAATTTTTCCTTCAATCTTGTTTGAATTCATCGGTCACAAAGCATTCCAGAAGCAAGTCTCCACTTTAACCATCCAATTTTATCCTGTGTTTGACATCTGCATCAATCTCTCCATTCTTTTTAATTATTGATCCGAGATGAAGGAAAGAATCTCTTTGTGGCATCTCTTGGGCCTCAATTCTCACAATAATTTCAACTCTTTGTGCTCACGAAAATTGCAATCCATATATATATATTTGAATGATTACTATCCTTGAAAGAAAAGAGAAGTCAGTACAATCCATATATTCTATCTTCATACAACTTGTTTTAAAGCCATTAGTTTTTAAAGTCTCCCGTCATCACTCGAGTTTTGCACACACAACATCTATTGATTCATTCACCAACATTAAAACTTTTGCAAACAACATACACCAAGGTACATCCTCTTAAATATGAGCGGTTAATTCATCCAAAATCAATGCAAAGAGATAACAGCTTAGTGCTAACCCTTGATGCAAACCTATATGCATTAGGAACTCAAATGTCTCTCCATAAGTAGTTCTCATACTCATTACCGCTCATTCATACATGTCGTTAATAATTTCAATATAAACTTTTGGAACATTCCTTTTATTTAGAATCCACAAAATCAAATCTCGAGGTACCATGTCATAAGATTTTCAAGATAAATGAAGACCATATGCATATCTTTCCTCTTTGCTTAATATTTTTTCATTAATATCCCTCGACTACATGTTAACCCCAAATGCATGATTAAGTGGTTTGGTAAAATGCCAAGAATATTTAATCTTGTCATTTATTGCAGAAGTGGGGCAACACTACAACCTATGTGCATGACTTTATCCAATGTTACACCATATCAAGAATAGCCGCATACATTCAACAAATGACAAATTGACAATCAGACTGAAGTGCATACATATTCTGACTAATGGTTTTAACATCAAAGATTAGGAAGTGAACAAAAATATCCCACCCATTAATCAAATGCACAGATTTGAATATCTAAATAATTAATGGTCAAGAGTGATTTATTCCAATTATGCATAATATTCTGATTAAAGTTGAAGGGCAAATAAGTGGGTCCCACAAAAAAGATTGTAATGTGTGAACGAGTCAATATGCAAACACGTCCAAGGTAAAGAGCCCCATCTAATTCGATCTTGCAATAAAAATTGTGAAGCTTGCCTGCATTCATGCCAAATCATAAGTGGATATAAAGGGGACCATGTAAAGTAGTGGGGCAATTTCACCCAAAACAGAGCACCCTAACCATGTCATCAAGAGGTGTTGTCAAACATGCATTTTTTTCATGCCTGAAATAACATTGATAGGATGGACTGCTGGGGTGAAGTTGTAATCCAAACCCACATTATATGGTCTCCTTCAAATTCCCCTCCAATGATGTGGTATGCATCCACGCCTATAAATCTAACCCTGCCCATATGTAAATATATCATAAATTATAATAAAAAAAATCAGAGCTCTTTTCATCTTAAAATATTCAACCTGTGGGACCCACTTGGATCTGTACCAAACATGAGGTGATGGGGTGGGAAAGATCTAAGTGCAAATTAGAGGTGCACCAAAAATGGTCCCCATCAATCATCCTATCTCATAATTTACAAGCCTCAAAGTGCATTATTTATGATCCAATCCAACTGTGACTAGCAGTCAAATGAGTATCAATATCAGGTGATGGGGTGTAGATTAGGTTTACGGGCAAAACTTCTTTTAGCTAAAATGGGCTTCAATCTCTCTACATAAATTGGTTGCATAAAAGGATTATCTACAGGGAACAATTCCTTTCTTTATTGGGGGAAGAGCCGTACAGGGTTACCCATGGATTAGGGGTAACGAGAGAATACCCAGCCAAATCATCATAACCCTTGATTTAGGGCCTCAAAATTTTGAAGGTATATAAAGTGAAACATTGATCATGATTCAATCCAATGGTAGATACTAATCCAATGAGTATCAAAAGAATACATATTCATCATAGGTGGGCCCCACCAGAACTACCTGCATATTTCCTTTTGAGGATGTTAACTGCATATTTTCTTATATATACTCATGATCCCCCAAACCACAGTACACCTCTAATGGGTCCAAGCTGCTCATGCTCACATCATATTCACCATCTCCCTCCACATCTAGGTAACACCTATGATGAATCCAAACAAGTCCTCCCCCTCCAAAAAATAATAATAATAATAACACCACCACCACCACCACACCACACCCCCCCCCCCCCCCCCCCCCCCCCAACACAACAAAAACCCCCAACCACCCCGCCCCGCAAAATGTCTCTCCCAAGATGATGAAGGCACATCCAAACTAACACTAATCTAAGTAATACCCACTCATTGATTGATTGAATAAAAAAAACAGTTGAATGAAAAATTTATAAATAATAATAATAATAACAAACACTTGGTTAGAAGGAGTCACAATCAGAACCATGCACTTCAAAGCGATTAAGCTTCAAGGGTCTAAAACTAAAGAAAAGCTTCTTGTTATTATTATTTTTTTTCCAATCCTAATTAACAAATTTGTTCCCATTAACCCCTGTGATCAGCATGCATCCAGGTGGACCTACATGGGAAGCATGAGACATATATCACAATCCCATATATAGTGCAAAAGGCCTTTGTGGGGCATACCTAGAAACATGTCAATAACAAGGACCGTGGGGTAGGGAAGGATATGTGGATTGGTATAACTACAATCATATGGTCCTAACCCTTGAATGCAACGCCTCAAAAATTGAGTGATTCTAAAAAGTGCAATATTTTTGTCATAAAAATTCAAACGTATAAGAAGCGTTAATTTGGTGTCCAAATGGATTGGTTTGAAAATCAATGAGCTAGTAGTCGTAGAATATTATTCCCATATAGTCATTGTGAACAGTGAAGAGACCTTCAGATGCCTACGAATTCATGAGAGTACTTTTTATCCATGTAAATAAGAAAAAATATACAGTCAGCATCAAAAGATTGAAGAAATGTAAATGCTAGAGTTAAGACCAGAAATGCAAGGATCTCATACCATTTGTAGCCGCCAACCTCAAATGCATTGCTTCGTAGTTCTCTCTTGTTGATTTGTGAAAATTTTTCTATCTTCCATGTGAATTTTCCATATAGTTCGGAAGGTTTAGCCCCTGTAGAATCATTGAGACCACTCATAGTGTAAATAACATTATTATTTACAATGATTAAATGCTTGACAAGTTTGCTTTGCTAAATTTGAATTGCTAGGACCTAGTTTGGCTTCCCAACATCTTCCACTACCAAATTGAGAAAACAATGCCATAATACCAAGCAATACCAATATTTATACAATCAGAATAGGTTAGAAAGTGAATAGTTAAACTGAAATTTGTACAAATTTGGTATGCATATGAATTTGAATACAATCAAGAAAAAGCATTATTCATTCAGATCTTTTCAGTCTTGAAATTGAAACGTATAGAGGAAATTCAATCTGAATAAACCACTCAACTGAACATAAACTAATGACAACTAAAACCAAAATGTAAAAGCATATTGGTGCCACTTAAATTGTGGAGATTAACTATCTATTTCTTTGTTCAGTATATACTCACCCCCCACCCCACCCCAACCCCCCGCCCCCACTACCCAAGTCGCATAACCATTAGTACTTGACCCAGAGATCAATACCAAGCTGTTTCTATTGAGAGGAAGGTATCTCACCACTTGAACTACTAATGGATTGGCAAGTGACCAAGCGGTTAAAACTAGTACTTTCTCCTCCCACTCCCTACACCTTTCGTGGCACCCCTAGTAGGAAGGAACCAAAAAGATTCCTCATCTCAAATCACATGAGACTTCGAAGGAATCCCCTCATCAACCAAAAAATATACATTTTTTTGTTAGACTATATCAGTTAGACTCATATGCATAGTTGTCAATTCCGTTCCGGTTTGACCCTGTAGTGGAACGTTTCAGCATTTCGGTTAATTTTGGTATTCCGTTCCAGAAAAGACACATTTGAAAAATAAAAATATATATTTATATAAAAGAATACTTGAGTTTGAACAAAGAGTTGAATGCTAAAATAATACTAAAAATGCATAATTGCATCACTTAAATTAAACTACACTCTAAAATTGATCAATTTCTAGTTTGCAATTAAACTAAACTCTACAATTGATCACTTTCTAGTTTTTACCACATATAAATGGAAGTATGAAACCTTTGCTAGAATGAGGCAGAATTGATTTGGAATTGGAACCGGAGGTGGGACTGGAACGACCAGAATGGGCTGGAATTGGGACCGCAAACTTTTAGGGTGGCATTCCGTCCCGCCCAAGGCCAATTCTGAAATGGAACGGAATTGACAACTATGCTCATATGAAGTGACACACTAGCAAATACAACTGACTTGTTAGACAATGGGGTGTATTTTTTTTTTCAAGGGAAAAAAATAGCAAATATATAAACATATTTCAACTTGTATTAGCGCGGGTCAGACCACATTTACCATGTTCCATAAGCAGGCCCATGTCAGAATGTATAACCATGATATTCCAGAGCAGACAATACACACCAGAACATGTTATCTTTGGGCTGATATTAAACTCTTAATTTTGAATCATAATGCAAATTCTCACTGTAGGAATCACCACTTAATCCAAGTTCCATCTTGGCAACTGATTTCCCTTTTCACAATTCACAAAACTGGTCATGACTATAATGTGTCATTGCATAATGTGTCAAAATCTATTTAACAACCATAACGTGAAAACTGATGTTATGTTCCACGTCAACCACCTCCCTATGTACCAGCAAGCCCTATGAAGTCAACTCAACACATGTAACTGGAGGAGGAGATGCGACAACACTGTAATTGCTCAATAGTGTTTATATACCATAACGACGGTTATCAGTCACAGTGTAAAGGGATGGAAAGGTATATGTATGACCAAGGTGTCCTCTGCTAAATTTTAACCCTTGGTTATCGGGCTTCACAAACATGGCAATAAGAAATGACTGTCACAATAAACTTGAAGCGGGGGAGAGAGTACCGCAATCATCTTCACTGTCAGTGTCCCAGTAAGGGGGTGAAGTAGAGGGGGTTCCATTTTCCACCTGTTCACTGGACCGCCATTCTGACAAGGAATCGCCAGACTGGCACCACTGTCCACTTGAGATTCCCTCTGAAGACCTACCAGCTACATTATCCTCGCTCAAACTCCCAGCCATTGTCCAATTCAACAATACTCCCTAAAAGCCTCGACCTGCTCCAATCTCAATATGCAAAATGAAATATTAAATTAACTCGAGAAAGGTCAATAATCAAACAGCCATTACTCTGAAGTCATAAACAGGTGCATCTTGTCAAAACCAACAGGCCATGGCAGAAATAAACACCATGCAGAAATGTCCCAATGACCTACCAATCTGACACAAAATAAGAAATCCAAAGAACATAAGAGACGTGGCATGGTTTGAAGGTCCTCACTGTCACAAACAATGAGATTGCCAATGTGCCTCAGCTTTCTTTTCCAAAATAAGTAAATAAATAAATAAATCAGCATCTTCATTTCCTCCTTAAAATGTTTACAGATCCCAAAATAAACGGCAGGAAAGGGGAAGAATTGTCATCATAGCAAAAGCAACCCCATCAAAAAATAAGCTTCGTAGCTGGAAGCTCACACTAAATATGAATTCCCGAAACTCACATCCAAAACAAGTGTTAAAAGAAAATGTAACAAGAACGGTATAGAACGCAAAACAATGGCCCATAAAAAAACTCAATTGCAAACAAACTCGCACCCAATTCGACATCCATCGCTGTTATGGAATAGAAAAATAACAAAATACAATTGAAAGGCGAATTTAAGAAACCCGACACTCAAAAGCCAAATTCCTGACAGTTGAGGCTAAACTGCTCTGGATGATTACAATTGAGGCAGCAGCTGCATCACTGGAGATTTTAATAAAATAAAATAGAGAGCGAGGAGAAGAAGAAGAACAACAACAACAACAGCAGCAACAGCAACAGCAAAAATGACTTATCTAGTAACTGTGCCACAGGGCCATATCATGGGCAATTGTTACTAAGCCGTTCACAAGGCAATCGCCACTAAGATCTTAGAAGGAGTATTGGATGCCCTTTTTGGATTGTTGTTGGGAAAGAGGTGCAACAAAACAACCAAGCCAGATCCTGTTATTCCAAGGATGACTCATCCGTGTCTACTAGTGAGATGATACTATTCGTAATGTTTGATTGGGATCCATGAAGCAAAAAAGTTTTATCTTAGCCCACTCATCACTAAGGATGATTCTGCAATGAACATTAGGGTTATGAGCCAATCCCAGGGAGATGTTTAATATGTTAAATAAGCTTAATGATGTTGCCCTTGAGATTCAGGTTTCCTAATTTCATATAGATTTGTAGATGCCCTAGCTATCATCAGCTCATCTATCTGTTCTGTGTCAGCTTAGCTGTGACCTCTGTAGTACTATGCACTTGTTCATTGGATCTTCATACTCTTTGGGGTATTGGTATATTGTATCTACCTCCACCTGGCATGTTGGTGGAGCATTTTGAGACTGTTAAGGCTGTAGTGTCCTTCATTTCATATTGAAATTAATTAATTAATTAATTAATAATAATAATAACTAAAAGCACCATCAGTAAAACAAATTCTCAAATAACCCACTTCCACACCCACCTCAAATATGTGGAACATACCCAAGTCCATAAACGCAACCATTGAAACCCAACTAAAATAAGAAAACATATCTCTATGGAACATCATGGGAAAAATACAATCAAATACCAAAAACCCAGTTTCAGAAGCACTGCAATTCCAAACAAAAATAACAAAAAACACCCATCAGGCCATCACTCCATCATCATCATCATCATCATCATCATCACTCCATAATGCAAACATAAAATAAAATCAGAAAACAAATTGCAAGATAGTCTCCTATCAAAAAATGAATCTTAGAGAAACCCACATCCAAAAGGCATTCATCTTATAGAAAAATAACAAACATAAGCATAAATATATATCTATATATAAACAAAAGACAACCCAAACCCAAAAAAACCAATTCCTAAAAAACCCACATCCAAAAAATCCTAAACCTTGACCCCCACACAAGAAGTTTGCAAGCCCAGCCCCCCACACACCACCCCTCCCCCTCCAACAACAACAACAAAAAAAAAAAAAAAAAAAAAAAGACCCACATCTAAAATCAATCAATTGAAATGCAAACAGACAGCATGGAAAAAGAGCAGCCTAGGTTTACAGGGATCTGAAAAAAAATTTACCCGAAAAAGATGGGCAGTGGGTGGGGGAGGCTCAGTTTATGAATGGCTGAAGGAAGTCGATTCCGTCTATGACGAGTGGCGAGAGGCGATGGTCGGTTTGGAAAGGGAGGCGGGCTACAGCAGCCGGGCAAGCAACAGGCACAACAAAGAAGGTGTGTATGTGAATATGATGTATTCTTAACATACCAAAATGGTAAAAAAAAAAAAAAAACATACATACATACATGCATACTCTGCTGCCACCTCTTTGTCCACCCACATGGGCCCACACCCAACCCACTGTGCACCAGAAGTCTGGATGCTCACAACGTCATCTGACCTAATGGGCTCTATCTAGAAAAGGTGGTTCCAAGTGGGTCGGTCAGTGAACCAAAACTAGCAAATGCCCCCTGTTTTAAGCCGTCTTGCTCGAGAGGACTAGGTAAGAATAATGTTGATGGTAGGAATTACTATGAATGATTCTATAAATAATCATAGTACACTCTTGGATGACTCGTAAGTAATAACTATGAAGTTTGGCCTGAAAACCAATCAACGTATCCAATGCGTGGACTAATGCTAAAATCACGAGTGTAATTGATTCTCATGCAGTGTAATTGATTCACGTATATAGGAGAAAATTTTGCAAAGTTTGAGATGCATGGCGCGTTTTCTTACACGATTGGTGGCAATGGTTTTCCATTGTTGCACCTTATTGAACCTTTCATCTCGAGCTGTCAAAGGATCGGAGCTTGGGCTTAGGGATTTTTGTATATTTCCATTTTCTTCTCTTATTTATTATCAATTGTCATTAGAACATTGAGAATTTGTATAGCATGTTTTGACTGACAACATGTGTGTATTAAGTTGTTGTTGGCTGGCTACCTATTCAGGGCATATGTGAGTAATGCCGACCCAGGATTTTCTCTCGGCGGGGAGTTTCTTTTAAAAAGGAATTTGAGAAAGAACTAGTTATTACATTCTATTTTAAAAATATTATTATATTATAATGGGCACAAAAAGTTAAAAGACTAATTATTATATTATACCCCAAAAATATTTAATAAATAGTTTAAATTGCTATTTATATACAGCAAAGTTTTCAAAAACGGATACAAAAGACTATAACATAATTGCAAATTGCATAATTTGTAATAATTCTTTTTTGTTATGTCGACCAACTTGTCAATAATAATATTTTCAATCTAAAAACCAAGGGATTAATCCATAGGTGAGTGTGTGAAATCAATGCCAACACTACTCTGCTATGAGTGTGTTAGCTATAATTTTAGCAGTTGTACTCATGCATACATGATTATAATTTAAAAAGTCAAAGTAAATAATTTTATAGATCATAATATGGGGTTGACATTTATTAAGAGTATTCATCTTTGGCCCGTTGTTTAGAGCTCAAATCCTTCTAAAACTTTAAGAAAACTACTAATCTTGATGAAACCTTTGTCATGTAATTAACATAAAAAAAACCTTTTAAGCACTTTTATTTATAGTAACCCACATGAAGTTTCTTACTTACGAGTTAAATTAGATGAATCAAATAAGGTTTAATTTAATCCATATTATAAATTAAAATATCATGAGTTGAGAGAAAATAAAAAAAACCTGCATAGCGTCATAAGAATCACATGTTTAATAAACTATTAAGCTATACTTATAGATGGGTCAATTTTACAAAAACATGCTCATTTTATGTACGGGGAATAAACCCCACAATTTTCAGAAAGCAGTCAAACTCATTATAAAGGGACTCCGCATTAACTGCAAGAGCAATTCTACAGATTCCAAACCTCTACTTTCCTGCGTATCAAAGTTAAGGGACTTCAATTAATGTTATTTTAACCATGCCCTTTATGCACCTCATTGTGGATGGATTTCTTTAACTGGTCGAAAGATTTATGGAGCACTTTGAAACAGCCTGGGCCATGGAGATACAAGAATCCCGGCACGAATCTGCAAGAACAAAAACATCTCTAGCATTTGGGTTGTTTTGAAGAAGAGGAACAGGGAAATGAGCGTCAGTGTCAAAACTGCATCACACAATGGGCAGCCATTGAGTGGGAGGGAGGATGATGTGTATGGAGTGCACAAGTGGACATCGTTTGAAATAGGAACGTTTGAGGGAGGTGGTAGCTGTTATAGCTTAGCCCCTTTATTGCATTTCCTGGTACAATCGCTAGGCATTGCAATTGTCAATAGCTTCAAAAATAAATTCTTTCAATGCCAGAGCTAGTTAGCCTATACAACAATCTAATAAGAATTTGATACCAAAATATGATGATAACCAAAACTTCAGAAAATAAGTGTAGGCACCTGATGTGATTTTAAAAGATCACACTGCTGCCAATAACTGTTTTTTTTCTTTTTTCCTGATGGGTAACTGGTTGAGGATGAACCCACTAACGATGGCAGATTTAATTAATAATAAACAATGGATTTTAAAAAAAGAAAGAAAAAGAACAACTCATGGGGGCAAATGTTCAAAATAAATCTTCAACAGAATCAATGACATAAAAGATGAAGGAAATCCCGTTCAAACATGTACTTTACAACAGACACAAGGGATACATGTCAATCTTGAGAATCACACTAGTACGTCACAAAATGGCAATTCCTTCATCCCTCTCATTGAAATAACCAGGAGAGAGAGAAAAAAAAGAAAGAATTAAACTCTCTCTCTCTCTCTCTCTCTCTCTTTTGGTAACATGACTCAAACCATAACCTCATCCTTGCAACAAGAAGCACCTTCCATCTATGCTGTGGGAACCTATTAGAGATTCCTGAAAATATCTAAACAAGCTCTGGTTCCTGAAAATGAAAATATAAAGAATTGGAAAAGTGATACAAACATTTCAGAGATTCTGAGGGATCTTAAATCAGATGCATTTGCCAAACTGCAAGCAGTCGAACATCAAGTTCAAGGTTATATGGTGAGAAAAGAAGCCAACCTTTTGACTGCAGCGAAGGCCCCTATGGCCAATATATACTTGGAGTTGCTTCTGGATAGATTTCACAAACAACCTACAAATCATCTCTCTCAAATCAGAATCGTGATTTCGTATAGTTTTCACCTCCCTGTCCACATGCACAACAGCAAGAATTAGAAATTCCATTAGATTTTTTTCGGCTTACTGGTCTGGAAGGATACTATCAACCTAGGGGCCTAGGGATGTGATAACAATGTGCCAACACCACTCAACTATGATGAAGTTCCACGATATTTTTATGGAAATGATTCCTTTATTGAAGAGGAACCAAATACAAATTCCAGGAAACCAATAATATCTACTTCAAGATGCAATCTAGATGAGGATGATGCTAAGGCCTGGAAACTTCATCATCCAGCGCATAATAGAATCGTGGATAAGCACAAACCACATTATATTAAACATCAAGATGAAACTAAACTTACATAAAATGCACAATCTTCTGCACGTGATCCAAACTCAAGTCTATGTAATGCATGTCTGCATTTCAGCTACTTGTTCTTTATACTCCAAACCTGGGAACTGACCGATATCATGGCCATCAATTGGTTGAAACTCACTGTGTAAACCAAGAGCAAACTCATCTGGCTGTGCTCCCCCACTTTGCAGATAATCTGCAATCTGCATTGTAAAGACCAGTCAGACTATTAGGGTGAGAAGACTGAAGAATATGTGACATCATCCATCACCCATCACCCCGGTTATTTTTTCCCTTTAATAAGGTGGAAGAGTAATAAAGATACTAGAAGTAAATCAGGGATTAAAAATTGCCCGAATCTAAATCGGCTCAGATGCAAACGACACTTTGTCACATGGACTCGATTGTCTCAATTAACTCAACTGAGCTTCGTTGTAACATGGCCAAGTCAACTCGGACAAGGTGGCAATCAAGTCAGAGAAGGATACTAAGATGTAATACCATGAAGTAACGTAATCTGATCATGCAAAAAAAAAAAAAAAACCATTATGTGATACAAAATAGTACAATGTCAAGATAATGTTAGAACCATCTAAATGTGCAGCAGTTGGCCATTTGAAGAACCAATTGAAGACTTTGAAATATAAATCTCTTTAACCTAAACACAAGCAGTAGAACTAAATCTCAATTGTCAATAACATTTATGCACCCATGAAAAGGACCCTTCATAACAACTTGAAAACATTCATTTGCTTATGCAACTTCAGGGACATCTTGTTGCTATGCAAGACATTTCATGCAGAATTTTCCATAATAAAGAAAATGTATCTCAATTTGCAAATTGGAAAATTCTAAATACACAAACCAAAGTACTTGTTTTGTCAATTTGCAGATTTCTGATTCCTAAATTTATACCAGAACAAACTCCAACAGAGGTGCTCTGGCAGAATGGTCATTATCAGCACCTCTCACTGCAGTGACTTGAATTTTGTTTTTCCTGGTCACTGTATCCTTCCAAAAAGTGGCGCCTGCTTGATTTTTAATGACACACCACTCAAGCAAAATCCAAATCAAATAACTTCCGAACCAAGGATCAAAATAGTGTTTAGGCAAGTGTCGCACTAGATGTGTGTGCGTGTGTTTAGTGAGTTGGAACCATATAAAGGTAGAGGCAACTTTAGGTAAAGAAGAATAGGAGAAACAGTGTTATAAATTAAAACTACTTGGCCCTACTAGATTTTAGACTGTAATGTTGTTATTTTCACAATAGTGTAGTAACCTCGACTGCTAGTCTGTTAATGCCGATAATGCGGCCACTACACTATTTTGAACCATGTTCCCAAGCATAATTATTGTGGTTAATCAGCCATATAAACTTGACTTTCAAGCACCCAAAATTATAACCTATTCTTCAAAAAAGAATTCTTGTTTCCAAAATCAACTTGCACTAAACACACTTCTCTCAAGGAATTCTCAATTTTCAATCTAAAAAAAAAATTATTAGAGTGCCAGTCATGACTAAAAAATAATTAGATAAACCTCTTAAAAAGGATAAGACAGTACTGTGTCACACTAGTTTCCATGTTGCTATTGGACTTTTGTTTTATCACAATAAAATTTTTGGCTTTGGTCCATTCTAAAAGTGTGCTGACCTTCAATTTCAGTCCCCAGGTTATTTTGACAAAAAATGCTTTTGTTGAAGATGACTACATGAGCATTTCACAAGCTATGAAGCACGGAGACGAACACGGAATATGGATACGACACGACACGGACATGGCAATACAGCAAATCCTTAAAAAGTAGGATACGAACACGGCTAGGACACGGCAAATAATAAATATATATATTTATATATAATCATAAAAATTAAAGAATAGTTATATTTTTAGCAAAATTAAAAAGCATAATGTCACAATTAACAAAGAAAAAACATAACTAACACTAAAAAAACAGTAGCAACTCAGCAGTCCCATTTAAAAAAAAAAAACAGCAACAGCACAGCAGTCCCATTTAAAAAAAACAACAACAGCACAGCAGACCCATAACAGTAGCAGCAATTCAAAAAAAAAAAAAAAAAAAAAGAAAGAAAACAGCACTAGTAGCAGCACAACAGCAGCAGCAAAGCTGTCCCATGGGAAAAAAAAAATTAGCGGCACTGAAAGAAAAAAAAATAAACAAAGAAAACAGCAACAGCACAAGCATCCCATGGAAAAAAAAAACAACGGCACTAAAAAAAAAATAGCAGCACTTAAAAAAAAAATAGCAGTAGCACAGCAGTCCCATTTAAAAAAAAAAAAAACAGCAACAGCACAGCAGTCTCATAACAGTAGCAATTCGAAAAAAAAAAGAAGAAAGACAACAGCACCAATAGCAGCACAGCAGCAGCAGCAAAGCTGTCCCTTGGGGAAAAAAAATAGCAGCACTGAAAAAAAAAAAATAAAGAAAGAAAACAGCAACAGTACAGGCATCCCATGGAAAAAAAAAAAACAGCAGTAGCACTGAAGAAAAACAGCAGCAGCAGTACTTCGAAAAAAATAGATCTTCCTCAAGCATTTTGAAAAAAGTAGATCTTCCTCATGCTTAACAGCAGCAGTATTTCAGATGGAAGAAAAAAGTAAACAAGAAAACAGCAGTTCGAAAAACAAAAAAAGAAGAAAGAAAGCAGCAGCAGCACAGCAGTACTTCGAAAAACAAAAAGAAAGAAAATAGCATAGCACAGCAACACTGGAGGAAAAAAAAAAGTAGCAACCAAAAAAAAAAAAAAACAGTACTTGTTCTTCCTCCTCCTCCTTGTTCTTCTTCCACACGCAGGCGTAGATCTTCCTCACGCTTCTTCCACGCTCAGATCTTTCTCAAGCACGGATCTTCCACGTGCAGGCGTCCTCACGCTCTCTTCTTTTTCTTCGTTTCACCACTGGCGGCGATTCCCCCTTTCCTCTTCTTTTTCTCCGTCTCCCAGCAACGTTTCCCCTTTTGATTTTGGAAACGAAGAGTGAATGAAAGGAGACATTAGGGTTATAAATTAGAACAGATTACACTTACTCCCTTCCGCTCTTTTTTTTTAATTTTAACCCAAGTTGAGCATATTTTAATTATATTTCAGTCCCGCCGTGTCCAAAACGTGTCCGAGCCGTGTCCTGCCGTGTCCACCCCGTATTCGAGCCGTGTCCGAAATTTAAAAAATTCAAAAAAAATCCAGGACACGTTTTTGGCGTGTCGAACACGTGTCCCGGCGTGTCGGAGATGTGTTCGTGTCCGACACGTGTCCAACACTGATATGGGGGCCATTTTGAAGTGTTCGTGCTTCATAGTTCACAAGAGTATGCCATTTTCCCCCAGCAGGACACTTAAAGACATCAACAAATATAAAGAGCTCAAGGCATATTCAGTTACGACGGACACTTACATGATCGGCTAGAGCCATGCCGCTTAAGGCTGAAGCCTCCAAACTTGACCCAAGTAGCCAATCACCACAAATTCCAGCACGTCCGAGAGGATCAAAGATGCAGGGGACACCTGGAGTATTAGTTGGAAGAGCTGCACCCCTGCATGCTCCAAGGCATGGGAAACAACCAATCCTTAAGCATCCACATTCCATAACCAAGATGTAATTAACAGCAATTGTGAAGAGGAGTGTGAATTGCACACCATAACTGGACTCGTGTATAAAAGGGTCGCTGGAGTGATCCCTGTGAAAATCCGAGAGCCATCTCAACACCCTCAAGCATGCCTGCCTTTACTTTCTCTGCTCTGATATTTGGGATGTATTCCTGATGAAAGACCAGGATTAGTCTAATATTACAGGGAAAACAATACTCACTGCAACCAGATCCTGAGTCGTGCTATAGGGTCATGTTATTAAATGGAATGGAAATTTGATGCAGTGCAGACTGAGGCCAAGCCCATGGATCCATTGGACCAAAGCCAAGCAATCCCTTATTGGCTGTGTTAGAGTTGAGTTGATTTCTAAGTTGTATCTCCCTATTTTTTTTATAACAGCATCCATCTCTTACATCAACACATGATTTATCAGTGTGTTGATACTATTTTAATGATTATGTCATAATTTTCACAATTATAAGTGATGTTTGAAAAGTGATCAGTCTGATATCTCAAAATCAGTCTGTTCACAGATTTACATAATGATAATGTCATAGTTTTCACAATTTTATGTGATATTTGAAAAGTGATGAGTTGCATCTATATCCAGATCTGGGCATGATTAGCCTAACAACCTAAAATCATTCAGCTCACAAAAACACAAAGAAAATTATAGACTTTTCCATTCATAAAGCATAACAAAAGTATCATGAATTTAGAACCTCATCTAACTTTGACAAAGAAATAAGACTACACTTAACCAACCTGTGGAACTTTGTTTCTTTCTGCATAAGCAGCAGTGCTGAAAAAGGTCCAACACTGAGGCCCCTTACTCTGAGAAGGGAAAAGTTTCTTTGTGTTGTTTGCCATCCATGAAACAGAATCTACCCCTTTAACAAAAGCTCCCTCAAAAGAAGTTCCTGACATGCTACTAGGCACTAGTAAAGGATCTTCAAATGCAGCAAGAAGAGCCCATATAGAACTCAACTCCAGCCTCTACAAACAACAGGAAGCTCTTTAAAATCATCGAACATGGTTTAAGGAAATCCTCTACAAACAACAGGAAGCTCTTTAAAATCATCGAACATGGTTTAAGGAAATAAACTTAAGTACATATATGCATTTAAACCTTAGGTGTTTTATACCTTCATCTGTTTCGCAATCAGTGGTAAACCAGATGAACCAAGCAAGCGGTTTGCACATTTTCCTAACAAGAACAAGAAGGCAAACCATCCAGTTTCTATCAATAATATAAATCACAAAACCTCCTAGGCACATCATTACACTACTTATAATTATCTGATGTATGATAAGCAATAAAACATTAGAGATCACTAATTTGAGCTTGTGCAAACAAACAAAGTTAAGACTGCATACCATTGATGCTTATTGACATTCAGGATACCAACTGAATATCATTCAAGCACCATTCTTAGAATAAAATTGGGTGGAAAAAGGCTTACATTTTGAATTTCTAACAAGTGGCAGAAAGTAATTTGAGACAAAGGATTAACAAAGGACATGAAAAAAAAAAAAGTGAAATAAAGATGAATATTTATTCACAATTATTTGCTCTAACTAATAAATTCACAAAAAAATAATAAAATAATAAAAATAATACAAAATTTGCATAGAAAGTCAACAGATGATGTACTTACCATTATGTGCAATAACGATTGCATCAAACTGGCCACGGGGTTTTCCATTCTCACTTAAGTGCCACATTCCATTAAATGGCTCAAGTGCACTTATCCAGCAAGGCCTCACCACATTAACCATTTCAGTCTACAATAATGGACAAGCTTACATTTAGCAAAAGCAGAACATTATATTAAAATCAGCCACTGCCACAGGTCAAACATGGTTAATAGTCGTAAAAATAAAATGAAATAAAAGATAATGGGCAAAAGAGTTGAACAGATTTCAGATACTAAAATCTGTTCAGGACCCTCTAAATAAGAAATCTGGACCATTGATTCCCTCAATGCAACACAGCAATCAAGATGAATGAGATTTGAATGCAACTTGGATTAGACCAAATCAAACCTTCATGGCTCAACCCAACCAAAAATGAACCTTGGGTCGTGCTCACTTGGGCTCGGATCAAGCTTGGGCCTGAATTTTGAAACCTGCATGGAACTCACGTTCAGGCTTTGGGTACCTGAGATAGACTGATTACATTGACTAAACGTTATAACCATTGAAAAGCAAACCAGATCAAAACGATTTGGATACTTAACCAACCTGAGTCAACTCGGCTCAACATGAATTGCACACTGTTAGGAACTTGCAAATGGCATCGGATAGTTACAGGTTGCATTAGAACCAGATTCGAGTTTGGGTTTACCTACAAACAATTTGGATTGGGGTTGGGCATCTACCATGATCGCATTGGTGTCTAATCAGAAGGCAAGCCCTTAGAAATTCCAACTCCACATGAATGAAATCCAGGTTTTAATTTGTCATTCATAGATCAGCCAACTCCATGGCATATGTTTTAGCTAACCAAGAGGAACACAGGATGTAATCTTGGGAGGGCATTATTTGCAATTGAGGAGTTGGTGGAGGTACAGCACTCATGTACCTTTTTTATTCCTCCCTGCACTCTCGCCTTATAATTTTCTCCTTTTAATGAAAGTTGTTTTTTAACCGATTAAAAAATGGATTGGCCTTGGGTTGAGACAATACCCAACCTGACTTGCCAGTCACACCCCTAAGTGAGATAGTGGAAACAGTAAAAAATGTTGAACGTCATCTCTGGTGTTTGAGTTCAAGTTAAATGAGTTGACAAATAATGTGTGACATATTCAGGAAGACAAATCCTGACTATGGTGAACCCAAACTGCCCCCAACCTTCAATCAAAGAGTCAATTAAATGTAAATTGGGGAGAAAGAAGACTCCCTTACCTTGATCACAAAATCAACCATTCAACTCAAATCCACTGGGGAGGTAACTCAAAACCAAGGAGAAGGGATGGAAATTTTCACACAGAATGGTTTATAGATGAAAAAAAAATATCATAAACAAGCCTCATGTAGATGTTCCATTACATGCCTCTAGCTGCAAAAGAGATGTAATTAGGATGTTCATCTCTTTCAAAGACAAGCATCATTACAGAAAACAGCAAGTCCAAAGACAGTAAACATCTGAATATTTCAACATTGACCTCTTCCTATTTCAATATAGATCCTTCTTCATTCATCAATACAAAATCAAAACGAATACTATAGAAAAAAATGGGGGAAAAATATAAATGTAGCAAAAGGCATGAACCTTAGACAAGATTGAATCAGCAAGGGGGCGCATCCCGCTCACACCTATGTATCTTGGTGAAGATGAAACCATCGGTTTGAAATGACCACCTGCTTCAAGTTCTCCAATTGGCCCACACCATTCTCGAACCAGACCCCTCTCAATCCATCCATCAACCAGCTTGCCAAACCTAGAATCACTCACTGTGAAGAACTGAGCTGCATGGTCAAAGATCAACGGCTGAGGATCTATTATTCTTGTTCCCATTCTCCCTCCCAGTCCATGCACACCCTTAAAAAATAATAAACAATCCAAACAAAGCATTTTATTTGTCATGCAACTCAAAAACGTTTATAATTTTAAAACTAGAACATACCTACCAAACCCAATACATCATCCACATGTAAAAATAAAATAGGCTGATGATTTCAAGAATGAGAATACCCAATATATCTCCTGATCTGACAAGCATGTAAGCAATATGCACACAGCACACTCACTGCTGGATTAAAACACTATACTTCACACTTGTTTTTGCATTCATTCTTTGGGCCTCCAAAAGCCAAAGATATTATAATCCAATCAGGGTGATTGTCGTAGGACCCCAATTCCCAAATCCATGTATGGCAATCCATACCCAATCCCTTTTTGTGGTGGCCCTGTGTGAGTCTCACCACAATGTGTCACATGTAGGGAAATGCCTCATTATTCTCTCCGTAGAGAGGAAGTATACTCTTAAAACTGCATGGAGGAGTCCCAAACCCACCAGCCTAACTTGACCAGATAGTGACTTGAAGTGGGAATAACTTGACACACCCACTCCTAGAAAAAATCCAAACATGTAGATCCAACTTATATTTGGCCGTTAATTCTTCAAAGAAAAACTCCTCAATGGCAATGACACAAACACAAACAGATATACCATTTACCAAAGAAGGCATCTTTCTACCTCACAGTCAATACAACAACAACAACAACGACTAATCATCAGATTCCAGCAGAAAACGAAAACTGGAGAAGGGTTTCAATCTACTCTCCGGGAAGTGCTTTTCGCCTAATAAAACGAAACCCCAGAAAATGCGAAAACCGGAACACCAACAAAACCATTCTCTTTCCGTTGGAAACCATATTCTAACAAAAAAACCCTAAAATTTCAAGGAGAAGAAGAAGAAGAAGAAGAAGAAGAAGAATTCAGGAGATTGAACGAACCGTGTCAAAGACCGTGGATCGAATGCCCCTTTTCTCGAGCCCGAGTGCGCAGAGCAGACCCGACATGCCTCCGCCAATGATGGCGACGAGGGGGTCATTGGAAACGGGAGTGTTGAAGATGAGCCGCTCTTGGGAGAAGCTTTTCTTGATGGCGGACCTTCTAGAAGGCCTTCTCCTAGGGTTCTTGGAGCTCTTGCCCTGGCTGTTGCTAGTAGCTTGAATTGCACATCTCCTGCTACTGTTGTTGTTGCTGTTGTCGTGTTCAGGTAGAGTTGGGAAGATTGGGGATAGGGTTTTGGGGTTGCAATTGAAGGAGAAGGGGTCTGAGGGTTTTAGGGTTTTGAATGGTGGGAAGAGGAGAAAAGAAGAGAAGCTGAGAAGGCCAGCTGCAGGAGGCTGCATGGTCACTGCTCGGCGGGCTTTGGAGAAAGAAAAAACATGTGTTGCAAGGGTCTAAGCAGTGTGGGTTATCCGATTCGCTTTCAATGAATGATGATGTGGAGGGGCCACTCCAGAGAGATCCTGACTGCTAATCATATGGACCAGCCACCCGTTTTAATCGACAATGGTGGACCCATTTTCCTTCAATGGTTGCACTCCACTGATGATAATTCCACCAGCTCATGCATGCTACCATTCCACCAGCTCATGCATGCTACCTCCCGTTGGGAATGGTCCAAAATCCACTCCGATTTTGGAGCATGTGACATGTCCTTTCGCCCTTGCCTTCCACCTTGCTTATATGTTCCCAAGTACCTCTAGATTGAGAAATGTTTTTTCTGATTTGAATACTCTCTCTCTCTCTGATAGGACTCTGTTGATGAAGTTACATTAACACAATTGCAAGATTCAAGACAGCCCAGGGAAAGTTGTACCACTGACCCAATCTAAGAAATAATTAAAAAAATAACAGAATTGCCACCTTATAATTAAAGAAGCTTAATAATTTGATTATTTGGTAACTTTTAATTAGAATTTTTAATCATGAGAATTACAGAATATTCTGGTGGGCCGATTAAATGTGGTAATTCCTCATGAACCCGCAGCAGCCCAACTTAGAAACCACTGATTCAGACTTTTCTTTTCTTTTCTTTTCTTTTTTTAAAAATCCATTATTTATTATTAATTAAATCTGCAATTGTTAGTGGGTTCATCGTCAACCAATTGCATTCTTTTTGGACTTTTAGTTGTAACAACAGTTATTGGCAGCAGTGTGATCTTTTGAAATCACATCAGGTGCCTAGACCTGTTTTCTGAAGTTTTGGTTGTCATCATATTCTGGTATCAATTCCTTATTTAGATTGTTGTATGGGATTACTAGCTCTGGCATTGAAAGAAGAATTTATTTTTGAAGCTATTGACAATTGCAAGGACTTGTGATTGTACCAGGAAATGCAAAAAAGGGGCCAAGCTGTAACAGATACCACCTCCCTCAAACGAACCTATTTCAAACGACGTCCACCATAAATCATACTTCCGCTCAATGGCCACGCTTGTGTGATATAGTTTTGACACTTCCTCTTCTTCAAAACACCCAAAAGCCGGAGATGTTTTTGTTCCTTTAGATTCATGCCAGGACTTTTGCACCGCCATGGTCCAGGCTGCATCAAAGTGCTCCATAAAATCTTTCGTCCAGTTAAAGAAATCCCTTCACAAAGAGGTACATAAAGGGCAAGGTTAGAAGTGCTTTAATTTAAGTTCCTTAACATTGATACGCAGGAAAGTAGATGTTTGGAATCTGTAGGAATGCTCTATGCGGAGTCCTTTATAATGAGTTTATGACTGCTTTCTGAAAATTGTGGGGTTTATTCCCCTACACAAAATGAGCATGTTTTTACAAAATTGACCAATCTATAGGTATAGCTTAATAGTTTATTAAACATGTGATTCTTATGCTGCCATGCTGTTTTTTTTTTTTTGGCTAAAATCTGTTTAGTCATATGGTTGTGGGCCACAGAAACGCTAAAAAATTAGAATGTAGTTAACCATGTAACTTAAGTTTGCACAAAAACAAGTGTCATGAACTTTAAAACCTAGTTTACCTCGCATCATGACTTACATATTGACCAGAATTACAGGTTCAGTAAGCTAAAACACAAAAATAAAATAAAAATAAAAATAGTGCAGATCTTAAAAAAGAAAAAGAAAAGAAGATGACACTTTGTCAAATTAACGTATAATCTTGATCGTGCAATTCTAGATCCGTAAGCTTTGATGCCAATGTTAAAAGATAAAGCAATCACATAGATGGGTGATCTGTAAGCTCTGATGCCAATGCTAAAAGATAAAGCAATGGCGTAGATGGGTGATTTTCCTATGTGATCTACTCTATTATGATGTATGTCAAATTTGAGATGTGTGACTACTGAGACAATCCTTGTCTATTGTAAGATTTAAATTGGGCGTGTAACTATCAGGAGTGTCTTTGTTTGTTATAAGGTTTAAATTCAGTGATAGATGAACTCCACTCACGATTCACGAATGTGCTTTGCTCCCTTTACTTGACCACCTTATGGTGAGCGCGCCCACTTGACGAGAGGATGGTGGATCGACATTTCTTGCTGGGCCCTATTTTTTTTGTAAAAACATTCAAGCCGCTGAGATTTAAACATTTTAATCAAAGTTTGGATCCACCGAGGCTTTTAAGTTAAGAAATCTTGAAGTAAAAAAGAAGTGAGGTGATTAATCACCTGTTAAAATTTGAATCATTCAAAATAAAAATTCTCAAATTTTACCTTCATTAGAGTCGTTGAAAAACATGTATGATAATCACCTCCACAAGTTCAGATTGGCGTAAAAATTTTAAAATACCCCGTACCTCAATTCTAGTGTCAGGTGTGTCCAATCTCAATTTTTCAAAACACAGGCACGTTAAAAACAGTCTCTTACGTTGATGGTAGAAAGGTGTTTGATCTTCGGCTGGCATTTCCTCGCTAATCTCAAGTCGAAGCTCTGTTAGGCCTAGGGTCCCTGGTCCCTTAAATTGGGATCTAAAAAAAAAAAAAAAACACACACACACACACACACAAAGGCCCATTGATTTCAACGGCCGAGACTTGTAGGTGGGCCCTAGTGAAACATTTATAGTTAGCGCTCTCCCTCAACACCCCAAGGAGATTATTGTGCAGCAAACCGACCAATGGGCGGAATACCAAAGCATACCAACAAACCCCTGTGGGCCCCCCCTAAGGATACTACCTTTCCACCAACACTCCCAAGACCCCAGCCAGCAAGCAAAGACGAAAAGAGGGACTGCGGCATAGAGTTGAAGGAAATGGAAATGGAAATGGAAATGGAAATGGAAATGGGCGAATCATGTGGGTCCAAGCTGGCCAAATATTACAAGGAAACCGGCCCTGGAGGTTAATATTGTAATTTGACTCAACTGCCGCCTGTGCATAAAAGAGTAGCAGCGCCCAGTTCAAATGCATTCTTGTTGCGTTTATCTCTGGCGAGTTCTATTACCATTCCTCATGTTCTTCTTCTTGCTCTTCTTTCTTCTTATCCGAGGGTTTTGACGGTTTTTTTTGGTCTCAGGGGTTTCATCTTTGGAATCTTGATGGTTCTCTCCAATCGCGCATTGGAAGCATTCCGACCGACTTGAGTTGGAAGTAAAACTCGGCTTGATATCTTCTTTTTGAATCTTCATTTTCTTCTTGGTTCTTGATCATGAATTGGGTTTTTTGGGTTTCATTTGTTGCAGATCATCTGGGTTTTCCACATCGACGATCTTTTACTTCTTTCTCGTCCTCTTCTTCTTCTGCTCATTCCTTCTTCTTTGGAGGGATTTCTCTTTAATCTCTTAAGCTAATTTCTCTAGGGCTTAGGACAAAACAAACGTGGGTTGCTGATTTTCAAGAAATTTTTTTTTATTGCCTATGTTAGGTTCTGCAAGATAGCCGCCACTCTCATCATACGCACTAGTTCTTCTCATTCCTTCTTCTTTCAAGGGATTTCTCTTTAATCTCATCATCATCATCATCATCATCATCATCATCATCAAAGCTTTATTCCAACCATGTTGGAGTCGGCTACATGAATTTTGTTTCTCCTGTCCATTCTATTTTGAGCCAAATCCTTCGATAAGTTAAGCTTCTTCAAATCTGAATCAATAACGTCCATCAATGTTTTCTTCAGCCTACCCCTACTTCTTGATGGGCCATCCACCTATATAGCCAATTTTTCTTGAATCTCTATAGGTAATTTCTTGAGGGTTTAGTACAAACCAAATGTGGTTCCCTAGTTTTTGAGAATCTCATTGTTTTTCTTCTAATACCTATGTCAGGTTCTGCGAGATTGCGGCTCCCGTCATACGCACTACTGCTACTCCATCAGGTATCCCTCTACTTACTTGAAGAATCTATTGTATGATTTTGGGGGAGAAAGGGGAATATACTAAAGGTGCAGTTGTGGAGTTTTAGTTTCTTCTTCTGCTAGTTATGGCAATAGATAATAGAAATTAAGAAAGATTGCAGAGTGGTCTGATACAGGGTTTTGGAGCTTCTAAAATTACCAGATTATACACCCTGTTCTCACCTCTCCCTTAATTGCAATGCCTTCCATACCAGATATTAATCTGTTTGGTGGCCAACTTCAAATGAAGCATTCTGAAATGGTTATAACTTATAGTTGTTTGTTTGCTGCCAATTCAATGAGGCCTCAGCAAGGAATGAATTTCCTATCTCATGATTTCATGTTTGATTGAGACCATGCTATTTCAAAATCTAGAAATAATTTAAGTACTAGTTTTAGTTTGTTTGACTTGGGGTTGGAGGTAAGCTGATGTCAACATTCTTAGAACTAACTCACTCATGTCGACCTACCTTCACTGAATTCAATTGGATTGTTATATGATATCTCATATCTATCATCATTGTATCATTGTGGTGTCGGGAGTGCATGGAATGGATCCTAAGAGGAGTTTTTCCTCATGATAAACTTTCAGTTGTCTTAGCTGGGCACTCAGTGGTGCACAGAAGGATCTTTGTCTACCCACATTCTCGTGATTTCATAGTCCAGCCACCTAGGCATATTCCCTGTATCGTACTTTTCAAAGTTGTTAGAATCCATCGTGTGTTACAAACCAAAGAAATCAAAATGATTCTCTCTGAATTAGTGAATTTAGCTCATGGAATAGAAAGAAGTTGCCCAAATATGCCTTTTTAATTCACTCTACTCCACTATTTCTTTTTCATGTGAAAAAGGAAAAGAAAATGTCCAAAATTGGCCGAGATCAAATTTTAGTGTAGGGAACAGTTAACTGAAATTCATCATGGCTGAACTGCCAGACTGAAATGCACCAAGAATGGACTCAGTCTTTCTTGTTTTTGGCAAAATCTGTGATGTTGTCACCAGTGTGATACATATAGTGGTGTGAAGAAAAATTTGGAATTGGATGTTAGTAAATTTTTGATAAACACGTACTGTGGAACATGTTGTCGATAATAAATTGTGTCCCTAAGTTTGATTCTTGAATTGGATTGGATTTAGTAAATTTGTGGGTACCAGCTCTCTCTCTCTCTCTCTCTCTGTGTACAAGAAGAATGGCCTTTTTTTATTTCCCTCCGTGTTGGGTTTGAAGGACACATGCCTTTTTTTTTTTTTTTTTTTGGCTGTTATTGAACATGTTTGACGTCTGGGCAGTAAAGCAGCCATTAGGCCCATTACAGATTTCATCAGTGTTGCTGTCTGGACACACACACAAAAATATGTGGGCTACATAGCTCAGATCAAGGATTTCAATGAGAATCTGTTGAAAAACTAACCAATATGATTGAAAGAAAAAAAAAGTTTCAAACTTGGATCCATGACGATGTATCCAGATCTATGCTGTAGATATTGGTTCTCTGTATCTGTGCTCTGGATACAGACTTGTCTACAGCAAGTATATGTACATGTGGGCATAATTTAAATCAATTAGGTCCCCTTGTATGATCCAAATTAGGTTCTGAATTATTATGCATCAGTAAGGATTTGGGTGGAGATATATGATTTTTTTTTTATTTTTTGATATGGATCCGGCCATGGGTTTGAAATGCAGAGTTGGATATCATGCATCAAAAATTTATCTGGATCCAAACTGAATTTGACATTCTTAATTAGGGGCACACAATGCTCTATTCTGTTCCACTTGATCGGGACTTGAATTGCCTTTTTGAATGAGATATTGTGTTCTTACCATTTCATCAAATAAGAGTAACATATTTCTCTATATCCAGAAATGGAAGCAGCAAACAACGACCCAGAACCTGCCAGTTCTCAAGACTGCATTTTCTGTCAAACACAGAGGGCCATCTGGGCAGCACTTCCATGCGCACACCGCATTGCTTGCTTGGCATGTATGAGAAAGATTTTAAGGGTTCGATGCCCTGTGGTAGTTTATCTAAATGCTGGGCGTGTCGACCATGGAATCCAGTCCCTCCTCCAAACCCTCCTGCTCCTGTGAATCCTCAGGGCGGTGCAGAATGAGTTGTGCTGAATGCTAGGAATTTTGATGATAAGGTTCAGTATAATTGTGGAGCTTAAAAAACATGTAGATTGATAGTAGTGGATCTTTAAAAGCTTGTAGATTGATGGTACGGTTCAGTAGGATTGTGAAGCTTAATAAACATGTAGATTGCTGGTAAGGTTTAGTAGGATTGTGGGGCTTAATACACATGTAGATTGATCGTAACCACAGTGGGGTTTATGGCTGATCGATTGTAAGCATTTCTATCGAGATATAATTTCCTATTTTACTGAGCCTGATGATTTGCAATTTGCAAGTGGCATGAGTGGACTTGAAGGATTAGGATCTAAGATCTTGTAGCATTGAATATGTACCAGTTGCTGAATATGTACGGGCAGAAGATCTAGGATCTAGTTGCCTTGAGTTGTGAAGGGGGTTTTACACCAAAATTGTTGGACATTCTTGAGGAGTTTTGAAAAGAGGATAATGGGTTTTCAATCAAAACCTCCGGAGTTTCAGGGAAGTGGGGGTATTGGACTGGGGATTTCCTGAGAAGAGAGAACTGGATTTTGGTGCTGTAACTTGCAGAAGCTTCCCCGCTGCACTGCTGTCTTTCTAATTTTTGAGGTGAACTGTGTTCGCCTCTACAAAATGAAAATCCCTCCCGCTAAGAGAACTATTCTTGCAAGGGACAGAGTCCGGAGTGTTGTGTCCCACTCATTTCCCACAAGGAAAGAAGAACAGAATGAACTTAGTATTTCTTTCATGGGATTCCCCTAAATCTTACTTGAATAATAGAGATTGAAAAAATAATTAATAATGCAAAGTTTTTATTAATCACATTATTAATCTTATGTGCGATGTTAAGTGGGACCAGCTTCTTTGGGATAAAAGTTAGGCCCATCGCATTGAAGGAAAGGTTCTCATTGTAAGTGGGTCGCATTTTAAATAAGGGAGCCCAATTTTGGATTTGCATTCTCTTCACTTGCATAAACGAAGGGTAATGACACATTCAAGGAGAGAAGTACAGCCTAAATTATCATTTGCAATTAGAATCATATGCAACTTTGGATTCCAACTTGCATAGTGTGCAAGCACCTATCGGTCGTAGATAAAAGAGAGTTTCTTTTAATTTATACATAAAATCTTATATGAAAGGGTAAAAACATGTCTATTGAATATTTTCGTAGCAAGTTCACGAAGCAAATGGCCAGTTACTGATGGGTAAAGTTTCTGGCTGATTAATTATCGATTGCAAGCCCATTTGATTTTGGACAACACAGTGGATTCTAAGGCCATGTTTTGCTGATAAATTGCATACAATAGGCCGCGTTTAATAACGGGTGAGGAATCTGCCATTCCATGAATTACTCGTTACCCCTAAAAATTGAAAACCCTCACTAAGGATATTATAATTGAGGATTTTTTACGTTCTACGTTTGGTTAGATCTTTGAAATGACTTAAGATTTTCGCCGGCCGTGTATACTCAATTCATAAGGGTGTTAATGGGCAGGGCTAACATATCTAGGCTAAGCCCAATTTTAGAAACACAGGAGCAATACCGGCCCAAGCCCAACATGTGCCATAAAAGTTAGGCTTTGTGCTTTTTATCACTTAATCCAAGCTCGGCCCAAGGTGGGGTTGGGCTCGGATTGGGCTGATTCAGCTTATGAGCACCCCTATCTTTTGGGTGAGGATTTAGTCCCTTATTCCTTTCTTTTGGATGCGATGATTTGGAAATCCGATGAGAGGAGGTATGATTACAATAAGTGAGGATTTAATTCTACCAAAATTATTAGAGATCATTTATCAGTACCAAATATGGATATTAACAAATACCCTGAAAATCACGTTTCCTTTCCTATGATCTTGTTACCAAACATGCCCAAATCTTCTGTTTGTGATTGTAGATCCAAAGATGGTATTGATAGCATTTGTCAGGCTAGAAGGAAAAAGTGAAAAAGCTCACTAGCAACCATTTTTACTTTTGCTCCGCTAGGAGCATTTGATGTATAGAATCAGTTTTGAGTTAAGGACTTGCGGCTCGTGACTATAAAGAAAGCTTATTTGTTTATAACTCCTTCAAGTTAAGCCTTAAAAAAAACCAATCATGTACATGTGTCCTTGTCCATGTGAGTATTATCACATGAGACATATAAATATGGGTCCAAGTCCCTCCCTGGAGAGAGGGTAGTATACCTTGAAGAGGTGTTGGAACCCTCGGGCAAAGAAAGTGGATAGAACTAGGGTGAGAAGACAAGATTCTCTAATAAGGAGAAGGTGATTGCTAGGGTTGATAACTAGGTGGCCAGGACTTCTTGTGATTAGCGTTATATGTGTAACAGATTACTCATATGGGCCTTGGTAATGCATTTTATTCAAGCAGGTCAAACCCATGTCTGTGAACATGGTAATATATATGGTAAGGATATTTATTTTAGGGACACGCTATTTGAACTCATAATCCATCTCAGTTCACTCACCCAACTTTTTTATTTAAAAAAGGATGAAATGACCCAAATGCCCTTCCCATCTCTCTCCACTCACCCTCCCCTCCTCTCTCTTCCGCCTTCTCCACCTCCCCTTCTCAGGAGCGGAGCCGGCTGGTCTCCCTCTCCTCCCTCTCCCTCTCTCCTCCTCTCTCTCCCTTTTTCTTTCCTCCCTCTCCTCCCCCTCTTTCTTTCTCTTCTTGCCACTTGATCGAGCAGAAGGGGAAGGGGAAGGGGAGGGGGAGGGGGAGGGGGAGGGGAGAGAAGAAAAGAAAGGAAGAGGGAGAGGGAGGGGACGGAGATCGGCTAGGAAGGGAAGATAGAGGAGGGGAAGGTGAGTGGAGAGAAGGGGAGGGCATTTAGGTCATTTCACCCTTTTCTTTTTTTAAAAAAGAAAATGGGTGAGTGAACTGAGATGAATCGTGAGTTCAAATGTGATAATTGTTAGGACGCAATTCTAAAAATTGGCCTTTGATTGTAGATCAACTAATGGATCCCTCTTGTATTTAGATCATTTAATATTTATATTTTTTATAAATAGAATTAGAAATAAATATGTAATTAGACTTATTATAAAAAAATTATTAATCATGTGGACCCTACTTTGTTAACTTATTAAAAATTAAGTAACCATGTGCCAAAATTAATAGTTACTTATAATAATGAGGGAAGTAAAAAGTACTTTTGGAAAAGGTTGCCTTGAGTTTTGAAGTGCATATGGATTTAAGAGAAACTAATACACTATTGAAGTTAAAACTTATTTAGTCTTTAGTAAACTTGTGTTCATTATGAAACCCCCACCATAAGGCCCTCCTCTACATGTAAAAGATGTACCCATTGGACTTAAGGAACATTGAGTTTAAGAAGGGGACTTAAAGTAGTATCTGGAGAGTTTGAGTTGTAAACCTAACACACCTCAAGACAAGCCTATATATACACCTCGCGTTGGCACTTTAGTAATTCACAATTCTTGGCTGTAGGGAAGAGAGTACAGAAAGTTAGAGGAGTAAAACTTGAGAGAGAAAAAGTTGGGTGAAAACTAGAGATCTCTACCCAAGCCCGCCCCAATTTATGTTTGAAACTCTAAGGTAGAAAGTTCTTACTTGATTTAAAATTTATATGTTTATGTCCTTTCAATTTAATGTGTTGTAATGTTGTTCTTTGATTCATAATTCAATCACAAAGATTTGAAGAGTTTTATGTTGTTGATTCGGTTATTGGTTTTCATTGATTTTGTGGCATAGGATTTTGGAGATTTTTCTAAAATAATATTATGTTAGAATATTCTAAAATTAAAATTTTTATGCAGTTGGGCTTAATTCTTTCTCAAACATCCAAAGACTTAATTCAATTCATGTTATTCTTGAATCCAACCATGTTTATCATCTTTATATTGTGTAAAATTAAATGATCTCTTATTCTATGTGCCTATATAAATTGAGATTTTTTCTTAATCCTATGTAAGTAACATTAAGATTTGCATATTTGAGATTTGACATCTATGGAGATATGTTTGAAATCAATTTATGGCTCTCGGAAAGAATTTGAAATGAAATATGGTGTTTTATTTCATTTTTTGCAAACCATATTTGTTTAAAATAAAAATACTCTTTCAAGATGGTTTTATCAGATTAATGATGATAAGTGAAAATAAAGGGGTGGTATCGTTATAGGGACTTGTGACTCTTTGCTTTATTTTATTTATTTTTATTTTTTTTTTTTGTGTGTAAAGAAGGAATTCATTAACTAATAAGAAAGGACACATAAATAACCAGAACAAGGACCAAAGTCAAATGTTTGGTCCCTAAAAGAGATAACAGTCTTAAATAAAAACATAACAATTCAATGAACACCATAAGAAACATATAATGGTGATACCAAAAGTCTAAGGGCATGTTTGGCAATGATCCCCGACGTGGATTCCTGCGTGATTTTTCGCAGAATCATGGAAAACCTACATTTGGCATTCAATGAAACCGTATGAGAGGATTTCTCAAAATACACTCAAAATCCACAGAAGGACAAAAACTCCCAACCAGACCTCCCCTCGTCGGAATCTTTCTTTTTGCGAAAGAGTAGAATTGCGGGTGAACAGTGCGCAAAGTGCGTGTTTAATGTTAATTCATGCGCTGCTTATTTTTGGGTCCCACAAACACAATCCAAGCTGTTAATCATGTTAATTCAATGAAATGTGGCTATAAGTTCAAATATCAATGGTTGATTCACCATAAATTTTTAAATATTTGCAAATTAGTACAGACCGTATGATCATAAGATCATTTTTTTATAGGCCCTGTTTGTGAAATCTGAACCATTCATCATAATCAAAATGCCCAAAATGGCTAAAAGGTCAAATTTGGCACTGTCATTCATCATGGTTTGTGAAAAAATCTTCAAAAATTCCCTGACCGTTGATTTTCTCCAATGAAATTTTGGCCTCTGTGTGCGCATGAACAATAAACTGGGCAGTAATTTTGTATTCTGGTTTGGGCTTTTGGACATCTTCCTTCTGGGTCCCACAATCACAATCTGAACCATCCATCATCTGCAGAAGGCCCAAAATGGCTAAGGTGTCAAATTTCAACTGTTGATTCCATATACATCTTAAGATATTTATAAAAAGTCCACAGCTTTAAAAAATATTTTTTAATTTTTGTGGAACCCACAATAAAAATTTGAACTGTCCATCATCTCTAGATAGTCCACAAATGCTATGGCTTCAAATTTGAGGGCATAATTCATTACAGATTACGAAAAAATAGTAAAAAACTTGTGACCGTTGGATGTATTGTATGCAAATCTACAAATCCATCCTTTTTGCCAAACATGGATCATTTTGCTAAGAAATCAATGGTGAGAAACCTACTATATAAGAAGAATGATGGAATCCATTGGACAGAGAAGAATCATCCTAGTGTGGATGTTTGCCAAACGTGCCATAACAAAAAAGTCTCTAAGCATAACCCGGCGATAACCAAAAAGAAACCAAAGGAGAGGGAAATAGATTTCCTTGCAGATATCAAGATAGTTTTTAAAAGTTGGAAATTGTATCCTCCTAGTTTCAAACCGAAACTTTTAGGGCCCGTTTCTTTATTAGAATTCCTGGAATTTATGTCAGTGGTTGTTTGGGATTTCCAAATGATGGAATTTTGAAATGCTACTGAATTCTGTAATTTCTGAATTCTCTGTTTAGTTGTTTCCCTGAATTCCTACCTGAGAGTTTTTTAATTCCTGGATTTCATGAATTCCTCATTTTATAACTACAAGGATTTCTAGGTGGAATTAAACTCATGTTCACATTGTTCATATGCCAATTTAAGTTTAAACTACCCACTAATGTATATATACAACTTAGTATGGGTCTCGCTTAATAAAAAATGTGATTCAATCTTGGGGCCACATTCAGCGTGTGGCAAGGAGAGATGATGGAAAACAAGCTTGAGGGACTTGTTGATGCAGCTTGAGTTTCTGCACAGCTTTCCTGAATTCTAGAATTTTGAAATCCTCTTGGGAGAGTTGGTATTTGGGAATTCCACATTTTTAGCATTTGGAAATGCTGGCATTCCAAAATTCCAAAAATTCCCATAAAGAAACAATCAATCCTGACAGGGATTCTGGAATTCCCAGACAACTGGAATTCCTGTCAGGAATTCCAGGAAAAAAACAGGGCCTTAAAAAGTTAAAGGGTCTACTTAACATCCCCCTCATGTCTTTGTAAAATAGAATTATATTTATATTAATCAAATATTTCAGACCATCCACCACACTCACATCATTTTTTTAAAAGCATGATATGTTTTTAGAGATTGGCCACATCGTCATCATTATCAAAGACTTGGCTCAATTATATTGGTATATTTAAAAAAAATGAATTACATTTAAATTCTTACAATAGAGAATTTATCTTTGGCCAGTCCAAACATGGTACTCAACAGCTAATAAGACCTACTTGACATTGTTAATTTTATCTTTGTTTGGTCCAACTCATTTATAGTGCACCTCTTTTGTATAAAGGCATTGATGCAAATTTCACTTCATTTCGAGTTTCATATGCTTTTGCTTTGATCATATGAAAAAAAATTGTGAGTTGTTTACATGATCAACACACCGGATAAATGAGAGAGATAGGTGCCATGTACGGTAGGGACTAGGGAGGATTATAACACTGGATCAAATCAGCAAACCACTAATTCTTACTACTAAACTACGTCATACATACGTATTCTGTGAGCCAGAAAAGTAGCAGAAAGAACACAAGCGAATCATTTTCCCCATTCCAGAGGAGAAAAATGGGTAAAACCACTCGACGTCTAGATTTGAGCACATGTGCACTGGACCGGCAACTGGGCCTCACCTTGCAAGTTGCCAAGTTGCCTGCCTTATCTTATTCCAAAGTTATGGGAGTTCCCATTTTCCAATACTGAAGATATTCACTCCATTCGGCAAATGTATAGAAAAAATTTTTAAAGAAGGTTTTGTTTTTTAGAGATTTTTTAAGAGGATTTTACGAAAAAAAAATCATATAAGGGGACTTCAAACATAAAACTTACCTAAGGTGTGGGTGCACCAGATGTGGTCATACATGACCACTCCATTGCTTTTTTTTTTTAAAATCTAATTGGGGAGCATCAAACTTGCCGCTCCCCGTTACCCTTAAAACCCCACATGATTTCCTCAGCCAGAGGCAAAAACTTGAAGCAAGTTTAATGTTGTACTCTTTCCTTAAAACCCAAAAGTTTTATGTTCTTCTTCCTTCTTCTATCTATTTCAACATATATTGGATCTATACTTCAATGTCCTCTTTCTCCTTTGTTTGGGTTTCTTTGTGGGGTTTCTATTCTTATTTTTTCTAATTTCTCTAATTTTTTCTTTCTAAACTTGAATTTGTATAAAGGGTTTTTTAAACTCTAGGTTTGATGAGTGTCCAATTCTGGTGGATCATTGCCCATATGGAATGACACATGATTTCATCCATTTTTGAAGAATCTCTCCCATCTGCAGTTGTTAAGTCCATGAATTTGAATCATTCATGCATCATTTTAGGATAAATTAGGTGCAAAACATCACCTTTCATTCATTTACATCATTTCATGTATTTTCACCTAAAAATTTGAATTTGCATAATTTCTACATATCCTCTGCAATATTTAAAATTTTTTTATTGATGAGTCTCAGTTGGAGTAAAACTCTATGGAATGGTTCTTGCTTTAGTTAGGCTATTCAGTAAGTAATGAGTTTAATTAGAATGTGCAGGAAGTTTAGGACCCGCAGAAGCCCAAAAAATTTCAATCAAGGAAGTCAATCCTGGTTTTTTCTTAACTTAAATTAAGTCAAGCATATCTCTCAAACCATAGGTCTAATTGGCACAATCTTAGTAACGTGAAAGCTTATTCTGAGTAGATATCTGTAGAGTCCAATATCATGCAATTTGGAGTTGAAATAACTAAGATATAGCCTTGAGAAATGGCTGCAATATTTCTACTCGGGATTGAAAATTTTCATCCTATAAAGTAGACCCCATGAAGTTGCCCTCATGTCCATCAAAGACCACCACTTACCAACTAAAGTCTTCCCACCAACCACTTCCTAACCAATTACCATTAATATCACTCCATACCTCACCTACCTCTCCACCCTATGTATGCCCCTCCCCCATTCCAAACACAACACACCCCATGGGACTTGCTCCCTCCTCTCTCCTCTCTTCTATTTCTAGTATTTATACTTTCTGAGTTATTTTTGGGTATTCTGGAGTCTTCTTCCAAAAACTAAGCTTAGAAGAAAGAACTTTGAGAGATTTAATTGTAACATTTGGAGATTTTAATTATAAAGTTTAGAAGTTCTATTTTCATGGAGGAGTAGTCCCTGGGATTAGAATATCTTGATAAAGTTAAGTAGCTATTTCACCATCTTTTTATGCAATTAATTTATTTCATTGATTGTCTCT
Source organism: Sextonia rubra (assembly GCA_037013555.1). Taxonomy (NCBI): domain Eukaryota; kingdom Viridiplantae; phylum Streptophyta; class Magnoliopsida; order Laurales; family Lauraceae; genus Sextonia; species Sextonia rubra. The sequence goes on from JASUAD010000009.1 coordinate 10,696,382, forward strand.
ATGATATGCAAACATGTTGTCTGATAAATTTGCTTTCATGTCTATGACAAACCTTTACATAGATTTTTATTGAAATATTCTTTGATCATATATATTTGTTTTAATAGGTTATGCTTAAGAGTTTATTTTTTGATAATCTATGTTTAACTTAATGTATGATGTTTAGAAGTTTCAATCTTTTATGAGGAGAAGCAGGTTTTGGCTTATTTTAATATAAGAAAAATTTACTCTTTTGATAGTCAAATTACCCAGATCAGAATATTGATTTGTCTCTGATCCGAGATAAATTGAAACAAAGTGTTAGAATTGATTGCATAAAAATTGGTTAAATTATTTGCTTAATGGGATCATGATATTCTTGTCCATTTCCATCATCATTATCATCAATCTTTTGTACTCTAGTTTTTATGTTTAAATTCTCATTTACATCTCAATCATTTTAGTTTATTGTTATAAAAGAAATCAGATTTTAATTAAATAAATCAAAAGTGCTCCTTGTAAGATCGACCTGTATTTGCTACTTTCATAACAATACAACTATTTTTTCCATCCAACATCAGCACTCTTCAATCCATCCAACACACGGATCCATCGTTCCGGACACTAGTAAGAACTTCTGCACATGCATTTCAAGAGAAACAATAGTCATCCCCCATTGAGTCCTATTTTTTCAGTTCTTGATGCAATTGTTAGAAGAGGGAGATTAATTGCAATTGCAGAGCGGATGTTAGCATGGGGAAGAATTCTAAGAGTCGGAAGTGCCTTTGATTCATGAGAATGAGAGGAATTGTATTTTGCGTGTTATGTTGGACATCTGGCTGGCGATCTACAAGGGGTTTCAACACATTGATTTTTTTTTTATTAATTTCTTGCAGGATCTGTTTTCTGTCTTCAGGATTTCTTGAATTAGGGGCACAGATCAACAGTTCAACACTAACACAGAAGAAAGGAAGAAGAAGACATATGAGAGGTGAAGCAATAGAAATAGTAATCAAGAGTTTCCAAGAAAAACGCTTATATATGGGAAGTAAAATTTCCAACAAACCTAAACAAGAGAAAAGAAATGATGTAGGGTTTTAAGGGTGGCGGGGGAGCATCAAACTCCTAGCGGCAAGTTCAATGCTCCCCAGTTAGATGAAAAAAAAAAAAAACACCGTTGTGGTATGGGCCCACATGCGATCACTCCGGTGCACTCACACCTTGGGTGAGTTTTATGGTTTGGGGGTACCTTTACATTTTTTTTTTGTAAGATCCTCTATTTTTAAAGAAGTTGATGGATTACGAAGGATTATTTATGGGTAAAAGCCAACTTTTTAAAAATAATTATAATTGGAGTCTCCCAGAAGATTTCTAGCACCAAAAGTCCTAAATTATTTGAACTTTCAATTATGGAATAAGAAGATATGAAATTCCCAAACGATTTAATATTTTTTACCTTTTATTTAAAATAATTATAATGAGAATCCGCTAGAAGAGTTCTAGCACCAGAAGTCCTAAATTATTTGAACTTCTAAAGATGGAAAAAGGATATAAAATTCCAAAATGATAGAATATTTTTTTTGGAATTTTGATTGTATAGCTGCGCTTTTACCTGCCCCAAAATAGTTTAAGTTCTAATATTTCTGGAAGAGTTGTTTGTACGATAAACATGCAATATCATGTGCCCTTAAAATATTGCATAGTGCAATATATGTAATGTAGAATAATTGTAATATATGGCACGAATAATTCTATGAGAAATATCTATCACATGACTCTAGAATATCGCATAAACTTTGATCATTAAGGGGCAAAGGCTAAGTCTAAGGCCTGCTGTACAGGTAAATTCCCATAAAATTTTTTTTTACTTCCTCATAAGAAATCAAGTCCAATTAAAACATGATAATTCTAAAGTGAGTTCGAATGAAAGCTCATGTTTGATAAGAAACCAAACCAGATTAGACAATCTTTTAGCTCAGCTTGGAAACGGATATCAAATTTGAACTCAAGTAGTCTAATATCACTAAGATATTGTTAGTGGTCTTTGGCCCCACTTATATGAGCATCACTGCAGCACTATTATATAGAGACAAAATTAGGTTAGCAAAATTCATTTCATATCCATGATTGGATAATTGACAGCATCTAATGAACTTGATTCTTCTTATAGATTGGTTAATCCTCAAGTCCTCTTGTAATGCTAGCAGGGGCCAATGGCTCTTCTTCTTCTATTTGGGTAAACTCGTGGAGACAAGTTTAGGCTAGCAAAATTCATTTCATAGCTAATTAGCTGACTGGATAATTGACAGCATCTAATGAACTTGATTCTTCTTATTGATTGGTTAATCCTGAAGTCCTCTTATTATGCTAGCAGGGCCAATGGCTCTTCTTCTTCTATTTGGGTAGAAGGGTCTTCTAATTTGAAAAGAAGCAGATAAATTGAGGAAGCTGTAGGATCGCTCCGTGCATAAAGGCACATTAATGCAGCAACATTTTTAAACAAAGGCACATTTTTAGTGGATAATTCAAGATCATGATAAGAGAATTGTCAAAAATTAATAAATACTAATAATTGCTAATTGAAACGAATCACAACAGCCGAGCTAGTCAGCTTTAAAAACCAGAAAAAAGAGGAAAGCTTTTCCAAAAATCTGAAAAACAAAGAACACAAGGTCCTTGATGTGTCACATTTCATTGGACGCCTCAACTCTTCTTTTTCCCACAATTCTTCGCCTTTGGGAATCCAAACTGAATGTGTGAAACGAAAATCTGGTTTTTGCTGCAGGATTTTTTCTTTTTTTAAAAAAAACTTACGACAGAAAAAGCATCATTGAAAATCTATGTGATTTTATCATCCTCAAGAGGAAGGGATTTGACCCACCCTATTTTTTCGCAGGTCCGTGTTAACTCTCCCAACCATAGTTTTTTTTTTCAGATGAATGACTTTCAGTTATTCACTCATTTTTCCTAATCACCTCAGCAATAGTTGAGGTAAGATTGGGTCCTTACCAGCGGCAATTTTGCTTGGCTATCCCAGGCCAGCCCCGAGGAAAGTGTGGCAAAGCCACAGCTTTGGGCCCCCTAAATCAAAGAGTGAAGCTGAGTCTTTAGCAACATATGAACTTGAAAATTGTGAGTTCTTGGTTGGCATGATTCCTTGGCATGATTTACTGATTACTGTTAATGCTGTTAGCAAGACCTTTCAAAAAGAAGATATGCATGTTGATGTTGCTATTGATCAATTAAAAGGTCTCTTTCATTTTTTTTTTTTGAAGATTAAAGAGAAACTGGATTTGAGAAGGCCATGACTGAAGTTAAAAAATTTGCAGCTAAAATGAAAATTGAACCTATATTTCGTAAAAAACGTGTCATTTGCAGAAAAAAAAAACAGTTTGAGGAAAGTGTTAGTGAAGAGATAATACAATCAGCTGAAGAATCTTTCAAATTTAATTACTGCTTATATATAGAAGATAAAGCTCTTTCTTCACTTAAGAATATGTTTGATCAATTTTAGAGTTATGAAAAAAATTTTGGAGTTTTTTTTAATTTGAATAAGTTTAATTTTGCAAATAATGAATATTTGAAGACTTATGTGCCAACCTTGAAGATTTTTTAAAACATGATGGACTTTCGGATGTTGATGGGAGAGATTTATTTTCAGAATTCAATGTCTTGAAAGAAGTTATACCAAAAGAAACAAAAAGGCCAATTGAAGTACTGAATTGTTTGAAAGTGAGGGATGAATGTTTTTCGAATGTGTGGATTGCTTACAAAATATTGTTAACTATACCAGTTACAATTGTCTCTAGAGAAAGAAAATTTTCAAAGTTGAAGTTGATCAAATATTCTTACCTTCGATCGATTATATCAAAAGAAAGATTGAATGGATTAGCTATGCTATCTATTGAGAAGGACTTGGTAGAGAAACTTAGATTATGCAAGTTTAATTAGTAATTTTGCTTATAAATATGCAAGAAGAGTAATGTTTAAGTGATAATTTTTGTAGTTGGTTCTTTTTTTTTTTTTGGTATCGTAGCTTTGGATTATGTATGATGGTTTTTCCTTCATTCTGTTTAAGTGAATTTTAATAATTATGTATGTAAAGGCGTGTGTTTAAATTTTGTATCGATACTTATAAATGATATAATATTTTGAATACTTACCGTTATATTTATAATTTTATATAAATATAGATTGAGGAGCCCAGCGTAGAACTTTACTTTAGACACCGAAATCGCAACCCTGGTAGAAGTTAGGTCAATGAGTGAAGAATAGGTCAACTTGGAGCATGAACTTTTTGAGAAACAAATCCATCCACTATTATATAATGGAACTCATGCTGCCTCTTTTAGAGAATTGACCATCCTAGTGTTTAATCAAAGATTTAGATCGCCATCTGTCATGGCGATTGTTGGCCAAGTGGGTCCAGACCAATTGGGTTCAGTGTCTTAGATGGTTTCCCTAATTATATTAGGAATTTTCTGTTTGTTAAACAGTAGTTTCTTAATAGGATTAAGACTTTCTTTTTATAAGAATAGAGTTCTTTGGAGATAAGGAAGTGATGATTATATATATGATATAATCTGTAACCTTAGACATATGCTCATATTCCTAGGTTGTGGATTTACAGATTGGAGGAGAATCTAGTGGAAATTGGTTTTCCGTAGACGTAAGCATCTTTTGTCGAACCACGTAAATCTCTGTCTTCTTATGTGGTTAATTGTTGATTTTGATTGCTTATGCACACACGTGCACAACAAGTGGTATCAGAGCTGGTTAGGGTCTCCTAGGCTTGGAGGTTGTGCGTGGAAGATCAACGGATTTGGAGAGCTCTGTTTTTTGGAAACAGAGAAGAGGAAAGTGCTGCCGTGCTCTCTGTTTGGCCACACACAAATCGGAAAAAGAAAGAGTGGGTTCTCGATTTTTGTTGGGTTTCGGCTACCAAAATTAGGCAGAAGAAGCCCAAAGAAGAGGAGCTCCCTAATGGCGCTATCATCGCCAGCCCACAACGCCGCCGCTGAGTGCAGTTGCTGCTATTGCGATCATCAACTGCTGGTCTTTGTTTTGCTGTCACTGCTGCTCCACGTTTGGTTGCCATCGTCAATAGAATGCCGTTGCCTGACCAGCCGCGAGCCCGCTGTTAGTCACCGAACCAGTCCGCTGTAGCAGACAAGACAGGAAGAAAAGGGCAGCGTTCGGCTCCCTGTTGTAGAATAGGGAACTAGGTTGAAGAAGACACAGCCTGGGTTTCTTAGCCAGGTTAGTTTTGGTTCGAGTTAGGTCAGTTTGACCTGACTTGTAGTGTACAAGCCCAGCAGAACAGGTGTAGTTTATGGTTCGGGTCGGGTCGACCTGAACTTGTTTACAGAAGTCCAGCCTGCCAGAAGCGGAGGTATAGTCAAATGCCAGTTTGACCAAGATCGACGGTAGAATTTTTTTCTACGATATCTTGATCATCCAAAGTCCGATCGGAAATCCATTTGCGCCTTGATCATCCAAAGTCCGATCGGAAATCCATTTGCGCCTATGGACTCGTTTCGAGTAGATCTACGTGTTTATGGAAGAAGATTGGCTATTTGACGGTCAATGGGGAGTTTGACCAAATCAGAGCGTAGAAAACCGTTTTTTGCGATATCGGAGCCATCCGGGATTGGATTTCAAATCCGTTTCTTCCAGCTTGCTCGTGTTGATGAGATCTACAACTTGGTACAGGAGTTAAGGTCAATGTTAGTTTTTTTTCCTCTTGCTTAATTTAATTAAGATAGAGAACAACATTATCAACACTACCATTGTTAAGCTCAACCATTCCAATTGGTTGATTTGAAAACCGAAGATGGAGGATATTCTCTATTGTAAAGATCTTTATGACCCCAATTAAAGGGGATAGTGCCTGACCAAAAGATATGCAAGATGCTGAATGGAACAAGTTGCATAGAAAAGTGATTAGTCATATCAGACAGTGGGTTGATAACAGTATATTTCATCATGTGTCTAATAAAACCAATGCGAATACCCTTTGGACAAAGCTAGAAGCAATGTATGATAAAAAGACCATGGCGAACAAAACCTTTTTTTATTAGAAAGCTTGTGAATATAAAATTCAAAGATGGTGGTCAGATCGAAGATCACATCAATGAGTTCAAAGTGTGGTAAATTAGTTAGCCACAATGAAGATGGTCCTTGATGATGTGATGCAAGCTTTGTTGTTTCTGAGTTTTTTGCCGGATACATGGGAGACATTGGTTGTTTTTGTGAGCAACTCTACTCCAGATAGTATGTTATCTATGAGTTAGGTTACCAGTAGTTTAAAGAATGAAAAAACTAGAAGGAAATCTGTAAAGACAGATAATATACAGGCCTTTGTTACTGAGAATAGGGGGAAGAGTAAGAGTAGAGGACGAAAGAGGGGTCGTGCAAGTCTAGAAGTGAATCACAGACCAAGAAAAAGTTAGTGAAATGCTTTTTTTGTTTCAAGATGGGCCACATCAGGAAAAATTGTTTTGCTTTGAAGAAACAAAAAGGATCCAACAATAAGAAGAAGAATGACAGTGAGAACACTACAGCTACTTTGAGAGAGGAAGTAGTGGTGCTAGGCGGCAGTGATGATAAGTGTTTGAGTGTTGTAGATAATCAGGTTGAGTAGGTTGTTGACACGTCAGCATCCTCCCATGCTACTCCTTGTAGAGAGATGTTTACGAAGTACAAAGCAGGTGACTTTGGTACTGTGAACAGGGGGAACACAAGTTATTCAGAGATTGTCGGCATCGGTGATGTCGACATTAAAACTGATATTAGCTGCACAATGACATTGAAAGATGTGCATATGTTCCTGATTTGTGGTTGAATCTGATTTCCGGAGCTGCATTGGATCGTGGAGGTTAAGAAAATTATTTCGAAAATGGCAGATGGAAGCTCACTAGAGGGTCTCTTGTTATTGCGAGAGGAAAAGCGGGTAATACGCTTTATAAAACACATGTGAAGGTATACAAAGGTGTGTTGATTGCTGTTCAAGACAGTTCCTATCCAAATATGTGGCATAAGAGACTTGGTCATATGAGTGAGAAAGGCCTGCAGATGTTGGTAAAGAAGGATTTAATTCCTTGCTCCAAAGGTATATCCCTTAACCCTTATGATTATTGTTTGTACAGTAAACAACATGGGGTTGCTTTTTCTTCGACATCAAAATTGAAATCAAATGTATTGGATTTGGTATATTCTAATGTTTGTGGTTCCATGGAGGTAGAATCATTGGGTGGCAATAAGTTTTTTGTCACGTTCTGTAAGGTCTCGATCCAACTTAATTGTAATTTATATTAATTAAACTTGATTTCTTAATAATTAATGTATTTTAGTCTTAATATATCTTGTTTTAGATTTTATTTGAGTCATAGATAGGTAGTTGGATTAGAATTGACCAAACCTAGGTATACAAGGCTTTCTCGTAATTTATAGTCTTATGGTTTGCATGATATTTACATTTCATTAATTGCATCTTGCGTGTTTCATCTTGTGGGTTAATATTCATGTTTGGCCCAACCCAATTCGGATGCACTTTGGCCCAGTCTAAGCCCAATTGACTTAAACTGAAATTTCCGTTAATCAGTTGGACTTGCATGAAAATCCCATCAAACTTCATTTATAAAAACCCCAACTCCAACAGATTGCCTTCTTCCTCCTTCTTCTCTATTGCTGGGCTGATCATTTCTCTATTCTTCTCCTTCTTTTGCAGCTGGGAATCTAACTTTGGGGGTTGTGCATGTCAGGGCTACAGCTTCGTCTTCTTGCTCTATACTTCTTTGTTCATCATCTTTCTTTGAATCACACAAATTGACCTCTTCCTCTTCCTTATAGCTCCAAATGTAAGAACCTCATCATCCTTCTATTTTCTGAGTTCCATAGAGTCAAAGAGACTCCATTCTTGTAGCATGCATGCATTCATACTCATTCTTTGTAATGCATGTCTTATATTCTTGCTAGTGAGGTCTTCTCCATCATTCAACTAAGGAAGAGCTTGATTTGGGTAAAGCACTGAGTTAAGGCAAGTATAGATGCATATAATCACTGCATGTTTGTTAAATAGATTGATTCTTGATGTACTCTCTATGTATACTCATTACAGCTCTTTTCCACTTTTATTTTGCTTACCTAATGTTGATGATTAATGGGTTTATATTTAGATTAATGGTGGGATTGGATGATGGTGAACCCACATGGGATGTGGGTTAGCATTAGGGGCGATTCATTCGTTTATTTGATGGTTGGGAGTGGGAAGATCTAATAAGAAGGAAAAAAGATAGTTGGAACAATCCCGTACGGAGCAGAGTGCTTCAGGGCCAACCGGTTGGTCCTAAAGCCTGACCGGACGAATTCCCTCTTTGGGTAGTCCGACTGGTCGGTCACTCTGCCCGATCAGTCGAATTGCCTTCCTGGGTGGTCTGACCGGTCGGTCACCCTATCTGATCGGTCAGGTGAGTAAAACCTTTAGGTTATAGGAAAGTGTTTTAAAAATGAATTTCATGCTTGACTATGGGCTTTCTATAGTCTACAGAATAACCTAGTGATGGGTTACACCCTTTAATCTTAGAAAGAGACCAAGGTATCCACTCACCCTTATTAGAGGTTGTAGGTTTAACCCAAGACCATTTATGACCATAGAGGTGGGATCCTTTGCTACACCAAACTAGCCCAATGATAACTAAACATGAAAAAGGAAGAGTGTTGAGCTGTCACTCCTTCCCTCTTGATTCTCTGGTTAGTTTTCAATGTCACGTCATTGGTGTTGGCATAAGATGAAGTGTCCTTTACATATATATAAGTAACGCCGAGAATGGTAACACAATGACACCGAACGTCTTATGAATACGACGTATTGAAGACCTTGGAAACCGAGATTATCTAGCATAGGGTTGGGTAGTAACTATCTTTGATAACCTCCCAATCTAATTACATTCATATTGATAGCAACCTTGACCTCAACATGATAGTTCATATCAGTATGCATTATTGATGATCAGTATTCTACTTAGTTGTGACTCTATGATTGGTATTTTCATCAAGACTGAAATACATTTCCGTATGAGTATAAATAGATCAGTATATGATGAGTATGGGTTTCAGATTAATTCCGATATACTTGGAGGCGGCACTCCTTAGCTTATACCCCATAGGAGGTTCGACGGGACCGAATCAGTGTATTTATCAATTATCTACTGCAGTAGTTATTAGAAGAGTGAGTCGATGCTCTTAGGGTAACTAGTCGGTCTTTGGCTTGATCTCTAGTGATTTTCCACGGATTAGTATACTCTCTTATTAGAGAGAAGATAGCAATATGGTTGCCATTTGGTATAATGTGCTCTTTATTCATGATTTCTTATTCATGCTTATTCATACACAACCTGCCTAGATTACAATTTTTGCTTTCTTCTAATTAACATGTCTCTAATTCATTTGATACAACATGATAGCTTTATATGCACTTATATTTGCTTAACCATTGTGTTAACAGTGCTACCCTTAGTGTTACAACAGGTGTAGGTATTGATTCTACCCTAGGCGTACCTGAAGAGGAGTTTCAAGAGACTTCCCAGGGTACAGTATAGTAGAGTGGACTTGACAACATTCTCTCGTTGTCTACTTAGCAGAGCGTCACAGGTATCTTTTGGGACATGTTAGGATAAGCCATTGGTATGGCTATAGTGATGCATCATGCCATCATGTCATATTGTCATTATGTTATTTGATTTGATGGACATGTATTCCTCTTATTCGAATTGTATTCAAATCCTATTCATTTAGTCAGACCATGTATTATTATCTTAGATCATTCATATAGACATTCGGATTCTTGATCATGTAGAATTATGCATGGGGTTATGTTTTATATAAAAGACTCTCTTATCTTTGGCTTACAATATTCAATCTAATTGACACATATTATGCTTAGTACCACATCACAATATCTGAATTGTACAGGATGATATTAAGCATGGGGTAAAAATACCCAAGCTTCCGCAATATTTGCTATAAAATGGACATGCAATTCCATATTTTTCCCTTGTGGTGATTCGTATGTGTCCTAGTACCGCACGAATTACCACGGGATTACTTATGCCTTGCCTCGGGAGTCACCCTAATCACAGAATTTCGGGCTTGGGGTGTGACACGTTCATCGATGATGCATTCAGGAAAGTCTGGGCTTATGCATTGAAATCAAAGGATCAAGTATTCCAAATGTTTCAACAGTTTCAAGTTATGGTTGAAAGAGAAACAGGTAAACTCTGGAAATGTCTCAGCACATATAATAAGGGTGATTACACATCCAACCAGTTCAGAAGCTATTGCTTAAAGCATGGCATTTGATTTGAAAAGACAGTTCTTAGTACTCCAAAACACAATGGTGTGGCAAAGAGAATGAGCCGCACTATTCTTGAGAAGATGCGATGCATGATGAGATTAGCACGGTTGCCTAAATCATTTTGGGATGAAGCCATTCTGACTGCCGATTATCTGATTAATAGATCTTTCTTAGTTCCTTTAAATTTTGATCTTCCAGAAAGAAGATGGACAGGTAAAAATGCTTCCTATGCACACTTGAAAACGTTTGGGCAAAAGGCGTTTGTACATGTCTAAAGGAGCAGCGTTTTAAGTTGGACGATAAGGTAGTGAGTTGTATCTTTCTTCGCTATGGTGGAGATGAGTTTGGCTACAAGTTATGGGATCTAGAAAAGAAAAGAATTATTAGAAGTAGGGATGTGGTTTTCCATGAAGGCCAGTTCTTTGGAGATGTTGAGAAGATTGATAAGTCTTCTGAGATAATTAATGGAGTGGTTGTTCTCACACCGACTCTTTCTCCGGTGCAAATTACAGGTGGAGAAGGTGGACAAAACAATCCGAATCGTCATGAAGCACAGAGGTTGCCAGATGATGAGGGTGTTGAGCGGGGGGAGCTACAGTCTCGTAGGTTGGAAACCATGGAACCTCAAGTTAGGAGGCCTACACGAGAGCATCAATCATCAACTAAATATCCTACATCCGAATATGTTTTGTTTACTGATGAGGGGGAGCCAGAGAGCTTCTGAGAAGCAATGACTCAGATGATAAAGATGAGTGGATGAAGGCTATGAAAGATGAGATGAGTTCTTTGACGATAACAAGACATATGAGCTGGTGTAACTTCTTAAAAATAGGAATGTTCTGAAAAATAAATGGGTATTCAAGCTGAAAAAGGATGAGAATGGAAAATTGGTGAAGCACAAAACACGGTTAGTAGTAAAAGGCTTTGCACAAACGAATGGTATCGACTTCAATGATGTTTTCTCTCTTATTATGAAAATGACTTCTGTCAGAGTCGTCTTGGGTCTAGCCACTAGCATGGACTTTGAGTTTGAACAAATGGACGTGAAGACTGTGTTTCTTCACGGTGACTTGAAAGAAGAGATCTACATGACTCATCCAGAAGGGTTTGAGGTAGAAGGAAACGAACAGATGGTTTGCAAGTTGAAGAAAAGTTTGTACAGGCTAAAGCAAGACCAAGACAATGGTACAAGAAGTTTGATTCATTCATGTTGAGTCATGGGTACCGAAGGACAATTGCAGATCATTGTGTCTATGTTCATCGATTTATCGATAGCAGGTTCATCATCTTTCTTTTATATGTAGATGATATGCTGATAGTTGGATAAGATCACAAGTTGATTGGCAAGTTCAAAGATGTCAAATTCATTTGACATAAAGACTTGGGTCCCGCATGAACGATATTGGGCATGCAAATACGTTATGACAAGAGTTCCAAGCAGCTGTGGTTCTCACAGGAGAAATATGTTGAACGAGCACTCGAGCGGTTCAACATGAAGAATGCTAAGTCAGTTAGCGTGCCTCTAGCCAATCACTTCAAATTAAGCAAGCGCTTGTGTCCTACTATAGATGATGAAAAGGAATGGATGGCATGTGTTTCTTACTATTCTGTTGTAAAGAGTCTTATGTATGCCATGGTTTGTACATGGTCAGACATTGCTTATGTTATGGATTTAGTGAGTAGATTTTTATCTAACTTTGGAAAAGAGCATTCGGAAGCAGTGAAGTGGATCTTTAGGTATTTGAGAGGTACTTCCAAGGTGTGTTTGTGTTTTGGAGGCTCAAAACCAGTGGTGGAAGGTTATAATAATGCTGATTTTGTAGGCGATCTTGATCATCGGTTGTTGACTTTTAGTATTTGTTTACTTTCGTAGGGGGAGCTATCTCCTGGCAATCGAAGTTGCAGAAGTGTACAGCACAGTTTACAATTGAAGCAGAATACATAGCTGCTAATGAAGCAGGGAGAAAGATGCTTTGGTTGAAGAGATTCCTTCAAGAGCGAGGTTTGAAGTAAGAAGAATATGTAGTTTACTGTGATAGTCAGAGTGCTATGGATTTCAATGAGAATGCTAGATATCATGGTCACATGAGGCATGTTGATATCAAGTACCATTGGATTCGTGAGGTGATCGAGAAAAAATTCAAAAAGCTAGAAAAGATTCACTTGGACAAAAATCCCTTGGATATAATAACAAAGGTTGTGTCTAAGGAAAAGCTAGAGCTGTGTTCAGAGTTGGCAGGGCTGAATTCCCAGTAATGGGTTCAGGGCATTTTCCATATAGTTTGAAGGGGGAGATTGTTGGCCAAGTGGGTCTAGACTAATTGGGTTCAGTTTCTTGGGTGGTTTCCCTAATTAATTAGGAATTTCCTGTTTGTTAAATAGTAGTTTCTTAATAGAATTAAGACTTTCTTTTTCTAAGAATAGAGTTCTTGGGGGAGAAGGAAGTAATGATTATATATATGATGTAATATGTAACCCTAGACATAGGCTGAGATCCCTAAGCTGTGGATTCACAGATTGGAGGAGAACCTTATGGAAATTGATTTCCCGTGGACGTATGCATCTTTTGCCGAACCATGTAAATCTCTGTCTTCGTGTGCGGTTGATTGTTGATCTTAGTCGCTTACGCGCACACGCGCACAACAGAGATAGGGACACTCGAGTTATATTCAATTATATTAATTATTGATGGTGGAAATCTTGACCATTGATTGATCTAACTCTAGATATATCTATGTCTATGTGATTGCTTTATCTTTTAACACATGGAATCAAAGCTTACGGATCTAGAATTGCACGATCCCGATTAGATGTTGATTTGAACAAGTGTCATCTTTTTTTTTTTTTTTTAAATTTAAATCTGCACTATTTTTGTATTTGTTTACTTTCAGTTGTCCAAATGGGTTTTAGATTCGATCATTACATATATGCTCCGTGTGAGATATGGGACTTCCATCACACATTCACCTAATAGTTGTGCCCCATTGTCACAACCCGAGCCAGGAGTTCGGGGGTTAGCAAAAGCCAAACCGATGACACACGTGCTCCCGTGCCTGTACACGTAGATCTGGTCTAAATGCACACGCACAAGGAAAAATTCACATGTGCCAAACATATACGCGGAAGCTGTAGATATCAAAACATCAAACTAAGCAATGTAAGAAGAGAATACAAGAACTGAACTGAAATATATACATAGCTGAAGGTTTTACACAACGAACAAAATAACATATACAATTCATGACGTATACAAGCGTGACAAAACTCAAAAGAAGACTCCTATGCCATGCATGTCCAATACGCTCTCCGATGGAGTGATCACATCCACTCCTCTAGGCCTGATGGGGCCTTGGGGGTCTCAACTGGAGTTTGGCCGACCAGCGAGGGGTCGGCAGGGGTATCTGAGCCTGTAACACCAAAACAACTGTGAATACAACGATTCAGCAAAGTATAAACCATCACAAGTTAACACACGCTGTGTCTAATAGAATAAAGAACATCATGTAAATTAAAACAGGGCATATTCATATGCTAGGCTGTCATGCAAGAAAGAAACATGTCATGTGAATCAATGCATACGTGCTGTGTACGAAACTAGTTGGCGACTACATTGCCATATGCTCCCAAAAGAGGGATCTTATATCCGTGTAGAGAACACCATTGCCCGGACCAGGGTACAAATGGGTCTCAGGTTTCCTGGGGTCCGGTTCCCCAAGACGTTTCCTTACTGCAGCAAGGCCATGAAAACTACACCAAATTCACCCCGTCGGGATCCTAAAGCTGAGGCTAAATAGTGCCTGACCATACATAGTCAATAATGAAAACCTTGAGTAAATCGTGACAAGCATATCCTGTGTGCATATCCTAGATCATTTCTTATACATGAATCATACATGCATACTCAAGGTAAGGAAACCATAAGAACATAGTTAACAATGTGATAATCATGCTGGAGAGTGGAGATCAATAATCGAAATGCAACATGTTATACAAGCAAATCATACTAGATAGAATAAACTTCATTTACTAGTCAACTCTAATCTAATTATCCAGTGTTTCTAACCGTGCATGATGATGTAGTTTTAAGTTATTCAATGCACCATTGTCTAATGTTGCATTGAATCGGCTGGTGCACTGAAGTCCCTTAAACCAACACCCATGGGGAGGTGCTTAACAACCGGATAACGTGCATGAATGAGTCGTAGTCCTCGAGATCATTCATGTCATACATTCATATCATTGGGCAAGTCTAGGTGCTCTACATTCTACCATAAAAGCCATATCGGTCTTTTCCTTATGCCTATCCTTGTTATTCATTTTCCAGGGGAAATACGGCTTAGCCGTAGGTGAACATATGGCTTAGCCGTAGGCATCTTACGGCTTAGCCGTAATATGCACTGTGGCTCCACCGCAGTTCCTTTACTGTTCATCCGCAAGTACGGTTCACCCGTATTTTATTCTACCGCTTAGCCGTGTCTGGGCCGTAAAAGGTCTGTCAATTGCTTACCTTCAGTTAATCTAGAAAAAGGCACCCTGTACTGATCTACGGCTGGGTCACAGCTGAGGTACGGCTTAGCTGTAGGACAATATACGGCTTAGCCGTGTCCTAGCCGTAGAAGAAAACTGGGTTTTTCTCCTCTCTGGACTTTAAGCTGAAGGTGACTTACGACTTAGCCGTACATGTACGGGGTTGAATTCTGAATCAACTACAGAAAACCTGTAAAGACATCAGATATGTATTTTTCCAACAGAGAAAGGGAGAATACTAGCAAATTGGGCTGCAAACATGTTTTCCCTGCAAACGCATGTAAATTAACCAAAATCAAGCAAGTACCAACATGGGTTCTTACATATTATGGTTATACTTGCCTTAATTGAGTCCAATTACACCAATTGCTGCCCTTGGGTTTAAACACAACCAAATACCATCCACTGCAACATGCATGCATGAGAAAGAGGAGAAACCTCAGAGCATAGCCATGGAATCATGGAAACAAGAAGAAGAAGAGGATGAGGGAGATGGAAGAGAACTCAAACTCACCTCAATCCAAACACCAGGGAATGCAAGGACCAAAATCCCTCAATTTGGCTTGATTGATGGAGAAGGAAACTCAGGAGGGAGGGAGAGAGAGAACTTCACGTGAATGGTAAGAGAAGAGTGAGAGAGAGAGCTGGAGTCGATGGAATGGTTTGAGCTCTTATATAAGGTAAGTGGATGTTCGAATTGCAATGAAGTCCAAGTCATAATTCAATTTCCAGTTTGAGTCAAATCCGGGTCCAACGGAATCATACGACATTCGTTGCAAACGACGTAGTTACGAAAGTTAACAAGCTCAACGAAAGACATGTGTTGACATTAAGATGATGCAAAAGTGACCATGTCTTAGAAAAGCTAAAATTACGAAAAAGGGCTTGGTCTATCTAATCCAGGTCAAACTCAATCCAACTACCTATCCATGACCCGCAACGAATCTAAAACAAAAGCAAAACACAATTAACAACGAAAACAACAGTAATTAGTCGCTAAACGGGGTCAGGCTGGGTCGAAGTGTTACACCAATCATGATATCGGATTGATTTGAGATATGCACAGTAATGTAAAGAAGGCAGCAGATCTCATCTCTATAAACATCGCCCAAATGTCTAAAAAAGGATCGAGACATAAGCATCAATGACACAGAGGATCAAGGAGATTTAGGCCGGCATTGAAATTTAGGCCATCACAACACCCAATTCATCAAAATGATTTAATAATGGAATATTGACCATACATCTGGCCTCAAATTTGACATTTGCTCTAAAACAATTAGAATTTTAATATGTATATATATATTTTTAGTGCTGTTCATATTGCATGCCCCATTCATATTGCATGCCCTTAAGATATCTCACCAGGGAAGGTTAGTGCTGTGGCCACATGTAGGTTACTTCTTCATGTGTTTCGCAAGAGAACTTCATCCTGTTCAAACTATAGTCCTTGATGGTAAACCAGCAAGACATTTCGAGTGGCATTAGAAAAACATAGCCTTCCCTGAGTTTTTTGTTTGAATGCTCGTGGCATCTAGATTTCAGTGATGGGAGATTTTTTTGGTAAAGGTACTGCATTGGCACGTAGTCTCTATAAAGTGGGTACTCCAACCTCACTCATATGTAGTCTTCGTAAAGTAGGTACTCCACTATCTCTACATCTTTTTCATTAGCAGTAATTCCTCTTGATTCTCCTGGGACTGGTAGTTACTATGGAGATAATGAGCCACCAATAAATGAGACAGTTAAGCATTTTGCCGGTGATACAGATTTAGATCTCCCTTGTCGTTATGTAAGATATGTTTCACAAACTGAAACAGAGATTGATGGTAGCATTGGTCAATGAGGGGGGGGGGGGGGGGAAGGTACTTTTGTGGGCAATGTTGGACAACAGCAGGCTATGTATGGATACAACCTTCATTAGCTAACTCAGCTGCCTTTAGTTCCACCATCACAACCATGGTATGAGCAAGGAATGATCTAACTGAGCCCGAATAAGCTATTTTTATTCCTCATGAATTTTTTAATTTAAATTTGGGCCTCTAGTCATCTCAATCTACTGAGGATAGTGATCGCGCTTAAAATGACGTGAAAATGTGTAATGGATTCAATGTCCAACATTCACGCACTTCAAGTGTTAAGAAGAATCGGAATTAACTACGGTTTATCATTAATTTCCCTTTATTAACATGGGTTCTAATGCCTTGGCAGCGGGGATGCAAGTTGTTTACATGGATTTGCAAAGTTTACAACCGCTCCATCAAGTCTTAGATGTGATCTCAATTCGAAAAAAACAAGAAAATGTACATAGAGTAGGAAAAAAATACAAAAAGGACAAAAGAATGGGGTGACCGTGACCCACGGTCACTGCCCCAAGTCAGTGACCGTGAGTCACGGTCACTGACAGACAGTGACATCAAAGTCATTGTTTTGCCTCTGTTTTTGCGCTGTTTGTGCTGGTTCTTCTTCCAAACTTTTTTCAAGTGTTGAAACTTCATTTAATGACATCTTGGGGTATTGAATAACCATTGAGAAGATCGAATTCGACTATGGAATCGATTGAAAACTTTGTAATTCATCATTCATGTTTGCGCACTGTCTTTTGTTCAAGTCCGAAGAGAGTATCACAGGAAGCCAAAGTTGTATCATTTTGAACTTATGGTTTTCAAGGAACAAAATGTCGCCCAAAGGGGCTTGTTCACAACCTCTGTGATGGCCAAGGAATCCCCCCGAATGAGAAAAACAAAAATGACAACGTCATCCTTCGGATAGTCGTTACTGCATGAACCTAGTTTATTCTTTAGTTACTCCTCCCTTCTCCTCTTCCTCTGAACCTTCTTACTCACCTTAGTAACTAAAAAAAAAGAAGGGAAGGTCATGGGATGCTGCTGTCCTTGCTTGAATGCTCTTTTGTTCCTTTAGTTCTCTCTCTGTGTGTCTCCCTCCCCCTTCTTTCAAACATTGTCCTTTTTATAGAGGCTCCAGGTGGTTTTTAGCGGTTCCAGGGAGTTGAGGGGAGTTATGGGAAGTTATATTTTGAAAGGAAGTGGAGAAAAACCTCCCAAGACTGCAGGAAGTGTCCTTTGGGGGTCCGTGACCGCAGCCGCGGTCACGGACAAGGCCCAATTTCGAGCATTTGTATTTATGACCCGTTTTCGCCTGTTTGGGGTCCAAATGAAGTCCAATCGCCACGAAACTTGGAGGGATGCTTCTTGACAATATTTTGACCATCTCATGAAAGTTTCAGCTCATTTTGACCATATAAAGTTAGTCAACACCCTTGATGAACAGGCCGCGGTCACGGACAAGGCCTGATTTCGGGCTTTTGCATTTGTGACTTGTTTTCACCTGTTTGGGGCTCGAACGATGTCCAATCTCCACGAAACTTGGAGGGATGCTTCTTGGAACTATTTTGAGTATGTCATAGAGGTTTCAACTTGTTTTGACTTTCTAAAATTGGTCAACCCTCCAGTTGACTTTTCATGAAAGTGGGCCCTTGTTTCAACTGTTTGAAGCCCAAATGACCTCGGTTTGGTTTGAAACTTGGAGGGAGTGACATCAGGAAAATCTTAGAGTATTCCTCTAGATTTCATCAGCTTTGAATTTGGGAAAGCATGATTTCAAACAGTGGCCTATTCATTGCATGTGTTAGGTCACTATTCACCCCACACTGAGGTAGTTAGCTTGTTTTCTACCCGAACAACATTCAATTAACTTGAAACTTTAGGAGGGTAACTTGGAGTGTTTTTTGAGCATTTTTTCCAAATTTTATCAGCTTTGGCCTCCTGGAAGTAAGATCTTAGCCGGTGACCCCTATAACTCGAGATTACTATCCTTTAAGCTGACATGTGATGAAATGCGGACCAAACAGAGTGTTTTGAACTTGAAAGTTTGCAGCAAATCTTCTAAGCATAACTGAAGCTTCGTGTCCAAATTTCATCAATTTTGGTTATCAGGAAGCAAGGCTTTGGTCAGTAACCCCATGGCTTGGGGGGGTACTGACCCCAAGTTGACATGCCTGTGGCTTTTGAGTTCGATGATGCCTGTTAAACCCAAGATTTTGTAGAACTTGTGTTGGGAATCATTTGAGCTTTCTCTGAGAGTTTTAGCTAATTTTGATCTTCATGGGATGTTATTCTGCACGGGGACCCACAAAGCATAGAATATGATAATCTGGACCAAGTTTGGATCCAAATGTTCTGAATCCTTGAGGGTAGCCTTTAAATGTACTTGAAATCATTTCATTGATTAGAAGCTTGCTTCAACATATGGAAGCGTCAGGTCTCGCAATGATTCCCGAGGAGCTGGCAAACTGCCTCCAAAGCCTAACTTGAAATGCTTTGAAAACTTTGGAAATTTATAATCCAAAACTTGTGATGTCTTCGCTGCATTATTTGTAATTTTTATGGGTCAACAAGTGCCCCCTCGAGGTGCAATGATTACAGTGTAATAATCATTGTACCTCGAAATAGCCAATCTGTGGTAATGATGGATGACTTGATGAAAAGACAGTTTGTCAAGGTAGGTTGTAGACCTAAACTTGGGATTTTGAAAATTTTGATAAAAACCATGAAGGGTTTGATGATGGAATTTTGAAAAAACATAAGAAATCTGAATTCTCTTTGCCCTATTTTCACAAATATCAAAAGTAGCATCTCTGTGGGGACTGTGGGAAACACCCACAAAAGAATCCCTTAGGTATTTAGAAAGTTCAGAAGTTTATGAAATTCTCTTTGGATTTTGGAAATAAATTTGATTCTCCTTTGACCTATTTATCACAAATATCCAGAGTGGCATCTCTATGGGGATGTGGGGAATACCCACAAAAAAAAATCCCTAAGGTGTTAAGAAAATCAAAGGTTTAGTTTAAAATGGATTTGGATTTGGATTTTCATGGGTTTGTAGTTCAGTTTCAAAAACCGAAATTTAGGTTTTGACTTAGCTTGACATGAGTTGAAATTGAATTTTGTAGAAGATTGGCTTTCGTGGATTTTGATAAAAAAAAAAGATTTGAGGGGATCGTTCAAAATCAATTGCTCAAAATCAAATTTTGGCTTCAAAGTGATTCTGACATTTGGGTTGATTTGGAAAGAAATCTCCCCTTCTCTTTTTGGTTTATATAATTTCCGCTCAAAACCATAGTGGCCGCGAAAACAAGATGATGGAAAAGACATGGATTGTGGATTTGACCAAGCCGTGGTCTCCATTGTCAAACAATTTGTGTCCGTGGGGAGGAGTAAGTAAGATACTAGGTCTCGGGTTCAAACAATCATAATGGCAAGCACCATTAGACAATGGATCCTAACACTTAGACTAGTGATATCGTAATTTTAGTGGGCTTGGTTGAGTTGTCGTTGAGTTGTGAATCCTATGACTAAATGGTTCATATCAAGCAATGGACCCCATTGGTGATCTCATATGGTGTCATAGGTGGAGAGTCGTCAATCTCGTGGGTGGTTTAATTGCATCGGGGATTGGCAAGGCTGGGTGACTGCAATCAAACTTCATTATGCAGAAGATTTGAAAGCGATCGGGATTTTTGATGCCGTAAATGCTACCACACAAAGAGTCTCGTGTAAGAATAAGAATTTCTGTAGGGCCATTCTTGAGTTGTTTTGCCCAACGACTAGTACCTTCATCACTCTGAACATGGAGTTGGGATTTTCTCTATGGGAAATAAAGAAAATTTTTGGTTTGGCACCTTACGGCGAGATCTATGATGAAATCGTTTTGCCCGATGAAGAATTTGCTACTATGGATGACGAATTCCGGGCTGCATATTACCTCCTTTTTGCGCTGGAAGATTCCATTCAAACAACTAGCCGGAGTCGAGGCAAAGTCATTCAATGGATGAGTCAAGTGAAGAGAATCATTGATCCTTTCTTCACTAATGGAGGCAGGTTCTTTAAGTGGAAAAGGGTAATCTCGAGCGAAGATCCCAAGAAGGGTCCGACAATTGTCTTCCATGAAGATACGGACTTTCAACCTTATATTTTTGCCAAGTATCCAGATTTGAAAAGGAAATGTTGGCTCGCTTCATTCATGACAGCATGGTTGTCTGAGGTTTTTTTTCTGAGCTCTAGAAACGACCTTAGGCCTGGTTGCATATATCCAGCTTTCAGGATGGCCTTCGGACATAACCTCGCTTTGGGTCCCGCCTTTGTATCTTATATGCTGACGGAGTTGAAGCTTTCAGGATTCACCGTCAGAGAGGGGAAGCCGTTTAACCAATTTTATGCTGAATATCTACTGTACACCTGGTTCACCTACCATTGCAACAGTCTTCATTCACATAGCGGTGCACCGAGGAACATTTTCATGGAGGGTGTGGTTGGTGGTAGTTGCCTAATTAACAACATTCCATGACCGATTTGCACCAACATTTGCGCAACTTTAACAATTACGTTGCTTCCCGCGACGCTATACCCAATATTGAAGTTCCAACTCAGATAAGGAATGCCATAGAGCCATCAATCGACAAAGTTGGGGACGGTGGCTGGGATATTGGCTTGTCAGATGAAGAAAAGAGCTGGCTTCTGAGTTTAAGGCCTGCAAACTTGGTGTATAGGAAAAATACATACATCAATATTCAACCTTATATACCTGCCAAATTCTGCAGACAATTCGATTTTTATCAGGCTGTCGTGGGAGCACCGAGCCAAATTCGATGCACTATCGGTTCCTTGCAAGATGCCCGAAATGCTTGGGAGTTCTACCGGTCACTTGACACTAAGGCTCGTTTTGGATATCCTTGTCTTCCAAATCCTGGATATATGAGTGGCTTCGCCCAATGGTTTGCCAAAAGCACCCTCGCCATTGTGTAGGCATACACAAGCAATCCTCGAGTTAAATGTCGTGTTTTGCCTGCTTCTAAGAAGAAGGAAAAAGGAGAAAAAAGAGAAAAAGATCGTTTCATCCCAGAGAATTTTGAAACCTGCTTACATGATGGGGACCAATGGCGAATTGGTTTGACGGCTGGATCCGATATCTGTCCAGCTCACCGTGGTTTAGGAGGTGAGGAAGATGAAAGCTACATGCCTCCGCCTAATGTATCTGCAACGAGAATGTGACGAGCCATAGAAGAAAATATACAGGAGAGCATTAGCCTTGCTGAGATTAGGCAGATGGGGAGGGCTGCTTTGGATTTTGGATCTGCTTCTCGTTCTGTCAGAACTAAGGTGTCAGTAGGAGAACAGACTAGACAGTTGAAGAAGAGCGGTCTGTCATGCATGCAGCTGCCGAGGCAGATCTTGCTCAGCTATTAAAAATTGCTGCTGATGCTCCTATATTGACAGAGACACATGTCGGTCAAAGTTCGGTAGAGAAGGTCCAATCTGCGGAAGTAGCTACGAGAGCAAGGCCGTCTGTCATAATGCCTGTGAATCCTATGGTAGATCTGGGTTTGCATAAGAAAATCAGAGCCACTCGCTCAAAATTGGTAACTCGAGACCGAGCCTCAGCTAGCAAAGAAACACCTTCCAAGAAGAGAAAAGCTGAAAGTCCTCCAGCACGTCGTTCTCAGAGGCTAAAAACTGGTAACATACATATAATTGTTTATAATAATCTATTCATTGGTCCTGAATCTCTTGTTTTAACATTGATATTTCTTTTGGCAATTTTATTAGCTCAACCCTCAATTGCTGGAGGGTCTGCGATGCAAGTGGCTGAAGTTGCTGAACATTATGCCTCTGATGAGGGGAGTGGAGGAGAAAGCAGTTTTGATACTCCTACGATCAGAGAGCGAACTGATAGTGATATTAACATCGAGTTTGATTTTGAAAAAGATCTATTTGATCAAGCACAAATGCCTAAATCTGAGAGAGAAGTGGCAGTAGATGTACTGATAGAATCCAACATTGCAAAGAAATCTATCGATGATGTTGGTACAGCTGCTATTACGGATGTTGCTTTTCAGGTTGAATAACAGAAGCTTCCCTCTGAGATTGTCGAGGAATCTGTGGCCAGAGTCTTAAGGGATATTGAAGAAACTCCAGTTGTCGCTGAAGGTAAACCCCACATTAGCCTGGTTAGCATTTCAACATTCGTGCTCTAATTCTGTTCATTCCCCCTTTTTAGGTGGTCCGGCGGAAGAGGGTGTTTTTGATACACTTCCTGATACACTTCCTACCGTTCCCAGGAGATCTTTCGAATCCCCCATTGAGGAGCAAGTGGAGAAGGAGCATGCCGAAGCTTCGATTGACTTGGATGATATCTGACTTCATAGTGGATACTTAGAGACATCACCAGGCAGCCCCCTGGGGAGTGACCTGTAGCTCTTCGTAGAAAGTTTATCATCGGATTTGCTAACCAAAAGTATGAATGATGGTGCAGGATTTTCGCCGGCTAGTACTACCTTGCCCGTTAGTAATGACCAAGGGTTGATGAGGCTGAGGATATTTAGATAGGACCACATACTGAACCTATCGGCGACATAAAAAGAGAAACAGACAGTGTCATGGTCCCGGTCGAAGAAGCCCTTGTAGCGGATCCTATTGTATTCAGAACAGATTCTTCTTTTCAGCAGACAGTGGTTTTAGAAATGGCAAGTCTTCCGCTAGAGGATCCTCCTGTAACACCTATCACTAGTAGTGTGCCTCCGATTGCTGGTAGTTTTACACCTCCCAAGGCCGTGACACCTCCGAGAGTCCACTTTAGGGGGGACCAGTCACTGCTTTTAAAAATTATTGAAGCGCTGGTGTTCAGAAGATATCAGATGAGGCTTCTACTGCTGAAGGTGGAGGATCCCGAAAAGCCTTATTGCATGTGACAGTCACACCTCTACAATTAGGGATTCTTCAGCTACTTTGTTTTCACAAGGGTCACATGATTCATCATCTGTTTGTGAAGAAGCATTGGCTATCCCTGGAGGCGCAGTAAATGTCGAGAAAGAAAGGGATAATCACTTAGGTTCTTAGACCCGATCAAATTCATAGGAGAGAGAATCAAACCTTTCTATCCCTAGAGAACCCAGCTTGTTCGGAGACACCCCAAAGCCTCAATCTGCTATTAATTTTGCCACAAAGATAACCATTCGCAGCATTTTGGCTACTGTTTTTCAAGGAGAGCTTTCTTCGGAGAAGATTCAAGGCGCCAAGGCTTTAGCTAACATGTTGATATCTTCTGGTACCGACTTGAGTGGTCTTCGCGATGCCTTTGCCATATTCTTCAACAAACTCGAAGAAAAAGATTCTTGGGACAAAAATGTTGATCATGCCAAAGCTTTCCAAGATAAGGTCTTAAGGCACAAAATTCAACTGGCTGCGGAGATTGAAAGCGGTGAGGAAGAAGTATAGGTAATAAATGCGGAACAGACCAAGATGACACAGGAATTGGCTGCGCATGTGGACCAACGTGCAGATATTCAACAGCAGATTGTCGTATTGTAACATCAGTTATCTTCCCTGGAGAATACCATTAAAAACTTGCAGAAGTCTGTTTCAGAGAAAATTCATCGCCGAGATGATCTTCTTGTGCATACAGAAGCGAAGCGTACAGCCCTGAATGACTTTGTTCAGTCCTTAGAGGTTGAATTGAATATTAAGCTGGACGAGATTGAGATTAATATTGCTATTCCAGCTTATGCAAGCTACAAAGGGCATGTCCTCATGGCAAGAGTACTAAATGCAAAGAGACAACTGGAAAAGTTCCTGGACTGAGATTCTCTGCTGTAGTTCCCATCTGATGTTTTCTCTTTTTTTTTTATTCTGATTAGCCCTGAGGGCCATGTGTACATTGACTTCACTGCTTATATTTGAACTTATGGATATCAATGGAGAAGATTCTCTTTTCTATTTGGTCATTGGTATATAGGTGTTTGGTTTGATTATGTGTGGATGTTTGATATGGTTTGTAGGGATGGTTTGTTTGGTTTAGTTTTCTCAGACTTGTATGAGGGTGTGATTTGTGACCTTTTGGATCCACAAACCGAAAATGAGGGAGTCATATAAGTGGACGTCATCTGGTGCCCATATGTGAGGCTTTCTCTAGAGTCCATGACTTGATCCTCTTGGTGTCGAAAGGGGTCAAGCGGAATGGATGTTATCTGGTGCCCATGTATGAGGCTTTCTCCGGGATCCTTGACTTATTCTTTAGGACAAAGATTTGGTTTTGGTTTTTTGTTTAGATTTTGGTTATACAGGGTCTACAAAAAGACTTGTTCTATATAACCGAAGGTAGTCATATAGGGTCTATAAAAAGACTTGTTCTATATAACTAAGGATTAGCTATATGGGATTTGCAAAAGGGTTTATCCCACACAGCTGAGTTTTGCTATATAGGGTTTGCAAAAAGACTTAATCTATGTAGCAGGATGCTACAATGGGTCTTGTAAGGACGTTATCAAAGTAACGAAAGTTTAACTAGAGGGGTCAAAAGACTTGATCCTCGCAGTCATTTCATACAAATCTGAAGGATTTTGGTTAAGAGTCAGAGGTTGTAAGGCTCGAAACCAAAAAATTTTGATTTTGTTTAGAAGTGAGAATGTACACTGTACATAGTTTGGGTATACCAATGGCATTCAAGAATAGTATTTCTTGAGAAGTTTTCCATTGATAGGCATAATGCATCTATCCCCTTCAATCGTGAAAAGTGCATAGGCACCGTTGGAGTAAACTTTGTCAATGACAAATGGCCCTTCCCATTTAGGTTCAAATTTACCTTTTGATAAGTGTGTGAAGAACATGGGCCTCTTAGCTGCAAGGACTAAGTCTCCTTTTTTGTAGGTTATGTATTTGACCTTTTTGTTAAAGGATCCGGCTATACGAGCTTGATACAATTCGATGTTTTGTCGAGCGGCAAGCCTTTTCTTATCAAGGCTCTCTAGCTCTTGGAGTCGAAGTTCAGCATTCTTCTCTTCAATATATTTGTTTATCACAACTACCCAAAGAGAAGAAAGTTGTATTCCCAGGGGTATTACAGCCTCACAGCCATAAACCAAGGAATATGGTGTTGATTTAGTTGGGCCGCAAACTGTAGTTTTGTAAGCCCATAATGCTTCAGGAAGCTTGGTACTCCAACTTTTTTTGTTGTCGGAGACCATTTTCTTCAAAATTTTGCAAATAATCTTGTTGAAAGCATCAGCAAGTTCATTAGCTGCAGGATTATATGTTGTAGATGGACAACATTGGATTCCATACTTATCACAGAATCTATAAAATTTATCATTATTGAATTGGGGACTGTTGTCATGATATAGATGTTTGGGTAATCCGCAATGACAAATGATGTGAGTCTTCAAGAAATTGAGGACCGTATCTGTCTTCACTTCCACAAGAGGTATTGCTTCTACCAATTCGGAGAAGTAATCCGTCGCAGCCAAGATGAACTGATGGCTGCATTCTGATGGTGGGCTGATCTTCCCAACTATATCCATTCCCCAAGATTCAAATGGCCAAGAGGTGGACGTAGGGTGTAAATACTCGGGAGGTTGATGAATGTAATCACCATGAATTTGCATTCATTGCATCTTTTAGCAAAATTGATGGCATCAAATATCATAGTAGGCCAATAGTACCCTAGCCTTCGAATTTGATCATGAAGCTTTGGCCCAGCCTGATGAGTGCCACACAGACCAGAATGGACTTCTCTGAGGACTTGCTCTGCCTCTTTTGGTGATAAGCAACGAAGAAGAATTCCATCATATGATATACGATAAAGAGTCTTTGAAGGCAAATCAAAGTGGAATTTTAGAGCTCGTCTTTGAATACTAGTTCTGTCTTTAGTATCCTCTGGTAATACTCCATGAAGAATATAATCAATAAAAGGATCTCTCAAATCTCTGAATGAGTTGTGGAAAGATGAAATCTGATTATTAATCACAGTAAAACTATCAGCCATTGCCTTATGAGTGTTAAGTGGAGGTAGAAGTCTTCTTTCAACCACTTCTAATGCCATCTTATCATTTTCAGGGATCGACATCGAAGTCGTCAAACTTGCTAATGCATCTGCCTTGACATTCTGATGTCTCTTAACATGATGAAACTCTATCAGATCGAATCTTTTCTTGAGTTCACAGGCTTTGTTGAAGAAATGAGCCAGATCAGATTTCTTCACTTTGCATTCAAGATTCATTTGCTTGATCACGAGTTGTGAATCTCCATAGACTCCAAGCATATTGATACCTGATGTTATGGCTAGCTCAAGGCTCATGATCAATGCAATATACTCTGCTACATTGTTTGAGCATGACTTAATTAATGAGAAGGAGTGAGGGATGTAGAATTTTTTCGGGCTACAAAATATAATTCCAACTCCTGAAACCGGTTCTTCCAATTTATTAGTTCTGGAAGCTCCATCAAAATGCATGATCCAATGCTAATCTAGGTCAATGGTGGATTTCCACGGTTGCTCAATGAAAAAGACCGGTTCATCAGGGAGGTTATCTATGAATCCATAATCCTCCGAGAGCGGATGTTCTGCCAGAAAGTCAGCAAGAGCTTGCTCTTTATAGTTTTTGCAGGGGTATATTTGATATCATATTGAGAGAGGAGAATCGACTATTTGGCCAAGCGTTCGCTCAGGGCCCCGGCTTTTGTTACTAATTCTTTTAATGGATTGATGTTAGAAACTAGGTATACTACATTGGAGAGGATGTAATGACGCAGCTTTTGAATTGCAAACATCAATGCAAGACATTCCTTTTCTACTGGATGATAATTGTGTTCAGCAACCAACATTCTTAACAAGTAGTAAAGAGCCACCTCTTTCCTTTCATCATTCTTTTGAGCTAATACTGCCCCCAGGGAGTGATCGAGAGCTGAAGTATATAGAATGAAGGATTTGCCCGGCATTGAAGTTGAAAGAACTGGCGGATTAGTAAGATATTGCTTGATGTGTTGGAAAGCATCTTCGTAAGATTTGTTTTAGACAAAATCTACTCCCTTCTTCATCAGTTTGGAAAAGGGTCTGCATTTTCCAGATAAGTTTGAAATAAACCCACGAATATAGGCGAGTCTTCCTTGCAATCCCTTTAACTCTTTTAGAATTCTTGGAGAAGGCATTTCCAAAATGGCTTTGATTTTAATTAAATCTATTTTGATACCTCCTTTTCGAACCACAAATCTTAGAAATTTTCCGGAAGAAACTCCGAAGAAACATTTTAAAGGGTTCATCCGAAGTCTGAACTTCCGCAACCTTTCAAAAACTGTGCAGAGATCATCTAAATGATCTGATTTCTACTTGCTCTTGACTGCCAAGTCATTACGTAAAATTCAACAGATTTATGCTATATGTCCTTGAAGATTTTCATCATTGCTCCTTGGTATGTTGCCCCAGCATTTTTTAAGCCAAAAGGCATGAAGGTATAGCAGTATATGGCAAAGGAAGTCCTGAATTAAGTATGTTTATCATCTTCCTTGAACATTTTGATTTGATTGTACCCCGAGAATCCATCTATAAATGACATCCTTTCGTACCCAAAAGTATTGTCAATCATGATTTCTGGTATAGGCAACGGGAAATCATCTTTAGGGTAGGCTTTATTCAAGTCCTTGAAATCAATGTAGACTCTAAGCTGTCCATTCTTTTTGGTAACTGGTACTATATTAGCCAACCAGTCGGAGTGCTATTTGTAACACTTTGACCCAGCTTGACCTCGTTTAGCGACTAATTAATGTTGTTTTTGTTATTAATTTTGTTTTGTTTGTACCCTCGCCTGGACAATGGTGTTCTCTGCACGGATAAGATCCCTCTTTTGGGAGCATATGGCAATGTAGTCGCCAACTAGTTATACACAACATGTATACATTGATTCACATGGCATATTCTCTTGCTTGCACGATAGCTTAATATACAAATGTGACCTGTTCTGATTTATATGTTTCATTTTGTAAAACTGTTATCGATATATGTCAGTTATGTATTTCTTATTCTCTTCTTGCATTGTTTAGTGTGATGTTTTGATATCTACAGCTTTCGCGTACATGTTTGGCACATGTGAAACTTCCCTTGTGCGTGTGCATTTAGACCAGGTCTACGTGTACAGGCACGGGAGTACGTGTGTCATTGGTTTGGCTTTTGCTAGCCCCCGAACTCCTGGGCTCGGGTTGTGATATTGTTCTTCACGGATGAAGCCAACATCTCTGAACTTTTGGACTTCTTTTTCTATTTTTTCCATGACTTCAGGCTTTGTCCTCCGCTAGTCTAGCTTTACAGGTTTAGCATCACCTGTTATGTTCAACTTATGTACTAAAATCTCTGGATCTAGACCAGGCATTTCTGTGTAGGTCCATGCAAAGCAATCCATAAACTCTTATAAGAAACTCATATACATATCAAGTTCGTTTCCTTTGATTTGAAAACTTACAATAGTAGGTCGAGGATTTTCTGAGGTCCCTAAGTTTATTTCTTGTACTTGGTCCTTAGTTGGAGGCTCAGGAGGAGGTACTTCCACAACGTCATCGGAAGTTTCCAACTCCGTAAAGCCTTCTGGAGTTTCATTTAGGAGTTTAAGCCAAGGCCTGATCCCTTTCCATGAATTCAATTTTTTGGGCTCTTTAGCTTTTGCATTAAGGGCTAAGTATTCTCGACGAATATGTTGTGACGCGCTTATTTCTTCATTGAGTTCAGTGGCCAATATTCAGTGATTTGTGACATAGTGTCATCGTTATCACTTGCCCCCTCAAGATGTTGAAAAGTAGCCTAATTAGCAGGTTCTTGAGCAACAAGAGTTTCATAAGAGTTATCAGATTTATATTATTTGGTAAAGACCACGGGTCTTACTCTGACATCTTAATTTAGTTTAGGAATGCTACTGTAGGAGACATATCCTATGCAGTGACGTAGTTATTCAATTTGGCATCCCATTTCGAGATCTTGCTTCATTTCTGGGGTGAAGACGTCCAAAGGAATTTGTATCCCATTTGCATTCAATCCAAAGCCTATGGGCTTTTTAAGATTGTACCCCATACTCTTCATCATGTTACAGACCACCGGGTTATAGTTATCAAACCGTACTTTCCCATCATTAGTGATTTTATCAATAGGATTTGAAGGAGAAACATTTTCAACCCAATGAAAAATAATTGGATGATCATATTGCTTTGATGGAGGCACTAAGAAGCAAGATCCTTTGAAATCATAAATATTAGATGGAGTGGGCCATGGTAAGAGTGGAGGTTCCCAGTCTACTATAGAGTGTGCAGAGGCATTCTTTATTCCGACGTCCTCAGAGTCTGACTCAGAATCTGAACTTCTGATCATTGAAATGACATGTATCGGTCGCGTCCGTCTAGACCTCCTGCGCAAACGATAGAGCGCTACTTCGAGAGATTAAACTATTCGAGACATTTCATCGAAAGTTTGAAATTCCATGGCCATAATCAAGCTACAGAGAGCTGGCCGGAAACCCATCCAGCATAAATGAATCCAAGTGGAGAAGTGTGGAGGATTTTCACATCTTTCAACCAAACGGAGCCACCTGTCTATATATCTGTAGGATAGTTCTTCCCTTCGTTGAGAAGTTAGCACGAGCTGGCGGAAAGTAATAGGAGAATAAAGCCTTATAGGTGACATCCTTCAATGAGAGGAGGTACATTGTTACTTTCCTGATCAGCATCTGAGCTGTTGACTAATGAAATTGCATTTGTCGAATATGAGGGCTTTTCATGTCCTGCTCCTTTTTTCCTCGGTGATTTTGTGAATATCATTAGAGGTCGATCTGATTGTTTGATTTCAGTTTTGGCCTTGATCACCAAAGAAGCTTTGGTTTCTACGTACTTTGCCACAGGCTCCTTCGTTGGCTGTAACTTTCTGTGAGGATTGGATTGCTCGCCAATTCCTGAGCAAGTTCTTTTTTCTATTAAAATAGTGAAAGGTTCCACAGGATCATCATCTACTGGAGTGCTTTTTGTGTCCGTTTTAGACTTGGTGGGTCTTTCTCGATATATGGCTGCATCAGTGAAGTAGACTTTTTTCCTTTGAATGGGTTTTCATCCGCAAAGACCTGAGGCTCTTTTTCCTCGTCATCAATATATTTGAGACATTGATGGAGAGTGGAGGGTACTATGGCATAATTATGGAGCCATCTTCTTCCCAAAAAGATATTGTAGCACGCACGAGTCTTAACCACGTGCAGAGTAGCTTCTGAAGTTAATTCTCCTAACTGGAATCAGATTAGAATCTTGCCAATCAGATCCCAAACTTTCCCGTCATATCCTTGGACAGAAGTCTTTGTAGTAGATAACTTGCTTACTAGGATATCAAGTTCTTGAAGAGCCGTAATTGTGATGAGGTTCAGAGCTGACCCTAGGTTGACCTGAACTCTCGGGACAGGAATGTCTTTAATGTAAGCTATGAAATAGAGTGGCCTTGTGTGTTTCATATCACCTAAGAGGAAATCATCTTTAGTAAACAATATAGTAGCTTTAGAAGCATTGTGAATTGAAAGACATTCCATGCATTGCTTTTGAGACTTTTTTTATTTTGCTTTCAGGTAATTCTTTTCTATCTGATAAACTTGCGCTACATGAGTCTAATTGTTTGTATTCAAAGCTTGTAGAGCTCGTATGAAATTATTATGAGTCTCCCTGGACATCTGTAGGAGATAAAAAATGTGAAGTCGTGCAGGTATGTGTTTGAGGTGTTCAACAACATTATACGTGAATGGCTCTGATGGTCTTGCATTAACATTTGCCTCTAAAGAAATTACATTTACATTAGTATTGTCCATTGAAGGGTTTACATAGGAAGGGGAGGCAGAAGAGGGTCTATCATAGCTGACCCTATAATGGCTACCGGACCGAGTGCCGCCGTTAACCATATTACTTCGGTTGATTTCTGGATGAGTATCCCTTCTTATGGCGTTAACTTCTTCGGACTCAAAAAGCTAGCTAATTTCCTATAAGCCTGACTCTTGCCCTGTGTTATCAGGAATGGCTTGAGATGCTTGGGGCTCGTTAGTAGCACTCAAAATTACCAGAGCGGGAGCCATTGATATTTCTTTTTCAGAGTCAGAGGTATTATCTTGAATTTGAGAGACCTCCTGTGGTATGACAATGTCAATATTGAAGTCATTATGTTCCTCCGGTAATCCGGATTCATTAGTCGAGTCAGACATAACCGACTAAATGCTTGGTTTGGAATCCGTATTTGGAGAAGTCAACTTTGGGTTTGATTGGGAAGGAACATCAGATGTAGAGGCTACTGTGTTTGGAAAAGGAGAAACCACCTGCTGTTGTTGTGCCTCCCCAGGATCAATCAGTGGTAAAGGGTCTGGATGAATCTCCGGGGGTAGTGGGACAGGTGGAGGGTCGTTCGACCAGCCACTCATGCTTGGTCTGTGTATATCATAAAAGGCTATTGAGAGTGTGTTAAGACCATGCTTGATATTGAGTGTACCTGTTTTAGGATCAAAAGTTTGTTCGAAACCCTCATCTTCGTCGGAAGGGTACTCGTCGAAGAAGTAGTCATCAACCCACTGATCATCTTCAAGGTCTAACCAATCCTCTTCATCATCTGAGTTTTAGGGTGTGCCGTCCCATTATATCCAATTACAACTGGATATCAATGGTTCTTCTTCATCTTTTGGGATTGGTATAATGTAGTCAGCTAGAGTGAAGTGACCTTTAGCTAGTTCAGGAAGTTCTTTAGAAGTTGGAGTTTCAATTATCTTTTCCTCTTTCTGCTTAGCTTGTTTTTCTTGTCTAACTAAGCGATTTTGGGCGGCCTTTTGAAGATATTTGAGTTGCCTTTTAGCTTTTCTTCTTTCCGCAAGTGTGGGTTTAGTTTTCACTTTCTCCCAGCCTTTATCACTTACCAAGTCTGGGTGAACCTACATTTCTTCTCCTGAAGAAGTTTTGACTAGTATGAATCCCCGCTCATTATGTATTGCATTAATGACCTGGAATTCAACAGTTGGTGGTTTTGATGAAGCGGATACTGCTATGGGTGCAAATTGCCTAAAAGAAATCATGTTGACTAGAGCAACATCATATTTTCGGTCAAATGTTATCACTCCATTTTTCCACATTTCGTTGACTTTTTCTTTCAGGATGAAATAGTTTTTAAGAGGATGAGACACCATCCGATGATATGCACAGTAATTTGGGTCATTGATGCAGCCTGCCTGCTCTGGTTTTTTCATTGGTGGAAGTTCAAGTTTGTTATTTTCCATCAATGTTTGGAATATTATCTCAATATCTCCATCGAAGGGATATCTAGCTCTTTTTCTCTTTTCATATTCCTCCTTTTTAATTTGCTCAGTCTTGACATTCTGTGGTTTTGGAGGAACTGATTTAGAGGTTTGCACATTGAATACTTCTTGTTTCTTCTTTAAGTTCGAAGTAGTTGATTTTGGAGCAGAAGACAATGATGATTCCGCTCTTCGGGAATTTACCTTTTTTTGACTGATTTCTTTGAGGGTCAACTCTGCATCAGTGGCCACCTCAACTAAACGGGCCAAATACTTAGTTTTGTGACTAAGTATGATAGCCTTGATTTCTGGCCGCAGGTTAGTTTTGCACATTTCAATGGTAGCCCTCTGAGATGGTTGTTCTAAGCATCTATAAGACAATGCTCTCCATTTGTTGATAAAGGCTTGTGCAGTTTCATTTTCTCCTTCTTTGTGCTGCTTAGCATGGCGAAGGTAACTGTATATCTGCTTCTTCTTGAAAATGAAGTAAGAATTTCTCTTCTGTGACTGGCCATGTTGTGAAAGAGAGCTCTGATAATTGCTTATACCAATCAAAAGCAACTCTTTTCAAAGTGCCTATGAATAATCTTATTTTTAGCACATCCAACTACGACAAGCTCCCCAGGAGTGATTTGAAATGTACTATATGTTGGTAGGCTGATCATTTTCCCATATAAAGCTGAAAAGTCGGAAGTTTATAATCTGGCGGGAATGGAACCAGATCAAATTCCGGAGGGTATTTGGATGTAACACCTTTCTTTTTCATCCTGTTTTCCACCTTTGATTTGGTTAATATTTCTTCGACTTCCTTGAAGGATCCTCATGAAGACCAAGGATTGATGAATAATCGCCCCCAGCAAAACCTGCGGCCATTACTTTATCTGTTAGTGATTTAATTTGAACCGTAAGTAGGTCAATTTTGGTGGCATTTCTCTTGATCATAGCCTGCTCTCTCCTTTCAGCAAATAAAGGATTGGCTGGAGCTTCAACCAGACCACCCAATTTGTCTGTCCAAATTTTTAACTGGGCAGTTAGGTGATCAATTCTAATTCCTTGCTGTTTGACAACATCACTAATGTCATCTTTTTGATTTTCACTAGCATTTTCTTCGCCAGCGTCTTCACTCTCACTAGCACCTTCATTTCCATCGTTTCTAGTTCCGCTCCCTTTAGCCATAAATACGGTGTACTGACGGGGGTAAGAAGACGTAGGAAAAGTAAACTGACTATCTTCCATGTCCAGGAGAGTAATTAAATCTTCGTCTGAATCTGTTTCAACATCTCCCTCAGAGGTCCTGCCTGAATAAGAATTGGAGTCAGACTCTTGTGACTGGGTCCGGACCATGCTCCGAGTAACCCTTCTAGTTGGGCCTGGTCCAACCATGCATGTGGAAGTTAGGCCTGGCTCATCTTCCTTAACCATCCATTTTTGAGTGATTGCATGGCGAGACTGCTTCCGAGTGTAGCTTTTATAACGAGCTAAAGTCTTTTCCTTAATTTAATCGGCCAATCTGACCGTCAAAATTTGATCTTTATATCTTGCAACCAGTGGCTTAGAAGTGCTGACGGGTTGGTTCCAATCCATAAGGTTAGAGGTGGGAAATGAAAGAATGTCGATGGTACTTCTTTAATTATTCTTCTTTTTACCCTTCTTCTGTTGGAGCGAGTCCTTGAAGTGAACTGGATTGGTCGAATTGTTGATGACTAACCGTTTAGCTGGCTCTTTGTTCTTAGCACCACGTGATGAATGTTGTGGTGCTACAATGACTGAAGGCAGATGTTCCCTTTCGAACTTTCGCCCCTCTTTTTGAGTCAAAGGATCGAAGGTATTCTCTTCAAGTGACACCAAAGATATGCTTTCAGCCTTCTTGTAATTTTGCATGCGTGGTTGTGGCGACCACGTGCTGCAGCCTGGGATGGCGGCCTGTTTTTGGACTTTTCTGGGGGTTTGTTGAAAGTTCCTTGTCTCAGCCCTTTGTTTGAGCTGAACTGGTGATGCTTTTGGAACTTGGGTGCCGCTCGATGCAACTTGTTAAACGCCCTTGGTTTGTGATCCGTGTAATGGATTTGCCTTGCCCCCAATCGAGGCTTAATGATGCGGAGACTGCTGCCCCCTGACTTTAGTTTGCATCCCGGGTCCTTTCGACCCTTGTGGAAGACTCCAAATGGGTTTTGAGCATATTTGAAAACCCATGATTGAGGGGTTTCTATTTTTTTAACGATCTTTGAGGTCACTGATGACCCATTCTGAGCTGAAGTGGTGGAGCCCATTGGAGTGGAGAGCCTTTGGAAAACTGAAACTCTTAATGGAAGAGTGACAGTATCTATTCTGGCCCTTTTTTGTGATCTTGCACACGGCTTGTTCTGTGTCATGGAGATCCTGAAAAGTCTCTCCTTGGCTTCATCGAAAGTGATAATCAAGGAACCCATGATATTCTACAAAAAAAAATTCACAGGATTATATTAATATGACAACGAATAGGGCCGTCTCTTTGGCTAGCCTAGATGGTTTGTAAATGCCATCTGAAATGGTTGGACAGAGGCACAAGTCCCATCTCTTTGTGCTATGCTAACTATCCTATCTGTCAAAATTTCTATAGCATTTCGGAATCATATAGTTAGACTTAAAAACATGCTAAGCTGACTACACCTGGCTACCGTAATTTTGGCAGCATTTCAGGGCCATCCGTGTCAGTCTTATAAGCAAGAGAGGGTTGGATCTAATCAAAGGGATAGGGCCCACAGGATCGAGCCTGCACCACTATCACAATGATCATACAGGATCCATTAGTGCTTGACACCGGACAGTGCATGAGTGCAATGTCGTTGATCTTATCACTGATTTAATAAAACACTTGTTTGAGTCAAAGCCCTTTGAACTGAATCACCACTTTTTTAAAGGGTTTGATTTGGTCCGTGCGCATCAAGGCGTAAATTCCTTCGATTGAATCATTTTGGTGAATGGCAAACATTTGCACTTCAAGGTGCTTGATGCCTTCATTTGCATAATAAAAGAATGCACTTCAAGGTGCAAAATTCCTTCAAAAATGTTTCCAAACCCATCGTAGACATCTAAGCCTTGCATGGATGTCTTCAAGGGTCAAACCAGTCATTTTTAGCCATAAAATAGGTCAGTGATCGTGACCCGTGGTCACTGCCCATTTTCCATTGATTCCCACGGTCACAGCACTTTTTACACACTTTCCCGTGGTCACAGGCTTTTAACAGCACTTTTCAGCACAACAGCAGCACTTTTCAGTACATCAGCAGTACTTTTCAGCAATTTTTAGCACTTTTCATGCATTTTTAACCAAATTTGATCACAAATTAGGGCAAGATCTTTCCCCACAGACGGCGCCAATCTTCTGATCACACTTAAAATGACGTGGAAATGTGTAATGGATTCAATGTCTAACATTCATACACTTCAAGCGTTAAGAAGAATGAGAATTAACTACGGTTCATCATTAATTTTCCTTTGTTTACATGGGTTCTAATGCCCTGACCGCGGGGATGCAAGTTGTTTACATGAGTTTGCAAAGTTTATAACCCCTCCCTCAAGTCTTAGATGTGATCTCAATTCGAAAAAAACAAGAAAATGTACATAGAGTAGGAAAAAATACAAAAAAGGACAAAAGAATGGGGTGACCGTGACCCACAGTCACTGCCCCAGGCCAGTGACCGTGAGTCACGGTCACTGACAAATAGTGACTCGAAGTCACTCTTTTGCCTTTGTTTTTGCACTGTTCATGGTGGTTCTTCTTCCAAACTTTTTTCAAGTGTTGAAACTTCCTTTTATGACATCTTGGGGTGTTGAATAACTATTGAGAAGATCGAATTCGACTATGGAATCGATTGAAAACTTTGTAATTCATCATTCATGTTTACGGACTGTCTTTTGTTCAAGTCCGAAGAGAGTATCGTAAGAAGCCAAAGTTGTGTCATTCTGAACCTATGGTTTTCAAGGAACAAAATGTGGCCCAAAGGGGCTTGTTCACAACCTCCGTGATGACCAAGAAATCACCCCGAATGAAAAAAACAAAGATGACAAAGTCATCCTCTGCATGAACCTAGTTTGTTCTTTAGTTACTCCTCCCTTCTCCTCTTCCTTTGAACCTTCTTGCTCACCTTAGGAACTAAAAAAAAAGAAGGGAAGGTCGTGGGATGTTGCTGTCCTTGCTTGAATGCTCTTTTGTTCCTTTAATTCTCTCTGTGTCTCCTTCCCCCTTCCTTCAAACATTGTCCTTTTTATAGAGGCTCCAGGTGGTTTTTGGCAGTTCCAGGAAGTTGAGGGGAGTTGTGGGAAGTTAGATTTTGAAAGGAAGTGGAGAAAAACCTCCCAAAACCACAGGAAGTGTCCTTTGGGGGTCCATGACCTCAGCCGTGGTCATGGATGTAACACTCCGACCCGAGTTGACCCGGATTAGTGCGTAATTTCGTGTGTTTTTATCGCTAAGAGTGTTTTGATTTGGTTTTCCTTTGGTTTTGACTCGTAGAGAGATCGTTGGGTTGAGTTTGACTTGGTCTAAGTAGATCGAGCCCTTTTTCGTAATTTTGGCTTTTGATTGACCTTGTCAGTTTCGCGTCATTTTGACGTCAGCGCGTGTATTTCGTCGAGCTTGTCGATTGTCGTAACTGTCTTGAATCCGAATGAGTTCGTTTGCTCTCGTTGGACTGTCATTTGACTCAAACTGATAATTGTATAAGCTATTTGGCCTTAAATGTAATTTAGACTCAAATTAAGTATAAAAAAATCCCACCAACTCCCTGTCTCTCTCTCGATCGTCTCTCTCGCTCTCTGTTTGTCTCTCTCTCTCGACAGCTCTCTTTCTCTCCTTCTCCTTTCTGTTTCTGTGCTTGAGGGAGGAAGAAAGGAGCTCGTTTGTGCGTGTGTTCCCGGTGGACTGAGCCAATCAGCGTGTGGATTTCGTCCGTGAGGCAAGTATAAGCCCAAGTTGTATGAACATCGATTGATAGTGATTTGATCGTCTTGTTTTTATGTTTCATTGTGTTTCTCCGTATTAGACAGCTCTATTCAGCTCATTTTGCTGTTTTCTTCCGGTTTCCAGCTGTTTTGTGCACTTTCTGTGTGACTGTAACAAGTTCAGAAAAATGAGTCCGTGCACTCACGGCTAAGCCGTGAAATGTGCTACGGCTAAGCCGTAAAATGGCTTACGGCTAAGCCGAGACCCAACCGTAAACCAAACCGTAGAACAGTACAGACTGTTAGCTGAAAATAACTGGATGTTGGCAATTTGACATTCTTCTACGGCCCAGCCTGATCTAAGCCATACATTGTCTTACGGCTAAGCCGTGGACCAAGATACGGCTGAGCCGTAGAGCAAAATACGGTTAAGCCGTAAATCCGAAGGGATATTTGGGGAACCTCAGCTCAGCCGCAGT
Organism: Sextonia rubra; assembly: GCA_037013555.1. NCBI lineage: Eukaryota > Viridiplantae > Streptophyta > Magnoliopsida > Laurales > Lauraceae > Sextonia > Sextonia rubra. The sequence goes on from JASUAD010000009.1 coordinate 10,734,771, forward strand.
GCATATTACGGCTAAGCCGTAAGATGCCACGGCTAAGCCGTAAGGTTACCTACGGCTACACCGTGAGACCCTGAGAATTGAATGAAAAGGGACTAGGTTTAAATAAAAGACCGTATATGACTTTCATGTTAGAATGTAGCGAACCTGGACATGCCCAATGGAATGTTTGAATGACATGAATGATCTCAAGGGCTGTGAATCATTCATGCTTGTATCCAGCTGTTTAGCACCTCCCCATGGGTGTTGGTTTAAGGGACTTCGGTGCACACTCCTGACACTGCAACACTAGACAATAGTGCATCGGACAACTTAAAACTACATCAACATGCACGGTTAGAGACACTGGATAATTAGTATAGGATTGGCTTGTAATTGACCTTGATTCGTAAAGGTATCATGATGTGTACAGCATATTGATTACGGTTATGCCCTCTTATGTGTTCTGCGCTGGACCTCTCGATTCTGTGGGACATGCAGCAACCCCAGAGCGAAGCCCGGGCGGAACCATTCTATTGTTATATTGGTATCAGTGTTATCATTGTTCCATTGGAGTACTTGCATCAGTCATGAGTCAGTGATTGTGATTGATATTCATTGTCAGCACTTCTTGTAATTGCTTATGTACATTCAGTCCGTATATGCGATGCACTTCCTATTGTTGTTCAGCATGATATGTGAGATCTGTAAGTGATAAGTGATTGATTGATTGATTGAGGTGCATCATCCGATTGATTGTGATTGGTCTTGGCACTACTGAGCCTCAGCCTTAGGATACCCGACGGGGTTAACTTTGGTTTAGTTTAAGTGTTTGCCTCTGCAGAGTGTGATTGTCCCGGGACTCCGGACCCCGGGAACTAGAGACCCATGCGTACCCTGGCCCGGTCGCTGGTGTTCTCATCCTGATTGCTCTCGTAAGGGAGAAAATGGCCAGTGTAGTAGCCACTTGATTGTTACCTGTTTATGATTCTGATAGCATGCTTATTCATTTGCATAATTGTTTAGTATACAGACAAAATTTCTATGGATATTGCATTATGACTATTGTTCGGTATTCTTCAGTTTTAGACACAATTCGTGTTATCTTCTTGTTGGCTTATACTTTGCTAAGTCGTTGTACTTATACGTTTGTCTTGTGTGTTGCAGGCTCAGATCCCTCTTCCGATCCTACGTCGGTCGACCCGACTGCAGGAGAGGCTCGCGAGGCCCCCTCCGGCCTAGAGGAGTGGACTTGATCCATCCTCCAGAGTACGGTTTGCATCATTTTGGTTTTCCCCATTCCTTGTGTTGGAGTCTATTGAGGGGATTTTTCTGTAATTGCACTAAGGGCTTCGAGTGATACCTGTATATTGTATTTCGATTTTTGGGAGCCCTCTTCCGTAACATACGTTCCTGTATTTTGTTATTGTTATTGTTATCAGTTTATGATCGTTTGTAATCTCCTATGTCTTTTGGTATATTGTGGTATGCCTTGATACGTACAGCTTCCGCGTACAGTTGTTTGCACGTGTGAATGATCCCTTGTGTGTGTATGCTTGGACGGGGTCCAGGTGTGCATGCACGGGAGTACGTGTGTCATTGGTTAGATTTTCTCTGACCCCCGGTCCCTGGGCTCGGGTTGTGACATACGTATTGTATGGTATCAGAGCATTGTCTCTCAGAGCTTTGTCTCTCAGGGCATTGTCTCTATCTTAGTGTGTAAGCATGTAGGCATAGAGGACGTGGTGAGATTTCGTAGTCCAGTTTTGGACTGTTGTGTTTGGTCCCCTTGTCTTGTGAGTCTGTGTGCGTTCCCTAGTGTGTTAGCAGATTGACTTTTGTGTTTTGCAGGTTATGGCATCGGGATCTGGAACACACAACAACAATGATCAGGGAGATAACGAGAGTGGGTCAGCCGCTCCACAGCCACTTGTGAATTTTGACGAGCGCTTCTTGACTATGCTACAGGCTATCCATTCCTTGCAAGCGCAGGTTGTTTCGATCGTAGACCGACAGAGCCAAACGCCAGTTCGGCCTGTAGAGCAGCCAGTGGTTTTCCAGCCTAGAGAGAGCGATCCAAATGCGTTATACGACAAATTCAGGAAACGTGGAGCCACAGAGTTCTATGGTAATGAAGATGCGTTGAAGGCTGATCAGTGGCTAGAGCATACTGGAGATCTCTTCTCGACCATTGTCTGTGACGACCGGCAGAAGGTTATGCTTACGGCCTCGATGTTCCGAGAGGTGGCAAAGACGTGGTGGAAGAGTGTTAGTGCAGCCTATCTGACCTTGCCCAGTGAAACAGTGTGGGAGACGTTCCAGAAACAGTTCAGAAGGAAGTTCATTCCTGCTCATGTTCGACGCGTGAAGGAGGTTGAGTTTCTGGCCTTACAGCAGCAGCAGCTGACCGTTGCAGAGTACATTCACCGCTTTACCCAGTTGTCCCATTTTGCTGAGGACATGATCAATACCGAGGAGAAGAAGGTGAATCGTTTTATTTCTGGTCTACACCCGAGATACGCGAATTTTGTGACTGCCTTTCAGAGACCAGCTACTTTCGATGATGCGGTCGACAGAGCACACGCTGCGGAAGCCAACCACCTAGCAGAGAGAGCCATGGATTTTAAGAGGAGTGCACCAGTGAGTTCCAGGGGACAGAGTCAGAAGAAATGGAAAGGGAAGCAAGGCACTTCGAGTTTCTCCGGGAGCAGATGCGAGTTTTGTGGATTTGGACATCCGACGAAGAAGTGTTGGAAGAAGTCCAGAGCTTGTTTGAGTTGCGAATCGATGGAGCATAAGATAGCTCAGTGCCCGAAGACCAGGACTTTCCAGTCGTCCAGATCTATGGGGTCATCCAAATCTCTCAGTTCAGCAGCTTCGAACAGCCCCCATCCGTCTCGCCAGAGCCAGAAGCCCCAGCGTCAGACTGCTCGTGTGTATGCAGCCTCCCATGATCATGCAGAAGATGCGAAAGTGGTGGAAGGTAAAGTTCTCATTGCCCGAGCTGAAGCACATACACTTTTTGATTCGGGATCTACGCGTTCGTATGTTGCCCCTCGTTTTGCGGAACAGTTACCGCAACCCCCTCGACCGCTACCCTATTTGCTAGTGGTGTCCACTCCTGTGGGCAAGAGAGTGGAGTGTAGTGTATACTACCCTCAGTGCGACGTGGTGATTGAGGGTCGCCAGCTGCCAGTTGATTTGATTTTGTTGTCCATGTTGGATTTCGATGTGATCCTTGGAATGGACTGGCTAGCGTGGTATCGTGCCTGTGTTAACTGTTACAACAGGTCGATTTACTTCGATTTTGAGAAGGGGTTTCGTTTCGAGGGCAATCAGGAGAGATGCCCGAGGCGTGTCATCTCCGCATGCAAGGCGGATCGTTTGATACGCAGAGGTGGTGCAGGATTTCTTGCTTTTGTCTCGGAGAAGAAGGAGGTGAAGCAGTTGAGCGATATTTCGGTAGTACGTGAGTTCCCGGATGTATTTCCGGAGGAAGTACCCGAGTTACCCCCTGTCCGAGATGTAGAGTTTGCGATCGACCTAGTGCCCGGTACAGCACCCATTAGTTTAGCTCCTTATCGTATGGCCCCTGCTGAGTTACTCGAATTGAAGACGCAATTGCAAGATCTTTTGGAGAAGGGTTTCATACGGCCGAGTGTGTCACCGTGGGGAGCTCCAGTGCTGTTTGTGAAGAAGAAGGACGGTACCTTACGGATGTGTATAGATTACCGGCGGTTGAACAAAGTCACGATCAAGAACAAATATCCATTGCCGCGTATTGATGAGTTGTTTGACCAACTTCAAGGTGCTGCCTATTTTTCCAAGATTGATCTGAGATCGGGGTATCATCAACTCCGGGTGAAGGAAGACGATATTGCCAAGACTGCTTTCAGGACACGGTACGGACATTTTGAGTTCCTCGTGATGCCATTTGGATTAACCAATGCACCTGCTGCCTTTATGGCTTTGATGAACAGGATCTTCGCTCCTTTTCTGGATCGTTTTGTAGTGGTCTTTATTGATGACATTTTGGTGTATTCGAAGACCCCAGAGGAGCATGAGGAACATCTACGTCGAGCCTTGCAGTTGTTGAAAGAGTATCGCTTATATGCCAAGCTGTCGAAGTGTGATTTTTGGCTCGAGCAGGTAGCTTTTCTTGGTCATACCATTTCACGAGATGGGTTGGCAGTGGATCAGATGAAAGTTGAAGCAGTGATGAATTGGCCCAGCCCAAAGACTGTGACGGAGATACGGAGTTTTCTTGGATTAGCTGGATATTATCGTCGCTTTATTCAAGATTTTGCCAAGATTTCTGCACCATTGACTCGATTGACCAGGAAGAGTGTTCCATTTCTGTGGACGGACGAATGCGAGTGCCATTTCCGGATGTTGAAGGAGAAGCTTACTTCGGCTCCAGTTTTGACGTTACCAGATGGGCATGAAGGATTTATGATCTATTCAGATGCTTCTCGAGTCGGTTTGGGATGTGTTTTGATGCAACATGGCAAGGTGATTGCCTATGGCTCGAGACAACTTCGGGAGCACGAGAAGAACTACGCCACGCACGATTTAGAGTTGGCAGCCATCGTTTTTGCGTTGAAGATGTGGAGACACTATTTGTATGGCGTGACATTTGAAGTGCATTCAGATCATCATAGTCTACAGTATCTCTTCACGCAGTCTGAGTTGAATATGCGACAACGAAGGTGGCTTGAGTTGATCAAGGATTTTGATTTCCCCATCAAGTATCATCCAGGGAAAGGCAATGTTGTTGCAGATGCCTTGAGTAGGAAGTCGGAGATTCTTCAGGCTTTGGACAGCCTTTATTTTGTGAGGCACGCACAGCCAGTGGAACTGAAATCGGTGGAGAACCGTTTGACACTTGCCAGTACAGTGAGCTTTCAGCCTGATATTATTCAACGTATTAAAGACCAGCAGTTTGAAGATGCGATGTTGAAGCGAATTCGGGATAGCATTGCAGATCGACCAGACTTTCGTTTGGAGGGTGATGTTTTGTATTTCAGGAGCAGATTATGTGTGCCAGCAGTAGATGCTTTAAAGGAGAGTTTGATGACCGAAGCACACCATGCACGTTACTCTATGCATCCTGGAAGTACGAAGATGTACCGAGCTCTCAAGGACAGATTCTGGTGGAACAACATGAAGAGAGAAATTGCTGGGTTTGTTGCCAGATGTTTGACTTGCCAGAAGGTGAAAGCTGACCATCAGAGACCTCCAGGTTCCTTACATCCATTGCATATTCCCCAGTGGAAATGGGAGCACATTTCGATGGACTTTGTTTCGGGTTTACCCCTGACGAGCAAGAAGAACAGTGCCATTTGGGTGATCGTGGACAGACTGACGAAGACAGCCCATTTTCTTCCATTCAAGAAAGGCATGACATTTTCCGAGATGGCGAAGAAGTTCGTTGATGAGATCGTGAGACTACATGGTACGCCCGTGTCGATTGTGTCAGATCGAGATAGCCGCTTTGTTTCTTCATTTTGGAGAGCATTCCAGGAAGCCATGGGAACGAAGTTGAGCTTCAGTACGGCGTATCACCCGCAGACTGATGGACAGTCAGAACGAACTATTCAGACGCTCGAGGACATGTTACGGGCCAGTGTGCTGAATTTCGAGAAAGAATGGGATTTGCATCTCTCGTTGTGCGAGTTTGCGTATAACAATAGTTTCCACGAGAGTATTGGAATGTCACCCTATGAAGCTCTGTATGGACGGAAATGTAGAAGTCCTGTTTGCTGGGAAGAAGTTGGAACAAGGAGTTTCCACGGACCGACAATCATTGCTGAGACTACAGAGAAAGTTCAGAAAGTGATTGACAATTTGAAGATTGCCCGATCGAGACAGAAGAGCTATGCAGATACGCGTAGAAGAACCTTGACATTTCAGGTTGGAGATTGGGTATTCTTGAAGGTCTCACCGATGAAGGGCACGGTACGATTCGGTCAAAAAGGCAAGTTAGCGCCAAGATATGTGGGTCCATTTGAGATCAAGAGCCGGATTGGTGATCTAGCGTACAGATTGATTCTACCCGTGGAGTTTTCTGGAGTACACGATGTTTTTCATGTGTCTATGCTTCGCAAGTATGTTCGAGACCCGACGCACGTGATTCGTTACGATGATATTCAGATGCAACCTAATGCGTCATACGTTGAGCGTCCGCTCCGTATTGTTGGGACTAGAGAACAGCTCTTGCGTACGAGGACTATTCGATGGGTTAAGGTACTTTGGGAACATCATGGACCTGATGAAGCCACGTGGGAACTAGAAGATCAGATGGCACGACAGTATCCTTATCTGTTTGCTCAGGTACGCGTTCATTCCGAGGACGGAATGATGTCCAAGTGGGGGAGGATGTAACACTCCGACCCGAGTTGACCCGGATTAGTGCGTAATTTCGTGTGTTTTTATCGCTAAGAGTGTTTTGATTTGGTTTTCCTTTGGTTTTGACTCGTAGAGAGATCGTTGGGTTGAGTTTGACTTGGTCTAAGTAGATCGAGCCCTTTTTCGTAATTTTGGCTTTTGATTGACCTTGTCAGTTTCGCGTCATTTTGACGTCAGCGCGTGTATTTCGTCGAGCTTGTCGATTGTCGTAACTGTCTTGAATCCGAATGAGTTCGTTTGCTCTCGTTGGACTATCATTTGACTCAAACTGATAATTGTATAAGCTATTTGGCCTTAAATGTAATTTAGACTCAAATTAAGTATAAAAAAATCCCACCAACTCCCTGTCTCTCTCTCGATCGTCTCTCTCGCTCTCTGTTTGTCTCTCTCTCTCGACAGCTCTCTTTCTCTCCTTCTCCTTTCTGTTTCTGTGCTTGAGGGAGGAAGAAAGGAGCTCGTTTGTGCGTGTGTTCCCGGTGGACTGAGCCAATCAGCGTGTGGATTTCGTCCGTGAGGCAAGTATAAGCCCAAGTTGTATGAACATCGATTGATAGTGATTTGATCGTCTTGTTTTTATGTTTCATTGTGTTTCTCCGTATTAGACAGCTCTATTCAGCTCATTTTGCTGTTTTCTTCCGGTTTCCAGCTGTTTTGTGCACTTTCTGTGTGACTGTAACAAGTTCAGAAAAATGAGTCCGTGCACTCACGGCTAAGCCGTGAAATGTGCTACGGCTAAGCCGTAAAATGGCTTACGGCTAAGCCGAGACCCAACCGTAAACCAAACCATAGAACAGTACAGACTGTTAGCTGAAAATAACTGGATGTTGGCAATTTGACATTCTTCTACGGCCCAGCCTGATCTAAGCCGTACATTGTCTTACGGCTAAGCCGTGGACCAAGATACGGCTGAGCCGTAGAGCAAAATACGGTTAAGCCGTAAATCCGAAGGGATATTTGGGGAACCTCAGCTCAGCCGCAGTGCATATTACGGCTAAGCCGTAAGATGCCACGGCTAAGCCGTAAGGTTACCTACGGCTACACCGTGAGACCCTGAGAATTGAATGAAAAGGGACTAGGTTTAAGTAAAAGACCGTATATGACTTTCATGTTAGAATGTAGCGAACCTGGACATGCCCAATGGAATGTTTGAATGACATGAATGATCTCAAGGGCTGTGAATCATTCATGCTTGTATCCAGCTGTTTAGCACCTCCCCATGGGTGTTGGTTTAAGGGACTTTGGTGCACACTCCTGACACTGCAACACTAGACAATAGTGCATCGGACAACTTAAAACTACATCAACATGCACGGTTAGAGACACTGGATAATTAGTATAGGATTGGCTTGTAATTGACCTTGATTCGTAAAGGTATCATGATGTGTACAGCATATTGATTACGGTTATGCCCTCTTATGTGTTCTGCGCTGGACCTCTCGATTCTGTGGGACATGCAGCAACCCCAGAGCGAAGCCCGGGCGGAACCATTCTATTGTTATATTGGTATCAGTGTTATCATTGTTCCATTGGAGTACTTGCATCAGTCATGAGTCAGTGATTGTGATTGATATTCATTGTCAGCACTTCTTGTAATTGCTTATGTACATTCAGTCCGTATATGCGATGCACTTCCTATTGTTGTTCAGCATGATATGTGAGATCTGTAAGTGATAAGTGATTGATTGATTGATTGAGGTGCATCATCCGATTGATTGTGATTGGTCTTGGCACTACTGAGCCTCAGCCTTAGGATACCCGACGGGGTTAACTTTGGTTTAGTTTAAGTGTTTGCCTCTGCAGAGTGTGATTGTCCTGGGACTCCGGACCCCGGGAACTAGAGACCCATGCGTACCCTGGCCCGGTCGCTGGTGTTCTCATCCTGATTGCTCTCGTAAGGGAGAAAATGGCCAGTGTAGTAGCCACTTGATTGTTACCTGTTTATGATTCTGATAGCATGCTTATTCATTTGCATAATTGTTTAGTATACAGACAAAATTTCTATGGATATTGCATTATGACTATTGTTCGGTATTCTTCAGTTTTAGACACAATTCGTGTTATCTTCTTGTTGGCTTATACTTTGCTAAGTCGTTGTACTTATACGTTTGTCTTGTGTGTTGCAGGCTCAGATCCCTCTTCCGATCCTGCATCGGTCGACCCGACTGCAGGAGAGGCTCGCGAGGCCCCCTCCGGCCTAGAGGAGTGGACTTGATCCATCCTCCAGAGTACGGTTTGCATCATTTTGGTTTTCCCCATTCCTTGTGTTGGAGTCTATTGAGGGGATTTTTCTGTAATTGCACTAAGGGCTTCGAGTGATACCTGTATATTGTATTTCGATTTTTGGGAGCCCTCTTCCATAACATACGTTCCTGTATTTTGTTATTGTTATTGTTATCAGTTTATGATCGTTTGTAATCTCCTATGTCTTTTGGTATATTGTGGTATGCCTTGATACGTACAGCTTCCGCGTACAGTTGTTTGCACGTGTGAATGATCCCTTGTGTGTGTATGCTTGGACGGGGTCCAGGTGTGCATGCACGGGAGTACGTGTGTCATTGGTTAGATTTTCTCTGACCCCCGGTCCCTGGGCTCGGGTTGTGACAATGGACAAGGCCCAATTTAGGGCTCTTGCATTTGTGACCCGTTTTCGCCTATTTGGGGTCCAAACGAAGTCCAATCGCCACGAAACTTGGAGGGATGCTTCTTGACAGTATTTTGACCATCTCATAAAAGTTTCAACTCGTTTTGACCATATAATGTCGGTCAACACCCTTGATGAACAGGCTGCGGTCACGGATAAGGCCCAATTTCGGGCTTTTGCATTTGTGACTTGTTTTCACCTGTTTAGGGCTCGAACGATGTCCAATCTTCACGAAACTTGGAGGAATACTTCTTGACACTATTTTGAGTATGTCATAGAGGTTTCAACTTGTTTTGAATTTCTAAAATTGGTCAACCCTCCAGTTGACTTTTCATGAAAGTGGGCCCTTATTTCAACTGTTTGAGGCCCAAATGACCTCGGTTTGGTTTGAAACTTGGAGGGAGTGACATCAAGAAAATCTTAAAGTATTCCTCTGGATTTCATCAGCTTTGAATTTGGGAAAGCATGATTTTGAACAGTGGCCTATTCATTGCATGTGTTAGGTCACTATTCACCCCACACTGAGGTAGTTAGCTTGTTTTTTACCCGAACAACATTCAATTGACTTGAAATTTTAGGAGAATAACTTGGAGTGTTCTTTGAGCATTTGTTCCAAATTTTATCAGCTTTGGCCTCTTGGAAGTAAGATCTTAGCCGGTGACCCCTATAACTCGAGATTACTATCCTCTAAGCTGACATGTGATGAAATTCGGACCAAACAGAGTGTTTTGAACTTGAAAATTTGCATAGTATCTTCTGAGCATAACTAAAGCTTCGTGTCCAAATTTCATCAATTTTGGTTATCAGGAAGCAAGGCTTTGGTCAGTAACCCCATGGCTTGGGGGGGGGGGGGGGGTGACCCCAAGTTGACATGCTTGTGGCTTTTACGTTCGATGATGTCTGTTAAACCCGAAATTTTGTAGAACTTGTGTTGGGCATCATTTGAGCTTTTCTCTGAGACTTTTAGCTAATTTTGATCTTCATGGGATGTTATTCTACATGGGGACCCACAAAGCATAACATATGATAATTTGGACCAAGTTTGGATCCAAATGATGTCCAAATATTCTGAATCCTTGAGAGGTAGCCTTTAAATGTACTTGAAATCGTTTCATTGATTAGAAGCTTGCTTCAACATATGGAAGTGTCAGGTCTTGCAGTGATTCCCGAGGAGCTGGCAAACTGCCTCCAAAGCCTAACTTAAAATGCTTTGAAAACTTTGGAAATTTATAATCCAAAACTCGTGATGTCTTCGCTGCATTATTTGTAATTTTTATGGGTCAACAGATAGCTCATCATACTATAAAGGGATCTTCGCTCCTTAGTAATAATATCAATATGGCCAAAGGTATGGGAGTGCAGTGGAAGAGTTTGGATCATATTATTGTAACCCATACTAAAGAAGAAGAAATGATGATGACGATGATATCGAGCCTGGGCGACACTGCATTCATTCTCTCTAATTGCTTTATAATTTATTTTACTGTCACTATGTCATATGCTATGTTAATGTTCATATTCTTGAATTTCACAACTTGCTTGATAATTAAGTGATGAATTGATGATTGATGAATGATGACTAATAAATTGTGATAGGAGTATATAGTTATATACTATATAAGATACAAGTACAATACAACCATTATATATAAACTATAAATAAGATGTATTCTCTGAAATTTCACACTAACAGAGAGTTCATATTTCATAAGTCATAATTATGGTTCTTACAAAAAAAAAAAAATACAATTTTAGACAAGATAACGACATAGGATATCATAATTTAAGGAGACCGATATTTTGATTTATACCTGTTACTAATGAAAAAAAAACATTTTTTTCCAGCCTTTTCTAATATTTTGGATTTTTTGGATATTTTTTCAATTTTTTTGGATTTTAAAAAAATTCACATCGCGACGACTGCGACGGACAGCGAACTGCAACCGATACCGATACCGATACCGTATTGGTTTTTTGGACCGACCGATACTATGATTTTCATCCGTGCTCCAGCCTTTAGACCTTGCGCTTCTATGGCATGTGTAGCATTTTCCATTTTTAGGATATGTATTTTGATTATGAGTTCCGAGTGCAGAACCACGATGTAGTAATAAAACTGGTGAGACCAAGTCGATCCACAGGGAGCAATGTGTTTTAAAGTTCCTTTTTTAATTTGTACCTGCCCTAAATGAAAATCTAAAACTAGCCTAATTTAAAATCTAACAATTACAAACATCCTACTTAACCAAAATTAAATTAATTACAAACCAATGAAAGAAACTTTCCTAAAACTAAAAACTTAAATCTAAGAATTCTTAAAATAAAACTAAAATTGCTGCAAAACTAAAACACAAGTTAGAACTTCCAAAAGTAAAAACGAAAACTAGAAACTAACTAAACTAAACAATATTCGAAACAAAATAAACAAAAGTTAAAAACTTTTCTAAGTTAGAATTTCCAAAACTAGTAAACTTTTCAATTTAAAATCTTCAATTAAAACAAGTTTAGAAAGATATTTTAATTCTAGAAATTATCTAAAATAATAAATAACATAAAAATAGAAAAGAATTTAAAATTAGAAAGTTAGTAAAATTAGTAATGTAATGCGTGCCATAAGATGCAAAAAAATTCTAAGTCTGAAAAACTAGTATGCTAATTCAAATTTTATGCATGATTTGAACTATTGTAATGCATCCTAAATCTAAGTTTAATAGCTAGAATTTATGCTCTACTGATGCAAGAAACTAATAAAAAAACGGAAGTAAAAAAGGATCTAAAACGAAAAAGTTATGAATGCATAAACATGACAACTTTGTAAAATTCTGTACAGAAATTCTGATTCGAGTTGGTTGATTGGCAAAGTTTAAGCCTTTGGTTCACAAATCTTCCGAAATTATTTTGACCTGAAATTCTGGGGAATGAAAGATCACATCCTAAACTTTAATTTTACCAAGTTTCAAAGAAAAATACTATGATTGGACTGGTCTACCCACTTCGAACTTTTTGTCAAAAACTGTTTCTGCAGTTTGCTGAAACTATTTACTTATGCTCTTTATATATTGAGTCCAAATTTTATCATTCAATTTAGATCTGAAGGCTTAATTTTTAGCAACTTAAATATGCACAAAATCTTATGATATGAAAATACATGCAATGAACTCTAATCCAACCATCAAACTATGTAAAAACAAAACTAAAAATCAACATGAACATAATAAGAAAAATAACAAAAGTGCAGAAAATAAAATAAAAGTGCAGGAAGTCAAAGACGGTAAACAACTGAAGTCAAAAGCGGTAATAACTGGAAGTCAAAGGCAGAAATAATAGGAAGTCAAAGGCGGTAGATTGTTCCTTTCAATTCCTTATCTTAATTTGGGCTTAAAAATATTATAAGTGTTGTCCTAGGGTCTTATTCTTCATCTTGGGTTGTCAATCCAAGTGAGAATAACAAATCTCCTTTCTATGTAGAAATAAATTTCAGAATTGGGCTCTAATCTTTTTTTTACTCAAACCTCTTTAACTCTATCTTACATTGCCTCCAAATATACAATGTATTCAAAGAGACAAAATATATTAAAAAGGTTACTAAGATGGGTTACTAGTTGTGATTCCAATTCTATTCCAGTATTTAAACAAGAATGAAAATTAACCCAATTACAAATAAGACTAAAATTATGAACACCACAAAATCAAAGACAAGAACAATCGAAAAGAAACAAACTTTATTATCATGAAACTGTTTTACAAGAGATTGAAAATAAAAAGCAAACAATTACATACTAGGATGGATGAGAATTCCTCCTTCTAGTTGACACTTCAAGGTTGGTGGTGTAGCTTTAGGGCTAAGCCTCCTTAATGACTTAAGATGTAGAGAAAAGAGAGGGAGAGGTGGAGTGTAGAAATCTAGAGGTGGGAGGTGGGTAATTCTTCCATAAAGATATGGGAGAGGGGTGCCCTATTTATATTTTTTCAAGTCCTACTCCTTCTCAAACTTTAAAATCTTAAAAATAATTAAAAAAATGAAAGAAAAAGGGCTCCAAACAATGCTTTGGACGTACAATATCTTTTGGGATTTTTTTTTCTTTTTATTTTTCTTTTCTTTCCTTGCTTGCTTTGTCTAGAAGTCCCTCTTGGATGCTTCTTTCCTTTCTTGTATGTGCCACCTTGCATTGAGATCTTTTGATAGATGAAATAGGGATAAGAATCCTCTCTTGGAATCAAACTTGGCCCACATGACGTGTAGAACTTCCCCTTTTATCTCTTTGCATTGTCAACTTTCCTTTTTTGGAAAGTTCTCCTTGTTGGCTCCAAACTTAAAGAGATCTTCTAGATAATTCTCCCTTGATTTTTTTTCCTTTATTTTTCAATCAAAATCTGATCCAAAACATGTGTTGGACATGGAATAGCTTGTTTGGATTTTTTTTTCATTTTTTTAATTAAATCTTCTCCTTTCTCCAAAAAGAACTCCTATGTGGCTTTCCTTGTCCATCTTTGATGAGATATTCTTCAAATTCTCTTCACAATCTCTTGAAAATGTGCAAAAAATAAATGGACCCCATCTTGGATGTTTTACAAGTGTACCCCACACATGTGCATGTGTGTGTGGGACCATGAAGCCAACTTTTTGTAATTTCTTCTAATTTCTTTTCTCTTGAAATTTTCTCTCCTTTCTCTTGAAAATCAATTCCTTGCCTCAATTCTTTACAAATGGGACCCATATAATCAATTTCCTACAAAATAAATGTAAATTCATGTGAAAAGACCATTTTACCCCTAACATCACATATACATGACTGTGGACCCATCTCTCATAAAATAATAATGAAAATGCACACCATTTTTTGTGATTTTATACGAATGAACTAATGATGATGAAAATTCAATTTAATTCATGAGAAAAATTATTTTCACAAACCTTTCCAAAAATAGACTTTCCAAAAATAGCAGGTTTCATAAATATATACAAAAAGTGTGATTTTTAAACAATTTATGCAGAAAAATATAAAAATGAATTTAAAATTCTTGAAACCATGATATCACACTAAATGAGGCTTTTTCAAATCAAGAAGTCTTTAAAATAGTTCAAAATATGTATGAAAATATGCATTTTTAAATACTCATCATATTTGTAATGCACGCCTCTAGTTCATCATGGAGATGGGCCATGCACTTGTGGGAGTTTGGATTGTTATGAAAAATATATATAGTTCAGATTTATTTTATAAATGATTAGCAACAAAGGCTCGAGCCCGATTTGGGCTACAACAAAAAGGAAAATGCTTTATTAATATTCTAAAATAATAATAAAATATTTGAGATTTAGAAATGTAAGACAGAATTAGAACTCAAAAGTTTAAAAGAAAGATTAAATTTGGGATATCTTATGAAAAAAAAATACTCTTAGATGTCTGTCGCATGAAAATGGTCTTCATAGTTTTACATGCACATGGAAAGCTTTCTAGCCTATTTTAACTTCGTTTAACGAGCGATGATGTTATTGTTTGCTTTAGTTGAGCAACAATATCGGCGCTCATTCTTCCTCCCACCAAATCCACTGCTTTTTCGTGTAACAGACTTCTTAAGTTTTTTTTTTTGGTCAAATCCTCTTAAATTTATTAAAGAAAATATAGAAATAAAAGAATAAATAGAAATAATAAATTTTTTATAAAAATAAGTAAGTGTGCTCATGAAATCTTAGAAAAGTATGACTAAGCGCATAACTTTGGATAAAGTGAAATGTAATGCTTATGAGCTCTATCAGATTAGACTACAAATAAAAAAAGATGGCCCTTGCAAATTTATCCATAAACTTAGTGCTCATGGAAAAATAAGATTTTTGGAAAAAGAAAAGATTGGATAAGGAGAATATAAGATTCTTAAAGTGGGCCCAAGGTGTTACTTCAATAAATAAACCAATGAAATGTCACTCTTGGACATTTGGAAATAAAAGAATGAGGAAAAATAGTTGGAATAGGAGATGGATAGGGTTGGATCCATGTAGTCCAAGACCCAACGGTTGAATCTGAGCCAAGATATAGGGGATGTATAACATTTAATTGGCTTGATCTTTTGAGACATGAAGTGGGTGCGATGCAGTGATAAAATTAAATCCATGTGTCTACAAAGTACCATCCAAATGATCAGTTGCTCAAAAGCAAAGGAAGCCTTTAAATGGGTATGGGTGTAGATGTCTTGATGACCCATATATTTAAATAATTTAAATACAACGGAGAGATTTTAGTCATGGATTTGGTATTGTGTATAAAATTGAAAGATTTTTAGGGATAAGAGATAAAAAACAGGAAGGTTTAAAATTGAATAAGAGTTTTTTTTTTTTTTGAGAGATTTGTAGAAGGTTTAGAAATTTACATTTAGAAAAAATAGAAGATTTAGGACTTTAATGATAGTGCACGACGTGTCGCTCCCTCACGAAGGGGCTGCTATCATTAGATATATATATATAAATACACACACACACACACACACACACACACACACACACATATAAATAATGGCATACTTTCTGAGGTCATAGACAGGAACTAAAAAGTATGGTTAGAGTTAGGGTTAGTGTTACAGCTTAAGAAAGAAGGTAATTTAGGAGAGAGATGTGAGGGAAAAGATTTTGGTAGGGGTACTTATGGGTCAAGCTAGCTCGAGCCTGATTTGGGGCAGCCCACTTTGGGCTGGGTTGGGATATGTAGTAGGGTCCATCTTATAATTGGGTCGGGCTTGGATTAAGTGATAGAAAAAGCAAAACCTAGCTTGTGTAAGGAATGCATGTAATTTAATTATATTTGCTTAAGCACTTGCATGAATGCCCATAAAATTGATAAAAAACTTGGCTTGGCTTGACCTGATAGATTAAATAAGCAGGCTCGAGCCTAAGTTACCGAGCTTGGGCCGAATCTAAGCTAGTGTTTTAAAGTCAGGATAGGCTTAGATATGCCAAAGCTCGGCTTGGCCTTGCCTATGAACACCTTTAGATTTTGGGTGTGAGGCGAAAAAAATGGAGAAGTAACAAGTCTTTGAAAGTGCATCATTTATGTTCATTTTAGAGGGTTTTAAGGACTTAAGTATTAAAAATCTCTTCATTTAGTTGAAAATCATGGCATATGAATTTGAGCATCATTGTAGTGTTTGCATGCATAAATCATTCAAAAATCACAAATCTTCTATAAATTCATAAAACTTTCCAATTTTGAATTTCTATTTTTGGAAGGTTTTTAAAATTCTTAAATGTCACATGGGATTATGTTGTTTTTCATCATCATTAGTGAATTCATGTCGAAACATAATTAATGGTGTGAATTTATTTTATCATTTTATGTGAATTGGGCCCGCGCTAGTACATTTGTAACTTTAGTCAAAATTATTATTTTTAATAAAACTATCACTTTATTGTGTAGGAAAATTCAAGAGAAGGGACCCACATCTAAGATTTGAAGTCAAGGAATCCATTGAGAAGAAAATTAAGAAAAAAAAAATGAAGAGATGGAATTTGATCACAGATGCAAGCTTCACACAAGGGGGGTCCCACATGCTTACTATTGCTATTTGATGAAGTCTCTCTTGAATTTAAATTTGAATTTGAGGTTGAGATTGTTGAGATTTGAATGAGAAAAGAAAGTCTAAGGAGAAAAATTCTTTGCAAGTCGGAAAAGAGCAGAGAAATTCTCAAATTGGAAAGGGTGCACACAAGCCTTGAGCGTTCATTTTCTCATGGGTTTTAATTTGTTGTGCATGCACGGAAGCGTGTAAGCTACTATCAACAATCAAAGCCACACAGAAGAAGAGACAAGCACACAAGAGCACACATGAGAAATTTATGTGGTTCGGTGAGATGCCTACGTCCATGACCAAAAGAGAACTCTACTCTTTTACTGCACTTTTCTGGCTAGGTCTAGAGTTACAGGTTATATCATATATATATAACTCTCTCTTTTTTAGCCCATAAGAAGGCACGGTACAAAGACCAAAATACCCCTAACCCAAAGCCCGGTCTAAGATTATCCCTATGGACCAATCTGGTGAACCCGGAATACAAGACATAAACCCAACATGATTTTAGTAGATGCTTGGATTAGAATATATGTTATCTCCCCATTATCTGTAAAAGTCCAAGTAGTAGTAGGAAACTATTTCAAGGATGGAAATCGTGCTTTTACAAGAGATAAAAATGAAGAGAAAAATAGGAGACTTTCTCTCCAAATATGGGATGTTCCAACCATGTTTAATTTATGCACATTGAAGGCCAACTAATGGCACCTCATGTACGATAATTTGTCATCAAATGTGGGGACCATTCCATGAAGATTTGCAAGGTCCAAGTATAGAAAGTGGGTTTTACTAGTTTGGCAACCTCCACTTCCTATTCTTTTGCAAATTTGGAGCTAAGGAAAGAGATCTTCCTAAGTATAAGTCTATACAAACTACAAAATAGGAAATAAAGGACGCAGCCAAAGGAGAAAAAAAAAAGCATTTAAAAGCATTTAAAGAACCAAGGGAATGCACACCCATAACCATTCACCCTCTCCATCTTTTATTATTCCATCAAATCTGAATCAAAGGGTAGGATCGGCCAACCCCTTTTGGATCCATCCATCCATTTTCACCACTCTTCATCATCTTCTTCCGCCGTCTTCCTAACCTTTGGTGCATGACTTAAAGTGAAGACAAGTTGAAGAGTTAGGCAAGCAACTCTATTTTCTTGAAGTTCATGATCATTGGGTAGGATTGATATATTTATTTAATTCAATAAATATAAAATTATTGCTTATTTGGATTAAGTTTCTCATTGTTAAACAAAGTTAGTGATATTATGGTTCTCACCATAGAGTCAACATCGTATGTTTATGCGTAGTGGTAGTACGTATTTGATATGGGGATCAAAGTTTACTTTGATTCCATCAAATAAGATTTTAAATTCAGGTTTAAAGAATTGAAATCCATTTTTTCTTTTATTTGATTGCATTCTACTTTTATTTTAGATTTATTTTTTTCACTTTTACTTTCATTCAATTGGTGATTTGATTATTCTATTGTTTTGCAGTATCTAATTTCTAAGATTGTTTTAGATTAGGATTTTTAAATTAATTTTTTTATTTGGGATTGTAATTCTTAATTTGGATTTGAAATTAAAATTTAATTTTCATATTGGTAATTGATTTATTTTTTATAGATTTTCGGTAGGCTAGTGCTAGTTTTTCAATTAGAACAGGTTTTTTGTGAATTTTAACTCCCTGTGAATTCAATCTCGAACTCACCAAGTAAAACTACATCGAAACCTTGCACTTGAGGTCCTCATCGATCAAGTTTTTGGCACTGTTGATGAGGAGCATCATTTCAAATGTAACATTGCAAACTTTCCCTATTTATAGCTTTGTGGGTGTGATTTAATTTCCAATCATCATACTAGCCTAGGGGTAGCATGCGTGGAATGAATGACCAGCACATAGACATTTAATTAAGGATTTTTACTACTTTTTTTTAATAAAATTGGTTGGTTTTAGATCTGAAAATTTTTATTTGCTGAATTTTTCAAAAAACAAAATCTTTGAAAAGTTGCTTACAAAGCTAGTCCTTTTTGATAACTAGTTTAGATAGTTTTTTTTTTTTACTGATTGGGACTCTTTTTAATTAGTTTAATTTTTTAATCACTTTTTAGGTTAATTAAGTTACCAAAAAAATTCTAAAACTCACCTTCAAAGGTGATTCAATAACCCATTTTGATTTGGCTTTTTGGCTAAGATAAGTGCCTAGGGTCCAAAAGTTTACCTTATATTTTCCATTAGTTTTTTATTTTGGAATTTGTTTTCTTAGGACTTTAACCTAGTAAAAAAATTCAAAAAAAAAAAAAAAAGAACCCTATGAACTTTATCTTTTCGTCTCGTCGAGCACAACAACTTTTATGTTGAACTCAAACTCATTTATCCTCAATTGGGCTAAGTAGACCCTCAAATGACTTTAATTGAAATCATAATTGAAAAATTATGACCTTCTTGTAATTTTGTAAAATTATGTAGTTAAACCAATGAACCTCATCTCCATTCGACCATTTTCCTTCCTCCTCATGCATTAGAGGTTTCTCTTCCTCTTTCTTCCCTCCATCACCATTTTCTTTCGAGATCAAGGTGTAGGGAGCTTGCATGTGTAATTAAAAGTCACCATCTTCATCTCTATCATCTTCTACCTCTCCTTACACTCTTGTAGTGTAGGACCTAAGCATCTCTCTTTCCAAATCAGTTTCTAAGGTAAGATCTTTTACCCACTTACATAATTCTTGGTTCAATGGAGTCAAGAAGACTTTTATCTTTGACATGCACTAATACTCTTCATTCCTTCTTACATGCATGGCATTTTAGGGCAAAAAACAGTAGTTTCTCTTTCTCAATTGAGCCAAGAAAAGGAATAGTGAATTGCACTCCAAATCAAAGAAAAGTATAAGCTAATTATTGTCGAATGCATGTTCATAACTTGTGATTCTTGTAAATCTATTGAACTTTAAATTTCATTTTTTTTCAGCCCTCTGTATCTTTGTTTTAAATGCATAATGGAATTATAACACCCCGACCCCAAATAAATAGGTTTAGAGTCTGCTTAATTATGTGCTTAGTGTCTTGTTTGAGGATTTTATTAGGTCATTGTGTTTTGTTCTTCTTGGGTTATGTTAGGGGTCTTGGATAAGTAGTTGGGTTGAACTTAACCTGGATTAGATAACTACAAGCCCTTTTTTGTAATTTTTTACTTTGTTTTTGTTTGTCATTTGGGCATCATTTTGACATTATCGCATGTCTTTTGTCACGCTCGCTAATTTCCGCAATTGTCTCAGAAGTGTTTGGAAACCAATTGAAATTGTTAGTGTTCATTTGACTCGAATTGTAATTTGTATAACTTTTGGACTTAGGTACAAATAACTAAACTATATATACATATATATATCTTACCTAACCGCCATTTCATCCTTATCTCTTTCGTTTTTCTCTTTTCATCGTCTTTTTCTTCTTCTTCTTCTTCTTCCGTTCTCCTTCTTCTTCGTCGTTCTTGTCTTGGTGCTGCCTCGATCTTTCGTGCTATTTTTTTCGGAATTCGAGCCTAGAACGAGTGAAAGCTTGGTAACTCATCGTTAAAGGCAAGTATAAGCAACTATTGGATAAATACATATTGGTACACCATGTCACGACCCGAGCCTAGAAATCGGGGGTTAGTGAAAACCTAACCAGTGACACACGTACTCTTGTGCACGTATACCCAGACCTTGTCTAAGTGTAAGCACACAAGGGATGTTCACACGTGCAAAACAGGTGTACGCAGAAGCTGTACATATCATTGCATAATAAAAGGAAACACGAATAGGAACAAGAACTGCAAAAATTGATAGTATTTACAAAATGTACAAATAAAATGGAAACAATTTCTTCGAGATAAGGTGTACATGAAACACAACAAGATCCTGATACAAAATGGAGGACAATAGATTGATGCAATGCCAAGCCGCTCTCCGTGGGAGTGATCAAGTGTAACACTCCGACCAAACTTAACCTCGTTTAGCGCCTAATTAATGTGGTTTTCGTTGCTAATTGTGTTTTGCTTGTGTTTTGGGTTTGTTGCAGGTCATGGATAGGTAGTTGGGTTGAGTTTGACCTGGATTAGGTAGACCAAGCCCTTTTTCGTAATTCTAGCTTTTCTAAGACATGGTCATTTTTACATCATCTTGATGTCAATGCGTGTCTTTCGTTGAGCTCGTTAACTTTCGTAACTACGTTGTTTGCAATCGATGTCGTATGATCCCACTGGACCAGGATTCGACTCGAACTGAAAATAGAACTATGACTTGGACTTCCATTGCAAAAGTGACCTCCACTTACCTTATATGTATATATACACTTCATCAACTCAGGTCTCTCTCTCTCTCTCTCTCTCTCTCTCTGTTCACGTGGAATTTTCTCTCCCTTCTGACTTCTCCCCCCCATCGATCAAGCTAATTTGAGGGATTTTGGTTCTTTCATTCCCTAGTGTGTTGATTGAGGTGAGCTAAGGTTTCTTCCGTTTCCCTCATCTCCTTCTTCTACTTCTTCTCTTTCTTGTTTCCATGAGTGCATGATGTGTCTTGATATTCTTTCCTTTTCTCATGCATGCATGTTGCAGTGGATGGTGTTTGGTTGTGTATGAGCCCAAGGACAGCAAGTTGTGTAATTAAACCCCATTAAGGCAAGTATAACCATAATCTGTGAGAACCCATGTTGGTATTCGTTTGATTTTGGTTAATTCACATGAATTTGCATGGAAAATTTGTTTACAACCCAATTTGTTAGTATTCCCTCTTTCTTTGTTGGATATTTGCACTTCTGATGTCATTACAGGTTTTCTGCACTTGATTCAGAATTTGACCCCGTGCATTGTACGGCTAAGCCGTATGTCACCTACGGCTTAAAGTCCAGAGAGGGTGAAAACCCAGTTTTCTTCTACGGTCAGGACACGGCTAAGCCGTATATTGCCTTACGGCTAAGCCGTACCTCAGCCATGACCCAGCCGTAGATCAGTACAGGGTGCCTTCTTCTGGATTAACTGAAAGCAAGTAATTGACAGTTTCCTCCTACGGCTCAGCCACGGCTAAGCCGTAGAACACACATGGCTAAGCCGTAGAACAAAATGCGGGTGAACCGCACTTGCAGATGAACAGTAAAAGGAACCGCGGTAGAGCCGCAGTGCATATTACGGCTACGCCGTAAGATGCCTACGGCTAAGCCGTACGTTCACCTACGGTTAAGCCGTATAACCCTTATAAAAATGAATAACAAGAATAGGCGTAAGAAAAAGACCTATATGGCCTTCATGATAGAATGTAGGACACCTAGACTTGCCCGATGGATTATGATACAATGCGTGAATGATCTCGAGGGCTGTAAATCATTCATGTTCGTTATCCAGCTGTTAAGCACCTCCCCATGGGTGTTGGTTTAAGGGACATCAGTGCACTAGCCGCTTCAATGCAACACTAGACAATGGTGCAACGAATAACTTAAAACTACATCATCATGCACGGTTAGAAACACTGGATAAAGACTTGGCTAGTAAATGACTTGGATTCACTATGCTGATAGTTGCTTGCATGACATATTGTTTGTCAATTATTGATCTCCACTCTATCGCATGATTACTTATTTCAGCTACGTTCACATTGTTGTTTCCTTACCTTGAGTATGCATGGATAATTCACGTATAAGACATGTTCTAAGATATGCACGTTTGATATGATTATCACGATCTACTCAGGGTTTTCATGATTGACTCTGTATGGTCAAGCACTACTTAGCCTCAGCCTTAGGATCCCGACGGGGTGAATTTGGTATAGTTTTCATGGCCTTGCTGCAGTAAGGAAACGTCTTGGGGAACCGGACCCCAGGAAACCGAGACCCATTGTACCCTGGCCCAGACAATGGTGTTCTTTGCACGATATAAGATCCCTCTTTTGGGAGCATATGGCAATGTAGTAGCTAACTAGTTATGTATACAGCATGTATACATTGATTCACATAGCATGTTTCTTTCTTGCATGACAGCCTAGTATACGAATATGCCCTGTTTAATTTACATGATGTTCTTTATTCTATTAAACACAGCGTGCGTTAACTTGTTATGGTTATATTTCGCTGAATCGTTGTATTCACAGCTATTTTTGGTGTTGCAGGCTCAGATACCCCTGCCGACCTCTCGCCGGTCGGCCAGACTCCAGCTGAGACCCCTGAGGCCCCATCGGGCCTAGAGGAGTGAATGAGATCACTCCATTGGAGAGCGTCTTGGTCGTGCATGGCATAAGAGTCTTTTTTTTAGGATTGTCATACTTGTATTTGCCATGACTTGTGCATATTATTTTGTTCATTTTGTAAAACCTTCAGTTATGTATATTTGTCAGTTCGGTTTTCGTATTCTCTTCTTGTACTGTTAGCTTGATGTTTCTGATATTTATAGCTTCCGCGTACATGTTTTGCACGTGTGAATGTTCCTTTGTGCGTGTGCATTTAGACCAGGTCTACGTATACAGGCACGAGAGTACGTGTGTCATCGGTTTGGCTTTTGTTAACCCCCGAACCCTGGGCTCCGGTTGTGACATCAAGTCCACTCCTCTAACCTTGAATGAGCCTCCTGGATCTTTCCTGGAGTCTGGTCAACTGACGAGGAGTCGGTAGAGGAATCTGGACCTGCAACACCAAGAACAACTCATGAATACAACGATTTAGCAAAGCATAAGCACCAATAAGTTAACACGTGTTGTGTCTAGCAGAATAATTAACAGTTAACAATTAACCATGCATAGAGATCATGTTCGTATACTAAGCAAATCATGCATATGAATAAGACATGCTATCGGAATCATAAATAGATATACTGGCTAGGTGGCTACTACATTTGCTAGATTCTCCCTATAGAGAGCAAGCAGGACGAGAACACCATCGACCGAGCAGGGTACGAATGGGTCTCTGATTCTCGGGGTCCGAAATCCTATGATAGGAGCACTCTGCAGAGGCAACAAACAGGCTACGCTAAAGTTAACCCCGTCGGGTATACTGAGGCTGAGGCTGAGTAGAGCCAGACAAACAAGATCAGTCATATCAGATGATGCACGTAAATCAATGTCAGCCGGTCGGTTAGGCAGTGCAGTACAGTACAGTACATGTATCATGTCATATCACAAATAAGCAGTACAGTGCGTGCATCACATGAGAATCAATCACCAAAATTCAAGTGTTGGAATATCATTACAAATGAACAATTACAAGTCAAAGCAAGAATATGAGTATGGAAAGCAATAATCGAATCAATATGCAATGCAAGTCAAGTTATTACTATGAATCAAGATTGTTTACTAGCCAACCCTAAGCTAGTTATCCAATATTTCTAGCCGTGCATGATGATGTAGTTTTAAGTTATTTGAGACACATTGTTCATTTCGTGGGTATTGCACTATATCAATAAACGTGTATCGAAGTCCCTTAAACCAACATCCATTGGGAGGCGCTTAACGATTGGACAACACACATGAATATGTCACAGCCCACAAGACCATTCATGTTTTTAAGGTTGTCCGTTGGGCAAGTTATGTGGCGAGAGGTTCCAGGTGAAGGTCCTATACGGTCTCATCATTAACCCTATCTTCTCTTCAATTCTTTAAAGAGCAAAGAGACCAAAAGGTAGTATAAAAAGGTCCTCTAGGTGTTAAGGAAACAAGAGAAGAGAAGTGAGTAAGAGTAGGATTCAGTTGAACACTGAATCTCCCAGAGCAATAGTGCTTTAGGGTTGACCGGTCGGTTCTGAAGCCCGATCAGTTGGATTTCAGTTCTAGGAGTGTCCGATCGGTCGGACCCCAGGCCCGATCGGTCAGGTAATAGAGTTCTGTACATAACAGAACCACTGTACTACAGCCTTTCCATTCACAAAAATGACATGTATCACGTTTATACAATTCTAGAGGGCTATTAAACACAACACACTCAAAAGAAAGAGTAGAAGAAACACAACAATCAACGTGTACCAATATGTGTTCATCCATACTGTGCTTATACTTGCCTTAAACATGCTCTTTCCTTAACTTAATTGTTCTTTGGCCTAATCGCTTTCGGAGATGCAGTCCTAACACCATGCATGCCAAGAGTAAGCAAGAGAAAAGAGTGCATGCAGTGCAATCACAGCCTAAACTCATAATGGAGACCGTGATTCAACTTCTTGCCTCAACGAACCGGAAAAATGGTGTGAAGGTCTCGTCCACTATGAAGAGACAAAGAAGAAGAAAGCAAAGATGAGTGCAGTGAACGGGAGAGACTTTGAGTAGAGAAGAGAAAGAACTCGCGTCTTACCAGTGAACCCAAAGAGATGACAGAATTTCCCTTTTTCTTTCCATTAATCGCAAGGAAGAAGAAAAAAAGATGAAGAGTAGGGAGAAAAACAGAGAGGAAATGAGAGAGATAGAGTTGGCGTGAGAGAGAAGAATGAAACAAAAAGAGAGAGTCGGTACTTGCTCCTTATATAAGATAAGGATATGCATAATTTATATATAAGTCCACAAGTTAAATAAATTTATAGTTTAAGTCAATTAGCGGTCTAGCGGAAACAAACGACATCGTTCACATATGAGTCAGTTACGGAAGTTGACGAGCTCGATGAAAGACACGTGTTGACACTAAGATGATGCATGAATGATGAACTCGTATAAAATCAAAAATTACGAAAAATGGCTCATAACTACCTAAACCAGGTTAAACTTAACCCAACTACCTATCTATGAACCGAAACAAGTCTTAAAAGAAGAAAACAACAAGTCAAACACGAATTCACTATAATTGGTCCCAAAACTACATTAATTAGTCGTTAAACCAAATTAAGCTGGGCCAGAGTGTTACATACCGTGATGGCTATGATTTACTTCACTTATGCTTAGTGTATGCATGGTATAATAGCTTTTTTTTTGTTTATGCCTTCATTTGTTAACAGAGAACACAGCTTCGAACTGCTTTTATTCGTATCTGCTTGCTTCAGGGCCGACCAATCGGTCCTGAAGCCCCGATCGGTCGAATCCCAGCTCTGGAAGATGTCTGACCAGTCGGATACCTCAGCGATCGATCGGATGAGCAAAATTACAGGATTATGGAAACTTCATGTAAATGACTTCTTTAGCTAACCTAGGCTACCTGGAGACCTAAGAATGGACCCTCACTATTGATTACCTCTGGGCCTATCATGAATAGTCTTGGGGGCTAAGATGTATTCAAGAGTGTTATCCATTTGTTAAGCATCTCCCTATGGGTGTTGGGTTAAGGGACTTCGGTACTCTTTTCTCTTATGATAAGACACAAAGGGAATAACAACTGAGTATCAAACACCTTAAAACTACATCATCATGCACGGTTAGTAACAGTGGATAACTAGATTATGGTTGGCTAGTAACTAATCTTGATTCTATCAACTTGAATTGCATAGCATCTTGTGGTATTCTTCTTGCCCTCAAATCTTGATTAAGAAAATGAATAAGCATTTGCATGTTTCCTATTGCATTCTTGATATTGAAATGGACATTGACTTGCATGTACGTTGTATGTGAATATGTCATTATATGGTATATGTTTTCCTCATTCTTCTACTATGTCCTGATGTATACTTGATTGATTGTGTCTAGCTCTACTCAGCGTCAATTTTAGAATACCCAATAGGGTTGAATTTGGCCTAGCATGCTTGTTGCCACTGCAGTGTGCTCACGTCTTGGGGATTTCGGACCCAAGAAACCAAGACTCATTTGTACCCTGGCCCGGTCGATGGTGTTCTCTCACGTCACGCTCTCAAATTTAGGAGAATATGGCATATGTAGTAGCCACCTAGTACAGTATTTCTCTACTTTGAATCGGATGCATTCCTTATTCAAGTGCACGATTTGCCTAGTATACGAACTTGCATTTCTACTTAATCTGCCTGTCATGAATTCTTTTAGAGATAAGGCGTATTACCTCTATGTTGCTTATGCTGTGCTAAATTGTTATATTCACATGTTGTTTCTTAGTTTTTCAGGCTCAGATCCCATTCCTGATCTCTCGAAGGTCGGCCAGACTTCAGAGGAGATTGTAGAGGCCCCATATGGGCTAGATGAGTGGACACGATTGTTCCCCTTTGGAGAGCATCTTGGCTTCAACCTGTTCGCATGTTGTTTCATGACATCATAAGATCTCCTTTGTATCTAATGTAGCTTTTGTATAATTACTAGCGATTATGTGTTTTGTTGTCTTCCCTTGTTCTTTTGTCCATGGTATGGTACTTGCAGCTTCCGCATATTTTGTTTACACATGTGAATGCTTTCCTTGTGTACGTGCATTTGAACTGGGTTCAGGCGTATGTACACGAGAGTACGTGTGTCACTGATTGGGTAGATCCTAATCCCTGATTTCTTGGGCTTGGGGTTGTGACAGGAATGGTCTAAGTAAATGGTGAAATGTGGATTTACAAGTGCTAGATGGTTGAATTAAGTGAGGACCACTGCGTTAGAATGAAAGAAATGTAGATATGCAGTAAAAATCCCAGTATCATGGGTAAAGAAAAGAGTTATGTAACTTCCAAGCTCTAGAAATTCTGAAGCTTATGGCTAAATCATAACCTGTTTTACGGCTAAGCCATATAACCACAAAATCCTAACAAAAAAGAAAAGTTGAAACTTTTCTTCTACGACTAAGCTTACGGTTAGGCCGTGAAATGTACTACGGCTAAACCTTATCCAAGCCATAGGACATCTATGGCTAAGCCATATCCAAACCATAGGCCATCTACAGCTAAGCCGTAGATGCAAGACAAATTCTGCACATATCATGGCTAAGCCATAGGAATCCAGAAAACTTAGGCAAAATTAGGAACATTTAAAAGACCTTTTTGGGCCTTAGTTCTTTGAATCCTTTAACATAATCATTTGGTCTAATAAAAAATTACTTCACATGAAGTGTCTTGAGGGCTGTGACTTTTTCATGCGATGTTGTTCATTAGTTTAGCACCTACACATGAGTGTTGGTTTAAAGAATTTTGATACACCTTCTTTATATAATGCAACACCAAATAAAACAATTGTGTATTAAATAAATAAAACTATATTATCATGCACGGTTAGAAACAATAGATGATTAGATTAGGATTGACTTGTAAATTACCTTGATTCTACTAAATTGAATTGCATGGCATATTGAAATCTTTACAATTGTCATCTATTATTGAAAATGCTTATAAAATGGTCATGATATGAATTGATTCTAGTCTAAACCTTCCATGATATACAGTTTTCTTATTGTCAACATTGAATTGAGTAAGAATGAATTAAATGCATAATGAATTGTCTCTCAATATAACGAATTGTACAATTTACTCAAGTTTAATTATACGATTCAAAATGGTCTGGCTTTACTTGGCTTCAGCCTTATGATACTCAACAGGGTTGACTTTGGTGTAGTAAATTGAAATGGTGCCATTGCATTATGCCTTTGAAACTTCCAAACTCCATGATTGTAGGGATCCAATCGTACTTTTGGCCAGAGAGGCGGTGTTCCCATTACAAAATTCCCTATTGAGAGGATATAGCAAATGTAGTAGCTAAATAGTAAAGTATTTCTCTTAATTGATTCTTATATTATGTTTTATTTCAATGCACAACATATCTAGTATATTAAATTAAATTCTATGGTCAACTATTAATGATTCTTTTAGATACCATGCGTGTTACCTTAATTATACTTATACTTTACTGAATAGTCTTATTTATAGTTGTTTTATGGTGTTACAGGGTCAGATCCTAGTCGTGGTCTTACAAAGACCAAGGAGGAGGCCTTCAAGGTCCCTTCAGGCCTTGATGAGTAGATAGCAGAAGCAATTTGACTAATCCTCTTGCGGAGCACGACATTACCACATTACGGCCTTCTATTTTGGGATTTTGGAAGGTATAGGATTCATGATATTTTGTATTAGTTCTTTCCATGCATAGTTCATGATTCCTTATCTTTTGAGACATTTTATATCTTTTGTTATTATCCATGACTTTTATGTCTCTTTTGTACAGCATGTGTCTAGGTTACATGTTATTGTTTAGACTTGCTTATACGGATCTTAGATATAGTTAGGTAGTTATGTTTATGTTAGTGTGTGCTGTTTTCATGAATTGATATTTAACTATTGAAGAAAATTTTATAAATGATATTGATAGGCTTCTATGTGTTAAACACTTGGACAGATGTCTGTTAAAAGTACCTCACATGTGAAGGATGTGAGTATCCCTTATGCAATTTAGCTTTAACTTTGGGTTGGGTGTGAATTATACAGGATATGCGTGTCACGCCTCGAGGTTAACCCTAATGTGCAAGGATTTTTGGCCTCAAGTTGTGACAATAACAAAGACTTTTATTAAAGACAAAGGAGATTACAAAAAGTGGAGTAAAAAGTGAGGTACGAGAGTAATGTACCCCACCCCACCCCACCTAATAAAACCCTTCCAAGGATACACTCTTTCAACCCCTTGTTTAGCCAAAGCATCGGCTATAGAGTTAGCCAATCTTAATTGTGACTGAAAACAATGAAAATTGAAGTTGATAACATCTAGATTTCATTAAAATGAAAATGAAATTTCCATGGATTGATCCTCTGATTAGACACCCACGCAATTATACTAGAAGAGTTGCTTTGCACGATAAGAGCACCTTTAAAGTGCCTCGTAAGGCACTAGAGAGCTTCTAGAATAGCTTGAGCTTTTGCTTCATTTGAATCACATACTCCAATATGCTTAGAAAGCATAAAAAGAACTTCTTCATTACTATTGCGAAGAACACCTCCTACTCCAGCTGGGCCTAACTTACCTTTTGCTACATGTCAACATTGAACTTGAGCATACCATGAGGGGGAGAAGTCCAAAGAACTGACTTTTTCTCTTTTTATCTGGTCACACCACATCCTTGCTTCCCAATTAATAATAAGATCATTAAAAGTCTGATTAAAGAATTCCTTTCTAACCAAAGCCCACTTTGCAATCCTAATGGTGATTGTAGAAATTTAGTCTAATATAGGAGAGGAATCACTTTGAAAATTATGTCATTTCTTTCCCTTTAGATGGACTATAAAATAGCAAACAATAACAGCCTCCAAAGAGTCACTACAAGAAATTTCATTTTTCCCAACGCAAGTATTTGTTGCGAAGAATCAATAAATCGTCGTAAAACGCATTTTGCGATGTAACAACCCAAGAATCTAGAGCTCTTCAGATTCTCAAGACGTACTCAAATTTATAACAACGCAACATAAATCAAATTTCAATGAGCATAAAGGTCCAACAACATTTATATTCAATTATACTTAAATCATTAAGTGTATTAGAAGTTATAATAAAAGCTATTGGGTAAAAGACAAGTGTTTAAATCAAGTAGAGAAAATATCTAAATGTTAGGCTAGTCCCATCTACAAATCTAATCATTGTTCCTCACCCTTTGGATTAGCCACGCATGGCAAATTCCACCAGTTGAGCTCCGTCATTTCCAACAACCTCTACAAATGCATTACCTGAAGTGAGGCGAATCACTGGTCAGTAACATTGGTGAGCAAAACTTCCAATACTAATAACACAATGAGTAATATTTATTAAATTATGAATACACATAAAATTAAACATGGGTATTATGACAATATCTTAATCAACTCTTTTTTAAGCGTCTTTCCACCACAAGCAACAAATGGCTCTGACACCCTACACTGGTGTATCTACGTTTCTGTCAACAACATAGTTTGCTAGGGCAGTTCGAGCAGTACTCCGTTGGTATGCGGTCACTGTGGGAAGGATCACCCCACAGACAGATGTTGGAGGAAGATTGGGGCTTGTTTCGGTTGTGGCTCTACGGATCACAGGCGGGCCCAATGCCCGAAGTTTCAGTCCTCGCCACAGACGAGACAGACAGGACCTACATCACAGGGCAGATCTCAGCCAGCTCGCCCAGGTCAGAAGCCGAACCGCCAGACAGCCCGAGCCTATGCTGCTACGCATGAGGGCGCGGAGGAGGCCACGGTAGTGGAAGGTAAAATTTTAATTTCTGATGCAGAAGCTTTAGCTTTATTTGACTCCGGGTCTACGCGTTCGTACGTAGCACCCCATTTTGCTGTGCAGCTTCGACAGCGACCCACACCACTTCCATACTTGTTGTTGGTATCCACTCCGGTTGGTAAACGGGTGGAGTGCAGTGTTTTCTACCCTCAGTGTGATGTGCGGATAGCTGGTCATCAGCTCCCAGTAGACCTCGTGTTGCTCACGACACTGGATTTTGATGTGATCCTTGGTATGGACTGGCTTGCAAGATATCATGCGTGTATCAATTGCTACAGCAAAGCTATCTACTTTGATTTGGGCAGCGGATTCCGATTTGAGGGCAGCCAGATGAAGTGCCCAAGATGTGTGATCTCTGCTTGTAAGGCAGACAGGATGCTTCGTAGGGGATGTGAGGGATTTCTTGCATTCATTTCAGAGAAGAAAGATCAGCGACAGCTCAGTGAGATCCCAGTAGTTAGCGAGTTTCCGGATGTCTTCCCGGAGGATGTGCCAGAGTTGCCACCGGTTCGGGAGGTAGAATTTGCTATTGACGTGGTACCAGGTACAGCACCCATCAGTAGAGCTCCATATCGTATGGCACCTGCAGAGTTGTTGGAATTAAAGAAACAGTTGCAGGATCTGTTGGACAAAGGGTTCATACGCCCAAGTGTTTCACCTTGGGGAGCTCCTGTATTGTTTGTCAAGAAGAAGGATGGCAGTTTCCGGATGTGCATTGACTACAGGCAGTTGAATAAAGTGACTATCAAGAACAAATATCCATTGCCTAGGATTGACGAGTTGTTCGATCAACTTCAGGGTGCAGCTTACTTCTCTAAGATTGACTTGAGGTCAGGGTATCACCAGCTCAGGGTGAAGGATGAGGATGTTCCTAAGACAGCTTTCAGGACTCGGTATGGACACTACGAGTTCCTTGTCATGCCGTTTGGTTTGACGAACGCACCCGCAGCTTTTATGGCGTTGATGAACAGGGTGTTTACTTCCTTCTTGGACCAGTTCGTTGTGGTTTTTATAGATGACATATTGGTCTATTCGAAGACTGCTGAGGAACATACAGACCATTTGAGGAAAGCATTGCAGCTGCTTAAGGATCACAAGTTGTATGCCAAGTTGACTAAGTGTGATTTCTGGTTAGAGCAAGTTGCATTTCTGGGTCATAAGATTTCTAGAGATGGATTAATGGTGGATCCGGCGAAGATTGAGGCAGTAGTCCATTGGCCCCGTCCTAGATCAGTGACGGAGATTCGGAGTTTTCTGGGCTTGGCGGGATATTACCGCAGGTTTGTGCAGGATTTCTCGAAGATCTCAGCCCCGCTGACTCAGTTGACTCGGAAGAAGGTCCCGTATGAGTGGACAGAGAAGTGTGAGCGTAGTTTTCAGATGTTGAAAGAAAAGCTCACTACGGCGCCAGTGTTGACTCTCCCGGATGGTAGTGAGGGATTCATGATTTACTCAGATGCCTCTAGAGTTGGACTAGGCTGTGTACTGATGCAGAATCAGAAGGTGATTGCCTATGGATCCAGACAGTTGAAAGAACATGAGAAGAACTATGCCACACATGACTTGGAGTTAGCAGCCATTGTATTTGCATTGAAGTTGTGGCGACATTACCTGTACGGTGTGAAGTTTGAGGTCCATTCCGATCATCACAGTCTGCAGTACTTGTTTGATCAGCATGACTTGAATATGAGGCAGCGAAGATGGTTGGAGTTCATCAAAGATTACGACTTTCCGATCAAGTACCACCCAGGCAAGGGCAATGTAGTTGCAGATGCACTCAGCAGGAGGACAGACAGTCTTCAGGTGTTAGCAGGATTCTATATGCTTGTGCATGATCAGCCTGTAGAGGTTCAGATGGTAGGAGACTCGGTGACATTAGCTACTACCGTCGTGTTTCAGCCTGAGGTGATTCAGCAGATCAAGGATCGCCAGCTTGAGGACCCCCTCCTGGTGAAGTTCAGAGATCGGATTGCAGATCGACCGGATTTCAGCTTGGTGGATGGAGTTTTGTACTTCAGGAACAGATTGTGTGTTCCCGCTGTGGATGAGTTGAAAGAGAAATTGATGTCAGATGCGCACGATGCCCGATATGCGATGCATCCCGGGAGTACGAAGATGTACCGGAACTTGAAGGACAGATTTTGGTGGAACAATATGAAGCGGGAGATCGCAGGGTTCGTAGCTCGATGTTTGACCTGTCAGAGGGTAAAAGCTGATCATCAGCGACCTCCAGGATCATTGCATCCATTGCACACTCCGCAGTGGAAGTGGGAGCACATTACGATGGATTTCGTCTCCGGTTTTCCGCCGACCAGTAGAAAGAATAATGCTATCTGGGTCATAGTGGACAGATTGACTAAGTCAGCACATTTCCTTCCGTTCAAGAAAGGGATGACATTCACGGAGATGGCCAGGAAGTTTGTTGATGAGATAGTCAGATTGCATGGCACCCCAGTATCGATTGTGTCAGATCGAGACAGTCGTTTTGTATCTTCATTCTGGAGAGCATTTCAGGAAGCTATGGGCACGAAGCTGAGTTTTAGCACGGCATACCACCCCCAGACTGATGGACAGTCGGAGCGTACCATTCAGACGTTGGAGGATATGCTCAGAGCTAGTGTGCTGAACTTTGAGAAGGAATGGGATACGCATCTAGCACTGTGTGAGTTTGCTTACAACAACAGCTTCCATGAGAGTATTGGTATGGCACCTTATGAGGCTCTATACGGACGCAAGTGCAGGACCCCAGTGTGCTGGGAAGAAGTTGGAACTAGAAGTTTCCATGGTCCGACGATCATTGCTGAGACGACAGAGAAAGTGCAGAAAGTGATAGAGAATCTGAAGATTGCTCGCTCCAGGCAGAAGAGCTATGCGGATACTCGGAGGAGACCTTTGGCATTCCAAGTCGGAGATTGGGTGTTCCTTAAAGTTTCCCCGATGAAGGGCACAGTTCGATTTGGTCAGAAGGGTAAGTTAGCTCCGAGATATGTAGGACCGTTCGAAGTCAAGAGCCGAGTTGGAGATTTAGCTTATCGGTTGACACTTCCAGTTGAGTTCTCCGGTGTTCACGATGTGTTCCATGTGTCGATGCTCCGTAAGTATGTGCCAGATCCGAGCCATGTGATTCGCTATGATGATATTCAGATTCAGCCTAATGCGACTTACGTTGAGCGTCCGCTTCGCATCGTTGGGACACGAGAGCAGATTCTCCGTACCAGGACTATCAGATGGGTTAAAGTGTTGTGGGAGCATCACGGTCCGGATGAGGCTACTTGGGAGCTAGAGGAGCAGCTAGCGCGCCAGTACCCCCAGCTCTTTGCGCAGGTAGGTAGTCATTCCGAGGACGGAATGATTCCTAGTGGGGGAGGATGTAACATTCCGATCCCCTTTGAGCCGGATTAGTGGCTCATTAGTGTGTGTTTTGTTTTGTTTATTTCTTTTGGACTTGGTTTTGGGCCTTGGATAGGTAGTTGAGTGACCTTTGACCTGGAATAGGTAGTTCTAAGCCTTTTTCGTAATTTTGCTTTTGCTTTGCTCATATCATCTTTGCATCATCTTGGTGTCAGCATGTGTATTTCGTTGAGCTCGACAATTTCCGTAACTGTGTCAGATCCGTTTGGAGTCAATTGGGGAAGATGGACCTTCATGTGACTTGATTTGTAAATAACCCAGACTCTTTGGACTTTGACTTAAACTTCCAAAACTACATATACATGAGTCATTACAGGTGTCTCTCTCTCTCTCATTTCACCTGATCGTTGCATGCAAGGAATTCCAGAGGAGCTCTCCACGTTCTCTCTCCTTCTCTCCCTCTCTTCTTTCCTTCTCTTGATCGTTTGAGGATTGGGTCCTTTCGTGGATTTGGGTTCTTCTCTTCTCTCTGTTTATGTTTTGTGATTTGGTAAGTGGGTTCTTTCCAATTCTTTCTTCTTCTTCTTCTCCAATTGCTTCTCCCATTCTCTGTTGCTAGGTCTTCATCTCATGCATGTGTGATTGCTTTGATTTGTTTTGGTTTTAGTTGCTTTGGAGCTTGATTCAGTGGATTTCCAGATTTGAGGCAAGTATAAGTACAGGTTTTGATAACACATATGGGTATTGTTTGATTGCTTGGATTCATTCTCATTCTCTTTAGAGAAATGTTTTACAGCCATTTTCTAAGCTATGAGAATCAGTTGAGCTTGTTTTATTCAGTTTCTGTACAAAAATTTCGTTTCTGTAATCTTCCCGAACTCGTATTCTGTATTGTACGGCTAAGCCGTAAATTTCTACGGTTCGCTTTCCAGAGACTCGAAAATCTGAATTTGTTCTACGGCTAGGCTACGGCTAAGCCGTAATTTGTTCTACGGCTGAGCCGTAAGCTAGCCGTGACCCAACCGTACCCCAGCCGTGAATTAAATCTCTGATCAGTCGAAACTTTTCTGATATCAGTACTCCTACGGTGAGGCTACGGCTAAGCCGTGGATTGGTCTACGGCTAAGCCGTATACTGACTGTAGCTCAGCCGTGAGATGTATCAGATCAGAGGTGGAAAAGCTGACAGTTTAGCCGTGTTCTGAAGGGAACCACGGCTAAGCCGTAGTGCATATTGCGGCTACGCCGTAGGATGCCACGGCTAAGCCGTAGGTCACCCATGGCTAAACCGTAAGACCTGTTAAATATCAGTTAAACTTAGGCTAATGGTGTGACCTTGTAGGGCTCAAATACAGGTTAACCATACCCGTACACCGGCCCGATGGACTCTTTGGATCGCATGAATAATCTGTTAGGCTGTGACTTGTTCATGTGAGCGTTGATCACTGTTAAGCACCTCCCCATGGGTGTTGGTTTAAGGGACTTCGATGCACATAAGGATTATATTGCAACACTAGGATGGCAACGGTGCATCGAATAACTTAAAACTACATCAACATGCACGGTTAGTGACAGTGATGCAACTAGATTAGACTTGGCTTGTAATGAACCTTGATTCCGTATTAATCTGAGATGCATTGCATATTGTTTATGGTTTTGCCCTCTGTTCTGTTAATCTATGTTATGCATTCCTCAGTCATTTTGCTTTCGTTCTGTATATCTGTATTATTCTTCGCTCTGTACTATGTTTTGATCTATGCTATGCTTTGTATATTCTCTGGCTTTGTATATCTCTGATTTTTGGGTATTCCCCGGTGGCTCTGCCCAGAGGTTAATACGTGAGGATAAGATCCGGTCTTTGTCATCGGTGAGTCCAAAGCGGATAATCTCCCTTTCTATGGATTTGATTTGATTGGTATTGGTCTGGCTCTACTCAGCCTCAGCCCTAGGATGCCCGACGGGGTTACCTCCGGCTTAGATCTCTGTATCTCTGTATAACTGCAGTGTTGCTTTGTCTTGGGACCCCGGAACCCAGGAAACCGAGACCCGCTTGTACCTTTGGCCTGGACAGCGGTGTTCTCCTCTGCTCTGCTCTGCTCTGCTCTCTATTGGAGAGAACATGGTTAACGTAGTAGCCACTTAGTCAGTATTTCTATGTTTGATTCACATATCATGCTTTACGTCTATGCACGATTTGCTTAGCTTACTAAGATGAAATTCTGAAATCATTATTCTGTCATTTATTCAGCTTTGATACTATGAGTGTTTCATCTCTGTTACTTATATTTGCTGGATCGTTGTATTCATTCGTGTTGTCTGTGGTGTTGCAGGCACAGATACCTTGCCCAGCTCCCCGGCGGTCGAGGAGGCTGCAGGGGCGAGTGTAGAGGCACCCTCCGGTCTGGCAGAGTGGGCCTGATCACTTCTGCCAAGTGCGTGCATGCATACCAGTGGCTTTTATTTTGCGTTTTGGTTTTTGAGAGCTTGTATTTGGACTTTGGACTTTGGACTTGTATTCTGTATATTTTGTGTATATTGATTTTGGTGTGTATTCGGTTTTATCTCAGTGTACTTGTCTTTGTCTTTTCCGTTTCGTATTTGCTTTGGCTTCCGCTATTTTATTTTCCTTTGTTGCTTGCTATGATATGTACAGCTTCCGCGTACGCTTAGTTCGCACGTGTTAGATCCCTTGTGTGCGTGCATCTGGACTGGGTTTGGGTGCACGTGCACGGGAGTACGTGTGTCACCGGTTTAGCTTTTCGCTAACCCCCGAATTCTGGGCTCGGGTCGTGACAAACATGACTAGTCCTATCACCATGATTGTTGAACCTACTTCCCTCGACCAACATCCACGAGAGAAGTTCTATACTTAGTGCTAGTGGTTTATGTAATCTATTTCAAACATCAATTTCAAGTTCAACTTTAATAAGCTCATTAGAGATTCATCTCCATCATAATTGGTAGCATCATCTTACTCTTTTCCTTGGTTAGTACCACATTACACTGGTTAGTTCTTGCTCCACTCCAAATTGGAATTCGTACCATGTTGTGGCATTGCCCATATCTTATTTAGGAAACTAAATATTCATAGTAAAATTAACCACATAAATCAAGACATAAATAAGAAATTCATATGGGATCATATTTCATTATATTTGATTATCCAATAAAAATTCCATATTAATTTACACCACTTTTAGGGTTACATATTGCATGTGGTTATTTCAATTGAAAAGAATCAGGAACTAATATTTGGTAAGGAAAGGGCTCACTCTGGCCCATAGGAACATTTGGATATTGGTCCCACTAGTTTAGTATTTAGATAATGTTGGGTTTATAACACATCATAAGGTCTTGGTGGGGTTCTTAAAATATAACTAAAAACAACACGGGCCATTTTGTAAAATTGCATAACCTTATAATGTACATGTAGAAGTCGCCAGAACCCACAAGGTTCTTCCATCAGAATGGGTCTCGCCAGGCCTGACTTGGGGTAATGATAGTATAGGACCCAATGGTTCAAATCACATGGGACCATCATCCTTGGAGTTGCCCAGGGACCCACTTTAAGATGTGGGGGCTTGATCATTCATCATGTGGCCCACGAGGTCCACAATCCATATCGACTAGTACTCCTAAAAGTCGTCAGGTTCAGCCCTTCTCTACTATTCTAATATGTACCTCAACAAAACTTATTCATCTTGGTGATCAAATTGAAGGTTGAGAGGTATGCTAGCTATAGAAATTTGATTCACCAAGTTTTCGTCAAAGAAATTGAGGTTTTGGTGATCGTTTCCAACAATATAGGTTTGGCAGGTTCATCAAAAGACTTAAATTTCATACACAGGTTTAGATGGTTTGGCTTCCAACCTAAAACAAGGCCAAAGGGGATCGATCATGAGTCCCACTCCATATTATCAGACCTGATTGACGACTTGATAATCCCTCTGGACTCCAAAATCAAATCCAGCTAATATAATATGCCAACAGTCACTATAGCAGGAATATGTGATGGCAACAGTTCAACGAACGATCAGGTACTCCTAATTGTCTACAAAATTCAAATATTACAACATCAAATCTAGAAGTTCTACTCACCTTGTGTAGAGGTTCGTTACTCAGGCAATCAGTGGTCTCGAACCGAACATCCATTATGCATCCCGCTGTTAATCTTCCTCGCCCCTTTCATGATCCTTTCCTTCTTCTAACAATTTTCACAACTCATGTTATTCTCTCTCTCTCTCTCTCTCTCTTTCTCTCTCTCTCTCTCTTTTTCTTGCAATAGCTATCATTGTTATGAAGAAGAAAAGGAGAGCAAGCTTTCTTATATATATATATATATAGTAGTGTGTATATGTCATGTATTAGGATTACTGTTTGGAACTACAATGGAGTCCAATTCGAAGTGTAATCCTAAGAGTCCTATTTGGAATTCTCATACACCTAATGGCCTGGCTAGAGTCTTAACAAACCTTTGAGCCTCAATTACTAGTCTAAGTAACATTACAATGAAGGAGTCTCAAGGAATTATATGCTAATCAAGTCTCTAACTGAATAAGGACCACAATTTACCAAAAGTCCCAGTTTAACTCCTAACATGGGTTGGAAAAGTATGGCCGACCTTGTACAGGTAAGCCCCTCAAGTTTAAGTCAGGTTATTACATGCGACGAAAAACATTACGTCGCCCATTTTTCGCCAATTAGGCACCAGTGAATATATTTACCGACGACCAGAACTAATCGTCGCTAAATGTTAATTTTTTGCGACAATACAATATCGTCATAGAATGAAATCAAATTGCGACAACATAGATCATCGGCAAAAAAGACTTTTTTTGTCGCCAAATATGGATATTCGTTGCAAAAAAATGGATAAAAAATGGTGGAAAGGGAATTTGGCGAAGGATTTCTTTGCTGACAAAACTATATCATTGCTAAATAGTGCATTAATGCCATAAGTTACAATAGGCAACAAATTAGTTTTGTCGCACATAAGTTGTATTTATATTAGGCGACCACCTTAATTTGTTGCCCAATATTTAATCTTGCCACAAAATCTTCTAGGCAACAAATTATATTTTTCAGGGATAGTATACAAAAATATATTTATTCTTATTAGGCGACAAATACAATTCATCACTAAAAAAATATATATATTTATTTATTTTATTTGGCTAAAGTAGGAGACAAATAAAATTCATCGCTAATAATAATATATTTTTTTACTCTATAAATCACTACTTGCCATCTTAAAAACTTTTTTTTTTTTCATTTTTATGATCCAAGATATCCCTTTTTAGCCTAGCCTTTAGACTGGGGTTTATATACATGGTGGCACACATATTACTTGAATAATGCAAGGGACAAGAGTCGAAAACCTCCTTTACTCTGAATGTAATAAAACCTTCCCATTCAACTAAAATAAATTGCACAATAAAACCTCCTCATTCAACATTCTAGAAAACCTAGAAATTAATACAAACATATAACTATTAAGTTAAACTCATAAGTTCGGCCACATTGTTGTTACTAATTCAAGTAAAAATGTACCATCCAAAATAGTGTGAGTACAATATTCTTATGAAAAACAAAAAGTTCTTCAAGCAACTGACCTCTGTTAGATTGATCTCCAGTCATAATCTATGGCACAAAAAATATATATATATATATATTGTTAGGAATTAAACATAGGAATCAAAAGCAAAGTAAGTGAGACAAAACAAAAGCCTATGAAAATATTAGCAAGCAAATTAATAAGGCAAACAATGCACACACACACACACCCCTCACAAACAAGCACACACATAGAAACACAAACCCACCACCCCATGCACACACATAGTAACTAAATGCGATGACATCTTTCCAAAGAACATTTCTCTAGCCATGCCATTTCTTTCTTCCTTGAAGTTCATTTTGTCACAAACCCCAATTTTTTGATGTTCGCACTTCTACACAAATTTATGGTTTTGGTAGGTCATTGTACTTCTCTCACTACACTAAAAACTATCATTTGGAACAGTTTTGAATTGTTCCTAATGGTATCTGGAATAGTTCTAAACCGTTCCAGAAAGGCCTGTCGCTTAAAATCTGGAACGGTTCAAAACCATTTCTATTTTTTCTTTTGGAACAGTTCTAAACTGTTTTAGTTGGGTCAGAAAACGTTCATAATTTTATTTTTGGAACGGTTCTGAACTGTTCTAGTTGGGTCAAAAACCATTCCTAATTTTACTTCTATAATTGTTCTGAATCATTCCAAATGGATCAAAACCGTTCTTATTTTTACTTTTGAAATGGTTTTAAACCATTCCAGTTGGGTAAAAAACATTCCTATTTTTACTTTTGGAATGGTTTTGAACTGTTCTAGTTGTTTTCTAGGAATGCTTTAAACTATTCCAAAATTCTAATTCTAAGATAATTTTAAACCATTTTAATCTTTTTATTTTGAAATAATAAAATATAGTTTATAAACAATTATTTCCAATTCTAAAGGGAAATGCTCTTAATCGTGTTGATTTTCCAAATGTATTAGGAGATTACTATCTCAAGATGTTTGTGATGTTTTGACTTGGATTTGTGTTGATGATGTTTGCACCATTGGATTTTCTAACACATGCAGTTTCTAAAATTAGAAATGTAGAGATAGAGATTGATTCGCATGCACATTAGGTATTTGATTTTTTGCTACAGATGTTTGATCTTTTGGCCTTGTGCCTATTTGTATCTTGAAACTTTACCACAAAAATGCCCACACACAATTCAGTAAGTGGATATTTTACACCCCACCCCACCCCCCACCCTTATATGATTGATCTAAATGCTTTATAAATCACCCATATTTATTTACTTGAATAAATAGCAGTTGGTAACAGTATTGCCACAAGGATGAGATGGACCTGATAAGCTTACTTGCATGATTTAGTGTTCTATAACAATTAATCCTATCACATAAATAATTCAATTTTTTAAAAGAAAAAAGTTGGTCAGAGAGTTTAGCAGTTTGAGGTTGGTTTGTTTGGTGTTTTTTTTTTCTGGGTTTTGTTTGTTGATGAAGAATTAGAAATGGGTCTCTCCATAGAAAGAAGTTTTGGTAGGAGTTTAATCGGTTAGGTTCTTGTTCTTCAGTTTCTAGGTTTTTCTTGATTTGTTTTGGGAGTGGATGGAACTTAGATTTATGGTGGGAATATTTAGGTTTCATGGTTGATGATGATTATGGGGTTTTTGCTGAAATCAGATTGGAGGCAAATTGGTGTTAGATATCTACCGGGCAGGGTTGTTAATACTGCCATCTTAAGATTCTGTTTCTAGTTTTCTCGATTGTTTTGCAATGGGAATGGAATTTAGGGTTGTGGCGGATGTTGGTGGTGAGTTATGTGTTACTTGATTATTGGTTGATTGTGATAGTATTGTTTGGGGATTGTTTTAAGGTTTATTTATTTAGGGGTATTTTTTAATTAGAGGACTATTAATCTGACTTTAGTTAGATGTTATTATGTCTTTAGGATGCATCCTGGGTTTTATTGGTACAGATACTATGAACTGCTTATCCAATTGGAAAATCCTCACCCATATTTTGTAGCATGTTAGAAGGGTGCACTTGAATCGATTAGGTGTATATCAGGGCCTGTTTATTCAGATTATCTAAGTTACGTATAAGTGTTGCTGAACCAACTACAGGCAAAAAGTGTTGCGGGTAATTAGATTTGCATTTCTCTTAGTGCAAGCAACTGAGGTCTGAGCATCCAAATAGGGCTTTTGGTGGTTGTATATTTATGGTGTGTCATTATACACCTGGTTGTTAGAATTCTAGGATTTTGGATCCATACAAATTCATAGGGATCTCCACCTACATGCTACACTTCTCATGTTTTTTAATTTTCTTTGCAAAAGTTCCTTTATCATGTGTTCTTAGGAATGCCATAACTAGGTGAAAGGGCCCAGTGATTGTTGTTTATCACATGTTATTTGTTAAGGTCGTTAGGTTTTTAAATGAATCCTGCAATCGGTACAAATTCTTAGGGAACAAGATTTGTACAAGTCCCATTTACAAGGAAATTTTAGGATTTAAGCAAGCATCCTACAATTTTTTTTTATCTAATCACATGATACTGGCACATCACCTAGACAAGAATAGCAGTAACTTATGACTGTTTTAACTCATTTTTTACTTTTTTTCTGGTGTTTTAATTTGTAGGAGGTTATCTAGCATTGTTTCTTTTTTCTAAGTCATTGATCCCTGGGCATGTGCGTGACACTAATATCTCAATGCCACTCAACCATGAGTGTGGTTGTGGCTATCTAGCGCTTTAGGAAATCTCGTAAGGTAAGAATTTGTGGTATTTAGGAAGATTTTAGCAAAAAAAAAAAAAAAAAAAAAAAGTAGTAGGCATCTTGCTAAAGCATTCATCCTTGAGTTTCATCCTGCATTTATTTTTCTTTCTTTTCACATATCAATTGTTGGACACCTCCTAATCTTGTATGTTAGTTTTTTTTTCCCTGCGTTCTTTCCCATTTATTTATTGGTGTAATGACTTAAACCCATAACCTCAACGCTCACTCACAATCTCTTGTCAATCCTTTACATAATATGGTGATATGGGTTTATTTTATTTTATTTTTTTAAGATTTTAAAGAGGACGAAAAGATTACACCTATGTTTATATTTTTTTCTAGTAAAGTTTATATCCTGAACATATTGAGCTATTACTGATACATATTGATTGATACTGCCATGGATGAAGACGAATTGATTATGAATAGCTACTATTCTTCTTTTTTGTAATTCTTTTTAAATCCGATGATTAGCATGGATACACAGTGAAGCCCAGTGGCACTGGAGGGACTTCCTCTGTACTGATGGTAATTTGTGGATGCTGAAGTCAAAAAGCAAGTCAAATTGGACTGTTTTCTTACAGATAAAAAAAATTTTATGAACTCTTTTCTTGCCCCCAAGTGATTATCCGCACACCACCAATCTGATTTCCAAGTGCACTGTGAAATGGATAATTAAGGTCATAATATTCCAACTGATTTCATTTGTGGTTTTCTCTACGCAGTTCCTTTTTATTTTAAAACAGAAAACCACTGTGGCCATAGATTCCAGCATTTGGAGTATGACTTAAGTAAAGTGTCCATCACTTAGGATTCAGAGTCTTGGACTCCTTAATTATGAAGGGATTTGAGTTAATAAGCATGTTGCCCAACTCAAGTTTCATTTCTATAAATCCAATTTCTTGTTTGTTTATACTATAAGCTTTTGTTACCATAATACATCCCTAATTTCTGTCAGTGCTGAGCTACTGTTATCATGGCCATATATCCTAATGTCTGTCAACTTCAGTGCAAATGCCAATATACTGTATGATCCTTATATGTTGCACATGAGTTTCTCAATGGCAGGAAGACTTGTGGTATGGGAGCTGGGCGCAAGCTGAAAACACACAGGGAGGAGACAGAAATGGGCTGATAAATCATACAAGAAAAGTCACCTTGGTAATGAGTGGCAAAAGCCATTTGCAGGCTCATCCCATGCCAAGGGAATCATACTAGAGAAGATGTAAATTTCATGAATGTGAATTTATTTATATTTCTTTATTTTGTTCTACATTCCAGCAGCTTATTAACTTCAATCCACTAAATCTCTTGTGACTTTCCAATGGAAGCAACCCAACTCTGCCATCTGTAAGTGTGCCAGAGTTCAGCTGATAAAAAATGGGAAGAATTGCAGCATTTGTTCCCAATGATCCCATTTGGATGGGAGAAGTCTTCAGTGATGATGATGGTGTTCATGTACTGTTGTGGCAACGAACGACATCT
The DNA here is from genome assembly GCA_037013555.1 of Sextonia rubra. NCBI lineage: Eukaryota > Viridiplantae > Streptophyta > Magnoliopsida > Laurales > Lauraceae > Sextonia > Sextonia rubra. Next base: position 10,778,560 of record JASUAD010000009.1, read on the forward strand.
AAAAGTGGTGATTGCTGGTTGGTTTCCATGATTCTTGATATGGTTCCTTTAGTGCTACACTTTGCTTGTGCTATTAAAATGGATCTTTGACTGCATAAGCATTTAGATCATTATTTAGTTGTAGAGAGGTTGTTTCTCTTGTATAGTTCAACAATGATTTCATGTTATGTAAGATATTATTTTATCTAATTGCCGGTGCGTCTTCTAAATTAACCACTTTCTATTAGGTTGTAGTTGATTAGTGAGTTTTCCCATATTTCAGGTGACAAATATAGAGTATGACGAGCATAGAGGTAGAATAGCAATTGGACGCTTGCACGCTGGGCTTTTGCAAAAAGGCATGGAGGTGAAGGTGCGTAATGGTTGCACTTGCATATAGATGTTTCATTAGTATCATTATGAAGATAGATGAATTGCAATTAATGTGCTGAATATATGAAATCTTTGACACAAGTGCTAGACCTGGATATCAATCTTGATACCCATTTCATGTAGACGTCCTCTTCTATCAAACAAATCTTATCACTGTGCTTGATGTTAATTAGTATCACTTTGACTTCTGTAGGTGTGTACCTCAGATGAGACATGCCGGTCTGCCGGGATTAGTGAGCTTTTTGTACATGAGAACTTTAGTAGGACCGCAGTCGATACTGTCAGTGCAGGTGATATGTGTGCTGTCTGTGGCATAGGTGATATTCTGGTGAGCATTTTTAATTATATAGTGATGATGTTTAAGTTTATTTTCGTGCTCATCTCAGCACTTAACAGTGACACTTGTGCAAGGCGCTAGGTTTGTAACTTCTATTTGCTTATATATGATTTTTGCATTCACATTTTAAATGAAATCATTCAAGGTGTATAACACTCTATGTATGGTATAACCCTTAAACCTTAATGATTTGAGCTATAAGGACATGCTGCCTCCTATTCATGCTTTTCATGCAAGCATATCTCCAAACCTTTCTTTTATGATTAATATTTATTGGTGCTAATTATCCAACATATATATTTCTTTCATAAAATTGCTAGCCAATTGTCCCCATATTTGTACATTTTCTCTAGTGAAGTGAAACATTAACTTGGGCAATTCATAGCCTGTCCAATCAACACCTGGAGTATTTTCCTCAGATACTTGCACAGGGGGACAGAGTGAGCATTCTGTAGCATGCAGTCGGTATTCTCCTTTTCTTTTGCGCCTAAAGGCAAGCTGCCCAGGCTGTTGCAGAGGTCCTCTACCAACACGGAGAGTAAGCTGGACAGTAGATGAATAATGCAAAAACTTTGATCATCTGCGGTAGGAACTCTCCTAGGTCTCTAGCTCAAGACGTCAAGCAAGTCCTAGGACTTGACCGGGAAAACAAAAACTTTCAATATCTAGGAGACATTCTGAGTTTGAGGTCATCAAGGAAAGATGTGGCCTCTTTGATCTGAACCAAAATTTGCAATAATCTGAGCAGATGGAAAGATAAATCTCTCTTTGGCTGGCAAAGGAATTATTGCCCAGTTGATCCACTGTTTTTTATGTTCAAATTCCATAACCATGGCTTCATATAAACATTTTTTTCAACATTAAACTTTTCACAATTTCCAACTATGTTGGACGTTCAGTTCTGCTTGGTTCCTGTTATTAGTCTACAGATCTGAATATTTCTCATAATCACCTTTCGAATCATGACTCCCAAAGGTGCTCAATGTACACAACATATCTTAGTCATTCTATGAACATGAACATGTGGCTCAAGCATGGCGTGCACACATATTTGTCATATGCATTTTTGAAATGTGGACTGCAATGGACGTCTAAAACTGTCATTAAATCTGAATTGAAAACTTACACAAGCAATTCTGAATTTTAATGAATTTAATACTGTTCAACCAGGAGACCTACAACTAATGTATGTACAGATCACAGTTTCCAGCTATCAAACTATGCATAAACATTGGAACATAAACAACATTAAAAGTAATAAAAGAAAATTTGCAGGAATGTAAAAGTAGTGTGCAAGGAATTTAAATGCAGTGATAAACAAGAGAAAAAACAAGGGAAGGACATAATCCTTTCATTTTCTAGTGATAAGCAAGCAAACAAACATCATATCACTCAAAATGCCATGATTTGTGATCATCAACAAGGGTAAAAATAAAAATAAAAACTTGAGATGGGATTGCAAAAAGGCCATGCAGAAGTAGAAACAATACAACTTCATATAATCAAAATCCATACTAACCATCTCATCATGCGTCCATTCCCACACCTAGAGACCAATTCCCTTACCCATCTCTGTTTGACGAACCCAGCCCCATCCCGTTGACCCATTCCCATACCATCCCATCCTTGCCAAAGCCAACTTGCCCCAACCCCTTGCAGAAACCCCGGACATCGAGAACCCCAGCCCTAACCTAAAAGAAAAAATCCTAAAACCCTGCTCTAGAAAAACCCTGAACGGTGGTGATTTGCGCCAAATTCCAACATTCCCACAACTATTGCACTTTCCTCTTCCATTTCACAGTTCTCCAGTTCTATTATCATTTTCTTATTTTCTACTCCAACCTCCAACCGAATTATGCCCCCAAAATCCCTGTAACACCATCCATTCCTCTGATCCAAACCACCCATCTTCGAAAAATGGGAGAAACACATCTCACAGCTTCAGCAATCCTCCCTCTCTTCTTCTTCTCAGCCTTGGTTTTGAGAGGGGAATCTGCCATTGGTGTGAACTGGGGTACACTCTCTTCACACAAGCTCTCTCCTTCTATTGTGGTTGTGGATTTGTGGGTGAGAGAGAATGTGTCGAGATACGCTGTGAAAGGTGGTGTTGATATCAGGTGCGTTTGGATGGATGGTCCATCCCACTCCTCATTCTCGTTAAGCAATAGCCATCGATCATGGTGGGCCACATACTGCGAAATCTGATTGGAGAAGAAGGTGCAGCAGTTCCAGCGCCAAGAGTCGGACAGATGATGAGATCCGGCGAGACCACTGCCATCCCCAGTTGCAGAGGAGATCAATTCTGTGACCTTGAGGTGGGCCCCATAGGAGCATTCATTTTTTTTTACAAGTCCAGATCTGAGTGGAGACCGAGATCAGTTTCAGTTTTCAGGATCAGAAAAAGGGTCCTGGCCTGTGAAGAAAGACTCTGCGTTTTGCAGAGAAGATCGGATTTGTTCTACAGGTGGGCCACTGTTGCAGATCAGTGGCGCAGTGGAAATGCGATTGATGATGGAGATTGCAAGATAAGAAGGTCCTGCAGCCATCGTCCCTGTTGCTTAGAGATCAAAACCTGCTTCTGGTTCTGGGAAAACAAAGGAAAGAAAAAAGAAGTCTCTCATGGCATTTTGTGAAGATGGAGAAAAAGGGGTTGTGTTTTTTTGTGAAGACAGAGAAAAGGCATGACCTTTTGTGGAGACAGAGAGAGAACGCATGGCCCAATTCCATTACTGTCTGTCATACCCTAACCCCAAACCCAGGAGAGAAAGTAAAAATAAACAAAAATAAAAACGAGAAGAAAGTAGAAGAAGAAGAAGAAGGAAGAACTAAGAGCACAAGGCATACCTCAGATTGGGGACTGACAATAGATCTGCAGGTCGAGAGGGGCTAGAGGTGATATAGGGAAGATGGTTGAATCTGAGAAAGAGGTTTTGAGAGAGAAGGGTGGACTGATCAACATAAACTTCTGAAAAATTATGAAAAATTGGGAACGATTTCCTTTCGTCGCCCAATTCCGATCAAAATAAACCGCCAAACCAATCCCGCCATTTCCTAAATTTTATGGATTCCGTGACGAAATAATTTAGTCGCAGATTATTTCCGGTAATTCTGCTACAATATATTTTTAATAAGTGGTGCCAATGATTTACCAACAAAAATAACAAGTCACCCAATAACAAGTTTTGTCGGAAAACATTTCCCTCTTGCTGGCACAACTCCATTTTTTGGCGCCAAACTTTTCGCGACAATAGTTAGTAACCATTGAAAATTATCATCGCTAAATAATCCACATTTTTTTTAAGGCAATGACATGAATATTTCATCCCGAAAAACAACATTTAGTGATAAAATTTCAAAATATCACTGAATTTTTGTTGCAAAAAATAATTTTTGTTGTAGTGAGTACGGCCGCACCCAAAAAAATAATTTCCCCTCCATGACTCTGCCACATACGCAACCTTCTTTGAATGGCATCATGCGACACCACATCTACTAATAAATGATTTCAAACACATGTTGCGACCTCACAATAAAGAAAAAGAAGGTTTACTGATTCCTCCTCTTTGCTGCACATCACACACATATCTGAGATGGTGGTGGACATCAACCCTCTTCTTCTCAAATTGTCCACTGTGGAGATCTTTGCCCCTATAGCTAGCCAACAAAAAGCCTCCACTCGAGGAGGAGCTAAGCTAACCAAACAAGAGAAGAAGAGACTTTAGAGGTTTGACCAGCTTCTAGAGCCAAGTAAAAAAGCTTTCGTTAAAAATTCTCTAGAAATGGAGGGTTTCCAAATAGGCCAGATTCATGATTGGCCAGCTATTAGACCTATGACCAATAAAGCACAGTAGATTAGAGTAGACTATATGATTAGTAATTGTTTTCGTTGCTTTATTAAAATTTGGCAAGTCCAATTATGTTTGATTTAGGACTTCTTATTTGATTAGAAATAGTTGTTTCCTTTATTAGGTAATATCTTGGTTATAAATATAGATGTAATCTTTTGATGGGATAAGACTTTCATATTGAATAAAGATTTTGAGTTGGTTCTCAGTTGAGAGAGTTTATTTGTCTTTTGGTGAGGCACCTAGACAACCTATCCCTAACCCTTTTGGCTTGGAGATTAGCCCGTTAGCTAATCTTCTTCCCCTGCGCTGCTTCAATTGGTATAAAAAAGAAGATCCACTCTCGGATCGCCGCCATTCTGATCGCAAGTCCGAGGTAACCCGCGCAACCCCTCTCCGTAACTTCATCCATCCGTCAGTCATCATCCATTATTCATCTTCACCATCGCATCCCATCATCCTCATCGCATTACTTCCCACTTACAATCGAATCTACCATCTCCATCTCCTCCATAGAACCCATTACAGAGCCTCGCACCACTGCCACTCCAGACCTACCTTTTCCGGGGCTACCACCCCACCACCGACGTCAGCCCCGAGACCCCAAACCCCACTGTCAACTCCCAGGAACCCTCACCGGCAACTAATCCAGACTCAATCCCCTTTCCGGTGCCCACCCGATCCATCCCCGACCCGATCCAACCCCGCAGCCCACCGGAAAGCTCTCCACCGATCCAGCCAAACCCCTAAACCAGTAACCCAGATCCCCTCATCCCGAAATCCCCAACCCTTTCCACCCACCACAGCAATACCGAAAACCCTAGCCCTCTCCCGCATCACCACCGCTCTCCATACCCTCCACAGACCCCTTCCATAACCCACCGCACACCCTAAACCCTAAATCAAGCCCAACCCCTTCACGAGACCACTTTCAACCATATCCCTTTCCACTGAAACCAAACGCCATCTCCAATACTACTGTAACCAACCCACCACCATCCCAGCCTCCAATCCTCTCTGCTCAGCAAAACCCCAAACCAAGAAAAGAAAAAGAGAGAGCGAGAGAGAGAAGACAGACGCGAAAGAAACGCAACAGACAAGAGAGCAGCGAAGTAGAGACATCGGGCGTACCTGGATCTCGTCGCTCCACTGCAACGCGGACCGCACTTGGTCATCGTCGTCGGCATCGTCGTCGTCCACCTCCTCTGCCCCTGCCTCCTCTGTTCTTGTGCCGTTTGAAGCATCACAGCAGTCGACGAAGCAAGGGTTTCGAAAACCCCTGTTTTTCTCCTCTCGTTACAGCAACAGCAGCCACGAGCCTTCTTCACCCTTTCGTCAAGCAGAGAGACAGAAAGAGGGAGACGTGCAGATAAGCTTCGAGAAAGAGACGGTGTCAAACCCCTTTTTCTTCTTCACAGGTCCTTCTCAAGTCACGTGTGTGTGTCACGTGCGTGATAACAGCCCGACTCCTCTTCTAGGCTTTAGTACAGGTCAGATTCCGACCTAGCTCATTGACATCACAAGGGCTCTTGTATTGAACATTTCTTGTTGTGGGTTGAGTTCATGTCCCACTTGACCCGAGTCTACTTTAAGCCCATATCAAGTTGGTCTCAAGTTTGGGTCTAACCCAACCCAAGTTCAGATCCACAGCAGTACAAAATATATATATATATAAGTGGACCCAGCAAAAATAATCCATTCTTTTTGGATTAATTGATCTCAGCCAGTTGCTTCTCAAAATGATGATATTTTAGTCTGATTCACGATCCATCTTCACTTGCGTCCTTTGTCAATAAGATCAAGCCATCAGGTTAGTTAATTTTGAGCATTCAGAAGATTTTGAATTTCTTACAGCAAAGTCAATATGCAAATCTTTGGACCATCTGATGAAGTTCAAAGCATGTTATATGAGCATAAATATGGAGATTGGTATTGTGCAAATAAGGTCTACTTTGAGCAGTTTCTCAATCTCAGACAGGCAAATTTGATAGTTTATGAATATTTAAATCAATTTTCGAGACTGCACCAAGTTTGTGGCTTGGAACAGAATGAACTGCATGATTTAACTTGCTTTATCAGAGGTTTGAAGCCAGACATTCTTGAAAAGATGAAACCATGTCACAGTGTTCATGAAGCATACAAAGAAGCAATTCATATTAAGCACATGCTTCAATGGTCCCACCTGCAACAAATCCAGCCTGAGCAAGAACATTCTCCACAACGAACGAAAGATCATCTGATGGAAACAAAATTTGAAGGAGAAGATACTCACACCCTTGTCATTCGCAAACTTCTCGCCACCAATGAACAGGAAGACAAAGAGTGGAAACAGACTATAGTATTCCGAACGCGAGTAAGGTGTAAAGATCGATTAACTAATCTAGTTATTGATCATGACAGTACTATTAATTTTGTGGCACAATATGTTATTGACAAACTCAATTGGCCTACGGAGACTCTTCCAATGCCTTACGAAGTTATATGGTCTAATGCTTCTGTTATTACTGTAACTCACAGATGTTTAGTATCTTTCAAGATTGGTGTATATGAAGATAAAATTTGGTGTGATGTAATTCCCATGAATATCACTCATATTCTTTTGGGACAACCATGGTTTCTTAATCGGAAAGTGCAACATGACAAAGAGAAGAATATCTATTCTTTCTATTGGAAAGGACAATATGTTGACCTTATTCCATTACAACCAGCAACATCTTCATCTACCTCATCACCATCAATTGAAGAGTCACAAGATGAACACAGGAAAGAAACAAATTCCAACGATGAGGTTAAAAAGCCCATTCATGGAAAGGAAGATCTTATTGCAACTTCAAGTGAGAAGCAAAAGGTACATCAAGCTGACATTGAACATCTAAGAGAATTGATTGTTCTGCCTTTTCCAGAAAATCCAATTAGGACACCAACAGTGACATTCCTTGTTCCAGTTATCTCACAAGTAGTTCAAGTTATAAAAGTTCCCCACATTGACTTCATCTTCAGAGATCACATATGGATATCTGACTGTCCACACTTACAGCATCTACTGGTTTGTTCACACATCCAAGCTCCATGCAAAGACCAACAGTCAAAAACATTCCGATCTACTATTCCATGGAGGAAAAGACTGCAACAAGCTTTCAAGCCATGTCATGAAAATATGGATCTGAAGACAAAACAAAAGTTTGTTCGAGTGACTTTCGACCCCGGTGGATATTTACAGAACTCGAGGATGAATTCTCTTCCAAGCGGGGGAGAACTGATGCAGGCCAGATTCATTATTGGCCAGCTATTAGACCTATGACCAATAAAGCACAGTAGATTAGAGTAAACTATATTAATAGTAGTTGTTTTAGTTGCTTTATTAAAATTTGGCAAGTCCAATCATGTTTGATTTAGTACTTATTATTTGATTAGAAATAGTTGTTTTCTTTATTAGGTAATATCTTGGTTATAAATATAGATGTAATCTTTTGATGGGATAAGACTTTCATATTGAATAAAGATTTTGAGTTGGTTTTCAGTTGAGAGAGTTTATTTGTCTTTTGGTGAGGCACCTAGACAACCTATCCCTAACCCTTTTGGCTTGGAGATTAGCCCATTGGCTAATCTTCTTCCGCTGCGCTACTTCACCTGCATAAGAAAACATTAGAAAGAAGGCTTAACAAACTCCGCATATTGGATCTCCGTAGACTTACACAGACTCCTCCTGAAAGCTACATCCCACAAGGTACACCCCTCCTCCCCCTAAAAGCACTCACAAACTGCAGATGCCTTATTGGACACCACCCTATTCACCAAGTTTATGATCAGCTAACTGACCAATTCAACTATCTAATTTTCATAAATTCTAAGGATAATACCAAACTTTGACTGAGTTGACTGTGGAATTTAAATTCAACCAATGAGTTTTATTAGCCACAATAATCTGTCGGAAGAACTCTAGTACTTATGTCACTGATTTCAGATTAAACCATACTTGGCATACCAAGGTCATGGAGTTTGTCTTTGGGATTGGCCGAAAGTTAAAAGTGGCCAAGGCAATCTCTCAATAAAAATGCGTGGGAATAACAACCAATTTCATCATCTTGCAAATTGCTGGCTTCTTGACATACCACTCCATTGCTCCTTTCTTGGAATGTAGCACTTCCCACAATCATTTGGTGTTAATTTGATGGCCACTGAAGAACTGTTGTAAATTTGTGAAGCAAGATATATCTCACTTATGTTCACCAACATTCAATGCAAATCTCACTCATGTAGCCGACCCCAACATAGTTGGTATAATGTTTTCAATTTATCCATGTTTTGTGTTTATAAGTTTTAAATTCAGTCAAGTTTTGTGACCATAATGTTAAAATGCTGAATTGGTTTTAGTTATGTTGCAAGCTTTGAACAAGTAGAATTAAAGGATCTAACTTGTCTGATTGGATGCAAAATTAGTTATGATTGAGAGAGTAGGCACTTGCCAAGTGGTGGACCTTTTTTCATCCCCGAACCATAAAGTGGGCCTAAATTATGTAAAGCTGATCAGTAATCTGTAATTGGCATATATGTCTATAGCATTTGAATGGAATGCCTAATTTTTTCAGCCAACTAATGTTTATGGTGATATATATATATATATATATTTTTTCAGGAAAGGGCATTTAGATTGGACATCTTCTACATTACAATTGATTGTATCTACACTTAATAAACATTTATGCAGAGCTTCCATTTCAAGTGAGTGCAAATGCTCAAAGAAAGTTCAAGATACAAGTACCAAGAAACAAGGCAGCAAGCAAATGTTTAAAATAGATGAACAATCTATAGTAATTGTAATTCTATAACCATCTACTCCAATTTTTCTCAACACAATATATTAATCAGAGTTGCACCTTACGCAACTTACAAGGAATTTATAGCCAAGTTAATCATATCAGCAGCCCTCTAATTTCATTAAATGCAACTATAGGCCATAGCTTGAAGTTAATTGACATGGCTTGTCAAAGTATGATGGGAATGAATGGCATAGCTCTGCCCTAAGTTGAGTAAATAGGTCATTGACTCAATTAGAAAACTCGTTTCCTTGTTTCTACAGAAAGAGAAAAATAGTCAATAATCGGTAAATGTTTGGTCCCCTTGTTAGTTCCATCAAATATCTCAATAAGCAACACAATTGGATTATGTAGATTTGCTCAGAGTTATATCATATAGAAACTCAGCTTAAAGATACGGATTTTTCACTTTTCAGCCCCAGAGAGAAGACAAATTTCAAGATGCTTACGTTTTAATAAGGAACTACAGTACAAAAGCGAGAGATATGTGTACCGTGAGAAACATATCTAGCATGTGGGATCTAGACAAAAAGAATCACAACGTAAAACAATAATAAAGAAAGACCTTACACTGATTGATAAGATGTATCAATAGCTATGAACTGATGTTTATTGTTGATTTCATACAAGGGTAGCAAAAAATGTACTAGTTAAGGCAGCTGACAAATTAAAAGATCCAATTAGGCTAAAGCATGGAAGATGCACAAAAGGATTCAAGGAACAGCTTTATACCAATTGAACTTTGCAGAAACATATCGAGATGAATTTCACAGAAAATGAGCATGCAGAACTTCTTTGCGCAACATTATGACTTCAACTTTCCAAACTCTGCACATTACCTTTAACCAATGTCTGTCAAAATAACTATAATAATAACCATAGTAGCAATATGCAAATAGGAAAAAAATGACATTAGGTGGAGCATTTGTTGAGAATATGAATTCTGTGATTAATCCAATCATAAACCCATATGAAGCAGAGAGTGAGGATAAAAATAAGAAAGGTTAACAGCAGATGAAAGAACGTCATATAAATAAAATTAACTCACTAAATCATCTTCCCTAACTTGAATGACTGTTTGCAAATGGACATAAATACTTAAATTCACTTAAACAAAGAAAAAAAATAAAGCTGTCAGTGATTTGGAAACATGCCCAAAACATTGACAGACTGCTTCAAAATTCTTTCTCCAAATGATGAGATTGGTATTTGGCTAGGCCTTATCACTGCAAAGGGGTGCAATCCATACAGGGGGTGAGAAGGTAGGATGAAATCTGTCTCGGAAGAGTGGTTGGATGGTCTTATCCTCCATGTTGAAGACACCCAAATCTACACATCCAATTGGTGATTCAAAAAAATAAGCCTCCATATAATCGTCTGTGAAATATATGTGATTTCCTTTGAATCCTGGAAATTGACTGGCCATGACAAGCATGGAGGAATTCTGACCCAGGAAAATTGTCCGGTCACCTAAGCTTTCCACCTGCACGGGATCCTTCTTATATTCTCCAGTTTCCTCTAATCCTAACTCATAAACCTTAAAGCCCAACGTTCTGCGAATATCATATGGGTTCACGGTAAGATCTTGAAGCTCAAGAGAATCCCTCACAATAATGAAAAGGCTCGAACTTGCAGAATCTCCTACCAAATAAGTTCGAACAAAGATATCGACCCCTATTGTGTCGAGTCCCGTTAGATTTTGTACGTATGGAGTGGGGGTATTGATATGGAGAATTCCGATGCTTCCATCACAAGTGATGGCGTAGAACTGCCCCTTGTGATATATTACATCGGTATACATAGTAAATTCTGCTTTTACGCTGGTCCAGACTTTGTCATCTATTCTGCAGAAGGCCAAAACCACCACATCGTGAATGACCGCGACCACTTGTGCATCGTCGGACATGGCAGACTTCTGTATCTTCGTGTCTCTTAGAAGTGGATCGCCTAGGCGATTAATAGGAGGGTATTGGCGTGGAAGGGTGGAGTGGTGGGGGAGTTGCAGCAGGGTTCTGCGCCAGGGATGGAAGAGACACATCTCTAGATTCTCATTATTGTCTATGAGCATCAAACACCCACGGGCATCACCATTGTTGAAAGATCCGCAGCAGCGTTTGCCATGGATTTCTGGAAACTTGATGGGCTCGGAGATGGTGCTCTCGGCGAGGCTGAAAAAACTTCGGTATTCGTCTTGGTGTTGGTCTTCTGCGGTGGGATTGGAAAGCATCAACAGCCAGGGCAGGTGAGGGCTAGGGCCAAGGCGAATCCTTGTATTCCACCTAAAAACAATTAGCCACGATTTGCATACGGCTCCCATACGGATACAGTCACGCAGGCTACACTTATTGAAAATCAAATACAAGACATCTTCTTCTTGGACAAGCCCCTCCAACCCCCTCATCAACTGCTTATTCATTATTGAAATCAATTTCGAGACGACAAGAGAAGAGATGGAAGAAAGAAAGTATTAGAAAAGGAGGAGGGGAGGAGAAAGGGATATATAATACCGAAAGAGAAGAAATCCGACGACGATGAGCAGAGGTAGAGATGAAAACAGTCTCCTGCCTCAACGATCTTTATTCGTCCTGCCAGCAAGCCTCCCTCGGTATCAAATATCAATGGCGGAGTCCTTTCTCTTTTGGTATGGGTTAAGACTTCTCATTGGGTCCTGGGTCCTGGGTCCTGTCAAGGATAGAAACTGAACTAGGAAACTCCAGTCGCACAGGTTATTTTGGTTTCACCCGTGTCCCACCTCATGTAAAACTCGTTTGTTCGTGGCCACAAATTCAATTTATTTGAATAGGTGCACAGTCAATTTGAATAGGTCAAAGTCAATTCAATAGTCTAATAAATTTATATTTGATCTAAATTTGAGGCTTGACTATCAAGGAAATCCTGCGTATTGTAAGATTTGGATTCGATGATAGCTAAGCCCCAACTAGACTTCTCACAAAACAGTAGTAAAACTTTTTTTCATAGGATTACTTTCCTGAAGTAATTCTTTCTATTTTTCTATTTGACCCAGCTAGGCACAATATGACCTTTCAATTCAACTCAAGCCTTTTGTTTTTCACCTCTGGTACATGCTCATGAATTCACACTGGCCTCATTGTAGCAGTACAGCTCGATCCCACAACTACCAAAAGCAAACTGGGGCCTTCAGTCGACTATGATATATCTCTTGTTGTATCTGCTTTTCCACAATTTGAATCTCTAAATTTTTATAATTGGAATGCTGATAAAGAGTATTGTATTTGAGAAATTTCATAAATTGAATTTTGCCAACAGCATGCTACAAATTTTAACTTCCAATAAAAAAAGATCTTAAGATTTCAAGCATCCACAACAAGGCCGATCTGATGAGAGGTAAGCTGCAGCTTAGCACGAGTCCCCTTTAACAGGTTTGGCTTATCTTCTTTCATGCATAAAATAAAAACAAAATTTTAAAAAGCCCTTTTTTTGCCCCATCAGTGGCCCTTAAAAAAGAACATTTAACCACTCTAAATATGGGCCCCATCAAATCAACACAAACATTTGGTTGGTGGCATTATGTCAATTCGCAAGATTCAGCAACAAGCCCTTCTTTTTTCTTTTTTTTTTCCTCTTTATGGCACAACACCCATTCAGGATGGGTCTCACCAAACGGCCTGGATCATTGAAGACACCCCTATTGCCTTATTCTTGCACAAGCATAACTGAGACAGGAAGTTGGCAAGCCAAAGCCAGGGCCTACTCGTCCTACTCAGAGGCCAATATGCAGAAAAAGAGATACAATTTGGGCACAATAGATGAGTAGTGGACTTGGGCATCGGCCCCACAAATAAGGCACAAATCGTTACCTAGAACAGCCCAACAAGTTCAAACGTCCAAATGCACTCAGTCCTATCATTTAGACACCATTGTGCTGGTGGCCTGAATAGAGACCCAATAGCTGAATTGGCAGGCTTGTTGTTGCTTTCTTTCTTTTAGTTTAATGATCCAGCCACCAATATTCAGCTGGATCTCCAGTTGGGTGAATTAAGCAAGTACAAAAATGCATTTACACATACGTAATATAGAATGACAAATACTCGTGATGCTCGGTATTGAACTGCTATCAAAGAGCACCACCACACAGTAAGATGTCTTCTCTAGTGTTCTTTAAAGATACATAATAACTTACAAAATTTACACTTCACACATAGATCAGACAAACCAGTGCATCAAGCTTTGCAAAAGACAGCAATTTCAGAATTTAAAAAAAAAATGACATTAGGTGGAGCATTTGTTGAGAATATGAATTATGTGATTAATCCAATCATAAACCCATATGAAGCAGAGAGTGAGGATAAAAATAAGAAAGGTTAACAGCAGATGAAAGAACGTCATATAAATAAAATTAACTCACTAAATCATCTTCCCTAACTTGAATGACTGTTTGCAAATGGACATAAATACTTAAATTCACTTAAACAAAGAAAAAAAATAAAGCTGTCAGTGATTTGGAAACATGCCCAAAACATTGACAGACTGCTTCAAAATTCTTTCTCCAAATGATGAGATCGGTATTTGGCTAGGCCTTATCACTGCAAGGGGGTGCAATCCATACAGGGGGTGAGAAGGTAGGATGAAATCTGTCTCGGAAGGGTGGTTGGATGGTCTTATCCTCCATGTTGAAGACACCCAAATCTACACATCCAATTGGTGATTCAAAAAAATAAGCCTCCATATAATCGTCCGTGAAATATATGTGATTTCCTTTGAATCCTGGAAATTGACTGGCCATGACAAGCATGGAGGAATTCTGACCCAGGAAAATTGTCCGGTCACCTAAGCTTTCCACCTGCACGGGATCCTTCTTATATTCTCCAGTTTCCTCTAATCCTAACTCATAAACCTTAAAGCCCAACGTTCTGCGAATATCATATGGGTTCACTGTAAGATCTTGAAGCTCAAGAGAATCCCTCACAATAATGAAAAGGCTCGAACTTGCAGAATCTCCTACCAAATAAGTTCGAACAAAGATATCGACCCCTATTGTGTCGAGTCCCGTTAGATTTTGTACGTATGGAGTGGGGGTATTGATATGGAGAATTCCGATGCTTCCATCACAAGTGATGGCGTAGAACTGCCCCTTGTGATATATTACATCGGTATACATAGTAAATTCTGCTTTTACGCTGGTCCAGACTTTGTCATCTATTCTGCAGAAGGCCAAAACCACCACATCGTGAATGACCGCGACCACTTGTGCATCGTCGGACATGGCAGACTTCTGTATCTTCGTGTCTCTTAGAAGTGGATCGCCTAGGCGATTAATAGGAGGGTATTGGCGTGGAAGGGTGGAGTGGTGGGGGAGTTGCAGCAGGGTTCTGCGCCAGGGATGGAAGAGACACATCTCTAGATTCTCATTATTGTCTATGAGCATCAACCACCCACGGGCATCACCATTGTTGAAAGATCCGCAGCAGCGTTTGCCATGGATTTCTGGAAACTTGATGGGCTCGGAGATGGTGCTCTCGGCGAGGCTGAAAAAACTTCGGTATTCGTCTTGGTGTTGGTCTTCTGCGGTGGGATTGGAAAGCATCAACAGCCAGGGCAGGTGAGGGCTAGGGCCAAGGCGAATCCTTGTATTCCACCTAAAAACAATTAGCCACGATTTGCATACGGCTCCCATACGGATACAGTCACGCAGGCTACACTTATTGAAAATCAAATACAAGACATCTTCTTCTTGGACAAGCCCCTCCAACCCCCTCATCAACCGCTTATTCATTATTGAAATCAATTTCGAGACGACAAGAGAAGAGATGGAAGAAAGAAAGTATTAGAAAAGGAGGAGGGGAGGAGAAAGGGATATATAATACCGAAAGAGAAGAAATCCGACGACGATGAGCAGAGGTAGAGATGAAAACAGTCTCCTGCCTTAACGATCTTTATTCGTCCTGCCAGCAAGCTTCCCTCGGTATCAAATATCAATGGCGGAGTCCTTTCTCTTTTGGTATGGGTTAAGACTTCTCATTGGGTCCTGGGTCCTGTCAAGGATAGAAACTGAACGAGGGAACTCCAGTCGCACAGGTTATTTTCGTTTCACCCTTGTCCCACCTCATGTATAACTCATTCGTTCGTGGCCCACAAATTCAATTTATTTGAATAGATGCATAGTCAATTCAGTAGTCTATTCGTTCGTGACCCACAAATTCAATTTATTTGAATAGATGCATAGTCAATTCAATAGTCTAATAAATTCAAATTTGATCAAAATTTAAGGTTTAACTATCAAGGAGATCCTTGTATATTATAAGATTTGGATTCAATGATAGCTAAGCCCCAACTAGACTTCTCACAAAACAGTAGTAAAACTTGCTTTCATAGGATTACTTCCCCAGAAGTAATTCTTTCTATTTTTCTATTTGACCCAGCTAGGCACAATATGACCTTTCAATTCAACTCAAGCCTTTTGTTTTTCACCTCTGGTACATGCTCATGAATTCGCACTGGCCTCATTGTAGTTGTACAGCTCAATCCCACAACTACCAAAAGCAAACCGGGGCCTTCAGTCGACTATGATATGTCTCTTGTTGTATCTGCTTTTCCACAATTTGAATCTCTAAATTTTTATAATTGGAATGCTGATAAAGAGTATTGTATTCGAGAAATTTCATAAATTGAATTTAGCCAACAGCATGCTACAAATTTTAACTTCCAATAAAAAAAGATCTTAAGATTTCAAGCATCCACAACAAGGCCGATCTGATGAGAGGTAAGCTGCAGCTTCTTTAACAGGTTTGGCTTATCTTCTTTCATGCATAAAATAAAAACAAAATTTTAAAAAGCCCTTTTTTTGCCCCATCAGTGGCCCTTAAAAAAGAACATTTAACCACTCTAAATATGGGCCCCATCAAATCAACACAAACATTTGGTTGGTGGCATTATGTCAATTCCCAAGATTCAGCAACAAGCCCTTCTTTTTTCTTTTTTTTTTTCCTCTTTATGGCACAACACCCATTCAGGATGGGTCTCACCAAACGGCCTGGATCATTGAAGACACCCCTATTGCCTTATTCCTGCACAAGCATAACTGAGACAGGAAGTTGGCAAGCCAAAGCCAGGGCCTACTCGTCCTACTCAGAGGCCAATATGCAGAAAAAGACATACAATTTGGGCACAATAGATGAGTAGAGTGGACTTGGGCATCGGCCCCACAAATAAGGCACAAATCATTACCTAGAACAGCCCAACAAGTTCAAACGTCCAAATGCACTCAGTCCTATCATTTAGACACCATTGTGCTGGTGGCCTGAATAGAGACCCAATAGTTGAATTGGCAGGCTTGTTGTTGCTTTCTTTCTTTTAGTTTAATGATCCAGCCACCAATATTCAGCTGGATCTCCAGTTGGGTGAATTCAGCAAGTACAAAAATGCATTTACACATACGTAATATAGAATGATAAATACTCGTGATGCTCGGTATTGAACTGCTATAAAAAAGCACCACCACACAGTAAGATGTCTTCTCTAGTGTTCTTTAAAGATACATAATAACTTACAAAATTTACACTTCACACATAGATCAGACAAACCAGTGCATCAAGCTTTGCAAAAGACAGCAATTTCAGAATTTAAAAAGAAAAAAGAAGAAAAAAAAAGAAAAAAAACGCGACACTGAGCCTTTCCTCTTAAGATTAACTCACAGTCATAGTCATGAGTGAACAGCAATATCCACATTTCTTGACTGTGTCACCTTAAGAGAAAGTGATTTGGTGCTCTCCCTCACTGGCTTGGATGGAACTTTATCTTTAAAACTAGCATTTTCATTCCTGTTATCACCTTTGTAAGTACCAGTGCTGTGACGATTCACCTGACTACGGGCTCTACCATTCTCTCCTTGAGGTGGATTCATTGCATCATTCAAACTCTTCCTACGACCCAACTTAGGTGATTTTGCCCTTGTTGGGGGTACCTGTTGCCAAAAGAAAATACGAGATCAATCAGTTCAGACATTACAATGAACCTCATTCTTTTGTAAGATATCTCCATTTCTCTTAACAAATGTACTTCCAAAAAGTGGCCAAAGTTGAAGAAATAATGAATATCCATAAATGACTATCAAATATTTTTCCCTTTAATGGAAAATGAATTATAACATTTAAGTTAGAATTCCTAGCAATTTAGTTCCATGCAAAAACAATCTGGCCCTTAGTTTCTGTCACGACCCGAGCCCAGAAATCGGGGGTTAGCGAAAAGCTAAACCAGTGACACACGTACTCCCGTGCACGTGCATCCAAACCGAGTCCAAATGCACACACACAAGGGATCTAACACGTGCGAACTAAGCGTACGCGGAAGCTGTACATATCATAGCAAACAACAAAGGAAAAACGGAAGCCAAAACAAATGCGGAACGGAAACGACAACGATAAATACGCTGATATAAAATCCGAATACACACCCAAAATCATGATATACAAAATATACAGAGTACAAGGTCCAAAGTCCAAAGTGCCAAATACAAATCTCCCAAAAACCAAACCCAAACAACTAGGCCACTGATATGCATGCACGCATTCGGCAGAGGTGATCAGGCCCACTCTGCCAAACCGGAGGGTGCCTCTACACTCGGCCCTGCAGCCTCCTCGACCGCCGGGGAGCTGGGCAAGGGATCTGTGCCTGCAACACCACAGACAACACAAATGAATACAACGATCCAGCAAATACAAGTAACAGGGATGAAACACTCATAGTATCAAAGTGAATAAAATAATGACAGAAGATTAAATACAGAGTTTCATCTTGGTATGCTAAGCAAATCGTGCATAGAATTAAAGCATGATAAGGGAATCAAAGTATAGAAATACTGAACTAAGTGGCTACTACGTTAACCATATTCTCTCCAATAGAGAGCAGAGCAAAGCAGAGCAGAGGAGAACACCACTGACCGGGCCAGGGTACAAGTGGGTCTCAGTTTCCTGGGTTCCGGGGTCCCAAGACAAAGCGACACTGCAGTGATATAGAGATACAGAGATCTAAGCCAGAGGTAACCCCGTCGGGCATCCTAGGGCTGAGGCTGAGTAGAGCCAGACTAATACCAATCAAATTAAATCCAAAAGAAGGGAGATTATCCGCTTTGGACTCACCGATGACAAAGACCGGATCTTATCCTCACGTGTTAATCTCTGGGCAGAGCCACCCGGGAATACCCAATAAATCAGAGATATACAAAGCCAGAGATATACAAAGCATAGCCAAAATACAGATCATAGCATAGATTAAGTCAAAGCACAGCATAGATCAAAGCATAGTGCAGATCGAAGAATAAAACAGAGATACAGGACGAAAGCAAAATGACCGCGGAATGCATAGACATAGATTTGCAGAACAGAGGGCAAAACTGTAAACAATATGCAATGCATCTCAGATTAATACGGAATCAAGGTTAATTACAAGCCAATACTAATCTAGTTGTTCACTGTCACTAACCGTGCATGTTGATGTAGTTTTAAGTTATTCAATGCACCGTTGCCATCAATGTGTTGCAATGTAATCCTCATGTGCACCGAAGTCCCTTAAACCAACACCCATGGGGAGATGCTTAACAGTGAATCAACGCTCACATGAATGAGTCACAGCCTAACAGACTCTTCATGCGATCCAAAGAATCCATTGGGCCGGTTTACGTGGGTGGTTAACCTATATTTGAGCCTTACAAGCCTCACCATTATCCTAAGTTTTATGTCGGATTTGCCATTCCTAACGGTTTAGCCATGAGAGACCTATGGTTGAGCCGAAGACATCTTACGCGCTCGTCGTAATATGCACTACGGCTTAACCGTGGTTCCATTAAAAACACAGCTAAACTGGTCATCTTCCACCTCTGATCTGATACCTTTTTCGGCTGAGCTACGGTCAGTATACGGCTTAGCCGTAGACCAATCTACAGCTTAGCCGTACTATTCCACGGCTTAGCCGTAGCCACACCGTAGGAGTACTGTATCGGGAAAGTTTCGACTGATCAGAGATTTAATTCACGGCTGGGTTACGGTTGGGTCACGGCTAGCTTACGGCTCAGCCGTAGGACCATCTACGGCTTAGCCGTATCCTAGCCGTAGAACAAAAGTGAAATTGTAAGTCTCTGGAAATCAAGCCGTAGAAATTTACGGCTTAGCCGTACAATACAGAAGCAAATTCGGGTTGAGTGCAGAAACGGAAATTTGGTACAGAAGCTTAACAGAATAAGTTACAGAGGTTCCAAATTCACAAAAATTGGCTGTAAAACATTTGTACAAGGATAAGAAGGAAATCAAAGCAATCAAACAAAACACCCATATGTGTTATCAAATCCTGTACTTATACTTGCCTCAAAACTCTGTCAATCCACTGAATCAAGCTCCAAATCAACTCTAATCAAAGCAGATCAAAGAAATAAACCATGCATGAGATGAAGACACAGCAACAGAGAAAGAGAGGTGCAATTGGAGATGAAGAAGAAAGAGACTTGGAGAGAACCCACTTACCGAAGCCACAGACAGAGAGGGAGAAGAGAAATAAAACCCAAATCAAGATGGGTGCAAGCTCCCAACACCAACCAAGAACAAGAAGAGAAGTGAAAAGAAGAGAGAGATGAACGTGGAGCTTCTCCTGGAGATCTTTCTTGCATGCAACGTTGGAGACAAATGGGCAGGGAGAGAGAGACACCTGGGAGCTGACTCATATATATATAGTTTTGGAAGTTTAAGTCAAAGTCCGGTAATTTTCGGTTATTTACAAATCAAGTCACACGGGGGTCCAACTTCTCTAATTGACTCCGAACGGATCTGACACAGTTACGGAAAATAACGAGCTCAACAAAATGCACGTGCTGACACCAAGATGATGCAAAGATGATGCGAGTAAAGCAAAAGCAAAATTACGAAAAAGGGCTTAGAACTACCTATCTCAGGTCAAAGGTTACTCAACTACCTATCCAAGGCCCAAAACCAAGTCCGAAAGAATAAAACAACAGGAAAACACACTAATGAGCCACTAATCCGGCTCAAAGGGGATCGGAGTGTTACAGCTTCATTAATCAGAAGATGAATTGCCTATTAAACATGACTGACTGAGTAGTTCTACAGCTTCAGAGAAATACCAAAAAAGCTGAGGAGCTTCTACTCTTTGAAAGCTGTTGGACAGGTATGGATATAAGAGAGTGAATGCAGTAGACTAGTGATTGCCGGGCTACAAGCATGATATTTCCGATTTACTTCCCTAGTGAATTTTTAATGTATCAACCTAATATTTGAGGACATAAATATATAGATAGTTTTCAATAGGGGTAACAGTCAGAGAATCAATACCTTGCCCAGAAACATCTCCCTCCCACGATCTTTGAAGCAGCGCAGGGGAAGAAGATTAGCCAACGAGCTAATCTCCAAGCCAAAAGGCTTAGGGATAAATTGTTTATGTGCCTCACCAAAAACAAATAAACTCTCTCAACTGAGAACCAATTCCCAAAGCTTTATTCAATATAAAAGTCTATCTCTCTTAAAAAGATTACAACCTTATTTATAACTAAAACATTCTCTAAAAAAGGAAATAACTAATTCTAAACAAATAAGAAGTCCTAAATCAAATCCAACTAGACTTGCCAAAGATCAAGCAATTACTATTAATATAATCTACTATAAGTCTACTGTGTTTTGGGCCTGCGGGTGTAGACTTTCAAACGGGACCCATTATTATGGCCTGCATCAGCTCTTCCCGACTTGGAAAAACTCGACTCTGGCGAGTTGCTGGCTTAGTACTGCTCATATAAATCTGGATTGATCTTTTGAAAATCTGTAGCCGTAATCCAGGTAGCTTCAGAAAATGGTTTGCCTTTCCACTTTACAAGAAACTTGTGAAATCCTCCATTCTTGGTTGAAATGATCTAATCATCAAAAACATTTTCAATTTCGTCTGGAGGGAATTGATGAAGAGGAATGCGAAGAGCTTGTTCTTCAAAGGATTCATCATTGTGGTGCCCATGATATAATGTCAAATCTTCGACATTAAACGTGGAGCTGATATTCATGTCTGCAGGAAGGTCTAGAACATATGCATTGGAACTGATTTTCTTTAGAATCTTGAAAGGACCTGCACTTCGTGGAAGCAATTGAAGCAGCGCAGGGGAAGAAGATTAGCCAACGGGCTAATCTCCAAGCCAAAAGGCTTAGGGATAAATTGTCTATATGCCTCACCAAAGACAAATAATCTCTCTCAACTGAGAACCAATTCCCAAAGCTTTATTCAATATGAAAGTCTATCTCTCTTGAAGAAATTACATCCTTATTTATAACTAAAACATTCTCTAAAAAAGGAAATAACTAATTCTAAACAAATAAGAAATCCTAAATCAAATCCAACTGGACTTGCCAAAGATCAAGCAATTATTATTAATATAATCTACTATAAATCTACTGTGCTTTGGGCCTACGGGTGTAGACTTTCAAACGGGACCCATTATTATGGCCTGCATCAATCTTCCTTTCAGTTTTATCTTTCATTTAAAAAGCACTGTTGAGGCTCTTATCCGGTGGCATGTTAGGTCACACACCAACACTTCTTTCCAAAAGAATGTAGATAAAGTTTCCTAATTGGGTGTCTATGATTTTCCTATCAATTACATAGGAAAGCGGATGATGTAGTGGTTGGAAAATGTTAAAATGGAGAAGAAAGAGCGTAGAGGTGGTAGGATTCACTTGTAGGAGGGTGGATGGGCACACACACACATATATATATAACACATATATATATATATAGGAAAACCTCTCCTGAGCACCAACGCTCACGATAAAGTGAGCATCGGGTGTCAAAACACTAGTAGAGCCCAACTTATGATCCATTTAAGTAGACCACAACACAATTACCCCCGTGGTAGTCACCGATACCAAGTTTGGCACCCATCCAAATGAATTAGACCGTTGGATTGAATTGCACTCATTTTAGATGGTGAAACTTGTCGGCCATTGATCGAGTGCATATGATAATGATTTGAGCCTCCATCACCATGGAAAGTTGGTGGTGAGTAGATCCCCCCCCCCCTCGATCCCATCCCCATATAGGGAGCCCCTAGAGGAGCTCCCTATATATATATATATATATATGGACAATATTCATGTGCATATATTCTTCACCATGGACACTCCTTTTCTGGAAGGTATTAATGTGCAAAAGGATAAAACGATTACACCTCATGACACCTTTCTGACCTTGTTAGGTCTAAAACAAAAAGTGTGTGTATATATATACGCCCCCCCTCCCAACCAAACTAAACTCAAGCTTAGGGTAAGGTAAACTTAAGTGTGTGCTTCACATAGTTGGGGCTCACCTGGCGACCCACATGGAGACGGGGATTTTTTTTTTTTTTTTGGGTGGGGGGGGTGGGGATTTGAAGGACTCCCTTAGGACCCTCCTTTCTACAAAAAATCAGCTCCAATTGTGATTTCTATCATCTCCATCTGGGTCTCCAAAGTTTAATGGCCAACAGTTCATTCGAATCGGTGCACAGTCGATCCAACGGTCCAGTAAATTCGAATTTGACCAAAAATTTGTGAACATGTGGAATTCAGGAGGGTCGTGAGTTTGGTCCATTGGATGGACCAAGGGTGGGCCCCAAGGGCTCGAGCTTACGGAACTTCTTATATAAGCTCAAACTCAAGAGAACTTTTCCTATATATATGTATATGTGTGTATATATATGTATATCTATATATATATATGGAGAATCCTCGTACCCATCCGTCCGTTGCCATTTTTTCCATGAAGGACTCCCTTGGGACCCTCCTTTCTACAAAAAATCAGCTCCAATTGTGGTTTCTATCATCTCCATCTGGGTCTCCAAAGTTTAATGGCCAACAGTTCATTCGAATCGGTGCACAGTCGATCCAACGGTCCAGTAAATTCGAATTTGACCAAAAATTTGTGAACATGTGGAATTCAGGAAGGTCGTGAGTTTGGTCCATTGGATGGACCAAGGGTGGGCCCCAAGGGCTCGAGCTTACGGAACTTCTTATATAAG
Source organism: Sextonia rubra (assembly GCA_037013555.1). Taxonomy (NCBI): domain Eukaryota; kingdom Viridiplantae; phylum Streptophyta; class Magnoliopsida; order Laurales; family Lauraceae; genus Sextonia; species Sextonia rubra. Next base: position 10,801,948 of record JASUAD010000009.1, read on the forward strand.
CTCAAATTCAGGAGAACTTTTCCTATATATATGTATATGTGTGTATATATATGTATATCTATATATATATATGGAGAATCCTCGTACCCATCCGTCCATTGCCATTTTTTCCATGAGAACTTTAGTTTAGGCCCACCTATTAACCAATCCAAACCTTGAAAAACACACGGGACCTCATGATAGGCACACGAACCAAGTTTTGGTCATTTTCGAATTTACTAAACCGTTGAATCGACTGTACACCAATCCGAACGAAATGAATTTGTGGGCCATGGATGAAGGGATTAGGGACATGTGATTGGAGCCAAACTTGATATGTGGCGTGGTCTCACATGGATCTTTCCATCCCCCCTATCTCATCCCTTGGTGGGGCCCACAATGGGCCCCACCAAGAGGTGTGCCCGAAAAGTTCATAAGGATGTATGCATAGGAAGAGGATATATATATAGGACAATATTTATGTACATGTCCCTCACCATTTTTTTTGTGAGAACTCTAGGTAGGACCCACTGTATGGTCCATCTAAATGGACTACACACATGACCCCATTGAATTGCATAAGTCCACCAATTTTCGGTTGGATCCGAGTTTACTGGACCATTGGATCGATTCTAGACCAATTCGAATGTAATGGATTTGTGGACCACAGATGAAGGCGGTAGGGACATGGATTGGGGCCAAACTTGATATCTAGGGTAGTACTGCATGGATCTTTCCAAATATATATATGTATATATATCACTTTGTAGCCAACCCCTACGTGGTTGGGATAAGGCTTTGATGATGATGTTGATAATGATGATATGTATATATATATCACTTCACCTCTTAGATGGATGCCACCTTCCCGTATCTCATGGAAGATGAGGAGATTTGTTGGAAACTTGAATACTGGCAATGAATTTAAATAAAGTGGGGTTCATCCTTTTTCTTCCAATTAGAAGCTTTTATTTGGTTTTTCTTTTAGAAAAATGTAGCTTTGTTTTCAGAAATGCACATAAAGTTGCATTTTTTTCATTTCCACAGAGTTTGGAAACTCAAACCACCCAATCAACGTGTTCAAACATCTGCAACAATTAGGTTTAATACAAAACTTAAAGGCCTCAAAACACCTTTTTAAGTTCAGTTTTGGGAGGTGGCCCCTCATGGTAAAAACTAGGGGTGCACAAAAAATTCGTCAATCTGTTAAACCGATCCGATCCGATCCAATCCGCGGTTTTTTAACCGATCCGATGATTAATGGATTGGTGACGGATTAAAAAAGTCCTAATCTGTTAGTAACGGATTGGTGACGGATTTTATCCTTAATCCGTGGATTTAAACCGATCTGATCCGTTAAGATGTATATATTATATAAAAAAATATTAAAAAAACATTAATTTCCATTCATCGTCTCTCATTTAATCTCAGCCATATACTCTTTTCAACTTTTAATCCCAGCCGTTCTTCTCAAATTAGGGCATATAAATTGAAACGTCGAGGGTTTGGGTTTCTTCTTTCCCAACCCAGCCTCTGCTGTTGCTGCTTCGCCCTTTTTCCCCTTCCGCTCGCCCTTCTCAGTTCTCCACTGCTCAGTTTCCCAACCCAGCCAATTGCTGTAGCTGCTGCAACTACGTCTGCTCATGTCTTCATCTGCTGCTGCTGTAGCTGCAACTGCTTACGTCTTATCTGCTGCAACTGTTTAGCTGCTGTAGCTACTCACGCCTCACGTCTTCATCTGCTGCTGCAATTGCTCAGTGCTCACGGTCTCATCTGCCCAGGTAAACCTGCTGGCTGCTGCAACTACACGGTCTCCATCTGCCATCTGCCATCTTCATCTCTAGTCTCCATCTGCCATCTCTAATCTCCATCTGCCATCTCATCTGATCTTCTTTTTCTTCTTCTTCTTCTTCCACAGTTCCCTCTACATCTTCGCTATATGTTTCATCTCTCTCTCTCTCTCTCTCTCTCTCTCTCTCTCTCTCTCTTTCTGTTATTAGTCTGCTGCTATGAAAATCTTTTGGTTTCTTCCACTGTAAGACATTTTCTTTCTGATTGTGAATTCTTGCAGTTTCTCTTGCAGAAGAGGAAATTGGTTGGTTCCTTGTTTTCTAATTCTGTTTTGTCTTTATGTGTGTTGGGTTATGGGAAAGTACTTGTTTGGATGTTGAAATGGGGAAAGAGATTTTATGGTTTGAATTGGTCTTTTCCCAGATCGGTTGTATCGTCAAGAGCTACTTTGGGTTTTTTTTCCATTTTTTGTTTTTTTTTCTTGGAAGGATTGAATTGGGTTTTTATCTTTTGATTCTTAATCTCTATCTGCTTCTTATCTGTTTTGCATTTTAGGTCATTGAAGAATTTACCAAGTTTGAGATACTACTCAAGCACATAATAAGTCATAATCCTTATCACTTACTATCAACGGATTTAACCGATCCGAACCGTTAATCCACAGTTCAGTTCGGATCGGTTTTAAAGGGCAACGGATCGGTGACGGATTATAAAACCATTAATCCGTAAGTAACGGTTTGGTGACGGATTTGGCTCAATCCGATCCAATCCGAACCGTATACACCCCTAGTAAGATTAGTTTTTATTTGCTTTTTGCACTTTGGGTGCACCTAAAATATTTTCTTTTGGATCAAGTTCTGAGAGAATTACAATCAAATACTTTTGTTGAAATGGGAGTTAAAGAGGGCCTTAGCGAGAGTGTTTATTGTACTTCCTTCTTTTTTTTTTTTTTTTGGTGGGGTTGGGGGGGTCTCCAATTGAAGAAAAATGCATAGTTGGGACAAGGCTCTAATGATGATGAATAAAAATACAAGTTCCTGTTTGAGAAACTGTGCTTCTGCAGTTCAGTTCCAGTCCCATATTCGGCTAACCAAAATTCACAGCACTTCTTAGAAAGTACTAAGATTAGTTTTTATTTGCTTTTTGCACTTTGGGTGCACCTAAAATATTTTCTTTTGGATCAAGTTCTAAGAGAATTACAATCAAATACTTTTGTTGAAATGGGAGTTAAAGAGGGCCTTAGCGAGAGTGTTTATTGTATTAAATAACGCAAGGGACGAGAGTCGAAAACCTCCTTTACTCTGAATATAATAAAACCTTCCCATTCAACTAAAATAAATTGTAAAATAAAACCTCCTCATTCAACATTCTAGAAAACCTACAAATTAATATAAACATATAACTATTAAGTCAAACTCATAAGTTCGGCCACATTGTTGTTACTAATTCAAGTAAAAATGTACCATCCACAATAGTGTGAGTACAATATTCTTATGAAAAACAAAAAGATCTTCAAGCAATTGACCTCTGTTAGATTGATCTCCAGTCATAATCTATGGCACAATATATATATATATATATATTGTTAGGAATTAAACATAGGAATCAAAGGCAAAATAAGTGAGACAAAATAAAATCCTATGAAAATATTAGCAAGCAAATTAATAAGGCAAACAATGCACACACACACCCCTCACAAACAAGCACACACATAGAAACACAAACCCACCACCCCATGCACACACATAGTAACTAAATGCGATGACATCCTTCCAAAGAACATTTCTCTAGCCATGCCATTTCTTTCTTCCTTGAAGTTCATTTTGTCACAGACCCTAATTTTTTTATGCTCACACTTCTACACAAATTTATGGTTTTGGTAGGTCATTGTACTTCTCTCACTACACTAAAAACTATCATTTGGAACAGTTTTGAACTGATCCTAATGGTATCTGGAATGGTTTTAAGCTGTTCCAAAAAGGCTTGTCGCTAAAAATCTAGAACAGTTCAAAACCATTTCTGTTTTTTCTTTTGGAACAGTTCTAAACTATTTCAGTTGGGTCAGAAACCGTTCATAATGTTACTTTTGGAACGGTTCTGAACTGTTCTAGTTGGGTCAAAAACCATTCCTAATTTTACTTCTGTAATTGTTCTGAATCATTCCAATTGGATCAAAACCGTTCTTATTTTTACTTTTGAAATGGTTTTAAACCATTCAAGTTGGGTAAAAAAACATTCCTATTTTTACTTTTGGAATGGTTTTGAACCGTTCCAGTTGTTTTCTAGGAATGCTTTAAACTATTCCAAAATTCTAATTCTACAATAATTTTAAACCATTCTAATCTTTTTATTTCGAAATAATAAAATATAGTTTATGAACAATTTCCAATTCTAAAGGGAAATGCTTTTAATCGTGTTAATTTTCCAAATGTATTAGGAGATTACTATCTCAAGATGTTTGTGATGTTTTGACTTGGATTTGTGTTGATGATGTTTGCACCATTAGATTTTCTAACACATGCAGTTTCTAATATTAGAAATGTAAAGATAGAGATTGATTCGCATGCACATCAGGTGTTGGATTTTTTGCTACAGATGTTTGATCTTTTGGCCTTGTGCCTGTTTGTATCTTGAAATTTTACCACAAAAATGCCCACACACAATTAAGTAAGTGGATATTTTACACCCCCCCCCCCCCCCTCCCCCGCCCCCCCCCCCCCCCCAACTAATATGATTGATCTAAATGCTTTATAAATCACCCATATTTATTTACTTGAATAAATAGCAGTTGGTAACAGTATTGCCACAAGGATGAGATGGACCTGATAAGCTTACTTGGATGATTTAGTGTTCTATAACAATTAAACCTAACACATAAATAATTCAATTTTTTAAAAGAAAAAAGTTGGTCAGAGAGTTTAGCAGTCTGAGGTTGGTTTTTTTGGTGTTCTGTTTTCTGGGTTTTGTTTGTTGATGAAGAATTAGAAATGGGTCTCTCCATAGAAAGAAGTTTTGGTAGGAGTTTAATCGGTTGGGTTCTTACTCTTCAGTTTCTAGGTTTTTCTTGATTTGTTTTGGGAGTGGGATGGAACTTAGATTTATGGTGGGAATATTTAGGCTTCATGGTTGATGATGATTATGGGGTTTTTGCTGAAATCAGATTGGAGGCAAATTGTTGTTAGATATCTACCGGGCAGGGTTGTTAATACTGCCATCTTAAGATTCTGTTTCTAGTTTTCTCGGTTGTTTTGCAATGGGAATGGAATTTAGGGTTGTGGCGGATGTTGGTGGTGAGTTATGCGTTACTGGATTATTGGTTGATTGTGACAGTATTGTTTGGGGATTGTTTTAAGGTTTATTTATTTAGGGGTATTTTTTAATTAGAGGACTATTAATCTGACTTTAGTTAGATGTATTTATGTCTTTAGGATGCATCCTGGGTTTTATTGGTACAGATACTATGAACTGCTTATCCAATTGGAAAATCCTCACCCATATTTTGTATCATGTTAGAAGGGTGCACTTGAATCGATTAGGTGTATATCAGGGCCTGTTTATTCAGATTATCTAAGTTACGTATAAGTGTTGCTGAACCAACTACAGGCAAAAAGTGTTGCGGGTAATTAGATTTGCATTTCTCTTAGTGCAAGCAACTGAGGTCTGAGCATCCAAATAGGGCTTTTGGTGGTTGTATATTTATGGTGTGTCATTATACACCTGGTTGTTAAAATTCTAGGATTTTGGATCCATACAAATTGATAGGGATCTCCACCTACATGCTTCACTTCTCATGTTTTTTAATTTTCTTTGCAAAAATTCCTTTTATCATGTGTTCTTAGGAATGCCATAACTAGGTAAAAGGGCCCAGTGATTGTGTGTTTATCACATGTTATTTGTTAAGGTCCTCAGGTTTTTAAATGAATCCTGCAATCGGTACAAATTCTTAGGGAACAAGATTTGTACAAGTCCCATTTACAAGGAAATTTTAGGATTTAAGCAAGCATCCTACAATTTTTTTTTATCTAATCACATGATACTGGCACATCACCTAGACAAGAATAGCAGTAACTTATGACTGTTTTAACTCATTTTTTACTTTTTTTCTGGTGTTTTAATTTTTAGGAGGTTATGTAGCATTGTTTCTTTTTTCTAAGTCATCGATCCCTGGGCATGTGTGTGACACTAATATCTCAAAGCCACTCAACCATGAGTGTGGTTGTGGCTATCTAGCGCTTTCGGAAATCTCGTAAGGTAAGAATTTGTGGTATTTAAGAAGATTTTAGCAAAAAAAAAAAAAAGTAGTAGGCATCTTGCTAAAGCATTCATCCTTGAGTTTCATCCTGCATTTATTTTTCTTTCTTTTCACATATCAATTGTTGGACACCTCCTAATCTTGTATGTTAGTTTTTTTTTCCCTGCCTTCTTTCCCATTTATTTATTGGTGTAATGACTTAAACCCATAACCTCAAGGCTCACTCACAATCTCTTGTCAATCCTTTACATAATATGGTGATATGGGTTTATTTTATTTTATTTTTTTAAGATTTTAAAGAGGACGAAAAGATTACACCTATGTTTATAGTTTTTCTAGTAAAGTTTATATCTTGAACATATTGAGCTATTACTGATACATATTGATTGATACTGCCATGGATGAAGACGAATTGATTATGAATAGCTACTATTCTTCTTTTTTGTAATTCTTTTTAAATCCGATGATTAGCATGGATACACAGTGAAGCCCAGTGGCACTGGAGGGACTTCCTCTGTACTGATGGTAATTTGTGGATGCTGAAGTCAAAAAGCAAGTCAAATTGGACTGTTTTCTTACAGATAAAAAAAATTTTATGAACTCTTTTCTTGCCCCCAAGTGATTATCCGCACACCACCAATCTGATTTCCAAGTGCACTGTGAAATGGATAATTAAGGTCATAATATTCCAACTGATTTCATTTGTGGTTTTCTCTACGCAGTTCCTTTTTATTTTAAAACAGAAAACCACTGTGGCCATAGATTCCAGCATTTGGAGTATGACTTAAGTAAAGTGTCCATCACGTAGGATTCAGAGTCTTGGACTCCTTAATTATGAAGGGATTTGAGTTAATAAGCATGTTGCCCAACTCAAGTTTCATTTCTATAAATCCAATTTCTTGTTTGTTTATACTATAAGCTTTTGTTACCATAATACATCCCTAATTTCTGTCAGTGCTGAGCTACTGTTATCATGGCCATATATCCTAATGTCTGTCAACTTCAGTGCAAATGCCAATATACTGTATAATCCTTATATGTTGCACATGAGTTTCTCAATGGCAGGAAGACTTGTGGTATGGGAGCTGGGCGCAAGCTGAAAACACACAGGGAGGAGACAGAAATGGGCTGATAAATCATACAAGAAAAGTCACCTTGGTAATGAGTGGCAGAAGCCATTTGCAGGCTCATCCCATGCCAAGGGAATCATACTAGAGAAGATGTAAATTTCATGAATGTGAATTTATTTATATTTCTTTATTTTGTTCTACATTCCAGCAGCTTATTAACTTCAATCCACTAAATCTCTTGTGACTTTCCAATGGAAGCAACCCAACTCTGCCATCTGTAAGTGTGCCAGAGTTCAGCTGATAAAAAATGGGAAGAATTGCAGCATTTGTTCCCAATGATCCCATTTGGATGGGAGAAGTCTTCAGTGATGATGATGGTGTTCATGTACTGTTGTGGCAACGAACGACATCTAAAAGTGGTGATTGCTGGTTGGTTTCCATGATTCTTGATATGGTTCCTTTAGTGCTACACTTTGCTTGTGCCATTAAAATGGATCTTTGACTGCATAAGCATTTAGATCATTATTTAGTTGTAGAGAAGTTGTTTCTCTTGTATAGTTCAACAATGATTTCATGTTATGTAAGATATTATTTTATCTAATTGCCGGTGCGTCTTCTAAATTAACCACTTTCTATTAGGTTGTAGTTGATTAGTGAGTTTTCCCATATTTCAGGTGACAAATTAGAGTATGACAAGCATAAAGGTAGAATAGCAATTGGACGCTTGCACGCTGGGCTTTTGCAAAAAGGCATGGAGGTGAAGGTGAGTAATGGTTGCACTTGCATATAGATATTTCATTAGTATCATTATGAAGATAGTTGAATTGCAATTAATGTGCTGAATATATGAAATCTTTGACACAAGTGCTAGACCTAGATATCAATCTTGATACCCATTTCATGTAGACGTCCTCTTCTATCAAACAAATCTTATCACTGTGCTTGATGTTAATTAGTATCACTTTGACTTCTGTAGGTGTGTACCTCAGATGAGGCATGCAGGTCTGCCGGGATCAGTGAGCTTTTTGTGCATGAGAACTTTAGTAGGACTGCAGTCGATACTGTCAGTGCAAGTGATATGTGTGCTGTCTGTGGCATAGGTGATATTATGGTGAGCATTTTTAATTATATAGTGATGATGTTTAAGTTTTTTCTCGTGCTCATCTCAGCACTTAACAGTGACACTTTTGCAAGGCGCTAGGTTTGTAACATCTATTTGCTTATATATGATTTTTGCATTCACATTTTAAATGAAATCATTCAAGGTGTATAACACTCTATGTATGGTATAACCCTTAAACCTTAATGATTTGAGCTATAAGGACATGCTGCCTCCTATTCATGCTTTTCATGCAAGCATATCTCCAAACCTTTCTTTTATGATTAATATTTATTGGTGCTAATTATCCAACATATATATTTCTTTCATAAAATTGCTAGCCAATTGTCCCCATATTTGTACATTAACTCTAGTGAAGTGAAACATTTAACTTGGGCAATTCATAGCCTGTCCAATCAACACCCGGAGTATTTTTCCTCAGATACTTGCAGAGGGGTACAGAGTGGGCATTCTGTAGCATGCAGTCGGTATTCTCCTTCTCTTTCGCGCCTAAAGGCAAGCTGCCCAGGCTGTTGCAGAGGTCCTCTACCAATACGGAGAGTAAGCTGGACAGTAGATGAATAATGCAAAAACTTTGATTATCTGCGGTAGGAACTCTCCTAGGTCTCTAGCTCAAGATGTCAAGCAAGTCCTAGGACTTGACCGGGAAAACAAAAACTTTCAATATCTAGGAGACATTCTGAGTTTGAGGTCATCAAGGAAAGATGTGGCCTCTTTGATCTGAACCAAAATTTGCAATAATCTGAGCAGATGGAAAGATAAATCTCTCTTTGGCTGGCAAAGGAATTATTGCCCAATTGATCCACTGTTTTTTATGTTCAAATTCCATAACCATGGCTTCATGTAAACATTTTTTTCAACATTAAACTTTTCACAATTTCCAACTATGTTGGACGTTCAGTTCTGCTTGGTTCCTGTTATTAGTCTACAGATCTGAATATTTCTCATAATCACCTTTCGAATCATGACTCCCAAAGGTGCTCAATGTACACAACATATCTTAGTCATTCTATGAACATGAACATGTGGCTCAAGCATGGCGTGCACACATATTTGTCATATGCATTTTTGAAATGTGGACTGCAATGGACGTCTAAAACTGTCATTAAATCTGAATTGAAAACTTACACAAGCAATTCTGAATTTTAATGAATTTAATACTGTTCAACCAGGAGACCTACAACTAATGTATGTAAAGATCACAGTTTCCAGCTATCAAACTATGCATAAACATTGGAACATAAACAACATTAAAAGTAATAAAAGAAAATTTGCAGGAATGTAAAAGTAGTGTGCAAGGAATTTAAATGCAGTGATAAACAAGAGAAAAAACAAGGGAAGGACATAATCCTTTCATTTTCTAGTGATAAGCAAGCAAACAAACATCATATCACTCAAAATGCCATGATTTGTGATCATCAACAAGGGTAAAAATAAAAATAAAAACTTGAGATGGGATTGCAAAAAGGCCATGCAGAAGTAGAAACAATACAACTTCATATAATCAAAATCCATACTAACCATCTCATCATGCGTCCATTCCCACACCTAGAGACCAATTCCCTTACCCATCTCTGTTTGACGAACCCAGCCCCATCCCGTTGACCCATTCCCATACCATCCCATCCTTGCCAAAGCCAACTTGCCCCAACCCCTTGCAGAAACCCCGGACATCGAGAACCCCAGCCCTAACCTAAAAGAAAAAATCCTAAAACCCTGCTCTAGAAAAACCCTGAACGGTGGTGATTTGCGCCAAATTCCAACATTCCCACAACTATTGCACTTTCCTCTTCCATTTCACAGTTCTCCAGTTCTATTATCATTTTCTTATTTTCTACTCCAACCTCCAACCGAATTATGCCCCCAAAATCCCTGTAACACCATCCATTCCTCTGATCCAAACCACCCATCTTCGAAAAATGGGAGAAACACATCTCACAGCTTCAGCAATCCTCCCTCTCTTCTTCTTCTCAGCCTTGGTTTTGAGAGGGGAATCTGCCATTGGTGTGAACTGGGGTACACTCTCTTCACACAAGCTCTCTCCTTCTATTGTGGTTGTGGATTTGTGGGTGAGAGAGAATGTGTCGAGATACGCTGTGAAAGGTGGTGTTGATATCAGGTGCGTTTGGATGGATGGTCCATCCCACTCCTCATTCTCGTTAAGCAATAGCCATCGATCATGGTGGGCCACATACTGCGAAATCTGATTGGAGAAGAAGGTGCAGCAGTTCCAGCGCCAAGAGTCGGACAGATGATGAGATCCGGCGAGACCACTGCCATCCCCAGTTGCAGAGGAGATCAATTCTGTGACCTTGAGGTGGGCCCCATAGGAGCATTCATTTTTTTTTACAAGTCCAGATCTGAGTGGAGACCGAGATCAGTTTCAGTTTTCAGGATCAGAAAAAGGGTCCTGGCCTGTGAAGAAAGACTCTGCGTTTTGCAGAGAAGATCGGATTTGTTCTACAGGTGGGCCACTGTTGCAGATCAGTGGCGCAGTGGAAATGCGATTGATGATGGAGATTGCAAGATAAGAAGGTCCTGCAGCCATCGTCCCTGTTGCTTAGAGATCAAAACCTGCTTCTGGTTCTGGGAAAACAAAGGAAAGAAAAAAGAAGTCTCTCATGGCATTTTGTGAAGATGGAGAAAAAGGGGTTGTGTTTTTTTGTGAAGACAGAGAAAAGGCATGACCTTTTGTGGAGACAGAGAGAGAACGCATGGCCCAATTCCATTACTGTCTGTCATACCCTAACCCCAAACCCAGGAGAGAAAGTAAAAATAAACAAAAATAAAAACGAGAAGAAAGTAGAAGAAGAAGAAGAAGGAAGAACTAAGAGCACAAGGCATACCTCAGATTGGGGACTGACAATAGATCTGCAGGTCGAGAGGGGCTAGAGGTGATATAGGGAAGATGGTTGAATCTGAGAAAGAGGTTTTGAGAGAGAAGGGTGGACTGATCAACATAAACTTCTGAAAAATTATGAAAAATTGGGAACGATTTCCTTTCGTCGCCCAATTCCGATCAAAATAAACCGCCAAACCAATCCCGCCATTTCCTAAATTTTATGGATTCCGTGACGAAATAATTTAGTCGCAGATTATTTCCGGTAATTCTGCTACAATATATTTTTAATAAGTGGTGCCAATGATTTACCAACAAAAATAACAAGTCACCCAATAACAAGTTTTGTCGGAAAACATTTCCCTCTTGCTGGCACAACTCCATTTTTTGGCGCCAAACTTTTCGCGACAATAGTTAGTAACCATTGAAAATTATCATCGCTAAATAATCCACATTTTTTTTAAGGCAATGACATGAATATTTCATCCCGAAAAACAACATTTAGTGATAAAATTTCAAAATATCACCGAATTTTTGTTGCAAAAAATAATTTTTGTTGTAGTGAGTACGGCCGCACCCAAAAAAATAATTTCCCCTCCATGACTCTGCCACATACGCAACCTTCTTTGAATGGCATCATGCGACACCACATCTACTAATAAATGATTTCAAACACATGTTACGACCTCACAATAAAGAAAAAGAAGGTTTACTGATTCCTCCTCTTTGCTGCACATCACACACATATCTGAGATGGTGGTGGACATCAACCCTCTTCTTCTCAAATTGTCCACTGTGGAGATCTTTGCCCCTATAGCTAGCCAACAAAAAGCCTCCACTCGAGGAGGAGCTAAGCTAACCAAACAAGAGAAGAAGAGACTTTAGAGGTTTGACCAGCTTCTAGAGCCAAGTAAAAAAGCTTTCGTTAAAAATTCTCTAGAAATGGAGGGTTTCCAAATAGGCCAGATTCATGATTGGCCAGCTATTAGACCTATGACCAATAAAGCACAGTAGATTAGAGTAGACTATATGATTAGTAATTGTTTTCGTTGCTTTATTAAAATTTGGCAAGTCCAATCATGTTTGATTTAGGACTTCTTATTTGATTAGAAATAGTTGTTTCCTTTATTAGGTAATATCTTGGTTATAAATATAGATGTAATCTTTTGATGGGATAAGACTTTCATATTGAATAAAGATTTTGAGTTGGTTCTCAGTTGAGAGAGTTTATTTGTCTTTTGGTGAGGCACCTAGACAACTTATCCCTAACCCTTTTGGCTTGGAGATTAGCCCGTTAGCTAATCTTCTTCCCCTGCGCTGCTTCAATTGATATCAAAAAAAAGATCCACTCTCGGATCGCCGCCATTCTGATCGCAAGTCCGAGGTAACCCGCGCAACCCCTCTCCGTAACTTCATCCATCCGTCAGTCATCATCCATTGTTCATCTTCACCATCGCATCCCATCATCCTCATCGCATTACTTCCCACTTACAATCGAATCTACCATCTCCATCTCCTCCATAGAACCCATTACAGACCCTCGCACCACTGCCACTCCAGACCTACCTTTTCCGGGGCTACCACCCCACCACCGACGTCAGCCCCGAGACCCCAAACCCCACTGTCAACTCCCAGGAACCCTCACCGGCAACTAATCCAGACTCAATCCCCTTTCCGGTGCCCACCCGATCCATCCCCGACCCGATCCAACCCCGCAGCCCACCGGAAAGCTCTCCACCGATCCAGCCAAACCCCTAAACCAGTAACCCAGATCCCCTCATCCCGAAATCCCCAACCCTTTCCACCCACCACAGCAATACCGAAAACCCTAGCCCTCTCCTGCATCACCACCGCACTCCATACCCTCCACAGACCCCTTCCATAACCCACCGCACACCCTAAACCCTAAATCAAGCCCAACCCCTTCACGAGACCACTTTCAACCATATCCCTTTCCACTGAAACCAAACGCCATCTCCAATACTGCTGTAACCAACCCACCACCATCCCAGCCTCCAATCCTCTCTGCTCAGCAAAACCCCAAACCAAGAAAAGAAAAAGAGAGAGCGAGAGAGAGAAGACAGACGCAAAAGAAACGCAACAGACAAGAGAGCAGCGAAGTAGAGACATCGGGCGTACCTGGATCTCGTCGCTCCACTGCAACGCGGACCGCACTTGGTCATCGTCGTCGGCATCGTCGTCGTCCACCTCCTCTGCCCCTGCCTCCTCTGTTCTTGTGCCGTTTGAAGCATCACAGCAGTCGACGAAGCAAGGGTTTCGAAAACCCCTGTTTTTCTCCTCTCGTTACAGCAACAGCAGCCACGAGCCTTCTTCACCCTTTCGTCAAGCAGAGAGACAGAAAGAGGGAGACGTGCAGATAAGCTTCGAGAAAGAGACGGTGTCAAACCCCTTTTTCTTCTTCACGGGTCCTTCTCAAGTCACGTGTGTGTGTCACGTGCGTGATAACAGCCCGACTCCTCTTCTAGGCTTTAGTACAGGTTAGATTCCGACCTAGCTCATTGACATCACAAGGGCTCTTGTATTGAACATTTCTTGTTGTGGGTTGAGTTCATGTCCCACTTGACCCGAGTCTACTTTAAGCCCATATCAAGTTGGTCTCAAGTTTGGGTCTAACCCAACCCAAGTTCAGATCCACAGCAGTACAAAATATATATATATAAGTGGACCCAGCAAAAATAATCCATTCTTTTTGGATTAATTGATCTCAGCCAGTTGCTTCTCAAAATGATGATATTTTAGTCTGATTCACGATCCATCTTCACTTGCGTCCTTTGTCAATAAGATCAAGCCATCAGGTTAGTTAATTTTGAGCATTCAGAAGATTTTGAATTTCTTACAGCAAAGTCAATATGCAAATCTTTGGACCATCTGATGAAGTTCAAAGCATGTTATATGAGCATAAATATGGAGATTGGTATTGTGCAAATAAGGTCTACTTTGAGCAGTTTCTCAATCTCAGACAGGCAAATTTGATAGTTTATGAATATTTAAATCAATTTTCGAGACTGCACCAAGTTTGTGGCTTGGAACAGAATGAACTGCATGATTTAACTCGCTTTATCAGAGGTTTGAAGCCAGACATTCTTGAAAAGATGAAACCATGTCACAGTGTTCATGAAGCATACAAAGAAGCAATTCATATTAAGCACATGCTTCAATGGTCCCACCTGCAACAAATCCAGCCTGAGCAAGAACATTCTCCACAACGAACGAAAGATCATCTGATGGAAACAAAATTTGAAGGAGAAGATACTCACACCCTTGTCATTCGCAAACTTCTCGCCACCAATGAACAGGAAGACAAAGAGTGGAAACAGACTATAGTATTCCGAACGCGAGTAAGGTGTAAAGATCGATTAACTAATCTAGTTATTGATCATGACAGTACTATTAATTTTGTGGCACAATATGTTATTGACAAACTCAATTGGCCTACGGAGACTCTTCCAATGCCTTACGAAGTTATATGGTCTAATGCTTCTGTTATTACTGTAACTCACAGATGTTTAGTATCTTTCAAGATTGGTGTATATGAAGATAAAATTTGGTGTGATGTAATTCCCATGAATATCACTCATATTCTTTTGGGACAACCATGGTTTCTTAATCGGAAAGTGCAACATGACAAAGAGAAGAATATCTATTCTTTCTATTGGAAAGGACAATATGTTGACCTTATTCCATTACAACCAGCAACATCTTCATCTACCTCATCACCATCAATTGAAGAGTCACAAGATGAACACAGGAAAGAAACAAATTCCAACGATGAGGTTAAAAAGCCCATTCATGGAAAGGAAGATCTTATTGCAACTTCAAGTGAGAAGCAAAAGGTACATCAAGCTGACATTGAACATCTAAGAGAATTGATTGTTCTGCCTTTTCCAGAAAATCCAATTAGGACACCAACAGTGACATTCCTTGTTCCAGTTATCTCACAAGTAGTTCAAGTTATAAAAGTTCCCCACATTGACTTCATCTTCAGAGATCACATATGGATATCTGACTGTCCACACTTGCAGCATCTACTGGTTTGTTCACACATCCAAGCTCCATGCAAAGACCAACAGTCAAAAACATTCCGATCTACTATTCCATGGAGGAAAAGACTGCAACAAGCTTTCAAGCCATGTCATGAAAATATGGATCTGAAGACAAAACAAAAGTTTGTTCGAGTGACTTTCGACCCCGGTGGATATTTACAGAACTCGAGGATGAATTCTCTTCCAAGCGGGGGAGAACTGATGCAGGCCAGATTCATTATTGGCCAGCTATTGGACCTATGACCAATAAAGCACAGTAGATTAGAGTAGACTATATTAATAGTAGTTGTTTTAGTTGCTTTATTAAAATTTGGCAAGTCCAATCATGTTTGATTTAGGACTTATTATTTGATTAGAAATAGTTGTTTTCTTTATTAGGTAATATCTTGGTTATAAATATAGATGTAATCTCTTGATGGGATAAGACTTTCATATTGAATAAAGATTTTGAGTTGGTTTTCAGTTGAGAGAGTTTATTTGTCTTTTGGTGAGGCACCTAGACAACCTATCCCTAACCCTTTTGGCTTGGAGATTAACCCGTTGGCTAATCTTCTTCCGCTGCGCTACTTCACCTACATAAGAAAACATTAGAAAGAAGGCTTAACAAACTCCGCATATTGGATCTCCGTAGACTTACACAGACTCCTCCTGAAAGCTACATCCCACAAGGTACACCCCTCCTCCCCCTAAAAGCACTCACAAACTACAGATGCCTTATTGGACACCACCCTATTCACCAAGTTTATGATCAGCTAACTGACCAATTCAACTATCTAATTTTCATAAATTCTAAGGATAATACCAAACTTTGACTGAGTTGACTGTGGAATTTAAATTCAACCAATGAGTTTTATTAGCCACAATAATCTGTCGGAAGAACTCTAGTACTTATGTCACTGATTTCAGATTAAACCATACTTGGCATACCTAGGTCATGGAGTTTGTCTTTGGGATTGGCCGAAAGTTAAAAGTGGCCAAGGCAATCTCTCAATAAAAATGCGTGGGAATAACAACCAATTTCATCATCTTGCAAATTGCTGGCTTCTTGACATACCACTCCATTGCTCCTCTCTTGGAATGTAGCACTTCCCACAATCATTTGGTGTTAATTTGATGGCCACTGAAGAACTGTTGTAAATTTGTGAAGCAAGATATATCTCACTTATGTTCACCAACATTCAATGCAAATCTCACTCATGTAGCCGACCCCAACATAGTTGGTATAATGTTTTCAATTTATCCATGTTTTGTGTTTATAAGTTTTAAATTCAGTCAAGTTTTGTGACCATAATGTTAAAATGCTGAATTGGTTTTAGTTATGTTGCAAGCTTTGAACAAGTAGAATTAAAGGATCTAACTTGTCTGATTGGA
Source organism: Sextonia rubra (assembly GCA_037013555.1). Taxonomy (NCBI): domain Eukaryota; kingdom Viridiplantae; phylum Streptophyta; class Magnoliopsida; order Laurales; family Lauraceae; genus Sextonia; species Sextonia rubra. The sequence goes on from JASUAD010000009.1 coordinate 10,818,434, forward strand.
TGCAAAATTAGTTATGATTGAGAGAGTAGGCACTTGCCAAGTGGTGGACCTTTTTTCATCCCCAAACCATAAAGTGGGCCTAAATTATGTAAAGCTGATCAGTAATCTGTAATTGGCATATATGTCTATAGCATTTGAATGGAATGCCTAATTTTTTCAGCCAACTAATGTTTATGGTGATATATATATATTTTTTTTCAAGAAAGGGCATTTAGATTGGACATCTTCTACATTACAATTGATTGTATCTACACTTAATAAACATTTATGCAGAGCTTCCATTTCAAGTGAGTGCAAATGCTCAAAGAAAGTTCAAGATACAAGTACCAAGAAACAAGGCAGCAAGCAAATGTTTAAAATAGATGAACAATCTATAGTAATTGTAATTCTATAACCATCTACTCCAATTTTTCTCAACACAATATATTAATCAGAGTTGCACCTTACGCAACTTACAAGGAATTTATAGCCAAGTTAATCATATCAGCAGCCCTCTAATTTCATTAAATGGAACTATAGGCCATAGCTTGAAGTTAATTGACATGGCTTGTCAAAGTATGATGGGAATGAATGGCATAGCTCTGCCCTAAGTTGAGTAAATAGGTCATTGACTCAATTAGAAAACTCGTTTCCTTGTTTCTACAGAAAGAGAAAAATAGTCAATAATCGGTAAATGTTTGGTCCCCTTGTTAGTTCCATCAAATATCTCAATAAGCAACACAATTGAATTATGTAGATTTGCTCAGAGTTATATCATATAGAAACTCAGCTTAAAGATACGGATTTTTCACTTTTCAGGCCCAGAGAGAAGACAAATTTCAAGATGCTTACGTTTTAATAAGGAACTACAGTACAAAAGCGAGAGATATGTGTACCGTGAGAAACATATCTAGCATGTGGGATCTAGACAAAAAGAATCACAACGTAAAAACAATAATAAAGAAAGACCTTACACTGATTGATAAGATGTATCAATAGCTATGAACTGATGTTTATTGTTGATTTCATACAAGGGTAGCAAAAAATGTACTAGTTAAGGCAGCTGACAAATTAAAAGATCCAATTAGGCTAAAGCATGGAAGATGCACAAAAGGATTCAAGGAACAGCTTTATACCAATTGAACTTTGCATAAACATATCGAGATGAATTTCACAGAAAATGAGCATGCAGAACTTCTTTGCGCAACATTATGACTTCAACTTTCCAAACTCTGCACATTACCTTTAACCAATGTCTGTCAAAATAACTATAATAATAACCATAGTAGCAATATGCAAATAGGAAAAAAATGACATTAGGTGGAGCATTTGTTGAGAATATGAATTCTGTGATTAATCCAATCATAAACCCATATGAAGCAGAGAGTGAGGATAAAAATAAGAAAGGTTAACAGCAGATGAAAGAACGTCATATAAATAAAATTAACTCACTAAATCATCTTCCCTAACTTGAATGACTGTTTGCAAATGGACATAAATACTTAAATTCACTTAAACAAAGAAAAAAAATAAAGCTGTCAGTGATTTGGAAACATGCCCAAAACATTGACAGACTGCTTCAAAATTCTTTCTCCAAATGATGAGATCGGTATTTGGCTAGGCCTTATCACTGCAAGGGGGTGCAATCCATACAGGGGGTGAGAAGGTAGGATGAAATCTGTCTCGGAAGAGTGGTTGGATGGTCTTATCCTCCATGTTGAAGACACCCAAATCTACACATCCAATTGGTGATTCAAAAAAATAAGCCTCCATATAATTGTCCGTGAAATATATGTGATTTCCTTTGAATCCTGGAAATTGACTGGCCATGACAAGCATGGAGGAATTCTGACCCAGGAAAATTGTCCGGTCACCTAAGCTTTCCACCTGCACGGGATCCTTCTTATATTCTCCAGTTTCCTCTAATCCTAACTCATAAACCTTAAAGCCCAACGTTCTGCGAATATCATATGGGTTCACCGTAAGATCTTGAAGCTCAAGAGAATCCCTCACAATAATGAAAAGGCTCGAACTTGCAGAATCTCCTACCAAATAAGTTCGAACATAGATATCGACCCCTATTGTGTCGAGTCCCGTTAGATTTTGTACGTATGGAGTGGGGGTATTGATATGGAGAATTCCGATGCTTCCATCACAAGTGATGGCGTAGAACTGCCCCTTGTGATATATTACATTGGTATACATAGTAAATTCTGCTTTTACGCTGGTCCAGACTTTGTCATCTATTCTGCAGAAGGCCAAAACCACCACATCGTGAATGACCGCGACCACTTGTGCATCGTCGGACATGGCAGACTTCTGTATCTTCGTGTCTCTTAGAAGTGGATCGCCTAGGCGATTAATAGGAGGGTATTGGCGTGGAAGGGTGGAGTGGTGGGGGAGTTGCAGCAGGGTTCTGCGCCAGGGATGGAAGAGACACATCTCTAGATTCTCATTATTGTCTATGAGCATCAACCACCCACGGGCATCACCACTGTTGAAAGATCCGCAGCAGCGTTTGCCATGGATTTCTGGAAACTTGATGGGCTCGGAGATGGTGCTCTCGGCGAGGCTGAAAAAACTTCGGTATTCGTCTTGGTGTTGGTCTTCTGCGGTGGGATTGGAAAGCATCATCAGCCAGGGCAGGTGAGGGCTAGGGCCAAGGCAAATCCTTGTATTCCACCTAAAAACAGTTAGCCACGATTTGCATACGGCTCCCATACGGATACAGTCACGCAGGCTACACTTATTGAAAATCAAATACAAGACATCTTCTTCTTGGACAAGCCCCTCCAACCCCCTCATCAACCGCTTATTCATTATTGAAATCAATTTCGAGACGACAAGAGAAGAGATGGAAGAAAGAAAGTATTAGAAAAGGAGGAGGGGAGGAGAAAGGGATATATAATACCGAAAGAGAAGAAATCCGACGACGATGAGCAGAGGTAGAGATGAAAACAGTCTCCTGCCTTAACGATCTTTATTCGTCCTGCCAGCAAGCCTCCCTCGGTATCAAATATCAATGGCGGAGTCCTTTCTCTTTTGGTATGGGTTAAGACTTCTCATTGGGTCCTGGGTCCTGTCAAGGATAGAAACTGAACGAGGAAACTCCAGTCGCACAGGTTATTTTCGTTTCACCCTTGTCCCACCTCATGTATAACTCGTTCGTTCGTGGGCCACAAATTCAATTTATTTGAATAGATGCATAGTCAATTTAATAGTCTAATAAATTCAAATTTGATTAAAATTTAAGGTTTAACTATCAAGGAGATCCTTGTATATTATAAGATTTGGATTCGATGATAGCTAAGCTCCAACTAAACTTCTCACAAAACAGTAGTAAAACTTGCTTTCATAGGATTACTTCCCCAGAAGTAATTCTTTCTATTTTTCTATTTGACCCAGCTAGGCACAATATGACCTTTCAATTCAACTCAAGCCTTTTGTTTTTCACCTCTGGTACATGCTCATGAATTCACACTGGCCTCATTGTAGCAGTACAGCTCGATCCCACAACTACCAAAAGCAAACCGGGGCCTTCAGTCGACTATGATATGTCTCTTGTTGTATCTGCTTTTCCACAATTTGAATCTCTAAATTTTTATAATTGGAATGCTGATAAAGAGTATTGTATTTGAGAAATTTCATAAATTGAATTTAGCCAACAGCATGCTGCAAATTTTAACTTCCAATAAAAAAAGATCTTAAGATTTCAAGCATCCACAACAAGGCCGATCTGATGAGAGGTAAGCTGCAGCTTAGCACGAGTCCCCTTTAACAGGTTTGGCTTATCTTCTTTCATGCATAAAATAAAAACAAAATTTTAAAAAGCCCTTTTTTTGCCCCATCAGTGGCCCTTAAAAAAGAACATTTAACCACTCTAAATATGGGCCCCATCAAATCAACACAAACATTTGGTTGGTGGCATTATGTCAATTCCCAAGATTCAGCAACAAGCCCTTCTTTTTTCTTTTTTTTTTTCCTCTTTATGGCACAACACCCATTCAGGATGGGTCTCACCAAACGGCCTGGATCATTGAAGACACCCCTATTGCCTTATTCCTGCACAAGCATAACTGAGACAGGAAGTTGGCAAGCCAAAGCCAGGGCCTACTCGTCCTACTCAGAGGCCAATATGCAGAAAAAGACATACAATTTGGGCACAATAGATGAGTAGAGTGGACTTGGGCATCGGCCCCACAAATAAGGCACAAATCATTACCTAGAACAGCCCAACAAGTTCAAACGTCCAAATGCACTCAGTCCTATCATTTAGACACCATTGTGCTGGTGGCCTGAATAGAGACCCAATAGCTGAATTGGCAGGCTTGTTGTTGCTTTCTTTCTTTTAGTTTAATGATCCAGCCACCAATATTCAGCTGGATCTCCAGTTGGGTGAATTCAGCAAGTACAAAAATGCATTTACACATACGTAATATAGAATGATAAATACTCGTGATGCTCGGTATTGAACTGCTATAAAAAAGCACCACCACACAGTAAGATGTCTTCTCTAGTGTTCTTTAAAGATACATAATAACTTACAAAATTTACACTTCACACATAGATCAGACAAACCAGTGCATCAAGCTTTGCAAAAGACAGCAATTTCAGAATTTAAAAAGAAAAAAGAAGAAAAAAAAAGAAAAAAAACGCGACACTGAGCCTTTCCTCTTAAGATTAACTCACAGTCATAGTCATGAGTGAACAGCAATATCCACATTTCTTGACTGTGTCACCTTAAGAGAAAGTGATTTGGTGCTCTCCCTCACTGGCTTGGATGGAACTTTATCTTTAAAACTAGCATTTTCATTCCTGTTATCACCTTTGTAAGTACCAGTGCTGTGACGATTCACCTGACTACTGGCTCTACCATTCTCTCCTTGAGGTGGATTCATTGCATCATTCAAACTCTTCCTACGACCCAACTTAGGTGATTTTGCCCTTGTTGGGGGTACCTGTTGCCAAAAGAAAATACGAGATCAATCAGTTCAGACATTACAATGAACCTCATTCTTTTGTAAGATATCTCCATTTCTCTTAACAAATGTACTTCCAAAAAGTGGCCAAAGTCGAAGAAATAATGAATATCCATAAATGACTATCAAATATTTTTCCCTTTAATGGAAAATGAATTATAACATTTAAGTTAGAATTCCTAGCAATTTAGTTCCATGCAAAAACAATCTGGCCCTTAGTTTCTGTCACGACCCGAGCCCAGAAATCGGGGGTTAGCGAAAAGCTAAACCAGTGACACACGTACTCCCGTGCACGTGCATCCAAACCGAGTCCAAATGCACACACACAAGGGATCTAACACGTGCGAACTAAGCGTACGCGGAAGCTGTACATATCATAGCAAACAACAAAGGAAAAACGGAAGCCAAAACAAATGCGGAACGGAAACGACAACGATAAATACGCTGATATAAAATCCGAATACACACCCAAAATCATGATATACAAAATATACAGAGTACAAGGTCCAAAGTCCAAAGTGCCAAATACAAATCTCCCAAAAACCAAACCCAAACAACTAGGCCACTGATATGCATGCACGCATTCGGCAGAGGTGATCAGGCCCACTCTGCCAAACCGGAGGGTGCCTCTACACTCGGCCCTGCAGCCTCCTCGACCGCCGGGGAGCTGGGCAAGGGATCTGTGCCTGCAACACCACAGACAACACAAATGAATACAACGATCCAGCAAATACAAGTAACAGGGATGAAACACTCATAGTATCAAAGTGAATAAAATAATGACAGAAGATTAAATACAGAGTTTCATCTTGGTATGCTAAGCAAATCGTGCATAGAATTAAAGCATGATAAGGGAATCAAAGTATAGAAATACTGAACTAAGTGGCTACTACGTTAACCATATTCTCTCCAATAGAGAGCAGAGCAAAGCAGAGCAGAGGAGAACACCACTGACCGGGCCAGGGTACAAGTGGGTCTCAGTTTCCTGGGTTCCGGGGTCCCAAGACAAAGCGACACTGCAGTGATATAGAGATACAGAGATCTAAGCCAGAGGTAACCCCGTCGGGCATCCTAGGGCTGAGGCTGAGTAGAGCCAGACTAATACCAATCAAATTAAATCCAAAAGAAGGGAGATTATCCGCTTTGGACTCACCGATGACAAAGACCGGATCTTATCCTCACGTGTTAATCTCTGGGCAGAGCCACCCGGGAATACCCAATAAATCAGAGATATACAAAGCCAGAGATATACAAAGCATAGCCAAAATACAGATCATAGCATAGATTAAGTCAAAGCACAGCATAGATCAAAGCATAGTGCAGATCGAAGAATAAAACAGAGATACAGGACGAAAGCAAAATGACCGCGGAATGCATAGACATAGATTTGCAGAACAGAGGGCAAAACTGTAAACAATATGCAATGCATCTCAGATTAATACGGAATCAAGGTTAATTACAAGCCAATACTAATCTAGTTGTTCACTGTCACTAACCGTGCATGTTGATGTAGTTTTAAGTTATTCAATGCACCGTTGCCATCAATGTGTTGCAATGTAATCCTCATGTGCACCGAAGTCCCTTAAACCAACACCCATGGGGAGATGCTTAACAGTGAATCAACGCTCACATGAATGAGTCACAGCCTAACAGACTCTTCATGCGATCCAAAGAATCCATTGGGCCGGTTTACGTGGGTGGTTAACCTATATTTGAGCCTTACAAGCCTCACCATTATCCTAAGTTTTATGTCGGATTTGCCATTCCTAACGGTTTAGCCATGAGAGACCTATGGTTGAGCCGAAGACATCTTACGCGCTCGTCGTAATATGCACTACGGCTTAACCGTGGTTCCATTAAAAACACAGCTAAACTGGTCATCTTCCACCTCTGATCTGATACCTTTTTCGGCTGAGCTACGGTCAGTATACGGCTTAGCCGTAGACCAATCTACAGCTTAGCCGTACTATTCCACGGCTTAGCCGTAGCCACACCGTAGGAGTACTGTATCGGGAAAGTTTCGACTGATCAGAGATTTAATTCACGGCTGGGTTACGGTTGGGTCACGGCTAGCTTACGGCTCAGCCGTAGGACCATCTACGGCTTAGCCGTATCCTAGCCGTAGAACAAAAGTGAAATTGTAAGTCTCTGGAAATCAAGCCGTAGAAATTTACGGCTTAGCCGTACAATACAGAAGCAAATTCGGGTTGAGTGCAGAAACGGAAATTTGGTACAGAAGCTTAACAGAATAAGTTACAGAGGTTCCAAATTCACAAAAATTGGCTGTAAAACATTTGTACAAGGATAAGAAGGAAATCAAAGCAATCAAACAAAACACCCATATGTGTTATCAAATCCTGTACTTATACTTGCCTCAAAACTCTGTCAATCCACTGAATCAAGCTCCAAATCAACTCTAATCAAAGCAGATCAAAGAAATAAACCATGCATGAGATGAAGACACAGCAACAGAGAAAGAGAGGTGCAATTGGAGATGAAGAAGAAAGAGACTTGGAGAGAACCCACTTACCGAAGCCACAGACAGAGAGGGAGAAGAGAAATAAAACCCAAATCAAGATGGGTGCAAGCTCCCAACACCAACCAAGAACAAGAAGAGAAGTGAAAAGAAGAGAGAGATGAACGTGGAGCTTCTCCTGGAGATCTTTCTTGCATGCAACGTTGGAGACAAATGGGCAGGGAGAGAGAGACACCTGGGAGCTGACTCATATATATATAGTTTTGGAAGTTTAAGTCAAAGTCCGGTAATTTTCGGTTATTTACAAATCAAGTCACACGGGGGTCCAACTTCTCTAATTGACTCCGAACGGATCTGACACAGTTACGGAAAATAACGAGCTCAACAAAATGCACGTGCTGACACCAAGATGATGCAAAGATGATGCGAGTAAAGCAAAAGCAAAATTACGAAAAAGGGCTTAGAACTACCTATCTCAGGTCAAAGGTTACTCAACTACCTATCCAAGGCCCAAAACCAAGTCCGAAAGAATAAAACAACAGGAAAACACACTAATGAGCCACTAATCCGGCTCAAAGGGGATCGGAGTGTTACAGCTTCATTAATCAGAAGATGAATTGCCTATTAAACATGACTGACTGAGTAGTTCTACAGCTTCAGAGAAATACCAAAAAAGCTGAGGAGCTTCTACTCTTTGAAAGCTGTTGGACAGGTATGGATATAAGAGAGTGAATGCAGTAGACTAGTGATTGCCGGGCTACAAGCATGATATTTCCGATTTACTTCCCTAGTGAATTTTTAATGTATCAACCTAATATTTGAGGACATAAATATATAGATAGTTTTCAATAGGGGTAACAGTCAGAGAATCAATACCTTGCCCAGAAACATCTCCCTCCCACGATCTTTGAAGCAGCGCAGGGGAAGAAGATTAGCCAACGGGCTAATCTCCAAGCCAAAAGGCTTAGGGATAAATTGTTTATGTGCCTCACCAAAAACAAATAAACTCTCTCAACTGAGAACCAATTCCCAAAGCTTTATTCAATATAAAAGTCTATCTCTCTTGAAGAGATTACAACCTTATTTATAACTAAAACATTCTTTAAAAAAGGAAATAACTAATTCTAAACAAATAAGAAGTCCTAAATCAAATCCAACTGGACTTGCCAAAGATCAAGCAATTACTATTAATATAATCTACTATAAGTCTACTGTGTTTTGGGCCTGCGGGTGTAGACTTTCAAACGGGACCCATTATTATGGCCTGCATCAGCTCTTCCCGGCTTGGAAAAACTCGACTCTGGCGAGTTGCTGGCTTAGTACTGTTCATATAAATCTGGATTGATCTTTTGAAAATCTGTAGCCGTAATCCAGGTAGCTTCAGGAAATGGTTTGCCTTTCCACTTTACAAGAAACTTGTGAAATCCTCCATTCTTGGTTGAAATGATCTGATCATCAAAAACATCTTCAATTTCGTCTGGAGGGAATTGATGAAGAGGAATGCGAAGAGCTTGTTCTTCAAAGGATTCATCATTGTGGTGCCCATGATATAATGTCAAATCTTCGACATTAAACGTGGAGCTGATATTCATGTCTGCAGGAAGGTCTAGAACATATGCATTGGAACTGATTTTCTTTAGAATCTTGAAAGGACCTGCACTTCGTGGAAGCAATTGAAGCAGCGCAGGGGAAGAAGATTAGCCAACGGGCTAATCTCCAAGCCAAAAGGCTTAGGGATAAATTGTTTATATGCCTCACCAAAGACAAATAATCTCTCTCAACTGAGAACCAATTCCCAAAGCTTTATTCAATATGAAAGTCTATCTCTCTTGAAGAAATTACATCCTTATTTATAACTAAAACATTCTCTAAAAAAGAAAATAACTAATTCTAAACAAATAAGAAATCCTAAATCAAATCCAACTGGACTTGCCAAAGATCAAGCAATTACTATTAATATAATCTACTATAAGTCTACTGTGCTTTGGGCCTACGGGTGTAGACTTTCAAACGGGACCCATTATTATGGCCTGCATCAATCTTCCTTTCAGTTTTATCTTTCATTTAAAAAGCACTGTTGAGGCTCTTATCCGGTGGCATGTTAGGTCACACACCAACACTTCTTTCCAAAAGAATGTAGATAAAGTTTCCTAATTGGGTGTCTATGATTTTCCTATCAATTACATAGGAAAGCGGATGATGTAGTGGTTGGAAAATGTTAAAATGGAGAAGAAAGAGCGTAGAGGTGGTAGGATTCACTTGTAGGAGGGTGGATGGGCACACACACACATATATATATAACACATATATATATATAGGAAAACCTCTCCTGAGCACCAATGCTCACGATAAAGTGAGCATCGGGTGTCAAAACACTAGTAGAGCCCAACTTATGATCCATTTAAGTAGACCACAGCACAATTACCCCCGTGATAGTCACCGATACCAAGTTTGGCACCCATCCAAATGAATTAGACCGTTGGATTGAATTGCACTCATTTTAGATGGTGAAACTTGTCGGCCATTGATCGAGTGCATATGATAATGATTTGAGCCTCCATCACCATGGAAAGTTGGTGGTGAGTAGATCCCCCCCCCCCCCCCCCCCTCGATCCCATCCCCATATAGGGAGCCCCTAGAGGAGCTCCCTATATATATATATATGGACAATATTCATGTGCATATATTCTTCACCATGGACACTCCTTTTCTGGAAGGTATTAATGTGCAAAAGGATAAAACGTTTACACCTCATGACACCTTTCTGACCTTGTTAGGTCTAAAACAAAAAGTGTGTGTATATATATACGCCCCCCCTCCCAACCAAACTAAACTCAAGCTTAGGGTAAGGTAAGCTTAAGTGTGTGCTTCACATAGTTGGGGCCCACCTAGCGACCCACATGGAGACGGGGATTTTTTTTTTGGGGGGTGGGGGGGGTGGGGATTTGAAGGACTCCCTTAGGACCCTCCTTTCTACAAAAAATCAGCTCCAATTGTGGTTTCTATCATCTCCATCTGGGTCTCCAAAGTTTAATGGCCAACAGTTCATTCGAATCGGTGCACAGTCGATCCAACGGTCCAGTAAATTCGAATTTGACCAAAAATTTGTGAACATGTGGAATTCAGGAGGGTCGTGAGTTTGGTCCATTGGATGGACCAAGGGTGGGCCCCAAGGGCTCGAGCTTACGGAACTTCTTATATAAGCTCAAACTCAGGAGAACTTTTCCTATATATATGTATATGTGTGTATATATATGTATATCTATATATATATATGGAGAATCCTCGTACCCATCCGTCCGTTGCCATTTTTTCCATGAAGGACTCCCTTGGGACCCTCCTTTCTACAAAAAATCAGCTCCAATTGTGGTTTCTATCATCTCCATCTGGGTCTCCAAAGTTTAATGGCCAATAGTTCATTCGAATCGGTGCACAGTCGATCCAACGGTCCAGTAAGTTCGAATTTGACCAAAAATTTGTGAACATGTGGAATTCAGGAAGGTCGTGAGTTTGGTCCATTGGATGGACCAAGGGTGGGCCCCAAGGGCTCGAGCTTACGGAACTTCTTATATAAGCTCAAATTCAGGAGAACTTTTCCTATATATATGTATATGTGTGTATATATATGTATATCTATATATATATATATGGAGAATCCTCGTACCCATCCGTCCATTGCCATTTTTTCCATGAGAACTTTAGTTTAGGCCCATCTATTAACCAATCCAAACCTTGAAAAACACACGGGACCTCATGATAGGCACACGAACCAAGTTTTGGTCATTTTCGAATTTACTAAACCGTTGAATCGACTGTACACTAATCCGAACGAAATGAATTTGTGGGCCATGGATGAAGGGATTAGGGACATGTGATTGGAGCCAAACTTGATATGTGGCGTGGTCTCACATAGATCTTTCCATCCCCCCTATCTCATCCCTTGGTGGGGCCCACAATGGGCCCCACCAAGAAGTGTGCCCGAAAAGTTCATAAGGATGTATGCATAGGAAGAGGATATATATATAGGACAATATTTATGTACATGTCCCTCACCATTTTTTTTGTGAGAACTCTGGGTAGGACCCACTGTATGGTCCATCTAAATGGACTACACACATGACCCCATTGAATTGCATAAGTCCACCAATTTTCGGTTGGATCCGAGTTAATGGACCATTGGATCGATTATAGACCAATTCGAATGTAATGGATTTGTGGACCACAGATGAAGGCGTTAGGGACATGGATTGGAGCCAAACTTGATATCTAGGGTAGCACTGCATGGATCTTTCCAAATATATATATATATGTATATATATCACTTTGTAGCCAACCCCTACGTGGTTGGGATAAGGCTTTGATGATGATGATGATAATGATGATATGTATATATATATATATATATCACTTCACCTCTTAGATGGATGCCACCTTCCTGTATCTTGTTGGAAACTTGAATACTGGCAATGAATTTAAATAAAGTGGGGTTCATCCTTTTTCTTCCAATTAGAAGCTTTTATTTGGTTTTTCTTTTAGAAAAATGCAGCTTTATTTTCAGAAATGCACATAAAGTTGCATTTTTTTCATTTCCACAGAGTTTGGAAACTCAAACCACCCAATCAACGTGTTCAAACATCTGCAACAATTAGGTTTAATACAAAACTTAAAGGCCTCAAAATACCTTTTTAAGTTCAGTTTTGGGAGGTGGCCCCTCATGGTAAAAACTGGGCATCGGTGTCGCTTTAAATGTCAGGCTCCTCCGAAACTGCTTTATGGCTGCCTCACGTTCTTCCTGGAAAGGAAAAATTATTTATACAAGTAAAGTAACCACCCACATTTGGCCAGACACTTCCTCCATGTAGCTCATCGGCAAATCAAATAGATAGGAGGCAGGGAAGAAAAATGAATTTCTCACAACCTACTAATGTAGATAGTGACATACCTTGGTCCGAGCTTCCCACTGGTTTTTCTCTGCCTCCAATGCTTGCTGTTTCACCTCCAATTTTGAATAAAACTGGAAGAGTAATGAGAGAGAGAGAGAGAGAGAGAGAGAGCTGTGAACTTCATTCCCACGTATACAAAACACAAAACCATATATACAAACTGATGCACCCTTGAAGCCAAAGCAGACCCAACCAGGTCCTGTTCAAGCCCATGAGGCACAAACCAGGCCAACCAGGCCAGTTAATCCAGTAGAGAACCAAAAGAACAGGCCCCAGAATTATAGGGATTCAACAGAGCCCTTGAGGGGGTAGCCTCAGCTGTCCACCAGCAGATATAAAGTGGAGTCTTAGAAAGTACTAAGATTAGTTTTTATTTGCTTTTTGCACTTTGGGTGCACCTAAAATATTTTCTTTTGGATCAAGTTCTAAGAGAATTACAATCAAATACTTTTGTTGAAATGGGAGTTAAAGAGGGCCTTAGCGAGAGTGTTTAATGTACTTCCTCCTTTTTTTTTTTTTTTTGGTGGGGTTGGGGGCGTCTCCAATTGAAGAAAAATACATAGTTGGGACAAGGTGTTGTGAATATGACATTCACCGTTGTGCGCATTCACGGAACACAAGATCAACAAGAACAAGCCACAAGAAGAGACACCGAGATTTACGTGGTTCACCCAAACCGGGCTACATCCACGGGCACAGGAGGACGAACATCTTCACTATGACAAGTAAAGCATACAAGAGGTTCCCACACTCTCACCTCATCTCTCCTACGTGGTGTGGGAGCACCACGGGCAACTAATGCCACCGCCGCAAGGTCTAGGGTTACAGACTATACAATATATAATCACCGCTTTCTTGGCCACCAAGAAAGCCCCGGTACAATTACCAAAATACCCTTGACCTTAAACCAGTCCCTGGTTAACCCAGTGACTCATCCGGCTAAACCGGAATACAAGACATAAACCTAACACAAGGCTCTAATGATGATGAATAAAAATACAAGTTCCTGTTTGAGAAACTGTGCTTCTGCAGTTCAGTTCCAGTCCCATATTCGGCTAACCAAAATTCACAGCACTTCTTAGAAAGTACTAAGATTAGTTTTTATTTGCTTTTTGCACTTTGGGTGCACCTAAAATATTTTCTTTTGGATCAAGTTCTAAGAGAATTACAATCAAATACTTTTGTTGAAATGGGAGTTAAAGAGGGCCTTAGCGAGAGTGTTTATTGTATTAAATAATGCAAGGGACGAGAGTCGAAAACCTCCTTTACTCTGAATATAATAAAACCTTCCCATTCAACTAAAATAAATTGTACAATAAAACCTCCTCATTCAACATTCTAGAAAACCTACAAATTAATATAAACATATAACTATTAAGTCAAACTCATAAGTTCGGCCACATTGTTGTTACTAATTCAAGTAAAAATGTACCATCCACAATAGTGTGAGTACAATATTCTTATGAAAAACAAAAAGATCTTCAAGCAATTGACCTCTGTTAGATTGATCTCCAGTCATAATCTATGGCACAATATATATATATATATATTGTTAGGAATTAAACATAGGAATCAAAGGCAAAATAAGTGAGACAAAATAAAATCCTATGAAAATATTAGCAAGCAAATTAATAAGGCAAACAATGCACACACACACACACACACACACACCCCTCACAAACAAGCACACACATAGAAACACAAACCCACCACCCCATGCACACACATAGTAACTAAATGCGATGACATCCTTCCAAAGAACATTTCTCTAGCCATGCCATTTCTTTCTTCCTTGAAGTTCATTTTGTCACAGACCCTAATTTTTTTATGCTCACACTTCTACACAAATTTATGGTTTTGGTAGGTCATTGTACTTCTCTCACTACACTAAAAACTATCATTTGGAACAGTTTTGAACTGATCCTAATGGTATCTGGAATGGTTCTAAACCGTTCCAGAAAGGCTTGTCGCTAAAAATCTAGAACAGTTCAAAACTATTTCTGTTTTTTCTTTTGGAACAGCTCTAAACTATTTCAGTTGGGTCAGAAACCGTTCATAATGTTACTTTTGGAACGGTTCTGAACTGTTCTAGTTGGGTCAAAAACCATTCCTAATTTTACTTCTGTAATTGTTCTGAATCATTCCAATTGGATCAAAACCGTTCTTATTTTTACTTTTGAAATGGTTTTAAACCATTCAAGTTGGGTAAAAAACATTCCTATTTTTACTTTTGGAATGGTTTTGAACCGTTCCAGTTGTTTTCTAGGAATGCTTTAAACTATTCCAAAATTCTAATTCTACAATAATTTTAAACCATTCTAATCTTTTTATTTCGAAATAATAAAATATAGTTTATGAACAATTTCCAATTCTAAAGGGAAATGCTTTTAATCGTGTTAATTTTCCAAATGTATTAGGAGATTACTATCTCAAGATGTTTGTGATGTTTTGACTTGGATTTGTGTTGATGATGTTTGCACCATTAGATTTTCTAACACATGCAGTTTCTAATATTAGAAATGTAAAGATAGAGATTGATTCGCATGCACATCAGGTGTTTGATTTTTTGCTACAGATGTTTGATCTTTTGGCCTTGTGCCTGTTTGTATCTTGAAATTTTACCACAAAAATGCCCACACACAATTAAGTAAGTGGATATTTTACACCCCAAACCCCCCCCCCCCCCCCCCAACTAATATGATTGATCTAAATGCTTTATAAATCACCCATATTTATTTACTTGAATAAATAGCAGTTGGTAACAGTATTGCCACAAGGATGAGATGGACCTGATAAGCTTACTTGCATGATTTAGTGTTCTATAACAATTAAACCTATCACATAAATAATTCAATTTTTTAAAAGAAAAAAGTTGGTCAGAGAGTTTAGCAGTCTGAGGTTGGTTTTTTTGGTGTTCTGTTTTCTGGGTTTTGTTTGTTGATGAAGAATTAGAAATGGGTCTCTCCATAGAAAGAAGTTTTGGTAGGAGTTTAATCGGTTGGGTTCTTACTCTTCAGTTTCTAGGTTTTTCTTGATTTGTTTTGGGAGTGGGATGGAACTTAGATTTATGGTGGGAATATTTAGGCTTCATGGTTGATGATGATTATGGGGTTTTTGCTGAAATCAGATTGGAGGCAAATTGTTGTTAGATATCTACCGAGCAGGGTTGTTAATACTGCCATCTTAAGATTCTATTTCTAGTTTTCTCGGTTGTTTTGCAATGGGAATGGAATTTAGGGTTGTGGCGGATGTTGGTGGTGAGTTATGCGTTACTGGATTATTGGTTGATTGTGACAGTATTGTTTGGGGATTGTTTTAAGGTTTATTTATTTAGGGGTATTTTTTAATTAGAGGACTATTAATCTGACTTTAGTTAGATGTATTTATGTCTTTAGGATGCATCCTGGGTTTTATTGGTACAGATACTATGAACTGCTTATCCAATTGGAAAATCCTCACCCATATTTTGTATCATGTTAGAAGGGTGCACTTGAATCGATTAGGTGTATATCAGGGCCTGTTTATTCAGATTATCTAAGTTACGTATAAGTGTTGCTGAACCAACTACAGGCAAAAAGTGTTGCGGGTAATTAGATTTGCATTTCTCTTAGTGCAAGCAACTGAGGTCTAAGCATCCAAATAGGGCTTTTGGTGGTTGTATATTTATGGTGTGTCATTATACACCTGGTTGTTAAAATTCTAGGATTTTGGATCCATACAAATTGATAGGGATCTCCACCTACATGCTTCACTTCTCATGTTTTTTAATTTTCTTTGCAAAAATTCCTTTTATCATGTGTTCTTAGGAATGCCATAACTAGGTAAAAGGGCCCAGTGATTGTGTGTTTATCACATGTTATTTGTCAAGGTCCTCAGGTTTTTAAATGAATCCTGCAATCGGTACAAATTCTTAGGGAACAAGATTTGTACAAGTCCCATTTACAAGGAAATTTTAGGATTTAAGCAAGCATCCTACAATTTTTTTTTTATCTAATCACATGATACTGGCACATCACCTAGACAAGAATAGCAGTAACTTATGACTGTTTTAACTCATTTTTTACTTTTTTTCTGGTGTTTTAATTTTTAGGAGGTTATCTAGCATTGTTGCTTTTTTCTAAGTCATCGATCCCTGGGCATGTGTGTGACACTAATATCTCAAAGCCACTCAACCATGAGTGTGGTTGTGGCTATCTAGCGCTTTCGGAAATCTCGTAAGGTAAGAATTTGTGGTATTTAAGAAGATTTTAGCAAAAAAAAAAAAAAAAGTAGTAGGCATCTTGCTAAAGCATTCATCCTTGAGTTTCATCCTGCATTTATTTTTCTTTCTTTTCACATATCAATTGTTGGACACCTCCTAATCTTGTATGTTAGTTTTTTTTTCCCTGCCTTCTTTCCCATTTATTTATTGGTGTAATGACTTAAACCCATAACCTCAAGGCTCACTCACAATCTCTTGTCAATCCTTTACATAATATGGTGATATGGGTTTATTTTATTTTATTTTTTTAAGATTTTAAAGAGGACGAAAAGATTACACCTATGTTTATAGTTTTTCTAGTAAAGTTTATATCTTGAACATATTGAGCTATTACTGATACATATTGATTGATACTGCCATGGATGAAGACGAATTGATTATGAATAGCTACTATTCTTCTTTTTTGTAATTCTTTTTAAATCCGATGATTAGCATGGATACACAGTGAAGCCCAGTGGCACTGGAGGGACTTCCTCTGTACTGATGGTAATTTGTGGATGCTGAAGTCAAAAAGCAAGTCAAATTGGACTGTTTTCTTACAGATAAAAAAAATTTTATGAACTCTTTTCTTGCCCCCAAGTGATTATCCGCACACCACCAATCTGATTTCCAAGTGCACTGTGAAATGGATAATTAAGGTCATAATATTCCAACTGATTTCATTTGTGGTTTTCTCTACGCAGTTCCTTTTTATTTTAAAACAGAAAACCACTGTGGCCATAGATTCCAGCATTTGGAGTATGACTTAAGTAAAGTGTCCATCACTTAGGATTCAGAGTCTTGGACTCCTTAATTATGAAGGGATTTGAGTTAATAAGCATGTTGCCCAACTCAAGTTTCATTTCTATAAATCCAGTTTCTTGTTTGTTTATACTATAAGCTTTTGTTACCATAATACATCCCTAATTTCTGTCAGTGCTGAGCTACTGTTATCATGGCCATATATCCTAATGTCTGTCAACTTCAGTGCAAATGCCAATATACTGTATAATCCTTATATGTTGCACATGAGTTTCTCAATGGCAGGAAGACTTGTGGTATGGGAGCTGGGCGCAAGCTGAAAACACACAGGGAGGAGACAGAAATGGGCTGATAAATCATACAAGAAAAGTCATACAAGAAAAGTCACCTTGGTAATGAGTGGCAGAAGCCATTTGCAGGCTCATCCCATGCCAAGGGAATCATACTAGAGAAGATGTAAATTTCATGAATGTGAATTTATTTATATTTCTTTATTTTGTTCTACATTCCAGCAGCTTATTAACTTCAATCCACTAAATCTCTTGTGACTTTCCAATGGAAGCAACCCAACTCTGCCATCTGTAAGTGTGCCAAAGTTCAGCTGATAAAAAATGGGAAGAATTGCAGCATTTGTTCCCAATGATCCCATTTGGATGGGAGAAGTCTTCAGTGATGATGATGGTGTTCATGTACTGTTGTGGCAACGAATGGCATCTAAAAGTGGTGATTGCTGGTTGGTTTCCATGATTCTTGATATGGTTCCTTTAGTGCTACACTTTGCTTGTGCTATTAAAATGGATCTTTGACTGCATAAGCATTTAGATCATTATTTAGTTGTAGAGAAGTTGTTTCTCTTGTACAGCTCAACAATGATTTCATGTTATGTAAGATATTATTTTATCTAATTGCCGGTGCATCTTCTAAATTAACCACTTTCTATTACGTTGTAGTTGATTAGTGAGTTTTCCCATATTTCAGGTGACAAATTAGAGTATGACAAGCATAAAGGTAGAATAGCAATTGGACGCTTGCACGCTGGGCTTTTGCAAAAAGGCATGGAGGTGAAGGTGAGTAATGGTTGCACTTGCATATAGATATTTCATTAGTATCATTATGAAGATAGTTGAATTGCAATTAATGTGCTGAATATATGAAATCTTTGACACAAGTGCTAGACCTAGATATCAATCTTGATACCCATTTCATGTAGACGTCCTCTTCTATCAAACAAATCTTATCACTGTGCTTGATGTTAATTAGTATCACTTTGACTTCTGTAGGTGTGTACCTCAGATGAGACATGCAGGTCTGCCGGGATCAGTGAGCTTTTTGTGCATGAGAACTTTAGTAGGACTGCAGTCGATACTGTCAGTGCAAGTGATATGTGTGCTGTCTGTGGCATAGGTGATATTATGTTGAGCATTTTTAATTATATAGTGATGATGTTTAAGTTTTTTCTCGTGCTCATCTCAGCACTTAACAGTGACACTTTTGCAAGGCGCTAGGTTTGTAACTTCTATTTGCTTATATATGATTTTTGCATTCACATTTTAAATGAAATCATTCAAGGTGTATAACACTCTATGTATGGTATAACCCTTAAACCTTAATGATTTGAGCTATAAGGACATGCTGCCTCCTATTCATGCTTTTCATGCAAGCATATCTCCAAACCTTTCTTTTATGATTAATATTTATTGGTGCTAATTATCCACCATATATATTTCTTTCATAAAATTGCTAGCCAATTGTCCCCATATTTGTACATTAACTCTAGTGAAGTGAAACATTAACTTGGGCAATTCATAGCCTGTCCAATCAACACCCGGAGTATTTTTCCTCAGATACTTGCAGAGGGGTACAGAGTGGGCATTCTGTAGCATGCAGTCGGTATTCTCCTTCTCTTTCGCGCCTAAAGGCAAGCTGCCCAGGCTGTTGCAGAGGTCCTCTACCAATACGGAGAGTAAGCTGGACAGTAGATGAATAATGCAAAAACTTTGATTATCTGCGGTAGGAACTCTCCTAGGTCTCTAGCTCAAGATGTCAAGCAAGTCCTAGGACTTGACCGGGAAAACAAAAACTTTCAATATCTAGGAGACATTCTGAGTTTGAGGTCATCAAGGAAAGATGTGGCCTCTTTGATCTGAACCAAAATTTGCAATAATCTGAGCAGATGGAAAGATAAATCTCTCTTTGGCTGGCAAAGGAATTATTGCCCAATTGATCCACTGTTTTTTATGTTCAAATTCCATAACCATGGCTTCATATAAACAGTTTTTTCAACATTAAACTTTTCACAATTTCCAACTATGTTGGACGTTCAGTTCTGCTTGGTTCCTGTTAGTCTAAAGATCTGAATATTTCTCCTAATCACCTTTCGAATCATGACTCCCAAGGTGCTCAATGTACACAACATATCTTAGTCATTCTATGAACATGAACATGTGGCTCAAGCATGGCGTGCATACATATTTGTCATATGCATTTTTGAAATGTGGACTGCAATGGACGTCTAAAACTGTCATTAAATCTGAATTGAAAACTTACACAATCAATTCTGAATTTTAATGAATTTAATACCGTTCAACCAGGAGACCTACAACTAATGTATGTAAAGATCACAATTTCCAGCTATCAAACTATGCATAAACATTGGAACATAAACAACATTAAAAGTAATAAAAGAAAATTTGCAGGAATGTAAAAGTAGTGTGCAAGGAATTTAAATGTAGTGATAAACAAGAAAAAAAACAAGGGAAGGACATAATCCTTTCATTTTATAGTGATAAGCAAGCAAACAAACATCATATCACTCAAAATGCCATGATTTGTGATCATCAACAAGGGTAAAAATAAAAATAAAAAATTGAGATGTGATTGCAAAAAGGCCATGCAGAAGTAGAAACAATACAACTTCATATAATCAAAATCCATACTAACCATCTCATCAAACGTCCATTCCCACACCTAGAGACCAATTCCCTTACCCATCTCTGTTTGACGAACCCAGCCCCATCCCGTTGACCCATTCCCATACCATCCCATCCTTGCCAAAGCCAACTTGCCCCAACCCCTTGCAAAAACCCAGGACACCGAGAACCCCAGCCCTAACCTAAAAATAAAAATCCTAAAACCCTGCTCTAGAAAAACCCTGAACGGTGGTGATTTGCGCCAAATTCCAACATTCCCACAACTATTGCACTTTCCTCTTCCATTTCACAGTTCTCCAGTTCTATTATCATTTTCTTATTTTCTACTCCAACCTCCAACCGAATTATGCCCCCAAAATCCCTGTAACACCATCCATTCCTCTGATCCAAACCACCCATCTTCAAAAAACGGAAGAAACACATCTCACAGCTTCAGCAATCCTCCCTCTCTTCTTCTTCTCAACCTTGGTTTTGAGCGGGGAATCTGCCATTGGTGTGAACTCGGGTGAGAGGGGAATCTGCCATTGGTGTGAACTCGGGTACACTCTCTTCCCACAAGCTCTCTCCTTCTATTGCGGTTGTGGATTTGTGGGCGAGAGACAATGTGTCGAGATACGCTGTGAAAGGTGGTGTTGATATCAGGTGCGTTTGGATGGATGGTCCATCCCACTCCTCATTCTCGTTAAGCAGTAGCCATCGATCATGGTGGGCCACATACTGCGAAATCTGATTGGAGAAGAAGGTGCAGCAGTTCCAGCGCCAAGAGTCGGACAGACGATGAGATCCGGCGAGACTGCTGCCATCTCCAGTTGCTGAGGAGATCAATTCTGTGATCTTGAGGTGGGCCCAATAGGAGCATTCATTTTTTTTTTACAAGTCCAGATCTGAGTGGAGACCGAGATCAGTTTCAGTTTTCAGGATCAGAAAAAGGGTCCTGGCCTGTGAAGAAAGACTCTGCGTTTTGCAGAGAAGATCGGATTTGTTCTACAGGTGGGCCACTGTTGCAGATCAGTGGCACAGTGGAAGTGCGATTGACGCTGGAGATTGCAAGATAAGAAGGTCCTGCGGCCATCGTCCCTGTTGCTTAGAAATCAAAACCAGCTTCTGGTTCTGGGAAAACAAAGGAAAGAAAACAAAGTCTCTTATGGCATTTTGTGAAGATGGAGAAAAAGGGGTTGTGTTTTTTTGTGAAGACAGAGAAAAGGCATGACCTTTTGTGAAGACAAAGAGAAAACGCATGGCCCAATTCCATGATACTGTCTGTCATACCCTAACCCCAAACACAGGAGAGAAAATAAAAATAAACAAAAATAAAAACGAGAAGAAAATAGAAGAAGAAGCAGAAGGAAGAATTAAGAGCACAAGGCATACCTCAGCACTGACAATAGATCTGCAGGTCGAGAGGGGCTAGAGGTGATATAGGGAAGATGGTTGAATCTGAGAGAGAGGTTTTGAGAGAGAAGGGTGGACTGATCATAATAAACGTATGAAAAATTATGAAAAATTGGGAATGATTTCATTTCGTCGCCCAATTCGGATCAAAATAAACCGCCAAACCAATCCGGCCATTTCCTAAATTTTATGGATTCCGTGACGAAATAATTTCGTCGTAGATTATTTCCGGTAATTCTGTGACAATATATTTTTAATAAGTGGTGCCAATGATTTACCAACAAAATAACAAGTCACCCAATAACAAGTTTCGTCGGAAAAAATTTCCCTCCTCCTGGCACCAACTCCATTTTCTGGCACCAAACTTTTCGCGACAATAGTTAGCAACCATTGAAAATTATCATCGCTAAATAATCCACATTTTTTTTAAGGCGATGACATGAATATTGCATCCCGAAAAACAACATTTAGTGATAAAATTTCAAAACATCGCCGAATTTTTGTTGTAGTGAGTACGGCCACACCCAAAAAAATAATTTCCCCTCCATGACTCTGCCACATCCGCAACCTTCTTTGGATGGCATTATGTGACACCACATCTACTAATGAATGATTTCAAACACATGTTACGACCTCACAATAAAGAAAAAGAAGGTTTACTGATTCCTCCTCTTTGCTGCACATCACACACATATCTGAGATGGTGGTGGACATCAACCCTCTGCTTCTCAAATTGTCCACTGTGGAGATCTTTGCCCCTATAGCTAGCCAACAAAAAGCCTCCACTCGAGGAGGAGCTAAGCCTAACCAAACAAGAGAAGAAGAGACTTTAGAGGTTTGACTAGCTTCTAGAGCCAAGTGAAAAAGCTTTCGTTAAAAATTCTCTAGAAATGGAGGGTTTCCAAATCGGAGAATCCCTGCATAAGAAAACGTTAGAAAGAAAGCTTAACAACTCCGCATATTGGATCTCCTTAGACTTACACAGACTCCTCCTGAAAGATAAATCCCACAAGGTACACCCCTCCTCCCCCTAAAAGCACTCACAAACTGCAGATGCCTTATTGGACACCACCCTATTCACCAAGTTTATGATCAGCTAACTGACCATTTCAGCTATGTGCTTTTCATAAATTCTAAGGATAATACTAAACTTTGACTGAGTTGACTGTGGAATTCTATGATACCTAGATACTCCAAATGCCCTATGATATCGGTACCGATACGATACGATACAGATATGGATACCGGATACGGTAAGATACAGCTTGAATCTGACCCCCAATTTTAGGATACGGCTATGCAATATTTTTTACACAAAATTACAACAGATTTTGTCCATTTTGACTAATTTACTCCTAAATGAGCCCTCTCTCAGTTTGATCAAAAGGAGAGCAAAAGAAAAAGGAGAAGAAGATGAGGAGAAGGTAGCAGCGAGGATGTAGATAAATAAACTAACAAAGGCTACTGCTTTTGTTTTGACAGGTTGCTTCTTCAATTAGGTGGTAGACCACCAAGTTACTTCATGCTATTGTTGCTACTTTGAGCTTCTAACTGCTATGTACGCCTCCTCTTCTTCTTCTTTTTTGTTCGATGATGCCCCAGAGATGCAAAATGGGCAAAAGAACCCGTTACATTTTATTAATGACAGCGGTCTCGCTGGGCTTTTTTTTTTCTTCTTTTTATTTTAATGTTGAGCTACTGAGCCAATCAAGACACTTGGCCCACTTTTTTTATTTTTCTTTTCTTTTATTTTCTTCTATATCAAGACACTGTTAGGCCATCTCATTGAAAATCTGATCTACACAGTGGACCTCATAATATTTGAGTACTACGATAAGTATTTATATATATATATTTTTTGAAATGCCGTACCCCTATCCGTATTCTAAAATTTTCAAGTTGACATATTGTAACACTCCGACCCAGCTTGACCTCGTTTAGCGACTAATTGAATGTTGCTTTAGTTGTAAATTGTGTTTTGCTTTTGTTTTGATTTCGTTGCGGGTCATGGATAGGTATTTTTTGATTTCGTTGCGTAATTTTAGCTTTTCTACGACATGGTCATTTTTGTATCATCTTGGTGTCAACGCATGTCTTTCGTTGAGTTCGTTAACTTTTGTAACTACGTCGTTTGTAACCGATGTCGTTTGATTCCGTTGGACTCGGATTTGACTCGAATTGTAATTTGCCTTAACCTTGGACTTGTTTGTAATTTGATCTTTAATCTTATCCAATATAAGAGCTTAGCACCGACTCAACTCCCTCACTTTCTTCTCTTCTCTCACGTTGCTCATGTTGGAGTCTTCTTCCCTCTTCCTCTCGATTTTCCTCCTTCTCGATCAAGCCATGAAAGAGGCTTCATAGTCTTGAGTCTTGATTTCTAGTGAGCTAAGGTAAGTCTTGAATGGGTTCTCTTCTTTTTCTCCTTCCTTATTGGGTGCATGTGTCTCATGTTTCTTTCTTTCTTCCTTTCTCTTCATGCATGGGAGAGTAGGTTTGTGTTTGGACTAGTTGTAGACGTGAATTCAGCCCAAGGACAACAATTGGAGTGTTAGAACTCAATTGAGGCAAATATAAGCATAATCTGTATGAACCCATGTTCGTATTTGCTTGATTTTTGTTAATTCACATGAGTTTATAGGGAAAACATGTTTACAGCCCAATTTGATATCATTCTCTCTTTCTCTGTTGAGATTGTGCTCCTATTCTATTATTACAGGTTTTCTGTATTTGATTCAGAATTCGACCCAGCGCATGCACAGTTAAGCCGTGAAATGTGTTACGGCTAAGCCGTAAAATACGCTACGGCCAAGCCGTAACCCACCCATGAACCCAGCCGTAGATCAATAGAGGGTGACACCTAAAATTAACTGAGAGTATGCAATTCTGCGACTCCTCTACGGCTCAGCCACGGCTAAGCCGTGCAGTCTTCTATGGCTAAGCCGTAAGAAGCTTACGGTTAACTGAGCTGGCTGACATGAACAGTAAGAAAGATAGGAAAAGAAGGAGACCTGTAGGACCTTTAAAGTAGAAGGTAGGCAACTTCGACTTGCCCAATGGAGCATGATTAGATGCGTAAATGATCTCGAGGGCTGCGAATCATTCATGTACATTATCCAGTTGTTAAACACCTCCCCATGGGTATTGGTTTAAGGGACTTCGGTGCACCAACTGACACAATGCAATACTAGACAACGATGCAGCGGATAACTTAAAACTACATCATCATGCACGGTTAGAAATACTGGATAATTAGATTAGAGTTGGCTAATAAAGGAAGGTTATTCGATATGGTACGATTTGCTTGCATAACATGTTGTATTTCGATCATTGATCTCCACTCTTTAGCAAGATCATTGCATGTAACGTTAAAAATCGTACTGTGTTTCACCTTGAGTATCTATGCATGTATGTTATCAAGCTTGCACGTATAAGACACGTTCTCGGATATGCACGCAGGATATGCTTGTCACGATCTATTCAGGGTTTTCGTGATTGACTCTGTATGGTCAAGCACTACTTAGCCTCAGCCTTAGGATCCCGACAAGGTGAATTTGGTGTAGTTTTCATGGTCCTGCTGCAGTAAAGAAACGTCTTGGGGAATCCGGACCCTAGGAATCCGAGACCCATTCGTATCGTGGCCTGGACAGTGGTGTTCTCTGCACGGATATAAGATCCCTCTTTTGGGAGCATATGGCAATGTAATCACCAACTAGTTATGTACACAGCATGTATACATTGATTCACATGGCATGTTTCTTTCTTGCACGACAGCTTAGTATACAAATGTGACCTGTTATGATTTACATGATGTTCTTTATTCTCTTAGACACAGTATGTGTTACTTGTTATGGCTTATACTTTGCTGAATCGTTGTATTCACGAGTTGTCTTTGGTGTTGCAGGCTCAGATACCCCTACCGACCCCTCGTCGGTCGGCCAGACTCCTTGTGAGGCCCCCGAGGTCCCATCAGGCCTAGAGGAGTGGATGTCATCACTCCACCGGAGAGCGCCCTGAACATTCATTGCATAGGAGTCTTCTTTTTTTTTTTTTTTTTTTGAGATTTGTCACGCTTGAATCCATCATGATTTGTACATGTTTATTTTGTTCATTTTGTAAAACCTTCATCTCTATATGTCAGTTCTGTTTTCGTATTCTCTTCTTGCATTGTTTAGTGTAATGTTTTGATATCTACAGCTTCCGCGTACATGTTTGGCACGTGTGAACCTTCCCTTGTGCGTGTGCATTTAGACCAGGTCTACAAGTACAAGCACGGGAGTACGTATGTCATCGGTTTGGCTTTTGCTAACCTTCGAACTCCTGGGCTCGGGTTGTGACACGTATCGAACCCTCATTCCATGTGTCCGTATTCGTACCCGTGTCTGTATCTGGGCATCATAGGTGGAATTTAAATTCAACCAATGAGTTTTATTAGCGACAATAATCTGTCGGAAGAACTCTAGTACTTATGTCACTGATTTCAAATTACACCATACTTGGCATACCAAGGTCATGGAGTTTGTCTTTTGGACTAGCTGAAAGTTAAAAGAGGCCAAGGCAATCTCTCAATAAAAATGCATGGGAATAACAACCAATTTCATCATCTTGCAAATTGCTGGCTTCTTGACATACCACTCCATTGCTCCTTTCTTGGAATGTAGCACTTCCCACAATCATTTGGTGTTAATTTGATGGCCACTGAAGAACTGTTGTAAATTTGTGAAGCAGGATATATCTCACTTATGTTCACCAACATTCAATGCAAATCTCACTCATGTAGCCGACCCCAACATAGTTGGTATAATGTTTTCAATTTATCCATGTTTTGTGTTTATAAGTTTTAAATTCAGTCAAGTTTTGTGACCATAATGTTAAAATGCTGAATTGGTTTTAGTTATGTTGCAAGCTTTGAACAAGTAGAATTAAAGGATCTAACTTGTCTGATTGGATGCAAAATTAGTTATGATTGAGAGAGTAGGCACTTGCCAAGTGGTGGACCTTTTTTCATCCCCGAACCATAAAGTGGGCCTAAATTATGTAAAGCTGATCAGTAATCTGTAATTGGCATATATGTCTATAGCATTTGAATGGAATGCCTAATTTTTTCAGCCAACTAATGTTTATGGTGATATATATATATTTTTTTTCAAGAAAGGGCATTTAGATTGGACATCTTCTACATTACAATTGATTGTATCTACACTTAATAAACATTTATGCAGAGCTTCCATTTCAAGTGAGTGCAAATGCTCAAAGAAAGTTCAAGATACAAGTACCAAGAAACAAGGCAGCAAGCAAATGTTTAAAATAGATGAACAATCTATAGTAATTGTAATTCTATAACCATCTACTCCAATTTTTCTCAACACAATATATTAATCAGAGTTGCACCTTACGCAACTTACAAGGAATTTATAGCCAAGTTAATCATATCAGCAGCCCTCTAATTTCATTAAATGGAACTATAGGCCATAGCTTGAAGTTAATTGACATGGCTTGTCAAAGTATGATGGGAATGAATGGCATAGCTCTGCCCTAAGTTGAGTAAATAGGTCATTGACTCAATTAGAAAACTCGTTTCCTTGTTTCTACAGAAAGAGAAAAATAGTCAATAATCGGTAAATGTTTGGTCCCCTTGTTAGTTCCATCAAATATCTCAATAAGCAACACAATTGGATTATGTAGATTTGCTCAGAGTTATATCATATAGAAACTCAGCTTAAAGATACGGATTTTTCACTTTTCAGCCCCAGAGAGAAGACAAATTTCAAGATGCTTACGTTTTAATAAGGAACTACAGTACAAAAGCGAGAGATATGTGTACCGTGAGAAACATATCTAGCATGTGGGATCTAGACAAAAAGAATCACAACGTAAAACAATAATAAAGAAAGACCTTACACTGATTGATAAGATGTATCAATAGCTATGAACTGATGTTTATTGTTGATTTCATACAAGGGTAGCAAAAAATGTACTAGTTAAGGCAGCTGACAAATTAAAAGATCCAATTAGGCTAAAGCATGGAAGATGCACAAAAGGATTCAAGGAACAGCTTTATACCAATTGAACTTTGCATAAACATATCGAGATGAATTTCACAGAAAATGAGCATGCAGAACTTCTTTGCGCAACATTATGACTTCAACTTTCCAAACTCTGCACATTACCTTCAACCAATGTCTGTCAAAATAACTATAATAATAACCATAGTAGCAATATGCAAATAGGAAAAAAAATGACATTAGGTGGAGCATTTGTTGAGAATATGAATTATGTGCATGATCCAATCATAAACCCATATGAAGCAGAGAGTGAGGATAAAAATAAGAAAGGTTAACAGCAGATGAAAGAACGTCATATAAATAAAATTAACTCACTAAATCATCTTCCCTAACTTGAATGACTGTTTGCAAATGGACATAAATACTTAAATTCACTTAAACAAAGAAAAAAAATAAAGCTGTCAGTGATTTGGAAACATGCCCAAAACATTGACAGACTGCTTCAAAATTCTTTCTCCAAATGATGAGATCTGTATTTGGCTAGGCCTTATCACTGCAAGGGGGTGCAATCCATACTGGGGGTGAGAAGGTAGGATGAAATCTGTCTCGGAAGAGTGGTTGGATGGTCTTATCCTCCATGTTGAAGACACCCAAATCTACACATCCAATTGGTGATTCAAATAAATAAGCTTCCATATAATCGTCCGTGAAATATATGTGATTTCCTTTGAATCCTGGAAATTGACTGGCCATGACAAGCATGGAGGAATTCTGACCCAGGAAAATTGTCCGGTCACCTAAGCTTTCCACCTGCACAGGATCCTTCTTATATTCTCCATTTTCCTCTAATCCTAACTCATAAACCTTAAAGCCCAACGTTCTGCGAACATCATATGGGTTCACTGTAAGATCTTCAATATCAAGAGAATCCCTCACAATAATGAAAAGGCTCGAACTTGCAGAATCTCCTACCAAATAAGTTCGAACATAGATATCGACCCCTATTGTGTCGAGTCCCGTTAGATTTTGTACGTATGGAGTGGGGGTATTGATGTGGAGAATTCCGATGCCTCCATCACAAGTGATGGCGTAGAACTGCCCCTTGTGATATATAACATCAGTATACACAGTAAATTCTGCTTTTACACTGGTCCAGACTTTGTCATCTATTCTGCAGAAGGCCAAAACCATCAAATCGTGAATGACCGCGACCACTTGTCCATCGTCGGACATGGCAGACTTATGTATCTTCGTGTCTCTTAGAAGTGGATCGCCTAGGCGATTAATAGGAGGGTATTGGCGTGGAAGGGTGGAGTGGTGGGGGAGTTACAGCAGGGTTCTGCGCCAGGGATGGAAGAGACACATCTCTAGATTCTCATTATTGTCTATGAGCATCAACCACCCACGGGCATCACCACTGTTGAAAGATCCGCAGCAGCGTTTGCCATGGATTTCTGGAAACTTGATGGGCTCGGAGATGGTGCTCTCGGCGAGGCTAAAAAAACTTCGGTATTCGTCTTGGTGTTGGTCTTCTGCGGTGGGATTGGAAAGCATCATCAGCCAGGGCAGGTGAGGGCTAGGGCCAAGGCGAATCCTTGTATTCCACCTAAAAACAGTTAGCCACGATTTGCATACGGCTCCCATACGGATACAGTCACGCAGGCTACACTTATTGAAAATCAAATACAAGACATCTTCTTCTTGGACAAGCCCCTCCAACCCCCTCATCAACCGCTTATTCATTATTGAAATCAATTTCGAGACGACAAGAGAAGAGATGGAAGAAAGAAAGTATTAGAAAAGGAGGAGGGGAGGAGAAAGGGATATATAATACCGAAAGAGAAGAAATCCGACGACGATGAGCAGAGGTAGAGATGAAAACAGTCTCCTGCCTTAACGATCTTTATTCGTCCTGCCAGCAAGCCTCCCTCGGTATCAAATATCAATGGCGGAGTCCTTTCTCTTTTGGTATGGGTTAAGACTTCTCATTGGGTCCTGGGTCCTGTCAAGGATAGAAACTGAACTAGGAAACTCCAGTCGCACAGGTTATTTTGGTTTCACCCGTGTCCCACCTCATGTAAAACTCGTTTGTTCGTGGCCACAAATTCAATTTATTTGAATAGGTGCACAGTCAATTTGAATAGGTCACAGTGAATTCAATAGTCTAATAAATTTAAATTTGATCTAAATTTGAGGCTTGACTATCAAGGAAATCCTGCGTATTGTAAGATTTGAATTCGATGATAGCTAAGCCCCAACTAGACTTCTCACAAAACAGTAGTAAAACTTATTTTCATAGGATTACTTTCCTGAAGTAATTCTTTCTATTTTTCTATTTGACCCAGCTAGGCACAATATGACCTTTCAATTCAACTCAAGCCTTTTGTTTTTCACCTCTGGTACATGCTCATGAATTCACACTGGCCTCATTGTAGCAGTACAGCTCGATCCCACAACTACCAAAAGCAAACCGGGGCCTTCAGTCGACTATGATATGTCTCTTGTTGTATCTGCTTTTCCACAATTTGAATCTCTAAATTTTTATAATTGGAATGCTGATAAAGAGTATTGTATTTGAGAAATTTCATAAATTGAATTTAGCCAACAGCATGCTGCAAATTTTAACTTCCAATAAAAAAAGATCTTAAGATTTCAAGCATCCACAACAAGGCCGATCTGATGAGAGGTAAGCTGCAGCTTAGCACGAGTCCCCTTTAACAGGTTTGGCTTATCTTCTTTCATGCATAAAATAAAAACAAAATTTTAAAAAGCCCTTTTTTTGCCCCATCAGTGGCCCTTAAAAAAGAACATTTAACCACTCTAAATATGGGCCCCATCAAATCAACACAAACATTTGGTTGGTGGCATTATGTCAATTCCCAAGATTCAGCAACAAGCCCTTCTTTTTTCTTTTTTTTTTTCCTCTTTATGGCACAACACCCATTCAGGATGGGTCTCACCAAACGGCCTGGATCATTGAAGACACCCCTATTGCCTTATTCCTGCACAAGCATAACTGAGACAGGAAGTTGGCAAGCCAAAGCCAGGGCCTACTCGTCCTACTCAGAGGCCAATATGCAGAAAAAGACATACAATTTGGGCACAATAGATGAGTAGAGTGGACTTGGGCATCGGCCCCACAAATAAGGCACAAATCATTACCTAGAACAGCCCAACAAGTTCAAACGTCCAAATGCACTCAGTCCTATCATTTAGACACCATTGTGCTGGTGGCCTGAATAGAGACCCAATAGCTGAATTGGCAGGCTTGTTGTTGCTTTCTTTCTTTTAGTTTAATGATCCAGCCACCAATATTCAGCTGGATCTCCAGTTGGGTGAATTCAGCAAGTACAAAAATGCATTTACACATACGTAATATAGAATGATAAATACTCGTGATGCTCGGTATTGAACTGCTATAAAAAAGCACCACCACACAGTAAGATGTCTTCTCTAGTGTTCTTTAAAGATACATAATAACTTACAAAATTTACACTTCACACATAGATCAGACAAACCAGTGCATCAAGCTTTGCAAAAGACAGCAATTTCAGAATTTAAAAAGAAAAAAGAAGAAAAAAAAAGAAAAAAAACGCGACACTGAGCCTTTCCTCTTAAGATTAACTCACAGTCATAGTCATGAGTGAACAGCAATATCCACATTTCTTGACTGTGTCACCTTAAGAGAAAGTGATTTGGTGCTCTCCCTCACTGGCTTGGATGGAACTTTATCTTTAAAACTAGCATTTTCATTCCTGTTATCACCTTTGTAAGTACCAGTGCTGTGACGATTCACCTGACTACTGGCTCTACCATTCTCTCCTTGAGGTGGATTCATTGCATCATTCAAACTCTTCCTACGACCCAACTTAGGTGATTTTGCCCTTGTTGGGGGTACCTGTTGCCATAAGAAAATACGAGATCAATCAGTTCAGACATTATAATGAACCTCATTCTTTTGTAATATATCTCCATTTCTCTTAACAAATGTACTTCCAAAAAGTGGCCAAAGTTGAAGAAATAATGAATATCCATAAATGACTATCAAATATTTTCCCCTTTAATGGAAAATGAATTATAACGTTTAAGTTAGAATTCCAAGCAATTTAGTTCCATGCAAAAACAATCTGGCCCTTAGTTTCATTAATCAGAAGATGAATTGCCTATTAAACATGACTGACTGAGTAGTTCTACAGCTTCAGAGAAATACCAAAAAAGCTGAGGAGCTTCTACTCTTTGAAAGCTGTTGGACAGGTATGGATATAAGAGAGTGAATGCAGTAGACTAGTGATTGCCGGGCTACAAGCATGATATTTCCGATTTACTTCCCTAGTGAATTTTTAATGTATCAACCTAATATTTGAGGACATAAATATATAGATAGTTTTCAATAGGGGTAACAGTCAGAGAATCAATACCTTGCCCAGAAACATCTCCCTCCCACGATCTTCCTTTCAGTTTTATCTTTCATTTAAAAAGCACTGTTGAGGCTGTTATCCGGTGGCATGTTGGGTCACACACCAACACTTCTTTCCAAAAGAATGTAGATAAAGTTTCCTAATTGGGTGTCTATGATTTTCCTATCAATTACATAGGAAAGCGGATGATGTAGTGGTTGGAAAATGTTAAAATGGAGAAGAAAGAGCACAGAGGTGGTAGGATTCACTTGTAGGAGGGTGGATGGGCACATATATATATATATATATATATAACACACATATATATATGGGAAAACCTCTCCTGAGCACCAGTGCTCACGATAAAGTGAGCATCGGGTGTCAAAACACTAGTAGGGCCCAACTTATGATCCATTCAAGTAGACCACAACACAATTACCCCGTGATAGTCACCGATACCAAGTTTGGCACCCATCCAAATGAATTAGACCGTTGGATTGAATTGCACTCATTTTGGATGGTGAAACTTGTCGGCCATGGACACTCCTTTTCTGGAAGGTATTAATGTGCAAAAGGATAAAACGATTACACCTCATGACACCTTTTTGACCTTGTTAGGTCTAAAAATGATTCAGGAAGGTCGTGAGTTTGGTCCATTGGATGGACCAAGCGTGGGCCCCAAGGGCTCGAGCTTACGGAACTTCTTATATAAGCTCAAACTCAGGAGAACTTTTCCTATATATATGTATATGTGTGTATACATATGTATATCTATATATATATATATGGATAATCCTCGTACCCATCTGTTCGTTGCCATTTTTTCCATGAGAACTTTAGTTTAGGCCCATCTATTAACCAATCCAAACCTTGAAAAACACGAGGGACCTCATGATAGGCACACGAACCAAGTTTTGGTCATTTTCGAATTTACTAAACGTTAAATCGACTGTACACCAGTCCGAACGAAATGAATTTGTAGGCCATGGATGAAGGGATTAGGGACATGTGATTGGAGCCAAACTTAATATGTGGCGTGGTCTCACATGGATCTTTCCATCCCCCCTATCTCATCCCTTGGTGGGGCCCACAATGGGCCCCACCAAGAAGTGTGCCCGAAAAGTTCATAAGGATGTATGCATAGGAAGAGGATATATATATAGGACAATATTTATGTACATGTCCCTCACCATTTTTTTCGTGAGAACTCTAGGTAGGACCCACTGTATGGTCCATCTAAATGGACTACACGCATGACCCCATTGAATTGCATAAGTCCACCAATTTTCGGTTAGATCCGAGTTTACTGGACCATTGGATCGATTCTAGACCAATTCGAATGTAATGGATTTGTGGACCACAGATGAAGGCGTTAGGGACATGTGATTGAGGTCAAACTTGATATGTAGCGTGGTACTGCATGGATCTTTCCAAATATATATATATGTATATATATCACTTTGTAGCCAACCCCAACGTGGTTGGGATAAGGCTTTGATGATGATGATGATAATGATGATATGTATATATATATATATATATATATATCACTTCACCTCATAGATGGATGCCACCTTCCTGTATCTCATGGAAGATGAGGAGATTTGTTGGAACTTGAATACTGGCAATGAATTTAAATAAAGTGGGGTTCATCCTTTTTCTTCCAATTAGAAGCTTTTATTTGGTTTTTCTTTTAGAAAAATGCAGCTTTATTTTCAGAAATGCACATAAAGTTGCATTTTTTTCATTTCCACAGAGTTTGGAAACTCAAACCACCCAATCAACGTGTTCAAACATCTGCAACAATTAGGTTTAATACAAAACTTAAAGGCCTCAAAATACCTTTTTAAGTTCAGTTTTGGGAGGTGGCCCCTCATGGTAAAAACTGGGCATTGGTGTTGCTTTAAATGTCAGGCTCTTCCGAAACTGCTTTATGGCTGCCTCACGTTCTTCCTGGAAAGGCAAAATTATTTATACAAGTAAAGTAACCACCCACATTTGGCCAGACACTTCCTCCATGTAGCTCATCGGCAAATCAAATAGATAGGAGGCAGGGAAGAAAAATGAATTTCTCACAACCTACTAATGTAGATAGTGACATACCTTGGTCCGAGCTTCCCACTGGTTTTTCTCTGCCTCCAATGCTTGCTGTTTCACCTCCAATTTTGAATAAAACTGGAAGAGTAATGAGAGAGAGAGAGAGAGAGAGAGAGAGAGAGAGAGAGCTGTGAACTTCATTCCCACGTATACAAAACACAAAACCATATATACAAACTGATGCACCCTTGAAGCCAAAGCAGACCCAACCAGGTCCTGTTCAAGCCCATGAGGCACAAACCAGGCCAGCCAGGCCAGTTAATCCAGTAGAGAACCAAAAGAACAGGTCCCAGAATTATAGGGATTCAACAGAGCCCTTGAGGGGGTAGCCTCAGCTGTCCACCAGCAGATATAAAGTGGAGTCTTAGAAAGTACTAAGATTAGTTTTTATTTGCTTTTTGCACTTTGGGTGCACCTAAAATATTTTCTTTTGGATCAAGTTCTAAGAGAATTACAATCAAATACTTTTGTTGAAATGGGAGTTAAAGAGGGCCTTAACGAGAGTGTTTAATGTACTTCCTTCTTTTTTTTTTTTTTTTTGGTGGGGTTGGGGGGGTCTCCGATTGAAGAAAAATACATAGTTGGGACAAGGCTCTAATGATGATGAATAAAAATACAAGTTCCTGTTTGAGAAACTGTGCTTCTGCAGTTCAGTTCCAGTCCCATATTCGGCTAACCAAAATTCACAGCACTTCTGGTTTTGCCAGGGTTATATACTAATATTCCTATTCCACAAGCCTGTTTGACAGCAACAAACCCATCTTCTATAGTTGCTTTTTACTGGATCCTCTACTATGGATATTCTCCTTGTAATAAAATTTTACTTCTTGCTGATTAAAAAAAATTCCTCTCCAAGTTTCTGCCATTCTCCCTGCTGAAGCTCTTCAAAAGCAGACAACATAGAATATCATCTGATCTAGTAGATGCTCAGTTCCATGGTCCAAAGGATCTCCATTCAAGTTTGAGGTAACTCAGATAGACCCATATACCTCAAACGCATCCAATTTTGATGTTAAATTTCAGATGACTGAATCCCTACAGATCTAACCCACCTAGAGTACACTTTTTTTTCCCCTTCTGATTGTCAATAGAGGACTCTGTTTGGGGTTTATTTGGAGACCATGCTTGACCCTATGAAGAAAAGGGAACATGGAGTACACTCCCTAACCCCAACCCCACCCCCCCACCCCCCACGCCAACAACTCTCTTCTTCTTCCTCTTTTTTTTTTATCTATTTTAATCTGAAATTCCACAGATCTAAGTTACACAGAGTACACCTTGTTTCTTCTGATTTTTAATAGAGTACTCTGTCTGGGATTTCTATTATGGAATCTGCGTCTATTTGTGGATTTGATATAATGATCACTGAGAGAATAGATTTTTAGCATCTTTTTCCAACATCACAAACACCACATGAAGAAAAGGGTACCTCCTTTCGCTTTTCAGCACGCTCAGAAGATCTGAAAATAGGAGCAGATGCCATTGTTGTTCCAATCTTTAACGTTCGCACCGATGCTGCAGTTCTATAATAGCTAAGGAGAACTTGATATTGAGTATTATCCACATGAAAGAAAAAAAGGAATACAAAGTTCAGTTTAGGAGCACGAGTCCATAGAGGATACGAAGATGCAACAGAGGAAGTGTCTTCTTCATCAGGGTGTTTCTTATTATCCGGTTGGAGTGGCTTCCTTGAGTTCTGCTGCAATGGATGACAGATAGAAAGAACATCATTCATAGACCAACAAATAATGCATAGATCTGCATTCACTACATGGTTTCTCATATATTCTATAAACGTTAGCACCTTGTTTTTTCAATTTATGTGCTTCCAATGCTTATAAAATGTCATCCAGATGTCACTAATGGGCGGACCGATTCATGAAGCCAAAAGCCAAGTCTTTCTAGGAGTCTTCTCCCTTTAGGCCTATTTGGGTAATTCACTTGTAAAGTAAATTGAAAGGAAGCTTCAAATTAAGAGACATGAAAAGAAGAGGGCTCAAATAAAAAAGTCCCAAATTTCAAAATTCACCTTCTTGACTTTTTTGGATAAAAAGAAGAAGGTTTCTGTCATTTAGTGGAGTGCCAGAACAGCATTTTTGTTTTTGTTTTTTTTTTAAGAAGAGAGGTGATTTTTGAAATTTTGTAGTTTTTTATATGAACCCTCTTCTTTTTCTACCCCTTAAAGTGACCCTTCACTTCAATTCATCTTACAAGTGAATTACCCAAACAGGCCATAAAATACTAATTTCCAAAGGTATAGCTTCAATAATCTTCATGAAATTGAGCAAATAAAATATCTTGCAATCCTACATAGAGCTTCTGGATCAAAGTGCATGGAAATGCAGTAAGCCATAAAAGTACTCATCTCTCGAAAAATGCATTAGCAAATATTATATAAGATGTAAAATTTGGTGAGACTCCACTCGGAAGCACATGCATGGAACACTTACTGTGTCCAAATGGAACATCCATTATGCCCACCATGGGTAACTAAAAACACGTTGGATGGGAAAATTCTACAAATCGGGTATTAGGCCTTTGCTTGTTGAAAGTGAACCATTACTCATCCTGCTTTAAACCACCCATTTCCAACCAGAGATCAGACAAGATCGCAGGTCAGAGTAAGCATGAGATAAGGTCTCTTCATGACAAGGTTCATCTAATGAACAGTCTATATCACATAATTCTAGATTGTTGACACCAATTTTATTGGGTTTTTCTTGGGAACACAAATCACACAAAAAAGTCTGATTAATTTAGCTCTACATAATAATCAAGTGAATGAAATATGACAAAAAGAATGACTCAAGCTGTACTTAAATAAGCACAGAATAGGATATGTATTGCGTGTGATCACAAAATAAAAGACAGTATTCATTAGGTGTAATAAATTAAGCACAAAAAAGGATACATATTATGTGATCACGAAATAAAAGACTCTATTCACTAGGTGGTTATTGCAAACCCACTTCTTCAAGGTTTCTCCATTCTCATGTAGAATAAAAACCTTGGAACATAGCAACATCAAACAGGTATACTATATGCAACAGACGAGAAAAAATAAGTCGAGATTTTGAAACATATTACCTTATTTGGCTTGAGTTTTGAAGATGGCAATATTGCATTAGCAGTTTTGTTTATGCCACCAGCAGGGGCTTCAGTCCCAGAAAACCTAGATCCAGTAGAGGCTCGTTTCTCAGTTGCAAGCGAAAATGGCTGAGGAACAGTGTAATTGGAACGAACATTTCCAACATTTGTAGATCGTGATGCTAATTTCACCAGAGAGTTTAGCTTCTTGTGATTATTTGGCTTCTGAGCTTCACATTCCGATCCATTCTCCTCCATACCATTATCAAATTTTGATATCTTATCCAAATGTACATTTTGTCCCTTCTCACGATTTTCAGCCTGATAAAAATCAGCAATTCCACCTGAGTTCTCAGTAGTGCATTCCTTGACTTGATATTCCTTTGATTCAGTGTTATCTGATATAATTTGAGACCCTATGTCTCCTTTGATAGTTTCATCTGAGTCTATGAATTTATCATGTCCAGGACATATTTCATCTTGCGGATCATGGTTATCATGACCATTTGGGTAAATCACTAAACAATCTATCTGCTGATCAGTGCAAACATCAATGACTTCCCTTCCCATTTTTCTGTTAAGAAGCAAATACAAGTAATAAAGCTATGAGTAAACAAAGATGTAAATGATCAATTACCCACTAATAGAAAGAGAGGGGAAAAAACAATGCGATCGGACAGTGACAAATGGACAACAAGAAGGTTTTCACTAAATTCATGGATGTATTGTTCGAATGCATTAGAATTTGTCACTTCATGTACAAGATGCAACAGAAAATGGAAATAAGTGGCAAATCAAATCAAAATTTTCCTCTATAAGTTAAGCAATGGAAATAAAAAGGATGTATATGAATTAGGAGTCTCTTTAAAATATGTTTTCAAAGCAAGCAAAAAAAAAAGATGAATTATAGAAGAGAGATGCTCATTCCAGCTTATTTGAAGGAAGTGAACCAAAAAAAAAAAAAAAAAACTAAGTGAGAGTCACATGTTTCCCTCCTGATACACGGAAGATTAACAACAAAAGCATAAAAAAAATAGGAGAAAATCAATGCAAGTTTATAAAAAATGTAAATATATCAAGCAGCGTGCACGAAAATATCAAAGAAAAATAACAAAGTTCAAAGTAAAAGAAAATAAAATGCAGATAATCCAATTACATTTGGTCATACAAATGAGTAAAAAGGAGCAACTCTCTCTCTCTCTCTCTCTCTCTCTCTCTCTCTCTCTCTCTCTCTCTCTCTCTCTCTCTCTCTCTCTCTCTCTCTCTCTCTCTCTCTCTCTCCACTTAAATCTGACTCAATTTGGAAACGAGAGGTAGGAAAAAAGCCAACAATATCCAATTTTCATTCAACTTCGACAAAATAAAGGTAATGGAAGTAGAAATCACAAAATCTATGCCTTTTAACACAATTAAGGAAAAATAAAGGCCCCATGCAAACGAAATGCACTAGAATTTACTCAAATGAAAGCGAAGAACAAAGAAAATGAACACAAAATCAGCAATCACAATCAAAGCATCTCTAGTTTGCAGTCACCGTAAACTCAATTCTACTAGCTAGAAGAATCAAGAAACCATCAAATGCAATCGATCAAAAGCTGAAAAACCTCCAGATTTCGGAACTTAAACACTCAATCTACATTAAAAACTTCAAATAGATAGATTTCAAGCCAACAATCAGATCTAAATGCAAGAAACAGCCAAGAAACCCAAGGATCAACCGATTTCCAAAAAGAAAAACGAAATGAGAGCAAAAACCACTCGATCTGAAGCAAGATGGAGCAAATGCAAGCAAAAGAACACTCCTCCGGCCTCGATCAACAGCGACGACATCACATTCCAATCGATCCACACAGAAACCACCAGATCGCAGCAATGCAAGTCAAATCCGCAT
This sequence comes from Sextonia rubra, assembly GCA_037013555.1. Classification (NCBI taxonomy): domain Eukaryota; kingdom Viridiplantae; phylum Streptophyta; class Magnoliopsida; order Laurales; family Lauraceae; genus Sextonia; species Sextonia rubra. The sequence goes on from JASUAD010000009.1 coordinate 10,857,612, forward strand.
TCAATTCACTGAAAAATTCAAGCTACGGAAGGAAAAAAGAATGCAGGAGAAGAATCAAAGACCTTGCTCGATGATCGATCAGATCGAAGACGCATTAGCAGAGATTTCAAACAAGAGATCTAGAAAAATGTAAAGAAGAAAGAAAGCGGATCGGAAATCTCGTACGCTTTGTTGTCGTTGTTGTTCTTTTACCTGATCTACCTGTTGTGGTTTGTGCTGCTTCTCCTTTGCGCGCTCCAGAAGATCCAAATGGCACTATTTATTTCTGGCTCCTTCTACGTCCATATTTAACTTAACGCCGTCAAATGACGGCGTCTTTTCGAAAACCCTAGGTCGTTTTCACGTAAAGGGCGCAGGTACACGTCAGGAGCGCCATAAATTCTCACTCCCTCGAGGTGTCGGAGCACCGGAGTATATTAGGTGAGAAGGTGGCTTCCCAACTTGGTACAGATGGATGTGTTTTTATTTAAAGAACTATAATTTAAGTGAATGCTTAATCTTATCTTCATGTATTGTTCAATTTAATGATGTATGTAACCCATTTGAAGTGTTTGAAGATGTGTACGACAGGGCAGTGACCAAGATTAAAACCGTGGTTAGACAAGTAACCTTTCAGTGATTATGGGTCCCAATCAACAGTCAACCTTAAGTAATTGTATATTTGCACTAATTAGGATGAGTTAAACTTCTCATATTTTAAGAAGAGGTACATTATGCATCTTTGTTTGCAAATGATACGGATGGATTAATCTATAATACAAATACAAAAGTTGAAAGATGGTAAAAGGCTTTAAATCCAAAGAATTTAAATAAACAGCACAGAGGGTGAGTGAATCTATGATTTTAACTTTAGTGAATATATGCATGCAAATGTGATTGCCAAGAGAAATGAAGAAGTTTGATGATTAAAGTGGAGGGTTGCTTAAGTATAAATGAGAATGTTATGATGAATATATGGTAAAACATTTTTTTAACTACGTCACTAGCAAAAAAGTAGGTCACAAACTTTGGGTGGTGGATTAGAACTTGAACCGCCACTGTGAATCTTGCATACGTATGCTACTGGGGTAACATTGCATTGGCGATGTGTAGTAAAAATTATGACAACCTTTGTGTATAGATTTATGACTAAATAATGATCCAACATTATTTGGAAAAATAATACTAATAAAAATCCAACATTTTACATTCCACCATCTAAAGGTTAACTTTGACTCCCATAGGCTCCGAGTCACCCTCAATGGAGATTCCTTTCTTGGCAGACTTTAGTCTGTAGCAAATTTTTTTTAGCAATTTTGTTGGAACCAAAAAGCAAAGGGTAAGTGAAAGTAATGTTGGAATGTGTGGTCCACTTTACCATATGTCCATGTTTGGACCCCACCTCTGGAGTTCAAAAGCAATTAAAGATTCATCTTATTTTTTGTATTTGGAAGTCCTATTGGACTTGAAAATTAATAGTTGCCTCCTACCCAACTTATTAATAAGAGGGATAATCCTTATTAATTAAGGAGTTTCATAATGAGAAGGAAACTATCACAGAGATCTATAAATATATGGGTCTAGGGTAATTTACTTCACTTTAAGAGATTACTGATTGGCTCTCTCATCACTTGCATGCATCAAGGTGAAGTAGAGGCGAGTTGTGAGCCTCGCACGTGAATAACTTGTTCTTCTCTACACGATCAACATACGATGGAACCAGGTATGCGTGTAGTTTTATGCTGCATTATTCAGATCTAATCCGTTAAAGTCGATCATGTGATCATAATAAAATCTAATAAGTAACACATGCATAGAAATGGGGAGAAAAAGAAAAAAACAAAAACAAAAAGAAGAAGAAGAAGAAAAAGGGTTGTTTGATAATTAAATTTTTAAGATTATTTGGAGATCCTGCAACATTAATGCAAGATTGCCTTCACAAATTTGGTGCCTTTAATACACCCAATCTCATTTAAACATGGTTGCCTAGCTGGCCATCTTCACTAGTAGTCATCACATTATATTTTTGGCAATCAGATGTCAGATATAATCTCCACACCATCTCGGTTGCTTAAAGATATTGTTTGGTGGCCTTGTCATTAAATGATCCAATGGTAAGGAGAACTGTTGGGTGTGTTTTTTTAGCTCCTAGACCATGTATTCAACGGTCAACTACCTATTCTCCCACATACTCTGGTGAATTGAACCAACCCCTAACGTGGCCCTTCTTGATCCACCATTCGAAAATTTCTACTGTGAAGAGGATCAGTAGGACATTGTGAACTTTTGTAAATGGTTGCCTAACAACACACAATTAGACGTGCAGGGCTGGCAAACATGTTTGCCCCATCTACACCAGCTGAGCTGTCAAAGGGTCTTTCTGTGTGGAAGACTTAACACATTAGTGCCTCATCAGTTGTCCTTTCAACAATTGTACTAAAAGTCTTCCCTGGTAAAAGCCCTACATCAAGCGCATCTCGTCAGATTAGAAAAAAAAAAAAAAAGTAAAGTGCCAAGGTAGAAAATTTCTAATTTTTTTTATAAGACAAAGCATGATATTATTACCCATAATAGTAGTGTTCCCCTAAAGAAATGCTTAACTTGAGAGTTATAGGATTCAAGGCCGCGCACTTTTTAAATGCATCATGTTAAATTAAAATGGAATTTAACTTTTAAGCTAAGCAAAGATCAAAACTTTGGTGTTTTCAATATATAGCAATAGAAAGAGTTCCTACTTAATAACATTGAACACGCTTTTTTGTGAGACATTTGTGTAATGCGTGGCATTACTCTTGTATTCCTCCGAGGATGTGCTTTGCAGGTAAACGTGTTCAATTTTACGAAGTCATGGCAGCCCATTACATACTGTGGCCCAAGAATTGATCTTCTTTTTTCATCTTCAGGATAACTTTAAATGAAGTTTTGAGCAGGGGGCTCAACTCAATCCACCACCTAACCAACTCCTCTATCCCCGGTGGACCTCACCTGCATTACCACGCTCGTAGAAGACCACGTTATTTCCAGAAGTAGGTTAGGTTAGAGACGATGACATGAAGATTCCGTGGGGTTCGTGGAGTAGACGTAAAACGAGTGAAAAACAGAAACCATTAATGGTGGGCCCCACCCTCACCCTCACCCTCCATCCTTCCACTCCAAGTGATTCGACGTGGGCTCCATCTCTTCCTCGCATTCTTAATTACACTGGATTGATTTGATGCTTGTCTCAACCTAATTCACATTCCCAAATCCACTCCTGAGTCATGTCTGATCATTTGTATATTCATCTTTTATGCATTTTATATACTCTAGAGGATCATTAGCAGTATCATGAATGACATAAGGTGGCCTGTAACATCTATTCTTATTTCTATTTTTTTAATTTCTCTTCTTCTGAATTGCAGGCTGGTTATTTTATTGAATTTAGAATATTCTTGTATACAAGCTGACCTTTTGTTCTAAGATCATGTTAACACATGTCTTTTCCAAGGGAAGAGTTTATCCAGGGGAAGAGTTTAGGACACTCCAAATGGGATGCTATGTGTCATGGCCCACTTTCAAAACTAATCCTTCAATTTCCAATCTAAACTTGATGTTTATACATTTTGTTTACTTCTAAAGGTGGTATCACAACTTAAGGTGACATGTTACATCTATTTACTATTTTTCAAGGTTGTTTCTTTTCAATTGCCTGCCACTGAAAGACTCACACTAGATAAGGATGTAATAGAATCACCTGCAGTGAATTATGATCTGAACCCAACACAAATTTTTGTGTTTGGGGTGGATCCATCATCAACTACAAATGCAATATTTGATTTTGGATCTAAATTCAAAACAAGAACAATATCTCAAAATTCATGTTATAGGTATGACGAAAAGTTTTATCCAGGTTATTGATCCAATGCAACCCCCCTTCCTTTACCCATAAAGGCGGACTTACATATATCTACGTGGGGGCAAACGCACCTATTGGACTTTGGTCTCCTTCTAAAACTGTAGTGAAAATTTTAATTTTTCTTCAAAATTTACATAAAATTTTTACTTTCACCCTCAAAACCCACATAAAAATTTGATTTTTTTTTTCAAAATACAATTGCTTGTGTGGGTCTGCACCCCTCAAACGAAAAATCTGGGCCCGCCACGCTTGGGATCCACAGTAAACTAGCTTTAAAATAAATATTTTTACTATATAAGCAAGGCCCTTGAAATGGCATTATAAGTCAAGCTTTGTGCAATATGATCCAAGGCTTTAGACTATTAAAATATATTTTTTATATTACACTGCCATTGTTGGTTTTGCATCTATAATCTCCAATTGAAACATATGGATCTGAATTTGAATTTGAGAATCTTTTGGATCTAAATAGACTAGATTAGAATCCAAAACCGCCCAAATAAAGTTCCAAATTTCTCTAACAGCAAATAGAAAGGATCATACCTCTTTTTGGATCAGACACTTATACATTGAGATGGTAGGATGCCACTTAGCTTTCATAGATAAGCAAGTAATTAATGCTATAATTAGTGGCTAACACTTTTATGCTCGTTGAAGTGGAAGGCCCATCATACCAACTACCTTGGCTTCTAACTTCAGGTGCTTTATTGCACTCTTACCGTTGATGCATACATTCGTTTATAATTTTAAATTTATAACTTGATTTGGGTACCATTTCACATGTAGAGGTTAATACTTAACATACTCCGAAACCCTAGATATCACTTGTGCAAATTTGATCATAGCAGAAAAAGACTGAACAAATTCTAATCTATTCACATTTTGGGTGCCTCTTTTAATTTTTAGTACATGATTCCGTTGCTAATGCTTGTAATGACTTTCCATTTTCCATGAGCTTGAATTCAACTGTTTCTCACGGTGGATAAGTCCCCATGAGTAAAAGCCAGAGATATGGATATGATCAGAGTCATACTGGAATCAGGAAAGGCTGTTAGGAACTAAAGAGACAACAAGTCAAAGCTGTACTTTATTAAACTAATTCCCATCATAAGAAAGTTCTAAAAAAGTTGGTTCAAAGTGAATGCCATCTCCCCACATTAATAATGAGATCATGCTCCCACTCTCTAAAATTCTTGTGGTTGGTCTACCGATCCCAAATCGAAATGTCCTCTTCACATGAATAGGAGGGAACATACTTTCACTTTTAGGAGTTCGATCAAGCTAAATGGACCATATTTAAAAAAAAATAAATCTTTTTTTCATTTTAGTGTATGATGAATTCACTAGTTAATAGAAAGCAAAATGGGCCTGCTTTATGGTTAATTAGTCTAACTACGCATGTAAAACAACTTTGGTCCTGAGAATTGGAACAACTCTAGTTTTTCTGTGGCCTGCATCAATGTCAGTTTACCCAACTTTGGCCAAAGATAGGGTGAAAAACCAACCAACCTCTAACGTGACCCTCATCTAGCTCTTTACCTTGCTCTCAAATTACACATAGGTCAATTCTAGCTCATGAGATCCTAATGAACAATTAAAGAGGGCAAACATGGATTGACCCTTCTAGCTAGGTATCTAGCTATTTGGGAAGTCTTTAAGTGTTGAATAAAGTTGAGTTTAAACCTGATATCAAAACCTTATTCCAATTATATTGGACTGAATCCTATAATTTTCTGACCCAAGGTTTTGAATACATGGTTATTATATTTGTATATAAACACCTATGTAAATCGTGAGGGCTCACAAATCGTGAGTTATATTTATAAACGAGAGTCTACTTAACTTTACTCATTTACTATTTATTATCGAATTTGGTTTTTTAAGTTTGAGTCATAATCCGATAAAAAAATAGGTTCCAAGTTAGAATTAGATGTGGCTTATAAAAATGAATCTGGGTCCGCATCTAGCATGGTTACATCCCACGTTCGACCCATTTGCAACCCCACCTCAAGCCCCTTTAACCTGCTTAGACAACCCCTTCAATGTAATCAATCCTATTTAAAGCGGTCCCACAATATAACACCCCAACCAACGAGCAACACTTTAATCATTCTCCAATTATGCTTTTTCTATTATTATATTATCATAATTCAGGACGGTACACCATTATGTAGTAGAGAGCTGTTCATGACCCTCCAAGAACCAAGAGGAACATTAAAAATAGAAGACGAACCACCTTGTGAATTGTGATGATTATGCGAATTCGTGTGGATGGTGCCGAATAGACTAAGCGCCAACAGTGATTCGTCTTGCAACCTTTTTCCTCGTATAACCTATAAATATGTGGGAATGAAATAGGAACCAATTTTTAAGAGTCCCCCTGTTCTTTCTATTAATTTAGTGAAGTCCAAGAGAATTTGAACTTTTAAAATCATTCCTGAAATTCACAAAATAAAAAAGTACAATGAAATCACAATAGTCACATGTAATTCATTCACAATGACTATTTTTTCCCTTAGATTTCATCTCAGATAAAACTAACCTAGTGTGCAAATTGCTCCATTACTTCATCTTTGCCGACAATCGTTTTTATTATTTATCATCTACCTTTTTTTTAGTCTTACAAATAGCACTTTTGAAGCAATTAAAAATTGGTATTTACAATTTTCTTTATCATTTTAAAATACTTTTAAAATATGATTTCTTAAAGAAGAACCAAAACAAATCGAAATATCAATCAAGGACCTATACATTGGCTGATATGTGACTGTTTCAGCATTGACTTGACCACGACAGTATTTGAAATCCTGTTTAAAACCATAGAACCGCCTCTCTCAAACCTGGATCCAAGGTCAAGACAACTCAGGTATGAAGCATGCAAAAGATGGATGATGATTAAAGAAGAGGTTGGGTTTAATTGGGTTGCCTTAAATTATGAGAGCAAATCATATCATTAGTCTAGGGACAAAGCTTTCAAATAATAGGAGTAATTTTAGAAGTAGAAATCTCTTGGGGGGCTTTTCAATTAAAAGCATATACAGTTGCTTTTATGAAAACCCCCAAAAACAATTAGCTAAAAAAAAAATGGTTGGTCGTAAGTCATCATCGATGTTAGACGAAATTTGAACACAGATAAGCCTCCGTCATCTTATAATAAGAAGAGGTTATAAAAGAATCAGCCTTATGAAACTTTTTTTTTTCTAATCTCCTAGTCAATTGAAGTCTCAATAAAGACATTACAAATTAATGGTGACAAAACCATCAACCGGTGGGCCTTCTATTTCCTTAGTTCTACTACTACCACCTCTTCCAAAGTTGCAGGTATCAGTCCAAAAGCAAGAGTTGCTGGCAAGGGACTGGCGATTGGTATTTATTTATTTTTTTAATACCTCAGCCAAAGGACTGGAACCCATGAGAACACCTGCACACATGGGCAAGAGCACTTACACAATCAAGGAGAAGACACCTTGCACATGCGGAAAAGAAGCACTAGCACATGCAAGGACCTCCCGGTAGCAGAAGACTAGCACAAGTGAGAAGGGAGAGGCCTAGGTATCAAACCTTGGTCATTCTAGCGAGCGGCCAACTGTTCAACCCGTCATTCTTAATGCGAGTGCATAAGTTGGAGTTCCCATAGCAGGAAAAGGAACAAAATTTTGTGTGGATTAGTTGTCAACTGTACATAGAGGCCGCTATTATTTACAAGGCAGAGAATTTTGACTGTAGACATCTTGTAGTAGGATTCTCTTAGTATATGACACTTTGTTTCTTTTCCTGCCTCTTTCAGAACTGTGTTGAGGTCAATCTCTGTAGTAGTCTTTTTGGCATCTTTGACTAGGTAAAACACAAACGAGGCTGACTGATGTTGAAAAGTTTTGATAAACCCTTAGATGGGTCAGAGTGGAAGGGTTATGATAAAGCAGATCCTATGCTCCAATCTTCCCTCCATCGACTTTGATAGGCTACCCAGCAAGATCTTCACTGATTTATCAAGAACCATTGTTGACCGCTGTTTAATGCCAGGACCATCTGGTGGATCCACCCACCAAAATCTTCACTTATTTATCAAGAACCATTTTTGGCCGCTCTTTAATGCCGGAAACATCCAGCGGATCCAAAGAATAGAGTCTGGAAATAAGGTCTAGGAGTTGTACTGTGCTCATAGGCCAGTCAGGCAGGAAACCCGGCCCGTTCAATCACTAGATATTATGTTTACACTAAGTTCCAAACCATCAGCCCAAGCTTGCCCAGCCCATGAACACCACAATTTCATTTATGTATCTAAACTATGTTGCCTTCAGTTTTGCCCAAAGAAGCATCAGATTTTTGTACTTACCATTTTCATTAGAAAGGAGATCCTGTCAAAGGCACATAGAAAGAATATCAGCCAATAAAGGAGTCACTTGAGCAAATGACCTTACGCTGTATGAAGGCCACATGAAAGCACTAGTGAAATCAGCCACATTCCTTGCAGATACCAAAAACCATTGTCATTCATTGCATGATTGCAGGATCCAATCTTGCAAAACATGGGTATTAAGTCCTTCCCTGGCCTGCAGAGGATGCAAAACAATAATGATCTCGGCAGCAAATCTTCAGGTCTCTAACGAGTTCACAGTAGGATTCATAAAATTCCATACATCACCCAAGTTTCTACTGTACTTGTAGATACAACTAAGGAATAAAAATCCAATTTCTCACTGGTGGCTTTAAAAGTTGAGCTTTCGAAATGTCATTACAACAGGAAGTCAATCGAGAGATAATTTTGCCATGGTCATTGCTAGCACCTTGACACCATTAGCAATGTCCTCGATTGAGGAATACTCTTCAGGCTTATGACTATAACCTGCAAAAATCCATAAACACATGACAAATGTATCTAGAAGACTAGAAATATTTCCATGGAATAACATAATGAAGTGATTAGAAAGTAAATTTATACATACGCATGCCTACCTATGTGGCATATGCAGGGCTGTGCATTGATTTTTATCTTAAGATGAGCATACAATGAAAATAAAATTCCTACTCCAATAATCATTTAATCTGAATCCATTGAAGAGGACAATCTGGCAAGGAGAAGTTTGGGGCAGGGGGAGGCAGCAAAAAGCTACATAGGTGTTCTAGGAAAGAGCCCACCTTTGACTTAAGTAACGCTTCAAATTATTAAATGCATTTATGCAAATACGATACTCTCTTGAGAAATTAACACTGCAAGAGGTTAGAATATGAGTACAAACTTCAAACCTTTATAGCATGGAATGAAGATCATGCCCATTGGAGATATTCTGCAGCAAATAACATCACACACTTTAGTTGTCAGCATGATTGAAACACAACTGAAGAAGAATCAATATATTTCAATACACTACATTTTTAGTGAAGTTTAGCATGCCAATAGTTGAGTATGATGCACAAGCCTCCTATAAAAAGGAGTTGGAACATAATATTAAGAGGAGAAAGTATGTTTTTCCTCAAAAAAGGAAAATAAAACGGAATTTTCTCTCCTGAAGATAAAATTATAATTGAACTTCAGCTTGAGGGAAGCAACCTTCAACTCATTTCATTCTCCACCATTTATTGTTTAAGAATTATAAATCCATTTGGAATGCATCTTAGTTACATACTGAAATTTTTAAAAAAGATAAAAGAAGACAAGTAAATAATATCCAAGTCCTCAGAAACTTTTTATGTTCAGTTAGATGAAACTAATCCTTTCCCATCACCTAAATGAAAATACTCTTCTCTTTGGACTCATTTGTTTGCATGGGGTCAAATACATAGGAATTCATGATCAAATGGACTCCTACAAAGGATTATTAAAGACATCAAAGGTAAAGAATATAAGGTGGAGATGTAGATGGGACCTTGACTTTCTCAGAATTTAAATTACAAGTGTGGCGTTGGCCGGGTATTCATTTCCCTTCTTCCCTTGATTTATTTTCCATTTAAAAGGGTATTATTCGATGGTCATTTTTGGATAACTGCCTTCCTTTGTTTCTTCAATTTGAACAACTTTGAGAAACACAAGTCTATTGTGATTATGACACCACCGTTGTGCACATGTGTACGTAAGCAACAATCAATCACACAAGAAGAGACACTGAGATTTATGTGGTTCACCCAAACAGGGCTACATCCATAACACAAAGACGATCATCTTCACTATGACAAGTAAAGCATATAGAGACTCTTACTCTCTCACATCGTCTCTCCTACGCGGTGTGGGAACACTACGGACAAGAGAATTCTGACCTCTCTTCAACACAAATCTAGGGTTACAGACTATACATATATATAATCTCTAATTTCTTAGCCACCAAGTAAGCTCCGGTATAATTACCAAAATACCCTTGACCTTAAACCGATCACTGGCTAACCCAGTGGACCCATCTAGCTAAACCGGAATACAAGACATAAACCTAACAATCTCCACTTTGGCTTGAATTCCGTACAACTCGAGCCACCAGGAGAGAAAACCGGCAATGTCTTTACATACCTTACTGAATGGTACGTCACTACACCGACAATACAGTCTTCTTCCTTCAACACTTTGACATATTGAACCAGCATATGAACTTTAAGCAAAGTTCATCTTCTCGTCAAACTCCACCTCGAATTTAAAGCTCGAATCCATTGACAAATCTGAGTGATATCAATATCTAAATCACTCACTATCCTACCCCATCTTCAACATCACTATAAAGATCCAATCACCACAAGCATGCAAGCAAAATAGATCAGGAATATGAGTCCAAATGACTCTACAATTGCAGAACTACCTCTGCCTCTAAGCGGTCAAAAAAATCTATTTGACTTGGCCTACGATCACTCAAACACATGTTTGGCAACTGCTGATGTGAGCATGCATCAGCTCCTCCTTGCTGCTTCTTCATTGGCTTGGCTTTGGCAAGATGAATGGCATCACATGTGATCCGAAAACATATGAATCTCAAATGAACAAATTCGGTTGAATCTGCAAATCCTTTACAACTAGGCCAGCAACTCCTACTATTGGGTTAGCAACTACAACCAGGTCGAGTCGACCCGATTCTGATCTAAACCCACATCTGTTCAGATCTTCTCCACAAGAAAAGTTGGTGCTGCCAAAAACTCCTTCTTTCCTCTGTAATCAAGACAGGACGTCTCCTGGTAAGGTATGCAGATCTAGATTTCTCCGGTTTAGGCGAGTGGGGAGCAACAATCTTCTCTTTTCAACATTTCTGCACTAAGATGTAGATCTCATCACAATGAGCAAGCTGGAAGAAACGGATTTGAAATCCGACCCCGGATGGCTCCGATATTGCAGAAACGGTTTTCTGCGCTCCGATTTGGTCAAACTCCTCATTGATCGTCAAACAACCAATCTTCTTCCACAAGTACATAGGTCTACTCAAAATAAATCCATAGGCGCAAACAGATCTCCGATCGGACGTCGGATGAACAAAATATCACATAAATAAAATTCTGCCGTCGATCCCGGTCAAACTTGCCTTTGACCATACAAACCTGCTGACGTGGTTGACGTCAACACCGCTGCTGCTTGGGCTGGTCTGTCGCAAATAGGGTCGGGCGACCTAGACTCGAACCAAACTACACCTCCTTCTACACCATGGGTCAAGTCAAATTGACCCGACCTGAACCCAACCCGACCTAGGTTTAAAAACCCAGGCCCCTGTCTTCTTCGTCCTCCTTCCCTGTTCTGCAACAGGGAGCCGAAACTCGCTCCCCCTTTCCTTCTTCGACTGCGGCAGACAGGGACCGGCAAAGCAGTTGCTCCCGCGACGACAACGAGTGGTAGCTGGTGACGATTACAGCAACGACGACCAGCTGTGACGGGCGGGTGGCGTCTGGTGAGGACATGGGCTGTCGGTGCTACAGGGGCATGAGGACTTCGGCGATAATAGTGGAGACGACTGTGACCGGTCCATCCGGCAATCACAACGGTTGCCCTTTCTCCGATCTTCTTCTCAGGATTCCGGCAGCCAACGAAACCCTCAAAACCGAGAACCCCTCTTTTAGTCCTCTTCTCTAGTCTCGGGCAAACTCGAGAACCCAAATCTCTTCGATCTTCTTTTTCTCCGATTGAAAACTCCAATCCGTGGCCCAACCAGAGATCAACTCGCTGATCTCTCTTCTTCTTTGTTTCAAAAAAACAGAGATCCGAACCCTTCGACGAGGATTCAATCCGTCGATCTTCATGCGCACAACCTCTAAGCCCTAGGAGACCCCAGCCAGGCTTCGATACCAATTGTCCTAATTATGATACCACCGTTGTGCGCGTGTGTGCGTGAGAAACCAAGATCAACAATCAACCATACAAAAAGAGACATCGAGATTTACGTGGTTCACCCAAACAGGGCTACATCCACAGCACAGAGACAATTATCTTCACTATGACAAGTAAAGCATATAGAGACTCTCACTCTCTCACATTTCTCTCCTATGTGGTGTAGGAACACTACAGGCAAAAGAACTCTCATCTCTCTTCAACGCAAGATCTAGAGTTACAGACCATACACATATATAATCTCTACTTTCTTTGCTACCAAAAAAGCCCTCGTACAATTACCAAAATACCCTTGACCTTAAACCAGTCACTAGCTAACCCAGTAGACTCATCCGGCTAAACCAGAATACAAGACATAAACCCAACAAAGTCTTAGAATCCCTAGGAATCCAACGATGTTAAAAAGAGAGAGGGGAGAGAAAGGGGGGTCGTTGTCCTTATAGATGATGGGAAAGTAAGATACTTAAGCTCAGTACTACTACAACAATGATATTTGAAGTGAGTTCATTCCCTGGAGATATCAATAGTCCAAACATTAAAACAATAACACAATAATAAAGTTTTTCTTTCTACCTGGCCATGAACAATGAATCATGATAGGCTCTGCTAATCATCAGCTTGTGGCTAAGATTCAGCTGTTGTGATGCAAATTCCATCGCCTTGATTACTGCTTCGTCTGATAAGGCTGGTGGATCCTGATTCACTATCTTGAAGTCTGATAGCTTAACCCTACGGTTCTTAGCTATTGCAATAGCAGATTGATGAATTCCCTCAATGACACTGTTTCTCCTCCTCTCATCTATGTCTCTTGTGTCTGGGAAAAAAGTAATGTGTTATTTCTGAGAGATAAATTAAGCTGTTCTTTGCAATGGCAATTCTTTTCTTCATATTATTTGGTAGCATGACTCGAACCTAAGGGAATGAGCATCAGCCAACTTTGCCTATCCTAGAGAAATGAACTATAGAAATTAAAATGGAAAAAAATAGCCAAAAGAGGGACATATGTTTGGTCAGTAGGTGATTGGAAGAAGTATGATCATTTCATTTTAATTTCTGCTGCACTGTACATTAATGTGTTTGCATGTGATATAATGAATTTAAACAATCAAATAAAAATGCCCGCTTCATAAATTAAAGGCTATAAAATGCACTCACAAGAACAATGGTATGTTCGTATTCCCAAAATCTTGTTTTTGAATACATATGTATTAAATACATATGGTAGAATTTCCATAAGAATAAAGTCCAATGAGTAGTTACCGATAACATTATTTAAGGGTGGGAATGATGTTTGCAAAGAATCATGTTTGGGGACAGAAAAGATGCTTAGGAGTGGGGGCAGGGGGGTGGGGGTGGTGGGGTGAGATACCTTACAACCTTACTTCCAAAATCAAAACGGAAATCTATCAGAAATCATCTGAAAGTTCAATTGAGTCCTGTATTACTTTCAGTAGCTTGTTTAAGGCTAAGAACTAAAAGAAGCATCTCTACAGCAGGAAACCCCTATAATCAATCAAAATCCCCATAAACCCTATCCAAATGTCTTCCCATGTGTCCATAGTCCAATCTGAATTGCTTCCTAAATGCTTCCCATGTGGTTCATAGTCTGCTTCTCAAATATCTCTCACACATTTCTCTGTTTTCTTCCCCTTCATTTCTCATGCTTCACCTATTTTTTAAGACCCCATTTCCAAATTCATTTCTCAAATAGTCAAATTCATCTTTCATTGCCCCACCCTTGGATCTGTGGTCCACTGTACTCTTAACTACTGAACATCCACAAGAATATCAAAATTAGAGCTTGATGGACGCTTAGTTTCAGTAGTCAAAAAGTTTTGATCCTTTTTTGCCAATGGTAACATGACTCAAGCAACAATGAGCGCCTTCCAACTGTGCAACAGACCCTTGGCTAGCCAGACAGTTTTAGTTAATAACATCAATTCATATAGAAGATAAAGTAAATCTTAGGTTCCATCAGGATATCACCCTAATTGCTAGAATATAGTTTGGAAGAAAATGATGATGATACAATTTTAGAATTCACTGGACAAAAAACTTGGCTCATCTGGCAGCTCATAAATCTTAGGGTCCAATTGGTAAGTGGAATTTCAGAATGGTATTAACACCATCTGGGAATTCCAAGTTCTCTACTTGAATTCTCCAAATTTCTCTATTTGAAGAAAATATAAGGCATCATGACTGCAACAGTAAAAATGGGTGAACTATCCTTGGAATACTCCAAATTTAGAATTAAGAATGCTATTTTGATACTAGCATATAAGGAGGCAGAACTTGAGGGGTTTTGAAAATTCACCAAGCAAGGATTCCTCAAATTATTGCAATAACAGACCCTTCACATTTGACACACCACAAATAGCAAGCAATCTGAATATCTTGGAAGGATTGATGGTAATCCATTTGCTATACATTTGGGACAGGGAAATGCAAAACAACTTCCAATTGAGAGATGGGTTTACTGACTTCTAAACTCCAAGAAAATTGCCACTCCACGAGTAGGTTGCAATTGCTCCCGGACAGGCAAAAGTTGTCTAACTTCAGCCAGCTTGCTTTTTAAGACTAATATTCAGGCTCAGGTTTAGCTTATGGAAGTCAAGCCCAACTTGGACATTTTCTATTCCAAACTAAACCAGCTCATTTATTAGTTAAGTTGAAAATGTCAATGTCCTGACCTGAACCTAACCTGTTAATTTAAGAGTTTGAGTTGGGTTGAGTCCAAGTCAAAAGGAAAAAATGGACTCAAATAGAACCCAGAGCATATTCAACCCAAAGACAAGTAAAAATAAAAGAGTCAATTAAAACCTGAATTACTGGGCTGTGGGTCAGGTTGGCAGGTCAAGTCAAGAATTTCCACCCCTAATATTACTTACAACAGTGTAACAAATAAATGCCTGGCTAAACTAAATCATCAAAAGTAAGAAACTAATCTCACACAACCTTATTAAGTGAAGAGAAGAGGCATACCAATTCCTAGATGTGATTTACTCGGGATGCTATTGATTGCCCCAGGATGCAACTCCATAATCCCTACCATAAATGAAAATATTAATAAAGAAGAAAAGGGTTATTATGAAAAGATGATAACATAAGTGGAATTACGGAGGAGAATTTAAGAAACCAGTTCCACTTTCCAATCCTTAAAAGTGATGCATTTTACTAGATCATTCATTAAGGAATAAAAATGGCCAAAATTTTTCCATATAATGAACCATGCTATAAACAAAATCTTAGTCCTGTTTACAAATGAGCTCAATATAACTTTATGTACCTTGCTACCTTATAATTTCATTATTGTTATCAAAACTCGTTGATCATTACAAATACTGGCATACCTACAGTACCAACAGTGTCCACCGATCCAGAGTCTAACACATGCTTCTCAACAGCAAGTGCTAACTCTGCAGCCGCCAATCCTGCGTCATTTCTGTTGACAGTAATGCAATGAAAAGTTATGGGTGTTGAAGGCAAGGAAAGTCGTATTTTGTTCAGAACTTCATATTAACAAAATAACTTCAGGTTACTAGGTTAGCACCACCAAGGTAGCTGGAATGCACTAAGCATGGCATCCTGAGTGAGGCTTCAATGTGTGACAAATGTATAGATATCAAATGCAAAAATGAATGCAAGACGCCCAATTGATAAAATTCAACCATAATTCCTTTATGAAGAGGACGTGTGTGGAAGTTGTAATAATAGATCTGAAGAAGTGCAACATATCTAAGGATTTGGCTCAGGAAAGATCAGAATGGAAAAACAAAATTCATGTAGCCAACCCCAACACATTAGGGACTTTGATGATGATGATGATGACGACGACCACGACGAAGGCAACGATTAAATGCTCTAGGATTGCACAAACTTGAAGCATAGGAAGGCAGATGTTAAAAGCTTTTTAAAGAACCATCACAAGTGAAGGCCATAAGTAATCTATGCAGAGGAGCAATATGACCTAACAAAGGAATGGTTGACAGGCTGCAGCAGGGAGCAGGTGCAACATCCAATCTCAAAGCTTAGCATTGATGGAGCAAATAATCCCCAACACAACTCCATGCATGCAAACTTCAATGGAACAAGCAATCAAAACCTTCATCCCTAGCAATAATCATGAATTGGCACACATCCTAGTTTGGAATGCACCTGACTGATTTTCACAGTTGGGTTTATCACAAAAAATCTGTATTTATCTAATGATGAAGAAAATTTGTATCCCTTAAAATCAATGGTCACAAAATTTTTTTTCTTTGAAAAAAAATAATCAAAAATTTTTTGAGGGCCTGATTCTTTGCTTGCCCATAATCCACAACTAGACACACCCATCCCCCCTACATAAAATTCCTTATGGTTACTTTTATTCAGCCTGGTTTCTTCTTAAAAAAAACACCACCATATATGTGATGCACGGTCTCAAAACACACAAGTTTTGCTGTGCAAGAAAAGAAATAGAGATGAACCTGGCTGGCATCAGCACTGCTCCAGCATGGCCTCCATTGCCTTCAAAATCTACCTTTATACTAGCAGGGGCAGCAATAGCAGTTACAATACCAATAGAAACACCTGGACGTCAGAAATTTCCGCTGACGAGGATCAAAAATTGCAAGGAAGACCTGTCTACAAATATTGCAAGAAGCGCTGAAAATAAGCATACCTTCATCTTCTAAGATGGGACCCTGCTCAATGTGCAACTCTACAAATGCAGAATAACTTCCCTTTTTCATAAAAACACTAGATAAGTCCTCTTGATCCTTCAAGTAACCAGCAGATCTTGCAGCATCAAAGAAGGATATATTTTGACCATCAACTGTCTCTTTGAGAGCTCTTGCAAGTGGCTCACTCCCAGCCATTAAGCGGCTGCACAGTGGAGCTAATATTTAGAAATCTTAAGGCTTGAGCAAAATGTAGACATGGTGATTCATATGTCCTTGTGGTCAAAACAGAGCAATCATTAGGGTGCATTTGGATCAATTCTAATCTTAAGAAGTCTGCATATTCAGGAGAACTGGTCACTCATTCTGCTGTTTTTTCGCACAGTGCTGATATTAGTAAATTTTATATTGGCATAGTTGGCCACTACAGCAAATTGGGATTGAAAGTTGAAAAATACCTTTTGACTTAATATGGTTTCCACTTTCCATTCTGCCTTAAACACTACAAAATGGATAGATGATTCAAACCAATAACAAGTTTGTGTACATCCAAATTGCTTATTCACTGTTCATGATATCACATTCAATTTCTGTAGAAAGGCAATAATAGCAAACAACTACTCATTTATTATATGGATTAAAGAGAAGAGATAAAAATGGCAACATAGTAACCGATCCGCTTATTTTTCAACCTTAATTTATATGTCATACTGTTTCTAGAAGATCTGAGTTCCTACCTTCCTAAGCAGCTGATACCAAAACGAGTAGGCTCCTCTGATGTAAACATAATAACCTCCAATGATCTCTTAGGCTTGAAACCAGCTCTGTTAGCATAACAAGGTCAGAATGTGGCTTGTGTTTACACAGTACTATGGGTTAAATCACAATTAGCAGCAGCATGTTTCTCAGAGACAACATAGGTTTCATTCATAAAAGTTACATCGAGATCAATCCAAAATTTCCCTCTATGCATGCACAGTATTCTTATTCACAATAAGCATAAAATAGAACAGCATTAGAAAGCTAAATATGTGGGCGCCTCATGGAAGGATGATTTGCAGATTATCAAAAATTAAGTATGGCACAAATTTCTCACCAACCTTGAAATGCTAAATAAATGACTGCAGTCTTATGTGGCGAGAGAGAGAGAGACCCAATGGAAATTCTAAATGGTGAAACGGGATTGCAGCTATGAATTTTGGTTTTGTTTCAACACTCTTTATGATCATATGAAAATATTGTAACGACCCAAGAATCTAAAGCTCTTCAGATCCTCAAGACATACTTAAATTTATAACAACACAACATAAATCAAATTTCAATGAGCAAAGAGGCCTAAACATTCATACTCAATTGTACTTAAATCATTAAGTGTATTAAAAGTCATGATCGAAGCTATTGAGTAAAAGAAAAGTCTCTAAATCACATACAAAAAATATTTAAACGTTGGGCTAATCCCATCTACAACTCTAATAATTATTTATCACGCTCTGGATCAGCCACGCATGCCAAAATCTACCAGATGATCTCCGTCATTCCCCACAGCCTCTACAAATGCATTACCTGAAGTGAGGCGAACCACTAGTCAATAACACTGATCAGCAGAATAAGTAAACATTAAGGTATAATATATTTTCAATCATTCATATGAATATTTATATATTCAATAATAGTGTTAAAAACAATATCTTAATCAATTCTTTCTTGAGTATTTTTCCACCGCAAGCCTCAAATGGTTCCGATACCCCATAGGGGGTATTTACGTTTCTGTCAATAACATGGCTTGTCATCCACCATGATTATTGAGCCTATTCCGATACTCCAACACTGGAGTATCTACATTTCTGTCAACAACATGTCCTGTCTTACCACCATGATTGTTGAACCTACTTCTCTTGACCAAGATCCACGAGAGAAGTTCTATGCTCAGTGCTAGCGGTTTGTGTTACTCTATTTCAAACATCAATTTCAAGTTCAAATTCAATAAGCTTTATTAGATATTCATCTCCATCATAATTGGTAACATCATCTTACTCTTTTCCTCGGCTAGTACCACATTAACACTAGTTAATTCTCGCCTAACTCCGAGTTGGCGTTGGTACCAGGCTGTGGCATTGCCCATATCTTATTGAGAAATTCAATTAATTATCATAGACCACATAAATCAATTCAAAGTCTTGGTTTCATATCAATTACACAGCATATTAGACAAGTGAATGGCATTTAATTGAGAATCATTCATCAAAGTAAACAATTAGCATGCACTGAGATCAATCAAAGCCTTTGTGGGGCCTAGTCTAATGTTTGATTTTAATATCATCATTCTTCGGTGTACAGTCATGGACAAACCAGCTGTAAAAAGAGTTTAGACTTGATTTCTTGTCACTACAGGGACTATTCTAAAATCATTATAGACTATTCTATGTGAACCGAGATACACACCCTTTATCAAGGCTTTTTAATTATAAGAATAAAGGCCAGGGATCAATCTATAAATTTACAAAACTTTTTTTTAATATTACCGGTCGATAGAACCCAAACTCCATGTTCGTCAGCGGGAGACTCACACTCGGCTGGTTTGAAGTCTTTAGATGGTGGAATCCAATAGACCAAACATCATGGGACCTACACCCTTGTGGTCGCCCAGGGGTCCACTTTAAAATGTGGGGACTTGATCATTCATCAGGTGGGCCATGAGGGTCCACAATCTATATCGACCAATGCCCCTAAAACTCGTCAAGTTCAGCTCTTCTCTGCTATTCTAATGTGTGCCTCAACAAAGCTTATTCATCTTGGTGATTAAATTGAAGGTGAGAGGTATGCTAGCTACAAAAAATTAATTCACCAAGTTTCTATCAAAGAAATTGGGGTTTTTGATGATCGCTTCCAACAATATAGATTCGGCGGGTTCATCAGAAGACTTCAATTTCATACATAGGTTTAGATGGTTTGATTTCCAATCTAAAACAAGGCCAAAGGGGATCGATCATGAGTCCCACTCCATATTAACAGATCTGATTAATGATTTGTTGATCCCCCTAGGCTCCAAAATCAAATCCAGCTAATACAATATGCCAACGGTCACTGCAGCAAGAATATGATGGCAATAGTTCATCGAATGATCAGGTACTCCTAATTGTCTACCCAATTCAGATATTACAACATCAAATTTAGAAGTTCTACTCACCTGGTATAGAAATTCATCGCTCGAGCAGTGAGTGGTCTTGAACTGGACATCCGTTACACGTCCTTCTATTGATCTTCCTCGCCCCTTTCGTGATCCTCTTCTTCTTCTAGCAATTCACAACTAGATTAGTCTCTCTCTCTCTCTCTCTCTCTCTCTCTCTCTCTCTCTCGTTGATGTGTAGGAAAAGGAGAACTTGGTTCCTATTATTTATATTGGTGCTTAGGCAATTCTTACACTAGGAGTCCTGTTTAGAAACTATAAGGGCAGTCCTATTGGAAAAGCATTCTTGAGAGAGAGAGGTCTGTTTAGGACTCTCATTCTCCTAATAACCTTGTTCTAGCCTAACTATGGACTCACTAAGGGTCCTGATCCATGACTTGTAGAAATTTTGATCAAATGAAGAGTTCCACTAATTAAATTTCCAACCGAACTAAGACAATAATGTTGCCAAGACTCCTAGTCTGACTCCAAACATGGTTTGGACTAGTATGGCCCACCTTGTAAAGGTTGGCCCACTGAAGGTAGGTTAGGTTATTACAAATATTCTTTTAAAAATGTGATTTTTGTTTTTTGGTAGGCTGTCATACTAGCTGGCATGATAGATTTCCAATGGGTTGAGCAGGGCTCAAACACAGGTACTGCCCTATGAGGGTGGATGCTCCCACCAATAAAATATAATTGTTAATTTGATATTTGAGTTTCTGTAGAATCATTATAATGACAGAACTTCATATATTATAGAATTAGAAAGCCCAAAAAAGTATAGGAGAACTATACGAACATCAAGGTGCAAAAAGCCAAGAAACAATTTCTGACATGAATAGGAGTTAATCCATTCAAAGAAGAGAGAGGGAAGAAAAAAAATGAATATCAGCCAATGGAGAATTATCAAAAAGAAGTTTATTTATCTACATAGTTATCTAACCTTATACACTGACAAAACAAAGGTACAGAGTCCAAGTTGCATACCTTTTCAGTGCATTAATTGCCTCTAATGCACCCAAAACCCCCACTACTCCATCATATTTCCCAGCGTAAGGAATCGCATCAACATGAGAACCTGTTGCAACAGGTGGAAACTCTCCTTCAGAGCCTTCCCTATGGAAAATATTGAAAGAAAAGATCATTAACCTGAAATTTTATGGATGCTTCAGCACTTATACGTATTACAGACAATATAGACAAGTAACCCCACCCCAAAGAAATTGATGTCATGATAATTTTCAGGCTTAACAAAGTAGAAAATTTTAGAATCTGAAATAATGTCCAATTGTGCAGAAGGAAAGAGTAATCAGATAAGTCAGGAATACATAAGATTATCAAAAATAAAATGCATACACACAATATTCGATATTCATGTTCATGACTCCAATGGCATGTCTTTGTCTATTTGAAAATAGTATGTATACAGAGTCTCCTAGAAGTAAAAGGCTTCTAATTGAAGAATAATTGACATGAATGAAAAGAAAAGGAAGAGGTGCCATAATCATGTAGAATATATTGATTAACTAAAGAAAAGGAAGAGGTGCCATAATCATGAAGAATATATTAATTCACTGTGACAGAAATGAGAACAGAATAAACACATTGACACAATCAAATTACTGCATTTTTCGTGTACTAGAGTTACAAATCTTATGGTATCAAGCACCATTAGTCAAAAGTAAACATGAGGGAACCGAAGTATCTACAAATCTTATGAGATCAAGCAACATTAGTCAAAAGTAAACATGAGGGAACCAAAGTATCATAATCAACATACCATGTCAGCATCTAATATTCCTACAGAACTCAAAAACTAGCTCTCCCACAATATAAGGAAATCGACAACCCTATAATTAAAGAGTGGACTTAGAACTCACCATCTCCCAAAGATATTACCAACAGCATCCTCTCTAATGGAGAGACCAGATAATCCCATTATGTTTTTAATATACCTGCAATTAAGATCCCAAGGAGTATTAGCAGAAAACAACCTGTCAAAAGAGCAGAGAGTAAAAGCTGATGAATGCAAGCACATATATAATGACATAGTGACTATTTAACTAAAACATTGCTTGCAATTATTCATCATATGTTTATAGATCTCAAAAGACAACTGCAATGCCAACCAAGAATTTCCTACACCTCAATTATAGTAAGCTGCATTGTCTATTAACATTTTCTTTTATATGCATCCAGTTAAAAAACCAAAGGGAATTGTCAGACGAAAATTAGAAAGTCAATTAAAAAGGCATATGGAGTTAGGAAAGGATAGTTTGCAAGATTCATTTCGAATTTAACTAGAGATACATGTGCAATGTTTTATATTTTGAACACAGAAGAGAAAAGGCTTGTTGGAATCACATACATTCAGAGAGAGTTAAATTTATTACACTTGTCTCATGGCTATAAAATTTCTATTAAAAAATGTCGAGGAATCTGACACTTTGTGCATCCTTTTCTCACATCATTTCTCCACCTGGAAACTATGGTTTGAATCACACAATGATGTTCAAACAATGTAGTATTCCATGGGTAGGTGCATATAAGAACCCAGTAGGTACACCATCAGGACATTAATCATTGAGAGTTGGAAAATAAATGAAATTATTTAGGTTTGAAACACAGGGAACTGTATGAAAGAAAATTTCCCCAACAGGTAAACAAAATCATTACAGAGTGAAAGGTTGGTGTATTGACTATTGAATTCCAGACAACAAGAATAACATCGAGTAAATCTGATGCACATGCAAGTGTAACTGCATCTAAGTAAGAGAAGACATTAATT
Organism: Sextonia rubra; assembly: GCA_037013555.1. Lineage (NCBI taxonomy): Eukaryota > Viridiplantae > Streptophyta > Magnoliopsida > Laurales > Lauraceae > Sextonia > Sextonia rubra. The sequence goes on from JASUAD010000009.1 coordinate 10,880,394, forward strand.
TTCCCGAAATCTAATTTTTGGAATTGGGAGGTTTCAGTGCAATACCAAAATACCAATTGGGACCTCTCTTGTGCATGCAATATCAACTGTTTTCAAAACCCTTCCAACTTAGACCAAAATACCACTGGGTAGCTCTCTTATGCATGTAATATGAACTGTTTACAAAAGCATTTGAACTTATCATCATATAATAATTTGATTCAAAAGTTTCAATGGCCAGTTAAGTTCAATAAATAAACACATTGAAACAGATAGATAAATGGTTTGAGCACGTAAATTATCTTCTCCTTTCTTCAACATTGCTCGGCTAATTGTTGGGAAGAAGGCTCACGTCCCACATTGCTTAAGTACTAGGTTTGACATGACTTCATATACCTGTTTGGGCCTTTTACCTATCAGCTTAAGCTTTTGAGTTGGAACATGATATCTTATATGGTGTCAGAGAGGGTGTTGCTTTTGTGTAGCCCACGTGGAAGGCCCGTTCATGAAATCTATTGGGCCTGCACGTGAGGGGGAGTGTTGGAAAAAAGACTCAAGTCCCGCATTGCCTAAGTACTAGGTTTGACATAACTTTATATACCTATTTGAGCCTTCCACCCATCAGCTTAAGCTTTTGGGTTGGTACATGGTATCTTATACACAACATAACACCAAGGACTCCGGGACTTGTGGTGCCTAGGCGTTAGAGATGTGGCAAACAATATCCTCAACACTAATGACCAGTTCAACACAGATATGAAAGAAACTGAAAAAATCCCAATACCTCCGAGCAATTACATCCTTGTCACTGTACAAGATCCGAGTCACTGATGGAGCAGGGGCATCGGAGAAAGTTGAAAGTTCATCGATCTACAGGCAGACAATAGAAGCCAATCTTCAAGCGTACCAATAATCAAAAGAAAATTAACTCAATGACCCATTCCACAACACTAAATCAACATACCATTAAAAAAAGATTCAATGAGAAAGAATCCCCACTTAGCAAGCAAACACCAAGACTACAAACTGAAACACCAAAGACTAAAAAATATAAAATCAAAGGAAAGGAAAACTGTAAATCCCAACTAGAAGACCTCCACAAAGTAACTACTCAACAACCCACTAAATTAAAAATGAAAAATATAACATCACTGTCTTCATATAAAACAATCTCAAAAGCAGAACCCAAAATTTTAGAACTTCAACCTTTTATTCCTATCATTATCTCTTTTTTTGGTAAACAATTCCTATTATTATCTAACAAGCTAAAACAAATACCCATATCTCTTCCACCCCAAGCATGAAACATCTGAAACAGGTCTATTTGGGAAAACCTCTCCTTTCAAACCCATCCTAGAACCAAACTAATTACACACCACACACAAAAAACAAAAAAAAAAAAAAAAACAATAACAACAACAAAAAAAAAACCTTGAAATCACAAATCCCATATCTTAAGATAAATACATAATAATAATAATAATATCTTAATGTTTTAATTTTGTACCTGCTACCATAGTAATGAATTATCAAAAAAGTTACTTTTTTCATGTTCAAATCACCTGCTTCTGCAAACTATCCTTATCCACTGATAAAGATAAGGAGTTTGAGACGCAAGAATGGGGTTCAGAAGGGTATCCTGAGAACTCTTCCATGGTTCTCGTTGTTGGGTCTTCATTGATTTGTGCAGAGATTGCAGAGAATGAGAAGAAGAAGATGAGCAACAGAGGAAGAAGCTTATAGAACTTTACAGCCATTTTTGTTTCCTTTCTACTCGGGACTTTCTCCGCTCATCCCACAATCCCACTCATCTTTATTACCTTTTTAAAAGCGCAAATTATTAGTGTTCCCAGGGGACTGGTAACGTAAAAACATTTTACGGTCCCTGCTTCTCTGTCACATTTGGAGATTAGAGGTTCTACCCTAAATATTAAACTTAGCCTAATTATATATTTCTAATTCCTTCATCCATAGCCTAAAAATTTAGTCCAAATTTAATCTATTCAGATTGGTGTATAGTTGATTTAATAGTTCAATAAATTCAAATTTAACTAAGACTTAAGGCATGTGACTATAAAGGGGTTCATGTGTATTACAAACTTTGGGTTGGATAATAGATGGGCTGTACCTAAACTTCTCGCAAAACAGTGGTGATAACTAGTTTTCATAGAATTATTTCTCATTTACCAATTGTAAAACACACCCCCCCCCCTCCCCCCCAAAACACCAAAAAATATATTTTTTATATTCCTTATCTCAATTTAAAGTTGCAAATGATTTTTTTTTTTGGGCAAAGGCAAATGGGTATCTCATAGGGATGCTCATGGGCCGAGTCAACTTATGCTAGATCTGGCCTTAGACCGCATTGGTTTAGGCTTGGATATGAAGCTAAGGCCCATTTAATAATTGGGTTGGGCCTGGATTAAGTTTTATAAAGTCCAAATTCCAACGTTACCCATGTAAAGAATGCAAGTAACTTAATTAAATTAGACCAAAAAAATGTTCGATGGCCCACAAGATTACTAAAAAAGCCCAGTTGAGCTCGGTTCGATTGATTAAATGGGCAGCCTCAGGCCTAACTTTTATGGTCCTTTTTGAGCTTGGGTCAGGCCTGGGCCAATGATTCTAAAGCTAGGCCTGGCCTGAATATCCCTTAGCCTGGGCCAACCCATGAACACTCCTGTATCTTATTATTGAGTATCCAAGCACGTAGGATTCGGAACATTCAGATCCGAATCCTTCTATGTTTCAATCTGAGGCTACAGATCTAAGGCGATTATATTCGCATATTGCAATGTATATAAATTTTAAAGGTTTGAATAATTATTTCCCTTTAATAGGCTCCAATTGTATATTTAAAAAAATAGTTTAAAGCCCTTTTATCAGATTATAAGAATGCATTTAACATCTTATTTTGCATCTGATTTCAAAACTGGATTTATTTGCTTAATGTTCAGTATAAATACAACCCATAGGTTCCATGTTGAATGCAAATATGAAACTATGAATATGGATGTGGGTCCAAATTCCCATCATGGTCCTACCACATATTGACCTTTTTTTTTTTTTTGGTCTGCAAATACCACATATTTATCCTATTTGCATCTCTATTCATCCCACACAAAACTCTTATAATACGTCTATGTAATATCAAAGGCACTTGTCTTGATTGGAAAAATGAAAAAAAAAACTAATTTATTTAACTTAAGAGGAAAAAATTTTCTCCCAGGAGGTGTGAATCAATATTCCATTCTAGCACAAAATTAAATCCATGCAAAAACAAAATTCGAACATTCCACAAAAAGGGCCCAAGGTTGATAAAGAACATCAAAAAAAAAAAAAAAAAAAAAAAAAGGTCGTTTGGCATCAGGATAAGGCACTAGTGTGACCCAACTTTGGTTTATTTATGGGATAAACTTGGAAAACCTTATCTACTTGACAATGGTCGTTCTTGCAACCGCGCAAGTTAGAAGGGTTTTTTTTTTTTTTTCAACCTAGACATATGTTAATCCAGAGGTACAACTTGGTCACCTCAATTCGAGCTGGATACTTGGCTGAAAATTTTGTTGGACGCCCAGTCTTGGCTTATAATTTTAATCTTTGAGACTAAATACATTCCTATAGATAGAAAAGATTGCTTACTACTATGCCGAAATGGTTTTAAGAGGTTTGTCAAGTAGTTTCTTCGGTTTGAAGCCTGAATGTGTTTTTGTAGTTATATGGGATGTCTGATTTGCCTGTTATTTGTTTTGGGAATGCATTTCCTTTTTCAACAAAAAAGAACAACAAAATAGACAGTTAGGGTGCTAAACCAAATTCCCAACAGATAGATTATGGCGTTAAACTCAAATCTAAAACTAAATCAGAACCAAATGAATGCCTGCTGTGGAATGAAAAGGTCTTCCTTTCGTGAATGTGGATACATTTTATAAAAAGGGAGAATGAAATGATTTCCATCATGTTCTTCTTCTTTTTACTATATACCCCATTGAACTACCATTCATACTGGTTTTGGCAAGAATGGTAATTCAATGGGTGCATAAGATCCTACAAATGGGGCCTTATGATCTGTGAGTTTGTGAATTGTGGTTGGGTATGCTGATTGAGTTGGTGAATTACCATATAAACATCTACGGTTCTATCGGAATATAGTTTTTCTTTAGTTTATTAGAACCCCTCAATAATTGCTTGGATTTTTATGAAAAAATAGTTGGCAATTTCTTCGTCCACACCTACTATTCTCTCTCTTCTCTCCTCTCTCTCTCTAAAGTAATTGACTCCAAATAGCTTCCAACTCTAAATAACTCATCTCTATCTCCCACTCCAATAGTGAGAAGAACAAAAAAAAAATGGAAACTGAAAAGGTTCAATTGAGAGAGGACAAGAGAGAGAGAAACAGAGATAGGAGAAGAAGAAAAAGAGGTGAGTGGAATTTTCTCAATTTACATATATAGGATTTAGACTGTATATGTATTAAATCATATTACAGTAAATGACAATCATAAAAAAACTCACTGTTTGGTAGGAAAAATCCTTCTATTATTAGAAAATCTCACCAATTATGTGGCAATGTTCATAAGAGTATTTGAGAATTTGAGAATCTGTCTAATTCAATTTTTTAGATATTAGTTTACAAAGAAATGATTATGAGTCAGTGCATATCACAGGTTCACTCAGTTCTGATACGTATACATGCTAAAAGTTGTGTTCCACAAAATGTATAATAATTCATGTGGCACCACACACTTACAGTTGTATTTCACTTTTTATTATCCTCTTTTAGAACTAAATATACTTGTCACCGCCTCCTAGGATAAATGTACTTGTGCATATTTTATGTATATTTTAATGTATGCAACTGTCCGCTAGTGTGCCCAAACAAAGTGGTCAGGAATCTTCGCTGTCGCTTGCAAATTGCATGAGAAACGTCTCACACTCTTACTTTCGACTGTTTTACCATTTCCAGCCCTTCAAAGTTACCTCTACCACGTGTAATGGGCATAAAAATTTTATTTCTAGGTTTCACATGGCTTTAGGCAGCAACGACACAAGCTTTCTATTTTTTATACTTAGCTTTAGGTCCTAAATTTTTTTTAGACACAAACTTGATTGATTCTTATCTGATTTTGCCATCTGGGAGTTAGTCTAGAAAAAGATTGCAGTAAGTCATCCATAAAAAATATACTTCATGCATTTAGTTCAACATTAATTTCGTGTCAAAGATGAGGAGGCTTAAAAATAATAGTTTTCTTTCCCTTATGATAAAACACTCAAATGCTAATTGGTCCCATTTGACTTCATTTTTTTGTTTTTTGGGTATGTGTGTGCAAATTGTCATATATTGCAGGTGGGCATGCCCCTGCTTAGTGTGGCCACAGTGATAATCTTAAATTTTGGATGGTGTTCCATTTTCCGAGGAGTGAAATAGTTGGATATCTCTTCCATTGATAAATGATGAAAAGAAATATAAATCTGATCTGGGTGGTAGTCGCATTGATTTGTATCTTAGTAGGAGTTCTCAGTTTTGTCATAGATTATCATGTCAACATTTTTCAGATCTTAGACAAATATCGCTCACATGGGAGCAGCACCTATTTTTCTATTGTCAAGTAGTTATAAAAGTACAAAATCTTTGTGTGGCTCACATGTGGTCCATCCAACCCACTTGTAGATGACCTTTTTGGCAATGACTACTACCCATTTTTGGCACAATTGCATGGGAGCGAGATTCACCACTAAATTAAATCTGTTTAAATTTAAACCATTAAATCTTTAACATTTCTATTGTCATCTTAGAAGCAAGAAACAAAATTCATCCCCAATGATTCAATTGCAATTTCATCTGGCAATATGTAGTAGCTGGAAGTGAGGTCTAAAGAGGTGCCTTATTATTATAATGACCTCCTTAGTTACATGGTGTTAAAGAGTCTGGGAGATGCAATAGGGAATAAACATACAAGGAGGAAATTAACTGCTTAAATTTTTAAAAAATAAAAAAAAATTACACAACCGGAAAAGTACACATCCTCTCACAAATTTCATTTGTAGATAAGTTGACGAAGTACCTACTTTTAAAAAAAAAAAACTAATGATCAGTCTCTAACTATTGTGTTGAAAAGAAGAGACCTACGTGAAGGGGTGTGAGTTTTTACCAAAGCTTAAAAAAAAGAAAAAAAAACTATACTTCTAAGTAGAGATCAAGTAAAAACCTGAAATATGGGGGATAATGAAAGAGCAATATAGACACTTGAAATAAAAGGAAACGGCATAAATATTTCCGTGAAAATGCAATCCTTATATTGTTATTGTTGTTAGAATTTACAAATTACAAAGTAATACCAAATCCCAGGGAAAAAATTACCATCATCCTTATCATTGCTATTCTATACTTAGTAGTTATGCTAATATTTAGTTATGCTAATATTTCTTCGAGAGAAGAGAAAAATAAAAATAGTAAGCAGACATTATAAGTATATTTATTAATTAAGAATATCTAGAGTTGAATCAAATATAGAAAAGAACTAATATTAAGTAGTTACACATGATAGGGAGATAAATGGGTGCATCTTGTGGAAATTATTGCTTGGGTAACAACACAGCGAGTTATTCAATGAGGTCGTCAATTTTCTAATATGTCTTGAACAATAGATGAGAACAACTCCTTAACTCAAATGGTAAGAATTGAGAGTTCTTTGGAGGTCTGGGTTCCAAATTTCCTCACTCCCCGTCTCCCCTTGTTGCATATATGAGTTATATCTCCTCGCAAGTTCCATCATCTCACACGCGAGCTGGCTCTCCGGTCTTGACCCCTTAGTTGGGTTGAAAAAATTAACTTATCTTGAAGCTAAAAGAGAAAAAGCATATCTTGAACCGATCTAAGTGGAGATTATAAAGCACCGCATCACTCCACTCTCTTCTATCCACGTCCACGCAAATGTCATATTCTAAGTGACCTAGAAAAATTTCACTTGCAGCAGTCGTGGTTCTCGTCATCATCATGACCTTTCTCATCATCACATTCTCAAATCAACCTGCTTCTCGAGCAATGATGACATTTTAGAACGAAATGAAAGATTTTTCATTAGCATATAGAAATCATAGAAGGCCTTGTTCAGTGCCCGACATCTTTTTCCAAGAAGAGGAGCTCATGAAGGGGATAAGATGATGGTGAAAGTTTTTTTGGAGTTTTAAAATTTTAAATTAAAGTTTGATTTATATATTATTGGTCATGTGGGTCCAGACCATTAGTGAGTTCAATATCTGAGGTGATTTCTCTAATGATATTAGAAATTTCCTGTTTTGTCAAACAGTAGTTTTCTAATAGGTTAAGACTTTCCTTTTTTCTTGAGATAGAGTTCTTGGGTGATAAGGATGTAATGGTTATATATATGATGTAATCTGTAACCCTGGATAGTCAGTCAGAGGGGCTGAGAGTGGCTGAGATTCCAAGGCTGTGGTTTCATAGATTGAAGGAGAACCTAGTGGAAATTGGTTTCCCGTGGACGTAGGCATCTTTGTCGAACCACGTAAATCTTCTTGTCTTCTTGTGTGGTGATTGTTTGATCTTGATTGCGTTTGCACACACGCGCACAACATATATATATAGTGAAAAATAAATAAACTTGCAAGCAATTAACCACACTCACAAAAAATAATAAATAATAAAAATAAATGAACTACCAAAAGCAATCAACAACACAAAAAAAAAAAAGCACACAAATGTTTAATGTGGAAAACCTCAATGAAAAAAACTATAAGCCTTTCCGGACTAACCAAACTAAACGTTAATGTGAAACAGTTATAAAATATACTTACAACCCTTTCCAGTCAATCCGTAGACCTAAAAATATAGTTTTCTTTGCACAAATCGTTGCTACATCAGTTTTTCGCCCTGCACTACTCTTTGCGATTGATCAAATCACCTTAATTTCACAAGATGAACAGTCTTCTACTAAAAGGTAGAAGTAGCAATCTTTTTAGCACAATCACTTCAATAAAAACTCTAAAGAAGAAGGGTGATTTATGCTTAAAATAATAAGATCTATCTATAAGTTATGGTTGAATGAGAACCCGTTATATAGCCCATGTGCCTTAGAGGTATAGTCCTTGTATAATTCAAATTACTAATTCTGGGACAAATAGTAAAAGTTTTCATGTAATGCGAGTTTCGTGATTTTTGCATAATGGTAATTTTATAATTACGGACAACACAGTTTCAATAAACTTTTCGGGGCCATACTTTTATCATTTCAGCTCCGATTGACACAATATTGGGCTCTACGAATATCTACTTGAAATGAACTTTTTAATGGTAGGTTGCTTGCCTATATCCGATGCTTGATTTTTTAGATATGGCATTTTTAATTCAAATACTTTCATTCAACTCTTTTGGCGACTCACGCAGCATCCTATTTTAAAGCAAATATAAAATACAATTTAATAGACATAGAGTTTTGTCCAACCCATAAATTAGCCAAAACACAAATATTCTTATAAATGGTCGGGTCATCTCTTAAGTTGAACACCCAAATATTCAAGGAAGCCGCATGGCAGGGTATGCATGATACACAATTTCCTCTACACCCATGTTCAGTTGGCCTTCAAATTTAATTAGTTACTAGCACAAAAACCCATGCTTAGCACAAGTGTTTTCATTAATTAATTGCAAATAAAAACTTTATATATTTTAAAGGTTCTGAGAGTACCAATTTTTTTTATCCGACAATAAATGGCTTAGAATGGAAATAGAAAAATTTGGGTAGAAAGGGATTAGAAGAAGTGAGGTAGAGAGAGGATTTTTGCAAAAAGATGTATAACTTAAAAAAAATGGAGGGTGGAGGTAGAGCAGTTTGAGGAGATAAAAGGAAAAAGAAAGTATTTGTATGAGATGAGTACTGGGGGAAAGAGTGGAATTTTTGAAAAACCAAAAAAGATAAATGGTAGTCAAAATTTTAATTAACGGTCAAAATTAAAACAAAATCCTTTCAACATAATATAGTATAATTTGAATGGAAATAACAAAAACAACCGTCATTTGCACATACAACCCATTTGAAAGGATGGAAACATGCCCTTGTATTTAAATTCGTAGGAAGATCTCATAATATAATGGAACTCTAGCAGCAATTCCACCTTCTTAATTAGCTGAGAGTGCTGAAAAATCATTCTACAAAATCAAATCAAGTACTACTACTACTGTCCTTGCCACCAACAGCTTGCAATAGAATAAGCAATTGGAGAAAAAAATAGGAGACACCACCAATGGTGGCATACTGCAATTTGGTGGACCCTTCCACATGACGAAAATTGTCATCAGTGGAGCGATTGAATCCCCCTGCCAGCCACCCCAAGTTCTGATAACCTCCATCATGCAATTTCCTGATGGCTATCATGGATCTGATCAAAATTGAATAAGCAACAGGTATCACGATCCATAACACACACACACAAAATAAAAGTAAAAAAAACTTTCACCAGATGGCCACATAAAAAGGAGAGTTGATTAACCACATAATTTAACTTGTGTTGGACCACTTTCAATTGAATGTGCTGGTAATTGTTTGGCAATTGAGTTGGGCCCACGTCCCATACAGAGTATATTAGATTAAATTCTGGGGATGTGGATAATCTGATCAATTGAATTTTTTGAACCGTTTTAATCCAACGGTTAACATCACTTTGATCAGAGGACACTTACTCCAACAATTTGGTGCATCAGGAGAAAAAAAAAACTTTTTAACACTACCGAGGCCCTCCCCACATGCCACGAGCAGCTTGGCGCCCTTGTCTGGAACAAGACCCTCAACTTGGCTCAGGAATTGGTCGTTGATGGCAGTGAAGTACTGGCCAGTCCACAGCCCAATGTAACCGAAATGGACCCACTTCTTCAACAGTGTAATGGGGCCCATATCCTTGTCCTCCACGAACAGTGGCACGTGCAGAGAGCCCTTCACACGTGCCTTTTCTCTCTCCCACACAGGCCGCACGTCCAAGAGCACAAAGCCTTCACTCAGAGTAGCAGTCGCATCTTTCGGTGCTATCGATTGAACGGTCCCAGACTGTAGCAATTCCCTAAAACCAGCGGTGGAGATTGCATCGACCCTTGTTATGAGTTTAAGCCTTTGAGGTAGAGCAGGAGCAGTAGTCAACCAGGTCGTTGTGGAATTCGATTTCCATGCCTCCAAGGTACAACTAGTCCATGGACGAATAGCCATTCTCTCCCTCTCTCTCTCTCTCTCTCTCTCTTATCCACTACCTTTTACGGCTGTGGCAGAGTCAACCATCTTCATACATTTGGATTCCTAGATGCCCACATGTGGGTAAGGTTGCAACAAAACAAGTGACTGTGAAATTATAGTGTGGAAAAATGTGGGGCGATATATTAGATTTGGGGGTTTATCAGGTTATTATCACAAAAATATCTGAGAAGCTAATTAAGTTGAAATACTAAAAATTAAAAGCAAATACATGTTAATGTTAATTTTTTTTTTATATAATCACATTGATTGTATTTTCATTTTGCAATACTTTGAGATATCATGGTATTATCGTGAAAAATATCAATGCATAATAACAAGGAGTCGTTGATGTCTGTGACACTTTGGAGTGACTTGTGCCAGGCCGAGTCTTTAACCCGCAACAACCAACTCACATGAAAAGCAAATGTGGGGTGGGCATTTTTGAGGCTTAGGGTTGAGCCCCAAACACTTGAGTCACACCAGAATCCGCAATACAAAATTACCATGAGGTCAATATTGTAGGGCAAATGAGATTTTAATATGAAAAAGAAATGAGGAAGGCTTATGGGTATTGAAAAATAGACGACTAAGAGTGGTAACTCCTAGCGTGTTAAAGATGAAGTGGATAAAGACAGTACCTAGCAGTAAATTAGATTTTCTTCGTTTTGAGAGCTCAAACATATGAGGGGAATGAGGAGAATAAAGGCTTTGATGTGAAAAATGGACTCTGATGTTTATTAGGACCTATTTAATAAGTGGGCTGGGCATGGCAGGTATTAAACAATATAAAGCCCAAACATAGATAAAGATACTTTAACCTAATTAGTTCTGCTAATTGCTTAAATACCCATAAATTTGTTTAAAAACCGGGTACAGCCCAGCCCAGCTAATTAAATGGGTGGGCTTGGACATGCCCTAGGCATGAGATTTTTAAGTCAGGCCAGGCCTGAATATACAGCGTGGACCAAATCTTGAAAAAATATCAAATTGAATGATTGCAATACAGGACTATGTAACATATCAGGACATAGGAATATAAGAGACGTTAAACCAATTCATTAAAGACAAATTGGTGTTTAAGAAGAGGGGGAGAGACAGTAGAAGGAGAAAGAGAGAGAGTTTTTCTTACTGAATGAGAGATGTATACAAAAGGGAGGGGAGGATCTTATTTATAGAATAAGATTGCTTCTTCCCCAAGCAAACTAATATAGCAGGACTTTTGCTCTCTATATCTAATGTGGGCCTCAGGGTGGGCATCCACTAATAATAATATTTTATAACACTCCCCCTTAGATGACCACTATTCAATAACAGTTGCCTCATTAAAACCTTGCAAAGGAAAAACTTAATGGGATAAAAACCAATGTGAAGGAAAAAAAGTACAACGTTCTACAAAATTATTGAAGTGGTGTTGGACGTGCATAATGCTGCCTCATTAAAACCTTAACTAGAAAAACCCAATGGCACAAAACATAGAGAAGGAAAAAGAGTACAGCGCACATATGTTCTAATTGATAGGCTTCAAGATGCCTATCCCAAATCTGTTACTCCCTCTGACGATAATACCATTTACACTGTTTGATGATAAACTTTCCGCATGCCGATCTTATATATAAGCTTTTGAAATGTTGACTTTGGTAATGACTTGGTGAACAAATCAGCCAAGTTGTTGTTTAAACGAACTTGCTTGACTTCGATTTCATTATTCTTTTGAAGCTCATGTGTGAAGAAGAACTTTGGTGCAATATGCTTTGTCTTGTCACCTTTAATGTATCATTCTTTAATTTGTTGAATACATACCTCATTGTCTTCGTAAATAATGCTCGGGGTACCTGTACTAAGAGGCAATTGACAAGAACTACGAATATGCTGAATTAAATATTTTAGCCATACACATTCTCTATTAACTTCATAGAGGGCTAAAATCTCAGCATGATTAGAAGAAGTAGCTACCAAAGTTTATTTAGTAGAGCGCCAAGAAATAGTAGTATTACCACTAAAAAATACATAACCTGTCTGTGATCGACCCTTACGAGGATCAAAGAGATATCCTGAATTTGCATATCCTACAAACTTGGGATCTTTACAATAAAAAAGTCTTAAATCAATTGTAACACGTAAATAGCGTAAGATATGTTTAATACCAGTCCAATGCCTTTGCGTTGGCGCAGAACTGTATCTAGCAAGTAAATTCACTGAGAAGGAGATGTCCGGTGTAGTGCACTGTGCTAAATACATTAAAGCGCCAATGGCACTCAAGTATGGTACTTCTTGACCCAATACATTTTCATTTTCTTCAATTGGACGATATGGATCTTTGTTTATATCTAAAGACCGAACAACCATGGGAGTGCTTAGTAGATGTGCTTTGTCCATACTAAAACGTTTCAGTACATTCTTGGTATAATTAGATTGATGGACTAATATTCCACTAGAACTTTTCTTGATCTGCAAGCCGAGACAAAATTTTGTTATCCCAAGGTCTTTCATCTCAAATTCCTTTTTCAAATAATCAGCAGTTATTTCGAGCTCTTCTGGAGTCCCAATTAAATTTATGTCATCGACATAAACTGCCACTATTGCAAATCCTTTTGAGGGCTTCTTTATAAAGATACATGGGCAAATGAGATTGTTTTCATATCCTTCCTTAGACAAATATTCACTGAGACGATTGTACCACATTCTTCCGGATTGCTTTAATCCATACAATGATAGTCTCAATTGTATTGAGTACATACTCTTAGGCTTTGCATCAGGCAAAGAAAATCCTTTCGGAATTTTTATATGAATTTCTGTGTCTAAGTCCCCATACAGATAAGCGGCCACAACATCCATGAGTCTCATATCTAAATTTTCAGAAACCGCTAAACTTTTCAGATATCTGAATGTCATTATATCCATAATAGGGGAGTATATTTCCTCATAATCAATTCCAAGTTTCTGTAGGAAACCTTGTGTCACAAGTCTTGCCTTGTATCTAATAATTTCGTTTATTTCATTCCTTTTCCTTACAAACACCTACTTATAACCTACAGGGTTAACACCTTTTGGGGTTTGTACTATAGGTCCAAATACACGACGTCTATTGAGAGACCCTAACTCTGCTGTAATAGTAGCTTCCCATTTTGGCCAATCTTTCCTTTGTCTACATTCATTTATAGTACGTGGTTCTGTATCCCAATCATCATCCTCATGTTCCATTGATATTTGTGTAACTACCGCATATACAAATGTGTCATTGATGACAATTCTTTTTCTATCCCATCTCTTTCTTGAATAATTGTAAAATATGAAGATCTCTTCATTATCCGGTACCGGTGCCTCTTTAGGGGCTTTTATAGTCTCATTAAGGACTTTCGCTATTCTAGAGAGAGTGGATTTTTCCATAACTTCTTCGGGAGCATTATGAACCTCTTCAGGAGGAACTTCTTCAGGAGTGTTAAGTGTATCTTTGGGAGCACATGATGATTGTACATTTCTCCTTTTCCGTGGAGCTATATCCTTTGAACCTATAGGTCTGCCAAGCTTCTAACGTATTACAGACTCGTTTGTTGCTGCTTTTTGACTTTGTCCTACAAGGACATTAAGTCTAGCAGGTGCATTCATAGCTGGAATATGTCACTTGGTTACCTTTGCTGCATCGTTAAATGCATCGGGTAATTTATTTGTAATTCCTTGTAAGTGCATAGTTCTACAGACTTCATATTCACATTGTGAAGTACGTGGGTCCAAATGAGACAAAGTGGAAGCATTCCACATTAGTTCAAGCCGTTCTTCAGGAACGAGTTGTTCTACAGGAACAATACGTTCTTTATCTCGCCCTAATGGCGGAAACTTGTCTCATCGAATTAACAATCAGCAAAACGAGCAGTAAAAACATCTCCTATCATTGGTTCTAAAAATCAAATAATTGAAGGAGAGTCATAACCGATATAGATTCCCAACCTACGTTGTGGTCCCATCTTAGTACGCTGAGGGGGTGGTATAGGGACTAGAATAGTGCAACTAAACTTGCGCAAATGGGAGATATTAGGTTGATGTCCTAATATAAGCTATGCAGAAAGTATGAATGATAGGCTGTGGGTCGAAGTCTAATGAGCATTGATGCATGTAACACCGCATGTCCCCAAGCATTAACTGGTAATTTGGATTGTAGCAACAGAGTCCTAGAAATAAGTTGAATGCCCTTAATCAAGGATTTAGTTAAGCCATTCTGGGTATGGACATGAGGGATAGGACGTTCGACAACAATGCCAAGAGATGAACAGTAGTCATCGAAGGCTTGTGATGTAAATTCACCCGCATTATCAAGTCGTATAGACTTAATAGGATTATCAGGAAAATGGGCTCTAAGTTTAATGATTTGTGTTAATAGACGGGTAAAGGCTATATTCCTAGTTGAATGTAGGCAAACATCAGACCAACAGGTGGAAGTGTCAATAAGAACCATGAAATACCTAAAAGGTCCACTAGGTGCATTGATCGATCTACAGATGTCGCCTTGTATCTTTTGTAGAAAGGATGGGGATTATAATGCAATCTTGACGAAGGAAGTGTAACACTCAAACCCAACTTGACTCCTATTAGCGACTAATTAATGAAGCCTTAGCTGTTAATTGTGTTTTGCTTTTGTTTTAGTTTTGCTGCCGGTCATGGATAGGTAATTGGGTTTAGTTTGACCTGGATTAGGTAGACTAAGCCCTTTTTCGTAATTTTAGTTTTTATAAGACATTGTCATTCACGCATCATCTTACTGTCAACACATGTCTTTCGTTGAGCTCGTTAACTTCCGTAACTATGTCGTTTGCAAAAGAGGTTGTATGTTTCCGTTGGACTCTGATTTGACTTAAAGTGTAAATTGTTGTATGCATTGGACTTTCTTGTAATTTTCCTTAATCTTATCCCAATACAAGAATCTCCACCGACTCTTCTCTCTCATTCTCTTCTCTTCTCTCACGTTGGAGGCTCCATCTCTCTCTCTTTCGATTTTTCTCCTTCTTGATCAAGCCAAGGAAGAGGACTTTGGGCCCTTGACTCTCGATTTGTCTTTTGTGGGTGGAAGTGAGGTGAGCTTTGGTTTTTGAAGTGATTTCCATCTTCTACTCTCATTCTTCACGTCAATTTCCTAGACTTGCACTCATGTCACTTGCTTTCTTTTATGCATGGTAATTAAGAGTGCGGTTGAACGTTGGATTTGAGTCTAAGGATAACCATTATGATCGCGCTTAAAAATGGCGTGAAAATGTGTAATGGATTCAATGTCCAACATTCACGCACTTCAAGCGTTAAGAATAATGGAAATTAACTGGAGTTCATCATTAATTTCCCTTTATTTACATGGGTTCTAATGCCCTGACTGCGGGGATGCAGGTTGTTTACATGGCTTGCAAAGTTTACAAACCCTCTCTCAAATCTTAGATGTGATCTCAATTTGGAAAATACAAGAAAATGTACACAAAGTGCAAGAAAATGCAAAAAAGAGGGAAAAAATGGGGGTGACCGTGACCCGCGGTCACTGCCCTAAGCCAGTGACCGTGGGTCACGGTCACTGGGACTTGCCAGTGACCATGAGGTCACTGTTTGCCTCCATTTCTCGCGCTGTTCGTGCTGATTCTTCTTTCCAACTCTTTTCAAGTGCTGAGACTCCTTTGTTATGACTTTTGGGGTGTTGAACAACCATTGAGAAGATCGAATTCAACCATGGAATCGATTGAAAACTTTGTAATTCATCATTCATGTTTACGGACTGTCTTTTGTTCAAGTCCGAAAAAGGGCATTGCAAGAAGCCAAAGTTGTGTCATTCTGAACCTATGGCTTTCAAGGAACAAAATGAGGCCCAAAGGGGCTCGTTCACAACCTCTGTGATGGCCAAGAATCCCCCCGAATGAGAAATACAAAAATGACAACGTCATCCATCGAATAGTCATCAATGCATGGACATGGCTTTTTTTTAGTCACCCTCCCTTCTCCTCCTCCTCTGAACCTTCTTGCTCACCTTGGTAATTGAGAAAAGGAGGGGAAAAGGTCGTGGAATGCTGCTGTTCTCTTGCTTGAATGCTTTTGGTTGCCTTTTTGTGTTCTTGAAATTCTCTGTATGTTCCTCCTTTCCTCTTCCTTCAAACACTACCCCTTTTATAGAGCCTTCAGGTGGTTTTTGGCGGTTCCAGGGAGTTGAGGGAAGTTGTGGGAAGTTACACTTCGAAAGGAAGTGAAGAAAAACTGCCCAAAATCGCAAATAGTGTCCTTTGGGGGTCCGTGACCGCAGCCGTGGTCACGGACAAGGCCCAATTTCGGGTTTTTGCATTCGTGACCCGTTTTCACCTGTTTAGGGCCCAAACGATGTCCAATCGCCACAAAACTTGGAGGAATGCTTCTTGATACTATTTTGAGTGTGTCATAGAAGTTCAGCTCATTTTGACCATCTGAAGTTGGTCAACTCCCTTGATGAACAGGCCCTGGTCACTCCCAAGGCCCAATTTCAAGTTTTTGCATTTGCGACCCGTTTTCACCTGTTTAGAGCCCAAATGAAGTCCAATTGCAATGAAACTTGGAGGGATACTTCTTGACACTGTTTTGAGTGTGTCATACAAGACTCGGCTCGCTTTGATCATCTGAAGTTGGTCAGCTCTTTCATTGATTGGGCCGCGGTCACGGACAAGGCCCGTTTTAGGACTTTTGTATATGTGACACGTTTTTGCCAGTTTAGGGCCCGAATGATGTCCGATCGCCACGAGACTTGGAGAGTTGCTTCTTAACACTATTTTGAGCATGTCATAGAAGTTTCAGCCTGTTTTGACTTTTGAAAGTTGGTCAACTCTCCAGTTGACTTTTTATAAAAGTGGGCTCTTGTCTCAGCTGTTTGAGGCCCAAATGACTTCGGTTTGGTTTGAAACTTGGAGGGACTGACGTCAGGAACATTTTGGAGTATTCCTATGACTTTCATCAATTTTGGAGATCGGCAAGCAGGACTTTGGTCAGTGACCCCATGGCTTGGGGGGGACTAACCCCAAGTTGACATGTTTGTAGCTTTTGGGTCAAATGATGTCTGTTTATCTTGAAACTTTGTAGGGCCTCTCTTGGGCATAATTTGAGCTTCCTTTGAAAGTTTCAACCTTTTTGATCTTTGCGAGGTGTCGCTTTGTACTGAGACCCGCAGAGCACAGTGTATAACCATCTAGACTGAGTTTGGATCCGAATGATATCCAAATGCTCTGAATCCTTGAAGGATAGTCTTCAAATGTACTTAAAAGTATTTCATTGAATAGGAGCTTACTTCAACATGTGGAAGTGTCAGGTCCCGCAGTGATTCCCAAAGAGCTAGCCTGATTTCAGCTGAGATGAGGTCCAAGTGCTTTGAAAACTTTGAAACTTTATAATCCAAAGCTTGTAATGCCTTCACTGTATTATACAAAATTTTATGAGTCAACACATTAGTGTGTTTGAACTCACGTGAGGCAACTATAAGCATAATTTGTATGAACCCATGTTGGTAGATGCTTGATTTTCACTAATTCTCATGATCTTGCATGTGAAACATGTTCACAGCCCAATTTGTGTTTATTTTCCTCCATTAGATGTATTTTCCTGCTTTTGTATGTCCCTAGTGTTTATGTATCAGATGCAAGAATTCGACCTAGCGCATTCACAGCTAAGCCGTGAAATGTGCTACGGCTAAATCGTAAGCCCCACCGTGACCCAGCTGTAGATCAATACAGGGTGACACAAGAAATAACTGAGAGTATGCAAATCTGCAACCCTTCTACGGTCTAGCCACGGCTAAGCCGTGTAGTCTTCTACGGCTAAGCCGTAAGGTGCTTTCGGCTAAGTCGTAAGGTGACCTACAGCTGAGTTGGAAGACATGAACAATCAGAAAGATAGGAAGGAATTGAGACTTGTAGGGCCTCTGAAATAGAAGGTAGGCAACCTCGACTTGCCCAATGGAGCATGAAAAGATGCATAAATGATATCAAGGGCTGCGAATCATTCATGTCCGTATCCAGTTGTTAAGCACCTCCTCGTGGGTGTTGGTTTAAAGGACTTCGGTGTATCCTATGATGCAATGCAACACTAGACAACGGTGCATCTAAAGACTTAAAATTACACCATCATGCACGATAAGAAACACTGGATAATTAGATTAAGGCTGGCTAGTAAGAAAATTGATTTGATACGATAAGAATTACTTGCATGGCATCTCGCATTATAATCATTGATCTCCACTCTATAGCATGATTGAGTTGTTGACTTCTTTACTATGTTTCCAACACCTTAAGTATACACGTCTATTCTTAAGCTTGCGCGTATAAGGAATGGTCTTGAATAGGCATGTATGATCTGCTTGTCACGGTATGCACGCTCTACTCAAAGTTGAGTACATGATTAACTCTGTATGGTCAGTCATTACTTAACCTCAGCCTTAGGATCCCGATGGGGTGAATTTGGTATAGTTATATGGCCTTGCTGCAGTAAGGACACGTCTTGGGGAATCTGGACCCCAGGAACTTGAGACCCATTTGTACCATCGCCCGGTCGATGGTGTTCTCAGCACGGATATAAGATCCCTATTTTGGGAGCATATGGCAATGTAGTAGCCAACTAATGATGTACACAGCACGTATACCTTGATTCAAATGGCATGTTTTCTTTACTGCACGACTGCGTAGCATACGAACGTGACCTGTTATGATTTACATCATGTTCTTTATTTTGTTAGAGACAACATGTGTTAACTTGTTATTGCTTATACTTTGGCTGAATCGTTGTATTCACGAGTTGTGTTTGGTGTTGCAGGCTCAGATACCCAGACCGACCCCTCGTCTGTCGACCAGACTCCTAGCGAGGCCCCCGACGTCCCATCCGGACTAGCGGAGTGGATGTAGTCACTCCATCGGAGAGTGCCATGGACATATTTGCATCTGAGTCTTCTCCATTTTGAGCATTGTCACGATTGGATCTAGTTATGATTTGTATATGTATATTTTGCTTCATTTTGTACAACCTTCATCTATATATGTCATCATTTGTCTTTATACTCTGTTCTTGTATTTCTGGGTGATGTTTTGATATCTACAGTTTCCGCATACATGTTTGACACGTGTGAATCTTCCCTTGTGCGTGTGCATTTAGACCAGTCTAAGTGTATAGGCACGAGAGTACGTGTGTCATCGGTTAGGCTTTTACTAACCCCCAATCTCCTGGGCTTGGGTTGTGACAGGAAGGTCGTGTGATTAGCTTTCCCTGTGAACCTGAGACACATAGCTACGCATTCAGTATGGTCAATATATGGTTGTCTAAAGAGTGTCTAACAGAGTTGTCAATAATTTTCTTTAACATGGTAACTCTGGGGTGCCCTAATTTATCATGCCAAAGCAATAAAACCTGAGGGTTACTAAGCTTCGGGGTTGGTTTAAGCTTCAGGCTTAACTATCTCGTTTTGCTCAAAACCGATGTGATTCGACGATGGATATCGTCGTATAATATAACCCAGAAGAGAGTGCACTTAATGTTTCTAGTATTTGCTGTCAGCCTCCAATACTAGTAACGATAAGTAACATTTCCTTGTTACCTTCATTAGAGGTCTCAATATGGTATCCATTTATTTTGATGTCTTTGAAACCGAGCAAGTTTCTTCGAGAACTGCTGGAGAACAATGCATCTTTAATGAATAAATGAGTACCATTACGTAATGTTATATGGGATCTTTCGAAGCCTTCAATTATTTGTACAGGTCCAGCTATGGTGGATACCTTTCGCGGATTCAATACCAATTCTGAGAAAAACTTCTGGTTTTTCAGAATGGTATGTGTTGTGGCACTATCTACAAGACAGTGAGTATCCCCATTGTTGTGGTCCATACCTTTAAACAAAAGATAATAAAAAAAATGTAACTAAACAATCACATGATTAAGAAAAAAAATTCATAAGAGAAATTTCATCAAATTTATAAGAAGTCATTCATCACAAAAACATCCATAAAAGGTTTATCACAATTAAGAAACTGAAAATTAAATCATCCAACATAAACTATCCATGAAATGGTAAATAGCTGAAAAAAAATCTAAATGGAGATTTTAAAAATATTTATTTGGTCTTCTAGAACATTCCAGGAGGGGTTCCGACTTAGCACTAAATGCCTCATTGCTCGGAGGTTGGCCATTTTCGTTTTCAAAAAAATCTCTAGTATCCAAATTTGTAATATCCAACTGGTAATTGTCATTTTGTGGGTCGGTATCCTAAGCCCAATCTTCCAGATCATTTGACTCTGCAGAATGAATAGATGTCTTGTATGCTTTATATCGTTCCACCACGTCTTTTGGTGCACGATAGGAACGTGACTAATGCCCATGCTATCCACATCTATAACAAGGATCATCAGAATGATGGGCAGAAGTATTTGGTGGATTCTGATGTTGATCCGGATTTTGTTGTTTCTAAGGATTAGACCATTGCTGGTGGTTTTTGAATATTTTATTGGGAGGACCTTGAAATCTACCTCGTCAGGAGGAGTTTCTTTTTTCACCTCTTCTGGAGGGATTGTTTCTCCCATGCCCCATTCCTCTGCCTCTGCTGAAATTGAAATTGGCATTTGCTTTAGGCAGTGCCATAGATCTAGTTGGTCTGGAGTTATGATTCTTTAGCAAAACTTTACTATTCTACTCAGTAACAAGGAGACAAGAGATCAGTTCTGAGTATGTAGAGGGACGCCGTTCACGGTATTGCTGTTGCAGGATTACATTTGATGTGTGGAAAGTGAACAACATTTTTCTCTAACATCTGCTCTTCTATGATCATTTCCCCACACAATCTTAACCGGGAAACAATGTTGAAAATAGCGAAGTTATACTCAGATACCGATTTGTAGTCTTGAAATCACAGATTTAGCCATTCGTTCTGAGTTGTTGGCAATAAGACTATCTTCTAGTGATCATATCTATCCTTCAAAGATTTCCAAAGACCTGCCGGATCCTCCTCTGTAAGGTATTCATTTTTGAGGTCATCATGTATATGATGACGTAAAAAGATAAGTGCCAATGCCCTATTTTTTGGGGACTCTTTATTACCTTCTTTTATCGTCTCTCCAAGTTTCTTGGATTTCAAGTGTAACTTTGCATCCAAGTGCTAGGATAAGTAATTGTCCCCGATAATGTTAAGGGCTTTAAATTCAAATTTGGTTAAATTCGACATTATACAAGAGCTAGAAAAGGAAAAATGTACATGATCAATGATATGCAAAAGATAAAAGATAAATAAAAAAATTTAAAGTATTCAAAATAAGTAAGGGGTAAGGCATGTCATATCAAGTTGGCCAATTTAAAATTGAATAACATCGGGTTATCAATTTAAAATTGAGTAACATCATGTTATCAATTTTAATCATCCAAAATAATAGGTGTTGACAAGGCTTCTGGCTTGATTTGGAACTGCAGGTTCCTTGTTAGAACTTCAGGTTCTCTAATTTTTGAACTTCAGGTTCTATCAAGACTTCGGGCTTGATATTATGGCCTATTAATTTTATTCCTGGATTGAAATATCAAACTTCAGGTTTAATTAGAAATGAATCTCTAAGTCCATATTGTGGATCTGAGAACTTCTGGTTTCAGATTTTAATAATCCATTGATATTCTGATTTAGATTTAGAAAGAACTTTTGATTCTTACAGAATTGCAGGTCCGTATTAATATAGAACTTTAGGTTCTTATTTATGATCCATTCTTGATCTCCCATTGTTAAAAAAAATCATTCATCTCCAAATAAGAGTAATAAAATAAGAGCATATGAATATATAGTTATTAAATTAATAAAAATATAGAAATAACAAAAATTATTTTACCGTTGGATCTTCCTCTTTTAGCTTGTAATGTGTGGATCTGCTTACGAGCTTTCTGCAACTTTTACCGGATCATTGATTTGATGTCGAACGGCCAAGATGTCGTAGTTTGAAGTGGAATTGTTTTTGAATATTATTCTTGTTAACTGATAACTTCTTGTTGTGTAACATAACACTCACAACGTTACCAAAAGCAAATGTTCTGAAACTGTATAAAAGAAGGAAAAAAAATTGTGTTTGCACGTTGATCAAAGTGTGCTAAAAGGAGGGAGACTTTTTGCCTTTTCTCTGTACTTTAGGCAACTGGTGTGGCCCTCCTTTTCTTCACCTTTCTTTTGTTGCACGTTGCTAAGGGAGAAATAATAGAGAGGGGACGACTGTCCTTCTACATGCACAACGAAGATGAAGATGGGGGAAGGGTTATATTCGTGCTGATAACATGTTTAAGAAGAGGGACAGAGAGTAGAGGGAGAAAGAGAGAGAGCTTTTCTTATTGAATAAAAGATGTGTACAAGGGGGGGGGGGGGGTTATTGAATAAGAGATGTGTACAAAAGGCGGGGCGGGGGGGGGGGGGGGGGGGTGGGAAGGAGGATCTTATTTATAGAATAAGATTGTTTCCTCCCCAAGCAAACCAATATAGCAAGACTCTTGCTTTCCATATCTAATGTGGGCCCCAAGGTGGGCATCCACTAATAATAATATTTTATAACAACTGGAAGTTAAAAGAGGCAAATTCAAACCAATCTTCTAGAAGAGGCAATGAAAATACCAGACTATATCCATAGATAAAAAAAAGTACAAGAACATGGAGAATGTTAAAAAAAAAAATCAAGGAATCCACCCTCACCACCAAAAGTTGGAAAAATTGAAAAGGGCAGACCCAAACCAATTTACTGGATATGACAATGTGAACAAATTCAAACCTATTCCAGTGGTCCAATCAATTTGATGGGACCCTTATTTTGTAGATGGGTGCATTTTAGGGGGGGGGGGGGGGGTGCCATGTGTGGTCCATTTGGATGGACCATCAAGGCAACCCCCACCCCCGGTTCGCAAGTTACCAGCACCTCTCTCTCCATACAGTCAAGGACATATGTACATGAATATTCTCTTATATATATATATGAAAAATAATCCTATGAGAATTAGTTTTCATCATGTTTTGCGAAAATATTAAGTGAGACCTAACTATTACATAATCCAAACCTTGCAATATATAAGGCTTTAATCTAATGAGAATTGTTCTCACGCACTTACCGTGAGAACTTTGTATGCGGGTCTCGTTTAGGGATGGGGCTAAGGGGGTGAAAAGATCTATGTGGGACCACCCCAAATATAAAGTTTGGCTCCAATTACATGATCCTAAACCCTTCATCCGTGGCTTACAAATCCAGTCCATTCGGATTAGTGCACAATCGATCCAACGGTCCAGTAAATTTCGATTTAACCAATACTTAGTGTGTGTAACTATTGGGGAGTCCTTATCTATTGCAAGTTTTGGATTTGGTGATAGATGGACCCCACCTAGAGTTCTCATAAAACAATGTTGAAAACTAGTTCTCATAAGATTATTTCACACACACATATGTATATATATGAGAAATTCTCAAAAGCTCTCTATTTAAAAAAGGGGAGTTTTTACCCACTTTTAACAAGTCCAATGAAACTTTGTCACCTCACAAGTGCAAAGCAAAATAATAAGAATAATTAATTTTAAGGAGATGATTATGACATATGTTAATATCTCCTAGGCTAAAGAAAGGAGGGTTTTTTGGTGAAAAACTCGAGAGTTCTGTAACGTGCATATATCTAGGAGAATATTAGTATGCATCCATCTAGTAGGGGACACTTCCATGTTTGGATATATTATGAGCAAAAGACAAAAAACTTATGAATAAGAAGAATGCTTAAGTACAAATAAGATACTAATATTCTTTATTTATATATGTATATTGTGAGGTCTTGTGATGATTGTGCATATTGATGTGAACGATTGATCACCGTTGTGAGCAGATTGCTAAGCATCCGATGATGTGACCAAGTTATCTAATGATATGACTAGATTGACCATTGATACTATGACCATTTTTTCCTGATGGTTCGATGGACTAACCACCCTGTGTAGTAGCGGGTTGTTACCCGATACTTGACTTATATGCGTTGGTCACTTGTGTAGAGTTTGGATTAGTATATACTTTCTAACTCCTTATTGTTTACTGCTTTTCTCTCACATGATCACATCGTATTTACTTGCCTTTGATATTGTATATATGATTTGGACTGTGTTAATCTACTGGCCAACTACGATTGTAGTATGATGATGCTGTACGTGGTGCATAGGTTTCAAGCTCGGCTATTCCGAAGTGGAAAAGGAAGGTGAAACACTTCAAGCATTTGAGTCAAATGATGACAATGAGTAGTGTGTAGATGATAGTTTCAAAGCAATCTAGACCAGCGCAGGAGTGATTCACCATTTAGGGATATTTAAACAAATATGATTTTGTAGTGCAAACATTTGTGGGCATTCTTAATAAGTTGTTTTTACTTATTTCACTTTGCAACTTGAACCATTAAGATTATTGTATTTTGGTGTGTATATCTTATTGAATTATTAATGCTGCCAATTGCTAGATAATGCTTCCGCAAGTATTGGTAATTGTGTAGTGTATTAACTCACCATGAACTAAGATCTTGTGGGACCTTAGTTAGGAGCTACATATTGTATTAAACAAGAAAAATTCTTAATTTGCTCCCTAATTTCATTTTGGGGATGTGACATCTCTGCCATAACAGCTAGCTACAAGGGCCAGCTCATAGTCTGTAACGACCCCAAAATTCGGGTTTCCGAAGAACTCCCAATTTTAAGGTGTTAATGATGAAATTAAATGGATCCGCAATGTGAGATTAAACAACTGAACATATTCACAGCGGAAACATAATTGTAAAACCATCATAGGTACCATCACAAGATAGAGTAATTAATCCTACTCAATTTAATAATATAAATGTATCAAAGTCATAAATAAATCCATAGGTAATAACATAATTCAATTGACTAGATCGTAACACAAATAGCCAACCAAGGGCTTACAACCAATCTAAAATTAAACTCGGCATAAATAAACTAATTATCTAATTATCGTCTCTCTCGCGCAGGCACGATATTTTTAAGCTATATCGTCTGCGCTTCACGCGTAGTTCCCCTGCGGTTCCTCCTCAACCGCCGCTCCCTCCGGTTCA
The DNA here is from genome assembly GCA_037013555.1 of Sextonia rubra. Lineage (NCBI taxonomy): Eukaryota > Viridiplantae > Streptophyta > Magnoliopsida > Laurales > Lauraceae > Sextonia > Sextonia rubra. The sequence goes on from JASUAD010000009.1 coordinate 10,905,679, forward strand.
TTGCAAGGGGTGTTGTTACCTATAAGCGCCAATCACAAGGGGGTCAGGTTATGAAATAACCTCAGCAAGTATACTTACCCAATTTTCATATTCCATACCATTTTTGAGTAAAAATCAAAGACAGATAAATCACGGGGTTTTTAAAATAAATTGACAAGATATAATAATACAAGATGTAGATTCATGCATAAAACCAAATAAAGATTTTACAAATATCATAGCATTCAAAATGAATTGGCGTCCCACATTCGCTAAGTTGTCACAGGTATTATAGCGGCCCCCTTTAACGTGACGGGAACAGAGAACAGAGTTTGGTACCCAGGGATTCAGAATTATGGCCATTGGCCATCAGAACAGAGTAACAGAGTTTGGTACCGAAGTGACTGAATGTCACAAACAGAGAGTTAACTAAGCTGCAGATAGTTTCAGAAGAATAGCCCCTACACAGTGGTGCCCCACTATGCTAGACTTAAAACAGCCTAGTGGTATCGCCTTAATTCAAAATACAGATAAACAGCCAAATAATCATAAAATAGAATTTATTTATATATAACAAATTCCAAAGTTGACATGTGCAACGTCTAAATACCATAAACCATATAACAGAGAAAAATATATTTTATCATGTCAGAGTACATTTTAGATTTGATTGAAAACATAAAACCAAATAATAAATTTCCAAGATACAAAAATCCAGATTTTACGGGTCATACTGCACGTCGGGTCTAAGCGAACTTAACCCTATGATATCATGGGATTCTCAAACACCGTATACTTGCCCTAAATCTAATTTGGATGATTGCGAGGATCTCCTCCTTAGATTTGGGTTAATTCTTAATTGGCGCTTCTGAAGGTGATTGGTGTTTGAAGAGCCCATGACATCACATACTTAAATTTCCATCACCCTAGGCATGCTTCAAGATAATTCTAAGTGGGTGTCAAATTATGACGACATGACTTATTTTTAGCTCGTATTTGGTTAACTCTAAATAAAATCCTTAGTCTTAATGAATATTCCCATTGTTAATTAAAGTAAGCTAATTAAAAGGTCTATAAATTGGTCATAATCTCTAGTCAAACTTTGTGAGCTCCCAAAAAGGAATTTCAAAATTGTTAAACATGGGTCCCAGTACAACTCAGTCATAAATGGGCACCCTTATTGTTAGATTCTCAGATTTCCTTTGAGAGCTATATAAGTAAGCATGTGAGGAAAAGGCATAATAGTAATTCACTTAAGGTGTAAGGATATATGACTCACTTGAAGTCTCTCTAACTAATTAAAGTGAACAGTGCTTCTTCCTTATTGTTTCTGGAATCTGTAAATTGGGAATAGTCTTGCGCCTATGAACATCGTATCATTGGGGATGATGGGTATTAGTGGCCCATTCCACTAAGGGACTAGATTTCAAAAGTTGCCCATGAGTGGGCCTCCAGACGTGGGGTAGGGATTTCCAAATCAAGTAGCCATGGGTCCCACAACCTGAGCCGGTCCAAGTATGTTTTGACGACCAGGTTCTGTAAATTTCCAATTTCTGGCCTATAGATCAATGTGATGGTAGCCATAGCACTTAATCTACAAGGGTTAAGCTTATTCGACAATCTCAGAAACTTATGAGGACTTGTGGAGCAACCCGGTATGGTTCCTACAGTATTCTGTAATATGGTATAAGATTGGTCTCCCGCCTCTTATCTGTAGGTCGTTGAGATGATAGGCCATAGAGGGTCAAATCCTCAAAAGGCCACAACTCCACAGTCGCTCAAGGGTCTACTCTCAGATCCCTGGATCTGATCATTCATCAGGTGGGACATATGGTCCCACAGGAAATCACAAAAAAAAAAAAAAAACTGCACATCTGAGGCATGGGTCCTGTAATTTCCTTACAGACTTATAGTAGTTTGAATAGCACCCACATCCTAATGGTATGACTAATAAGGTGGCATGCAGTAGTTTATATTACTAGGCAGAACTTGGGTTTTCCAACTTCTCAAGCATGAAGGGTGATCGCCAGAGATGGACTGTTGCAGTACTTCCTTTACCGTAGGATAATTTCAGTCCCCACATTCAATCAGTTTTATAAATACGTATTAACGTTATATATATCAGTTGTTGTGAAAAACATCAAATAAATCAAACTCATAATTCTACATATAACAGTCTACATAGAAATACGTAGATTCAAGTAAAATTAAGAATTTTACAAATCTGACATTGGGTTTCAATAGAAATTTGTATAAATCTAATTAAAAGGATAAAAATCAGGCAGGAAGATAAACATGGGGTTTGTGCACTTGCCTTAATTGCCGAAATTCCAAACCCGTAGAAAGCCTCAAGGAAATCCTTCTATAGCTTCCTTCAAATCCTTAAGCCTAAAGTTGAACCTTCTAGTTGAAGGAGAGAGAACTAGGGAGAGAGAGTTGGAGAGAATCGTATGTAGGAGAGGGGCTCTAGTCATATACATATATATAGAATATAATATAGGTACTTAGAGTAAAACTAGGAAGTAGAGGTAGGGTGGAATTCTCCTTTTTCCCATATAGAGTCCTAGGATGTCTCTCTAGCCTTAGCCTTATTGTATCCCAACCAAACTCCTACGAAGGTAAATTCTACTCTTCTTTGAAGGAGAGACAAACACGTGGTCCCCCACACCACTAGTAGTGGGTTTATTTAAATCTCTATCAACAAGGCACTAGATTAATCCGGATGAGTTCGGGCCTTAAGAGAAAGTTTCATAATTAATTATTCTCTATCCAATGAGCCCCATATTGGCTATGTTTTTAAAATTATGAAAATACCCTTCACATTTTCTAAAAATTACCAACACGCATCTAAAATTCCCAGATCAAGTCCTAATCGCGTTTGTGCCCCAATTCTGCCCAAGTTGTTCATCGTGACTTAATTTCCCCCAATTCGATTAATGTCATTATTTATTTCGTAAATTATTTTTATTTGAATTAAATTTATTAATTTGGGCCGGGATCTTACATAGTCGAAGCCTAGGCACGTGGCTTTGATATGGCCACTAGCATGGAGCTAGTCATTGCCAACATAACGGCGCCAGACACGTGTGGTTTTGGATGAGAGGTCAAGATTGGAGTATGTGGATTTCACACGATAGGCTGGCGTGGCACCTGAAGTTGTGGTTGGGGAGGCTGAAGTTAGGGGTGTTCACGGTTCAGATTAAGCCAAATCCGTCACCAAAGCACTATCCACAGATTAACAGTTTTGTAATCCGTCACCGATCTGTTGCCCATTAAAATCGATTTGAACCGAACCGTCGATCAATGGTTTGGATTTGTTTAGCCGTTTAATATGTTAGTAGTTTTCCCCACTATTTCACACTTATTCATTGTAATAAGAAAATTACAATGGAGATTATTGTTTTTTAATATCTTTTATATATATGTACATATATATTATTTTAACGGTTCGGATTGATTTAAATCCGCGGATTAAGGGTAAAATCTGTTACCAAACTATTATTAACGGATTATATTTTTCAATCCATTACCAGTCTATTAACCATCGAATCAGTTAAAAAACCACAGATTGGATTGGATCAGTCTCATAGATCGATGAACTTTTTGTACACCCCTAGTTGAAGTGGTCATAGGTGCACTTGCCGGCGTGGATTTCATGTTGGTTGATTGCAGGCGCGAGGACTTTGTGAAATTGGTGTGATTGGTTAGAGTTGGGTCTAGAGGTGTAGTTCTGGTGTATAAGAATATGAGGGGAAATCAAGGGCTCAGACTGCGTGGGGTGCTTGGGAGTGGGACATGTGTTGTGAGATCGGTTTATGTTACATGCTAAATCACTAGCACAATTTGAGGCCTTCCCTTTCATACTTTTGGGGCTTATTGTGACTGATTAGGCCAGCAAAAAATAGAAAAGTAGTAGCAATAGAGCACAAGTGCAAAAGTAAGAAAGAGACAGAAAATTTATGTGGTTTAATTCGAGGAAAACTTGCCTCCACTAGTAACTTCATTTCTCTCTCGTTTTCCCCAATTCAACACCTTACATATATAGTAAACTCCTCCCAACGTTAACTCCCACCAAAATAGCAACAAACCAACAAAATAGCAAAATATCAAACAATAAGTGACTTGTAATGGTTATTGACTTGTTTCAACTCTAACTTCTTCCTAAATAACACCACCAATCCATGTAAGTTATAGGGAAAAACTCATAAAAGAATATAGAGTTTTCTACTAAAAATCATTGTATTTTCAAAAAACCTCAAAAAAGCCCTTTGTTTTAGGTTTTACCAAAACACCCCTTGACTAACTATTAAGGTTAGTGTCTCCACTTATACTATTGACCATTTTGCCCTTTAATTAAAATGAAGGTCTTGATTAAAGAGGTCTGTTACGATCAACCCACAAAAGAAGAAGAAGGGCAAATCACCATCAAAGGCGAAAATGTCTATAAAAGGAAAGAACGGAAGAAGAGCTACTTGTGGAAATGTATTACTTGTTGGTGTGTCTCTGATTGGGTTGAGGTGTCTTGTGGGAGATCTTAGTGATAGGGGTTTTAGGTCTTTAGATTATTTTGGTAAGCCCAATTGTCTCTTGGGAGAGTATGTGATATGGTTTTGGTAATGAGGGGAAACCCACCTCTCTCTTTATATCAAATAGTCCAGTTTAGTGAATTTTGTGCTGTAAAGAGGAAAATTAACATTTATTAATACTGATTTCTGTCTCTTTTAAATTAACACTAGCCTAATAGCCCATGCTAAGCACAAGCATATCTACTTACTACTAGAAGTAAATATAAAATATTTGAAAAATTAAAAACTTGACTTAATATATATATATATATGAATCAACACAATTACTATTAAATGTCCAAATAGAATGCACTAAATACATCACCAATAACAATAGATACGCAAAGAGCCACCACCACCATCATCATCAAAGTCTTGTCATAACTATTAACTATTCATCTAGAATGCAACAAATATTAGAGGATTTAAATGTTGTAGAAATGCAAATATACTAGCACATGGCTGCTACAAATACGATCAAGATTGCGCCGGCTTGAATCAAGCACTTGATGCAGAGATCCGTGACAATCCACATGAGATCAGTCATGTATTATTCACCATTCACAATCCAAGGGCAAGGATGGATACTCTTGATGTAGAAGATGATGTTGGATGGTTTAGATCTAGTTTTTCTTCTTATTATTTCTTAAAATTGCTTACGAGTATTGAGATACTTGCAACCACTCTCCCATATCTATTTATAGCCTTTGTCTTATCTGGTGATAAGCTCCAATTCGAATTTAAATAGAGAGATGATAAAGGTAGAGGAGTTGGATAAAACCCAAACAAATTCTATCACCATCATCACATAAGGATTAATGCATCATTTTAAATTCGAATGAGGGGTGTCTCTCTGTGTTGGGTATAAGCACAAGTGAGTCCAATCACAACCAATAACAATAGACACTCCAAAAGTCATAATCATAATAAAAGCCCTATCTTAACTATGTTGGGTCGATTACATGAATTTTGTTTCTTCATGATCTATCCTGAACCAGACATGTAATGAGTACGAAAAAGGAAAAATTAAATAAAAAAAAACCCCCTACTTTAATATATAATAATAAGACTAAAGTGTTGACTCCACTTGGTTTGGATAAAACTATTATGCGTAGGTATCTAGTTAAGAAATCATGATCCACAGTTAAATAAATTGATACAGAGTAATCTCCCTAATCCCTCAAATAAACAAGCCATCCATAATATAATCCTACATAATTGTCTATATGCAATCTCTTAGGTAGCAAAATATGACTTAAACCATTAAAAAACATTTCAAAAATCCTTAAAAAAATACTTTGAAAAAATATAACTTGAACCAGTAACTCCACCTAAACTTAAGCAACACTATTATTAGGTAAGTTACAGATTAAATAATCTTGAATTATTATTAAATGAGTCTAATATGGATTGACCATCACTCCCAACTAACCACCCATATATAATCCTTATGGATAACTTTTGATACTTAGCAGGTTTTTCACAATAATATACATGTATTAGTCTAATTTTCACATGGCTCAATAATAACTAACTTTGAAGTGAGACCACATTGCATTACAGTTATTTACTTAACTTTTTTGAATTGTTATGATGTCTATTGGACACCATGGGTCATGGTGTACTATGACAAGTTTCAAGTTGAGGGTGTACCTCATTCAATAAAAGGAATGTTGAACTCATTTAGTGAAATAACTTAGATCTAGCTGATTAAGAATATTGAACCCTAAAATGATTGCATAATTTAACTTGACTTGTTATAACAATATAACAATGATGCTACATACATTATTTAATTTTATATTAGCTAATTACAAAAAATTCATAATATGAGTTTATTATGACCAAGTTCATAATATTAAAAGTGTCATAAATTTATTGTGGTCAGAAAAAAAAAACATATTTATGCATAATTTATGAATGATAGCACAACTCTATAAGATACATCTTTCATATTCTCTCTTACATTCATAAATACATGTTGGGATATTTTTGAAACAATGAAACAACAATTAATTTCTGAAATTCGCGGGATAATATTGAGATGTTGGAAGAAAACTAAATAATAAGGTAATTATTTTATATGAAAGTTACTTATGGACCAAAATTAAAATAATTCGAGTGTTTTTTTGTTTTTATTTGATTTCTTTAAATTTTACAAGGAGTCAAGGATTATGAAACTATTTAGATCTAATCGTGGCTTAGTTAGATTTTGTAATTTTCTAATTTCTAAAATAAAAGAAAACAAGATAATCCTGGTATCTTGGAAATTTTGGAAATGAGATAATAATTTGGAATTTACTAAATAATCCAAGCCTAAACTGAGTACTCAAATTTAAAGTCAAGCACGGGTTAAAATGGGCTAGCGTCGGATATGGGCTCAGGCTAGCCTAATCCTTAGAATAAAAGATCTAAATATAGATTGATTGATTATAGACCGTAAAAGATTGGACTCTTCAAAAGCAAATTCCTTTTAGATTGGCTACTTAATTTAGACTAAGTCGGGCTCACTTATTAAATGGGCCCAACTAACTAATTCAAGTCCTGCCCAATTACTTAAATTTAAAGTCCAAGCTTGGGCTAAAGCGGGTAGGGCCAAATACAGACTCAAGCCGACCTAATCCATGAATGTCATTAGAAAAAAAATATATAAATATGGATTGATTAATTATAGACCATACAATATTGAACTCTTTAAAAGGAAAATCTTTTTAGATTGGCTAAAGATGGCTAAAATTGAAAATTTCTCTCAAATTCCTAAAATCTCTCCCTCAAGTTAAAATTGATTCAGAATTAGCATCGAAATTGGAGATTAATTGCAAAATTCATGCACAGGCTTAGCATGAGCAATATATGATTTATAATATTAAAAATAGTAAAAGTTGTAAATAATATTTAGTCTAAATAATAACACAGTTGCCAGGTCATTGTCCCTCACGTATTGTAATATTTCTCATATATATATATATATATATATATATGTGGAGAATATTAACATGCATCCATTACTTACCCTAGGGTGAGAGTTACTTACATAACTTTTCTTATTTGTAATATTAATATACATCTATTCCTTACTATAGGGTGAGCGATGCTTACCGAGCTTTCCCTCTTTGTAATTAAGCATTATATATATAATATTACTATGCATTTGATGAAGAACAATAGCGTCGCTTTCCCTTTTTACATACGAAGATTCTTCTTTTTCATAATATTAAAAATGACTTTTTTCCTTTTGTGCATGAATCTTTCCAAATATGCATTTGTCCCACACCGCATAATGAAAAAAGTATACATAGTAATATTCTCATATATATATATATGAGAAATGTTAGTATGCATTCTTCCCTCATCATATGGTGAGGAATGCTTACATGAAATTCTCTCACCATTTTTAGCCCCAAAAAAGGTTAAAACCGTGGAATATGTCGAAATTACGCATAAATCATCCTCATTCAACACTAACATTTTCCACAGAAAACACTCCCCAGAAGAAGGGTCATGAAAATTACCTATGATAACAGTTTCCAAAAGAGAAAAACCCTTTCCATCAAGTATGCCCTCTTGTTCAAGGAGAAAGCATTTGTCACAATTTTTGCAAAAACAGTTTCAGACCCAAGATTCAAAAACCCCCTTTCTGCAGTCTTACACAACAGACAGAAACCCATCTCACTTAAGAAAAAGAAAACATTTTCCCACACAACTGTTAGAAACCAAAACCCAATACAATATTAAGTCACTGTACAAATAAAATATCACATTAACCGCAGTCAAATGGTAACTTCTCACACAAAAGATAAAGACACTTATAAAAAACCCAAAACCCCATACAAGAAAGCATACAATAATAACAAAAATCTCGCCAAACTCAACACCACATCAAGCTTTCCTATGTATAAGCAGATCAACATATGCATTCAAACAAACATATCATGTCGTAATCTTGATAACACCAAACATCGCCTATTTAAATCCAACTCTAAAACAAAACTTAAGGAAAAAAAAACACAAACATATATACATATTTTCAACATTCCAATAAATTCGAATTTGATTGAAACTTTAGGCATATCACTATCAGGTAACTCCCTGTGTATTGCAAGATTTGAATTGGGTAATAAATGGGCTCTACCTAAACTTCTCACAAAACAATGATGAGAACTAGCTTTTATAGAATTATTTTCTCATATATATATAGGGAACTACTACTATGCATCCATCCTTCATCATAATGTGAGGGATAATTCCTTTTTTAGACCTAACAATGTTAAAAAGGTATCCTGATGTGTGATAGTTTTATCCTTTTGCACATCAATACTTTCTAAAAATAAAAGTATCATTCACCATAGTATAATGGACATATGCATAGTATAGTTGCTCATATATATATATATATATAAGCACATCAACATATTACATTCTGACAAACAAGCATCATTATTATCTTAATTCTTGATAACCAAACACGGCCTCATACAATTCAAAAAACAAAGTGCAAGGAATCAATCATTATAAAGAATATATCACATTTCACAAAGTGTATTCAACAAAAACGGGGAAAGGAAATCAACACTAAACAGAAAAGAAGATAAGATACTGGAGTGACTGTGAGATGACGTTGAAAAAAAATTTACTAGAGACTTGATTATTATAGTTCATCTGAAATCAGCAATTAATGATTTTTGTTAACTTTCACTCTAATCTAATCTAACGTACAAAATCCAAAAATAATAATAATAATAATAATAATAATAACAGTAGTAGATAAGCACTCATTTTTCAGCACCCGATTTTTCCTCATAGACCAAATCTATGTTTTTGGGTTGCTTGGGAGAGAGGATAGCTGATAGCCCAAATCAAATCTATCCTTTTCTGTTGCTGGAGGGAGGATTGATGAAACACACTCAATGGGATTAAGACAGATAACAGATAGAAAAGTCCTATAGATGGCAGGCCGACTCAAGACAATTTGAGGCCTAAAGTGACAATCCTAAATGAGTCAATATTTATTGTTTTAATATTATTATAAATATTTTATTTAAAATTTATTTTTTTTCATTTTTTGTAATGCAATATTATTAATTAAGTTTTTATATTCAAGTTTAGCTAACATATATGTTCCATGATAGTATGGCTATTTCACGTAATCTTTCTTGTGACACTATTGATTTAAATTAGGATTTTATTAATTTTAATTTTTAAAAACTTCTTTCTATGGAAGCAACAATTATAGGTATTGTCAATATTTTTTTAGTAGATATATTTAATATTTATAAATTATAACTATAATAGTCATATAATATGAGCTTGGAATTAAAAAAACTTTAAAAGCATAGAACCTAATTTAATAATTTATCAGTGTTGGCCCAAAGATTATAGATGTAAATTTTTTTTTGAATTTGATGCATTTCTTCAATATGAAAAAAAAAGATTATATTTGAAGTTGTCTTCTACGAATTTCATACAACACAGATGTAGGGGGAAAACTGTGCAAACTTGAAGATTTTTAAAATAGAAAACGATTTCTTGCTTCTTGTGATTTTAGGATTTTCTTTTTTCTTTTAATGACAATATTTTTTCAATGGTGAAAATGGGTTTTAATGCTTTTTTTAAAATATGATAATGATGGCTTTTGTTTTTTCTGAAATGTAAAAAGATGATAGTTGTTGTAAATGCTTTTATGATGCCTTATTCTTTAGGAGAAACGAAATGATAACAATTGCTGTTTTTAAATTTTAAAAAGATTCAAGTTGCTTCAATTATTTTTATGAGGTTTTATTTTTTTTATTGAAAAAAAAAAGAAAATAAGAATTGCTTTTTTTGGAGCCTTAGTTTTTGAGAAGCCTAAAGCAAAGGGTTTTTCTTTCCTAATAGTCTAGCCGCCCTGGACAATGGGGAGCGTAGGATAGAAAAAACAATAGCTCTAATCTTCAATACAGCCAAAAAGATGTACAGAGTAAGGGAGTAGTATGCCAACATTAAAATCAGTTTACTAGTTACTAGACACCTTCCTCAAGTACTCTCGTACGGCAGACTCATGAAAAGCAATATCAGACTCATTTAGACTCATGAACCGCCGGAGCAGAACAGCAAAATCTCATGCAAAGGCAGAAGCATCAATGGCATGATCACAAGGAGCATCAACAGCAGCAAAATCCCATACAGCAGGCAGAAGCATCAATGAAATCATCATAAGAAGCAGCATCAACAGCAGCAAAATCTCATACAGGCAGAAGCATCAATGGCATGATCATAAGAAGGAGCATCAACAGCAGAAGCATCAACTGTAGGAGCCGACGACGCAGGAGCAAGAACAGCAAGATCTGACGATGCGATCTGACGATGCAGGAACAAGAGCAGCAGGAACACGAACAGCAGGAGCATGAATAGCAGGATGCGATGCAGGAGCATGAAGAGCAAGATCGTGAAGAGCTGTATCCCATGAAGGAACATGAACGGCAGGAACCCCAGCAGGATCAGAAATAACATCCGCATCAGACTCTCATCCGCAGTACCATGAACAGCAGGATCAAATGCAGGTGCAACAGGATCCGCAGGAGCTAAATCCTCATCAGCAGCCACATCCACATTCACATCAGCTGGAGCTAGAGTATCAGATAACCGTATGAATCCCCTCATACACACCTGGCTCAGTGTATCTAACAGCCCTCAAGTGTGATAACCTACAGGGATCACACATCAACAGCTGTTGACATGGGATGGCAGGGGTGGTGTTTACCAGGTGGGGGTGTTTGGGGGCAGGGGGTTTTGGGGCAGGAGTAGTAGGTGAATCAGGAGTGCGTCTTGTCAAGTCTCAAATTTTTATATTGGGTCATATCGGTTTGTCGGATTTGAGTTGGGTTAAGAGGGTCAAATGGATTGAATTAACATAATTGGGCCTGAGTTATTGGACCCTTTTAGGCCAAAAGACCCTTTCTGGAATTTCTTAAAACCCACTAAAAAGCAGGAACCCCTTCCTTGTAATTTGTAAAAAACCCTCTCTCTATATAAACTCTACTCTTAGGGTTTTTCCCCTTTCTCCAACTCTCTTCCTTTCTTCTTCAACCAAAACCCTAGAAGCTCTCTAAGGGGGAAACCAAGGTGAGGTCTTCCAAACTTTGATCTTCAGATCTACTTTAGCTTCAAGATCCAGGTAAGTGGATAGTTGAAATAATGGTTTTTGGTTTTTGCAATATGTTTTAGTTGCTTGTTGATTTACCCACTTTGTGCATGACTTCTTCTTGTTGGGTTAATGGCTTTTGGGGGGTAATAGTGTGATTTGATTTTTCTTCCAAAACTTATAAGGTAGATTGATGTTTGTGTTAAAAAAAGGGGGAAGGGGGGGGGGGGGGGGGGGGGGGGGGGGGGGGGGTGACGCGTGCATCGGCGCTGCCTGCCGCCTGGCAGGCCAGGCCTGGGCCGGTTGGGCAGCGGCCCGGCTGCCTGGCAAGCCCGGTGCAGGTTGGGCCCGAGTGCGGGTTTGGGCCCGTCAGCCCATTTTCTTTTTTTAAAAAATTATTATTATTAAATATATATATTTATACACCTAATATTAAATAAATAATTAGGATAGGATATTCTTATAAAGAATTAAAATGTTATATTTTGATTAATGGTTTAGTATCCTAATGGAGATTAGTTTTTTTAAAATTAATTTTAATTCGATGTTATTAGAAATGTATCTTGGATTATTTATAAATTTAATTGAGAATTATGAAATTTTGATTAATGTTCATTTAGATTGATTTGAAATAAACTAAGATGTATTTGGTAGCGATTAAACCGTAAATAGAATGTATTTATAATTTTAATTTAGATTCTTAATTGAGTTAGATTTCGCATTGGGATCCGAAATTATACCTCTTGTTTTGTATAAAATGATAATGTGTATTTGTACACAACAATGATATTAAGGAACTAATTATTTTCTTTCCCTTTTTTTATCATGACTTGATTTAACTTTGGATTCAGAAGTTGAACATCTTTTACCTAATTTGTAAAACACACTAATTATATATAATTGGATTAGTTGAATTATGTCTTTTAGGAATATAAGAATTAAACTAAATGCAGAATGGGAATGTGAGGTTCGGGATGCACCACATGATAGGCACCAAAAGTAGTATATTGGCATCGTAGACTCATATTTCCATTATGATAGAGAGTTAGTTCTCATGTGCATATTTATCTAACTTTGACCGTTGGTGGATTAGTGCTTACGCTCAAAGAATTTGAATTGACACACGTTCATAATACACTTTTAAATTTAAGTACTCTAAATACTCACAATGATATTGGATTGAATATTGGAATTAAGGGTTTCATATCATAGTTCATTCTGCATCGGTATACGTATGTATTTGTAAATATGTATATTTGTATATATATATCTGACCGACTACAGTTCGGAGGTGGATGTACGCCATCGGGTCAGCGTGTACTGTGGATAATAGTATACAACTGTGCCTTCTGTTATTATCTGCGGAGTTACCCGATTCTGTTATTATCTGCGGGACTACCCGTTTCTGTTATCTGTATGCGGGATTTACCCGTTTCTGTATATTTATCTGCGGGAATACCCATTTCTGTGCATTCATGCCATTGGGTTTTGCATCTGATATATCTTGGGTTATAATGAATACTTCTGTTTAATTCAGTCGATTAATCCATTGTTTACAGCTTATCCTCTTGTCAGATTATGTCAATCTGACCCACTACTTTTTGGTGTTTAGGTTCCATTACCGGTGCCGAACCGGAGGGTCAGGCAACACAGGAAATTTCGCTAGATGGCGGAATTGTTGAGTGGAGCACCGATGACATCATCTAAGGTGTCCCAGTGCGGTGCTGAGTTCGAAAACTTTAGATTATGTAACAAAGCCATGTCTGGGCCATCAGTTTATTAATTTAAGTTTGGTTGTTTTGAAATTTTAACTCTAATTGTAATGCTTCGAAGCACTTGACTCTGGTTTTATTATTAATGAAATTTGTTACCTTATTGCGATGTGATATCCGTCTACGATGAGTATGGATTTTAGTTCCACGTGTGATTATGGTTGCTTAATCACCAAGCATAGCCTCACGAAAGACTTCGGTCCACCCGGAATTGGGGCCCATGTTGTTTATGTTTAGAAAAATTTTAATTGGCCCCAATTCTCATACCCCTGGAACCGGGTTTGGATCCGGCCCAGTTTTGGGGGCGTGACACGTCTGGAGCCAGATGGTGCTGTCTGCATATTACGATTATCATCCATCCTGTGTCAAAAGCATTAAAGAAAATACTTCAGTTTTTTTTCTTTTTTGTGTTATTATAATACTTATTTGCATTCCAAAATGGACGTTGGATTAGATAACAATTCTTTAAGCAAAATGGGCTCGCACTAAGCACGGGCAACAAAAATGAAAAAAAGTTTTTTTATTTAAAATATTGAAGTCGAATTTAATGGAAGCATTATTAAAAGATAAATATAAAATAATCACTTCAACCAGTCCATATGGGTAAGAAGGAATCAGGATCCTAGGCCCATCTCCACCATGTAGAGGGTTCACAAATTTCACTTTAGCGTCACCATTCATCTACCGCTGTCTTCTACCCACCATCTAATTGCTGTCATACATCCCCCTAAATTGATTCTCACATTGGACATAAATGAACACCAACGACCTGTTTGTTTGCGTATACATAGAAAATTATGCCATGAGTGTTTAAATATGAGAATCCAATGAGATTATACAAAAATGACAATCATCGTAACCTCTTCTTTAAAAGTGAATCAAGGGAATGTAGGAAATGAATACCCAGCAATTGCCCCAACAATTTCAAAGCATAAGAAAGTCAGGTTCCATCCACATTGCTACATTAAATTTACTATGGTGTATGGATCTGTTGACTCACATAATGATACACTTGTGCAGTTCTGTCATGCATTTGAACTGTTAGGAATGAGGATGATAGCTGTAGCTTTTGTTACTTGCTTTTGTCTGTTCAATCTTGATGTGAATTAAGAGGATTAATTCTGGGTTTATGCAGTTGATGTAGAAAGGCTGCAAGAGATTTTATGAAAGCTGCAAAAAAGCTTCAACTGCAGTTTATTAGTCTACGACATCAAGATCAACCAACCAAGGAAGAAACACTTAGAAAGGTATTGTACTTTACAAATCTGTATAGTTAGGGATATATGAAGGGTTATCTCCTCTTGCCTGTGAGACTTGACTATGTGATCCTCCTTTCATTTCATCAAAATTGGTTCTTATTCAAACTCTTGTTCTATTTCAGTCTTTGATTGTGTTTGTATGAGATTCAACGATGGAAGAAGAGTTGCAGGCCAAATCTGAGATGATCAAGAAGCATGAGAAACTGATTCAAGGATGGAGGAAAAAGCTGAAAGACCAACTGAAAACAGGTTATAGAATTGAACCTCGGAAACTTCTGGAATGTTCATTAGAATCCCTAACCCCAAAAGAAACCTTGAAAACTTCTAGAATTGAACCTATTATCAAACATAGCACCTTTGTTTGGAAGCTGATTTTTTCTTTTTTTAAATTGGAAGCTGATGTTGGGCTACCTTTGCATGAGAGAGCATGTAGCAGATATTGACCCTTTTCCGCTTATCATTTGAAATGAATGGCCACTTTTTTACCACCTGCTCCTTTACTAAAACTAGTGCAGAGACATTTTCCCAATTTTTGGATACAAACTTTTACACCAAAGGAATAAGGATATGTAGTGGCTCTGGTCATCAATAGCTGGTTATGGATGTATTAGGACTGTGGCATCATGGTATATTTC
Source organism: Sextonia rubra (assembly GCA_037013555.1). Taxonomy (NCBI): domain Eukaryota; kingdom Viridiplantae; phylum Streptophyta; class Magnoliopsida; order Laurales; family Lauraceae; genus Sextonia; species Sextonia rubra. The sequence continues at coordinate 10,921,009 of JASUAD010000009.1, forward strand.
AAAGGCACGCTGGTTATCAGATGCTGTTTGTATGTTGGTTGCATCATGCGGCTAGTGATTTATAGTGGCAGAAATGGGTTCACCTCTTTCAATCTGTATCTATTGCTTTACGGGACATCCAAACGCTCTTAGGATTTTTATGTCCATGGTGTTTTTTAGGTTTCCTAAAAATTTGAATATTTTTGGTTGCCTTCTAGTGAGATTGAGATCTGGGCATCCAAGTGCTTTTGTTTCTAAGCAGGATTTTTTTTTTAAGTAATTATTTGACTGTTCATTTGTCCTGAATTTTTGTAATATCTTGGTAATATAGGGTATGTCTATGTACCATAATTGTTTTGCATTGATGTGAAAATGATTATTGAGGGAAAGTGAGAATTTGACGCAATTTATGTAGAGAGCAAGTTGGGACTGTGGATGCACAATATTCTCTCTATCGGTCTCTAATCGCTCCGGACATAGTATTCTCTGATCTGCACTTGTCTCTTCTTCACTCTGGTAGTAGTCTCTTTAACTATCTATCTCTCCTAGATTCTATTATTTTCTTTCTCCTTTCTTGTTTGGATGTAGTCAGATCTGGAGTTTCTTGAACTCGAGAACATGAAACTTCCTTCCTCAACCCTTCTCGCAATTGCTTTTGCAGCTCAGCAGCGCAAGGCCCTCTCCAACCGCCTTTGTAACTCTCTCTCTCTCTCTCTCTCTCTCTCTCCATACAAATATTTATTTTCAACTCCCCTTTCTCGTTTCTGATGTGAATCGATCGATGTACCACTTTTTTAGGGCACCGACATGACAATCTCCACGACCCGATGTACGATTGATGCCGAATCTCTGCAGGGTTTCTTCTTCGTCTACTTCTCCTTCTCAGTCCATACTCTATCCTACGTCTTCATTTAATTTATTATTAGATTGCTTTTGGGACATGAGTGCTGCTTTTTAAATACAAAAAATCCCTCTCTTGAGATAAAAGAAAATTTAAAAACTTAACAAGGAGGGAGAGGAGTGGGCGGAGAACAGAGGAGGACGACGAGAGAGAAAGAGGGAGAGCCCCTTCCTGCCAGTTAGTCGGAGGAACCGGGGTGAGAGAAGAGGAGAGAGATGTGAGAGGTATTTCAAAATTTTTAATTTTTTAAAAGTTTTTGTCTGAAGGGAGAAATTTATCAGAGAATGCCCAAGAAGACGAGTGTAGGAATGGTCTTCCAAGAGAGCCCAAAACTTTAAGTGATTCATTAGTTACATACTCACATGTTAAATAGGGGCATTATGTCACATGCAAAGTCTCATATTTTAGGAAGCTTTGCCAAGAAAGGATAAAGTGAGTTGTAATTTTAATAGTTGTAAAGAATTCAACTTGAAACACATCATTACAAATTCTGATAAGAATTCAACCCATTGACATTCCTCTGAACTTCCAAATGCTTTATAGATTGATTAGCATTTCTCTAACTTTCACTTGTAATAAAAAAAAAAAGGAAGAAGAAGAAGAAGAAGAAGAAGAAGAAGATTGTTTTGTATGTATTCCAACAATTGAAAACAAATAGAAAATTCATAAACCAAACATATATGGATGCAGAACTTTCAACCAACATAACATCCAAAGAGTTAATGACACATATGGTGACTTAACAATTGGGCCATTTCTAAATAGTCACTAAACTTTCATTTTTTTTTTTTAAATTTGGCTATCAAAGTTCTAAAACCACTTTAAATCAGGCATTCCGTCTAATTCCTTCAAAATAGAGCCGTTAAGTCCCATCACATGGATGTCACGTGTGATCTGTCAAGGGCATTTGCATCCCAGTAATGACACATATGGTCATTAAAGTATTGGACCATTTCTAAATGGTCGCAAAACTTTCGTTTTTTTCAATTTGACCACCAAAGTCTTGAAATTACTTAAAATAGGTCATTCCGTCCAATTCTGTCCAAATAGAGCCATTAAGTCCAATGATAATAGCAACAACAGCTAGAGCTAGAAAACTCAACCCTACCCGCCAACCCAGGCTGACTCAACCCATTTCTGACCTGCGCAACCCGACCCATTTAAAATACGAGTCGGTTATGGGTTAGAGTTTAGCAACCCATATAAAAACGGATTGGATTAGAGTTAACCTGCATAATCCAATTGACCGGTTTAAATTTTACTAATTTGCCATGACTTTTTAATTTTTCATGTAAATTTTCTTATTCATGTAAGCCATAAACCGTGTATTCTTAATCTTGTATGGAGGAGTTGTGCAGAATTTTGATATATAAAATATAAAACTTATTTTTTCATTTGACAATATGATGTTTTTGTAGTTGAAATATTGATGTGTCTTTTATTTTTATTTTGGTATAGAAATTTACATCCAAAATATGAATATAAATGAAATACAATAGCGTTGATAAGTCTTTTACTCATACTCAAATATGAAATTATAAAAATGAACAAAAATTGAAAAGGGATTATCTCAATAAATGGGATAGAATATATTAATGGATTTTGGCCCCATTTTTTACACTTTAAAATTTTGCAAATTATAAATTTATGCTCAACGCAACGTTTTAAATGAATTTAGATGTAATGAGAGTTTTACAAATGAAATTGGGCCATAAAAAATGAGTTGGATGAGACACAAAATAGGAATTAAATATGTCAGGTTGGGTCAACTAACCCAACATGCATCAAATTCTAGTTAAGCGGGACAGGTCGGGTTGACCCGCCATGAATGCAGGTTGAAGGTTTCTAATATATTTTAAAAAAAGGTTGGGTTAGGGTTGAAACCAACAAATTCAGTTTCAGGACAAACACAAATTTTGTCAACCCAACTTATTTGTCAAGTCTAGCAGCAATAGCAATAGGTACAATGTCTTTGTTAGACCTTACAAAGTCTTTTTATACCTTTGGGGAAACAACCCATTCAGTTCCATCAATTTCTACCATTTTCAACTATTATATTGGGAATGCAATAAATAATGTGAAACAATACATTGGGAATTGGACTTAATGGCTGTATTTGGACAAAATTGGATGGAATGACCTATTTAAAATGATTTCAAAACTTCGATGGCCAAATTGAAAAAAAATGGAAGCTTAGTGATCATTTTAGAAACGGCCAAATAGTTTAGTGACCATATGTATCATTACATTGACACAAATGCCCTTAACAGATCACACATGAGATCCACATGATGGGACTCAGCGGCTTTATTTGGATGAAATTGGTCGGAAATTGGTCGGAATGACCTGTTTAAAGTGGTTTCAAAACTTTGATGGCTAAATTGAAAAAAAAAATGAAGATTTAGTGACCGTTTTAGAAGTGGCCCAATAGTTGATGCCCACACGCAAGTAAGGTTGTAACTTGTAAGTGTGAAATTATAGTGTGGAAAATGCGAGGGCACATATCCAGATTTGGGGGTTTATCAGGTTATTATTACAAAAATATCTGAGAAGCTAAATAAGTTTAAATACAAAAAATTAAAAGCACATACATGTTAATGTTAAAAATTATTATTTTATATAATCACAGATTTATTGTATTTTCATTTTGAAATACTTTGAGATATCATGGTATTATCGTGAAAAATATCAATGCATAATAACAAGAAGTCGTTGATGTTTGTGACTCTTGGGAGTGACTTGTGCCAGGCCAAGTCTTTTGGCCCATGACAACCAACTCACATGAAAACTAAATTTGGCGTGGGTATTTTTGACCTCAGGCTTGAGCCCAACCATTTGAGTCAGGCCAGAATCCGCTTTAGAAAATTGCAATTATGTCACAACTGTTTATATCCGACTGTCCTATGGTGGCAGCCTAAGCATGTCAATTATGGAGATCAAAGGGTTGAAGGATTCCAAATTATTATAATCGATTTGAGATTGTGTCTGGAGTCTTCTCTTAAGCTCCCTTTATAAAAAAAAAAAAAAAGAAACAGGGGACTATCTAAGAAGGAAGATACTCTCTTGGGGGCTTTGAATAGTCCAAACCCTACCTGGATGAGTATCAAATTTCTACAATCAATTCCAAAAACTAAAACAGGTCTCAAGATTGGAAATTCTAACAATGCATACTATTTAGAGGCTAAAATTGATGGTGAAGATCAACAAATGTCCTTCCATCTGCAGTCACTTCTGATAGGAAATGATTACCCATTCACCTTATTATAAATAGAACCCTTAGGGGTCGTTTGTTTTCAGCAATTTACATATGTAAATGGCCATGATGCGTAACGGTTACACACCATCACTTCTATATCTCCACCTTGCATCCTTAACTCATCACTTCTTTGATATTCCTTTTCTTTTCTTTTTTTTTTTTTAGGTAGAATTGATATTCCTTTCTTAGAACTCACTTACTGTGGTTTCCTAGAAATCTAATATCAGGAAAGCAAATGGTGTCTAAATAAAATCAATTTGAAGAGTACAATTTTACTGTTAACTTGTCAAAAATGCTAGAAACAAAACGAAGAATACTCACTGCACTTTGATCACAAGAATCCATGATGGAACCATCATGGTTACCAAAAAAACCATAGAGAACGTTCACAAACACAAATATAGAAATCCAAGCAAAAAGTTCTTACAAGCTTTATGAAAGCAAATTTCAACCTAAGGAAGACATGCTTCATATAAATTCCAATTCATTATCGCATTAATTAGACTCACTAAGTTCTCCACTAATGAACTAGTTGAGAAATTGCAGGATCCACGATTCAAAAGCCCTGAGCTTCGCAAAGAGGCTCCAGTAAAATTTTCATCAAGAAAGCAGAAGGTACATGAGAGAGGATACATACTATTCGCCGTGTAGCTCTGTAGTACTTCACAATGGCAAAACTTCACATTAACGTCATCATGTTAAATAAACAACCAATTATATCTTGTTTCATCACCTCAAAATTCATGGAAAGTAAATTCATCAGTGAAATGGAGCAATGTTACAGAGGTTCATGACTGGAAAAAGGATATGAAAATGGTTTTTATCTAAGTTTATTGCATTCCTCATTTCAGGGTGCTGGAATAAATCATTGTTAAAAAACACAACTTCTTGTGAGTTGTGACAGCCAGGGAAGAAACAACTAAAAAATGGTCTATATAATCACCCAGACGATAATATTGTTCTGTTTAATCCCCATCTGTTTCAAATTCGAAAGACTCGATAATATCAATTTCTAATAGCTTCTTAAGGTGTTTTAGATAAACACAAAATATAGAAATATGACATAATGGTACATATTATTTTGCTCATACAAATTTTATATTTCCTACTATTATAAATTCACATTAAAGTATGTCATTAAGAAAAAAAGGGTTATCGAAACCCTCCAATAGAATACAAGCGAAAGAGGTCCAGAAGGACAGTCAATAGGGAGTTGCTTACCACTGTGCCACATCCCTACAAAAACGTATTGACTTCCAAGTTGAAGTCAGGATGAAAAATCCATCATCCCTCAAAAAGATAGGCATTCACACGATCATCTGGGATGAAAGAAATGTTGGGAAAAAATCTCAGCAATAGTACTGTGCCAGTTATCCATTCAACTGGCAGCCAGACCACCACCCCCAATTTTCTATATGCTGTTTTTATGAGGGATAACAGCTAGAGTTTCATTCTTTTTCCTATGCAGGAGAAAAACCCCAAGGGGGGAGCCGATCAGAGAGTTTGATATCGCAACACTCTCGGTTTAAACCAAGAAGCCCATAAGGAAGAGGATAGCATAGCTTTCCAAGCCATCTTGAGGGCGCATGCTTCATTAACTTCAGCCATCGTCCTAAGACGTCAACCATACTCTTGAAACTTAACAAAAAAAAAATCACATTAAAGTGACAGTAACTACCAAAATTGGAGCATAAAAGCTTAGGCCATTATGCAACCAGCCTTATCCTAAGCCACGGCCTAAGTGGTGACTGCTTTCATCCTTTGAGAAGCTAATGAAAGATAAATTATGTTACATTAGAATCATGCAAGTACTAACCCAACAAAAGTGTTGTAACTTTGCAATATATCTGCTAAAAATAAAATGATATAAGCAAAAGACGAGAGCCCATTGCATAGTAGAACCAGAAGGTGCTTGCTATTGCAACCCTGAGGTAGTTGGTTACAGTCATGTTATCCAAAAAAAAAAAAAAAAGATCTAAGAAAAAAGAGGCAATTACACTGGCTGCAACTTCTGAAAAATGGCCAAGAGTGATTCAGAATGCACCACTTCAACGTTTAATTTGTCCCCCTTCCGATACCCCTGAAGCATTTCCAAGCATTTACGACCTTCATCATGATCTGCAAGCCAATCCGCTAGCATAGAAATAGTGTACTCATCAGGTGCAGAGTTTCTCTCCAACATTTTATTGATAAGCTTTATTGCCTTGAGGTTTTCACGGTTTTGAAGAAAGCCCCGAATAAGGATATTGAATGTGCGTTCATTCAGCACACAACCCTTTTCTTCCATTTGCAAAAACAATTCATTAGCTTTGTGCAACATCCCCTATTTACAAAGGCCCTTTATCACTGTATTGTATATTCCCACATTGAGCACCAAACCTTTGGCAGAGATTCCATAAAAAATTTCCTGCGCATCTTCAAGCTTCCCAGCACTGCACATTCCACCAATGAGCACATTGAAGATAGCAATGTCAGGTTTCAAACCATTGCCTTCCATATTAAGAAAAAGCTCCATCGCCTTAACAAAGTTTTGGTTCTTGCACAGCTCATGCATCAATATGTTGTATGGGAAGACATCTGGACTTTGGCCAAGAGCTTGCATCTCATTGAATAACTCTTGAGCAGCCATGACTCTCCCCACCCGACACAGTCCACCTATAAGAATGCTGTGCGAAATGACAGTTGGTTTCAAGCCCTTGCAGGGCATCTCCTTGAAAAGTTGCATGGCCTCATCTATTGTGAAGCACTTGCAATAACCATTAATCAAAATGTTATAGGTGATAACATCTGGCTCAAGGCCGTTATCCTTCATGGAAATAAACAGTTGTTTTGCCGTATCCAATTGCCCTATCAAACAGTATCCATCCAACAATGTGTTGTACATGATTAAATTAGGATCCTCGCCTCTTTGAATCATCAATTCCAATAACTCATGTGCATCATTTGCCCTCCCTTCTTTGCAGAGAGCATCCATCAATGTGCTAAACGTTATGACATTGGGCGAGATTCCCAACTCCACCATTTCATTGAAAAACTTAGTGGCTTCTTTCCATCTACCTGAACTGCAGAGGCCGCAAATTAGAGTGTTGTAAGTGACAACATCTGGGTGAGTACCATTACCAATCATTTCAGAGAAGAGGCCAAGGGCTTCATTTAACAGCCCATCTTTGAATAGTCGGTCGATGATCAAATTATACAGGATACAATTAGGCTTACAACTACTTTTCCCCATCTCCCTAACCAGGCCAAGCGCCATGCCCGTGTACCCTGTCTTGCAGAGCCCATTCACAAGAATCTCATAAGTAATTTCATTAGGTGGGTAGCCCTTCTCTGCCATTTTCACAAAAAACTCTGTTCCCTCCCCAATTTTATCTTTTACACATAACCCTTTAATCAGAGTGTTGATAGTTACACAATTAGGCTCCTAACCCCTCTTGAGAATCTCCCCAACAACCGCGAAAGCGAAATCCACCCGATTCAATTTGCAAAAACAGTTAAAGTAAGATGTTTAGAGTAAAGAAGTCGGGGGATAATCCGATAGCAGTAATCTTCTCGTATAGATAGAGCACAATTAAATAGCGTTTTCTTCTGACCATAGCTCCTAGCAGGTAATTTAATGTTGAAGTTGGAGGCAAAGGTTGCACGTGAAACATAGAATCAATGAGATTGGATGCGTTATCCCGACTAATGACACCATCCTTCGATTCACATAGACTTTTCTCTAAATCATCCAATTGGGTTTTGCTCAGAACACCAGAATCTGGCTTCTTTTTATTGTTAATAGAATCAGAATCTCGCTAGGGTTTCCGTAGAATATAGAAAGGAAACGTTGGAAATGGAGAAGACAAGTTCCTCTTTTGGCATAACATGCTAAAGAAGAAGAAGACGGAAGAGACTGAGAGGAAGAAGCTGCAGATGTTCTGTTGAAGATTAACGCCATTTACTGAAGAAATGTACGTTCCGCTCTTCATTGCGTATTTCACCCTCTGTCAAGTTTTTTGAAGAGCTGATGAACATGGATTGGTTTGGAGAATTCTAGCATTAGTATCCAAATGAAGAAATTCTAAATGCTCTTGTGACATAATTGTCTCAACGTATTTGTGAGGACAACAGTAATTAGTGGGTACAGGTCCAAATGTATAAAAATGTGAAAAATCATCGCCCTCAGCCACTTCCTTTTGCACCTTTACCTCCTCCTTCACTTGCAGGATCATTACTTACGGAGGATAGGTACATGTTTTGGCAACAATTGGGCTAAAGGCCAGTAGAAGCCCAATGAGTTCACAACTAGGGTTATTTTAGGATTTTAGCTTTTTATCAGGAATTTTTTTTTATTTTAGAAGTTGTTATTATAATTGAGTTAGAAGTCTTTCTTACAATTGAATTAGAAATTTTTTACTTTAAGGATTGTTTTCTTAGTTAGAGAGTAGTTTAGCTTTAAATAAAGATGTAATCCCCTTTTATGGAACACATTGATATTGAATAATAATTTTGATTTTCTTTTCCATTTTAAGTTAAGTGATTTTGTCTTTGGTGTGAGATCTAAATAGCTTATTACGAATCGTTTTGGCTTGGAAAGTAGTTCATTGGCTATTTTTCTTCCTCGCCCTACACCAATCACCAAGGTGAAATTGAGAGAGTTTGAGTGTATCGGGCTTTGCATGCAAGAAAATCAATAGAAGATTATAGCAACAACGTATGTCACAAAAAATCATAATTTTCATGATATCATGGTGTTCATGCTGCATCTAAAGTGGAAATCTTTCAAATGATAGAACATTGAAGATGGCGGTTATACGTGTGTTTACTTTTCAAAAAATAAAAAAAATCATCTCTCATGCTTTGTAAAAAAATAAGATGAATTTGCTTGTTGATTGCAATACGTGTATGCTACATAAACTGATAACTCTTATGATATTATGGGAATTGTAAATGTGAAACTGATAAATCCACTGATATCATAGAACAACCCCATGATATCATGAGATTTATGCAACATTTTAAGGTGAAAATTTTCAGAATGATAGAAATTGAGAAATGGTGGTTGCTTATGTATGCATTTTTCACAATATGTCATTTTTTTACTTAAAAAAATAAATTTATTTGTTGGTTGTAAAAAGTCTTTGTTATAGAAAGTAATAAATCCCATGACATCGTGGAAACAATAGTTTTCACATAAACTAATAAATTACAATTTGTAAAAGGAGAAGTGAATGATCTTCAAAGGACTCTCTCCCGATTTTCTAATATAGAAGGTCAGATGTACTCAATCTTTCCTAATTTACCTTGGTGATGATCATGCAAGTGAAAAAGAAACGAGAGGTGAAAAGGGAAAATGATTTACCAGTTTACATTGAAATCTAATGATATCATGGGATTTAGGGCAAAAAAGAAAAAAATATGTTGACCAAAGTCAACTGACTTTGGTGACATTCTTTGAATATCAATCATGAAATTTGGGATATAAGGTTTAAAGAGGATTAATATGTCAAATCGCCTATATCTTATTCATTTCAATTTTTGCAATTTTCTTTTACAATATGTGTAATTCTACATTTGGTTGCTGGCATTTTGAATTCAACCTCATTAAATGTCACTTTTATTGATTTGAATTCTCAAAACTTGAGCTTTTTTAATGTTGGAAGTGTACATTAAGCGTTTGAAATTCTACTTGGGGACAACAATAGAAGGCCATATCAAATCTATACTTCCTTTACTTATGCAAAAAATGGAAGGATTTCCAATCCTGCTCATAAAATTCTTAAACAAATAGCCATATGTCTTTAGTACCCTTTAGCGAGTTTTTTTGTTCCTCCTCCGGAGGCATCTACATGAGGGCATTTTGATTAGGCCATCAAAAACCTGTGGGCCATGAACCTTGATAAAGTGGACATTCGCATGGAGCATGTCTTTAGGGGAAATTTGGTCTACCTTCTTCTTTGATTAAGCCTTTCTTATTATATCATACTTATTAAGAAAAGATAAAAAAAATTTAAACAGTGTATAAGTTTTTCATACTTGTTTCATATGGATTCTTTCCAACTGCTCGACCTCATTTCATTACTGAAGACTTAATTTTAAAAAAAATTATTTTAAATGACACAAATGTCCTCTGTTGTAAAAAGGCAAATAAAAAGAGGCTAGACTTACTTTATTCTTGCCCTCTCTTTCATCGTTATATATATAAATATGTATCCTCTATTTCATCTTACTATTGGACCAATGCCATCAATTGGACCAAGTGAAAGAATGTTAGACTATTTATTTTATGGGACAATAGACCTCATGGGTTAACCTACTTATGTATCCAAATCAAGCATTCTTTTGATAAAAAAAATTATTGATTTAGTAGTCATTTGTAAAAAAAACTAATAAGAGGAACAATTGAGTGAGATCAATTGAGTGAGATCTTTTGAAATCTTTTCTTGATGAAAGAAAAGGATATCTCTAAAATAGACCCTTGGATTACTTTTTTGGTCATTGATAATTTTTATTTAACCATCAATTAGACAAGAAATAGAGAGGCTCAAGAAAAGTTGGAAATCCCATCTCCACATCGGCTTTTTGTCGATTTCTCTAGCGTGTGCCATGGAATTGGGTATGAACATAGGTGACAAATCTATTTGGTTCATTCGTGTTATTTCATTATATTAAAGCTCTAGGGTATGGATTTTATTCTTATATTAAACCTAAATCTCATAGTATGACATCTCTAATTTTCATTTTGTTCACACAATTTTCAAATCTCTCAACCTGATCGTTGGCATACTCCCATTTGGACCAATAAGAACGAACTGGCCATTGTTTGCCTCATAGAAATTGCTGGCTCCTTCAGAATAGGGAAAGAAGAAACTTGAGGATACTCTCATGTGTTTGCTTTTGAAACTGCCGGGCTTCTGGAGTAATAATGAAAGAAAGATTTTCCTTGAATGTTTGATGTAGAAACTTCATTGCAGTTTTTTCTTTGAGATTGTCACCAAAGAACATTGGATGCCATCAGGTCTAGTAAGAGTTTAGTGCTCCAACAGCCCAATTGTGACCAAAAACCAAAATTTCAAAGATGGATAAAATCCAAACATCTTCGGATGAGAACCTGAAAACATTATAGGGGGCAAATGCACAAAGTTATTATGAAGTTGTTCAGATGGGGCTCACGTTCGTACTCCCCACAACATAAAATTATGGGCTCCCTGTGTTTTGGAAATGGGCCATTTTTCACACTAATTATATTATATTAAAGCAAAAAGTTTTCAAAATAATTTTGACTATGGCTTATCATTTTGACCTGTAGTTATATTCATCTTCTATAACTTTCCCACCTTCTCCCTCACCACATCCAATATGTAACCACTAATCTCCCCCACTTTCATTGTATAACCACTTGAGTATTCTTCTCCTCCTTCCACAACAATTTCATTTATGTCCCAAATCTTTTTACAACATTTGGCTTAACTCATTTCAATTCTACAAAGTCTTGAATTGAGAACAGAGGTATGGTATTAATCTTCTTTTTTTTATTCTCTTTTTTAAAATTTTATGCACTATCTACTCTAAATCATTGTCGGTAAACATTTAAGAATGATTTTACATGATCTAAACTTCTTGTTAATGAATCATTAACTATTATTTTGTAGTTATCAGTGAATATTCCCATGCTTGTTGTGCTAGTTGGAATTAAGCCAATATGACAATGAAATCAACTTCAATTACAGTAAAAGTTGACTCAACACCAATGCAATATGGGAGAACGTAATTTTAAGCAACTGCGATTTATGAAAGGTAGTTCTCACCTTACTGACACATAAGCTGATGGGGATTTTATAGACTTGCCAAAACCATGATATCTGTGTCCTAAGGTTGGATGAAAATTGTTTGCGTTGAGGTCACTATTAAATTAATCACATTTAAAACATGTAGATAGCGATAAAAATTGATGAGCCAGTCCTTAGAGTGTCGTTGTCAATCAAGAACCTCATTCAACATTGCCTTTATCGTGAAAGTGACTCGGATACACATCGAGCATAGAAAAGTTGTGGTTGAGGAATCTAGTAACCACTGGTCGAAGAAGACGCCTTCAAATGGACACACAATTATGGTTAGGTAAGGCATTTTAGATATCATCTCCCAATCAAACAATGAGACATCCTGCATAGTCCCATCTTGATGATGAAAATGAAGTTGGATTTAGGTGGCAAGACAAATTGTGGAATGGAAGCTGGTGAATTGCAACGTCTGAACTGCTAAGATGAAGTGGAAGTATAAAGCCTGTCCCATTGAAAATAGCTAGATCTGCTTGGTAATTATAACTTTTTTTACTAGAACTTATCACCTTTGCCAATCTTGTTTTCTGGAATTCTCCAAATTATTTGTTTGATATAAAGAGCTTCGAATATCAATATTATAAAATGACTAAAATGCAATATATATTGCTTAAAAACTTGAAATTCCAAATGACTTTTAAGGGCCAATCCAATAGTAGCTCAATGGTGAGTCAACTTCGCTGAATAGGAACAACCAATGATTAATCTCTTGTTATAGCACTGTGGTGTTGAACTTAGATGAGCTAGGTGTGTGAGCATTTACCAACGAAAAGAAGTGAAAAGAAAAAAAATAAGAAGCCTCTAGCTCCTACTTGATTCATGTAATTGAATTCTAAAGACTTCACATTTCTATATTAAGTAATTAAAAATGACGAATCAATTGTAAATGCTCAGAATTTACCATCAAATGATCTCTCCTCTAATGGAAATTGAATCAATAAAAGATGCTATATAAATACACATCCATCACCCTGGTTATTCAATAATGGTATTCTTCGTCCCTAACCTCTTGATGAATAGCTCATTTGATTATCAATTCATTCTATCCCTATGTATAGGACCTATTTAATAGCAAGAATTTGGAAAGCAACATCTGATTCATAGCGAGGAAGCTGCATGGAATCCGTATCCTTGTTTGTTAGCTATTGAGACAAGTCCATATGCGTGTGTTTCATGCTGATGTTACAGCTTGACAGATCTACGATGAGATTGTTGTTTATGGCATGGTGACAGAAATCAAGAGCATTTTCTAAGATTATTTACACATTCAGATCCTTTTTGATTGAATTAGAGTGTATGGTAATTGAATAGCAGACTTGTTAAAAGTAAAAATCAAAGCTGAATTTCCAGGAATATGCATTAAATAGTTTGGTGTTAATTTTTTAGAAATTTATCTTTAATCTTCATTTTAACGAACCTATGAATGCAGGCTCATCTTTGAACCTAGAGTTTGAAGAAGAACAATTAAATGTGTGCTACTTTGGATGGGCGGCAGTGACCGACCCTGTAAGGAAGTTTTGTGTTTTGTTTAACTATGAAAACCTAGCGTCGATATTGATGCTCCTTAACTTTTTTTTTTTTAATCTATTTTGAAGCATTCAGTGAGATTCCCTTCAGCAAGTGCATCTTCACCACCTAGGAACTGTGATAGCTTCTCCTGCAACATTGCGTTCTCATTTGGTAATGCCAATGGGTAGGCCATTCCTGACAGAAGTTGAAGCCGCGGTGGACGAAGGTGAAGAAAAGGTAGGAAAAGATAATGGCATGTTTGCAAGAGGAAAAGATACAATGATGGTATGATGGCTCTAGTAAAGATGATAGACCCATGTTTTGTGATGGAGACAAGGTTTTATTAAGGAGTGGGCTCCACTCAATGGAAAATGTTGAAAAGTATTTCTACTACCTCTACTAATACCTTAAGGTTTTGGCAGCAATGTGAAAGTCCTGAAACTCTAGTTTTGTCTTAAGGTTCTAATCACAAATTCTAATATGAATAGTAGAAATCTCAAAATAATCCTACTCGGAAAAAACAATGAATCCTCATCGAACCAACAAAAACTAAGTACTAAAAATAAGTAATTACAATATATACTCATGGACCCATTACAATTGCAACTCAACATAAGAACTGCAGTTCTTCTTGTTGACTGCTCACCATTCACTGCTAACCATGCCTGAAACAACCATCTTGGATTTACGAGGTGAACGAACCTTCTGCAAAAGAAGCCAATCTTATATAAGGAAATAAAAGTACAAATCTCTAAAACTTAAAGCTTCAACACAATCTCTCTAATGGCTGCTCCAAAAAAAGAGGATATCTCCAATATGTATTCTTAATTTAGAATAGGGAGATAGATGCCTTAGAGTTGAGAGAAACTCCCTTTTAATAGCCCACAATGTGTGCCATAGGTTTAGAAACCAAATTCAAGTGAAACATGCAAGTTTGGCACAAATAGGAAAGGTTTTCGTACAATTTAGTGGGCTTTTAATGCTGCGCACTCCAGCGTGGTTAAATGGGCGCTCAAGCGCGCTTACTACTATTTTGGGCGCTTGAGCCAAGTCAAACTCGTGCTTAAGCTCGCTTGATTTTCCTACGCGCATCAGCAAACTTCCCGAGACTATAACTTTGTCATTTTGCCTCCAATTTACGCAATCTTGGGCTGATATCTACTTGAAACGAGCTTTCCAATGGTAGGTAGATTGCCCCAATTTGACACTCAGTTTGTGATATATGACCTTTTTAATCCATATTCACATTAGAAAATCACTTCAAAATACTCCAATTTGCGTTCTTTCTTCAATTTTTTCACTTTAGTGCATCAACTGACTCATACCACATAGTCCATTTTAAAAGGAATAAAAAATTACAACTTAATAGACTAAGAGTTTTGTCCAACCCATAAATTAGCCAACACACAAATGTCCTAATACAATGATTAGCTAAGAAAATTTAATATGGTATCAAAGTTAACCAATCGTGAATTCGAATCCTAGGAAGAACAACTCAATGTTAAAAAAAATATACGTATCACCAAAAGTGCGCTAACCGAATTCCACCTAAATAGGCGTATTGAAGAGTGGGCTCCACTTGATGGGAAATCTTGAAAAATGTTTCCACTGCCTCTACTAACACCTTGAGATTTTGGTAGTTATGGTTAACTGAAGAAATTTAAAAGTTTTGATGGGGCTATTTAGATCATAATAATGGGCAACTGAGGTGGTGAATATGAATTATGGTGTTGGAGGAAGAAGATGTATGTGTTAGTTCCAATGAAATAAAGATATTGGATAAAACAAGAGACACCAAAATTGGTGTTTGGTAATGTTGAGGATGGTGAAGCTGTTAAGGATGATAGGTTGGGCAAGAAATAGAACATGAAGATCGAGAAAGAGGCAGGAGAAGAAGAGAAAGAAGAAAAGAAAAAGAAAAAACTCAACTAAACTTCAAATCTGTAATGAGCATTGATATCAACGCTCAATGGAGAATAATACTTTAATGAGTGTCGAAATCGATGATCAACACAGATTTGAGGCTCAGTAGAATATCTTTTGGGGCCTTTTTCGTGCAAGAAACATCTAACTGGCTTATTTGCCGTAAAATTCTCTAATCTGTTCATGTTATATGCTAAATGGTAGCATATAGGAAAGTGGAGATTGTCCAATGTCATTTTTGGGCCATGATATGTGCTAAGCGTGCTGATCGGACCAATGGTTCTCATTACCAGGACATGAGAACCACATGTAAAACCCATGGTTTAAAAAATCAGCCGATACCGGTTCGTATCGGCCGGTACCGAGACGATATTTTGATGTGTATCGGTCTCGGTACCGCTCTGTCAAAATATCTCCAAATTATCGGGATATATCGGCCGATATTTTGAAATATCGGCCGATATTTTGAAAATATCGGTCATATGTAATATTTATTTTTTTTTCAAATTTTTTTTAAAAATTTAATATTAAAATAGGATATTTTGAGGATTTCACCACAAGTTTGTTTTTTGTTTAAGTAAGTATGATTATTGCATACTTCATATATGATAGCTTCTTATTATTTTTTCATGTAATTATTTTTATATTCTTAAAATTATTTTCGGATTTTTTAATAATCTAATATTAAAATTAGATTTTTGAGGATTTCATCACTAATTTATTTTGTAAAATAAGCATAATCATTATATGCTTCATGTTTGATAATTTTTTTCATTGTTCGTTTATGTAATTTGTTTTATATTTTAAAATTTATTTTCATATTTTCTAATAATTTGATATTAAACTATTATATATTTAGGTTTTCACTATAAATGTCATTTCTTAATTTTATATAATCATTGTATAGTTCATATATGCTAATTTTTTACGGTTATTTTATCATTTATGTGATTATGTCAATATTTTTTGTATTTGTGAATTTATTTTTGGATTATTAAAATATGGTATTAGAAAAAAAATTAATGCATCATTTAAATATGCCTATTTGAGATTTCAAATGCTAAAATGATTTGTCTTGGTTTCTATTATTTTTTGGAGCTTAACTTATAGGTAAGGCCAACTAGCAAAGTTCCTTAAAGATAATTCATAAGTTATAATTATTGTTCTTATAAAAAAAATCACAATTTTAGACAGGACAGCGATGCAGGATACATAACTTAGGAGGACTGATATTTTGATTTATACTTGTTACTAATGAAAACAAATATTGTTTTCCACCATTTTCTAATATTTTGGATTTTTTGGATATTTTTTCAAATTTTTTTGGATTAAAAAAAATTTCACACTGTGACGACCGCGACAGACCGCAAACCGCGACCGATACCAATACCATATCGGTTTTTGGGACCGACCAATACCGCTACTGATACCGCGATTTTCATCCATGGTAAAACCTGTGGCGTGAAAAGGCCCACGACTTGGTGGAGAATTAATTGTATAATAGTTTCAATGTACAGGGTTCAATGTACAAGTCAGCTGATACGCTGTTCTTATGCTCTTATCTCCATGTTCCAAATTCCTTATTTCCCACTGAGCTACTTGAATGCATGGCCATTTTAATGCTTCCAGATAAAAGTGTGACAACTCTTGGTAATGAAGGAGTCCAGTCAACCAGTGAACATGTTAGTAGTCTCCATCCCTGTAGGAGATAATTTAGAAGCCAATCTCTGTAAATTATTTCATTATATATTAGTATTATGTTCAACTGTATTTTACTTAATTTATCAAATTTAGCTGAATTAATTTAATATTAGATTAGATCCTTTTAGTTAGTATTTAAAATAAAAAATGATGAAAATACCTTTATTCTATTGTAATTGTATTGATGATAACGATCAGTGATATCACTTTGCTTTTTCTTTTTGCAAGTTTTAAATTTTATAACTTTTATTACATTTATCTGTTTGTAATAAAATTTATATATTTAGAATCCTTTTTTCGAAATTTACAAAACAAGATCCATGTTAGTTATTTAATTTTGAAAAAAATGTATTTGGTTGGTATATTTCTATTGAAAGCAACAAATAAAATCACTTAGACGAAACAGATAAAATCTTTTATTGAGTTTAAACTGCCAATATGGAATAGCAAACAGATAAAATCTATTAAACTCACTAGATTTTATTTGTTGGCTTCGTCAAACAGATTTTATCTCTGGTCTTCCTTATAAATAAAGATTTTAAATATTTTCCTCAAACAAATTTTATCCGTTGCCTTCTTCAAGCAGATTTTATCTATTAACTACCTTATAAATAAGGATTTTATCTATTGGATCCTCAAACAGATAAGATCCTCAATAAAATTCCATGCCTTTATGAAAACAAAACAGCCATCACTATTATCAAATCTTATCTAGTGAAATTTTTAGGGGTGTTTGGAAGTGGAGAAAACTACATATAGATTTTACAAATCACATGCTAGTTTATTCACCTTTTCTCATGCACATAGACTAAAACACTCCAAATTAAATCAAGTCGAAATTCAAAACATAAAAATGCTTGCAATTGAATCTCAATTCCATTGAAATTTCTCCAATTGACATATATCCACCTTACAATATACAAATGATAGAGAAGGGTTGACAGCAAATCAAGCCCTCACAAAATCTCACACTTTGTTTTTTATCTCATTTTGACCATACTAAAAACAAAAACAAAAGGTAAAAAATGAGGAGTAGTAGAGAGAGTGATGGCATCTAGATCTCAATCATCTAATAAGAAAACAAAAACTATCAGGAAAATGCAACTTCTCTTCCTAAGAACTACTCTACAAATTAAAGAACCCTTCCAATTTGGAACACTCTTAATAGATTATATCTATTGGCTTCGGCTTCCTTACAAATAAAGATTTTTTTTATTAGCTTTTTCAAACAGATAAAATATATCTGTTTTTCAAGATCTATAAAACAAGATCCATGTTGGTTATTTAATTATGAAAAAAATAAAAATTTATTTGTTTGGTATATTTCTATTGAAAACAATAGATAAAATTTGTTGAACTTACTATTGTAAACTCAACAGATAAAATACCTATAGATTTTTAATTTGTTTGATAAGATTTTATCTATTGGAAATTAACGGATATTTTATCTGTTGACTTCCTCAAACATATTTTATCTATTGGCTTCGGCTTCATTTCAAATAAAGATTTTATTTGTTGACTTTCTCAATCAAATAAAATCTATCTGTTGGCTACCTCAAATAAATTTTTCTTGAGAAATGCATTTTTAAATCAAGATCTACTAAGTGCTCTTTATTTTGCTTCCCATACATCCAGAACATAGCAAAACACTCAAGAGTACTACTACTGCAGAAAAAAAAAATTTTTTCCATTCAAACCCGTCCCGCCCATTCCAATGCAAAAGGTTTACAAACCACAACCACTTGCACTGCTCAAATAAAATCTCATTCTTTAGAAAATTCTGACTCAGAATTCAATTGAAGTAAGAACCAACCATCTAACCATTTCTTGTCCGATGCAAGGTGACTAAATCCAGAAAATCTAAAACAAATGGGCAAAAAATCCCAAAAGTTGGTTTACCTCACCATCCATCCACTCAAATCCCGAAACCCAGTCAAAACTCTATGATCCAATATTCCATTCTAACACCTACATTTGTACTCATTTCTTGGATTGTCTTCCAAAACACTAACCTTCTTTCATTAAAAAATCCCCTCTTTCTCTATTTCCCACCATGAACTACAATAAAAAAAAAAAAACCGCTACTTTATTTCAAGCAGAAGGAGTTGGATCATATACAAAAGAAAGCCCGTACAAATTAAATCATGCTTAATCTGTGGTAAGTA
Source organism: Sextonia rubra (assembly GCA_037013555.1). Lineage (NCBI taxonomy): Eukaryota > Viridiplantae > Streptophyta > Magnoliopsida > Laurales > Lauraceae > Sextonia > Sextonia rubra. The sequence continues at coordinate 10,940,263 of JASUAD010000009.1, forward strand.
CCATGTGGAATACTACATGAGAGCATTTCTTTGTACCATATGGAATACTACATGAGATCAGTTCTTTTAATCAAGATGAAGCTGTATCATCCTCATCTGTTTTAACTTTCTAGTTCAAATTGGATTGGAGGATCACTTGATCCGTTTTATTTCTATAAATAAATTGTAACATCATGGTAGACATCGGACAACATCAGTCATATTGGGTGAGTCCCATATGGCCTGTTGGTGTGTAGGATACCTAGTAATTCACTTTTGAAGTGTATCTGAAACTCTCCATATGATGTCCTAACAAATATTTTAAGGATATGCATTTTGGAAGTTGGAATTTAGAAAATTATATTAGCCAAAAATATTATATTATATGTTGAGTTTTTAAAAGTTCACAAATCAAATAAGAAATTTTAAATACTAGCAAGACAGATGTTGTCATAAGCTAACAATAGCTAGAATTCAAATCAACATCTTAACAATAAAAACTGCACTTTAAGAGCTGAGTACTACTTTTTTAATCAACAAATCAACACTTAAGAGATATTAATAGGCTAAAATTAGTGGCCCAGCTTCCTCCACGTGGCAGAAAGTCAGCCTCCAAACCAGAAAGCTGGAAGGGCAGACCGCAAGAAGCTCCTGTACTTGCAGGACTGATCCAATTCTCTCTCTCTTTCTTCTTCTTTTCTTTGTTCATCCCTCTCTCTCTCTCTCTCTCTCTCTCTCTTCCTTTTTATCTTCTCCTCTGAATTGTCCTCTCTTCTTCTATCATCTTCTGAAGAGTGTTTTGCAGTAGAAGTGCAAGCACCTTGTAAAAAGAAATAATATTGCATGGAAGTGAGAAATTAGAGGTATTCCAAATTACCCCCCATTCCTGTTTTTTCTGTTATTGTGTTTTGATTATTACTTCATTTTTCATGCTTCTGATCACTACCCTTTTTTGCCTCTTTTTTTTTTTCTAACATATACTCATCTGGGTGTTCCATTTTTAGCAAACCCCACCCCACCCCACCCTTTGTTATTATTATTATTTTAATTTGAAGGGTTATTGTTGTTTCTGTTGCTAATATCTTTCAATTTTCCCTTTTGGGTTTTCTTGGTCTATTCTGTTTTCCAGTTACTCGTGTGTGTTTTTGGGGTTGTCGAGCTTGGAGCCTTGCTATGTGAATTTCATCTGTTTCATTGAAAATGGGTAATGGAATGCTTACCAAAAACAAGTTGTAGCTTTTGATGGATTGTTGATTCTTAGAAATTAGCTTCAGTTGGATGGTCACTGATTTTTGTTTCGGATAAATGAACTGGGTGTTTTCGATTTTGTTTTCAATGTAAATTGCATGTTTTTTTTTTTTTGTGAGTATGATCGGGAATTGTCCGGTGCAATGTTGTAATATTCAAACCGGTGGTTGAGCCTCTTGATTAGATGGCTTGGAACTCTGTCCAAATCGGTTGGACTAGTCCAACCATGATGTTCTAATTTAACATACAAAAAATGGATGACAAATAAAAATTATTAAATTCAGTTAAGCTAGCTATCAGCGGGAAAATTATGAGAAGTCTGCTCTATGAAGCCTAAAGAATTAGATAAACTAAAAAATATTTGAAAGATTAAATTAGAAAAGTTGGAATTTTCCATTTCATATTCCTTTCATTTTGGGGAAAATTGGAAATTTGAAGAAAATCCCTTATATTATTGCTTTATTGCATAAATTTCAGTAATGAATGGCTTGTATCTATATTATGAAAAACCCATTTTACTTTGTGTTTCTAACATGTTCCGTACATTTCTTTGTTCAGTTGTGGTACTTCTTTGCTGCCTGTGGTTTTGTATCGAAGCATTCTATGTGAATAACTGTGAATATAAGTTGATTACGAGGTCATGTTGGTTGGAACGGTAGCAATTAGGTTCAAAATCGAAGGTGCATAATGTCTCAACACAATTAAAGTTGGTGATATGTTTTGTCCGAAGATGGCGTATCTTGCTATATTATTATTTATTCATGATAGCCAAATATTCACCTGCAAGAACCTCTGCGAGGGGATGCTCCCATATGACCCATCAAGGAGGTGTGGGGCCCATCAAAGAGTGGTAGAACCTTGAATTTAAAGGCGCCAACCATGGAACTTCACAAGTCTGTATGGGGAGCGTCCACAACAGAAAATTACCCCCCTAATATAAGTTTCATTAGTATTAATGCAGCATAACTTCCTCTTGAAATGTAAATCTTCAAGAGTTATGACATTATAATACACTTCAGTACTTCACTAAGAATGTACAGGTATCCAGGTATCAGAGATTTCATCCTTCCTATATACTCCACATTGAACAAGAGTTTGAGGTCACATTCATTGTTTTCATTCCAAAATGTGATAAATCAAAGGAAGTCAATTGGGCAAAGGGAATGTCTCTCAGTTTTATGATGATGAGTCAGTTTGCTATTCCTCTTTTGCCTCCAAATTTCCTGGGTTTGTATAGTTTGGCTATTAAGAAAGATCCTCTCATGGATTAGTGCATTAAGGTGCTTGAGGCATGATAATTTGGAGTATTTGATTCTAAACTGTTCTCTTTGACCAAGAAAGACCGTATGAGTTCCCTCTTTATAAAATCTCCATAAATAGGAAAAAACTTTGGAAAAGGCTAAGGAACTTTATAAGTACCCTTTCAAAAATTAATTATAATAAAAGGGATTTGCCATATGAAAGCAAAAAGAGTCTCTGTACACTCACCCATTAAAAAAAAAAAAGGTAAAATGACTCAAATTCCCACCCCACCCCCCCTCTTTTTTTGTCTCCCCCACTCACCTTCCCCTCCTCTCTCCTCCCCTTCCCCACCTCCCCCTCCCGACCACGATCAGTAATGGCCGTCGGAGCCGCTGTATCACCCCCCCAAACAAAAAAAATAATAAAAAAAAACCCTATTCTCCCTCCCTGCCTGCATGCAGGGATCTTCCTATGTAGGGAGACCCGATTGCAAGGAGATCGAGGCCTCCCTGTAGGTGGGGAGTTTCCCTTTCACATTCCCCCCCAACTATTTAGCCAAGACTGGCTGAACAGTCCTGTTTTGTTTGGCCAGTCTTGGCCGAACATTTCGGTTTTTGTTAGGCCCTACAAGGCCAAACAACAGTTTAATGTTCAGCCTCGCAGGAAGAGAAGAGCAGAGGAAGAGGAGGGAGATCCGGCTGCTCCCTCTGCCGGAGTTGCCGACTATCGCCGGACAGGGAAGGTGAGTGTGGAGAGAAGAGGAGGGGTAGGTGGGGAGGGTAAGTGGGTAGGGGTAGTTTAGGCATTTTTTATTCTTGATTTTTTTTTAAATGGGTGAGTGTGTTGAGACCCTTTTTGCTTTCATATAGCAAATCCCTAATAAAAATACGTCATAGATTGAACCATCACAACTAAGAAACTTATCCACATGTCATTATTTTCAGTGAAATTCCTATTAAAAAAAAAAGAATTTGCACAAACTGATAAGAGTTATTTACGAAGTCACACTCACAAGATGTTATTAAGATTAAAATCACAAATCATAAAAATTGCCAATAAAAAATCATGAGATTTTTTTTTTTAAAGAAAATGGGATTCAAGTATGAGAATCAAATAGTTCTCCATGAGATTGTGATTCAAATTGTATGTCATAATATTTTAATAACAATGACGGCTCTTCACAATTAACTGGACTAATAATACACATGCACACACACACACACACACACACACACACACACACACACACGAAAGGGTAAAAAAAGAAAAGAAAAGAAAAGGAATGGTCCCATGATCAACACCTCCCATGGAACTAAAATGGTCAACGGCATATGCGAGGCCTGCCCCCAACCCTCCCTGGGGTGAAAGACCCTATCACCTACAATCCCAAAACTTCTTAGGCCCCATTAATTGTCACCAAACACAGTTCAACAATCATCCAAATTCTAGACTATAGCATACCATTTGGTTTGGTCTTGAAATTTTTTAGCGCTTTCCCACTCCTGAGGTTTAGGCCTTGGTATTTCCACATTTTGATTTCCAATCAAGGCAATTTTTGGACCGCCCCTTAGACAATCACTTAACTCTGACTTTCAATACTCATCAGGAGTGGAGATTAGATTTACTTCAAATTTTTTTTCATGGTATATGAGTTCTTTGTATAAGGTTTAAGTTGGTGAAACAGTGTTGTGTATTTTACTGTACTCAGTTAAAAACATAGTATTCTACACCATTATGTCCTCATTCCTTATTTACAGAGTTCAATCTATTGATGTTTGGTCCAGTCTGATAAACGTGATTCCAGGCAATCAAATAACTCATCTTTTCTGCTTGTGATTCATATAATCTTACCTTCCTTAAATATACTTCATTTGTGAACTAAATTATCTTTATGGGGCTCTTTAGCTTGAGAGTTTATTTTACTTTTATGTAGTTCATTCCTCATAGGCATGATATCCACATGAACCAAACTTGAGAGAACTGCTCTGTGGATTTCCTACTTAACATATTTTCTCACAGGTGATAGGACAGTTGTTAGCAATGGGAAATCAATGGAAGAATTCGAGCACTCATTTGTATCTGCAAATAAGAACACTCAATGGGCATTGAATGTAGATTGGGGTGCAGGTGCAAATGCAGAGTCAGTGGATGAAATTATGTTTGTGGCCGACAGTTCCCTATCCGAACTTGTATGGTCTCCTAGTAAAGGGTTAAGTGTTAAATGTGCTGATTGCAGTTTACCCAACCAGGACTCTCTTTTGTGGTCTTCAGAATCAGGCAATATGATTATTCCGCCATCCCAAAACATTGAAGGAAAGGAAATTGAAAGCAACAGAGATGTAGGTGAAGAAAAGTTGTGCTCAAGTCAGTTGGCACCCAATCCAGAGAATGAAGTTCATATTACAAAGCCTTTGGGCAGATCCCCTAGAGGCTGTGGAGGCATCATGCCAGTCTGTGGAACTGGATCTGGCAGTCACAAAGATAATCTCAGTAAGTGGCTTTTCTCCTCTAGTTTTTAACTGAGCGACTATACAATGTTCAGTTGTCATTTGCGTTACTCTACAAATTTTACATCAGGGGCCTTATGCGGACAGAAGGTACACCAAAAGTAACCATCAGATGGTGCTAGAAAGCTAGGACTCCTATCCATCAGATTTTGTTGTTGTCAAATGTTGTCCATTGGTTGTTGCTTTCCATTTGCTAGCCATCTGGATGGCTAGGATCACCCTTGCTAGAGATATTAGGCATGCGCCATCAGCGAGAGGCTCACCAAATGAAAGGATCACGAAAAGAATACTGTAACTAAAAAATTAATGGTTTGAGCAAAACTGGCCCAGCAAACATCATATAATAGATTCTCCCTAGTGAAACAATGCTAAAAGGGTTTTATTCTGGTGAGAACTGTCCGCAATTTGGAATGTTTGGACTATGGATATCAAACTCAGTGGATAATCCTAACCCCTTCATCGATGGCTCTCAAGTTTAAGGGATTTGAAAGGCGTCATTCTTGGATTTCAATGCAATAGTGAGTACCGTTTGGATGAGTGTTAATTTTTGCCTTTTTATTTTGTTTTTTTTTTTTTTACCCCTGTGGAGGAGGGAAGGGGGGGGGGTGGTGTGTTGGTTGGGATCGGGTTTGATCATAGGTGGGCCAGGTGGCCCCAAAAAATGAGCTGGACCCCATATAGGAATTGTGCAGTCTGTTCTCATCTGAATAGATTCTATGAAACTAATGATAACAATAGAAACTTGTATTTGAAGGATCCCGTGTAATCATGGATGATAGACCCCATGACAATGAAATTATCTGTTTCAGAAGTTGATAGCAGCAGGGATGATGGATTGGTGAAGACAGAGATGAATATGTGTGCTATTAGTGACACTCAGAAGGGTGCTGATGTTAATGAGAAAAGATCTGCGAGCATTGTGGTACTGCATGATGATGCTTCTACTGAAGGTACTTGCAGTATTGCAGTTACTTGTCAAATTTAGCACCAATGGATATCTCACAAAAGTGTTTGTATTGCAGATCAAGACAATGTGAGAAGTGATAATTCTTCATCAAATAAACTGGAAGAACCAAGACCTGATTTAGCATCAGTTGAACTTGAGACGGGAAATCTCACCAAAGGAGTAAGATCTGAAGAGAAAGGCGAAGATATCGGTGGTGGAGATATCCAAGCAGTATGCTCTACAGATGTATTGGTTTCCGAGGCTTCTAAAATGAAACAGTATGATCTCCCCAAAAGGTTCATGTTAGTACGATCGCAAAACAGAAAGCATGCAGAACCAGTTGCTGCTTTTGAAGAAAGCAGTGGAAATATGCTTTCTACTCCGGAGAAACGAGAGTCAATAGCCGAAAATGATATCAGACCTTTAAAGATGGAGGATAAGTTATGCTATGGAAGTACCTGTGCTGAGGAGGCTATGATTGTAGCATCACAGACAGAAGGTGGAAAGCATAATCCTGAGAAGAAGGCCATGTTGATTGAAGCTTCTTTGAATGAGAAAGGAAGTTCTCTCAAACGAAGAAAAGGTAAAGAAAAGGCTTCCTCTGACACAGAATCTAATCGAAGCATTTCAAAAGAAGAGGACGGAAGCCGTGAGAGTGTTGAAAGCAGTAATAGCGGGCAGTTGTTTTCAAAAGGAAGGAGAGCTGGGACATTTGAGCATCAATTGATTGTTGGAAATAAAAAGATAAAGCGGCATCAAAATGATACTCCCTGTTCAGTATCTTTTCTCGGACAAGATAGCTCTTTTATGAATTGGATTTCGAACATGATAAAGGGATTATCCAATTTTGATTCAGACAAGACACCATGTCCTCCACTTCCTGCCGTACCGTCTCATCATCAAGATGGAAGTCATGATTCTTTTTTTAAGTCACATGATAAAATCCAGGAAGATACTGTTGGCAGGAGTACAGGCTTCCAGAATATTTTTCAGGCCTTATATTGTCCAAGGGAGAGGTTACAAAACAAAATAAAATGTAGTCTTGATCAACAAACAGAACCAGAAGGCTCAAAAGAACTCAAGGTAGCTAACAAGATGCCATGTGATGATGCTAGTACTCATACCGCCTCTAATGAGGAGAAGTATAAACTACAGAAATTCATTCATGTAGGTATGTCAACTCTACCAAATATTTCTTTGGCTGGGATTACTTTGGTTGAGGAAAAACCAAGAAATTCATGCAACATAAACATAGCATGTGATACTAAGATTGTGGTTTGTTTTTCAGGCTCACCTGAAGAGAAAGGGGCTATCATTCAAGGGTTTGTTGATACAGATAAGTTTTCAGATTCAGCTGCTAACAGAAGCCCACTTGAGAGCTTATGGATTACTCGGTTTTCTCCAAAAGTTTCGATGCCAATGTTGAACTCGGAGCAAGGCCACCAAGATAGAGGGGGAGCGGTTGAGGGGTTTACTACCTGTAATAGACTTATTCCTCTTTCTCAGAATCCACGTGTTTCTATTAAGGACAGAAACAATTTAGAGGATAGTCGTGAGAGTTCCGACAAAAACCAAACTAATGCTGCCAGAAGTGTGCAGTACTGTTCGGTGAGTCTCACCAGTTCTTGTGGTTCAATAAGAACTAAGGAGCAATCTTACCAGAAGTTCAAATCAAAGTTGAGCCCGATCCTACCCTCCCAAAGATTCAAAAGTTCAGAGGCAATGGCTTCTGTTTTTGCAAGGAGGTTGGATGCCCTCAAACATATTACTCCCTCAAAACTTACAGATAATGCATCCCTTGCAGCCATAATCTGTTTTTATTGTGGCCAGAGAGGTCATTCCTTGAGGGACTGCTCGGAGATAATTGAATCCGAGTTTAAGGATGTTCTCAAAGACACACATATGTATGACAGGTTCAAAGAGACATCCTGCTTGTGTATTCGTTGTTTCCAGTTCGGTCATTGGGCAGTTGCATGCCCTTGTTCATTCTCAAGGAAGCAAACTTGGAAAGGTGGCAATGCTTCTATTCTTGGTGGTGAAAATAGTGAGAGAATGCAGAATGAACCACAAAATCGAAATCCTCTTGTTGGTACATGTACAATTTCTCATGGAGAAAATTCAAGACTCAACACTGAACTTATGGTTTGTAAAAACAAGATAAATGGAACCTTGATCCTTGATGAAAGGATTTCAGATTACAAGACAGGTAAGAGGGGTATTTTCAGGGAGGATTGTCACACAGGGATGTCTTGGAAGAGAACTTCTCACCAAGTTTTACTAAAAGGGGAAAATGCCACTTCAAGTTTCAAGGGGAATGAACCGAACGAAAATGAAATCATGCCATATGTCAATAAGCAGATTTCATCTATAACTAGAGAAGCCTTCGAAATAATCAGGAGGCTTCGCTTGTCTCGTTCAGACATCCTCAAGTAAGAAAACTTTATGAACCATCCCTGAATCAATTCTACCTAAGGGGCATTAGTGTAATTTTTCTATACAGCCTTTTCTATATAGTCTTGGCCTTTTGTGTGATCTCATGGTGAGAAGACATAAAAGTTCAGGACAGGAATTCCTTTCCATCTCAGCAATCTCTCATACTTTCACGAAAAGTCAGGAAAGGGATTCTGTTCAGTATCAGTAATTTGTCGTGCCCTCTTGTTTCTTCATTTGACTTGCATGCAAGTTCTTGCCATATTCAGGGCTATGCTATCCACGTTTTTTCATGAAATATCAACTACATCCCCATACACACAGAAACAAGTATCTTTTGTTTGAACAAATTGGTCTAAAATCATTGCTTGTCCTTTATATTTTTCATCCTTAGAATGCTTGAAGAAAGTCCATTGTTGTCAATTTTGCATTCACATTTCTTTTTGAACCGCATTGTAGTTGCATGATGGAAAATTCATTAATTTATTATATTTAAGAGTTTCTACAAGTCTTCTATGCTCTTCCCATGTTTTCAAAATTTACAACCTATAGCCTACAAAAAGGAAGGCCAAGATTGATTACAGGAAATATCCATGCAGCAATCTGAAGTATCCGTTTGTTGGCATATGACTTGGGTTGCATTCAATCAGACCTAGCTGTGACGACTTTAAGGAGGAAGATTAAACTATTCAAAAATAAATAAATAAATATAGAGAAACATCAATTTCAGGATAAATACAATTATCTGATCAGGGTGATTTGGGGGGAACCACTCTTCCTACTAGGATGGAATCAACCAATAAAAGACTGCAAATAGTTGAAGGACAAAGCAAACTAGTTGCTCCATGGAGATGATAAAAGGAATCTACATATATTAGGTTATTGTTTTTGAATGTTAGAAAACTATCGATGATTAAATTGTGATCCCTACTCCATCCCAAAGATTTTTTTTATTATTGTGGGGATCTGGTGATGCGGCATTGGCTATGCTATGTTGATCTGGCTTTCATTTTTGCTGTTTCAGTTAAAATGTATAATAAAGTCCTCCTACATTAAACAGTACAAACTGTCAAGAAATTGTTGGGTTTTGTCTTGTATTCCGGTTTAGCCGGATCGGTCGTCTGGTTTAGCCAGAACTGAGGCTCAAGGTTAGGGGTATTTTAGTCATTATGTATGGGTTTTCTTGGTGGCCAAGAAAGCGGGAACTATATATATTGATGTACTGTAACGCTAGATCCTGAGGGGATCGAGATGGATAGTAGATGAGTTCTCTCCTCCCATGGACGTAGGCATGGTTGCCGAACCACGTAAAAACTGCTGTGTCATGTGTGTGATTGCTTTGATGGTGTGATTGCTGTGTGTTCATCGTGATTGATCCGTTGATCGTGGGTTGTTTCCGAGTCGCCGCTTTTCCCAACAAGTAGTATCAGAGCGAGGTTGAGATCTCTTGAGGTTTTGCGATTGACGGATCATGCCGGATGTGCGTGAAAGAAGAGGATCAATACATCGTGTCCGGATCCATCTTTCATTGGCAAGGGTGCTCGATTGGAACTTGCAGAAGGCCAAAGATCTGGTGTGACATGTTCGATCTGGTTGTGCCCGTCATCAGAGGTGGCATCATCCCTATAGTGGAGTAAGTCAGAGATCTGGGCTGAGTCGGTCTGCAGAAGAGAGGGATTTCGGCTACAATGCGGGGATCTACAAGACGAAGTGGGAGAGCTCCACCGGATTGACCGGCGGGCACTGCGGGTTCATCGTCGTCGTCTGATCCGGCAACGAGTAGATTGCAGGGGGACAAAGAAGAAATCAGCCATGGTTCTTGGTTCGCTAGAGTATAAGAAAGTAGTCGCCACCGCTGAGAAATCGTTCGTTTGCTTTGCTGCGTCTGCTGTCGCCATAGAAAGGAGCCTGCGGCATCTCCGACTGCACTGCCGTCGTTCTCAGAGTCGCCGTCGCCGGACGGACTATTCCCCGACGGTTGTTTGCGCGCGGGTCGCCGGCCAGCTAATCCCTCGCTACCGCAGCCGGGGAAGGAGGCGCAGGAGACTCTTGCTATTCCATTGCAGAGAAACAGAATCGGACACGAGGAGGAAGAAGCTGGTCGTGTGGGTCGGGTAAACCGTTTAAGGTCGGGTTGGGTCTGTTCGACCTGACCCGTTGTGGAGAAGAACCCAGAAGCAGCAGGTCCGGGTTCGGGTCGGGTTAGTTTGACCTGACCCGTGGTGTAGACCAGCCAAGCAACAGGAGTTGGGCCGGGTCAGGTGGGTCAGGTTCAGACCCGACCTGTTCTTCCAGAAAGCCCAACAGAGTAGTTTCGGGTTCCAAGTCAGGTTGGACCCGAACCCGGATCCGTTTCAGAAGCTCAGTTTGCCAGCAAGCCGTGACGTCAGCATGGTCAAAGGCTGGTTTGACCAGATTCAACGGCTAAAATTGTTTCTGCGATATCTTGATCGTCCGATGTCCAATCGGAGATCCGTTTGAGCCTACGGACTCGTTTTGAGCAGATCTACGCGTATATGGAAGAAGATGGGCTGTTCAACAGTCAACATGGATGTTTGACTAATTGGAGTGTAGAAACTTGTTTTTGCGATATAAAAGCCATCCGGAGTCGGATTTCAAATCCGTTTCTTCCAGCGTGCTCATGGTGACGGGATCTACGAGGCAGATAAAAGATATTGGCAGTTTGATGGGCAGAGAATTGGGGGACTGAAGAAACTGACAAATTCACGATGATAGTAATGGATTCAAGCATCACGGGCCAGATTGAAGTGTTTGATGGAGAAACGACTTCAGGGATTAGCAAGGAAGAGTGTTAGACTCCGTGACACGATTGAAAAGTGTTACTTGATGTCAAGAATGATAGATTGCTCCAGAACTTTGATGAAAGCTCAGATCCGCGTCGAAGGGATGGAAGGAGCGACATGCCAAAGTGGATGGAAAAAGCAAAAGAATCAGAATCGGAAGGAGGTAGTGTGCAAGAAAGCTCGGAATCGGTTAAAAGGAATCAGTTTTAGTCACTACAGGTATGGATCTTGTTGATGATTCATGGTATTAAGATTCAGATTCTTCTTATCATGTGATTGAGTAGAGATTGGTTTGATACAAATAACTCTCATTGTTGATGGATTTGTTCTTATGGGGGAGAATACAAATTGATGAGCATTTGAAATAAGAACGGCAGAGATCCAGGTGTATGATGATGTTATTCAAACCCTAACGGCTGTGATATATGTTCCGAGTTAACGAAGAAATAGGATTTCTTTGGGTGCCTTATACTTCAAAGGCTGCAAGTGCACTGTAGCGGGTGGAGTTACGAAGGTGGAAAATGGAACATTGGTCATCATGGAGGGTGAGATGGTCGGAAATCTTTGCAGGTTGATAGGGGATGCTTTTTCAGGTGGAGCAGTGATGGAGACATCAAATAACAGGGGAGGAAATCTGTGGTTCAAATGGAGTTAGATGTGACGGATCATCGGAAGATGGATTGATAGGTCTTCGATGATATCATCTAGTGGAAATCCAGGAAGCCCTAAACGGAGATGATTTTCTCAGAAAAGGTAGTCTTGTTCAGGTCGGAGTAAGCCGGTTTAAGCATCAGGTCATATCTAACCCGCATGTACTGTGCCCAACCCACCAGAACAAGCTAGAATAGGACAGTTGCAGGTTTGACGGAAAGAACACCAGGATGGAGACAGAAGGAATGATTCACAAGGTACCGGTGAGATCCAGATTCGGAGAGGTCTTCAGTTTTGTCTTGACGGATGAAAGTTGGGTTCATTGTGTTGCACAGATGCATGCATGTGGCAACAAATGGAGAGCGCTTCAGAGGTTCAAGACGGTGGTGTTGAGGTCAAAGGAGGCAACTGTTGCCACGCTAGGTCGTAGTGTATGCGGAGACGTACCCTTCAGCAAGGTGCGTGAAGACATTATTAGGTATCTCAAGGTGGCTTTGAGGATTTGCGGAATCCAAGCCAAGGTGGAGATTGTTGGGTTTTGTCTTGTATTCCGGTTTAGCCGGATCGGCCGTCTGGTTTAACCAGAACCGAGGCTCAGGGTTAGGAGTATTTTAGTCATTATGTATGGGTTTTCTTAGTGGCCAAAAAAGCGGGAACTATATATATTGATGTACTGTAACCCTAAATCCTGAGGGGATCGAGATGGATCATAGTAGATGAGTTCTCTCCTCCCGTGGACGTAGGCATGGTTGTCGAACCACGTAAAAACTGCTGTGTCATGTGTGTGATTGCTTTGATGGTTTGATTGCTGTGTGTTCATCGTGATTGATCTGTTGATCGTGGGTTGTTTCCAAGTAGCCGCTTTTCCCAACAGAAAGATATATGGAATCTGGTATTACATTACAAACAAGCTTGAAATGATTTTTTTTTTTTCATTTTCATTGAATTTCATGTACCCAGTTACATGGATTGTTAGCCTTCCATAAGCACTATGTAACACCTTGTGTCTTTATTTTGATAAATTATAATACATGGCCACTTTATTTTGATAAATTATAATCCATGGCCACTCTTTATTTAGTTCGTATTTGGCGAGAAACCCATTTCTTTTCCAGCAGCACTAACCTTCTTTGGGTTGTCTAATATCATCTCATTGTATGGATCTTACAGATGGATGAAGTCCCCCAATTCCGACTTCTGCCTTGAAGGTTTCTTCTTACGTCTACGGCTTGGGAAGTGGGAAGAAGGCTTAGGGGGTACAGGTTATCACGTCGCTTGCATTAGCGGTAAGCTGGCATTTTTCTTATTAACCAACAGTTTAAGAATGACTATCCAAACTATAAAATCCAATATTTGGTGTAGCCACTTAATTTCTATTTCCTATGATGTTTCCTTCCTGTTCCAATATTCATGATAATTTCTTCAATTTTCACAGAGGCTTCTCGAGAAAGTTCTAGTGGAAAATGCAAACTTCCAATTTATGTGGACATTGGAGGTTTAAGATGTGCAGTTGACTGCCGCTATGTGTCTAACCATGATTTCATCGAGGTAAAGACAAGTATACTGCTCAATAGAGCCCATCTATATTCAATCATAACCCTCACACATGTAACGCTTGGAATTGGCAGGCGATCTGATTTGACACCAGAACCAAATGTTATACACCATTGGATTCAATCATAATAGGAATAAAAATATTACAAAAAAAAAACAAAACAAACATGAATAGAAACTCAAGCTTTGGGCCCTTTGAATATGTGATCATTGTCCAATTGGGTTATTCTTTGTCCACCTCTAACCCACGCCAAGGCCCATATCACGATGACCCTCCATGGCTCGCATGCAATGGTGGGCTCCACAAAGCAGGATGCACTTCTTAAAACTAACATCTCAAGCATTTTGTAAAAGTTCACACCCACCATTGGATTTCACTTTTCACAGGATGAGCTCAAGGCCTGGTGGTTTGCAAACATGGGAGGTGCTGCAAAATTACCAGGAATAGAGAAACTGCACATGAAACTTGCAGAGAAAGAGAAGTATGGTTTTTAGAATTCTATCCCATGACATCTCTGCATTTAAAAAAAAAAAATTTTTTGTCTTTCCTGGGTCTTGAATCTTTATGATAAATGGAACAATACAGTGTTACAAGCATGTGATTGATTTGTTTTAGATCTTTCCAAATGTACATAAATTTTTGAAATATCTAGCATGGTTACAAGCATATTGATTGCCAATTAGAAATCTCATTGTCTAAGTATTGTATGTTTATCTATCCGAAAAAATAAAAATAAATAAGTGCCAAGTTCTGTGAGGGAAGAGATCATGGCATGCATTCTCTTCCTCTTGTTTCTTTATCCAATTCCTTTTTGCGGAATGCCAAATGCTTCTCATCCATAGAATCTCTGAAGAGTGGCAGGAAAGAAAATATACTAAATTGGAGCAGTTGCTAGGACTGAGAATTGCATCATTTAGCAAAATTGTACTTTCTGAAACCCCATCCCCTTTGCCTCCCTAGCTTTAAGTGAGACTTGAGACGCACATGGAGGAGTGTCAGAGAATGAACTGGTGGTTGACTTGAGACTTGATTGACTGGATAGTCCCAATCAAATCGGTTCAGCTGGAAACGTGGTCCTTAACTGGGTTAGGCAGTTTTTTATTAGTAGAGTTTAGGATGGACTGGACCTCGCAGACTTTGATTAAGTTTGAACCGGCTTCAACTGGGCAGGTTAGTACTGTTCTAAATTTGCTGCATCAAATGCCAAGTCATATGGCCATCCATCTGGTATGAACTAACCCCCTGGCATGAGGTCTCATTGGCACTCCGTTTTCTCAGTCGAACATGTGCACTTGGTACTTTGATAGCGGGCACTAAAGTTTAAAAAGATAATATATATATACCAAGATATCTTATTTGTTTTATGCGTTAACCCATTGAGGTAGCCCCAGATCTAAGTTCACATCCAGTTCCAGATTCAGTTTCGTGCCTTTAAGGAGAAGGTGTTTTTCAATCAGGGTGGTGTTTCATTTTTTTTTTTTTTTTGTTTTTGGTCGCCGGCTTATCACAGTCTGTATGTTTGTGACTGAATTTGAAGTTTAATGACCTCATTAATCTAATAAATTCTGGGCCAACCACATTGTGTCATAATTAAGTGCTAGTTTTTTGACTGGTTTTTATGAAGTATGATGCATTTTTATCATAGAAAGATAAGCATAACTTAAAGTGCCTTTAAAAAAGTCGTTTTTCAATTAGCGTGGTTTATTTTTGCCCCACTTATCACCACCTGTATTTTTGTGACTGAATTTGAAGTTTAATGACTTCTATTAATCAAAGAAATTATTGGTCAACCACATTGAGTCATAATCAAGGGCTAGATCTTGGACCGGTTTTTATGAAGTATGATGCATTTTTATCATACAAATATAATCATATTTTAAATTTCAGTAAGTATAGATTAAAGTGAGGGTGTTAATAGTAACTAAATTGAATTAGAATGGTGATTTGTGCTTTTGCCGTCTTGAGTTTAATCTGATAAGGCTAGTTTTAAGAATATTTTTATCATTTAGGACAAATTAAAGTTACCCTTGACAAGTAATTGAACATCATTGACAAGGTTATCAGAATTAGAAGATTTTCAGCCTCTCTCTCTCTCTCTCTTACTGTGGAATTGAGCACTACAACATGTAATGAAAGCAACACATTTATTAATCAAGTCAAAAATTTCAAATTTAACCCTTAGATCATATTTAATTCAGGTCAGACTGGCATGCAGGATAGCGACTGTGGACTCAATCCTAACCTGAACTCTGAATTAACAGATTAGTTGACGGTTGGGTTGGGAACAGTCATCTTTTTCTTAATAAGGATTAGTATTTCTTCAGTCCAAATCCAAATCTGAAATAAATATCACTGTGAATGACACCCTATTACACTGCGCATTGTGGGAGTGGTAGAATGTCAAGAATTATCCGACAGCTACAAAATAAGCCAATCAGATTATCTTAACCGTTCAATCAGAAAGGCCTTTTGAGAAAGGGAATGGATGGTAAGTTGAAACGTAAAGGGGATTGTTAGTATTTTTTATTGGCTGATTTATAAGCTGAACAAAATTTGGGTCCATTGAATTAAATTTTATATTTAGAATAAACTGTGGTTACACGCCGAATAAGCTGGATTGAATATAAAGCAAATTAAAGTATTTTTTTTAGGACAGCATAGATTAAAAGGTTCATATCTCAGAAACCAAGTATAGGATATGGGCAAACTATCTACTATTGAAAAGGTCATTTCGAATTGATATCCATAGAACCTAAGATTGCATAAATAGAAGTTAAAACGACAAAGTTATGGTATCGGAAAATTTGCTGATGTAGGCAAAAAAATCAAACGTGCTCGAGCGCGCATTTAACCAGGCTTAAGCGCCTAAGACAATGGCTAGCGTGCTTGAACGCTCATTTAATTGTGCTTGAGTGTACGGAAGGCAGATGCCCGCCGACTTGTAGGAAAATTTTTTCTATTTATGCCAGAATTGCCTGATTTGTTTAAATTTGCTTTCTAACCATAAGGTAAAAGTTATGGGCTATAAAAAAGGTATTCTTTTCAACCCTAAGTACAACACAACACATAGAGCTTTTCAAATTCTGAATTAAAATTGCCATTAGAGAGATTATCTGGAACTTTCATGAGAAATTGGGCTAAAGGCTTCAAGTTCTAGTGTTGATGCTTCTATTTTATCGTAAGAGATTTATTGCTTCTACTTCCTTGTAGAAGATTGTTCTCTTGTTGTAGAGATTGTTCGTTATAGATATCAAGGCACTGATAGCGAGGCACTAAGGGACTACGTGCTATGGAGAACTATCAGGATAAACTATAACGCCTTGTGTCGAGGGATTGGCTGTAGCTTTGTAAGTATAGCTCTTACCACAGAACTTAGGTAGCGTTTGGTCTGAAATGAAGGTCAGAATGGAATGGTCATTCCGTTGGAGTGACCATTCCCACGTTTGGTTCGTGAAAAAGTGGCGGAATGACCATTACTTCAGGAATCACCATTCCTTTATACAAGGGAATCATCATTCCTTTGAGGGGGTAGAGGAATGGCCATTCCATTCCATTGTAATTTTCCTTTGAGTCCAAAAAGCCCCTTTCATCAAACAAAACCTGAGATGCCCGATCATAAGACCTAGCCTCCTTCCTCTTCTTCTCTGACCTCTCTCTCCTTCTGTGATTCGTCGCTGACCCTCTTCCATTGACCATAAGGAATGTTTTGTGACACCCCCTTCTCACCGTTGGTTAATTGGAACCCCCCGCAGAGGGAGATGGTTGGGACAGAGAGAAAGAGAGGGGTTGGGTGAGAAAGGGAGAGAGGGTTGTGACAAAGAGAGAAGAAGAGGGGGCTGGGCAACAAAGGGAGAGGGTTGGGACAAAGAGAGAGGGAGAGAGGGCTGGGAAGTGAGGGATAAGGAGAAAGGGTTGGGCGAGAAAGGGAGAAAGGGCTAGGAATAGAGAGAAGAAGAGGGGCTGGGCGAAAAGGGAGAGAGGGTTGTGATAAAGAGAGGGAAAGGGGGGCTGGGCGAGAGAATCCTGGCATTTTGGCAAAAAAAAAATTTATAGGGGTATTTTGGTCAATTTTGTGTAATTTTTATTCCGTTCCTGGCATCATTCAAGTATGCCAAACACAGGAACTGGAATGAGAATCCTATTACTGGATTGATTCCTTTGTCTAACCAAACGTTGGAATGGGAATTACTATTCATGCTTCATTCCATTTCAGACTCATTCCAGTCTCTATCCCATTCCTACCAAAAATCATTCCAGCGAACCAAACGCTACCTTAGTGATTGATTTTGTCCACTTTAGACTAGTGGTTTTTTCCCATTTGGGTTCCCACGTTAAAATGGTATGTTATCTTATTTGTGTGATTGATTTTTTTTTCTGCTGCATCGAAGTAGTAATCGAATCACAATATAAAATAAATCTTGAGCATTCTAAATAATTTCATACTAGATTAGGTCCAATTACATTTTTCATGACTCACGAAATCTAACTGAAATATTTTGGTATTGCATTTGGTGATTTTATTAGTGATAAGGACAATAATTGGATGAAAATTCCCCTTTCCTGTTATAATTGTATTGACCTTCACCAAAAGTGACGTCACTTTTACTTGGTTATTTAATTCTGAAAAAAAAATTTTATCTTTTTAATATATTTATATTGAAAGCAATAGATAAAATCTGTTGAACTTACCATTCTGAACTCAAAAAAATAAAATACGAATGTTTTTTCTATCTGTTTGATAAGATTTTATCTGTTGGAAATATAAAAATATTGGGGAGATGCAGTAGATGAAATCTATTTGTTGCGAAATAAAGAGATGGGGAACACCAAACATATGAAATCAATATGTTAGAATAGAAAGAGAGTGACCCAACAGATAAAATATATATTTTTGGAAAAAAAAATCTAATCAAGAGCTATCGAACAAATAAAATTTATATGGAAAGAAAGACCCAACAAATAAAATCTATCTTTGAATAGAAAGAAAGGGGAAGAATCAACTGGTATAATCTAAGGGAGAAATACAACAGATAAAATTTATTTATTAGAATAGAAAGAGTGGATAAACCAATAGATAAATTTTAAGGGAGGCTCAACAACGAAATTGGCTATATCTGAATTGAGGATATGAGAAGCACGTGCATGACTCTCAAGTCTAAATGAATAGATTGAGACGGATGAGCGGGGACTGGTCATCTGTGATTTCCACGGCTAATGGCCTGCAACCAGCGTAGCTACACATGTAATCAATCAACAGTCAGGGACCTAATGTAGTAAAAATTTAGTCCCTAGACCTATCCTAACGTAGGAAAATATATAGAGACTTATGACCGAATTTCTAAAGTTGGGGTCTAACTAGGGGTGTTCATGGGCTGGGCTGGGCTGAGCTAAGGCATATTCAGGCCTAGCCCGACCTTAGAAACACCGGACCAAGTCTGATATGGGCTATAAAAGTTAGGTTTGAGCCCGCCCATTTAATCAATTGGGCAAAGCTAAATCAAGCTTTTTGTTTATTTTGTGGCCATTTGAGTAATTGTTTGTAATAATCAAATTAAATTTAATGCATTCCTTACACTAGCTGGGTCGGATTAGGCTTTGGGCTTTCTATTACTTGATACAAGTCAGGCCCAATTATTAAACTGGGCCTAATTAATAAACAAACCCGGCCCAAGGAGGATGGGCTCAGCTCCAACTCAAGCTGGCCCATCCCACGAGCACCCGTAAGTCTGACAAGACTCCACCTTCCATCTAGACTTATAAATAAGATTCTTATAATATTACTCTGTAAAAGAATATTTAATAACAACTTGTTCTTTAAATATTGCATACTGTTGAATGATGACAGTGCCCCGCTTGCATAACATATATATAGATATATATAAACTTTTACAAGTATATATCCTATATGCGTTTGCCATTAAATATGTATGCCATTCCTTTTCAAAGACAAAAGAATATAAAAAATATTTCAGAAGTCCTTGTCCTAAGGCCAGATTTTCTACCAATGAGAGAAACAAGGAAAAAAGTAAGACCTGTTTGCTTGAAATTTTTTTGAGATTTCATATTGTGAGATATCTGAATTCTTTAAAAGTGTGTCCTAGATGAATTCACAAATGCTCGAATACTTCTGTATTTTAAAAGCGAAACCTTGAAAAATATTATAAGAAAAAAGTGATAGTTCGCAAAAATAAATGTTTGGAATCTCTCTCTCACAAAACAAGGAAAAAGAAAACAAAATTTAAAAACTCACAAATGAGAATTCCAAATGTTAGGAGAGATGAGATTGTTGTTGCAAACTTAAAATGCATAGAGGTTAAGAAATTGGTTGAGGAACTAAATATTCTACCAGTGGCCCTTCACATTTTTTTTCTTATTTCAGAATGTACGATTGGATGACAATTGAGTTCGGATCCTCTGTAGGAAAAAACTTTATGGTGACCATGGTCACGCCACATCACCTTGGTCCTACTATATATGTCACCGTGAGGTTTTTCCTCACTAAATCTCAATTCATGGTAATTACTCCAATTTGGACTGCATTGGCAAGGACCCCATACAGGTCATGAGAGGTATAAGAGACAGGGGCAGAACTAGGATTTTACATTGAGGGGGGCCAAATTAAAAGATTTTTATCCATGCAGCCATTATATTTTCAAGTGTTTCCTAAAAATTTTAGAAATTAAAATATCAACGTTAGAGGAGGTTGGCAAATTAGAGGTTGGCAGTGATGTATCAACTTTTGACTTTTTATCATTTTTTCTGTTGAAATATGCATCAATTGTAATTGTCTTTTCCATCTAAAAACTAAATTAAAATCATAGCAAGCACATTTTAGTAATTATGATTATGATAAAATCAGTGATCCACAAATCATAATATAGTATGTTCTTTTTTTCTTTCTATTTAATTTAGTCATCACACAAACATTAAAAATATTTTAGAAATCAAAACACATGATTTACTAAAAAAAAATGTTTGCTCTTCACAATCACATACTCAGTGCCAACGGCATAGTCATCATAATGCATTTTTATTAAAATAAGCAAAATATGTCAAGTATATTAGAATGCTAGAATCAAGATTAAATCAACATATTAACAATTAAAATGTTATCTACTTGCCTTATAATGAGAGAAAATGGAAATGATGAGGAGCCCTTAAGCAAGACCAAATCCATGGTACTCAAATAGAGAGAAAACCCAAAGCTGACCCAAACTCAGTTATAAAATGGGAGAGAAGACTCTAAAAAACTCCTCTAAACACTTATTAATCTAAAAATTTAAAAGACCTAACTATGGAGAGGTTGAGATCTTACTTAAAGCTTAAGGAAGAGAAAGAGGTTTGAAGATTTGTGTCCACAGGATAAGGGCGACGAGAGGAAAAAGATGTTAGAGGAAGATTGATGGTTGGTAGCTTAAGTGGTGGCTGGCTGTGAGGTGGAAGGAAAACGGAGAAGAGCAAATGAGAAAATGAATGAAGAAAACGAAAGAAAGTGAGATGGAGTGGTTGCTTAATTTTTTATATAACTTTTTTTTAAACATTGGGCGGGCGGGCCCGGGGGGGAGCGTCTGGCCCCCTCCCGCCCTTAATTGGTTCCGCCCTTGATAAGAGAGAATATTGCAATTACTTAGGTCATGTTTATACAAACCCTTTTTCTTTGAAAACAGAAATGTAAGGCCTTTTTATATTCTATGCGGGCCTTTTTTATTGTTCGGTGCAAATATACTCTCCATGTAAAAGATCTATTTTTGTGAAATCTTTTCTACAAGAAATAAGAATTAGGAGTCTGAACTCTCCCATCAGATAGGCATTTCCGTGATAGAGGAATTCATATTTCCTTGGTCACAACGTTACACAAACAAACTCTTCTTAAATGGCTCACTTAGATGTATGTAAGTCACAAGGAATATGTAACAAGAAAGACTGATTCAGGATTACACTTTGGAAATAGTATTGGACGATCCCGACTCTCGATTCAAGTTGCTCAAGTTTTACCAGCTCACTAGCTTCTTTATGTTTTTTTTTTTTAAGGTTTAGCCCAAAACGTGGGTCCTATGATTGTCTTTTTTTTTTTACTTTTTTTTAATTATCAAGTACTCACATATCCACATGAATATTTTCACCCAAGTTCCCATCATTACTGCCACAGTCAAAGATTAATCGGTGTTATTTCTTTGGGAGGGAGGTACCCTCATGCGGGGAAAACTGACCTATCATTGTCATTGACAGTTAAGTGTCAAGTCACAGGTTAGTAGTGAGTGTGAAAAAGTTGAATTGATTATAAAGAGTCCCACTGGCAATTAATTAAATAGTTATTAAAAGATGGAGGACATTTGTGATGGTCTGCAAAGATGGACCTCACAAGTGACGGTAAAGGCTTCCAAGAACTATGCCATCAATAAAATCAAAGGGCTTGATGGCCATTTCAAGTTCAAGCTTTGAGAGGATAAACCGTAACGACCACCCTTATAGGTCCATTATTCTTATATATGTGTGAGAGAAAGGAACACTAAAAAACTCTAAGGAAATTTTTTTTATTACAAAAAAAGGCTATTCTAATTGAGCCCACTATAACATATGACAACTATGAAATACTGCTGGATAAAATAATTTAGGTGAGATCTACATATGTGAAAAATTCTATCTACATATGTGAAAAATTCTAACTCCATTAGATTATCCTAATCCTTGATCAATAGCCTCAAAGTTTAAGGGTTTTAGAAATATCATTTTCTTTGATTTCAAGCTAACGTTGAGTAAAAATTGATGAGTATCAAACTTAGACTTTATACCAAAGCATGGGGTGTAGTATGTATGAAATGATTAGATTGTCTACATGCTCGCATAAAAACATAGGAAAATAAAAAGAAGAGCTTTTAAAATGGAGAGTTTTTAAGAATTTCTGCATATACATATATATTCGTATGTTAAACAATATAAAATAGACTAGTTGTCTTTATTCATGAAGTGAATAATGCTAAAACCCTTTGAAAAACTTTGGTAAAAAACTATCCTTTTAGGCCCATTTTTTTATTTTAATTGAATTCTTAGAATTTCCAATAAGTATCTATTTTAGAAGTGATTAAAATTAAAGGGAAAAAAAGTGAAGATTCAAAGATGGCCATCAAAGAATTTCCCTTTAAATGAAAATGAAACAAAATAAAAATAAAAGGACGGCAAAAAATAAATGGTCAGACATCACCCTATTTGATTTAAATATTATGAATGCCAATGCTTCATTTACATCTCCACATTATATCTTGTGTCTTTCTCCTCTTTAATAATCTTTTTCTATAGTCATTTTGGTCATGAATTTCTATGTATTTATTTCCATCCAAAAAGTTAGTGCTGCTTTTATTTACTTATTTATTTATTTATTTATTATGTTACATCAATGGTTTGAACTCATCCACCTCCACCGCACTCGACCCCAACCAGCTGATCTATAACTAAAAGCACACTATGTAAATTCTCCCAGGAGAGGGGGGTGCTTTCTATATAAAAAAAAAATTTGGAGAAGGGAAAAATGTAATATTTTTTTCAAAATTTGCAGAGAATTTTTAAATAAGTTTTGACAGTTCTCGAAACTGGGTGGGAGCTGAAACCTCCAACCCTTGTAATTGGGTCCACCACAGGCTGCAACTGAGGGGCATAGACGGGGCCTTTATACTAAGGAAGAAACTATAATTGATTTTTGGTGACATTGCAATGTGAACTTCCGTACATAGATCGTCCCATGTCATGGGTTTCGCCTAACCATTTAATCTGTCACGTGTCGTGAGTCAGATTTCGTACGACAACCTTTCGTCACGAGTTGGCCAGACATGGTCCAAACTCCAAAACAACTTCCTAATCTCGTCTTGATGTGAAGCAGCTACAGGGTTGTGCACTGTCTCCCTCTCTCATGAACCCAAGTTTACTTGTCAGGCACGTTTACTTTTTATTCCATCGCTAAAGTAAAATTTTATAAATAGGAAGGAAAAAAGAAATACAAGTACAAGAAAATAAGAAAGTACAAGAGCATTGTACTTTTAGTAATGCTGTCCTACGAAATAATTTATTGTAAGGGAAAAATCCTCTCAACTTTATGTTTGGTTAGGATATTAAATATAGAGTTGATTGATCTAAAAACATGCTTAAAAACAATGTTAAGAGATTCAGAAACAGCTGAATCTCATTAAAGATAAATTGCATTTTTCCAAGGAAACACCTTACGTTTAAAAACCTAAATTATAGCATGTAATAAATCATTCTTTACAATAAAATCTCTTTGGAAATTCCTTGAAAAACATCGTCAAGCTTCTAAAATAATATCCACTTGTGAGGCACGTGAATGAATGATGGACTCTAAAAGTCAAATAATCTGGAATATTCATCAAATGCTACCAACTCAAGACATCTTAAATTCTCCCCTCACTAAGAACATCCATCAAGTGCATGCTACTCTAAAAAAAAATCGCAAATGTTTATAATGTGTAATCTAAATCTGGAAACTTTCCTCCTTTTTCGTAGTCATGCATTTCATGGGCATAGATCATATGAATGTGGACATATAATAAAACTGTTTTTTTAACCAACTTAAATCCTAAGCCCTCTTGATTGGCCTCATAAACTTTGCCTTGTGCCATGAGCACAATAGAATGCCTTAACTTAAGTCGTTGATGATCTAGATCAATTTTACGGCATACCCATATGGGGAAGGAACTTATTTGAGCTGCACAAATTTTCATACCCCAATAAGGCAAGTTTTGTAAGCTAAAATGGCCCCTTAGGAAAAACTTTATCGGATTGGATTTGTATTTTGACGGATTGATTTGTATTATGAAAGACAACCAATATTGGGCATACCTGAATCCATCGCGAAACGAAGAGGAGATCCGCAACTTTAACTCTCTCAGTCTTCTCGTAATGCCTGCTGATCGATGGGAATGCCAAGCAGTGATTGTCCGTGAAGATGAGAGAGTTCCCAAGCCTTTTATAGACTCCGCTAATGCTTTCCTCCCCATCAACGGAAAGCCTTTCCATCATCGCACGTCCTGAGAATTTCCAGGAACGTGGCCTTAATGGGAAGACATGCACTTTGAACATATCAAAGTGAGTGGTGGTCATGTGGGCCACTACCCATGATATCCAACAATCTCCCACTTGGTCCATATGACCACCATTAATTCCTGTTTATTTTATAAAACTGTTGCAAATATAAGAAAAAACTTTGAAAGAAATAACTCTAACTGATGCGCATCATTTGAAAATACCGGTTTTCATTTAACTTTAATGTTAAGATCCTTTAATCTGTGATAAGGTTAGTTTATTAATGCGAACTGTAGCGGTTACACATCTTAAGTGATATGCTTCCTTCCACAATCACAACATTAATATTCTCGCCTAATCCAGCACTTAATAAGTATCTTTAATATGACTTACTTTAATGGGAACTGTAATGTCATAATGCTTTTATATTCCTACTTTATTTTACAATTACCACATGTGAGCCCATAACAAAGTAAGAATTGCAAAATTGTTTCTTTATTTGATCAATATATTAAGCGTCATACATCATTGACCTTTACAAGGCATTTCATTCAAGCCCATATTTATTACATGGTCTTTAAAATCCTTTGGCGCCAATGCCTTTGTCAATGGATCAGCAATCATGAGCTTCGATGGAGCTCCAACAACTGATACTAAACGATCTCGCACTTTCTCTTTGAGTACAAGATACTTTACTTCCAGATACTTTGATTTACTGGAACACTTGTCATTTTGAGCGAAACGCCTAGCAGCGTCGTTGTCGCAGTAAATCTTTATCGGTTCAGACATACTGCCCATAATTTCAAGTCCCATGATGTAGTTACACATCCATAATGCGTGACCTGTGGCTTCAAAACATGCCACATACTCTGCATCAAATGTAGATGGAGTGATTAGCGTCTGCTTTGCACTCCTCCACGATACTGCCCCGCCGGCCAACAAAAAAATGTAACCTGATGTTGACCTCCTTGTATCGAGACATCCAACAAAGTCTGAATCTGAATATCCAATGACCTCCAGTTGATTGGATCTTTGATATGTGAGCATATATCTTCTTGTTCCATTGAGGTAACGCATCACTTTCTTGACAGCTACCCAATGAGGCAAACCGGGATTACTTTGATATCTACTGAGCATTCCGACTGCAAAGCTAATGTCTGGCCTCGTGCAAGTCTGTAGGTACATTAGACATCCTACTGCTTCTGCATAGGGATATTTATTCATTTCTAACTTTTCTAAGTCAGTCATGGGGCATTGATCCTTACTAAACTTGTCTCCCTTAGTAATGGGTGCATTTTGTGGTCTGCTACTTTCCATTCGGAAACGTTTGAGAATAGTTTTGACATAGGCTTCTTGACACAACCCAAGTAATCCTCGAGATCGATCTCTAAATATCTCGATTCCTAATACAAAGGCTGCTTCACCCATATCTTTCATATCAAAATTATTCTCAAGATATATTTTAGTTTCTCGAATCATACTTAGGTCATTACTGGCTAGTAAAATATCATCTACATACAAGACTAAAATAAGAAATTTTCTCCCACTGACCTTGAGATATATACAATGGTCTACTGGATTTTCGGTAAAACCGAAAGATGTAATAACATGATTAAACTTTAAGTACCATTGTCTTGAAGCTTGTTTTAGTCCGTATATCGATTTCTTTAATTTACAAACCAGTTTCCTTTCATTACCTTGTTGAACAAACCCTTCCGGTTGTTCCATATACACTTCTTCATCTAGATTCCCATTTAAGAAGGCAGTTTTTACATTCATCTGATATAGCTCTAGGTCATAATGAGCTACAAGTGCCATAACAATTCTAAATGAATCTTTCTTAGACACCGGAGAGTAGGTTTCATGATAATCGATACGTTCTTTCTGAGTGAATCCTTTAGCTACAAGTCGGGCCTTAAATCGTTCAACTTTCCCTTTAGAATCCCTTTTGGTCTTAAAGACCCATTTACAACCAACTGTTTTGGACCCTTCAGGTAGTTCAACGAGATCCCAAACTTCATTTATAAACATGGATTCTAACTCTTCATTCATAGCGTCTAACCACTTATCAGAATCTTTACTTTCTATTGCCTCTCTAAAAGTCTTTGGATCTTCTTTAATTCCAATATCTGATTCTTCGAGATACACAACATAATCATCTGAAATAGCTGGTCTTCTCGTACGAGTTGACCTTCTCAATTCCTCTGGATGTTCTTCAATAACAGGTGACTGTATTTCAAAAGTTGGTTGTGTATCTTGAGGAATCGGAACAACAGATCGTTCTGGGAAAACCTCTATATCAAGTGGAATCATTAATCCACCTCGAGAAGAGGATTGAGGCTCATTTCTAATCTCCTTATATTCAATATTTCTAGCCTCAGAACTCCCACTGTTTTCATGATTCTCCAAAAACTTAGCATTATTGGACTCAACTATTCTTATTGAATGATTAGGACAGTAAAATCGATACCCTTTAGACCTCTCTGGATATCCAATAAAATATCCGCTTACTGTTGTAGGGTCTAACTTCTTTTCTTGTGGGTTATAAACCCGCACTTCAGATGGGCAACCCCAAACTCGAAAATGGTTTAAGCTGGGTTTCCTCCCAGTCCATAACTCAAAAGGAGTTTTAGGAACTGCTTTAGTAGGAACTCTGTTTAAAATATACATGGCCATCTTTAGTGCGTCACCCCACATAAATGCAGGTAACGATGTATTGCTAACCATACTCCTAACCATATCTAAAAGAGTCCTATTCCTTCTTTCAGCCACTCCATTCTGCTGAGGTGTTCCAGGCATTGTATATTAGGCAACAATACCTTCGGATTCTAGGAATCTAGCAAACGGGCCTGGATTACGACCCGTTTCAGTGTACTTACCATAATATTCACCACCTCGATCTGATCTCACGATTTTGATCTTTCTATCTAATTGTTTTTCCACTTCTGCTTTGAATATTTTGAACATAGTCAAAGAATCAGACTTTTCTTTAATAAGATAGACAAAACCAAAACGTGAGTAATCATCTATAAATGTGATGAAATATTGTTCTCCTGTGAAACAAGGTATATCAATTTTTCCACAAACATCCGTATGAATTAACTGCAGGAGTTCAGAACTTCGTGTGGCATTTTTCTTGACTGTTTGTGTCTGTTTTCCTTTAATACAGTCAACACAGACACCGAAATTAGTGAAATCAAGGGTTGGTAATAACCCGTCTTTCACCAATCTCAATATCCTCTCTTTCGAGATGTGTCCTAACCGTTTATGCCACAACTTAGGGGAGTTCTCTTTTATTAGTCCTCTCTTCATGCCAACATTCATCCCACAAGTAACATGGTGTGCAGTTAGTGATTGTGTGTATAAAATATCTAACCTTAACTTATACAAGCCATCACATAATAAACCACTACCAATCATTATATTATTATGGAAAAGTTTCAAAGATCCTTGATTAAAGTTAAACACAAATCCCTTTACATCCAACTTTGAAATAGAAACCAGATTTCGGGAAATATCCGGAACATAAAAAGTGTTCGGCAGATCCAGAACAAATCCTGTATCTAGCACCAGCCTATACGTGCCTACTGCCTCGACTCTTGACTCCTTCCGATTTCCCATAACGATGGCTCTTTCTCCATCACTTGGCCTCCGGGTTGAAAGGAATCCCTGCATACAACCAGAAATGTGAACGGTTGCACCAGAGTCGACCCACCATGTATTGGATGGGACATCAATAATATTGGTTTCACATACAAGAGATAATTTTCTTTACTTACCTCTTTTCTCAAACCAATTCTTCCTTTTGAGGCAGTCCTTCTTGAAATGTCATTTCTTGCCACAAAAGTGATATTTTTCGGATCCCTTCTTTCCCTTACTCTTCACCGGTTTCTTACTTTTCGGATCTACCTTGGGCATGTTGGCATTAGTTTTGAATTTTCTAGGACCTTTTTTGCCCTTAACATGGGAGACAAAGTTTACCTGAAGTTGCCCTTCGGCTTTAAGCCTCCTCTCTTCTTGATCACATCGTGCGATCAACTCAGTAATGGTCCACCGACTAGAGTTCTAATTGTATGTTACTTTAAATGGGCCAAATGCAGGGGGAAGGGAGTCCAGAATGAATTGGATTAAATATCCATCGGAAATACTCATGTCAACATCCTTTAATTTTGATGCTAGGTTGGTCATGAGTAAGATATGTTCCCTAACTCCTTTTATCCCATCATACTGCATGTTAGTCAATTTATTCATTAAGGTGGCACCTAATGCCTTGTCTGTCACTTCGAATTGTGACTTAATTTCATCTAAGAGTTCCTGGGCATGTTTTCCTTGATCAAGCGATCCCCTAATACTCTTAGAGACTGAAGTCATAATAATCTTTTGGCATTTTTTATCACATTTGTGCCACTGATCATATTTTGCCCTTTCATATTCAGAGCTCTGTTCGGTAGGCGCAGGAGGCATGGGTTCATCTAAAGCCATCTCTAAGTCTAGAAAGGTTATGGTTAATGACAGCATGTCTAACCAGTCAGGGTAGTTTGATCCGTCTAATGAAGGAATAGTTCCTAAGCATGAGGGAAGAGACAAGGATCTGGAGGAAGATGCTGTAAAAGAAGAGATAAACTATTATTCTCACAATTCTATAATGTTTTGAATTTAAAAGGGAAACTTGCAACAGAAATAATAGTTTTACATCATTACAAATAACCTTTGGGTCAAATGTAACATGTTAAATTTATTATTCTCGTTTATTTGATAAAACCACAATTTATTAAGTGAATAAGTGAGATCCCACCTTTGGGCATAGATCAACACGAATTCACAAAACATCTTTAATGTGTTTTATCCCAATCTCCAAATAATCGAAAGATAAACTCCTTTGGGTCGATTATCTATCTTTTAAGTGAAGTTGCAATTTTAGTGTCATTTATGGTATCTCTAATTCAATAATCGAAACATGAGTTTCATCATAACTGGGCCACTTTGGTGACTGCCTAGTTAACTCATAATTGAAACCTATGACACTAATTTTTAGTCCATTTATGATTTAATATTGTTAAATCTAAACATTTAGGGAAAACCTAACTTTAACAATTATCATATTATTGTGAAAATGAAATTCCCTAAAATTAGTTGTCCATATGAACATTGATCGAACCATTGATATCACAATAATAATCTTCCTTTGATCAATCTATCATAAAGTTGAATTTTTATACTAATTTAGTTATCAAGCATGCATGCATGTAACAAATATAACTCAAAAATAACATGAATCATGTAAACGATAAGCGGAAACATGAATTTGAATGAGTAAAACATGCATGATATCAATATTGAAACATTCAATTAGGAATTAAATTCAGTAATATGATAGATCTCATTATAAGGGACACAACAAAAGAAACGGATCGAAAATCCGATATCATATGTGTCCGAAATGATCAAAATACGATTTCGATCATTCATTTTTCCTTGATCTGGCATTGATCTGATCACATTTAAATGATCCAGTCCCATCAGAATGATTACAGCATTTAAATATATCAAATGGACGGTTCTGATCGGAACGGATCAATTTTATAATGACCTAATTATTCAAAAAACACATAAATATAATAATTTATTCAAACCAGGCCAGGCCAGTGGGTCGGGTCAGACCCAGGTCAGTAATTTGGACTGTTCAGTCCAGTCAATTCGGGTACAGGTAAAAGCCCAATCCATTTATTAACTGAATCGGGTCGGATCAGGCCAGGTCGAACTGACCTGACGTTACAGGAGTGAACCGGGTCGGTTCGGGTCGGATCGGGTCAGGTCAAACTGACCTGACGTTCTAAAATGGACCGGGTCTTAATTCGGGTCGGATCAGGTCGGGTCAGAACTGACCTGTCCACACAGAACACAGGCCGGATCAGTTGGGTCGGGTCGGGTCGGATCCGTTAACCCAGTTCCATTTCTTTAAATAAACCTGACCGGGTCGGGTCGGGTCAGGTCCAAACGACCCGATCCGTTAACCCAGTTCCATTTCTTTAAATAAACCTGAACGGGTCGGGTCGGGTCAGGTCCAAACGACCTGAGACCCGACTCGACACCACTTCTTCTTCTTCCCGAAAACAGGGGCAATCGGTTAAAACCGATTGCCCCATTACCGGATCAGATCACCTCCGACGCCAGCGGCTGTGCAGCAGCGGACTGCCGGCGCTCCCACGGCGCCGGCCGAAAATGTCGCCGGCTAATTCTCGGCGATCAACAGAATTTTTTTTTTTTTTTTTTTTTTGTTTATCCTCTCGGGCGCTGCCGCTGGAACAGCAGCAGCGCTCTGCTGCGCCGCTGCAGCGCAGCGCCCTACTGCGCCGCTGCATGGCAGCGCCCCGATCCAACTGAAATTTTTTTTTTTTTTTGTTCTTGCTCTGCAGATTTCTCTGTTTCTGCAGAACTGGGCGCGGCTGTGCAGCAGCGCCCGACTGCGCCGGGCTGCGCAGCCGCCGCGCCGCGCCTAGTCCGACTCTGCAGTTTGCCCTGCCTGAAAGTTTTGTCGCCGGCAGAATTTTTTTTTTTTTTTTTATAAACTGTAAACCCCCTTATGCAAATCCAACCCCATCAATGGAAATCCATGGCTCAGATACCAATTGTAAGCTAAAATGGCCCCTTAGGAAAAACTTTATCGGATTGAATTTGTATTTTGATGGATTGATTTGTATTATGAAAGACAACCAATATTGGGCATACCTGAATCCATCGCGAAATGAAGAGGAGATCCGCAACTTTAACTCTCTCAGTCTTCTCGTAATGCCTGCTGATCGATGAGAATGCCAAGCAGTGATTGTCCGTGAAGATGAGAGAGTTCCCAAGCATTTTATAGACTCCGCTAATGCTTTCCTCCCCATCAACGGAAAGCCTTTCCATTATCGCACGTCCTGAGAGTTTCCAGGAACGTGGCCTTAATGGGAAGACGTGCACTTTGAACATATCAAAGTGAGTGGTGGTCATGTGGGCCACCACCCATGATATCCAACAAGTTTTTGTAGCCTTTATATTTTTGGAAAAATAACGATTGTAGAAATTAAGTTTTTCACTAGAAAAAAAAAATCATGTTTGACACAGCCTCTTTTTCTTCACAGAAAAGCATAAAAATAAACTAAAATTTCCATGGTTCCATTCTAAAAAAATAAATTTCTATAGGGATTGAAATTTTCATCACACTTTTCTGTGGCATCTATATACAAACGTGTGCCCAGAATTATTGCACCCATGAGATTTATCAAGGTAAAAAGCCTGGAGGATCCAGATTCCTCCGCACAAAGCGGTCCACTAGTAGGCCCACTCATGAGCTGCGCACTATTTGCAGTGGCATCTTGGAGACACTTTGATAGAAATGCCGTTGGCATCCAACAAAAAAAAACGTGTCGTGAGATTCGCCAAACGCGTGCCCAGAGTAATTGAACTCGTGAGATTTATCAAGCTAAAAAACCTGGAGGAACCAGGTTCCTCTGCATAAACGCTGTCCACTAGTGGGCCCACTCATAAGCTGCACACCATTTGCAGTAGCATCTTGGAGTTTGGAAAGGAACAACATTTAATATACTTTGATACAGATGCAGTAGGCATCCAACATAAAAAACCTGTCGTGAGAGATACGTCAAGTCCTCGCACATTAAAGGGCTAATTACATAGGAGGGAGCTGTACATTAGATTTTACTCTTTTTACAAGTTAGATTTTATTTTTTCTACACAGTTTATTTTAAAAAAATTTAAAACTCTCCAAACGACCCTCACTCCCCTCTCTTCTTACACACTTCGCTTCTCTCGCCCTCTTCTCTCCTGCCCCCTTCCCTTCAAGCCAGCGATAACTTTTGACTGGCCGAGGGGAGTCTCCCTCTTTTCCCTCTCTCTCACCATCTTCCTCTCCCTCTCCTTCTCCCTCTTTCTTTTTCTCCTCTTCCTCGTCTTTTTTCTCTTCCTCTTCCTTTTCCGATTCTTCTTCCTCTCCCTCCATCTTCCTCTCCTCTTCTCTCCCTCTTTCTCTCACCGCCCTGTTTGGCCCTACGAGGCTAAACAACAGTGATTTGTTTGGCCTCGCAAGGCCAAACCAACAATTACTGGTTCTGCCCTACGAGGCCGAACATGGCGAAAATGAGAGAAAGAGAGAGGAAGAGAAGAAGAGAGGAAGAGGAAGATGGGGAGAGAGGGAAAAGAGGGGAGACTCTCCTCCGCTGGCTGGAGGTTGCTTGCCAGCCTTAGGGAAAGGGGGAGGAGAGAGGAGAGAGGAAGAGGAAAGGTGTGTAGAGAGTGGGGGTACTTTGAGGAGTTTTATTTATTTATTTTTTTAAATAGGCTATATAGAAAGAGTAATATCTGATGTACATATAACAGCTCTCTTATTAAAGATAAGAAGTGCATGT
Source organism: Sextonia rubra (assembly GCA_037013555.1). Taxonomy (NCBI): domain Eukaryota; kingdom Viridiplantae; phylum Streptophyta; class Magnoliopsida; order Laurales; family Lauraceae; genus Sextonia; species Sextonia rubra. Next base: position 10,973,058 of record JASUAD010000009.1, read on the forward strand.
TCTTACCTACCCCTATCGAGTTCAAACTGGGCAGGCATTTTTTTAACTTGAGCACTTACTATTATCCAATGTCAATTTCCTTCAATGGATAGACTTCTTCCACCTTATTAGGGCCCTTTTTTTTTTACTAAAATTCATAAAATTTCTGCCTAAAAATTTTTCTTTACTAGAATTCATAAGCTGCTCTATTATACTTGAGCTTCTTGTACTATTCCACTAATAAGCTAAATGGGTAGAATTCTTGAAATTGCAAAAAACATTTAAGACATTTTAAGTAATTGAAATTTTAAAATGCTTGATTTTGGGGATAAAATGTCACATCATTATTTAAATAAACTCCAACAAAATACATTTTTAGGCCGAAAGTATAGTAAGAGGCGTTTACACAACTCGAGCAAGCTTCCTCACCAGAGGTTCAGAGGTCCCTAATCCACCACGTTGGGATTAAAAAACAGGTCCTAATCGGACAAGGTGTGGCTATGACCTCATTAAATTACAACACCACAAGCACCATATTCGTTCTCAACCTTTATCCCTTCTCCCTTTCTTTCACATTCAGCAGAATTTTCTCTCTTGGACTAAGCACCCATGCTAAACGGTATAGTCTAAGTCTCTCTCTCTCTCTCTCTCTCTCTCTCTCTCTCTCTGTTGATCATCTGCCTCCATCAACCTTTCCTTGAGTAACTCCTCTAACATTTTATCGTCTTCTTCATAAGGTCACACCAAATTCCTCCTCCTACAAATCTTTGCCTTGTCTTCCATCGGCTTTTTCGCTGCGGCAATGCATTTTCATCGCAAACGGGGAAGACGACGTGCCTTGAGTGATAAAAAGGTGGTCCCAAGGCTAGCCACGACAGAGTCCGGCCGCGTCGACCGGCTTGAACGCTTCACTCACTATGTTGGTAAATGAATGATTCAACCCATCTGATCAAGTTTTTCTATTTCTTTCTTCTTCTCAATCATGATTAGTATGATATGGTGGAATTTTTGGCCGTTGGTAAATGAATAATCCTGTCCTTGTAAACCCATGTCGAGTTTTTAGTTCTTTTTTCTTCTAGTATCATGATTAGTATGATATAATGGAATTTATGGTCGAACCTGCTAATTGGCACCCAATAATGTATAGTAGTTAGATTATCTCTGAAATGATATCTTCCCCTTTCTCTTTCTCTGGACCATTTTCGACTATGAAAACGAAGATGGTTTTTTACAGAGAGAATAGTGTTCATATGTTCTCTGTTAACAACTAAACTGGCTTGATTTCATTTTCCAAGTTGAAAGTGATTTTTGTGACTTTTTGTGGTATCCAGATTTAGACGCAAGAGGTAAAAAACCACCTTATCTACTACACTTATTTTTTAGGTGTCAATATATCTCACCACAAATAAAATGTTTTCCAGAGGATGAAGTTTTCCCTTTGCATTTTACATCGAAAATGAAATTGATCTGTAAAAAGACTGGTGTAGAAAATTACAGTGCACCAACTTGCCGAAGTATAAGCACATGATCCTCGAGTGTAGGATCTGATATTTAGACCCTCAATCTTGGAACATTTACCCCTTTTATCTTTGACATTTGTATCAACTAAGAACACTAATCAGAGAGAATTAATTTCTCCTACAAATGCAGTCAGCTTTATGGGCAATCTTTAATCAGTGCAGCTTCTTTCACATTCTTATCTGTTCCCTCGTAATCCAGCACTATACTCAATTATATTTTTATTAGATTTTTACTTATCATTGGATTGAATTTTTAAAAATACTATTGTTAAAAATCCTTAAAACTTTGAAGCATCTTTGGAGCCTTTTAAATCAATAGTTAGGATAATTTTATCAATTTTTTGTAAGACCCTCATCCGTAGAGAGACATTTCTATCTATCCTGCCTATAATTACATGAACGCATCCAAGTGAGTTTCATTAGCTAAATGGCATTAGCAGAGCAAGCAGTCACCTAGTAGGTGAAGATTTTCCACCTAATCAATTATAGAAGAGGAGGTGTTGTATAAAGAAGGAGCATAATTAAGTACTGGCTCCTTGAATAGAAAACGGATTTTATTTATATGGGAAGTGGTTGACGAAGGGGAACTAAACTTCAGTCAATGACCTCGAGTGGATCATCACGTGGCCTTCTTCCAGTATAAATTAAGACGCAGGGAATTAAATTACAATATATGGAGCTATTATTGCGTTCGGTATGCGTTGTCTTTTTCATTGATCCCATTGCCACTACCACATGCTGAGCACTTGGACATGGGCCTTTCCTTCTGTGCACATCTCTTTGTATAAGATATTTTATTAACAGAAGAGAAGAGAGCTGTCATAGCCAGTGTAGAAGAGATATTTATAGTTCTTATCTGGAATAGGGATCTGAGTCTGACGGTTTTTTACTTTTTAAGTTCACTCAACCCACTATTTAATATCTAGGTTGCTTAAAAGAAGTGTTCTTTCGTTTCTCCAAATTTTATTACAATGTTGGTACCACCATAAAATAGTTTATTTCACTAAAAATGTGGTTAATATAATTCTATGTATAATCATTAATCATATGTTTTAGCAAACGGTCAACCATACCATGGAACAACTCTTATTTGGATAAAATTTGGAGGATATGACATATATTTGTCAAAACCTCTTAGGATCTAGACTCTATAGGATTTTTAGTTTTAGTGGTATTGGTTTTTTATGTGGATGCCTCTACTAGAATTATCGTGTGGGCTAAAAGAGTTTTTTTAAGGCCAAGCATTTAGCTTTTTATATAATGATGTGTTCTCTCTTACGAGAAAACGGAAGTCAAATTCTAAAATTCCCTCTTTTGGGGAACAATTGCCCGAAAAAGAATATATTTTTCATAAAAAGGTTTGTTGTACTAAATGATGAGAAAAAATAGGATGTAAAAAGAAAACACTACTTATTGGTTTTTTTTTTTTTTTTGGGGTTGGATTTGCATCTGTACCAACCTACCCTAAGAGTATCCATATCAACAGATTTAAATTTAAAGAAGTAGCCGACAAGGTGAAAAGGGAATAGGAAAAAGCTAACTTAGCAGTAAAAAATAAAAAGCAGACAATGTCTTCTTTTCAATCATTTTGGTGTTGATCTTTATCCTTCTTTCTTTCTCTTTTGCAGCAAGACAGCTGGGTTTTGAGGACGCAAACGAGTGCCCCACTTTTTGCAAATTAGCTTACGATTATCTTAGAAAAAGCAAGGAATGCGAGGAAAACATATATGCATTTTTCTCCAATGACCCAAGTGGGGATTCTCTATATGTGAAGCTTATTGAGGAACTTGACAGGTGTATACTTGGGTATTTTGCATTTCATTGGGGCCATGCCACCCATTTTATTAGTCAGGTAAACATCATTTTCCACTAAGAAATTAATAAACTCACCAACCTTAGACGTCTCTGTTAATGACGTTAACCTGATGACAACTGCCGTATGGTGAATTAGTGACCTGTTTTATTATTATGATTATAATTTTGTGCAAGGAATTAATGACCCTAAAGTGAAGATGTGGCATGTTTGGTGGATGGTTGGATCAGGCATCTATGGAAGACTTAAAATTTGAGATTAAGTAAGCTATTCCCCCACGGTGACTGTGGTGTCCCCACGTCACCACGGGGCGGCCTGCCCACTGCCCATCTATATGGCTGCCCCCATGATTGGTTTCCCCACAGTCATTGTGGGGGTAATCCATCAGAGGATCCGGACTCGAAAATTAATGTGGGTGGTCATCAGTGGTTTAATGTAAGCGATAAGACAGATTACCAATGCAGCTGTTTTTCAGATGCTCCCCTATTGAACCTCCATTAACATGCAATTCATTCTAATATAACATGGTCATCACACCATCTTTTTCATTTATAAAAATTTCATGTTATATATTTATCATTTTTTAATTATTATTTTAGGTTTTGAGTGTTGATTCAGAACCCACCAAAAAGCTCAGGGACTTGGTCATGGCAGCTACGAGGTGGGCATTTTTACCCATATTGTCTTTGATCGGGTTCTATAGAATAAGTGATTAATATTGCGGCACTTTCTTTTTCTTAAGCACGTCTTCCTCAACCAATTAAACCAGTAATAGGCCAATGTCTGGAATTCAGAATCGTCTTGGTTAAGGTCTGTATTATGAAAACCCTGACAAAACGTCCCTTGCCTAACACCCAATAATATAAAAAGCAACGTGAACATTTAGTGACTTAGCATAGACTTTAATTTATCTTGTGCTTAAAAGATTGTTTGCTATAACATGAATTAAGGCTTTTTTGAATGTCCAAAATTGAAACTTGAATTGTGTTGTGTATGTGCACGGATTTAGCGACAAAGATGGGATGAAGATCATGCCACACGCAGGGACAAACAGAGTGACTATTGGGTGTAACTGAATTTAGGGCTGAGAGTGAGAGTGTTCTTTCTATTGTAAGCCTTTCTTCCTTATAGTATAACTCTTACCGTCTTCTCCCGTGGATGTAGGCTGAAGCCAAACCACGTAACCCTGTGTGTTCATCACTGTGTGTAACATGATCTTCCTTCCATCTGTGTGGCTAAATGTGTGCACACACACAACAAATTGTTTGGAAGAAAAAAAAAAGGAAAAAGGAGACCTACTAGGACTGGAAAGAGATGAAATAGAAATGGGCGAAGGTCAGTATCACTGGCAATTGAGGGGACATCAAGATGGATCATTCTATATTGTTCCAAAATTTTCAATTGACCCCTGAATTTAAGAAACCACAACTTCTGGACCCAAAAGACCAAATGTTTCTACCAGTCGAAGTCCAAATTCTCTTAAGCTTTGACTTAGAGAAATCCTGAGTTAGAGTGTAATTCCGTGGTAGGATGCATCTATTTAAAATCCAAGCCTCTCAAAATAAAGACTCTGCTGATGTATGTGGTATTGCGTAGTTGGTCCACCACATGACTGATAATTGGATAAAAATATGTGATAATGAACAAAGCATAGTTAATCACCTTTTTTATCAAATGGACAAGCTTGAGGTGAGACTAATTCCTATTGAAGAAAATTTTAAGGAATCTCATATAGATCAAGTGCCTTCATTTCTGGATGCTCGGCTTTTCAATAGACCAGCTTCATTGTGGAGTTACACTCCTCATTGGGTGCAAACACTCTCAAAAGCACTCCTTATTAACAAATTTACATAGACCCATGAACTCTCTCTCTCTCATATGTTACTGAATAGGAGCTTGTTTTCTATGTTTGGGGTGGTTGGCATAGGAAACAGAGGTTTGAGAGAATCATAGAGAACCTAAAGGTGACTAGAATATTCTCTACGCTGGTAGAGGAAATGAAGGCAATTGGAATCGCTTCAAACGACGACACTCACTGCACAGAAGTCATGGTGCCGGCAGCTCTCAGCGAGAGGAGCCCTGTTCTCCTTCTCATGGGTGGTGGGATGGGTGCAGGAAAAAGCACTGTGCTCAAGGACATTCAAAAAGAGTAAGTGTAACAACACTAGAAGGCTCTTCAAATTATAAATACAAATGCCAAAGGTGAAAAAAATAACGCACAGTTCAAATTTATACGGTAGACAATTTTATATACTTTGTTTTCTCCACCTGCTTCTCTACCCTTAATAATTTAGTAACAGCCACATGGTTTTCAAGATTCCGATGGATATTTCTGTCAAAACCTCAATATTGGGTCCTGTTTGGCCCATGCATGGTTAAAAAACTCGACCAGGCTTGCCCTGACTTGGCCGGGTCAACACAAACTGACTCGAAGAAGCTGATGAATCTAGGAAAACTCAATAAACTAGCCCGATTTACTGTACTGATGGGGCATCAAGTTCTCAAAGTATGCTCTATAAGTGCGCTAGTGTTATTTAGAAAGAGAAACAAAAACTCCCCTAATTTAAGCATTGTGGAAGTTATATTTTTAATGTGGGTCCCAGAAATCTATTTTTTCAATTACGCAGATCTTTCTGGTTGGGGGCTGGTGGAAATGCTGTGATTGTTGAGGCAGATGCCTTCAAAGAGACCGACGTCATCTACAGAGCCCTCAATTCAAGAGGCCACCACGATGACATGCTCCAAACTGCTGAGCTGGTAGCCAACAAACCTTCTGGTTCTTATCCTAATCATGTCTGCTCTTTTTTGTCTTTTCTTCTTGGATCATTTGTTTTATCGATCTTGATTCTTATGTTCCATTGTCTCTCTTATTGACTAACATTATCAATGATAGATAAGATTAACAGGACAATGAAAAGAAAATACTAATGATGTAAGTGATGGGATTTGACAAGAAAAGATTAATCAAGTTGATAGTATGAGAGTCCAGACTGCTCCAGGCTAATGAGAAGTAAAGATCAAAGATTACTTTAAAAGAGTTTCTTGTGCCAATCAAGATGAATCCATCCCCAAGGCGTAGGGCTGTCTGGAGATGGGAGTTGTCCAACCCCTCCACTAGACATGTGGGCCAGGCCCCAAGTGAGTGAAAGCCCTTGCAGGGCCTGCACTAACTAGGCCCTTATTTGTTCCTCATGGACCAAGGCAAGGTGAGGCCCTGAAGTGAAAAAAAATCAAATTTTAACTCTCTCTCTCTCTCTCTCTCTCTCTCTTGTTTTTTGTAACGAGGGCCTGAAGTGAAGAACAAAATTTAACTTATTTTTACACTGACACCACTGATGTTGGACTCCAAGTGTAAACTGACATTAACCCTCTTTTATCTGATCTTAGACTGTAGTGCAATGCAACATGCAACATGGCAATAGAAGAACTTCTTTTTTACTAAAATCTACTTTAGTAGGGTGACAGCTAGGTGACAATTTACTATCCAAGAAAAGACTATTTCATGGAATTGAGAAATCTTATCCTTTAATTCATCAATTTTAGACCCCTTCATAGATGCCTTGGATTGAATTCTCATGCATGAATCCCAAAACGAACAAATAGGTCCTCTAAGAAATTTGTTTCATAATTTCCTCTACCATTTGGATTTTTTATCACTTTGTTTTTCAGGTTGTGATTGATCCAAAAGGTGCGCAATTGGAGTTGAATCTGAATATGAGGCTCAAAAGTAGACCCAATAACTAAAGAGAAGCAATCTCATGCTATTAAGAACCCACATAAGTACATGAGGATTTGGCTCAAGATAGGTTGGAATGGAGAAATAGAATTTATGTAGCCGACCTCAACATAGTTGAGACTAGGCTTTGATGATGATGATGATAATGATAACTATCACATAAGAATCACACCCAACAAATTCACATGGATGCTCAAATAAATCCACGTATATGATTTTTTGAATAGTAAATAAATCCAAATATAAAGCTACTACATGTAAATAAGCAACTGCAAAAAAAAAAAAAAAGGAAAGAAGAAGAAGAATCATCAATGTCTTATTTACATAAGAATGACATGAAATCACATAACAATCACATATAAATTTGAAAATAAGAATTCACAGAAGAATCATAAAAGAATCAAGCTCAAATAAACCCAAATATATAAAAAGTATCTAAGAGAGTTAGGTCGAGCCGGGTACTTCACAAGCCCCGCACTGGGTACTTCACAAGCCCCGCACTCAAATTGGTGTGCTTGCAAAATTTTTGTCCAAGCCCAGCGCTAGATGTTTTTAAGGTGGGGAAAAAACCCTCATTTTACTAACTTTTGAATACCCTCAATGGAAAGCTCACCTAATAGCCCTGGTAAGGCATGCCTCAAACATTTTAAAAAAAAACTTAAAATCATGGTTACCCCAGGAGAAATTTCTCTTTTGTTGGACCAAGTCCAACCATCGACATGTGAATAAAATATAGAGGCTGAAGGGACAGAATCAAGTTTAAGTCACATGTTTTTCATTCACACATTTGGATTTTGGGCATTTTCCATACTAAAAATGGACTACTAGGATCAGCTGATCCATGCATAATTTTAGGAATAGTCAATTGAGGGCTGGGTTTGCCAAATGGTACAGATCTCCAAAAGTGGTGGATGGGGTGGAGACTTCATAGATCAATTTCTCACATACCAGTTTCACTAAAATTCACTTTAGTGGGGATTTAGGACTCGATGAACTGCCACCATTCTTCCTTTGATGTATACTTTTGGGACCATTCAGGCATTCAGCAAATGCCCAAATGGTGTCATTCATAGAAACCAATGTATTGGTGTCTTTATTAACTGATAAAAATGCAGGATTAATCTGATAAATGCCATTTCTACAAGTCTATTGAACTGAAAGAGATTTTGAAAAACTGCAACAGGTGCACGGGCCATCCACAGATGCAGCATCTTCTCTACTAGTCACTGCCCTCAATGAAGGGCGTGATGTGATCATGGATGGTACGCTCGCCTGGGAGCCCTTTGTCAAGCAAACGATCGCCATGGCCAGAAATGTCCATCACCATCGCTATCGCATGGGGGTTGGATATAAGGTCTCTGATGATGGATCGATCATAGAAAATTACTGGGAACAAGTAGAAGAAGAGCAAGAGGAAGGACTAGATAACAAGAGAAAACCCTATAGGATAGAGCTTGTGGGAGTGGTTTGCGATGCTTATCTTGCAGTCGTTAGAGGAATAAGGTATCAGTTTCTATATGCTTTATTTCTTTCATTAATTTTGAATAATAATACCATCATTCACAAATGGGGTTGTTTTGGGAACTGTAGGCGAGCCATACTGGTGGGAAGAGCAGTGAGGGTGAATTCACAGCTAAAATCTCACAAGAGATTTGCAAGCGCATTTCCTCACTATTGCCAGCTAGTAGACCATGCAAGACTATATTGCACCAATGCCATAGGAAATCCACCTAAGGTAGCTTTGAACTGTACTCTGTTTTCTCTTTTGGTCTAAATCTATCCTTTCGGGCAGCTACTTCCTATATAATCCAGAATACACAAACAAATAAAAGGATTACCAAGGAATGACATGCTTGCTATATACCAACAAATAGAATTCTGTAAACCAAAAGATCATAGGAACTGGATTATGTCGACCATCTGATCTGTGCGCATGCAGATACATTTGTGCTTTGCAAACTGGGTTTCTAGTTGGTTCTTACCCAAGATAGCTACTGCCTATGGATTTCTATTAAATTTACCACTGAAACGAGTTTGACTTAAGTTCTTGTTATGTTCGAAGCAGAGAAAGAGAATACATGCATCCCAAAGACTTTCGGTGATCATTATAATTACCATTTCTCATAGTATCATAGCCATTCTTGTTAGTATAATTGCAACATTTATTGTCATTTAATCACACTATTGTTATGTTTGATATTCAAAACAAACTCAACATTTTATGGTGGATGAATTGGGATGGTTGTGCAGTTGATAGGATGGAAGGAGGGAGATAATAACTTACTAGTTGATCCCCAAGAAATCGATTGCTTGAGCAAGGTAAGCAAATTGAATGAAGATGCGGACTCCATCTATGAACTCTATCCGGAAGCAGGTCCCACATGTGGATCAGGTTCAATTTGGAATGAAGTGGTAATGGCTCCTTCCAGAGCACACATCCAACATGAATTGAAGATCGCCATCCAAAAGATTGGAAGTCCAACCTCATAAACCAGTTTTTACCAGGCTAGAATCACAAAACCTAATAACTGCGTACAGATTCAAGTGCCTGGGAATTTGTATCTCCATTGTGCATAATGTCAATGGAAATCTCAATGTTTGGACACATTTACTCAGTTATGGACCTATGAAGCATGGGACTTCAAAAATATATACGTACCGTACCGGGGATGCAACCATAATGGGTATGGGTATGGGTACAGCTAAATACGTATTAGGTACGGTCAAATATACTTGGTACATTTTGTTTAAGGGTTTGACGTTTTTAGTACAGCATGGGTACTCGACATTACAGATCTTTTACTTGATGAGATTGACATGGGCTCTATATTATTTAATGAAGTTGAAGTTGATGAATGACTGGATGTGAATCGTAAAGATTCTTAGTTTGATAGGACTTGCTTTGATGTTTACTTCATTTTTGGTGCTTTGGTTTGTAATTTTCGTTATAATGACATTAAACTCTTGGCTTGTATGTGCCTTTTAATATTAAATTATGATTTATAAGTTGAATTTGTAATGGTATTAAGTAATTGTTGGCTTGTTGCATCTAAAGATTCTAACCTATTTTAATTATTAGCATATTGTATTATTAAAATTTTAAATGAGTATAATTTTTTAACAGACTTACCCTAGCCATACTCGTATCTTATTTTTTTTAAAATTTTTCCTTATTGACATACCAATATTGTACTCATACCGGTACCCATGCTTCATTGGTTCTGGTAGTACTGTAAATACAAACAGTGTGTGTTATGTAGATGTTGAAACCTGCAAATGCTACAATGCAAAGAGTGTTTCGCATTTTTAGAAAAATGGTATAGATGTACGAGAAATTCACTATTAAGTGGATGACTTTGCAAGTGAGTTATCATTGTATCAGACTAGGATCAGGGTTGATGAAACAGGATTAGGCATGATGGTATATTAGTTTGAAGTCTGAATCGTTGGTTCTTGTACAAAACAAATACATCCAACAAAGTTGTTCTTCAAAAAAAAGAAACATAGACATAAACAAAAGCAACAGCTCACCAATGAGGCAAGTGGCACTCCTAGCAAAAAGAAATCTGCATTCATCAAGTTGTTGTCAGGATTATTTATCATTCTTGCCTCATAAGTTTTACAATTCAGTGAGACCTTAGTCATATGCAAATCATAATTCAAGAGAATCTCATTATGTTCAAATGTGATGTCTCCTGGACACCACCATTTAACAACTGCAAGTTGCATTTGAAAAGTACTTGATTTGTTAAAGGCATACAATGGCGTAACTACAAAATCAACTGAACAATGAGAGCATGATACAGAGTAAACAGATGGATGAACCTTAACTTGCTTCTCAGAAGATAGAGCAAGGCCTGATTCAAAAGTATTCCCCTCAATTCTTCATTTTTATAGAGAAGCACTGGAAAAGAGAACTGGGTCAGAATCCACCCTATTTTTAAACCCAACAATTCAATCAATTGTGTCTGCCCATTGAATCAGGTGGATTTTAGTTTCTCCGTTATCAGGGAGTCATGAAACGTGGACATGATCCTAAGTTTGTTACTTCGACTACTACAGTTCATGTGCTGTATATGCAAGCCATAACTGTGAGGGCATTTGATTCATTCATCAATATTATATTTAACGTGGTTACCTGTGTGGGGAGCTCTTGCAAACAGGCTCTGCAAACTAGGAAACAGTGGATTGCAATTAGGTTGCTTGCTGAAAATGCAGAAGGGGTTTTGCTGGCATAATTTAAAGATCTATAGCATGATCATTAACTGTCTATGCAAAGATGGCATGGTAGAGGAGGCCCTGAACATCTTCTCCCAAATGCTTAGCAATGAATTTAACTAAACACCATCACCATATAGTTCTTTATTTCATGGCATATGCAATTCAATGAACTTGAAAGACATGACAATGAAAATCAATGAGATGGTTAGTTAGGGGATCTCACCCATTGTAGTTATGTGTGGAATTCTTGTAAATGAGCTTCACAAAATAGGAAATGCTGGAATGGCGCTTGGATTGCTCAGGAAAATGGAGATGATTAGTTCTAGTCCATACAAAAGTATAGATAACACAATCATTGATAGTTTCTATGAAAACAGGCCAACTCTTTTCATGGGTGGTGCAATTTAGGCCAATGGAGATAATTCAGGATGTTATTGAATAAAATAAAAACGGAGTGGGGAATCTCACCAGATTTAGTAACCCTTGACACATTGAGGGGATGCTCTTTGCAGAGAAAGGAGGGAAATGAAGCTCCTGGCTAGTGGAATTAATGATTCAAAGAGGCAAGCATCCTACAATATTGATGGGACAGATGGATATGGCAAAATACTATATGTTCCCATGCTGGATAAGTGCATTTCAGCAATCAACCCGATTGCAACCCATTGTTCCCTGATTTGCAGCCTCCATTCGCTAGAGCACATAAAGTGGGTAGTCTCTCTGTACCATCTCAATGGCCAAATCAGATGCCTTCACTTGCAACCCATTAACTACAGTAGTCGAAGTTGTAGAATTTGAATCCTGTCCAAAGCTACCCGATGCAAGTGATAGAAACTACAACCAAATAGTATTTTGCTTTGGCAACCACCGGCAACACTCCCTAAAATAGGGATGGCATGTGAGTGGGATATAAATGTGGGGCAGTTTGGTAGTAGTTTTTGTACGGCAGGGCAGGTTTGGGTTTTGTGGTAAGCACTCCAAATATATAATATTTATATATGTTAGAATTATATAAGTCTTTTGGGTTGCCACTATTTAATATGGTTTATTTCTCTATTGTAACTAATAGTGTCTTTTGAGCTTCCTCATAAGTTCTTTACAGTTTCATATGTATTTTCAAATACACATTTATCATTATCATTATTCCTAGAGAAGTGTAAGGGATATCAACAGTTAAATCCTGGTCTATAAATAGAGTCTTGTATTTTTCTGCAAAATATACTTCAATAAGAGAAAATTGAGGTCTCATACCTAGTTGTTCTTTCTTTGTTGTTTAAGATCAAGAGAACAAGTTTCTTCTCTTGGATCTTTGTTTTTTATTTTAGTGAAGACATCCCTATTTTACTGTAACCTCAGTATTTTATTCTGTCAACCTTAGTACACCGAACCGAAATCTGAATATTTTTCGCTGCGAACCTCAGTATTCGAAGAATACAAACTTCAATTCATCAATATATTTATGACTAAAGTGATAAACAAAACTTACGAGGCGTATATAATTTTGAATGTTGCATCCTAGCTTTCCAAGAAGAACCCATGTTGAAAATCTTATAAACAGCATGTGCAGCAATGTCTCCCCGTGACACATGTTGACCGTACATTTTACAAATGGGATGGGCCCGAATATTAGCCCAATAAGAAAACAGATCAAACTAAGAAAGCTACACCCCGGATAATTCAGCCCATGAGAGCCCCCAATTAATAATTTTGATAGGCACTCTGGATAATTGCATAAAAGACTACATGATGTGTGATAAAAAAAAATTAAAATTAAAAAACAAGACTACATGATGACGATGACGACCACTATGGCTTAAGGCCATTGTCAAGCCCTTAAGCAGAAGTTGTATCCATCCATTTCCATGCTTGGAATAGTCCATCACCATTGGACTACTGGCTTGGCCATCAGCCTAACCATGTGCCAGCCTACTTTGACCCATTCTTTTTATTTGGTTTTATGGCCATCAGCATAACCATGTGAACTATTAAAGATGGGCTTCGGCCAAAAATTGACTGATAGAAAGCCAAACGTTCAGCGTTGCCCGAATAAGCGGTGCATGTGGTCTAGTGTTAATTAGTGCAAACAATTTCTAAATATAGTCCTCGATCCAGCAAACTAATCGACTAAATTGGCACACTCAGGCTCAGGCCTGAAACTCACTACCCAACTTGGATCACTTGGACTTGGATTCGGCCCTATGTTTCTAACTTGGGGATGGCCCGCCCGGGCCGGGCCATGAACGCCCCTACTTGTTTCTGTGTAGATGTGGCCACAATTTGGATCCGAGGGAATAAACTTTTGGCCCTGGAAAGATTTACATGGGAGACTACAACTCAGCATCCCTGATAATAATTGCTTGATGGCACATTAAATTAAACTAACATCGTCTGTAGCTGTAAGACAGTGAACGGTCATATCGAATGGCCTACCACAAGTCGCATATTGTACCAGGGCCTTGTGTTGAGTAGGCAACCAACCCAGCCCAACGTCCCATGCCCAGGCCCCCATCGACAACAGGGATCATTTGATTAGGTGCATCACTCAGCACTTGTCGCTGCTCCAGTGAACCCAACCGTGCCTACGAGGGGTGTATAAAAACATAAGGTGATCTTCTAAACCAATTCAATCCGTTTTGGTTCGATCCACGGTCTTTTAATTGATTCGGTAGTTAACAGATTGATGACAGATTGAAAAAATTTTAATCTATTAGTATTAAATTGGTGACAGATTTTATCCTTAATCTACAAATTTAAACTAATTCGAATTGTTAACATAACATACATATATATATCTATTTATATATAAAAAAAGAGGTTTCAGCCGAAGGTCCTCATATTTTTTCAAAATATCATAAGTCCAATGAAATAATTATTGCTATGCTGGTCCCTAAGTTAAAAAAGTGAGATTATTTTTACAAAAATGACCCTCATACTTATTAAGCATATACGTTTGAAATTTGACGTTGAAAATCACATTATTTTTATTTCTTTGCAATTCGAGCTTACAGACGATAAAAATCTTATTGCATCCAGTAAACTCTTTTCCATCAAACTATAAAATCGAACAACTTAGAGTACAAATTTGATAATCTTCCCCATCATTTCTATACAAGGATTCCATCCAAAACTATTCAAATATAGGATTTCCAAATGTTTAACATGCAATAATTTAATGATAATGAAACATAAAGAGATGATTCCATAACAAATGCTTTAGCTAAGCAAGAAGTTGATAAAGCTTCTCCTTATTTGGGTTACAATGCTCTTGTACCTCTTTTATACTTTATTTTTTTTTCTTTTCTTTATTTTCTTTTACTTGTTCCCTCTTTTTCCTTTAATAAGTTTTCTGTTACCAATAAAAAATTAAAAAAAATCAGATGATTTCAAAAAATTTCAAAACCACATCCTTTTAATTTTAACTTCAAAATATTTTCAAATTACATTTTTTAAATTATATCAATTTACTGCTATGTTTCTTCCAATTCTCTCTATTTGCTTCTATGTTTCTTTTAATTCTAATCTTATTTGTTTGTTGTATTTTCTATAAATCAATTGATCATTTGCACCTTACAAATTTCTTTAAACCAAAATTGTCCTATATATGATATTGTTGAGCCATGAGATATCTATATAGGGACTTAAGTGTAGAGGATACATCACAAAAGAATCCCTTTCATTAATACTACTAATAAATTAAACAATTTTAATCAATCCAAAACCATTGATCCATAATTCAATTCAAATTAATTTTAAAAGATAATAAATCAATGATAAGTTACAAAATTATAAATTCATATATAATCAGTAACGAATTACAAATCTATCTATCCGTAAGTAGTAATTTTGGTGACAAATTTAACTCAATCCAATTCGGATATGTGACAAAATTACAAAACAATATACAAAATTATCAATTGCTAAGTAATAATCTGGTAATAGATTTAACTAAACGCAATCCAAACCGTGCACGCCACCCTACTATACAACTCTAGGAATGGATTGACCCTGGTGATGTAAACAATTAAAAAGATTGGTGCGTATCCCAAAAAATAAAATAAAATAAAATGCACAGTACCCCATTCCCGTGCCCAGTGTATAATAATTAACGGTTCATACTTCCCAAGCAGATCACAAAAGTAGTCACACATATGGAGACGTTGGCTTCGGCAACGACAAGAGGAGCAGAAAAGGCAAAAACCAGAAACACACACAACACAATTCAAGCGTACAAACATCCAATTGGAGATCAACAATTCACGGGGAGCAACTAGTCGAATTGCATTATCTCTACAGCTGATAGAAACCACATTCAAACATCTAAAATTTTCAAAGAACAACCACGAAAAACTAAAATCAGCTGAAGAGAGAAATCTAACATTTTTCTGTTATACATTCTTTTTCCTGGCATCCAAACATGCCATCACCAACACCAGTCAAAGAAATTTACAACCTATCACTCAAAACCCTAACCCCTCACTTTGCCCCCTTCTTCACCTTCCTCGCCGGCGCCTTCTTCGCCGGAGACTTCACAGATTTCACACTCTTCGGCTTCTTCGCCGCTGCCTTCTTCGGAGCCACAGGCTTCTTCGACGGCGTCGCCTTCGCGGCCGTCTTCGCAACCTTAGCCGGTCTCGACTTCGGCTTAGCCGCAGCCGCTTTCGGCTTGGGCTTTGCTGCTGCCTTCGGCTTTGCTGCTGCTTTCCGCTTTGCCGCAGCTGGCTTCGGCTTGGCAACCGACTTAGCCTTGGCAGCCGGCTTCGGCTTAGGCTTAGGCTTCACGACCTTCTTGGCAGCCGGCTTCGGCTTAGGCTTCGGCTTCGCTGCAGCAGCTGGCTTCTTCGCAGGAGCCGGCTTGGTTACGACGGAGAGCTTGTAGGAGTTCTTGATCTTGACGAGCTTTCCGGCGGCCACGAACTTCTTCAATTGCATCAACAGAACCTTCTTGAAATTCGCTGGGAGCTTGCCTTTGTGCTTGTCCTCGGCGAACTTCGTGATCGCGTATTGGCTCGATCCGGTCCGATCTTTCAGCGTTACAATCGCATCGCTGATCATCTAGGGTTTCAGATCGAACAGGATCATCAGTAATCAGAGCCAGATCCATAAAAATACAAACGAATAGCAACAAAACTAGATCGATGAATTCAGATCCGTTCGATCTCTTACCTCGAAGTAAGGAGGATGAGCAGGAGCAGTTTTCGGCTTCCTCGGCTTCGGCTCTTTCGGAGCTTTCGTCTTCTTCGTTTTCGCCTCCTTCGTAGCGGCCGGTTTCTCTTCAGCCGTTTCGGCAGGTACCGGATCGGGCACCGGATCGGCCGCGACCGCTACTTCTTCTGTAGACGCCATGGAAACGAGAGGAGGAAGAAGAAGATGTGAGGAATGCAGCTAGGGTTTTAAGAATTTGGGGAAAGAGCGAGAGAGAGATTGATCGATCTGCAATAAGAGAGATTTGGTTTGTGTGTGAGGAGAACGGACTGGAGAGACAGGTATTTAAATACGCATCGGCCATGGAACGGAACCAAAAAGTCGAGCGCTGATTGGTCCGCGCTGATGTCACTCGGATTCCTCCCTCTTTTATTTTGAATGTGAGCCTTTGGATGAACCGTTATCAACGGTTGAGGGCGCACGAGGCAGTGAGCCTTGGATAAGTTGGAAATGAGAACTCAAGGTTGAATGGTTTTGGGTGTGCTTTTCACCTGTCTTTCTCTGAGAATATCTTGAGTTATACTTGATGGATTTGAGTGAGGTTTGATTTGCCTGGAAGCTTAAGAGTTTAACTTTCCAATGAGTGTTTATTTGTCCCTTGAGGGTGAGTAAGTTCGGAGAATTTTCATGTGAAAGCTGGACTGGTCTTGGGAAGGGTCTGTTGTGGGTGTAGTTGTGTTTAGGTGAGTTTTGGGGGAATGCTTGAGGGTTTGATCTGGTTTTGTGATTTGGCTGGATTGTGATTTAGCGGATGAGTCTACCGGTTTTGAAATCGTTCAAATCGGATGAGAGATGGATGGGCAACGAGTCGAATGAATGTGACTCAACTTACACACATCAAATATAGGTGTGATAGTTAGTGATCATATGGATGCAAATTTTTTCCATCATAAATAATTTTTTTAATCTGATTTTTAAGTTGTTCACATATGCATCATCTAAGGTTTAGTTGTGTAGTTTTGCCGATGTGTAATTGATTTGTCTGTTGGATATAATTTGGAATTTTTACAATAGTTGCTTTGTCATGGAGATGGATGGTGTAGATTTGTGATATTGATGAATGTTTCAATCACTTGTTGTTCTACTCATCATCAATCACATTCCTGCAATTGTTGCTTCATGTAAGAAACCAAATTTAAAAGCGGAACCAAGAAAGTTGTTAACACCCAAAATTGTTGCTTATAAAAGTACATATGTTACATGGTGCACCACAGATGCAGGTTTCAATAGATAGTTTCCACTGTGCTTATAAAGGAACTTGTACCATACAATTCTATGCCAAATAACACCCAAAATCAATTATTTTAAAAATATTTCTACTTGATTGGATGCTACAGGAGATACTGCATTGGCTTATTTTATTTCATTGGTACAGAGATTATTTCACAATTCTAGACAAAACAAAGATTATTTCACAACTCTAGACAAAATTTCACCTATACCATGCAGATGAATAAGGCTACACATCTTGACATCAATGAACTTGAAAGTATTTTCCTTTTTCTCATGGAGATCTTCCTCAGTTTTGATGGAGTAATTGTTTATAAAGATTGTAAACTATATCAGTGTCGATTAACCACGAAATTGATGTTTATGACCCCTAGACATGAGGACCATTTCAGTCTCTCAATTACAAGCTTCAGTTTTCTAGTTATTGCAGGCTCATCTTTTTTGTGGTCTCATGCTTTTGAAGTATAAGAGAACTGTTGCTGGAAAAAATTTTGTGGGATCCAACACCATCTATGTAGTGTGCGGCCCACCCCTTCGATTTCTCACATAAGGATTCTGTTTAGAGCAAGTGTGATAAGATATCAGTTCCCAGAGAAACAGTAGGTGCATTTCAACTTACATGTGTTAGAAATCTCCTTCCAAGTGTGAGACCTGTTCTAACCCAAATAAGACACCCCTATTTAGATCCTTATTAAGAACAAGATGAAAGGTAATCTGACCATATCAATCCGACAAGTCACTCTCTCCTCCTCCCCTCCCTCACCGACTTCATCTTCATCATCAGTTTTCAGCCAACCATCTGAGCCTGTGAATCAAGAGGGTGATATCACATGCTCTGATACCAGTTGCAAATCTCTTGAATCTCAGAATCATCAATCTTATAATATATAAAAAAAAAACTAATTCAAACCAATCATATTCTAATTCAAACCTAATCCTGATTTAAGCTCGAACTTCAAATTTAAACTCTTTTCCAACCTCTTTAACACAACTATTTGTCCATTACAGAGAATATAGAAAATATATGCTCTCGATCTTTTTATTCGACTGAACGGTATCCACTTGTTTCACTTCCTGAGTCATAAGACTCTTCCAAGAATTCAAACCATATGTAATGTGTCCCCTATAACATACATGAGAGCTCAGTTTATGCAACGAAAATGTCCTAAAATTATGTCAAATAGTAAGCTCTCTTTCAGATTGAGACTGGGGAATATAGGGATTGGTCTTGATTCTTGAACATCATATTGGGGGTGCACCAACAACTAAAAGCATCTAACCTATGACCAATTGATGCCAAACTAGAGCTGCATAGGACTTATATAATCGTTTTAGGATTAGAAAAATATTCAGAGATTGGAATAAGCATTTTGGGCAGCCCCTGTCAAATTTGCAAGACATAAACAGGGCATGTCTCAAAAGTTATGAACATGCATGTACAAAAACTGGCCTGTTAATATGCCTCAATGGGAAAGTGCAGCCATTTCTACAAGCTTGAATTTATATCTTGAAAATGGCCTAAAAATAATCAAATACTTGTGTGTGCAGTTGATCTTATGCACATGCAATATGCAACTCATACACGGAAGAGTGGACTTACAAGGATTAGGTTCCTCAGGAAATTGGACATTACAGAACAATGCTGAACATCTTTATGACTGAGAAGAGTCATGGTATTTAACAAGAAAGCAATCCAGACCATCTATCTCTTGCATCATTTGGAGAATTCTAGCCTCCCCATAACTGCATTGATCCCCTTTGTATGTGTGCAGATCACCATCCAGGCATGATTAAATGGACTAGCACAACTCTTATGGTGTGCCTTGCAAGTTGCAATGAATATGAAAAAATAAACAGCAACAGCATGCTCTTTTTTCTATGGCTGTAGCAACTTGGCTATTTTGTGAAGTGGTTATTATGTTTCATGCCATAAGTATTTGCATGGGAAAAAGTAAAACAATATTAGTCCCCTTTGTTTTATGTAATTGAATTTCTATGAATTCTAGGACTACTGTTTTTAGAGGAGTTTAAAAATGAAGAAATATAGGAGAAAAATAAAAATCACATAATCTCCACATTAACAGAAAGTGAATAGGACATGGAAAAATGACTGTCCAGACACCCACCTAACTCAAATTCTAGGAATGTCAGTACCCTGTCTACACCTCCACCCTAAATCATTCACTCTTTGCCTCTTTAATAATCCTTCAGTAGAGCACATTTGGCAATGAATTCCCATGTATTTAATTTTTATAAAAAAAGAACTTGGACCGTGAGTAAATATATTGATAGTGTAAGGTCAAATTAAACATTATAATCAAAATATCCACATGTGACGAAAACTAAATATTGTGCAGTTCATGTAGATCCTATTTTGATCATAAATGACACTGGTCACACAACCCAGCCAGATATTGCATGGTGGTTTTGCCATTCAGCGTGCAGCGCTGTTGATTTTGGAGGGCAATGGTTTGGTGATGAGAATCTTGTAAAATAAACTGTGCTTCTGTGATGGTAGAGCCAAATATCAGATAGTAAATATTCTCAACAAATGCTCCTCCTAATGTTTTTTATTTTTTTTACCGTTTGCATACTACTACTGTGACTATGACATTGGTTAAAGGTTATGTGCGGAGTTTGGAAAGTTAAGTCATAAATGTTGGGCAAAAAAGTTCTGCATGTTCATTTTTTGTGAAATTCATGAGGACGATTTTAGACAAAGTTAAATGTGTATAAAGCCGTTGTAATTGATCTTTTAACTTGTCTAAACTGCCTTAACTAGTCTTTCTGCATTTTATTTTTGTGTTTGGGCTTTTTTTTTTTTTTTTTGGCGTACAGGGTATGATAACCGGTCTATTTTGCTTAGCCTAGTACATATTTAGCTACCTCTGTACAAAATTAATAGTTAACATCAGTTCATAGCAATTGATACATCTTATCTATCAGTGTAAGGTCTTTCTTTATTATTATTTTTTAATTGTGATTCTTTTTTCTAGATCCTACATTCTAAAAATGATTTCCATGGTACACATTCCTTATTAGAAAGCATCTTGCAATTTGCCTTCTCTATAGGTCTGAAAAGTGAAAAAACATATATCTAAGCTGAGTTTCTATATGGTAAAACTCAGAGCAAGTCTACATAAAACCAATTGTGGTGCTTATCAAGATATTTAATGGAACTCACAAGGGGACCAAACATTCACAGGTATTCATGTGTGCCGTGGTGTTTTCATACTACAATTGGTCTGGCTCAGGTCTGAATTACGACTATAAACAAAGTTATGAGCTTGTCACTCTGAGCAGAATATTCCTAACATTATTTTGGATACAAGCAAAATGAAATATGTGTAGATTTAAATATTGACAGCTTCATTTCTCGTATAATATGATATTGATATATTATAATATTTCAATATTTTTGACATTTGGCAACTTTTGCAGGTTTTAACAGATTTATACTTTTACTGTTTGGCAATTGTAGGATATTTCTACAGATTCTAACATAATGTGTTTGGCTATTCACAAATGTTTAAAAAAAATTGTATAAACATCATAAAGAAATAATTCGTGATGAAAGTTTATGAACATTATTTAATTTTCTTAAATGTAAAATCACCAACTTATAAATCTATAAATAATCTCAAAAAAATTATTAACATGAAGGCTCCGTTCTTCCTATGTTGCATCTGTAATTTGACTTCGTATTTCATTTCCCCCTAGTCTTCATTGTTCTTTACTTTTATAAACAACTTCTAATCTAGAATTGTCTTCATCTTGAATAGATTCACCAGCAGGAAACTTGTCACATTCATCATATATCCAATCATCACCACCTGTTTCAATTCGAATGAAATTTTGTAGAACGCAATATGCAATGATAATTTTTGTTGTGTTGTCGTAAGAGTGATAAGATACATTCTTCAAAATTGGAAATTAATTTGTAACTATACCGAAAATTCTCTCAATCGCATTTCGTAACGATGAATGTCGAAGGTTGAACAATTCTTTAACATCGAAAAGGCATCTATTTCCATGTGCAAACTCTTTCAGGCGATATTGAACTCCACGAAAGGGTGTAATATAATTTGGAGTATTTACATACCTTGCATCTACAGCATGTAAAACAGTAGAATCAACTGCAAAACATTCTCAATGCTCTTGCATATGACCAAATTTTAAATCAATGGAACATGCTATCATTACATTTTACAATGGTTATCCTTTTCGATTTCGATAAGGAGCTTGATGATCGGCATCAATAACAATTGGTATATGTGTGCTATCAATTGCACCAATACAATCCTACATCAAATCAATTTTTTAAAGATGTTTACCAATTGATGAAGCTCAATAAAATCATTAACAAATTAATTACCTGAATAAAAAGGATAAAGTTGTTTATCATTAGATATTTTTCAAAAGAGTATCTGTTGATGGAAGACGGATGTACTCCGGTGATAGAGAGACTATTGCATTGAGAACATTATTAAAATATCGATTAATGGTTTTTCCGAAATGTTGGAACCTCTTTTAAACTTGTTGATTAACAGCATCATGACACAATGTAAATAGAAAAATTTATGAGTTGTTCTTCAATAGTTGTAGCCATTTTTTTCATTAAAAACTTCATAGAATTTCATAAATACCGGTTTTTCCATTCGACAAACTTGTTGAAATCGTTCCAGATGATCAATCAGTGACTCTTAAACATAATCATGACCAGAAATAGCAGAGTCACGGCATGGTTTTTTGTCCAAAAGCTTATTTGTATACCAAACAGTGACAGTTGCTAAAATTAACATATTCAATCTTATTTAGCCGATTTGTTCCACAATGTTGTTGCGACAAAACATAGTATAACACTAGTGCAAAAAGATTTTAATTGAAACTCCTATCAAAAAAATTAAAATTAAAATTAGTTTTTTCTTCTCATGCTCACTTTAAAATATAACAAGCATGCATTAATTAGAATAAAGCTAATGTCATATCTTGTTAATCAATGAAAGTGGAAAATAATAATATAAGTACATAGAAGGACACATAAATTGCAATTATTCAATAAAGCCAACTGCACATATAGTAAAAAAGTCTGAATAAAATCAACAACCATATCAACAAAAGTTGTGTTCATATTTTCCTAACAAAATGTCTAAAGTTTATTGATAAAAATATTAATAAAACAACTTTTAACACTTCTTATAAATCTACATGGAATCCAATAATTGAAATAACCTAACGTATCTAATTGCTACTACATTTCTTCTCAATCCACTTTTATCACACATTTCTTTCCAAGCCAATTCTGCCTCATGGGTTCTAGAAGAATCATAAATGCAATTGCCTATTACCAATCACGAAAAATATTTATAACTTGCATAAGAGTTTCTTCGTCTAAGTTTTCCATTTTTTGGAGTTCCTCTATACATAATTCATATGCATAAGGATTTTTAGGTGGCATCAATGAGTCAATTGAACTTAATTGATTAGATTATGCAACCATCTTTGATATTTGTTCTCAAATTCTATTAGCCGTTGCTGCTTTTTTACAGTGGAGCACTTTGAGTTTTAATGGTACGGGAACAATTACGATTCAAATGCTTTACTTCGATGTCATCATCAAAACTCAAATTAATATTGTTAAGTTGTTCATCAGAAGTGAGAGTGAATGTTGTGGGATTAGAATTGTTTAGATTTCAAATCGGCTCTCCTATAAAATCATGAGTGAATGAAATATTGCTTGATATTTCCCACCTACCCTCCTCCAAAGCACCTAACAATACCAAATAACATTGTATTAGTTACTATTTCTAAATATCATCAAGTATTATTTAAATTTATTCCAATAATTACCGTCATATAAGATGTTAAGTTCATCATAAAGTGGAAATGGTGTTCTTTGCCAAAATTTTGCTACAAGATGTGCTTGTTACAATAAAGATATATAAATATTATAAAAAGATTATTATAATATATACTTTCTAATTTTAAAAATAAATAATATTGTATTTATACCTTAATGTAAAAATTCCAAACATCATCGTCCGGTGTGCACATACGCAAAAAATCATCCCACCCAAATCCACTTGGCTCTCTTATTGCTTTAACAATGTGATATCACTTTTTTAGGTCAGCTACATGACTTGTCAAATGTATTGGAGTAACTGATATGCCAAATCGATTTTTCAATTCATCTAAACATTTCTTCCACTTCTTTTTTAAAGCTATTGTCTAAAAAATATCCTAATTTCTTTGTTCAACTAGAAATTTCACCGTAAACGCATCATGTGGCGGTGTCCATGTGCTCTATTTGCAAATCTCGAGCTAGATGCGAGTAATGACATCTATAAAAAAAGAGACATCTAATGTAAAATATATGTACTTTATCAAACAATCAAAAATACTCATTACAAAAATTCACTAAAGTGAAATATAAATCATTTAGTTCCAAAATAGGAAAAAGAACCCTATCAATAAACTTATTGGTATTGCAGTTTGGTTCTCATAACTTAATAAAATGCTCTGTCTACTCTAAAAATCCAACTCCACTTGCTAAAGGTAATTTATAAATAAAAGAATGATCACATACTCATGTTATTCTTTCCTACTGGTTTAGTTGTTGTTTGGGTTAAAGTTTTCTCTCTCTGTCATTTATAATTTCTTTTTTCACTCTTTGTTGATCAGTGAAAATTGCAACTTGTTTAAGTGTAGCCCATCTAGGCATAGGCCTTATAAATGAGCTTGAATCCGGCTCATTGGCCCAAAAGTTTGGTCCTAGCCTACCCATTTGCATACCTTTATGCCCGTGAGTTCTCAGATTGTCACAAGCTAGTCTTATAATGACTTCAACCAGCCCTATCTAATGAGCTCATGGATAGAGAAGTCGGCCTCTTTTTTTTTTTTTTTTGCTTTTATAAGAGCTTTTTTTTTTTCGTGAAAAGAGGGAATTAGCCATTAAGATTTGTTGGAAATTAGTGGCTATCAAAGACTCGGACACTAAATTCATGTGAATGATTTTTGCCAACCCATAATTTATAGTCTCCAAAGCAGAGATTCCTTTTTCAACTCTTTCACAAAAAAAAAAAAAAAAATCATATGAATCTCTTCACCTGTTACCCGTTTGCTCCTCCAAATTTTTTGGGAGGAGTTGAAAATGGGCATTTGGGTGAATGGGTTGTCTCTGTAGTTTTGTCTGCTAATAGAGAGATTGAGACTAGTACTCCAAAAATTATTTCTCCCGTTTGAAAGCAACTTGCTAGATATTTCATTCATCCTCTAGCAGATTCCTTGTTTGAGAAGGTTTCTCTAATGGGTTGAGTGTGAGTTGAGAGTCTTTCATGCTTTTCATGTTAGTGGAGAGAAGGGAATAATAAAAGTATATGTTCCAAAAAAAACCCCTAAAAACGCAATTCTAAAAAAACCCGGTTCTTTTCACTGTTAATGAAAAACGCAGTTCTATATTTGTCTGTTTGTTCTTGAGTTATGATGGCTCCATCTTGAGCCACGTTCTAAAAAAAAAAAACACTCAAAAACGCCATGTTCGTTTGTATCGCAACTGCATCTCGGTGTTGTGACAAATCTTGGTATAGAAAGAATACACGCTCAAATGATCCTGAGAATGTTGCAAGCACGGATCTTCTCTCCCTCCAAGGTTTGTTTTTGGTAACAGTCACATCGATCCCCAAACAATCAAAGAGAGAGACCGGCCAATAAAAAAAAAAAATCAAAGAGAGATGCATCGTTCAACAGAAAGAAGCTTTTGAAGGAATGGAGACATTATAAAGGAAGATAAAAGGAAAGAAAAACAAGAAAAGAAAAAAAATGAAACCCATACCGATAGTGGTGTACAAAAAAATTCAACAATCCGTTAAAC
Organism: Sextonia rubra; assembly: GCA_037013555.1. Taxonomy (NCBI): domain Eukaryota; kingdom Viridiplantae; phylum Streptophyta; class Magnoliopsida; order Laurales; family Lauraceae; genus Sextonia; species Sextonia rubra. Next base: position 10,998,629 of record JASUAD010000009.1, read on the forward strand.
CGATCCGATCCAATTCAATCCGCAGTTTTTTAACCGATCCAATGGTTAATGGATTGGTGACGAATTGAAAAAATCCTAATCCGTTAGTAACGGATTGATAACGGATTTTATCCTTAATCCGTGAATTTAAATCGATCCAATCCGTTGAAATAAAAATAAATTTTTTATTTTTATATAAAAACATTAAAAGACAATAATTTCCTCCAGAAGGTTTAAGTGTTTTGTGTGGTACCCATTGCAAAATATCTTTCAAAAAGTTTACGTGTTTTGTATGTTTTATTTTATCTTTTTGTTACAATATTCCTCGTGAGTTTCTGTTAGAATCCTTTAAAGACATTATAAAACTGGTAATACAATTCCCTTTAAGTTAGAAGAGTGGGATTCAGTAAAAAAACTGATTTGAAATATGCTAGCTAATTATTTATGCTTTTAAAATACTTAAAATTTATTATTTTTGCTTAAAGATTTTATTTGGGGCATCTACTTGTATATATTTCTATTATTACCTGTATTTTTGTATCATATATCTGGTAATGTGGTAGTTATTTTACATCATAATCACCTTGTTTATCTTATACCATAATCACCTTGTGGGAGCTCATAGGATGGTTGAATGTATCATTTTTTAACTTCTTCAAAATTTAGTCTCTTTAAGACATTTCATAAAATGAACATGTCCAACGTGTTAATCTTAAGAATAACTTCATCTAATAATTTGGAAATGGTCATATAGAAAGAATAGAGACGGGCAACCTACAACTTTTACTTCTATTTTTGTTTTATTTTATTGCAAAAGAATTCCCATCATGGGCTTTGTCAATGAATTGAACGGTTTTAATGGATCCGAACTGTTAATTCGCGATTTGGTTCGGATCGATTTTAAAGGGCAACGGATCGGTTTTAAAGGGCAACGGATCGATGCCTGATTATAAAACTATCAATCCGTAAATAATGGTTTGGTGATGAATTTGATTCAATTCGATCCAATCCGAACTGTTTATACCCCTACATATTGATACAAAGAGAGAGAAAAGTTGTAGAGAAAGGACTTTTATAGGAATGAAGGAAAAAGGATAAAAGGATATAGAGGTGTCTTCACATGTTACCCAAGAAAGCCAAAATACGTTTCCCTCTCCATTTTTAGATAAACACCCAAAATAAAAATCTTCCCTCTTGTGTCTAAAAATATTTTATTATTACAAAATCTACAATATTCACCCCTCTCATTTCCAACTTTTTTAAAGAATATCTAATGTTGTAGCTTATACTCTTTCTAATCACTACCAAATAAAAGTGACATGTTATTATTTAACATATCAAAAAATATTTTTAAAATCTTTAGCAATCTACAATTACCAAATCCCTTTTAAAGGAAAAAATAATATGTGATAGCCCAATAATTTGTGATTTTGCATAAGGTAACTTTGATTTTACAGTTAATCTTACGATTTTATAATTTTTTACCACCTTTCCTACAACAACTATCTCTCCATACCAATTGTTGAAAAAATGTGTAGGTATATAACAAATCTTTGATAAGATTATGACAATATCAGTCAATTACCGTACGGAAAAAATCTTATAAATTTATGTTAGAAGAGAAGCACTATTTAGGAGGGGTCATATATTGGGTGGGACGCAGTCCACATGGACGAGTTATTAAATGGGCCTGACAGGCCAAGGCGAGCTAGGCCGGGATGGTTCTCGAGTTGGCCCGGACCGGCACATGGGCAAACTATTTATATTTGATACCGAGTGAGGCTGGCTTGCAAGGTGAAAGGAGATCGGAAGGCAGTAGACTGTTTTCATATCTACGGACTCTTATCTCTGCTCATCATCGTCGGATTTCTTCTCTTTCGGTATTATATATCCCTTTCTCCTCCCCTCCTCCTTTTCTAATACTTTCTTTCTTCCATCTCTTCTCTTGTCGTCTCGAAATTGATTTCAATAATGAATAAGCGGTTGATGAGGGGGTTGGAGGGGCTTGTCCAAGAAGAAGATGTCTTGTATTTGATTTTCAATAAGTGTAGCCTGCGTGACTGTATCCGTATGGGAGCCGTATGCAAATCGTGGCTAACTGTTTTTAGGTGGAATACAAGGATTCGCCTTGGCCCTAGCCCTCACCTGCCCTGGCTGATGATGCTTTCCAATCCCACCGCAGAAGACCAACACCAAGACGAATACCGAAGTTTTTTCAGCCTCGCCGAGAGCACCATCTCCGAGCCCATCAAGTTTCCAGAAATCCATGGCAAACGCTGCTGCGGATCTTTCAACAATGGTGATGCCCGTGGGTGGTTGATGCTCATAGACAATAATGAGAATCTAGAGATGTGTCTCTTCCATCCCTGGCGCAGAACCCTGCTGCAACTCCCCCACCACTCCACCCTTCCACGCCAATACCCTCCTATTAATCGCCTAGGCGATCCACTTCTAAGAGACACGAAGATACTGAAGTCTGCCATGTCCGACGATGCACAAGTGGTCGCGGTCATTCACGATGTGGTGGTTTTGGCCTTCTGCAGAATAGATGACAAAGTCTGGACCAGCGTAAAAGCAGAATTTACTATGTATACCGATGTAATATATCACAAGGGGCAGTTCTACGCCATCACTTGTGATGGAAGCATCGGAATTCTCCATATCAATACCCCCACTCCATACGTACAAAATCTAACGGGACTCGACACAATAGGGGTCGATATCTATGTTCGAACTTATTTGGTAGGAGATTCTGCAAGTTCGAGCCTTTTCATTATTGTGAGGGATTCTCTTGAGCTTGAAGATCTTACAGTGAACCCATATGATATTCGCAGAACGTTGGGCTTTAAGGTTTATGAGTTAGGATTAGAGGAAACTGGAGAATATAAGAAGGATCCCGTGCAGGTGGAAAGCTTAGGTGACCGGACAATTTTCCTGGGTCAGAATTCCTCCATGCTTGTCATGGCCAGTCAATTTCCAGGATTCAAAGGAAATCACATATATTTCACGGACGATTATATGGAGGCTTATTTTTTTGAATCACCAATTGGATGTGTAGATTTGGGTGTCTTCAACATGGAGGATAAGACCATCCAACCACTCTTCCGAGACAGATTTCATCCTACCTTCTCACCCCCTGTATGGATTGCACCCCCTTGCAGTGATAAGGCCTAGCCAAATACAGATCTCATCATTTGGAGAAAGAATTTTGAAGCAGTCTGTCAATGTTTTGGGCATGTTTCCAAATCACTGACAGCTTTATTTTTTTTCTTTGTTTAAGTGAATTTAAGTATTTATGTCCATTTGCAAACAGTCATTCAAGTTAGGGAAGATGATTTAGTGAGTTAATTTTATTTATATGACGTTCTTTCATCTGCTGTTAACCTTTCTTATTTTTATCCTCACTCTCTGCTTCATATGGGTTTATGATTGGATCATGCACATAATTCATATTCTCAACAAATGCTCCACCTAATGTCATTTTTTTTCCTATTTGCATATTGCTACTATGGTTATTATTATAGTTATTTTGACAGACATTGGTTGAAGGTAATGTGCAGAGTTTGGAAAGTTGAAGTCATAATGTTGCGCAAAGAAGTTCTGCATGCTCATTTTCTGTGAAATTCATCTCGATATGTTTCTGCAAAGTTCAATTGGTATAAAGCTGTTCCTTGAATCCTTTTGTGCATCTTCCATGCTTTAGCCTAATTGGATCTTTTAATTTGTCAGCTGCCTTAACTAGTACATTTTTTGCTACCCTTGTATGAAATCAACAATAAACATCAGTTCATAGCTATTGATACATCTTATCAATCAGTGTAAGGTCTTTCTTTATTATTGTTTTACGTTGTGATTCTTTTTGTCTAGATCCCACATGCTAGATATGTTTCTCACGGTACACATATCTCTCGCTTTTGTACTGTAGTTCCTTATTAAAACGTAAGCATCTTGAAATTTGTCTTCTCTCTGGGGCTGAAAAGTGAAAAATCCGTATCTTTAAGCTGAGTTTCTATATGGTATAACTCTGAGCAAATCTACATAATCCAATTGTGTTGCTTATTGAGATATTTGATGGAACTAACAAGGGGACCAAACATTTACCGATTATTGATTATTTTTCTCTCTCTGTAGAAAAAAGGAAACGAGTTTTCTAATTGAGTCAATGACCTATTTACTCAACTTAGGGCAGAGCTATGCCGTTCAAACCCATCATACTTTGACAAGTCATGTCAATAAACTTCAAGCTATGGCCTATAGTTCCATATAATGAAATTAGTGGGCTGCTGATATGATTAACTTGGCTATAAATTCCTTGTAAGTTGCGCAAGGTGCAACTCTGATTAATATATTGTGTTGAGAAAAATTGCAGTAGATGGTTATAGAATTACAATTACTATAGATTGTTCATCTATTTTAAACATTTGCTTGCTGCCTTGTTTCTTGGTACTTGTATCTTGAACTTTCTTTGAGCATTTGCACTCACTTGAAATGGAAGCTCTGCATAAATGTTTATGAAGTGTATATACAAAGAATTGTGATGTAGAAGATGTTCAATCTAAATGCCCCTTCCTGAAAAAAAAAATCACCATAAACATTAATTGGCTGAAAAAATTAGGCATTCCATTCAAATGCTGTAAACATATATGCCAATTACGGATTATTGATCAGTTTTACATAATTTAGGCCGACTTTATGGTTGGAGGATGAAAAAATGTCCACCACATTGTAAGTGCCTACTTTCTCAATCATAACTAATTTTGCATCCAATCAGGCACAAAGCTTGCAACATAACTAAAACCAACGCAGCATTTTAACATTATAGTCACTAAACATGACTAAATTTAAAACTTATTACCAGAAAACATGGATAAAATTAAGCCTTTGTGTTCATGTTGTCTACAATTTACTAGACGATATCATCCTATAATGCAACCCTTTTCTCAAAGTCCATCAAACTATCAGATTTGTATTGAGTTATCATCATCATCAACAAAGCTTTATCTCAACTATGTTGGGATTGGCTACATGAGTGAGATTTGCATTGAGCGTTGGTGAATAAAAGTGAGATATGTCCTGATTCCCGAATTCACAACAGTTCTTGAGTGGCCATCAAATTAACACCAAATGATTGTGAGGAGTGGGGCTACATGCCAAGAGAAGAGCAATGGAGTGGTATGTCAAGAAGCCAGCAGTTTGTAAGATCAAGATGAAACTGGTTGTTATTCCCACGCATTTTTATTGAGAGATTGCCTCGGCCTCTTTTAACTTCTGGCCAGTCCCAAAGACGAACTCCATGACCTTCGTATGCCAACTATTGTTTAATCTAAAATCAGTGACATAAGTACTAGAGTTCTTCCGGCAGATTGTTGTCGCTAATAGAACTCATTGGTTGAATTTAAAATCCACAGTCAACTCAATCAAAGTTTGGTATTATCCTCAGAATTTAAGAAAAGCTGATAGTTGTAATGGTCAGTTAGCTTGTCATAAACTTGGTGAATCATTATAAATTCAGCAAGATTTTCTCAAGGAATTAAAGTGTAGGTTTTTACTGAGGTTCTCCAAAGATTCATGGTTTTTCCCCAATAGGGTTTGATATTTAATTGATAAATTCATTGAATATGGTGCAGTTTTTTCTAGCCTCTTATCACCATTTGGTGGACTCTATGCAGAAAATCAACTTTATGCCAGTCTGCCCAATAGTCTTGTAATTGGATCCAAAGGCCCCAAAGGTATCACGTAACTAAAGTTCCTCAACTGAGTTGTTTTCTATGTAACCAATTCTATGGTGGCATCCTTAAATTTCACTAAAACTCATTTGGCTTCTATTTTAGAATCTTCAAGTCAGAGAAGGGTGGTAGATAATGTTGACGAATAACAGGGGTGCAGTTTTTGCTTACATTTTCTTGCCAACTTCTAAGTTGGCTTGTCTGTTGTTGAAGAAATAGAGCGTTGCTGTCAAGTTTATTGTGCTTTGCCGCTTCCCATGGATCTCTCTGAAGAGTAGCAATATAGATTTTGTATTTTTCTAGGCTTTAGAATTTTGCTTCTGCATGTTAGCATTTTTTCATGAATTATGTCACATGGATAATGCCTATCACAATTTGTTTTGGTGGTCTACCTTAGTAATTAAGTTTGTGGAGAACTTGGGAAAGGGCTAAGTTGGCTCTCATATTGGACCTTGTTGGTATGTTGCATTGTTGAGCACCATGCTTCTATTTTAGGCTCTTTATGATGCTAAAGAATTTGTATTTTCTTTTTTTTTACCTGAGAAAGAGCTAAATTAAATTTTATAAGAAAGAACATATACAAGCTCAGGCGCACATGAAGGAAATGGAGAGACAAGAAAAGTCAGGGAAAAAAATATAATGCACTAAGAACTTCAATCATGTCCTATAAAAACACTCTTCCTGTCAACTTTTAGACAAAGACTTCCTGTCAATCTTTAGGCAAAGAGTCAGTGACTTCAGCTGCCTCTCAAATGTGGATGAAGAGAGATTTTTGATCTCCTTAAGAATGTCGGGAAAAAAAAAACCAAGCAGCAATTGCATCTAAAGTTAAACTAGTCTGAAAAATAGCACTACTCAAATCTTCCCCTACTAAAATAGGGCCATGAAAGATTGACTGGATAATATGTAAACCTTCTGTTGTTGCCAGAATCCCTCCTCTGAGTCCTCCTCACCAGCTTGCCCCAAAGTAGATCCTTGAACATATCTTACTTTTTTCTTAAATATGAGCAATGGTGGCGACCAAAATCATGCAACTTGTTTCTAACCTGGGTTTTAGATCTCATGTACCAAGTAAATTAGATGTGGCAAAAGAAAATTTGTAGATGACCTTACGTTTGTGAAGGATAGCAACCAAACAGACATTGATATTAGAACATGTGGGTAAATGTTGATGCCTGAGTAAGTAAACCTATGGGCATTGGTTTGTTGATTGCTTTTTTTATTATTATTATAATTTTCTGCAGTATGATTCAATGTGACTGTTAATTTCTGAACTTCAGCAATGATTCGATAACATCTTCATCTTTCTTTCCTCATCTATTACTGCTATTGTTCTATGCTTCATCGTGGAATTTATAGTCAAGAGTTCCTCTAATGACACGCAATGTGATAATGGTGAACATACATTCAATAATGTTGGCCATCAGAAACTCTCCAGTGTATTCCAACACCGGTAGTTATAATTGATGAAAACGTGGAGTACTTGGCATAGATTTCAGCCAATCTTGCAGTACCAGTACTGTGAACATAGTTATGCTAGTATTTATTTATTTGAAAGTCAGTATGTGGAACAGGAAAATGGGCCGGCTTACATCAGTGGCCTCTTCTTAATTATGTTGAAACTTTTACTGTGAGGTTGAAGCAGCTAATTAGACCTGCCTTCAGGACATGGACACACCTTACTGTCAAACACAGCCTTGAGTTGTCTTAATCAAGGAACTTGAGACATTGCCATGCCCATGCATATTCGTATAAAGATGATGAGAAAGGCGATATTATTTTACTATACGTCATTGATTTAAATAATTTTTCCGACGTACATGACTTGACTTGAACATGTGATGGTGTTGAATGTAGACATGGGGCATTTGGCTTGAGGAACACGGGATAGACTGCCCATACAAGTTTTATAAAGATAATGAACCATACAAGTTTTATAAAGATAATGAAAACTGTTATTTAATTTTAGATTTGCCTTTGAGCTTTTTTTATTTTAAATTCTTTCATTTGCATGATTTATGATCTTTTACGGATGTAGTCTACTTTGGTGTTTTGTTTCTTTTGTAGGTGCATGCGTAATATCACTCTTATACCCGTGCCTTTGAACTTCCTGTTGAATCTCTTTGTTTCATCGTTTTATCCTTTTTTTTATAATCCTAACATTGCTGATAAAAAAAAGGCTCTTTCCATTTATTATTCTATTGTCGTCCATATTTTACTAGTTTTAAAGAAATCTTCTCCAGTTCTATTTAGACGGGGCCATTTGGTTGAAGAGATAAAATGTTTGTTGGCTTCTTTTAAAGTCCTTTATATGGGTAGTGTTGGCTTCTTTTAAGAGTTTTGAAGTCCTTCATGTGGATAAGGACGGAAATACAGTAGCTCCTTTGCTGGCTGAACAAGTTCAATTTGTGGAAGAAATGTTGATTTGGTGGTTTGTCGCCTCAAATCTATTCAAACAATATGTAACTATTGATTCCACGATGATTTCTCATAATAAAAAATACCAAAATATTTTTTCTTGTATATAAAAAAATTTCTTCTTCTGCTGGTTATTGCAATAAATGATAGAAAGACTGCAGAATGTTGTTAACAATTTGAATTTACTTTGTAAATGAATAAAATATACATTATGTATGCAGATAAAGAGATACAGTACAACTATTATTATAGTATTAAAAACTATTAAAAGTACAAAAGTAAATGCTAATTGAGTTTTTTCTTTTTTTTTAAGAAGATATTTACATACAACTCGTATAAGGAGAATGGAAAACCCTCTATACAAATTAAAATGAATTGCTTCATATCTACTACAATAGCCCTGCCAAGGCATATGGTGCCCTGCAGCAAGCCCTGCCAGGCAGAAGATACACATTCAAAAACATGAAAGAGAGCTGAAAACAAAACCAAGCATGGAAGATTCTCTTAATCATATGCATTTTTTAGTTCTTGTAATGTTTGATTAGTATTTGAGTTTCTTTCCCTTTTCCTATGCCATCCATTCTCGATAAAAATATTTTAACTGCAATTAAGAACAATAATTTCATAAATAATTTTATAATTGATTTAAAAAATGAAATCATCGTAGTTCTTGAGAATTGAAAATATTATTAGTGTAAACAAAAAAGAAAACTAAATACAAAATTAAAGTATAAGCAAAAGTAAAGACTTTGAGATGAAAATTGTCATAATTTATGTAAGTTTTGATATGAACTGACACATCACTAATATCAATCAGTTCAGTTTTTTGTGGCAATACAATAACGGTAATTTTCAAGGAAAATGAAATAAAATACAGGAGAAGGTGGAAGAGCAATACTTGAAAAATGAATGAGGGTTTTAGATTGAAATGGAATGACTTCCTTATTTATATGCTAAAAAAGTCATAGATGATTGACAAATGTCTCTCATCTAATCATACAAAAAGAATGATTACAAGTGTCACGAACATGAAATGATAGTTTAAAGATAGAAGTCGTAGATGATTTACAAATGTCACTAATCTAAATTGTCGCTCCACAAGGATCGGCGATAACAAAATGTTAGTCAATCAATAAAGCAAGTTAAGTTAGGTTGAAACATCAAATATCATGTATTGGTTTAACTTTGACTCAATCTATTGGCGAAATAGGTAAGAAAATGTTAACTCAAATCTACAAGAAAACAATAAAAATCAACTCTAACTTTGAATAACTAAATAGGATTCAAATTAGGTAGTTGGTTGGGTCAAAATTGCTATAGCTATTAACATATTTCAAGACTTTCTCAAGATAAGGGATTGCAATTATTTTATTAATGACCTTATGTCAAATTCTTATCAATTATTACAACTTAAAAGGATTTGCACTTTAGTTTCATTGGAAGGCGACCTACACTGGACCCAAACGCGACGCATTCCCATCGACCCAATTATATTTTTTACTTATGAATTTGTAGTGATTTTGTAATAGTTGTTTATTGGGACAAGATGAAATTAACTAGGTCATGCTTTATTTATAAATCTTAATAGTCTTGATCATTTTTTTCTCCACCAGTACTCTTGTATTATATATTAAAGTTGTTGGTTTTGACAGAACTAATTTCAATATTGACATTTAAATTGTAACTTTATATTATTACTCTATGTTATCTATAATTGTTTCATTATGAAAGGATGATTTTAGTCATTTTTGTTTATTAAATATGGTTAATATAACTATCTCATTAATCAAAATGGATCTAATGGAAAAACTCCACTTTCTTAATAAGAAAAGCCTATATCAATATTGCTCGATAATTTAATATTATGATCAATATCTACTCTCTATAATTACATAAATATTTTATTTAGCCAAAATAATATTAAGAATTATGAACTTTATAATTTTTTTTTTGTAAATAGGGCTTACTTTTAGGCTCATACCTTATATATCCAATTATATCACTCCACTTTGAATTAGACTCAAATGTTTGATATAAATTTAAAGGAAAGCCAACATACTTGGTGTTGGTGAATAATATTCAATATGACATAGAAATTTACTAATTTATTACTTCTCATAACGTTTATATTTTTATTACATTTTTTTTATAATTTTTTTATATCATCGATGCTAATAGACTTTTTAGTTATAATTAAATCATATAATTAATTAATATATTTAAAATTAACCTTCGCCAAAACTACTATGACAAATTTTTTAATGCATTTACATGTAAAAGCACAGGTGGTCAATGTAGTTTATAAATAAGTTCAAATACGCAACCCATAAAACCCACAAAGAAGCATATGAGCAAGAATAGGAGAAGTGTGAATTGCAATGAGTTAAGTATTAACTTGATCCTATGGGATGCTCATGGTGGAACTCTGCAGTGAAGCTCACGTATTGAAATCTTAAAATGAACCCATTCACTATGTATGGGATGGCCCAAAATATTACAGAAATAGGATCAATCATCCACTATTGAATTAATTAAATGCATGAATAATGTAATTAGCATAATTATATTTATTAATGATGTTATCTATCTTATCACCCATTTAATGGTAAGATTAACTCTTATTAGAATAAAATTTGCATACACCCTCTCTGATGACACAATGTCCACACTATGGGCCATCACGGAGTTCCACTTCTCCAAGTGGCAGTTAATCGGATCCATCCGACTTCATCAGAGAAGACGCGGGTGCTTTCTGTAATTTCAAGTCTCACCTCGCCTATAAAACCCTAGAGACGCTGCTTCCATCAAAACCCTAACATCGGCCGTCCTGCAACATCCCCTCTCACATCCAACCCGGTATTCGCAGAGAGTCTCTCGTCTCTAGCCATGGTGAGATTTCTATGTGTTCTCTTCAAATCTTACATGTTCTTCTTCCTCTCATTTCATTTCCTTCTGCTCTGTTTGTTAGGTTCGAAATCGCAATTAGATCGACCGCAAATGCATCGTTAGATTCAATACATACATATAGAAAACTGTTGTTGTTGTTGTTGTTGTTGCAGGCGGATGTGGATGCAGATGTCGCTACGGGGCAGCCGAAGAGGAGAACATTCAAGAAGTTCAGCTTCAGAGGCGTCGATCTGGACGCCCTTCTCGACCTGCCTACTGATGAGCTCGTCAAGCTCTTCCATGCGCGCGCCCGCAGAAGGTATCAATGACTGCAATCCTTTAAGCCGCTGTTGTTTGATGCTGACTGTGCACATTTGCCCTAACTTCTCTCATGCTTTTGATAGGTTTAATCGCGGATTGAAGAGAAAGCCGATGGCGCTGATCAAGAAACTGCGCAGGAAGGTGAGTGCTCTTCTTGCATTTGTGATAGACATGATTTGTGTTGTTTGTTTCCTTTTGTGTACTCTTTTCTGAGTTATCTGAATTGGATGCTTAAGTAGTGTTTTGGTTATGATTAGGAGATTGTCTAGTGGATGAATTAATTGCGTGATGAGAAATCATTTTACATGACCATTCAGGTGTGCTCTTCACTAAGGAAGAGGGAAGATATAGAGTAGTTGAAGTTACTCTAAGAACCCTCTAATGCTCTGCACTGTTTGTCACTCAATTAAGTTGTTTTGATTTTTTATTTTTTGTGAATAATGTTTATCCGGTGTGGAAGACGTTTGGGTGATGGATTGTGACTCTGATTCATTGGTCTGTCACACAATCACATTATGAAAAGCATGCCTTGGATTCAGCCATGACCCAATGATCGGATGGTGATGATAGGCCGTGATTGCACAGGCCAATGATCCAACAGTTGAAGCAAGTGTATATCCTTCCAAATCATGAAAGTGCAGACATCCGTCGGAGGAGATGACCATTAGGGATTCAACTTGGACTGGCTACTCCTGAGCTTGAATTTCTTGGCCCTTTCTAGCCTGGATTTAGGTTAATTGCTGAAGCCCAATTTGAATTTGAGCCCTGATTGGACTTGAGTCTTGGAACCCGAATTGGCCTGAGCTTGCTATACTACCAATTCTTCCAAGCTACTGTCAAAAAACTTTAGGATAAGTACACTATCCATTGGGTTAGTCCCCATCCAACTCATCCATGTTTTGGTTTGGAACTTCAAAAAATTCCATTTGCGTGAGGTCTAATTTTCAAATGGTAACAACATATCTTGAAAGGCTAAGGTTGCAAGAAAACTCTCTCTCTCTCTCTCCACTATGTTGGAAAAGCAGCTTCTTTTTTTTTTTACCATCTAATTATTAATCTATTATGTGAAAAAAAAAGTGAAAAAGTCTCCAAAAAGCTGACATGTTTCCTTTTTTTTGTTACTATAAAAATAAATTCTCTTTTTATCCTCCTCGCTCATCTGTCTACTGCAAAAGAAACACCTAACTGTAAAGTAATTGCATTCCATTATAACAGGATTAGTAGTGATGAGGTGATTTGTCACCATGCCATCAGATATTTGTGTGTTCGTGATAATGAAGTAATTCCTAATGCATACATTTACGTAGCAATTTCACCAGTGAATTGCTTATGTTAAGGATTGGGTTATGGTAAAATAGGTCATCAAAGATGATGGAGGTGGATGCGGAACAGTGCAAAGGCTGGGACCTTTTTAAGTATTCTTAACTGCTAAAAACTAGGGAGAGATTGCACTAGATGCTAAAGGTAGTTGAACACGAGAGAAGTCTAGCAGTGATGTGTGAGTGTAGGCACATACGTTTCATGCTAACATTCTATATATGTATATATATTTCATTTTAGTTGTTTTTTTAATGCTGATGATTTTTCTCATGTTTTCTTCATTTATTTTTTTTTATTATTTTCTTTTATCGATGTTGTTGCCTTAAAATTAATTTTCTAAAGATCAAATATGAAGCTTATTGGTATTTCATTTTAGTTATGCCTTTTTCTATTTTATAGTATTTTTCTCATTGTTCCCTCTTTTTTATACTGTGCTCTCTCTGTCTCTTTGATTTGTTGCTTTTATCAAGTCTTTTTTGAGTTTTATATATAATATACATGTTTTAAATAATAGGAATACGGCAGGAAAAAAAGAAAAGCTTAACTCATGCTTGGCTTGGTTAGCATTTATTACCAAGCTCGGGCTTGAACTAATCTTGTGTTCAGGAAAGTGTGGTTTGTCAAGCATGGCTCGAGCTTGAGAGGAGCTTGATCTTTGGCCCATAGGTTCAAACTTGAGCTTGTGCCTGGTCAAGCTTGGTTCTGCTCGGTTACTTACATCCCATTGTTAATGTTTGAGACAATAGGATTGCAAGGAAGGGTAAGTTGCTAGATTTTAGGTTGGAAGTTCTTGAAAATTAGTTATGCATATTTTTTAGACATCAAATAGTCAATAGCTGAAGGACCACAATGTTCATATATGGCATGGTACAAAACGACACACCATGGATATGACTAGGATAGGGATTTTACTTTTGAATTCGTAGCATCTGATACACGTTCTCCATTTTTATTTTGTTGTACATCGTATTCTCAGATTTTCTTGGTATCATGTCTAATTTATCAATTTGACCAAAACAGCCTTTAGGCTTTAGTTGATATATTTTGTATTCAAATGAATATTTTTCTGAAGTCTGCTTGTGGAGCCTTTTAGCACACATTCTTTATGAATCAAAACAAGAAGAGCGAGCAAATTCTTTGCCTAATCTTATAGTGTTGATATAATGTTAAACTAGGTTTTGTCGTAGCATGGTTGGTGTCTATACTGATTGGATGACATTTATTAAGGGTTTATTTAGTTAAAGAAAAGTGGATTGTAATATAAATAGATTGTAAGATTTGAACTTTATGACAGCTCTAATCTTTTTTTTACTTCTCTCATAGCTAATAGTTCAACTTTATGAGAGCTCTAATTGTGGCCTTTGTTGGATTGGTTTGTGGATTGTTTCTCTTTCATTTTTCCTTCTTTCTTTTCTTTGGATTTAATTATTGCATGATTTTAATTTTGTCTTCAATTTGAAGCCTTTCCAGCAAAGGCGTAGAATTTTTTGTCTGTATAATCTAGGAATAGATACTCCCTGTGGCCCTTAAATTATGATATTTTATAGCCTCTGTTGGAATTCGTGGTTATATTTTCTGTTAGTTAAGAAATTTTCTGTATGTTATAAGATTAAAATTTGTTATAAACAGTAACTGCTTTTGAAACAGTGAAAACATGAATATTGTAGTCTTGATAGCTGTTTTATTTATTTATTTATTTCACCAATTGTAGAGATAGTGGGTTCAAACACAACTCGTTTTGCTTTATAAATCAACATGGTGCAAAGCCCTAGACGAGATTGTAAATAGTAAATTGCGAACCTATTCTGTATGGTATGCACGCAACATATATCATAATATCCATGCGTGGGTGTGTTTATTTATATCACTATTTTTCATGCCCACATGACAAAATGGAGCCTTTATTAGATATCAATATTCATCATGATATCAAACTCTGAAAAGCTCTGCATGGGTGCATATTATATTTTGAATATTTTTCATGACCTAATTGACAAGATGGAGCCAAATGCAGCAATGGTTTTATTTTCTGTATCCCCTTTACAGCAGACAATCTGATGCAATCAATGGAATGGCATTTGTTTTTCGTTGTAGTAAATGATTGCTGCCTGAGTTAATTAAAATTTTCTTTACATGCATGAATTTTTTTTACGAATCAAGTTCATTATCATTTTATATTTATGAGTCATCCCTCTAAAAGTGGCATCATTGTTTGTTTCTGCAACGAACACTGTTCTGTTTTTGGATTTTTTTTTTCTTTTAAATCACTGTCATCTTGGTTTCATCTTATTGCTGGTCTCTAGTTGAGATGTTTGATATTTCATCACAGAAAAAAGATGCCCATGCTGGTGAGAAGCCCGAGCCAGTTAGAACCCACCTTCGGAACATGATTATTGTACCTGAAATGATTGGTAGTGTCATTGGTGTCTACAATGGCAAAACCTTCAACCAGGTAGAAATCAAGCCTGAGATGATTGGCCATTATCTGGCTGAGTTCTCCATCTCTTACAAGCCAGTGAAGCATGGAAGGCCTGGGATTGGTGCCACCCACTCATCCAGGTTCATTCCCCTTAAGTGAAAGCTTGCTTCTACTAGTTTGTATTATGTAGTTCTCTCTGGTTGGTGAAGACAATTTCTGTGATAATTTTGATGTTTGATGATGTGTTTGTTTCGTTCAGATGCTTGGTTTTTGTTATTCAGCTAATGAACATTTTATAAGTGAAGCATTCAGTGAAACTGAGCTCTTACGCTCTTAAGAAATTGATCTGATCTCTGCCTTATTTGTGTTTGCGGCCAACAAAGGCTGTGTTTGGATGCTGTTGACCTTGATTATTATTGTGATGGTGCTCGGAGGTTGAATCTTTATTTGGGTCATTTCAGATTGTGTGCGTTACATTTATATTGCCATAGGTTTTGAGGTTAGGATTTGTGGGAACTACATACTCCTGAAGGGAACTTATTTTCGTGCCTAGCATGTCCTCTATTCAACATGGCTCCTGGGTCATTATTGTTGGGCCAAATTGAGTTCCTTTCGAGAAGGCTAAAAAAGAGAACTGAGTTTTGTTACTTCTTTGATTCCTAAATTCACTTTACTAGTGAAGTGAAGTGATGTTAATGGTTATTTCAAGAGATTAACAAATAAAATGGGTGGTCAAATCAAATAGTACCATATGAAATGTATATATATATCTTTTTTTTCTTATAAAAAAGGTCAAAGATTATTTTTCCATGCCCTAAACAAAATGATAAAAATCCAGGATTTGAACAACCCCCCTCCTCCTTCCCTTTCGTTTTTTTCCCCTCTTAATTTGACCATTTACTTAATTTTTTTCCTCTTTTTTGGGTGGTGTGCTCTTTAACTCTATTTGAACAGATATTCAACCTCGTGGGCATTTGGCACCATCTAAATCCAGACAGATGAATTTTTTGTTGACTTGTTTACATGGAATCCATGGTCAATTGATCTCACCAAGTGGTTATTAGAGTGAATGACTGGAGGTGAGGAGTGAAGGATACTGAGTAGGGATTTTGACTTTTTAATATTTGTTATTTAATAGGGTGATGGCTGGATATTCAAGTGAGGTTTTGTGATGTTCCTTTTGCATACTTGCCATCTATCTCTTTTTTTTTTTTTTTTTTTTTTTATTAGCATACTTGCCATGCATCCCATTTTGCATACTTGCCATCTATCTCATTTTTTTTCTAACCGACAGGCATATCCTTGAGACGTTACTCTTATTTTTTTTCTTGATGATACAAGCTATATGTCGATGGCAGTCTCATTTTTAATTTACTGAAGTCGAGGAAAGCGAGAATGATGATAATCCAACACCATGTCTCCCCGTGAATTCATGCGAGAGTTGTGACCGTCCTATGTTGGTAATTGAAGTGGCCTCTCAGTGTACGAATTTCATATTATGAAATTTTGCCTATTCCCATATGTATACCGTGAGTACAACTAGTTTTTTTTTTTTTTTTTTTTGAGGCTTTATATTTTGTGTTTTATTTAATGAATCCTTTTTACTGTTCCGAAAAAAATCCAACACTGTTAAAAAAAGATATATTATAATCTAATCTGGTTTTTAAATTGCCTCCTTGATGTTTTGGAGCGGTCAATGACAGCTGTGCTGGGGACCTAATTTCGTGATTTGTTTTTATTTTAAAAATAAGCTTTTATTTTATGATTAAGAGTTTATTTATACATTAGAGCATTTGGGGAACTCTACCTATAATTTCTTTTCTTAGAGCTTATTTTCAAATAAGAGCTTTTGCTTTTAAAAGAAATTAAGGGGGCTACCACTGGTGCGCTGCCTATGCATAGAAGGTTGGGCTCACCTAAAGATCCACGTACATCACCCCTTGAATAGTACCTATCTCTTGAGTTTGGATTTCATTTAAATAGATTAGACTGTTTGATTGGTTATGCATCTATTTGAATGGACTTACACTGTTAGAACTTGTGGGGCTTAAATGGGGATGATGGGATAAGGTTAATTATTTTTTTTTAATAGAAAGGAAGGACTCAAGAGAGATCTTTAAATCATTTTGGTCCAGTCATAGATGGGGCCCCATGGGGCCATGTTGAGGTGTGCATAGTCAAGTGCTAGTGCATGCGGCACACATTGGATGACAACTGAGGGGCTACCTTTTTTTTTTTTTTTGAACACTCTTTTAGCTACAGCTGATGAAGTGGATAATGCAAAATTTATACAAGTATTTTGGATGAAATAGTCATAGAAATTTTTTTGTGACATAAATGGTGGGCTCTACATTATAGTTTTTAAGAGATATTGAAAGATTAGGTGGGAATGCACCAAGGTGGTTGATCTGATTAAAATTACCCATAGCCCATCAAAGAACACCCGTACAAGGGCCTACACGAGTCCCACATAAAAACGATTCAACTCCATAGGTTGGGTTCAAACGTACCGATGGGTTACCTCCACCGTAGGTGACTTTTGGAGAGTAAAGCCCCGTTGTTTGACAGGTAGGTCCCAATTACGAAAACCTACAACAGGTGGGCTCCAACTGCATCATGAAATGAGAGTCCTTCTTAATTATTATTTTACGAAGAATCTAATTAAAAAAAATAAAAAATAATTTGTAGTAAAATTATCTTTTATTAATTAGACTAGTTTTCAAACGGCTCCTAACTATGGGCTGCTCCTATTCTTCGGCTATTGTAATTGCTATGAGATGATCTAGTTAGTGGGACGGTGCCCTTATTGCATCATGTGGGTTTGTGGGTTCGAACCTACTTTGTTTGAACAGAGAGGTTTGGTCATGCACGGACCCAGGTACAGCAAACCTCCAAAAGGGACTATGGGCTAAATGGTCTATGGCACATAAAAATTGAGCCCTCTTCAATGAAACTTTTGTAAAACAGCAGAAGGGTAAATTGGAGCTTCCTTTCACATACATTATTTGATGTGTGGGTCATAAAAAATTTCCCATTCTTTTAAAAATGAAAAGTTTAAAAATAACATTTTCAAGTCATTAAATGATAAAAAATTATTTACCTTTTACAGAAAACGAGAATTTTTTTTCTCATACCACTAAAAACAAAAAAATCATCATATTATGAATTAATCATATTATATTTTATTTTCT
Source organism: Sextonia rubra (assembly GCA_037013555.1). Classification (NCBI taxonomy): domain Eukaryota; kingdom Viridiplantae; phylum Streptophyta; class Magnoliopsida; order Laurales; family Lauraceae; genus Sextonia; species Sextonia rubra. The sequence goes on from JASUAD010000009.1 coordinate 11,016,889, forward strand.
CTTACCTTTAGGTTTCACTGTACTATACTACATATTCCAACAAGCGAAGTGCCAGAAGAAGGTAAGTGGGAGTTGAAGTGGTAAACTAACAGGAGGTTTGTTGTGGTAGATGAATTTTACTTAAGATGGCCTATGGGTGCTCATCGTGTTGTGAAGATGACACCATTAGAAAGTTGTCAATTTTTGTGAAATGCCTTATGGCCTATAACCTGTAGGCTTAAATGTGGTGGGCGGCCAGCCGGCTGCAGCTGGTGGGCCTCAAAATGCTACTATCGAAGGCAAGTGCTTTATATGTGGGGGATTTATGGAGTAAAATTTTGGTCAATAACGACAAAATACATGTAATTATTGAGTATAGTGAAGAAAAGGAGAATATTTAGATAAATATGTGATAATAAAACCACAAAAGATAAGATAGTTGAAGAAAAGTTTTTGTAGATGGTTGCACAAGGAGAAGAAATAAATGGAAGAGATGGATATCAAGACAAATCTTAAAAAGTGAAATCTATCCAAAAATTTGGCCCATCTTAAATTGGATCAGTAATAAATACTCCCTTGCAACTGAAGCTTCATAGTTAATACTCCATGCTTGCTTTCTTTGATTTCTACTGACAATACAATTAATTACATTTTCTATTTTTCATTGTCAAGTTAAATGGGGAAAAAATAAATAAATTATATGCTTTTATAATCCGAGGTATCAAGATCAGAACTCGATACTTACTTTTTTTTATACTTCCATCACGACTGTACCTTATCGCGGAAATTACCTTTGCTTGATATTACCATAACGATGCTATATTTACAACATGGTACGGATGCGAGTACAACAATGCAGTGGATGGCAGTGCAATAACCATATTGATAATAAAATTAGAACCTTACGAATCTTATTATTATTATTATTATTATTATTTTGCTTCATTGGCCTAGTGGCTAAGACGTGTAAAAGAAAGGTTACTTACCAGGTACGTAGGTGCCTATACTACCAAGACAACCCTAAAATCCCTATGAGTATTATTTTATCAAGATAAATGTGGGTATGTATTTTGAATTCGAATCTTAATTTAAGGGGGCATTTGGTAACTCTAATAAGCTCTTGTATTATGATTTAGAACTTATATAAATATTAGAGCATTTGGTATATCTAGTTGTATTTTTTGTTTTTAGATCTTATATACAAATTAGGGCCTTTTCTTCTAAAAAAAAGCTAAAAGGAAATGCTTTTTGTAGAACCTTTTTAACAAAAAGGGATGAAGGTGGACAACAAAAAGTTAATAAGTGTTTTGCACAAAATTAATAACTCCATAAAATTTTCAAAATGTTGCAAATAGTGGATACATTATAATTTTTCAAAATGGAGCCCCAATTAGTACACTTGGGCCCAAATTACGTCATAAGATAAAACTTGTTTATTTTAAATATTTTTAACAAACATACTAATTGTAAATTAGAACTTAAAAATTAGATTTTTTTAAATCATAATCATATAGACTAGAGTTTACAAACGGGCCCCTTTCGTAGCTATCGACGGCTGGAATCACCCTACACTGGACCACATCATGGCCCACCACATGCATAAAGTGGGAAGGAAGTTCAAGCACGACTGCTTGGTGACAAATGATAGCACACAAAACAGAGAATCAAATTAAGAGAAAAAAAAAAGATGGCTTTAGAGAGCCATGCATGCATGCAGTCATGCAAACAAATGGTCATCCTTCCACCACAGTCCCGAACAATCATACGGTTGATTGGAATTTGTAACTTGTAAGGCGCCGTCGAATCTAGTGTTTTAATTAGTAGAGATCCTGATCTTTACTCTAGACAAAATCCTCTTCTCCAGCTGTCTTTAGTCCATGTCCTTCCACTTTCAAATTTTTGTTCCTGTGTGCGTCAGCCCATCTCTCTTTGGTAAATGGTGAGAACCGATGAACCCTGGCTGGCCCACTTTGACCCACGTTACCCAACGCGTTCAAAAGTCATAAAACATGCCAAGTAGCACTTAACTATTGCAGTGGAGCGAATGATTGTGGAGGCATGTATTTGGATGGCTTGCTTTTGACTTTAAAAAAAAGCAATAAAAGGAACTCATACCGTCTTCTTTATGTATCTTCACCTGGAGTGTTTTCTAGAGTTTTGCAAGTGGGCTGCATAAGGACAATTGACCGGCGGTTAAGAATAAATTAAAACCAAGGGGTTTGCTTTAACTTTGACCGGTTATGATCTAGAAAGTTAGCAATTATTTTTTAAAACTTTTTTTAGTTTTTCCCCTAAATTATGTAAAATTATCTTTTTATTTTTTATAGTCAAACTCTCCATTTATTCACTTTTTAAATTTTCACTTCTCCTTCCATCCATACTGTATCATTACTTTTCTTTTACAACTCTCATCTTTCGGTTCCTTCTTACAAGTTCGATTTCATAAATAGGTATCTTATAACTTTTTTTTAAATTTTTTTTAAAATTCATGGATGAATATCTTTTAAAAAATAAATATTTAAAGGACTTTAATTTTATAAGAAGTGTTCTCACACACCTACTAAGAGAAATTTTTATTTGACTCACTTGTGGGTCTCATCCCATTTAAAGATGAGATAAAAGGATGAAAAAATCTATGTGGAACCACTATAAGTATCAAATTTGGCTCCAATTACATATTTCTAATCCCTTCATCCGTGGCCTACAATTTTAATTCATTCAGAATGATACATGGTCGATCCAAAGGCCTAATAAATTTGGATTTAATTGAAACTTGGGACATTTAACTATCGGAAGTGGGGTCCCAATGTATTATAAGATTTAGATTGAATGATAGATGAGCTTTACCTAAATTTTTAATAAAAAAATAATAATATTGGTCATTAATGTGATTAGTACAAATTTTTGTGCCCGTAGTTTCTTGTTTTATTTGTGTCCCGGCATAGCTTTTTGTTCTTGAAATTACTGTACAGCTGCATTTTCTTTTACATAGCTTACTTGGTACATGGAATTGGGTGGGGGTTTGTCCTTTCTGGTAAGTTGTTGAACCTAACGCTGCAGAGAGTACATCCACTGGATAGAACAAAGCTCTATGGGCTGAGAAAGGACATGGACATGACGGCATTGAGTGTTTTGTTGTGGCTCCACTTTTTGCCTCTGTGGTCTCTCTTTGCGTGTTTCTATTTCTTATGCCTTGGCATTAAAAGAGAGCAAGTTTAGAAAGAAAAAGATTTAAATGCGTCATTCCAGTGTGGTCCAAATTAGAAGACAAATTAGGACTAGAACCAAATGAATTTGGACCAAACAAAGATCAATACATGTATCTGGAATCTGAATCCAAATAGCGGTCGCATGCTAGAGATCTATACCCTGAACGGATCCAATTCTCAAGATCCTCGCCCAGGACAAGATTTTTAGCAAATTTACTCTTAGTCCTATCAGATATGCAACGGCTGTAGTAGATGGAAAGAACAAATTTGCAAAATTTAAGAAAAAAAAAGGAGGAGGAGAGTTGTTTTATTCAACATCTCTCTTGTTTTCAACGAAAATTAGAATTATAGTTAATCTTCCTATATTCATATGGTAAGGGACTATGGTGAGGGATAATTCAAAGCATTGATGTGCAAAAGAAAAAACTTCACACATCATGATATTTTTTTTTACTTTATTTGGTCTAAAAAAAGAATTGTTTTACACCACAAAGTGAAAGATACATGCATTATAGTCTTTCCATATATATAATTATAGTTAGTTGTCTTTTCTTCTAACTTCAGTCTCTTTTTCTGATTAAATTTGAACTATATGTACATAGTTTTCCCTTCTTGCTTTCTTTACTTGTTTGTTCATAAATCAATGGAGAGAAAAGAGAGTTTAAGAATTTCTTTTATTGGCTTGATATCACTTTACTTATAAACTAGATTCATTCAAGTTCAGAAAGAAAAATACCTATCCTTTTACAAATAAAATAGACATTTTTATCCTTTTGGTGAATTCCCCCCCACACAACCCCAACCCCAACAAGCTGGCCACACAGAAAAACATACACACCCACACCCACACCCACACCCTATATTACTCTGCGTTGGGAATTCTCCACTAGATAGTTCCTCCTCAACCAAACAAATGACTCTAAAGGGGTGCCTGTGCAATGCTAAAAATTATTTAGCTCCACAAAATTCCTTTTATTACAGCGCAGTAAAAGAGTGATCCATGAGCTTTTCTCCAAAAGAAATAGCGCAATGAAATTTTTTTCATTTTTCCCTTTTTTGTGTGAAAAAAGGCTACACCAACAACAAAGAAATGGCCAAATGGAAATTCTATGTCATCCTTCTATTTTTCTTGTACATGTATCCTCATAATATATTTAACCGACAGGAAATTATTTGTCATTTCTTACAATCAGGAAATCATCGGCATTGCACAAACATATCATAAGGTTCTTTATGAACATCAACCAAGCCGATGACAAGCAACTAATAGCCAGCCATTGGGACTATGAGCAAAACATAATGCAAGGACTGATAGATATATATTGGTTATCGGGTGCACACGGTGCGTACAAAGTGTTTCGTATGCACCTTATACCGGGGTCCATTTGATAATGAGTTGAATGGACCACACACAAAAGAAACCTCCAAATTATAGCCATCCCATTACTGGATACCCAAACAATTGAACAGGACCATTGCATTCATTGTGCACTCATTTTGGACAATGGGACGATCACATGAGGCCCGCCCAAATGTTTCAATCCCCGTGGTCCCATCCCAATTGGCCCTAGGGGAGCCCCATGACGAGGTGTACATAGAGTGGTCCATAGCCGAATGGACCATTTGATCCTCGTGATTAATAGTAGTCATCACTTGACTATGATGATTTTTACCCAAGAATATATCCACAATGGAGGGTTTCCATCACATTACCCTTCCACAAAGTACGCATTCTAATGGGCCGGGTATCATATTACCCTCTTGCAGATTGCTTGATTGGTACCTCTTAGAAGAACATGCCCCATAGTTATATATTTTAATAATATAAATAAACAAAGCTGAGATGATAATTTATAGACTCCACTGGTAACAGATCCAACCCAAATTTGGGTCTGCATTTAAAAAGAGTTGATTACATCAGATTCATAGTAAAGACTAGAGAGGTGAGTCTGAACGATCAAAAGTTGAGACATTGACTTTTTTGGCTGCTGGCTGCTGGTTGATTATTCATTTATTATCTCCTTCATTTCCTATTTGACGATCCATGTAATGTACACTTGAAGCCTACAGCGTTCACATCATTGTAATTTGTGATGGCTGTAACTTACCCACTCAATTGTCACATGCCAGTTTCACTATCAACCATTTAAAATATAACGTTAAACAACCAATTAGCCCTTATTACCTCGAGTGGTCCCCATCATATGTTAGGTAAGGTAAAAATTTTCCAAACTCTTAAACATTGAGCTTAAAATATAAAGTCCTCCACAACTCTCACAGTACATTAATTAATTCCACTACTAAATACTAGGCCTACCCACACAGAATTCTACCGTCCAACCGCCCCTCGCAGAAGAAGCTTCAAGACTGTAACCGTCCGCTTGGGCTACGATTTATTACTCCTATCTTGAGCAGCTACAAAATTTTTTTACAAGGGTGCAATCTCATTTAACTATTGCATTAAACTGTGTAATGTTTGTTGGAATCTTCATCATGGAGCCCACATAGAGATGATAAATATTTTGATTGTAGTTCGTTCAGAGAGGGTCCCACCATGGACACATCAGCGGTGATCCAGCGTTTGGGCCCAATCATGTGTTCAATTGGTGGGGTTCGCCTATTAAATTGAGATTTAAGAGTAATTAATGGGCGGCGAGTGGGAAGGAAGGTACCTGGAGCAGTGAGCGACCGCGGAGCACGGTGCATTGTTTGAAAGACAAAGCGCGCCGCGCAGGAAGTTCCCGAGGAGAAGAGCGCGAAACGTCAGCTGCGTGTTCGACAATCCACATGACTGCTTCCATGCTCCCGCATGCGAAACCCCACATCATCCAATTAATGCTCCGTAGGCCTAAAAATTGCAAATCGCCCCCCAATGCTTTTTAATCTCATCATCCAAGCGCTCCCTGTCGGCCCCTTACAAGACTGTCCCTCCCTCTATAAATACCCGCCCCTTCACACGAACCCCCTCCTATCGTACGCCTTTCCCTCTATCGTACGCATCTTCTCTTCTCTCTTTCCGCAAGGCAACAATGGCCGTCGAGACCCTGCAGCTTCGGAGAGAAGCCTTTCCAAAGCGCGAGAAAGAGCCAGCATCCGCGGCGGCGCCGGTTAAGGAGGCGCATTTTAGAGGCGTGCGGAAGCGGCCGTGGGGGCGATTCGCGGCCGAGATCCGCGATCCGTGGAAGAAGACGCGGAAGTGGCTCGGGACCTTCGACACGGCGGAGGAGGCCGCCCGGGCCTACGACGAGGCGGCTCGCAGCCTCCGCGGCCCTAAGGCGAAGACGAACTTCGCCGGAGAAGGCGAGATCCTGATGGGGAACGCAGCCGGCGCTCCGTCCGGGAGATTCCAGAGGCAGCTGGAGCAGTGGCGCTCCGCCGCGTGCGGATCTACCGATCTGGATCTGTTGTCGACGGTGGGACGGTCGGATTATGAGGGACTGAAGGCGGAGGCGGCGGTGAGGTGCGAGCAGGGGAAGAAGAAGCCGTTGGATTTTGATCTGAATCTCCCGGCTCCGTTTGTATGATCGGATGGTTGAGTTACACACGAGTTTTTGGTTATTGCTCGGCCTGCGAAAATCTCGCGAGATGCTTTACCCTTTTTGTCATTTGCTGCTTCTTTTTTTAGGTGTATTCCACAAACATGTACAGCTTAACTCTTTGGAATATATATTATGCATGATGTGAACTTTGCTCGCAGTAGTTAAATGGATTTCTTAAGTCCCATAATTTTACATGCCCATGCTAGGAAATCCTTTTAAGGAAACATCAATTCGAAAAAAGTAGCATCATTGCATGATGTGATCTAGACAGGTGCCCCTGCAGTGCCGTTGGGGTTGGAAAGATGGAAAGATAAATTGTGGTGGTGATGATGGTGGTGGGTGGCTGTTGATGTTAGATTGTTACGTTTCATTAATAGAAATCACGTTGTTGTTATTGTCTTGTGGATTACGGCCTCCAGAGGCAACAGGGGTCTGCGGCAGCATATTCCAGGGAATTGGGAATGCTGGAATTCAAAATTTCTCAACCTGATTCATAAGATTTTTAATTTATTTGAAATTCTCTATTTGATTCGTAGAATTTTGATTGGCCTAGCTATGTGAAAATTTACCCTTAAAAGTTTATTTGTGGGTCCATTTGTTGAACGTTTGGTCCACATGCAATTCAATCTGAGTTAACTCCAAAACTTTGGTCCCCAACCAAAGCCCAAGTTTCTGTGAATCACAATGCCAACCCCAAGTTTCTCTATAGATTTCAGTCTCATGTATTTCATTCAAAATCCTATTTCCCAAAACTATACTCATCCAAGCTCTTATCTATAATCAAACCCACAACGGGAGTTTCTTTCAACATTATTTTAATGAAAAAATAAGCCACGAAATTATACAAGAATGCACAGAACAGATCAGAAAAAATTAGGTAAGCTTGAATCCACGTAGACAAAAATACCGTTGCAAATACAGGAAGTCATGCCCCAAGGATCCAAACCGTTAAAATTAAATTGAATGTCATCATATGTATGTACCATTCTATCCATGGAACTTGGATCCGTCCGGTTGGAGAAATCTTGAGTTAACAAATTATATAATAAATAATGGATATAAGAGTGCCTTCTTTTTTTTTTTTTTTTGTTTTTTGGTATTCTAGTGTTAGTATGAGGGGATTAGGCCTTTAACCCTTGAGTTTTTGGTGAGGAGAAGTATCTCATGGAAGGGAGAAAGATCTTGGATGAGATAACTAGTCTTTGGGTGAGAAAAAATTTTTGACGAGATTTGAATATTTACGAGGCTGATAAGAGTCAAATATCTTACTATTGAGATAAGAGGCAGTTCTTAAATATAAAATTTTAGTAATTATTTGTACAAACACTAAAATATATGTAAAATGCATACAAATGTATTTATCTTACGGAATAATGACAAGCACATTTATCAAACGAGGCGAGAAATAAGAAGTGAAATATGATTATTATTGTTTAATACCACATAAACTATTATACATTTTATTTGTATTTTATTGTTTGCACATATCACAACTGGAAAGATTGGCCTAATCACGTTCTTTTTTCATCAAATAGCCCACTAGGATAGGTGGGGAGTTTTTTTATTTTATATTTCAACTAAAAAATCCTCCAGCCGAAGGTCAGTCAAAGCCAGAGAAGATGCCTACTCCTGGACGGGTGGACCTGTCCAATGAGGTAGATGCGCCAGTCATGGTATGGAGCCTTTGGGTTGCCATGAAAGGTCCGTGAGTCAAAACAAAGCTCCCCGTAGCGTGACGACAGTCTATCCTTCTGTTACCATATCATATCAACACTGGTTTTAATCTTTGGATGGTGGGGGTCTGGAAACAGATGATGATGAATTTGGGCAGAGGACAGAGACCAGCTTTAGATGGTGGGTGCCTGGAAACAGATGATGATGCTGAAGAAGAATCCGGCAGAGGAGAGAGATCAGCTTTAGATGGTGGGGTCTGGAAACAGATGATAATGAATCGGGCAGAGCGAATTTGAAGGAGTACGAATCTTTCTGCTGCCGCGGTGTACCACACGCTCCACAACAATGATTTCTTCACGGAGAAAGAGGCCGCGTAAAAACACAAACAAACGAGGTTGGAGAGAAAAAGTAGAGTGGGGACCACGTCCCCAACACGCGGCGCACTTGGGCCGTCAATCTCCACCGCCGTTTGCGTGTGACGCCGCTATCTATCTTACTACCCCACACGCGCCATGCTTTGACCTTAAAGCGTGTCAGCGGTGATCACGTGTCAGCTGTAATGCCTATCTTTTTATTATTCACAAGCAGATCTTATTTGGATTATGAAGGTGTGACATCTTAGTATTATTATTATTAGAGTAATGACGCTGACCAGTGGTATTATTTGAAGAAAGGGGATCCAGGAATAGGACCTGGTCTGCCGATTTATGAGGCTTTTGATACCAGCTAAAAAGAAGAAGCCACTAATGGGGGCTGGTTGCTGTTTAGGAGCATCTTATTTAATGTAATAAAGTATTGCCAAACAGTTAGCAACTGTCAAGGTACACACTATCAGCCAATGGGTCCTAGGATTTGTGTACCAATCTCCCATCAATACGTCTTAATAAGCTTTGAGTACGGGTGTTCATGATTTGGTTAGCGCTTACGCAAATCCACCGATTTAGTCTATGGGCTGTGCTAAACCAAAATTTATAGCACTCATTTGGATAAATTATGCACTGTTTATTCAAGCTGGTCTGCGCTGTGCTGTGCCGTGCTGGGCTTTAGCCTTTCTATCACTTAAATCAACCCTCATCTACACATTCAACGCGCTGGATTATTTGGCGGGCTCCATGCAGCATCCCAAGCTTTGAGCCCTCTCAAGGCCGGCTTACAAGATTAACTCAAGCAGCCAAACTCCGACATTGCCCAAGCCTCAGGCAAAGCTGTCACATGCCCATCAAATCAGTACCAAACCCGGTCCTAGATAAGGACAGATTGGACACGGTAATTCATTAATTAGTGCCGGCTGCTGCCCCTTCCGTTGGACTCGGTCAAAAATTGCTTGATAATTTTAATCTTTTGTTGTAGCTTGCTAATTGCGGTTAGTCCGGTACACTGAACTAAGTCATTGACGCGTAAGAGTCGAACATTTAGAATGTGTTTGAAAGCCTGATAGATTATTTATAGGATTAAAAAGTTAATACCATCTAAATCCATTCAATGGCATTATCGCATGGCCGTAATTTTATTTATTTCATATATGAATCTAATTCTGTGTTCAATTGCATTTTGATAAATCGAGGACAAGGGATAAAAAAAACCTAAATAATATAATTTCACTCCTCAATCAAAGCCAATAGAAGTTATCCCACCTCTCATATGAGTTTATTCAAACCCCCATATTAAGTATTAATTCAGTGTAATTGCTTATCCCTCTTATTCAACTTCTAAACACATCCTTATTATTTGGACTTTGGAGTCTCTTTTTTATAGCTCACATGTATTCACATATTTTGATCTTGAGACTATTATAGGGGTTCCAATTCTTGTCGTTCCCACCACCATCATACACTCAATTTGTATTGTGTAGGAAGAGCCGATGTATATATAAAGATAAAAGGAAAAAGCTGCGGAAAATGACCACTCGCCTCTGTATCATAATTAAAGATAAGTTATACAACACCCTATTGCAAAAGTGCCCATGGTGCAGCGCTTAAACTGACCCATTATCATCACACCGTGACTGCTATCATATCGATGGTCTTGATTTTATGCATCCCGCGAGGGCGATACTGCCCCCATTCGAACCTGCCAAAAAGTAATTCCACCATTTGGGGTAACAGGGTGGCAGTATGTAAAGCCCTAGCATATGAAAATGTCATATAGCTTTATGGAACTTGTAAAATTTTGACTAACCATAAAAGTCCGAACGACCTTTTAAATTCCTTAAATTAATGACTATTATTCTTTTTATTAAATTTCTTGAGTACAAAAAAAGAAATCAAATAATCCATTGTATCTGCAATACAAAAACTTTTAAATTAACATTTTCTAAATTTAATTAGAGAAACATGCCTGCGTGCTTCTCATTTAACAGAAATCTGATATTCTAGGAGGGCTCACATAATTATAATCCGATTAGTCAAGAAAAATGTAATCCCCCCACTATTAAATAATAAGATTTTATTAGATGTCATAGAGGGACCCATCTCTATCAAAAACAAAATTTAGTTGCATAGACGCAGCGGGGGAAGAAATTCATGCGGGCCATGGTATAGTTATACATATAGGGTATTTTGAAAAGTTTTAACCTTTTAACCCTGTGGAGAGGGCAAAAGCCGATGTTATTGTGGCAGCTCTCAGCCTAAAAATCCCATCACTAGATTAGCAACCGCGCCTCTGTTAGCAGCCGGGAAATACCCGACAGCTAGTCTTCTGAAACAGCAGACGCGCAAGCCTCTGACGTTGACGTATCACCAAACACGCTTCCTGCGGACAAAAGCACTGTACGGTCGGTTTCACGATCCACTAAACTCTCTCTCTCTCTCTCTCTCCACTTATATTCACAGGTGCAACGACGCCATTCGATGACGCCACTCAAGCCCGCGTTTCGGAGTCTATTTCTGGGCGGTGGGCCACGCCCACGCGTCACGTGCATGCACCCTTGCCGCAGTCGCCTCCGCATTAGTGCTAATAAATATATGAACGAATGGACATGCATGCATCTCGTTCATGAGTTGAATTTTTTATGTTTCACCTTTGTGTACGTTTGTTAATTTTCCCTCGTGGTAAAGTTAAAATTTTTTTTATTTTATTATATAATAATTTAAAAAATTAAATCAAAATATTTTATTTCAAAAAATTTTTTTTACCGTTTTATATAAAAATTTATAAATTTATTTTTTCATCCCACTAATAAATAAAAAATATCTACTTTTAATATAAAAAGTTAAGAAATTTTATTCTATTTTAACTAAAATGTAAAATCTAATCATTGAATTGATTTAACTTTTTTTATTTTTTTATTTTTTAAAATTATCATTCACCTTATTTCACTCTATCAGTTAAATTAATAAACGCACCTTAAAGCCGGTTAAATAATTTATAATGATTCATCACGTCATTAAAAAATTTTATATTTACCGAATAATTATTTCTTATAAGATATAATTGTGTTATGACAACTTGGACAGCTCATAATCATCACCCATTGGACAAACGCGCGTGTAATCTCAATTCTTCATCCATGCATACATGCATGGTGATTGATAACCATCATCATCCATGTCATGAGTGGGATGTGGATGATGAAGCCTAGGAAGAAGAGAAAGAAAATGCGATATGGGGCGGCGTTGTCAGTGATGAGTCACATCCTATCCGCGTTTAGGCGCCATGGCGTCATAACGCGTATCTGATGTCGCTTTTAATGCGGTTTCTTTGGAGATGAAAAATCGGGTTCCACTATGTTTGTTATCAGACGTAATGCCGACACGTGCCCCATCTATAATCCTGGATTGCCACCATCCACGAAAGTCGTAGAAATTAAAATCGAGCAGACTTTCAATATGCTACTCTTAATGCTTTTAAGATTGATTTTAAAATAAAAACTTTTAAGATTAATAACTAATGCAACTTTTAGATAACCGAAACTAGCAATTAATGCGGCACCTACTCTAAAATTTTGTTTCTAATGCAACTTATAGACTTCGAAGAGTAATTAATGCACTTTTGACTCTCTCTTAATCACCAAAATGTTAAAAAAAAGTCATTTATTAAGAAATTAATATAAACAGATTTTTAATTAGCAAGTATGTTTTGGAAGCCTTTGAATACCTCCATATGCACTCATGAAGGGGATTTTTTCTAGAACCAAATGCAGGTCAAAACTTAGGGATTTTCTTCTAGTTTACTCAAATTTTAGTGGAGAAACATTGTTTTTGTGAAAATTTAAAGCAAAGTTTGAAGACAAAACTCCTTTCTATCCATGCTTTATAATCACAGCTAGGTTTTGTTTGATCCACTCAAGAAGTGTCAATGATCATGACGTTTATGAAGACTTTGGCGTCTATAGTATTAAATATTCTCAACTAATCGTTCATACCAAAACTTCAAGGTATTACTAGAGGCACTATAAATACTTTTCAATACTTCTCTTCGGATAAAATCTACTCATAAAAATTATCCTAAGGTGGAACTCGGTCAATGTACTTTTGGCAACACATATAATTTTTTTATCATGCTGAGTCATTCCTTTTAGGATTCAAACTCGCTACCGATCAATTTTGATATCATATTAAATTTTTTGAACTAACAAGTATTACCAAAACCTTGAGACTTTACTAGAAGCAAAATAAATACTTTTCAATAATCTCAGGTGGAGTCCACTCCTCAACACTTCTATTTTTTCTTAAACTTGTTAGTGATTGAAAAATTCAGTGAGCAAAAATAGTTTTCTTTACTTCAATTTATATTTTTGTTCTCTCCTAATTGCAATTTTTATGTTCATCCTTTTTTTTTTTTTTGGCGTCCAAAAGCTGGTTTCCTCTGAGGAGGCCGTCACTCGCACTCCACTCCATTTGTGTTATTAGGCAACAATGTGTTTGATGAAACACCTGTAAATAAAAAGGGTTAAGTCATGGTAAATAGAAGAGGGTTAAGTTGGACTTCTTGCAGGGACCATGTGTAGCAGACTTAGTTTTCTTTGATTAATAATTTTGAGGGTTATCAACCTCGTAGAATAGAAAGAGGAGCTTCATGGGTTCACTTGGATAGTCAAATGACTCAGATCTTGCCTTCTAAATAACTCAACATAACAGGGTCTTGAATAATAGATTTCGCTCTCATTGATTATAAATGTGTACTCCTGGAAATAAAAAAGTTACGGTTTTGTTACTTTATATTTATTGTGTTTGGTTCTAATTGTTTGCATTGTCATTTGTATGGTGGATACATACATGTGCTCTCTCTTGATAAAATCCTTGGCAAATTCAAGAGCCAAAGAGTAGACAGAAAGGAGAAATTGGATTTGGCAGATGCACTGATGACTCCTGTATTAGTGGCTGGTTGAGCGGATATGTGGATAATCATATACTCATTTGGTTAATAGCAGGCTTTGGCTGCTCTACTTCGACCTAGGCCCCATTGGTTCAAAATGAGGAAACAGCTTCTCAGCTTTCAAGGATAAGGCTAATGGCCAGAATCTCGTGCACTGGGACTGATCAATGTTTACACCATTCTAAAAGATTGGATTAAAAAATTGTGGGGCTCTTCATTGAGTATAGTCTAATCCATTGGCACTACAAGGCGTACAACTTTCTAATCTCATATGGGGTTCGCTTGTTTTATTAGATATTCCAAGCAAGCCTTCTAACGTGTTCGGAAAATGGTCTCCACTGGAAATGGATATTTCAGATTGAATGTGCATGAGTTCTGCTCGAAATCTTGGAAAATAAATCAACATATCTTACATTAGCCATATTATCTAAGTACTATGTGTGTTGTCATGTATGAACTCCCTAGAGAATAGTCCTTGCTCGTCAGTATTGGGTAACTCCCAGACCGGAGGCTAAAGATCCGAAGGCTAGGCCGGTGAAGAATATCCAAAAAATAAAAATAAAAATAATGGCGATTTTTTTTTTCCTCCCACCTAACCAACAAGCGTTTCATTTCCTCAGGATGCCCTTAATATGAAGCATTTTAAATTCTTTTATAGACAATATTGTAAATATGACACACTCCATCAGAACACCGGAAACTTGTGTAAGTTCAATAGATAGATAATTATAATGGATGAGATAGCAGTAAGAACAAATCACAGTTAATCAAATGTAATCTACCATTTTTTTCTACTTTAGTTTTTTTTTTTTTCTGAGTTAGCTTAGTGCCCAAGGAGTGGGAAAGGCATGGCACCCACTAGGGATCAATCCCTGATGGGTGCAATGGATCCCTGGTGGGTGCCTTGGGAATGGATTGCCTATTCACCAGGCAAACCCTAAAGTCCCCCCTGTTTTACTACTTGGCTAATGGGAACCATGAAGGGTCCTAGCCATGGGGAAATAAGGTCCACTCGTAGAGAGGTTGAACTTAAGTAGATAGCTTGCATCTGCCCACGTGGGGAGAAAAACCTACTCATACTTATGCAGGGAGAGACTCTAGCGATCAAATAACGGGCAATCGCATGAGAAGCGAATATCCAACCAAGTGGGCTCTAAACATATATTCTCAAATGTAATCTATCATATTAACAAAATTCCTCCTATCACAATCCATTTTAACCTAACACTGCAACACATTTTAACAACCTATGGAGGCCACCTATGCCATTAAGTTTGTTGCAGAATCCAAGTCCTCCCATTTGGTGCAGACTTCAGAGGACCCAATTAACGATGAATCTAATTTTTCACTCTTGAGTGCAGCCTATTGCTAGTTCACATTCACATTTTTACTGTTAAATTTGGAGGACGTTGATTAGACATTCAAGATTTTTAGAAATCCCTCACCCAACAATGGTTTGAATGGTCTCAATCACCAAAAAATGCGCTCCCATGTATAAGACTGAAGGCACAGGTTCTACATTGCAAAATCTTACCGAGTTGAGGATCATGTGATCCCCCTTTAATTGACTGATTTAAGTTTCTGTGGCCGTGTGGTGTTTGCACAACATATTTTCCCTCCACAAGGCTGCAAGACTAGAAGGCCTCTACCTATGTCAGTAAACTGACCGTCCTCTGTTCTCTTAGCCCAAATCATACATACTATTTACAGGAGCAGATCAACTGATAATACATAGGTTCTGAAATATTATGGTAATAAGAACAATGCAGCCACTAAACTGCTACTCGTAAGCTGCAATTGAATTTTATGTGTAGGCAGATTGAGGTGGTAACCTGGAGTGATTATGCTCTCCTTCATAGGTGATGATGAGCATTGAGGAGTCTTCTAAGCACCTCTCAACATGCTTCCTTGCCGGGCAGCCACGCAAACTGCTGCATTTATAGTATCCCCTACATAAAATAAACCAAGTCAAAATATGGACAAACAAGTATGCCTTTGTGTGCGTGTGCAAGTAGGTGAATCAAAATCTCCTAGGACTAGAGATAAACTTCGATCTTCAAAGTAGGAAATCATTGCAGTAACAACAATGAGGTATTATAATCATAATTGGAAAGGGGCCCCTGCCTTCATAAGCATGACAACTCCAGCATACTATCCAGATGATATTGTACACTTTGACCAAAGTTCCTAGGGCATTAAAACATGTCACGTGTGGTTAAGGTCAGGCTGCACATAAATGCCCAGGGTAAAGACTAGGAAGTTTCTGAGGTGGGACTTAGTGTAGTCCAAAGCCCACTGGGAGACGAGCAAGCAAACAATAGAAGCAAGCCTACGCTGTAGGGTCTCACAATGAGTGCCTACCTAGTCTGTGGATGCATTATGATTCACAATGTAAACGATAAAGCATACCATTGAAAATTTTAAGTTTCGTATTGCTCTCTCACCTATTCCTTGTAGTCTCCTAGATTCCGTATGTAGTAAAAGTTCTCTCTAGTTTCACAGAGGCTCTTTCTCCTATACTTAGTGTGAAGCAATGTATAAAAAACATTTGGGAGTTAACCAAGCTACAAGAGGGAAAGAAGATGGTTGGTTGCAGATGGGATGTCACTGTTAAGCATAGGCTTGATGGATCTATAGTGAGATACAGGTCTTGGCTTGTAGCTAATGATTACACCCAGACTTATGGATTAAATTTTCAAGAGACATTTGTACTTACGGCTAAGTTGAACTCCATTAGGATTGTATCATCCTTAGTTGCAGGCAAAGGTTGGCAGGGCACAAAGATAAAATGAATGCCTTCCTTTGTGATGACCTTGAGGAGCAAGTGTACATGGCTACAGCTATTGATTTCTCAATTCAAGGAGAGTCAAATAAAGTTCACAGATTGAAAAAGGCTTCATATGGGTTGAAGCAATCTCTATCTGCTTGATTTCAGAAGTTTAGTAAAGCCCTTTTGCTAGAGAAATGATTCAGAGGAAGCTGTGTTGATCACACTCTGTGGAGTATGGAAAGGGAATTACTGCTTTCTTGATTTTGTGGTTGAAATTATTGTAATTGGAAGTTGTCCACAGGAAATCAAGAACTTAATAAGTTATTTGTTTGCTGAAGTACTTTCATTGGCATTGAGGTAGCTGGGTAAATATAAGGCGTAGTGATTTCTCAGAGAAAAAATACATCGGACCTTCTTAAAGAACTGTGTACGATTGGACCAAAGCCAAAAGACACATCAATGGATGTTAATAATAGGGTTCATATCCCAGAAGAGGAGCCAATAAGGATATTGGTTGGGTCCAATTTCCAAACATTTGATGGAAACTAAATATGGTTAACAATTAACCAACCAAATATTGCTTATGCAATGGAGATGGTAAGTTCGTTCATGCACTTGCAAAAGTTCCACACACAGAAGGAAGCAATCTGTTCTATTCTCAAATATTTGAATTCCAAACCAAGGAAAGGCCAGCTTCACAGGGACCCTGGTTTTAAGGTATTTATTGATGCTAATTCAGTGAGGTGCCAATATAATCATAGAATGTCCACTTCAGGTTACACTGTTCAATTTTAGAGGAAATCTTGTCATCTAGAGAAGAAGAAATACGTCCTAGCAAGGTCTAGTGTGGAAGTTAAGCACCATGAACCTTAAAAGCTATTAGGATCTAGGAGTCAAGATGTTACTATCCGACCTGACCTGAGACACACTAATCAACTTCAAATGAAGTTATATGGGATAACCATGCATCTCTATATTATTTTTTTTTATGCCCTAGGGTATCCCTCACCAAGACAATCATAGAGCCTTTGGCCTCCGGCCCGGGAGTTACCCGAGTCTGACGAGCAAGTAAAGAGTCACATCTTACAATAGAGGACTGAGCATATTGAATCTGACTGTCATTTCCTCCAAAAGGAGGCAAAAGACATCATTAATCTAGTTCTTGTTCAATCAGATTCTCAGCTCCTTGTTTGTTTACTAAGGCAGATGGCAGGGGCAAATTATAAGAGTTACTTCACGAGCCTGCTTCAAGGGGAGTATAATGCTAGGGCCTTTAAGGATGAATTCTAACTAAATAAGGAACAATCTTAGGGGTTCAACTTGTATTCTCTCTGTCTCTCTCAAGTGCTTGGCTTTTTGCACTACTTCAGATGACCACAACACCCAAAAAATAAATAAATAAAATCAAGCTAATACATTACCAGGATTGTTCTTTATACCAAACAATAAAAAGTGACAACTAGAGATGGGTAAGTGCGCACACCTGGGGTGTGGAGAGCCCTTGATAGGCTTCTGCCCGTACTTCCTCCATGAATACTCATCTGGAGGAATATCTGCAAGCTTGTTGCTAATAGCAGGCACCTTGATGGATCTCTTCACCCTCAGCTTCCTATGAGCACAGAGAAAAAAAAAATCAAAATTTAGCTTAATTAAATTCAAGACCCAACAAAAGTGAAACAGATAAAATGCCAAGCAAGTGAAACCCGACCTCCGTTTTGAGCAGTGGCATCTCCCACTGGTTCCACACTTTCCACTCCCATCTTCTCTACCAGAGCACCTCCTCTTGGTAGGCTGGTGCAGACTCACATTAGATAATTGCGACCCGCTGATTAGATGGAGGGGCTTACCATCCAAGCTAGCCACACTTGCATCCATACTAAGAGATGATATGAAAGATCGATTTGATGATACGGTTGGCGTGCAGCTAGAGTTATCAAATTTGAGGTTCAAGCCACTGTTACTGCTCCTATATAACATATCAGCTTGCAATTTCATCTGCTGCTGCTGTTTCAGGAACTGCATATGCATAGTTTGCATTGGTGAGGCAAGTTGGAAATGATTTTTAGCAGCAGACGAAGAAGGGTCTATGTCCAATGTTGGGTTTTCTCTCAAGGGAAGTTGGATAGCATTTTTAGCAGTTGTATCCATTTCTTTTATTGGGTTCACCTTGGAATTTCTTTGTAGAAGCTGGAGAGACTTGGTACTGGAATCTGTTCTAGATATTGTGTTATCTAGGAAACTGTTTTGAGAGAAAGGAGATTGGATATTCTTCACTATCCTTGCTCTCCCATGACCCAAACTAGTGCTGAGAAGTGAAACCACCTTCTGGAATTTCAAGACAGCTTGCCCTGTTTCAACCATCAGGTTCCTATACTGCATCTGATGTTGGGGCTGAGCCAGCAGGTTCAGGACCCTGTGGCCGCACTCCACAGCTGCTTTGTTGGCCTCTTCGACTTCCTCCATACCTATACAACTGCCCAAAACAGATATAAAAACAACCAAAACCACTATAACCCCAGATGCCAGAACATCACAAAAGCCACAAAATCTACTCCTCTGAAGCAGATCTCTATAAATTCAGGGAAGAAGAAATGAAGTACAGAAAAAACCCAGTAAAACCCAGAAGTGATTTGTGACGGTTGGGTTCAAGCGCTGGTTTGAGAAGGGAAAAGAAAGCAGCCGGCTTTGATTGGATTGATGGAAACGGGGGGAATCAGATGAAAGCTACTGCAGCTACCGTAGAATAGATTGCAAAATGGGAGTTGGATTTGAGGTGAGTATTTCAAGGGGTGAGAGATAGGAAAGTGTGAAACAGAAAAAAAGAAAACCAGCTACGGGGAAATTTTTAAAGAATCCCTAAGTTTTTGCCTTATTTTAAAAAAGTATATAAGTTTTAAAATTTTTAAAATTAATTCCTAAGTTTTTCAAAAAGTTTTCAATTAAGAACATCTATCCATTTAATGTTATTTTTCTATGACTATTTTCCTCTATTGTTTAAAATGCCCAAATTATCCTTTTATTAAAATAAATTCTTCATTCAATTCCTTTAAATTTGCCTTAGTTTCTTCTCTGGTATCTCTATGATGATTAAGGATTACTAGTATCCTTATGATGATTAGTTGCATGTAATGACTGTTGAAACTATGTCATTGTTTTAAATGATTGGTACTTTGGTAATTTAAAAAAATTGAAAGAAAAAGTTGCAAGGAAGTACCTTAAAATTGATGGATGTCCTTAATTAAGAACTTCTTAAAACCTTAGGAAATAATTTGAAAAGTTTTAAGATTTGTATTCTTTTTTGAAATAAGATAAAATTTTATGATCTTATTTGAAAATTTTCCTTAGATTTAGTAGGCCAAGACCCTAGAACCAAGAAAATTCTCTCAACATTTTCAAGGCAAAATATAGTGGAAATTTTATAATGTGGCTAGAGTGAGCATTTTGAAAGCCAAGTTAGCTTGTGACTTGTGAGCCAACTCGGCTGAGTTGTTGACTAACCCAACTTAGCCTATGGGCTAAATCTTGCTTGCTGAACTTGTTAATAGGCTCAATTCACATCATTTGGGGCCATTTGTTTTGCATGAATTCTAAGAATTCTTGTTCCGGGTTTTATGAGCTCCCCAAATGCCAACTGCCTCCTTACTTTCACAAACTCTCGGGTGGAATATAGTGTTTTTGAAATCAAAATTGTGTGAATTCTTTCTTGGTGCCATATCAAAATTATGAGTGTTGTATCTGCAAAATTCATATTTCATAAGACCAATGGCGGACCCAGAGTATTCATTTTATAGGTGCAAACCCAAATAAGCAATTGTGTTTTGAAAGCATATACAGAATTTTCATATGGATTTTGCGGATGGATGTAAAATTTTTAAAAAGAAAATTGAATTTTTTACTATAATTTTAGAAATGGATCAAAGTCCAACGGGTGCATCCGCCCCAACCTAAAGGCATGTCTGTTTGTGAGGTAGAATAGCGTGGACTAAGATAAGATTTTTGAAATTCAAGTTTCTCATCCTCAGTTTTAAAAAGAAATTAAAAAATTTTCATTATTATTCAAAGAAAGTCAAAAAGTTATCACTAAATTACAAAAAAACATATCTTTACTTTTTATACAAAAAGTCAAAAAAAAATTTATCTTAAATAACTAAAAATAAAAAATCATCATAACCTTATCAGATATTATTTGATTGTAAATTTACTCTACTCTGCAAATAAATATACCCTAAATATATATAGATATATCCAAGTATAAAGCTTATGTATGAACTTTTACCATTTATATAGAAATTTCAAAATTCTTAAATGACTTTAGTGAAATTCAAACAGAGAATCACGTACCTTTTTGGCCCTTGATTTTAAAAGAGGATAACATGCCTTGAAAGAAGGAAAGCACTCCTCGAACTCCGGTGCGCCGGAAGTGTACGAAAAGCCAAACTTACATCACTGTCACAGATCCCAACGTGGTCACACAGACAGACCTCGTTGTTCCACTTTTTTCTACTTTCAGATGCTCGGCTCGTCAAGGAGTGGGCCCACCAGCTAGCCTCTGCTAAGTAAAGAACCCCTATGATGACATTTATGTCAAATTTTATTTTAATTGCACTTGGGCCCATCATCCACTGGTTGATCATACAAAAAGACACATTGTTAATCTTGATAATGATATAAATTGAATGACATTTTGGAACGAAAATAAGAATAGTAGAGATATTGATAGTAATTTCAAACTGTATTAATTTCACATGGGACCCACTTATACATTTTAAAAAAATAGGACCGTTTTTCTGTGATGGTTGGTGGACCTATCAAATTTCATCACAATATTTTAGGATGGCTCTTATCGGTTGCGGTCTCATATGCAGGTTAAGCTATCTATGGTATCATGATGTACTATGAAAAATTCACTCATCGATGAAAAGATAAAGATCATGGTTGTTAATATTATTTCGGATCCATTTCGATTTGACTCCAAAATGAGAAATTTTGATTAATTAGAAATTTAGGCAAAATTCTTTGGAATTATATTTTGAGAGAAAATAAAAAATAATATATATTAAAAAATAAAAAAATAATATGTATTTAGCCCATTCTAGCAAAAATTGTTAAATTACATTTTGAGAAAATATAAACAATAAAAATTATATAAATGTAAAAAAAGAAAAAAAATAAAAATATATTTAATTACAAAAAAAATAATTTTGACCAAAATCCAAGATTTCGGCAAAATGGCCTACCTGAAATTCTAAACTTTGGCCAAAATGGATCGAAGTGGCCTATATCGTCGGAAAGTCAAAAGGAAATGTTTAAAATGGCATTTCGTTTCAATCACTTGACAAAAGCGAAATTTATCGAAAATTTCAACCGGATTAATAACGGAGACTCATTTAAAAACGATAGGAGAATTCTTTGTGTCCACCGTGACAAAGATCCGGACTCAAATTGCGACTTTTAAGGCAACAGACGCTTTAAAGTGAAACGTTTCAGTCACTGATTGGGTTGCTTTAGTTGGTAATTGTGGGCCAATTTGGCCAGAACGCCGTTGACCTGAACTGGATTCGTCGGTTTCAGGTGTGAACGAACGTGTTCATAAGTCCGTGACTGGAGAATCGTGTGTCTGCTTTTTTGGCTTTTGGCCTTAATCCTTTCTTTTGAGGCTTTTGAGAGAGAGAGAGAGAGAGAGAGAGAGAGAGTGTGTGATTGAGTAGGTGGGACAATTTGGGACTTTGATTCGGATGCTCACAGCTGATTTGGAGTTGGAATGATCATGTAATTTATTGAAATGATTATTAGTCTCCTTGTATGGGACAACAACAATCGTAATTATTGGATTATTAATAGACTATTGTTAGGTTTATTGTATCATTTTTCACACATGGGAGCCTCTGTGGCCTACATGAAAGCATGGGATTAACGGGAAAAAGTAGATGTTTATGTTCCTGTAATAAGAGGATTTTGTGGTCTTAAATTTTTTTGTCACTAGAGAATGAGAGAGGGAGAAGGAAAAGAAGAGATTGAAGTCCATATATTTCTTCCTTGAAATTACATAATTAATAATGAGAGAACTTAATTTTTATTTTTTACCAAAAAAAATATATCACCCTAGACGATGGAAGAGTGAATTGGACAAAATTGATACCTTGGTCATTCCTCATTTATAATAACTTGGCTTAGAAAAAAAAAACAGTTTAACCCCTTTTTTTTTGGTAACCCAACTATGGGGTTAGAAAAAAAAATAAAAAGCTAGTACATATGATAAAAAGAGCCCACAAAAGTAAACAGGGATCACACACAAAAAAAAATTGGAATACCTAAAATTTAGATGCTAACAACTTGGACTTGTGGATCACTCATTTCCAGGAATTTGGGTGCTAAACACAACATTTACATGCAAGAGTCAATGTCGTGTCGTGTGAGCTTACGCCCGACATCAAGCACTTTATGGGCCTCTTTCAATGTTTTATTTCAGTTTCCTTTTTAAGAAGTGACAACAGCAGCCGTGTACTACACGGGGTTACGGGCTGTTGTGTTCTTGATTGGGTATTGGGCATTCAAGGAAATCTAAGTAAACAAATCTGGGTTTTAGAATTATACAAACAGAAGATTTAAGGTCATTCAATTTGTTACCAACATATAAAATGTGGCCGATGATCCATGATCCAGGCCTTCATCTGATGGGTCTCTCCAATACTGTTGCAAGATTAGAAGGATGGGAATGTCCTCTGTATTTTAAGTAGGCCTCTTCCCATGTTACACGGCTTGCTACAGTATCTTTTTCTTTGTTGTAATAGATGTCAACGTACGAACGGAATACGACTTGGAGAATTCATGGGCAGGTAAGCTCTTTTGAACTCCGCAGGATCTTGTTCTAGATAACCAAATCATGGGTCCCCCAATTTGTTGAATGTCTAGGCTCGAAATCAATATTACTTATCCATTAAATTAATGACCATTATGATAAATTGTTAGTTTCTCAATAATCACTGCTCATAGCATGCCTTAAAGACAGTATCAGTAGCCCTTATGTATCTTCTGATATTTTGGCTCTTCATTGATATAAGAGTTTGTTCCGGCCTTTTTTTTTATATATAAAATATTAATTTAAAAAATCCATAAAAATGAAAAATTAAAAATCTTTACTTCTAATTTCTTAGAATAAACAAAATAAGAATATAAAAACAATGAGAACAAAGTTTCTATTCATTTTTAAGTTTCAGATTTCATACATGAAAATTCAGTATGGAAAATAGTAGAACTCACACATCATGAAATATGACCCCGATTTGGCCGGGTTCTAAAACCCAGACTTATAAGCAATACTTACAAATTGATTAAAAGATAAAAGTCATTTATATCATCCTGAGTACTTGCTGTGGCCATTAGCATGCTATGATTTTTTTCATTTCCTTTACCAAAAGTGCTTCAAAATTTAAATATATAAATATTTTTATAACCTAAGATATCCCTCGGCAGCCCAGCTTCAGACCTTTGACCTTTTGCCTGAAGGTTACCATGTTCTGACACGTAAAGACTATTCATTGGGGGACACATACCCTTTTTTTTTTCGGATCGATAACACTAACTTCTATTAAAAATTTAAAAAAAGTACAACCAAAGAAAAAAAAAAGCAAGCTAAGGTATTAGAGCTAAATACCCACACAAAAATAACAAATTACAAATTACGAATGAATAAACAAAGCTACGTCTCTTCCTTCCCCCAACTTAGCCAAAGCATCCGCCATGCCATTCACCGATCAATACACATGATGAAATCGAACATTCAGAGTTACGGACAAAGTTTTGATTTCATTGAAAAGAAATTAAATTTTCATGAACCCTTCTCCAAATAAGATATCCAAGAAATTGTATTTAAAGAATCACTTTCCACAATTATGTTATGAGTATTATTTGAAGCACAAATCCTTAGAGCTTCCAATGTAGCTAATACTTCCACTTCATTAGAATTTTTTATGCATATATACTTTGAAAACATATTCAATATCTCTCCCTTGAAATTCTTTAAGATGCCACCTATACTTGCATGTCCTGGTTTTTCTCTTGCTGCACTATCCATAGTAAATTTAAGAACATTAGAAAAAGGGGGACCTAGCGACTAAATGTCTATTCTTAAAACATCTACTTCCCAAACGAGCTTTCCAATTATTTAAAATATTATTTATGCTAAAGTGCTCCAACTCTTTTTTAATACTTGTCCATTTATCTATTTGAAGCATACTTATGAAAACAATATCGCCTATATCCTTTGATCTGCCATGAATTCTATTATTCCTTTCCACTCAAATTGATTAAAGAATAGAGAAAGGAGTCACCCTTCATAGAATTAAGCTAACCCTTTTTATAAGACCCAACCTCTAAGCCTCCACTAATTCACTCAAAGCCCTTAGCATATACTATAAAATCCCACATTTTTTTAAAAAGATTGCCAAATGCAGGAGGCAAATTTGCAGTGTATAAACAAGTGAATGATAGACTATTCTTCTTTTCCGCGTAAGACACAAGGCTTGAGGAGCTGAAGGATACATAAATGGCTATACATATAATATACAAATAACGCAAGGGATGAGAGTTAAACTTAAAACCTTGAAGAACAAACTCAAGATTCAAACCAACTAAGCTACCTCGTTAACAGCAAAAATTTAACTATTATAAGAACAACTTCCTATCTCAATAATAAGAGATGTCAATTTTTACCTCATTGAATCATTTGTCCAGTTAAAACTCTAGTCAAACCACCTTTCGTCACCCAAATGCTATATTACGTCACTCAATTCCTGCCCAATATCTCCCTCACCCCCCTAAGGGTTTGAGTCCCACATCCCTAAGCTAGATACCCAAAAAACAATTCTAGTATCGTAATTGAATCCTATGAGATAGGTATTTTTAGTTGTTAAAAGATCCTAACATAAAAAAAAACAATTACGACGTATTCAAACTTTTGATGATATGTAACAATCGCTGACAGATCCCAGATGAATTGAATCCTATGAGATAGGTATTTTTAGTTGTTAAAAGATCCTAACATAAAAAAGAACAATTACGACGTATTCAAACTTTTGATGATATGTAACAATCGTTCAAACTTTTGATGATATGTAACAATCGCTGACAGATCCCAGATGAAATTGATTCTCTCTCTCAGTCTCTCTCCAAGAATGCGTAATCTACAATATTAATGTGACCATCTAAATTCAATATTAAAATAGATCTGATATTTTCATTTCATTCCTTTGTTGAACCATTAGATCATGTCATTGACATTATTTAATTCGCTAGTGGGTACACGATCAATGTCTCACATAATCTTATTTTTATTCTATTCTAGGAAGAGCAGCGGGCACACGACATGACAGACACATCGCCTTTTGAAAAAGCTTACCTACTCCCATGGCCTGCAAGTTGTCTTGGTAGGAAACAGGGACCTCTTTAATGAATGAAGATTTAATTTATAACGTAAGGATACATCCTAGATCAGCATAAGAAGGCCATTTGCCTACCACTACTTTTCTTTTGTTATTCAAAATAAAAAAAGTTATGGTAAAAATTACCTTAATGGGCCACTAAACAAAAAAACACCACTAACATTTCGTATATAAGAATGATCTCACGGGGCTATTTTTATATTTTTTTTCTTTTTTTTTTTTATATTTTCATGGAGCGATGACGTCTTCACTTCACAGAATATATTTTTTTCTTTTTTTCTTTTTTCTTTTTCTTTTTTCTTTCACTTTTCTCCTTCCATTTTTCTTCTTTGCCTACAACCAACAACTCACGTATAATGAAAACACTAACTAATCTTCATCTTCTTCCCCTTCTGCCTCTTCTTCTTTTAATTCCCATCTTCTTCTTCTGATTCCCATTTTCTTCTTTTTTTCTTTCGTTTTTGTGTTTTCTTCTTAGCAGTGGCGAATGGAAGGCCGACGTCGATTATAGATGCCAAGGATGATGCTCTGACAATGTTCGGCAAAGGGCGGTGCAGATAAGGGCAACGGTGCAATGACAATGGAGGCATATTCTAACGATTTTTTTCCTTCTTTTGATTCTATAACCAGAAACAAAGATAGAAAGATCAGCGTTGGAGGGCGATGATCATAGCAAAGGCAAAGCCTGTGTTTGGGTAGTTGTCATCTCCAGATCGTGGAAGAAGGCGCGGGTGACGAAGTGGCGAACAAGGGTAGTGCTACATGGGGTTCAATGCTGTCAAGTGACATCACTGAAATTTGAAAAAAAAAATTCTTAAAAAAAATTCTAAGTATAATTTTTGTATAATTTTATTAATTTTGGGGGATTTTATGGAATTGACCCTAGTGAAAATTTTAAAAAATACTAAAAATAGGGGTCATTTTGAAAATGTTTTTACACGTCTTATACCAATCATTTTGAAAATGTTTTTACATGTCATTTACCAATGGTATTAAATGACCCCACTGACCTAAATTTAAAGCTACGCCACTGGCGGCAGAGATGAGGGAGGGGTGGGCGCGGTAGGTGGGTTTGGAGTGGATGACGTGGCCGCAGAAAGGAGGGTTATCCCCTCCAAGCCCACCTGCCACACAGATCTCTCCTTCATCTCCGCTACCTGCTGCCTCTATTCTTTCCCTTTCATCTACAAAACATTCGCCAACTGCTCGATAAAAAGCTTTATAGAGATCTTGAGTAAGGAACCCACTCTTTCAAACCATTACCTCATTTTTCACCATTCAAAGGTCTTCCCTTTTGTTGAATCATCTCATGGTGGTTCCTTTGCAATGCGTTGGTGCATCATCTATTAAAGACTTCATAGTTTATTCCTTTAAAAACTTTATGTTTTGTTTATTCATCTATTTTCACTTATATGAAAATGATACATAATTTCTAGGACATGCATAATAACTATTTAAAGGAGAGGTTAGCGATGTTTTGGTGAGTAGTTTTTGTGCTTGTGCTTAGTTGGAAGCTTTGGATGTTCGGTTGGAAATTCATTGGTATATTGAGAGAGTTGAGTTGAGGTTGGGTGTGAGGTTGGAAAGAGTTTAATATTCAGTTTGGATCAACTGAGGTGCTCCAATCCTCCTGTTCAACCGTGAATGTGTTTTGTTGTCAAAGGCATTGTATTAGAAAATGACGTCTATTCATTTTATTTGATGTGAAATTGCGTTAAAAGAAGGCAATATAATTTGTATTGGACATATATATAATTTATGGTAATATGGATTTATGGATTTTGCAACATCTTTTGTTGATTTATGTAATAAGATAAAATCTCAAAAGATTGTCATTTAGATATGCAAGAAGAGGTGGCAGCTGAACGCATATCGTTTGAATTTTAAAAAAATAGATTTAAAAGATGAAAATTTGGAAGTTTGATTGTGGATTCAATGATAGCAAGTAATTTAAGTGTAGTAATATGGATTATATGAATAATGTTTGGAATGCTATATTTTTGTTGGTAAATTGTATGAATATTATAATATATGGATTATATGTACAATGTATGGAATATGAATAGATGTGAAGATTTATATGAATGATATCGTATGAAAGTTTGAAGATTTTATGGATGTTTGAAGTTGATATTGTATAAATGTTTGGAGTTGATTTATTGATGCAGGGAGTTGAAAAATATTAGCATTTAGAGTATACCAATGTGAATAATTGTAGGTTTATAATGTGAACACTGTCAATGTTTTAAATGTGAAAGTTTGAAATTGATATGATATAATAAATGAAATTATGTTGAGGGAAAAGCTCCATCAATATTTACAGAACCTTAAAAAAAATTGTAATAACAAGTGACAACGTCGTCACTTCACAAAACTTAAAAAGAAACTTTTTTTTATTAACAAGTAATGACGTCGTCACCTCACAGAACCTAAAAAAAATCCGTATTAATGAGTGAGGACGTCGTCGCTTTACAAAACCTATAAAAAAAACTGTGTTAATAAGTGACGACGTCGTCACTTCACAGAACCTTTAATAAAAACCTGTGTTACATAGTAACGACGTTGTCACTTCGTAAAACCTAAAAAAAAATTGAAATGATCCTCCATATACTTCATTGAAACATAGTATCTGCAATTTTATTTAAACATATCAAGGAAACACAAATTGCAAAAAAGTTCACACCCATCATCTATTATAGAGCTCAAAAGAGTATTAAAAACTCAAACTCACAAGCATATCAAAGTTCACAAATTGTAAAATTTCAGTTACATTCATCCTTGTATTAACATCTCCAACTCTTGTACCATTTAAATTTCCACTGTCCTCTTTTAAATTCACAAACCTCAATTCCTCTTGCATCAAATCATTACAACTTTTGCCTTCCGCCATTATACACGGGATGTATAATATAAAAAACAAAGTCTCCATCAAACACTTCATTGAAACATATATCTACAATTTAATTCAAATATATCAAAGGAACACAAATTGCAAAAAAGTTCACACCCATCATAATTAATGAGCAACGCCGAGCTCCATTATTAACAACTTAGAAGAAAGAAACTTTGATAGAATAAAACATAAGATGAATCCAAAAAAGATTAAAGGATGAACCAATACATTGTAAAGTGACCACCCTAATATGATTCAACGAAGGAGAAGAGCTTTGAATAAAAGTAGTTTTCAACCTCCAATTCAACCTATATACATACCAACAAGAGCAGTCACCAACCTCACACCCACTTCAACTCAACTTTCTCCACATACCCATGAATCCCCAACCCAACATCAAAAGCTCCCAACTCTCTCCACATACCCATGATCCAAAACCATGTATCATTTTTATACATGTGAAAATAAAAAAAGAAACAATGCATGAAGCCTTCAAAATAATAAACTAACACTCTACAAAAATTCATAAACATAAAAATGGATGAAAAGACAAGGCAAACACTTCATCTGTACTTCCAAACAATCGTTGCACTACTTACTCAAGTTCTACACTCAATAATTGAACACACTGAACAAAGGGAGGAAAACCTTTTCTCAACAATACGTACCACTGCATCCAACACTAAACATTGCATCAAAATGCATGAATATCAACTAGATTTTGATTCGATAACAGTTAATGGTTGGTAGATTGAAAAGAAGATAAAAAAAATAGAAAACAAATGTAGGATGGCGGCACAAAATATACATTTTGTCGATGGAAAAGACAATGCACTAATATGTTGCAAAGGAACCATCTTCAGATGATTCAACAAAGGAGAAGAGATTTGAACTCTAGAAGATGAGGTAATGGCTCAAAAAAGTAGGTTCCTAGCTAAAGATCTCTATGAAGTTTTTCGTCGAGCAGTTGGCGGACATTTCATAGATGAAGTTAAAGGAGTGGAGGCAGTGAGCAGCAAAGATAAGGGCTGGGACAACGTGGTGGGTGGGACTAGAAGGGTGACCCTCCCTTCTCCAGCATCTTTTCCAGCCGCTTCATCCCCTCCAAGCCCAAACACCCGCATCGACCCCTCCCTCATATCCACTGCCTCCTCACACGCTCCCTCCTCAACGACCTTCCTCGGAGAAGACGATCACTAGACAACGGCGCCGCCCTCCACCAAACGTCGTCGGAGCATCGTCCCCCATGTCTGCTGTCGATGACAGTCTTTAGTTCGTCATTGGCAAGGAGAAAACAAGGAATATAAGAGAAAAGAAAAAGAAGATGAGAGCAACAAGAAGAAGAACAGAAGAGGCAGAAAGGGAAGAAGATGAGTTGCTGGTTGTAGGCAGAGAAGAAGAAAAAAAGGAAAAATGTGAAAAAAGAAGGCAAAACAAAATGAAAAGAAGAAGGAAAACATTGTTCTGTGCAGTGAAGTGACAACGTCGTCACTCCACACAAATTCTAAAAAATAAACAAAAATGACCCCTTGGGCCCCTTTTGTTTGCCAAATGCTAGCGGGGATGTTTTTGTTTAATGGCATGCTAAGGTGATTTTTTTCATAATTTCCAAAAAAAAAAGGTATGGATATATCTTGCCGAGCATGAGTTACCGTACTAGTCTCTTATTAGATGAAAACTTTCTATTTGACCATCACTGCAGTGAGAAAATTAAAATCACATCTATACTTCCACTACTTATTCTTCACACCTCACCTTTTTAAAATTCCCTAGTTCGAACTTGGAACTCATTTTACTGCAACTGAAATTAATTCTCTCGAAACAATGGGACCCTAATTGTTTCCACGAAATTCAAGGTGCATTTGCTTGAATGGGATATTTGTTAGGACATTGCTCTTATTTCTAGTAATTTAGACATCAACAAAGCGTTCCGGATCATCCGAAACTCTGCGGGGCATGTTTGCTTCGTTCCAGATATCGAACGAGTGACGACGTGTTTGATCTAGGGCCTCACTGTTTGTCTCCTAACCATTAAAAAAAAAAACATAATACGTGTCATCTGATTGTACCACTATCGGTGTTTCAGAAAGAAGCCAAAGAAAAGTGGGAATATAGAGATGTGCTTCGCTCATCTTTCCTTCTTCATCCAGAAGGAAGGAATATGACAAAGGGGGCTGTCGCATTGTCATCTCTCCATGTCGACATGCAAGTTCTCTGCCACGTGTATAAATATTTGTAACGTGGGACTGTTCGACTGATTAATGCTTAGACGCAAAGCATTTCAGAGAATCCATTCATGAGAAAAGACAGTAGTCCCGGTGCACAGGAAAGTTCTACTTTGGCGATGTGGGAAATACAATCAGTCAAATGTATCCATGTGATCTATAGTTAAAATCAAAGGAATGCCCATCAACGCAGGTCATAAAGAGTGGATAACGTGGGAATGAGAGAAACAAATGTCCAGAGGGGAATCTTGTCAACCCACATTACTGCATTGTTAGCGCCTGTTTTGGGGCTTGTTTGGTAGAGTGAAGTGAGGTGAATGTTAATTTTAAAAAATAAAAAAATGAGATGGGTTAAATTAATTCAATGATTAGATTTTATTTTTTTATGAAAAGAGAATAAAACTTTTTGACTTTTTGTATTAAAAGTAAATATTTTTTGTTTGTTAATAGGATAAAAAAGTAATTTTATGAATCTTTGTGTAAAAAGGTAAAAGAATTTTTTTGAAATGTGGTATTTTGATTTGATTTTTTTGGGTTGTTGCGTGATGAAATGAAAGATGACTTTAACTTTACAATGAGGGAAAATTAACAAACGGGCCCTTAAGGGTGAATTGTCAAGGCATCTTCTTATCTTGCAAAAACAAAAACCTCATAACAAGACTTCTTCACCTTGTGTAAGCATAATGCACTACCCTACTTTTCTTTCAAAATATATCAACATATCTTCTATTAGCCATAGTTCATGTCGGAAGAGAGCCCTCGCTAAGGGCATGCTTTGTGTATCAAGTTTTTCCACAGGAAAAATTAAGGATTTTAAAAATTTGTATTCTAATCCATATTTCATGCGACTGTTTTACCTCACGGAAAAGTGAAGAAAAGGGGCAAAATTTTCCACACTACCTCAGAAGATCAATTTCTACGGATAGAAAGGGTGGGTTCAAAAAAAATATTCCAGAAAATTTTTGCAGAAACAATTTTCTACGTCACTTATTAGGCATGTTTGTCTATACAGTTTCCACGGAAAAAACTTAAATAGAGGAAAACATTTTCCACGCCGTAATAAATTTTAAGTTTGGCGTGCCTGCTTTTCAGCAGTCCAAGTTTTCCATGATTCCACGGGTGAAAACTTTTCCAACAAATTGTGTAATCCACTTTACACACAAATTGTGTAATCCAATTGCATCAACTCTCATTTGCATGACAACCCGCATCAACACGCCTGTGCTCACTGTGCTAGCCAAAAATATTGAAATGTTAATATAGACAACCGTTCGCCAATTATTCCAAAAATAGAAGTTCCTGCATTTAAATCTTATGATTAATATCTTAGTATTAGATTTGTATATATTTACTCCCCCGTGCAAGGACACCCACCAATAAAACATTGAAATATCTGACATGAGCTGGTACCTGTGTGATTACTCATGATAAGTGATCCATGTATGCAAATACAAAATTTACGGCCAATATTGTGCATATTTCAGGCGTCGAAGGTGTTAGGATGATAGTCTTCAGGTGATGATAAACAGTTCAATTGAAGGCTTTTACTCCCTCAAGAACCTCCCTCATCTCCTGAGAGGCAAAAGTGGTAGTTTCTTCCATCATTCAACACTAGCTTCTTTGTAACCTGTAGTAGTCGATCGCTTTAATATTCTCTTCGATAGCAAGAAGCCAACAATTTGAGAAATTCTCCTCTAAAGAATGCAAATGCACTCAAATTCTACTATTGAAATTCCCAAATGCCCAACTCCACAAAGCATTTGGAGTTCTTTTTTAACCCAGATAATGGGCTGTGACCCTGAGAGGCTCCCACATGCGAGCTGATAGAAACTCCCACATGAAAGGAGACAAAACTCACACATTGAAGTGATGGAAATTCACAACTGTGAGAAGACACAACTGACGTGTGCTAGGATAATAACAACTCACATATGCAAAGGGGTAGGGCACGAATCACCCAATGACAACTGCCACTTCTTACTGCTCAGGTAGGGAGCCATTCTCCTTTGGAGTTTTAGAAGAGCATCTTCCAAGGCTAATTAACTACTATCCTGTACCCGTTTTTTGAAATTTCCATTAACCGACCAAACCCCACTCCCATTCTCTTTATCAAACAGGTACTAAGACAAACCTTGGAGACATCCTAATCCGGTAATGTCTAAGGCACAGCAAGAAACAAAGTCCCAACACTAACAGATTCTAGGAACCCAGGCATCCCGTCTTATTAATGAAATGTTTTTCTTTGAACTAACCTGGAAGAAAGAAACCATTGAATGAAATGGTACTAACCACTGTAAATGGTGAAGGAAATTTTACAAGATTGGGGTAATGAGACCCCGTTGAAGCTCCATTCGAATTGATTGCCTACTGTCTATTTAATATGAATGATTTAGAAACGCGAACATTCATCTCAACTGGCAGTCTCCCAAGACAATATGAGAGGGGGAGAAAATTATGGATGATTGTGCAATTCCAAGCCTCAAACAATTCCAAGGCTTGAATGGACATGAATAGTCTATATGCGTTGTGGTAGTTTTTTCTTTTAAAGGACTTGTGAATTGGAAGGCCCTTCAACTTTGGCCAATAAGCTGATTTGGTTGTCCAAAAATTTCTTTGACTATATCAAACCATAATAGGATTCAACAAAGAGAGAGAGAGAAAACAAAAACAAAAGCCATTCCCACCAATCCATGGGCTACGAACCGGAAAATCATATTTTGAAGGTGTCACTGTCTCCTTCTACCCTTCTTGGAAGGTTGAGGTTCTGCCTGTTCCTTTCCTGATACTTCTGATATGTCCGCTGTGAAAACATTCCATATATGACAACTATGTTATGAAGCAAATCATGACACAAACATAAATTTCAAATAAATTAAGAAAGGCCAATACCTATGAAAAGAACAAACGCTAGTCCAGTTATCTACAAACACTACTCAGGTTCAGCGGCATTTGGATGCCCATACATTTTGTTCCAAGAGGTGCTCTATTTCAACCCAAATCTAAAGTGAGGCCAAAATGAGTTGGACCAAAATCAAAATCACTTGTGATTAGAATGAAAACCAGTCTCAGGATGCAAGTTTCTTGCACCCACCCACTTTCATTTGGATTTCAGAGCCACCTCAACAGTGTAAGAACAAAATAAAAGTTCCGCATGAATATCAGTGCCATCCACACTATAGCAGACATCCAAAGGCACTTTCTTACGTGTCTAAAATGGGGAAAAAGTTATACCATCAGGACCACGGGCCATCAAGGTGAAGAAGATGTTGTTGAGCTTCTCCATCTTCTTGGCATCTTGTGCCTGATCTGTTTTGAACTTAAGACACTGCAAGAACCATTGAACCCACAAATAAATGACATAAACATAATGTATGACATGCACAAATAATTCACATATTCATATCCCTGTGCTTTTACAACGCAATTTTTTGCAAAAATTCAGAACAGACAGGATAGGACAGAACCGATCAATAGAATAAAGTGGGGAAACATTGATGGAAACTTTTGATACAAAGAAGTGAAATTGAAATACAAAGCTCACCAACGAATATAGACGACATAGTATCTAAAACAAGTCTGAAGAGCTAGCTGATGATGGCAGCCGTTCAGGGACAAAGGAGTAAGAACTGATATGTAATTTATTTAAAATGCTGTCCATATCAGTAATTATAAGAAAAATAATTGGCTGGTAAGTAATTTCTGATTAGTATTGTTATTAATAAAATAAGTGAAGTAAGTTCATGCTCGTTCCCTCTCTTCCTCTTCCTTTTTTTTTATTTGAAACCCAACCCTAATCCTAATCATGGAATCATAACTCAGGGTTCAAGGTTCTTCATTCTTTCCTCCACCCTTTTCTTTCATTTTCCTTCCTTACTTTAGCTACCCTCCTATCTCAACATTCTCCCTTTTCTTGTTTCTTCTCATCTATGGCTGGTGTCAACACAGATCAGCCACTGCACAGCCATTGCATGTTTGAATGACGTATGTGGCAAAAGTTCAAGCTTTTGGAAATGATTATAAGCCTGGAGATTAGGAGCATGCTCAATGTTGAAGTTAGCGCCCTGAGGCCCATTGTTTTCTGGCTTCCCCTCAATGTTTGGAGACTAGTGAATGTGAGGTTTGGATCTATATTTCAAACTGTATTGATTAAGCGTTACATGTAAAAAGACTAGTTGAGATTATAACAGATCATAATTTTCAGATTCCCCAAGGACTGTTTTTAACTGTTTTCCCCATGTGTGGGTTAGATTTGGTTGTGGGTTGTGTATCCATAAGAATGGCAACCTGTTCTACATCTTGAATTACACCAGCTTATAACATAATTCGGATGGGATCTAGTTCCAGCAGTGCAAATCCCAATCCTCAAATTACTTCCTTTAAACTAAAAGGGAGTAATTTTCCTCATGGGTCGAAGGCCGATAATTTATTCATTAAACACAAACAATGTTTGGGTCATATAGATGACGCAATTGATATGCTCCAGTGAACGGTGCCAAATGTGCACATAAGAAATCAAATATCATGGTAGTGATGTCATGGTTGTAAGTAAATGCTATAATAGAACCTGAAATTGGTTTTGGACTCTGCCTCCATTCTGACTGACTGGGGAAATTTGCTAATGACGAAAGAAATATATTTCAAACAAAGCAATCTGGCCAGGATATATGAATGCATGAACAAAGTTAAGTTTAACATAAGGGGAGAAGTCTCTGATGGAATATTACACAAAACTGCAAGGATTATGGTAAGAATTTTCTTCTTGGGCATGTAGTTTTCCAGAACGATGCAGATGAACAAAAGAAATTTTTTGAGCAATACAGGCATTTGAGTTGTTAACTAACCTGAATTGAAATTTTGAACTGATCGACACTCAATATTCAATAACATGGAAGTAACCCATTACCCTCTTTGAAATGAAAGATATTGAGTAATGATGAATGCACCTCTTCTAGACTGCTCAGCCGTAGCCATTAAATCAAATACTAATCTTGGTTCAGCCGTAGCTCAAGCGGCTAGCCGTCACAAAGGGAGAAGGGACAAAGCTGGTGGCCACGGCAGAGACCTGGGTATTTTATGTCTATGCTAATTGTGCCAAAAGGAATCATAGCCACAATAATCTTGGATGCTTGTCAGAACCTTCACAACCAAACTCCTCGTAGTGTGAACACTGCTTTCACTAATCTGACATTTCAGAGCCAGCTTCTGTAACTACTGCTACCTTCACCAGGACACTAGTGCTCATCAGTGGTTACATTCAAATGTATAAGTGGTGTATGACGCATCACTCAGAAATTGTCTCAATTCAAGTCATCTGCTTCGAATGCACATGCCCAGAAATGTATCTGCATGCCCATAGCCTTGCTCCCTGGTTTATTGCCCATAGCCTTAATCCCTGGGTTGACTCTTGGGCGTATCTTCTTTACATTGTCTAGAATTCTAAATTGGGCAAGGTGAGACTTGCAACTGGTACCCTGAATCCCATTAAGGTGGAAAGTCATATTAAAATCTCACAATTGCTGTAGCTATCATCTATGCTATCCGTACCTAATCTATCCATTATCTAGTTTGTTAGTTGACTTACATAGAACCCCAATTCTTGTGTGGTGTTTTTCCTTTATCATAGTATGTTACAAAGCCTAAAGATGAAGAGCACAATTGGCAATGGTAGGGCAAACAATGGGATCTATAGTTTTTTTTTTAATCTCAAGCAATGGCAATGTCTACAGTTGCTTCAATAGCAATAGAACCTACAAAAGTTGGGTATTGTAGATCAGGTCACAATCCTCTTTTGGTTCTCAAGAGCAATTTACTTATTTATTCATTAATATTGATAATTTTCCAATAAATTGTGAGACTTGTCCATTGGCTAAACATCACAGTATTCATTCTCCTGTTTCACGGGACAATCCGCTTCCACTATTTTTGCATTAGTTCATAGTGGTATCTGGGGTTTTGTGCCAGGTATTTCTTAGAGCAAGTGATATAGTCAAGCACTCGCAAATCCAAGAGTCTGAATCCTGAAAAATAACCCTGTTATCCAAACAAGTGAAAAGTAGTAAATATCAAGAACAATAATGCAAGCAAAATACAATAGCATGTCTAGGCATCAAGTAAATTAAGGACAGAGGTGATTTGTGAACGGGTCTCACGGAAGAATCATGTGAACTGAAATTTTAGGCAAAACCTCGAGAAAATAATGAACCATTGGGGGAATGAGTCCCTCGGCATTCATTTAAGCAGTCCAATAGTCCCATTTTGGAAAAGGAGAAATTGGGTCTACTAGATCCTTAATAGCGCCAAGATCCCTCTTCTTCTTCTCTAACATCGATAATCATGACTTCCACCACTCAATCATCTTACACATATAGGCCACTACATTGCTATATGTAAGGTGAATGCTAATGTTGTTGGTGACC
The DNA here is from genome assembly GCA_037013555.1 of Sextonia rubra. Lineage (NCBI taxonomy): Eukaryota > Viridiplantae > Streptophyta > Magnoliopsida > Laurales > Lauraceae > Sextonia > Sextonia rubra. Next base: position 11,054,350 of record JASUAD010000009.1, read on the forward strand.
ATTGAATGGCAAAGACTTAGTAAGAATACAAGCTGTCACACTCAAACAAGCCCTAAATACAAATAATTCAAGGGGAAGCACTCATGATTGATGGCTCAGATAAATAAGCGGAGCCTCCCTGCCCTAATCGGTGTGGGGCATCCAGAAATGCAGGTGCCACTAACCATCCCAACATGCACAACAAACGATAATAGAAACAAGATCGAGATTCCAGATTGGACCATCCAAACAGTCCATGGCGCAACAATAAAAACCCTGAATCAATCAAAAGAAGAAAAAAGACCCCAAAGTACCTCTCGATTATCAGTGACCTTGAGAACCAACTTCCCATCGCAATGCCTGTATTTCATCACATATCGCGACTACAAGATTTCACAAGAAGAAGAAATTCAAGAGCTGGGGTTTTAAAGGAAGGAGAATTCATGAGACTGAGATTGTGAGAGGAGAAGATACCGTTTGGGGATTGGCACGAAACAGCTGCACGGATCGCTCCACGAATTCGTCCCAGGAAGCTATGTAAACCATTGAGCTCTACAGATTTCTATCGCGATTCAAGAAGAGCTGAGATTGAGAGAGCACAGTGCTCGTTCTCTCTCGCCCGCTGTAACAAACAGTTCCGATCTCGAGTAAAATGGGTTTTAGGGCTTCGATACGGAGGCTTCATGTGGGCGCCTCATGTGAAGGAATAGGGATGATTGAGTGGGCCTCGCCCGGTATGAACCGTTGGATCTCCTACGGCGAGATTGGTTCCATCCATTTTGGCCCCAACCCCATCGGATAGGACTAATATTTTCTTTTCTTTTCTTTTTTTTTTTTTTTGGCTCAGTGCAGCGGGCAAATATCTGTGCGAGCACAACCCGAACCCGCAGTCTACGAGAGTGAACCATGGATACCCCTAGGGTTGGCATTCTTGAAGTGGGATCTAATTTTATACAGTTGATGAGATAAGTTGAAGCCCTTATGACTGTCTTCGGTCTCGTCGTCCCATGATTTGGTGCCAGGGCAGTTTTCGACTCATTAGAATCTTCAAGAATCTAAGAATTTTTAATGATTAAATTGTCATTAAAGAGTAAACTGTTTGCATTAAGATAAATAGGATTTTATGGTGAAATGAACTCTATAAAGAATGTTAAAAGGATGAGCGATGAGAGATAAAAAAAAATATAAACGAAATAATTCTATAAAAACTAATTCTCATAACTTTTTTGTCAGAAGTCTATGTGGGGCCTATCTATCAATCAATCCAAATCTTGCAATATATAAAAACCCCTCGATAGTCACATGCCTCAAGTTTCGGTAAAATTTAAATTTATTGGACCATTGTATTAACTATGTACTAATCCAAATATACTAGATTTGTGGGCCATAGGTTAAAGGATTAGGGACATGTAATTAGGGCCAAAGTTTATATTTATAGTGATTCCACATAGATCTTTCTATTCCACTGGTCCCATTTCTAAATGAAACTGTGACACCCTATCACAACCTAATCATGTTTATAACTAATTAAACTTATCTTTATTTTAATTAATGTTATTTGAATGTCTAATTATATTAAATTAATTTAGTTTTTTCTTATTATTTATAATGGATCAAGTTCGGGTCATGGATAAGTAGTTTGGACCTTGTTTAACTAAACCTATGTAGGATTTATGGTCATTTTGGTATTTGCATGTTATGAACCATGCATTCACCGGACACACCATTTATACATAATATTGAACCATTGAATATAGAAAATTTACTTCGTACACTTTCATATTCACCTTGTAGCCACTCGATGCCCCGAAATCATATATTTTATGAATTTTGCACAAACGAGGCTAAAACAATCTTTTCACCTAAATTTCTAAAATTCCAAAAGGGTGCCAATATTATACCTATTAGAAACAAAATTTAATTTCAAGCATAGTTGTCTCTTGCACCAAAGTGATTTGAAGCCCAAAAGACCAAGTTTTAATCCCTCAAAGTTTCATATAAAGGTGGGCCCCACTTCCTCATATTGTTATATATATTATGACAATATCCTCTTTCGTGAGAGGGCGACATGTGGCGCAACTCTTTTCAAGAGAGGATGACACGTGGTGCAATATAAAGATTCCATCCATATTAGATAAACTCTATTATACCAAACCTCTAAAAGCTCTCAATTTTCCTAAAATCTCTCTTTGATTTTCTATAAAATCTCTCCCTTCTTAATTTCTCTTATTCTTAATAAGTTTTTGAGAAGTGGGTTCCATACAATTTTTTAATCAAAGTTGCAGCACAGGTGTGCCTCACAATATCCCTATCATTATCTCTCTTTTTCTAAAATCAATCTAAATCTTTCGTGTTTAAAGAATACTATACTTTAAAATTTTCAATACAATCCCTTATATGCAATCTCATTATAATTTTCCTAAAATCTCTCTTCGATTTTCTATAAAATCCCTCCCTTCCTAATTTCTCTCATTCTCAATCAGTTTTTGAGAAGTGGGTTCCACACAATTTTTTAATCAAAGTTGCAGCACAGGTGGGCCTCACAATATCCCTATCATTATCTCTTTTCTTCTAAAATCAATCTAAAACATTTGTGTTTAAAGAATACTATACCTTAAAATTTTCAATGCAATCCCTTATATTCAATCTCATTATAATCTACTATTGATATCCATATCATACTTAATCTTAAAGAATGCCATATAGTCAAAAGGAGGGGTTCTCATACATTTCAAACGAATTTTCATACCACTCATCATATTAATTAGGTAAATTACCTTTATCTCATTTCACATGCCATTAAATTCCACTATCCAAAGGGCAATTTGTGGGCCCACAGAGTTCCCTATTAAAATCTCAATAGAGTCTAAATTGGTCACAGGTATTCATAAGGCCGGGCCAAGATGGGTCGGGCCGGGCTAAGTAATATCCAGGCTTAGCCTAGATTTTGAACAATAGGCCCGAGCCTGGAGAAAGCCTAACTCAGGCCATAAGTATCTACCCTGAGCCCAACCCACCTATAATAGTTTAAACTTGAGCCAAACTATATGATATTTTAAAAATGAAAACATTTATTGGTTAGGATGTTTGTTTCTAGGTGAAAGATTTTTTAGTGTCTCTCACTTGGACCAAATCTGGCTTGGGCTAAATCTCAGCTCAATTCAAAGTTTATATCTTACTTGAACTACTCGAATAAATTAATGCTCAAGTCCTAAAATTACTAGATCTTTCCTAAATTAATCACTTAAAATGATACTACCAGGAGGCAAGATTTCTAAAATCTCTCTCATTCTAAATCATATCCCATAAAACCTAGAACAACCAATATTTTGGATTAGCCCTAGCATAATAATTTTAAATTTGGATTAATACTCTCACTCTATTTTAAATTTTACATAAACTAATGAATCTTTATCTCTTATCCTAAAATCTTTCAATTTTATACACAACATCTCTTGTGGCTAGATTGATAAAACCTTTGAAAGGTAGACAATCATATTCATTTTTATTTTGATTCCACTCATCATGAATGGGTGGGTGTTGAAATTCAACTTTTCCATGTAACAATGCAAGGAGAAAAAAAAATAGAGAAGGACCAGTTCATCGGCCTATAAGTTTTATATGAGAATATGAAGTATGGTATATGTATTAAGACACTATTAAATAACTCACCACTAAGAATAAGTGTAGTTCTGCTCTTTTTAAATACCAAAAGTTCTAATGGTTTATATATAGGGAAATATTCATATGCAAATGTCCCTCACCAAGGGACCATGCATGCTCCTCTATAAGGCCCATGGTAGACCCCACAAAAGGATGAAAAGCTCCATGCAGGCTACCTTAGATACAAAGTTTGGCCCCAATCACATGTCCTTAACCCCTTCATCCAAGAACCACAATTTCATTCTATTCAAATGGGTGCATAGTCGATCCAACAGTCCAATAAATTAGGATTTGACCAAAATTTGGTAAATGGGTTCAATTCAAGGAGTTCGTGTGTGTGGTCCATTTGGATGGACCATAAAGTGGGTCCCACCTAGAGTTCTTATGAAAAAAAATGGTGAAGGACATATATACATGAATATTCTACATATATATTTGTTTTAAATGTTAAAAAGATAGTTATGCTAATTTTTCCTGTTAATTGTTTAATTTCTCTTTTCTTTCTATATCTCTCGAGGCCATATTCATTACAATTTTTTATAAGTATCAATTTTAATATTCTAATACATATTAACTAAAAAAGCTTTTTTAGGTATCAATTTATGACCTTAAAAAAGCTTTGACACGACCCCAGTCCCCATACACTATACTACTAAAAGTTTGTCCATTCACTGTGTGTGAGATGGGCACTTGCTTTATATAATTGATTGATATGAATGTGTTTGAGATGTTAACTCCCCGAAAATCTCTCTCCATATTCTTATCAGTCAAGTTTCATTCCTAAAATCTCTATCTCGGAATTTAATTGAAAAGTAAGTTTGAATAACTACTCCTGTTAGCTCTTACCACCCATGGAATATTCACCACCCGTGGAATATTCTCTTCGCTCTTGATAATCTCTCTTTCTTAGGGCATTTCATCATGATCTACTTTCTTTCCACTATATCAATGACCAAATGCCTTCTTGTATTTATATGTAAAAAAAAATTCAGTTTTATTTTAGTATTGAATTTATTATCTATGACAGTTCATCAATTAGAATGATCAATGATAAGAGGCATTTTTGTATGTATATGAAACATTCACTTTTGTTTTACTATTGTATCAATTGTCTAAGATACAATGATAATCTATATCACATCTGCCATTTCGTGTAATATGTGGCCTATCCATAGTCAATTTGATCCTCCACATTGTTTTCTTTTTATTTTTATGTTGAGTCACTCATATGATTCCCTATTTTGGATCTCAGTTTTTATTTTTTATAATGCTTCTTTCATTCTTTTTTTTTTCCATGCAATTCTTCATCCACAGTAATTTTTTACATAACACCTTAAAAAAATGTTGCCTTCTACTTGTATCTATTTATCTGTATTTTTTTAGTGAATTTTTTTTGTGTCTTGGCACAAACAAGAAATTTGAGATCAAGGACCTCATTGAAGCCCAAGTACGTGTGAACTATATCCATACATATCTAAGGTTATTAATTATACAATTATTTATAGTTTTTGTATGTTGCTCTTCTTAGGTTGGTAGATGGGATAAAAGGCTCCTTTATACTTTGTTGCTAAGTTTGCAATTCATAAAAAAACTATAAAATTATACACCTAAAGAGGATCCATTCCTAAGTCAACCATATTCGGCTAATATAAGATTTTGCTTATGTATTCATTTTTTTAATCCTTTTTAACGGACAAGGTTAAATAATTTATTTATATATTTTGGACTTCTTTTTATTTATTATATATTTTTTAAAATCATTAAATTTTAATAAAATTTTCTTTTTTTAGTGCTTTTCTATGCTTTCTAACTTCAACAAAAAAACTACTTAACCTACTGATAATTGTTACAACAAGTGGATAACACAAGATATGTGACATACCATGTATTTAATACTACCAAATGGACTCTATAATTGGAGCAATCAACCAAAGTAAAATTAAAAATTCAAAGAGATTATAAATCATATTTCTTTCCCTTTTGTCTCTAGGAATTTGTATGTGATGTGAAATACATGGTATGGTTCCCTCACGGTCTCACCCATCATGTCTAACTACTTTATGAATGAGGGTTACAAAATTTAAAAGGTAGGGTGGAATTGAGATTTCTTGATGTAAATTAGAGAGACAAACATCATCACCATCTTTAAGAATTACAATATTTAGTGATTATAAATATCAAATCCTATTAATAATTGACTCACCTATAATCCAAATCAAAGCCTCCTATCCCCACCTCCTTTGCAAATATAACTTTATATATCATATAGGTTAGATTTTTTGACCGCCTCAAGTAGTTGCAACTTAATCCTATATTGGCTTCAAATGATGGCTGAGTAGAGATTTTTGGTTTTTAACATGTGCCAACATATTTACAATGTGCGATTTAGCCACCTCCACATTAAATCTGCAAGTGGTAATTCATATCAAGGTTAGGAGCATGTGACCAAATATTGTATTAATTTTTTTCTTAAAATTTTGATATTTTAAATTTAATTTCAACTATGTTTATTTTATGATTTATATAATAATATTTATTTATATTTTATTAAAATATTAAAAAAATTAAACTTTTAGTTTTTTAAAATAAAATTTAATTTTTTTCATGGCCTGCGTTGGGTGCGGGCCTTGAAACACTAGTTATATATAAAGAGAGAACCCACCTCTTATTTCCCTTTTCCTCTTCATTAAATCATCTACAACTTGGGATGAGCTGAGGCTCCTCTCCATTTTTCTTCTTTCTTCTTCTCTCAAAATCTAAAGCCAAACTCTTTCAAGTCGAAAATTCAACTCCGCCAAGGCATTTCCCTCAACGTAAACTTCGTTCCCATACCATTTCTCTTGTGATTCAACACCGGTCGCCCCTCCATCTATGATTTTCTTCTCTATTGGGTGTCCCATAGGTGAGCCATCCTTCTCATATTTTGATATGTGCTTTAAAAGCCTCTAAATTTCCTACAATCTTTACATGCAAAAGAATTCTCTTAGTGGGTTTAAAATGGTGATTTTGGGGCTATTTTAGGTGCAGAAATGCATGTTTGAAGAGGGGATTTATTTCAGCTGTAGGTGGTTTTCCCCCTCTCCATTTTACATTTTCTTTCTTCAAATCCAAGTAAGAGGAAGGTTGCATGTGTTCTTGAAAGACAAATCCTCTCTCTTAAGCCATCTTCTTCCACTATTTTCCTTGCATTTGGCTTCATCAATCTCTTCTTCCTCTTACAGTAAAATAAGGTGAGACATTTCCTTTAATGACTGTTCAGTATTTGAAAAATGAATTAACAAGGCTCCATTTATTTAATCTCACCTCATGCATCCATGCCTAAACGATTTCAGACATTTTTCTATGCTAGAGTTTGAATAGATTGAGGCTTCATTATCCAATTGAGCCAAAGAGATCAAATTAATAGTAACACACTAGTTAAGGCAAGTATAAGAAATTTATAGTTAAATGCATGCTGGTATTCTATTTGAATCTCTAATCTAATTGTAAGAGTTGTAAATTCAGTCTCTTATATATATATATATTATTACTGTTGTCAAATGGAATGGGCTTTTCTTTAATAAATGGACGCATGTTGAATTTGATATAGAAATGATGAGAATGATATCCTAGTGGGGTGGAACGGAGGTTCCTTGCACACATAACAGAAAGAGAAAGGAGAAGCACATAAGAAATTTTAAAGTGAATTCATGTCAAGCACCGCTCGATTGAATTAACCCTCGGGTTCCAGGTCAGATTGAGCTTATTTAGAACTGATCGATCGGGCTAACATTTTGGCTTGCGATCTTGTTTTGGCTCCTGAAGCCTTTTAAATTATAGTATAACCTTTAACCAACTAAGATCATCAGATGTCAAAGACCTTGTATGGCCCTAGCAATAGAGCCATAGCAGTTGATACTAACCAATGGAATTATAGAATACATAAGCGATCTTAAAGATTGAGAAACTTCATGTATATTAACTCATCAGTCTAGCACTTAACTATTGGTGTCGGTTTTATTAAGGAGTGGGCTCCACTTGATGGAGAATATTGAAAGGTATTTCCGCTGCCTCTCTTAACACCTTGAGGTTTTGGTAGCAATGATTAGCTGAAGAATTTTAATATTCCCCATCAGATAGAGCCCACTCCTTAATAGGTTTAGGGGATTCTAATGTACAACTTATATACCATGTAACATCAACTAAAGATGGCCGTACATTGGATAACTTCAAACTACACTGAAATGGATGATTAGAGACGACAGATACCTAGATTAAGATTGGCTAATAATTCTCCTTGATTTTATCAACCTAATCATGTTAACATATTGAAAAATGTAATATTATTGACATTTCCCCATGCCTAATTGTGAAAATTTTTGAAGTGCAAAGGGGGGGCCGGGCGTTGGAACAGTTCCACATAGCATTAAACTAACATTATCCTAGCTTTTTCGACAAGAATGCAATGTCTAGGCAATATTTGTTTCATGTAATTAAATACATTTGATTGAATTACTGGAAGAGGTTAAAAATAAAGAACTAATGGTAAATATAGAAAGATAGCCATTAAATAATCTACTCATTAAAATTGAATCAAGAAAAAATGAAAATTGAATACACATCATCACCCTATTAATTCAATGTCTAAGAAAGTCAAGATGCCTTGTTTAACATAGATTCCAAAAAAATAAAAATAAAAATAACAGTAGAAATATTCTCATTCACATCATCCAAAAAAACTAAATTGGCAGAAGAAATATAGGTCCCGACAATATATAATATCCATGCCAATGGATAACATTTCAAACACAAATAAACTAAAGAAATAAATTAAACATTTTTAAATTGTACTTGTATCTATCTACAATACATCCTTTATGTAGCCATCAATGGCAGCACCTGGTCAAAACCACACCAAAACACCGGCCTTGTTGTTCTCCAAACATCAACCATAAAACCACTCCACAAGCTATTTCCACATGAGTCATGGCTGGCTATTTCTGCACGTGAACCATATGGTAGAAGTAGAACAAAGAGAAGGTGGTCAGCATTGAATTCAAATATCATATGGGGATGATACCAGCCATTATCAATAAAATTATGGTCACATCAGTGGTCACTTCCTTACTCCACTTGCACAAAGTCGCTATTTCCAGACCAAAACAATAGTCACATGCTGATTAAAGAACTTCCTTAGCCTTTCCCATCCTTGACTTTAAAAAAGAAAAATCCTTGAAACGTAAAAAGCAGCAGCCACAGAAACCACATCCACAACGAGTAAAAAGAATGGTCAAAAGAGAGAGCCAATCAGCCAACACTTTTATTCTTATTGTCCTCCCAGAGATCGCCAGATTTCTACTGCTTCGTTATCGGTTGCTTCCACGAAATGAAGAGACAGCTTCCTCTCGACTTCCATCAGAGTGCTCTTTACCGCATTTTCCACTTCGGTCTTTTGGAGCTTCATTTTAAAATAGAAGAACGGCCAATAAGCAGATGATTACGTTTGAAACATGTCATCTTAAACTTGAATAATTGAAGTAAGGTCAGTTTTGGGCAGTTGCACAAACAGAGAAAAATAAGAAGCTATGTGGTCAGCTGACAAGAATACAGAGAGCAAGATTCCAATCAGCAACAATCAAATTCAGTGTACAGCATTTGGGTTACATTTGTCTAATCTGGATATGATTCCGTTGTGATGCCTTGAAAAACTCCTTGAATTTTGGTGGGGCGCATTTATTTTGATATAAAAATTGTTGAAATGAGTCTCCACACACAGGGCAAAATTCTTCTAATCTTTTTGGACTTTGATGAATGTACAATGCAATTTTCAAATAGCTGAAATTTAAAATTCTAGAAAAAAAAACCATGACATTTTTAAATACCAAGAAAATAAACCATCAGGTCATATTTATGAATTTGCATTGTCACTATTTTCATTTGAAATTTTGTGAAAGAAATAGATCCTTAAAGCCCATCTGCTTGCATAGAATAAAAAAACATGGGAATCATGGCTAAATGGGATCCAATAAACAATTACTAAGGTGGGGATGCGATTGGTCCCTTCTCTTTCTTAGGATTTGAATTAATAGGACGATGGTTATATGCTTATTTCTCATTTTCACTTGATCTATTTTTCATTACTAGGGAGAACATTTGGTGGGCATTTTTTGGGTTCTCACCTTTGTTTTTCTTTTTCAAATTTAACTTTTTAGAAATACAAATCTTAAAACCCATGGGAATTCAATTGAACAAAACAAGCAAACAAAGCCTCAGTTAAATTAGAGTGGAGCGTCATCTAAGTTTAATTAGATTGGATCGTTTTTTCTTCTACTGATGTTCTTTCCGGTTAATTTTATCCACAAGGCAATGTCAATAATTGGGATGGTACTTGGTACCGATTTACCCTGCAAATGATGCTGACAACAAAAATTCACATTTGCTTTTGCCACGAGGGTAGGAAAAAAAAAAACATTTTACCAGATTCACCGTAGGCATGAGAGTCTTGTACCAGAGCCCATGAAAAGGGTACCAATTCTAGGGGATGGAAACGTTATGTGTGGCCAAGGGGTATTGAAAAAATGAAATTAGCTTATTATCCAAACTGTGATTTGAGGGCCTCAAAATTAGACAGGTTTTAGCCCATAGATTGTCTGGCCTTTGTGTTCTGTTTCTGGAGTAAGCAATCCATCAGGGACTTAACAGTGGCATTGTATCCAGAAGGGGTGAGTGAGCACTCACTGGATATAAAAAGGATGAGGGTAGGATCAAATAATCAAAGATGGGCCCAAAAGGTCGCCATCCAGGCATCTAATTGATTATTAACTACTTACCTTACTCTCAACCTCCAGCATTGCAGAAAACTCCTCACTGGAAATCACCGATCTGATTGATTTTGCTTTCACTCCCATATTCCTCAAGCATTTTAGAACCTCCACCATTGAATCCATTGCAGAAGACGGATGTTCCACCTTCAAATTAATTCTAGTACCATCTTCCTCCTCAGCTTTTTTGGCTAACCATGACTCAAGCTCTCTATTTCGACTCTCCAACTCTGTTTTTAGACCCTGCAGCTCAAGCACATGGGATGCTGCCGCTTGGACAATGGAATTCTTATCAGCCTGCAAGGAAATAAAATAAAATAAATTCACTTAAACTTGAAGCAACCCATAAATCTCTATGGAGAACAAATTGAATGCAGCATTATGTTGACATGATACCTAACTTCGCTGATGCTTACACTACAAAAATTAAAATAGGCTTGAAGAGAAGTACCTGCTTTTTTTTCTTTTTTTCTTTTTTTTTATGTTATACTACTAATCCCATCATTCCCATTTCTTAACAGAAGGCACTGCTATTCCCAAATATCTTCTTGATGTGTATTTGCTGAAATTTATAGAGGTATCTATTACAATATTCCAAAGTGAGGAGGAGAGAACTGCTACTGATGTTGTCAAGATGAATAAAAGAAGAATCAAATCATGTTGAAACAGACAAACCCAGAAATTGTCACTACCTAACTGAACTAGTACTTCTCACCAAATCTCGAATTGCATCAGGGTGTGAAATTCCAACTGAATGCACACCCAAACAACAAAGCGAAATGATGAAATTCTCTGGAAGAAGAAATTTAGATTACAGGAAGCTGGTTATTCATGGGTTTTTTTTCTATGAACTTCTGGCAATCTTCTGAATTGCAGGAATCAGAGAAATTTTATGTTTTAAAGATTACATGGAAATAATCTCAGGGGGATCTTTCTGGGCACATAAAAAAACAACCCACAAAATTGATAGTCCAAAAAAGCTCAAGTCCAGCAATAGATTAAGAAGGAAACCAACCCTGGTTTTAGGAGGCAGCAGAGAATAAAGGCCCTCATAGTTCTGCTTCATCCTGTCTCTCCTCTGCCGCTCTTTGATCATGTGGCGATAACCACTCAAAGGTTCTTTGTCTATGATCGCTGCCGTTCGGAGCGCTTTCAACATGTCAATCATCCTCTTGTTCAGATTCCCACGATGATTGGATGAAGAAATCAAATTCTGGGTCGACAATCCATTGCCGGGGCTCGCGTAAAGAGCGAAAGCGCTCAGTTTAGGAGGATCAATATTGGGTATGTAGATCTCTGGAATTTCAGGCCACAACATCTCGCCCTGCATCTCCTGCTGAAAGAAGTGCTCCATGAGCTGCTGCTGTCTGGTGTTCGTTTTCTCCCTTTGTCCTCCCGGGCATTTCAAATTTCAGATTTGAATGCGTTTATAGGGGTTGATGTTGGATGTAGTTTGACATGAGTGTGACTCATTCGTGTTTGGATGATTGGACCTGGGGGCTGCGTATTTAAAACGTGGTCAATTTGAAAGTTTTGAGTTTCCTTGGACGAGTATAACGACCAGGAAGTATCAACGGTCTTTCGCTCGACTACTGCACGTGGTTAAATCAAGGAACGTGCTCTTTGCCAAAAAAAGAATAAATGAATGAATGAATGGCAGGAATCTGCTGGGACCATGCAGTTCGTCTCCTAGGATAAAACATAACAAAAAGGGGCCCATCTCTTGGAGTCGTCGATGTTGAGAGGGGAGACGGGAGTCCGGATCCTACGGGTATTGACCCCACAGTGACCTTCGGTGACCAATCAAGGTCCGCACACAGCCACCGTGGGGCAAACCCCCATATAATCTCAATTCGAGATGGGGATAAAGGTTTGGATGTGAATTAACAGTTTTATAATTACATCCAATTGCATGATTTTAGCACTTAATTGTAATCCTCAAATGTTATTAGCGATTTTTTTATCTAAATTAATTATGATGAAATATCCACAGAGGATCGGTGGAGTGACAAAGTTACAGTTAGCTCCCTTTTGTCTTGTGTTTAAATTTGCCCTAGATTTGCCCAATGTGCCTCTTAATGGGTTTAGCAGGGCGCCACCCAAGTGGATTAGTTATGTGCCCCTCATAGATATCCACGCCATAAAAAATGATGATGAAATGGAATGGTGGCCACAATCTGCATCAATGTCAAACTAATATTAATGAGAACTTTAGAAAGGGTAAATATTTGTAAAAGTATGATAATAAGAATAAAGGCCGAAATGAGAAAGTTTTCCATAGACAGCCAACAAGCTCATAATTGAGTGGTGTGAGCACCTTGATATCACACACATGTCCAATAATTGATCCATAAGTCTATATATGGGTAGTTTCACTCCTACCTAGTGGATCAGCCTAGAAAAAAAATGGTTTGCCTCTGTCTCCATGCAATTCCGTGAGTACATGGGAAGAGGTGCTTTTTCTTTTTCTTTTTTTTCATTTGGTAACTTGGCTAAGGGGCTAGGACCCTAATACATTACGACTTAACACACATACAAGGTAATTAAGACTTGCACATGAGAGGACACACACATGCGGGGTAATGGGGATCGACACATGTGAGAGGACAAGACACAACTCATACATGCAAGGTAATGGGGACCTGCACATACGAGAGGACAGGATATAACTCACACATGTAGGATAATGAGGATCCACACATGTAAGGGGACAAGACATAACTTACACATGTGGAATAATGGGGACCCGCACATATGAGAGAATAAAACATAACTCGCACATGTGAAGTAAAATACTCACATATGCAAGGGAGGAGAAGGTAAAGTTTGAACTCTTGACCTCCCAATGAGAATATGAACTTCTTACCAAGCTACTGGGGTAAGAAGCAGTTCTCATATGGGGAGAAGTGTTAATGTTTTATTTTTGCAGTATATGTTAATTGTTTAATTTATGGCAAAATTACTTAGTCTACTGAAGTCTCTGCCTAAACAGGTTGGACATAAGTTGACTCATCCAACAATCTATTAAATATTAGGAAAATTTTCAAATAAGGCTCTAAGGTTTTTCGTTATTTCAAAAAAGGACACAAGCTTTGGAACTTTCAAATTAATCCGTAAGTTTACTAAAAAGTTTTTAATTAAGGACATTCATCAATTTAAAGTTACTTTTTTGCCATTTTTTCTCTCAATTTTCTTAAAATACCAACTTACTAATCTTTTAAAGCCATGAGATGGTTCTAACAGCCACAACATGTAGCTAGTCACCGTGAAAACGCTAGGTGTCATTGATCATCATAAAGATATTGGAAAAGGAATTGAGGATAATATAGAGGAGTTGGATGAGGAATGTATTTTAATAAAGGGTAATTTGGGTATTTAAGAAAAATTAAGGAAAAAAGTAGCTGAAAAATAATTTTATACGGATGAATGACCTTAATTAAAAACTTTTTAGAAACTTAGGGGCTAATTTGAAAAGTTTTGAAACTTGTGTTCTTTTCTGAAATAAAGCAAAATCTTAGGGCCTTATTTGAAAATTTTTTTAAATATTATATTCACAATTTAGGCCTATTTGTCCAATGAGCCTGCCTCTAGTAGCTTTAAAAGTCGGCCCTGCAAGTTGATGATTTCTTTAATTTTGTTTCAATATTTTAACCAAAAAATGTGTTTTAACTCAAACTACCAACTTCTCCTCTATTATGTTTTGTTATTTTATTTGCATTTAACGTCCCCAAAAACAATTTATCTTTGTTTCCACTCTAGTCAATACCCATGCACACACTATCTAAGTATCTCCCCATCACGGCTACAATCGTTAATCTAGGGAGGTTCTTCTCCATTAAGCACGCAGTGAAAGGCTTAACGTGGAGATTGACCCAAAAAGCAATTAAAAATGAAGATTTACAATTTGCATATATATATTCTCAAAAACATTTCTTTAAAAAGGGAAAATTTAATATCTCAATTAAGTTCTAGAGGTTTCAATAGTGGCCAATATATTTGCTAAAGAGAACTTTGTAAAAGTGATTGTACATTGCATCAGTTTGCCTATTTGGCATTTGAAATTTGAAAACTTTATGGCAAAGAAAGTGTAAGGATTATGAGTGTTGGCTAATTTATAGGTTAGACATAGCACTTGGTCCATTGAGTTGTATTTTGTATTTACAACGGATTGTGGTTTCCTCACCGGATGAGCTAAATTGAGAACAACACAAATTGAAGTACTTTTCTAAGGATAATATGGATTAAAAAGGTTATATCTTATAAACTGAACTTCGGATTTGGGCAAACTACATACTATTGGAAAGCTTATTTCGATAAGATATTCGTAGAGTCTAAAATTGCTAAAATCGGAGCTAAAACGATCATATTATTGCTTCAGAAAGTTTGTTGATGCGTGTAAGAATTTCTAGTGCACTCAAGGGCCTAGAAACCGAGCTTAAGCGCCCCAAGGACAGAAGCATGCTCGCTCGAGCGCCCAAAAACTAGGTTTGAGCTCACTAACCGAAATTCTCCATCGACTTACAGGTTGTCCTTACCAATTTGAAGTGGAACTTTCTTTTTGTGTTCTATTATAACCCTAAAAAACTTTGCACGAATTTGGGGCTATAAAAATAGTGTTTCTCTCAACTTTGAAGTATCAATCTTCATATTTTAAGTTGAGATTACTTATTGGAGATATCTTTTTTCTCCAAAGCTTTTATTGGAGAGAGTTTGTTGAAACTTTGAGTTATAAAGCTGTAGTTTCTACTTAATTATAGGAAATTTGTTACTTCCAGTTCATCATAGGAGATCGTTATCTCGATGCGTAAGATCCATTCAGCATTACAAAATTAAGGTGGCCATTAAGCACGGAAAGTAAGGCACGCAAAGCTTAGTTGTGTTGTAAATTCTTACAAGAAGAACTATATCTTGTGGTCGAGATATAGACAGTATAAGGTTGTGAATATATCATGTAATTGTTCGAAATTATTGCTCGATTAGTTCGATGTGACTCTTGGCTTTTTTCTATTAGGGTTTCCACAAAAAATATCTGCATATCTTTTTCTTATGTGGTTGATTACTTTTTTCTTATAAATTTACCTTATTTGTTTCACTGCATATTATTTGACTCACAGTCTAAAAATTCAGGGCCTCAATAATCTTTTAAAAGGTTTTACGTGGAGGTATTAGAAAGGTGAGGTCACAAATCATTTTCTACCCAAGACGTATTATATAATGTTTCTTGTTTTAACTTTTGCCAAACAGTTTTAAGCCCTTTGATGCCTGAGGAAAGGGAATTGGTTAGAAGTAATAAAAAAATTCAATACCAATTGAATAGGGCCCTTTTTGAGATAATAATGCTACGATTAGCTAGGATAGGTCGTACCAATATGTTGAATTACAAGGCAGTTCAATATTATATATACATTAAAGCTGAAGGTTGTACATTTTATTTTGACCAGTTGCCTTTTACTTTGACTTTTTGCGAAGCCCACATCATTCTTGAGACCCACATTCAATGTCTTATGATAAAGAATTTATATACATTCTAAAAGTTTCGTGGTCATAAACCTCTCACCTAGGCCTTTGAGTTTTCTCTCTAGGATACCCGTAGGACCCAATAACCTTCTATTGGGGTTGTCGCACGATTTTAAAATAACTCATATGGAGTTAAAAACAGGTCAAACTTATATTTTCAGGACTTTATAGTGGTTTAGGCTTTTTCCACCCTCTCTTTATAAAGATGCTCGCTAGATCCAATGCTTTTCTTTCCGGAGCATATGTGTGACAAAAAATATATATATACTTAGGATACTTATAATGGCCTTATGTTGCTTTCCCTTATGACTCAACATAACCATCTTTTTTTGAGCATCTATATATAAATATTTTAGATATTATATGCTTGGATTTGAATCAGACTTAAAATTTCTCTTAAACCCAAAAAATGGTTTCCATATCTGCTTTATTCAAAACGGAAGGCTTCAAATACTTGAATATTGGAATACCCATTTGCAATCCACATACAGAATTCCCTAGTTCTTATCTCATTTCATGTTCATCGATTATCATTATTTATGCAACATCCATCCATCTTTATATAATGATGTTCTCAAATTTCTCGTACATATGCCTCTTAATCCACAAATAAAGACCTAACTGTTAACCATTTTTACATAATTAAAATAAGCATCAACTTAAAATAAATATTAAATACCTTTAAAGTATTTTTATAGATTTTTAAAAAACTTTCCTTGACTTTTATTCTAATTTTCTTGTGGTTTTTTAATGATATTTCTATGTTGATGTTTGGTATCTATCACAGCTATCACCCCTCTGTTCGGGTTTATATCCAGGTTCGGATGCAATTTGAATAGGTTCATCTAGGAAATAAAATGGATCCACAAATACCCCAAGATCCAGTTTTATAAAAAAGAAAAAAACAACAACGTATAGTTTCAATAGAACTCAAGTCTTAGGGTGGGTCCATAAATTTAATTCTCAAGCACCAATACCCGATGTCCTGAATATTAATTTGGCGTGTTCCTATGGCATGTTCTCAGTTTTTGGCTTCTTGCATGTTGTCTTTTAGGATGCAACTTGGGTTGGACCTGGCCCTAAGCATGTTTTGACCCACATGAAACTGCAACTGAGCTGTCTGGAAGCTTTGACTCGAGGTTGCACTTGAAGGCCTTATAGTCAACCTTGGATTCTTGAATTAGGCATTCTAATTAAATTACTTTTATGTACATATATATATATGAGAAAGACTATTATGCATCCATTTTTCTCCACAAGGCGAGAGATAATTCCTTTTTTAGACCTAACAAAGTAAAAAATATGTCATGACGTGTGATGGCTTTGTTCTTTTACACATCAATACTTTCCAAAAATGAAAAATGCCCCTCGCCATAGTGTGAGAGATATATGCATAGTAGTTTTGTTATATATATATGAGAAAGACTACTATGCATCCATCACTAAGTGTCCCTCGCCATAAGGTAAATGATAGATATATAATAAATTTATTATATATATATACTAGTGCTTTAGGGCCCACGCCCAACGCGGGCCTTGTTTAATAACTATATTTTTTGTAAATAAAAATATTTAAATGATTTATAAATTAATATTAACATAAAATTCATTACACAACCATAATTTTAAATATTTTAGTGCACACTTAAAAAATTAAATATCATATTAGTAAAACTAAATAAAAAAGAAAAATAATGTACCCGTAGAGTTTTATTATAATATTATTAAAAAAAGTTAGATCATTTTTCCTCAAATTTGTAAATTCAACTCAAGAGAAAAAAATATTATATGGTAAAAAAATTTAGATGGAATAGTCCAATATACAAAGAATTGTTAAGTCAATTAACCAACTCACTATAAAAAAAAGTGATTAGTTGGAATTGAATAAAAAAGAAAATGACCATACCAAACGTAGCTCATTTGAAAATATATGTACTATATAAGTAAAATAAAAATATAACTTAAACCACCATAGTAAGGACTTCGATTCTAGGCTCAGGCTAAGCCCAGATATGATCATGTACTGCCAATGGCTAGGCCATGTTGGGCCATGCCAAGTTCAACAAAGTCCAGGTCAATACCTATTAAAAAGTAATTATATTTTAAAATAAAACCATTTAAATCAATTGTAAAAATATTATGTGGTAAAAATATTATACCCATAGAGTCTCATTAGAATATTAATAAAAAAAGTTAGATAATTTTTCCTTTAATCCTGAAGCTCAACTTAAGAGGAAAAGAAATATTATATAGTAAAAAAAAAATAGTTACAATAGTCCAATGTACAAAAATCATTAAGTCAACCAACCTTCTCACTATGAAAAAAATTGATCAGTTGGAATTGAATAGAGAAGAAAATAGACCAACGTATAATGCTGTCCATTTGCTAAATATATGTAGGTGAGCGCATTGCCTTACCACTCTTGACCACTGGGCCAACTTAGGGAAAAAAAAAACTAAATCATAGCCAGTTTTAGGATGTGTACAGAATTTTTAATAGGAGCCTTCATGGGCTAGGCTAAGCCGGGCCAGCCTAAAGAATATTCAAGCCTGACCCAACTTTAGAAGCATTGGCCTAGGCCTGGCCCAAGCCCGACATGACTTATAAAATTCAGGCCTGAGTTCGCCAATTAATTAATTGGGCTTGGCTAAATCGTTAAAAAAATTAAAAAGATTTATCATGGAAATAGAATAAGTGTAGTAGGATGTCATCTATAGAGAAAAATAGAGTAGTTTTGACCAAGTGAATTTTATTAAGATTTTAGACACAGAAAACCGCATATTAGAAAAGATTTTAGGGAGAATTAAGAAATCAAGATTAGCAAGTAGTGCTTTAAGGAATGAGTGGCCTTAAATAAATTTAAATTTTAAATATATTAAGGTAATTACTCATGGGGAAAATGATTAAAAAGAAAAGATATAAAAAACTTGGAGATATGAATGAATAGAAGAAAGAACTTTAAAAAACTTGTTGCCCAATGAAAAATAAAATTAGCCGATGAAATAAAAAAACATCTCAAGACCAATACGTGGCCCCACGCATTAAGAAATTTAATTTATGTGGGGCTCATATTTTATGAATCTCACTGACTTATATTACATTTTTTTTCAATGAGTATGGATCCATCTTGTCAGGCCCAATTCAACTCAAATTCACTAATACTGGGTTAGAAATTTAGAGGATCTGAGATGGGTTTTGTATGCATGGCTTTTTCTCTCTCTTAATTGACTTTAGATTGGCACTCTATATTGACATTGAATATAAATGTAAATAAAGATCTTGAACGATACAATATTAGTTTTATTTTAAATCTATACCGAAGAATAAGCAAAGAATTAAAAATCTCAAATGAAAATTAAAGATCCTTTTAAACCTTAGAGAGAAACGAAGATGTATAATGCAATTAAATATTACCAACTTGGATCTCCATATTTACACTAAATTTTATGGGTTTTGATGCAGTTAAAGAAATAAAAGAGTTTAATTTGGGTTTGTCTCGTATTCTTTAAGATGTTGATAGAGATTTTAGGAGAGATTTTAGAGAGGTGGTATAGATGGAGTTTAACTAATATGGATAGACTGTTCCACGTGTCATTCTCTCACAAAGAAGGCTACACCACATGTCGTTTTCTTATGAAAGGGGGTATTGTTAATTGTTTTAATATTTTAATAAAATATAAATTAATATTATTATATAAATTATAAAACAATTAAAATATCAAATATTTTAAGAAGAGAATTTATATGCAATCTTTGGTCACATGCTTAAACCCTTGATATGAATTATCACATGTAGGTCTAACATGGGGGTGGCTGAATCACACATAGTAGCTTTCTCTTATGGCTCAACATGACCATCTTTTTTTGAGCATCTATATATAAATATTTTAGGTATTATATGCTTGGATTTGAATCAGACTTAAAATTTCTCTTAAACCCAAAAAATGGTTTCCATATCTGCTTTATTCAAAACGGAAAGCTTCAAATACTTGAATATTGGAATACCCACTTGCAATCCACATACAGAATTCCCTAGTTCTTATCTCATTTCATGTTCATCGATTATCATTATTAATGCAACATCCATCCATCTTTTTATAATGATGTTCTCAAATTTCTCGTACATATGCCTCTTAATCCACAAATAAAGACCTAACTGTTAACCATTTTTACATAATTAAAATAAGCATCAACTTAAAATAAATATTAAATACCTTTAAAGTATTTTTATAGATTTTTAAAAAACTTTCCTTGACTTTTATTCTAATTTTCTTGTGGTTTTTTAATGATATTTCTATGTTGATGTTTGGTATCTATCACAGCTATCACCCCTCTGTTCGGGTTTATATCCAGGTTCGGATGCAATTTGAATAGGTTCATCTAGGAAATAAAATGGATCCACAAATACCCCAAGATCCAGTTTTATAAAAAAGAAAAAAACAACAACGTATAGTTTCAATAGAACTCAAGTCTTAGGGTGGGTCCATAAATTTAATTCTCAAGCACCAATACCCGACGTCCTGAATATTAATTTGGCGTGTTCCTATGGCATGTTCTCAGTTTTTGGCTTCTTGCATGTTGTCTTTTAGGATGCAACTTGGGTTGGACCTGGCCCTAAGCATGTTTTGACCCACATGAAACTGCAACTGAGCTGGCTGGATGCTTTGACTCGAGGTTGCATTTGAAGGCCTTATGGTCAACCTTGGATTCTTGAATTAGGCATTCTAACTAAATTACTTTTATGTACATATATATATATATATATGAGGAAGACTATTATGCATCCATTCTTCACCACAAGGCGAGGGACAATTCCTTTTTTAGACCTAACAAATTAAAAAATGTGTCATAACGTATGATGGGTTTATCCTTTTACACATCAATACTTTTTAAAAATGGAAGTGCCCATCACCATAGAAAGAGATATATGCATAGTAGTTTTATCATATATATATAAAAGAAAGACTACTATGCATTCATCACTAAGTATCCCTCACCACAAGGTAAATGATAGATGCAAAATAATTTTATCCTATATATATATCATGAGGTTCTCTTTGTCCATCAAGTAAAGTGTGATCAGGTTGTAGAAAGAAGGTATTGAGCTAGCTGGCCTTTTATTATTATTATTATTATTATTATTATTATTCTAGTAACAAGGGGCTGGAACCCACCCTCAATAGAGAGAAGCATGCCTTGGAGGGGTGGTGGAGCCCTCAGAAGAGGAAAGCAAATAAAACGTGAGGCGAAGTAGTACGGCACTTTGGTGAGGAAAATGTGTCTTTTCAATTTTGAGTTTTAATCAAGCATGTAAAAATTGACATCTCTTAACAAGGGGGTAAGAGGCCGTTCTTAGCCAAGCTTGCTTGGTTAGAAGTGCCTTTTAGCTTTGATTCCCTTTTGATATAAACTCGCCCTTCTCACCTTTGAAGATTCAATTTTATTTTAAGAAAATAATTACCTACATTTACTTATAATGGGCCCAAGTTTCATTTTGATCATTTCTGATGAATTGGAAAGGTCAAAGAAAAAGAAATTTTGTTTGAATTCTAAATTATATGATCCCCTTTTGAAATTATTTGAGCCTTTCGAAAAAGCGGGGCTACTTTAGGCATTTCTTAACCATCCATTTAAAACTATTATCTTAGCTTAATTGATGTTAATTTTACTCCATTATGAGAACTATTGACCATTTAAGTGGAAGTAAAAACATAAGTCAAATCATAATTATCCAATCTAATATCCAACATGACTTGAAGCTTCATGAGTTGACAAATGAACACCAACGTTTCATCAAATGTAGGTTTTTTTTTTTTTCTTTTCATCTCAATTGGCCATATTGTATGAAACATCGTGATTTACCGAAAAAATCAATTATTATTAACTTGACCACATTTTTCCCAATTCAAGATGAATGAGCCAAATAGAGTAAAAATGGGTTATAATATCATCAGAATGGTTTAAGATATTTGGAACGAGGATTCGCGTGTACAAATTAAATTTGAGTCACTTGACTTTATTTATAAGCTTAATTTTGTTGATAGGGTCAAATGAACTCAAGTTACAAGCGCACACTTCAGAATACTTGAAGTCTTCAAAAGGTGTGCGATACCCAGATTTACCATTAGCGCTTCAAGTTTTTGTTTGACCACAATCACTTAGTTGGGCATGCAATATAAATAACGGTTTTTTTACAAAAAAAATTAAACATAAATCATAATTAAACAATTTTATGAAGAAAAATAATAAAATGACTAGATAAGTGTTTGTATATATATTTGGACGAAATTAACAAGTTAATGATATTGCCAACCTTCTGAAAGATTTGGGAAGTCTTTTACAAATCACATAATCAAGTGTGAATTTGATAAGTTTTTTATCTTTTACAAATCATGTAATGAAGTGTGTTCAATCTGTCCACTATCAGATCTATTTTTAAAGTTAGTTAAAAAATTATTCATTAATGAAATAAAAATAATAAACTTCGGATCTAAAACTCCACACAAACAATATAATGCTTAGAAGAAAACCTCACATTCACTACTCAAATGTTGTCCAACATAGTTCCTTATAAGTTGCTCACAAGCATCAACATCCATGAAATTCCTTAACTCAAATTCTAAATGTTCACAAAAGCATACTCAAATTCATCCCCTCTACCATTATTCGAAGCCATCATCAAATCGAGGAAAAATCTTCATTTAGGCATTTTACTAAATGCCTTCCACTCCAAACTTGAACTCTAAAAAATTATGGGAGAAAAAGCAACAAATGTGAAGAAAACAAGCATGCGACCCACAAAACCTAAAGAATATTGCCGAAACCACTTAAGGAAGACCACTGTGATATAGAATAAGAGAAGAAGCCACAAATGCAAAGAAACCAAGCATGCGACCCACAAACCTAAAGAAAATTGTTGGGACCACTTAAGTACGACCACTGAGATACATAATGTCATAAATTTTATAACCTTAACATCACTAGATAGAGGAAGATGGAGCATAGTGTTGTTTTTCACAATGGGTGTTGACGAGGGCTCAATTAGTTTGATCCTTGGGTTTGTTCCCCAAGATCTCGAGTTTGACACCCGACCATTGTATTATCCGAGTACTATTTGTTCAACCATATGTGTTCTAAGAAATAGTCCTTGCTCGACAGAATCAGAAAACCTCCGAGCTGAAGAGTGAGCTAGCAAGGGATATCCTAGGTCATAAAATTTTTTTTAATGTTTTTCACAATGAGTGTTGATGGGATCGTCAACCAATTGATATCGTCAACTCGAATAATTTTATCAATAAAAGAGTACAAACAATTATCTCGTAATTTTTTATTTTTCTTCATAAACCCGTTTAATTAATTCAATAATGCATCCATGATACAAATTGATGATCTAATCAAAATCATTAAAAAGATAAATCGCGTTTTCCAAATCAACGTAGCAATCGGTGTTGAATTGATGAACCTACTGAACATCAAATAATACGTTTGTATATCTAAAAAGTGGGACCCGTTGTATCAAATATCCGATAGATATATTTGATGATCTAATAGAAGTCAGCCATGGGAAATCAACGGTCAGAACCCGTTGATCTCATGTCCAATGGTAGGGCCAGTTTGTATAGTACCCTCTACGTGGTTCCCTTGGCCATATAATGGGGGTCCAGCGAGGCTTACCTTTGATAGTTTTTAAGGCCTGCCACACAACCCATTGCCATGGCACGAACCCTGTTTTGGCATGGGATTGGGTCCTCCGCTTTAACCAAGAGACACCATGAGTTACAGTGTAAAACTCTACAGCAGAGCTCATTTATTCAAATCCGAGCCATTAAGTATAAACCTCATTTGATGTACGAGGTATCCTCGACGTTTTTGTGAATTCGAGTTATCCTTACCATTGGAATGAGGCTTTGATAAAAGACCATAATTAAGAAAATCTTGCAAATATAATCGTCATATTTAAACATTAAATGGTCAATTCAACCATGGAAAAGACTTAAATTGCCTTAAAAAATTAGGGATATGAATGGGTTTGTTCTGCCATAGATACATGGTGGACTTGGACCCAGGAAATTGAAATGGAATCCATTTGAAACCAGTTTCTTAGATTATGAGGAACTAGAACCAGAATTAGTTCCACATAGGAAAAAAGTTGGGGCTTGAGGAGAGAATGATTTGAAAAAAAAAAAATCTATTTTTTTTGAGAAAAATCTTGATAATTAAGGTAATAAATTTTATCCTAGGTGATGAACATATTGCAACTAAAGTAGACTTAGATCCAAAACAGTATAGGTCACAACTAAGAAAAATTAAAATCTTTACTTTCGTGTATCTAATAAGAGCCCAAATGGGATTACTAAAGTCGGCACATTTACATCCCTACTTAAAATTCGAGGAAACCTTTATGAAAAGAAAGTTTATTCATGCGATTATCAAATTGGGCACTTTTGGGCCCGTTTGGCATTGTTCCTTTGTTGTTCCCAATTTTGTGCTTAGATCTGGTTGTGCTGAGATTGGGTTGTGTCGAGATGAAACTCTACAGAACCTGTTTGACAACATTGTATTAAAATACTATGCCATACAGAACTTGTTTGTTAACGCTGTAAAAATTTTTTTTCAATGAACGAAGGCAAGAGAATCATAAGATCTAAAATGTGGACCCAACTTTTAATGTTTGCGGCACTTTATTATTGGTGTACATTGGACCCACCTGTAGAAGTTATATCGTATTATCCACTTTTAAAAATTAGAAAATGGGGCCCATATTTATAGCATTTATAAGGTAGGTCTACCTTTATAAGAATTATAATATGGGCCCACCATTGAAAATTATAAGAGATTATAATATGGGGCCGACATTTAGAAATTACGATGTGGTGCCCACCTTTAAAAATTACATCCCTGCTTAAAATTCGAGGACACCCTTGAAAGGAAAGTCTATTCTTCAGATTTAACAAATGAACCCGCTGTGGACTTCGAGGCTTAAACCCTCAGAAGATTGATTGGTTTCGAGTCGGATCAACATTAGGACGAAAGAAAGAAAGAAAGAAACAAGCGCGGCAGACGGAAGAAAGAAACTAGCAGACAGAGTAGTATTAGTATAAACTATCAATACAAGTAGCTCAAATTAGGGTTTTCTTCTTACTCTTCAATGGCGTCCGATGCTTCCGCAGCTCTTGCAGGTATATCTCTCTCTCTCTCTCTCTCTCTCTCACATACACGCACACGATCTCTCTCTATCTCCTGCTCATCTTCTTCTCCCTTTGCTTTTCTCTCCAGTGAGGCAAAAAGTTCAGAATTTTCTCAATGCTGCGTGTACTGGGAATCTCGATCTCCTCAAGAGTAAGATCCAAGTCACCGCCTGCAATTTCATGGATTTTGATGTTTCCTTCTCTCTCTCTCTCTCTCTTAAAGTTTCCATCTTTTTTCAATTAGAGCTGGCGCAGCAGCTTAATGAAGGGAAGGGGCTGGCGAGGACGATTGCAGACGTGAAGGATGCGAATAAGCGCGGTGCGCTTCACTTTGCAGCGAGAGAGGGGAAGACAGAGGTTTGCAAGTATCTGATTGAGGAGTTGAAGCTCGAAATCGATGTCAAAGATGATGACGGTATGCCCGTTTGATTGTTCCTACTCGAACTAACTGCACAATGTAATTCTTATTGAGAAATAGAAACTTGTTCTAATGTGCTTTTAGGGTGCCTCCCAAATCACCTGATGCTTGATGTTTTGATGTTGCATTTACTTTACTAATAAGACGAATTTTGGTGGTTTATCCGCTCTGATCCCAAATTACGGTTTTATGGTGAACTGAATGCGCCTGGCAGGCTGACACTGATTTGGGTTGACATTTTTACCACCTGCCCGGCTTGGGTTGGTGTTTTTATAGGTGGAGTCCACAATTCATACAAAGCTTTGTTACGACGGACTCCATGGTGGATGCTGGCTGAACTGAATTGCTGGACATCTTTAAAATAGGAGAATCATAACCTTTTCAGTTGGTTGCTATGAGGTAAACAATGAAAAGTGGAGATGGAGCCAAAGGCAAAACTACGACTCCTGGAATCATTATTTCATGGACCCAGCATTACAAGCTGCATCATTGTGTTGGTCCGCTAATCTAGTGTTTAATTAACATAACCATGCTTTCTGATGTGCACCAGATCATTTGGCAACAGGTCCTATAGTATTGTAGTCTAAGGCCCGATACATAAGTGACAATTGCATGCTAAATGCTAATATACACACAGATATATGATGAAAATTGTATGGTCTCTCAGTATTCTGAATGAACTGATATTGCAACTCATGTTATGGATAAATTCGAAGTTCACTAGTATTTTCCTATTTTTTTTAGGACCATGCGGACTTATGACAATATTTATGGAAAATCAGGACAATATGGTTTATGATGCTCAGTTGTTGTTTTTAACAGGTGAGACCCCTCTTATCCATGCAACTCGACAAGGACACTTTGCTACTGCCGAATATCTTCTTGACCATGGTGCTGATCCTGCTGCCTCCAGTGAATTAGGAGCTACACCTGTACACCATGCTGCTGGAATAGGTTTGTCATCTTTTGGTGTTGAAATTGCAGATTCTTTTTTGAGGATGCAGAAGTGCTTTTGCTCCTGTCAGTTTATCATTTTGAACACTTTTTATTGACTAAGAATTTCATTTTGTGATTATGTGTGATCATTATGGTCTGTCTGCCAAGGTGCTTCCCTTCAATTTGCTCTGTGAAAGTCTAATTATTCTTGATGGAATCATCAGCGATTCTCTCTCATTTTCTTGTGTATTTGATGAGGCAATACGGCAATGGGCATAATTCTTGGTTCCTGCAACCTTCCTATTACCTGAAAAACATTAGGAGCCTTATTATTTGATGTCTTTGCAAGTTTTATTTTATTTTACCTTAATTGGTTCTTACTGCTGTAGACAATGCTAAATGCGTGCAGGAAATATTGAATTGCTGAAGTTGTTAATTTCCAAAGGGATTGATATAGATTCACAGAGTGACGCTGGTACTCCTCTGATATGGGC
Organism: Sextonia rubra; assembly: GCA_037013555.1. NCBI lineage: Eukaryota > Viridiplantae > Streptophyta > Magnoliopsida > Laurales > Lauraceae > Sextonia > Sextonia rubra. The sequence goes on from JASUAD010000009.1 coordinate 11,081,346, forward strand.
TGCTGGTCATGGACAACAAGATGCTGCGAAGGTTTTGCTGGAACACCAGGCTAATGTGAGCTAGCTTTTAAGCCTTTCATTCTCTCACAGCACAATACTGTTTGCTTATTGTGCCAATGCTTCATATTTTCCAAGTAACGTGTTGTCATGATATCAACTATAATATTTCTCGGAATCAAAATATGCATTCTATCCATCGTTTACCATCTTCATCAAATATTTTTCTTTGAGAATCTTATGATTTGGCAAACTATACCAACAAGAAACATTCTTGGTACTACCTATATTCTTTGTGTTCAAGAGATACTTAATATAATAAATCAGGCAACTCCTCAACTGGATCGATTTCTTTTCAATCCTTTGACACTGTAATTTTTAAAAGAGAAGTTTGCTGATAGTATGCTAGGTACAGATTAATCAAGTAAACAAAGTAACTGATTCAGAAAAAGAAGAAGAAGAACAAGAAAATCTAATGCACAAGGTTACACAAGTTACCTGAGCTACGCCAAAGAAGATGAAGGTGCAAGCTAGATCTATGCAAGTCATATAGAAGAAGATAGAGAAGGAAGGAAGAGGAGAGAGGGGGGAGAGAAGAAAAAGGGGGGGGGGGGGGGTGTTGTTGAATAGGACTGATTATTATATTATTTACAAATTTTAAACTTAATTAATCCACTTAGACCAACTAATCAATAATCACAAATTCACTTAATTTGCACTATTATATATGACTATGTAACAAGGCAATCAAGTCAAGTGTGAGGTGCAATATAAGATGTCCGTGCTAAACTCTCAAAGGTATGCCACTTTGAACAAAGTATTTTACCACATGTAGGTTGTATGCCAAATCCATACACATATGACTATCTAGCACATATATCTCAAAGCATATATGGAACGCAATAAACCATAAAGAGATAGAGGTACACGCGATTTATAGTGGTTTGGTCCTTGACCTACGTCCACTCCCAAGCAAACCACACACCGATGGTTTCTTGGCCTTTACTATGAGAGGTTTTCAATAGGGTCACCTAAAAAACCTTTACACCTAATTTTTTGCTATGGTAGTTCGATCACAAAGGTCTATATACATCAACTCCTTTTTTTTTTAAGTGGTTCGATCATGAAGGTCTAATCCACTTTACAATTAAAAAGAAATTTAAATTTGCCAAGAATATTTGCCTCTTGTAAATGAATCTTGCTCGATGCATGTTCTTGAACTTGATCTTCAAGTTTTGACCTCCTTGCAATGCTCCTTGGTGATAATGATACTCTAATGTGCGCAATGTGCATGACCAAGTGAAGATGAGGTCCGGGTGTAACGGTGACTAAGGTTTACTAATAGGTTAGTCTAATCTCTAGTAATAAATCTTTCCACAAGACACTCTTTTGGTGAGCTTTGAATTCTCAAAAATAAATATGCCTATAGTGCACTAAGAGTGTGTGGAAGATGGTCTTGAGGGTTCTAATGGAATATGCCTATGGATTACAATCAACTTCAAGACTATGAAACTTAATTCCACAAATTACTCTCACTTGAGCTTTGAATGCTCATAGATTTACCTATAAGGATCTTAGAGAGTGAGTGGAAGATGGATTTTGAAGGCTAAGGAAGAGTTTTACTTAGTGGGGGAAAGAGCTCTCAAAATCACATTAATGTTGGGTGTCTCAAATGCCATTAAAATGAGCTCAAGTATATATAAAAAAGCTCCCAATGGCTAATCTATGGTTGGCCTTAAAAATCTCATGGTTAGCCATGAGTCTGTGACCCCAGCAGTCTCCTCCAACGGCTAGTTTAACTCCAGTAAAAAAAAAAATGTTTTTGTTCTATGATTAGCTTCATGGTGAGCCGTAGGGTACCTATGGCTAGCTGTGAGGCTAACCGAGGTTCAGAAATTCTGAAACTGTCAGCTTCTGGAAAAGTGACTGGAGATGACCATAAAGGCTTATTATGGTAGCCGTACCCCTATTTTAGAACTAAACAATCCAACAACTCAATTATGCCATTTTCACCCTACTGATTTAACTATTTGTTTTAAAGGTTAGGGGCCTTTTCTTGGTCTGTCGAGGGTCCAATATACCTAAATAGGATGGCACATTTGGAGTCTTTGACTTGATAAATAGAATGCCTTTCCAAGACTTGAACTTCCAATTTTGAGCTTGATTTTCCTTGGAGACTTCTGGAGGCAAGGTCTTGGACTTGACACGGAGATGACAACACTAGGGTAGTGCATATATGACTATGGCACTAACAAAAAATATACCATAAAACCATTGCAGTCACCCCTTATTCTTGTTGTCTGCCATTTCATTCTGTCGTTGGCCCATAAAATTATGGGCAAAAAGATCCAAATGGACCCATCCATGTGTATGAGAGTAGCCAGGTCCTTTTGTAAGCACATTTATTGGAAGATCTTGTATTAGCAATTACATTGTCCATCTTAAAATCATTTTTTTTTCTTGTTTAAGTGTTGGGTCTGGGACCCTAAACCCTATGCATAAGGGAAAGAAACACCGTCACCACTCTAGCACTAAGCAGTTGTTTGTATAATTTTACCTAAAAATTAGAATAATTACTAATGACTACCTTTTACATTTTATAAAGCACTTCTCATGGCCCTTTATCTTATTTTTCATCATAGGATTCAATTTTTGGCTACAATTTTATTTTTTATTTTAATGATTTTTTATAATATCCCGATAAAAACACATTTTGAATTTTCCCAATCTTATCTCCCAAGGATAGTACCCTGATAATTATAATTGCAACATTAGTTTTTTTTAATAACAATTGCAATATAAGTTGTACTTGTATCAGATCCAATACTTCAATTTTTTGTGTAAACTCTTTTTTCCATGCTATGTTCTCACCTATTCGGGCATCATAGCTTGGGTATAAGACTGACTTTTTATTTTTATTTTTAAATTCTTTTGCAGCCAAATGCTGAAACTGATGATAATATCACCCCGTTGCTGTCAGCTGTGGCAGCTGTTTCACTACAGTGCTTGGAGCTGTTAATTCAGGTGAAATAATTTTAATAGTTTTGCATGGGTTTTTCATTTCCAGAAAAAAAAAGGCTAATAACTTCTCTACGTTTTTGTGATATCTGGTACTGTTGTTATTAACTTATGTTTGAGACTATGAAAAGTGGAAAGGGCTTTTCTAAAATGATCACGCTCATGTTTCGTTTTCTATCTTTTTACTTTTTGGAATATTAATATAAATGTTAAACACAGTTTATAAGATTTATAAGATAAAAGGAGTATAGTGTAAAACACAGTTTATAAGATTTATAAAAAAAATAACAGGACCAAAACAAAAACACAAATCATAGAGGAGGGCCAAAAAAAAAAAACAGATGCTTTTGTCAAACTTTAACTTTGGCTAAAGAATCCACCTTCTTATTTGCCTTTCTTTGAATAAAATACATTCAGGGTGAGATGAACCATGAGAAACCCACTACACTGTTCACTAGGAGCCTTTTTGTTTCTAGGAATATTGAGAATTCTCATTGTGGAGAATTATAGATTATCCAAATGCTGTTCCCCAGCAGGTTTGCCCAATGCTCAAGTACAACCCAACATTTAGGAGGTTGGAATTTGGAGAATTCCAAAGGCCAAAGTTGACATTATAGAATGTTGGATTATTTAGGAATTTCACTGATCAAATTAAGGAATCCCAAATGCTCTAATACATTGTGTCTGACTTTCAGAAATTCCTGGCTCATGGATTTCCCATCAGGAATTCCTCCAAACTAATAGGCCTTAGGAGACTACAGGAAGAAGGTTGGGAAGAGTATCAAAGCCACTTGATAGCTGCACTCTCTCTTTATCTGATTGTTGACCATAGAAAATGACCAAGCTCTCTCTCTTATCATTAGAAGGAGGTCCCTTGGGCCTTGATACCAGCCGCCCCTATTTCATCCACATTGAACTTGAAATGCCCTATCATTGGTAGGATCCACTGAGCCAGACTATGGACTTTGCAACAACTCTCATTCATCAAACAAGCCTCTCAATTTGAGGGGGAGGAAAATCTCACAAAGTAAAACTTAGTATACACTAGTGATAAACATTGTCTAGTATTACTTTGTGAGGTCTTGAGAGTTAGTCTTTAAGCTCATGCAGCTTTCATTTCTTCTCTCTAGTCATATTCCTCATTTTCTTGGTCTGTGATTAGTGACCTATTTGATTGACTACTTTGATCACTTGGTAGGACTCGGCTGGTGGGGGAGGTTGAAAATTTGGAAGTGTTTTAGAATTTGTTTTGTCCCCAAAACTCTTCAGTCCTTGGAAGATGAGGAATAATAAAAAGGAGTAAAATACGAACTAGTTGAGAAATTTTGGGTTTCTCTTTGTACACTGCTAATCCATCTGCTGAAGTTATAGGCACATGGCTTTTTTCCCCCACTTTCTATGTCTCATGCGCTTGCTGTGGTTTAGGACTAACTTTTCTATGTTCTTGTATATAGGCAGGTGCCGATGCAAATATTAGTGCAGGTGGAGCAACTCCCTTGCATATAGCTGCTGATAGTGGGAGCACAGAAATAATCAATTGCTTATTGAAGGCTGGAGCTGATCCTGATTTCTGTGATGAGGTGAGGTTATTAGATTGTCATTGCTTAAGAAGGTCTTAGTTTGTTTGCTTCTTGTCTTCCTTTTATTTAAAAGTTGTTGGTAAGAGCTAAATTTTTTTCCAAAGCACCAGCAGCATGATTTGCGAGCACAAAACAAAAAGAAGGAATGAAGGATAAAATTGCAGAGGAACATGTGTTATAAGAGCTTTGTTACCAGCAGAAAAACCAAAACATCTAACAGAATGACACAATAACCAACAACAGCCCAATCCAAAGCTACATTATGTGATCAAGAGGAGATTCTAATGGTTGCTGCCTAAGCTAAGTTCTAAATTTTATTCCAAAGCACCAGCATCATGATTTGCGAGCACAAAACAAGAAGAAGGAATGAAGCATAAAAATGCAGAGGAACATGTGTTATAAGAGCTTTGTACCCAGCAGAAAAACCAAAACATCCAACAGAATGACACAACAACCGACAATAGCCCAATCCAAAACTACATTATATGATCAAGAGGAAATTCTAATGGTTGCGCCTGCCTAAGCTAAGTTTTCCACCATTTCATTTGTCAATCGAAGAACATGCTAATGATGAGACTTTAAAAAAGCCTTAATCTTATTGAGATGAAAGTTTCCAAGGCTAACCACTTTCACTGGCAACCCATGACATTGCATTGGAAGGGTTGCCTTCGAATGTCAACAAGTCCTGGAGATCTTGCGTATAAATTCTCAAAACTTCTACAATAGCCAAACTCTCTTCTTCATCCCACTTTTTCTTTTAATGCCAACTGATTTAGAAAATGTGAGTGAAATATGACTTTTAAAATTGTTCAGAATGCTACTTATATGGCTTATATGGCTATATCAGCTTTATTAGATACGCCCATCAGACTTATTGGCATAACTCTTTTATAGAAGTAACTCACTCATTAGGAACAAGGGTGACAAAGGTTGCCCCCAAGATACTTATAGAAACCATGACAGTCATAGTACTCTGTCAGAAACTTCTACAGATCTCCCAAAATTGTTAGTAGACAGACATGAGGAACCCATTAGGGACTCAAAACTCTATAAGCTTCCAGTTCTAAAGCTGCTTCTCAAACATCCTCCTGAATTCTCTTTACAGCTTATCTGCCTGATCCTCACCAATCAAAGTGAATTCAAGATTGCCAGCCTGCTTGGATGGATCCATAATCTGTCTTCGGATTCATAGAGCTTCTTGTAGAAGCCTATTTGGCCACAATAATTTCTCTGACTCCAAAACATGGTTTTCATCCTCCAACATCAAAATCTTGTTCTATTATTCTATGTTGTAAGGGAACTTGATCACAGTTGATCACTTCTTTTTGGAGCCCATTTCCGTTTGGCCTCCGAACTTGAAATGTTCTGTCTGATTTGAAATTTTGGCAAAATATTTTGGGAAAAAATATTATAAATAAAATAATATGCATTTGTAGGAAAATATAAGTATTTAAATTTGTAAATAAACATAAATTATATACATGTAATTTATTCTACCAAGTCATTGATTCAATATGCTATTTCTACATGCTAAATGAGTAATTTTTAGTGGTTTAGATCTTCCTTCAGGGCGCTTAAAGAGGGTAAGGTAAAAGAAAGTAAGTTCTGTTTTTTTTTTTTTGCCGCCTTCATCCCCTCCCTCCCTCTCCTTTTCATTTGCTTTTCCTACCTTACGATTTGCTACAATAGGCATTCCTCTCTTCTCTTTCTTTTTTAATGATAAAGAAGTTTTGGCTGAAATCTACAATTTAGCTGAAACGGTTTAAACTCCTAACCATTATAGGACAATGATTAGACCAGCTATGACCTATGGAGCAAAATGCTGGTCAATCAAGAAGCAGCATATGCACAAATTGGATGTAGCAAATATGAGGATGTTGAGGTCGATATGTGGTAAAATTAGGAAAGACAAAATTAAAAATGAGCGCTTTAGACAGAGTTTTGGGGTAGCATCAGTGTGATAAAATTAGAGAAACTCATTTTAGATGATTTGGGCATGTCTAATGTAGGCCAATAACAGCGTCGATGAGTAAAAGTTTGGCTATGTAAGTTGATGGCCCACCAAGGGGAAGGATAGGCCAAAAAGGATGTGGATGGAGGGAGTGAAAATAGATCTAAAGACGTGCAGCTTATTTGAGAATTTAGCATACGATATATTGGAATGGCGAAACGAAATTCATATAGCCAACCTCAACATAGTTGGGACTGGTCGCTCATACGCCTTTATAGAGTCTAATTCAGCCCAAAACTTGTCCCTGAGATTTTGATCATTTGGTCCACATACTGTTGAGATAGTCCAGCTACAGTTAGAAGAAATTTCAGTTCTCGCCACTGTTACAGTGAGCTTCCCAACCACATTGTCTGTAACTGAGTGTTTCTGGCATCGTATTCCGCCGTTACTAGAATATCACCTGTAATGTTAACCCAAACACTGTTTACCTGTTTGTGAGTAATGAATGATTAACTGCTGGTATCCCCAAAAACAGAAGGAAAAGAATACCCTGTGGTTTGCATTCAGATCTCTCTCTCTCTCTCTCTCTCTCTCTCAATGGATTTAGATAGATTCTGGTGTAAAGAAATGTTTTTGTTCAATAGTTGCACATTAGCTCTGTGTGTGTGCTACTTTCTTTATCAGTTTATGTACTATCTTCTGTTGTACTGTTATGGATGAAAACAACCTTAAATTATCAATGTATTGGGAATGTATGTAGTTTTGCTTTAAATCAATCATGTGCTATGTGCACGAGGGGTGTATGTTGTGCATGGGAGCAAGTAACCAATGATTGTGTAATTCCTTTTAAGTAATGGCATAACAGAAGGAGAATGATAGATCCTGACTTCCTGAGGGAAGAGGATCGTGAGTGGGTTTATGGCTCACAGGTCTAGCACATCCCAAAGTGAGGAACAAGGTAGCTTATGTTATTCTGAAGAAGGATTCTTTCTTTTAAGGATATTTATCCAGTGGTTAAGGGGTCGTTGGATATTTTAACTTTGAATGAGTTATAACAGCCAAGATTTTAACATCTAAGGCCATGAAGATGTTGATGGCTCGATTAGACTTATCTTAAGGCTTTGTTTTAGTTCATGTCTTGTAACAACTTGGATAGTATTCAGATTACGGGAGATCCATTGAATACAACTTACGCAAGAATTATTTTTACTTACTTGATGGGTGTGATGTTTTCAGTCCTCCTATCTCTTGTTTCTTGCTTTGATGATTGATTGGATGAATTTTTTATGCTTATTGATTGCATGGTATGCTTGTGATGTTTACATTATATTAGAAGACCGAATAAGGTTAGCATCGCAGGCACGAACACATTCATGGTTGAGTTGTGTTGGCACCTTTGCCTTAGATACATGCCTAGGGATCAATCCCTAACTATGAAAATGATTAAAGGAAGCTGGATCACATTTCTTCCCTTTTGAGAGTACGAGCCTCCTTTTTCACATGACCGTGAATTAGGTTATTTTGTGTTGAAATCATTTAAATTGCTGAATATCTTTTCTAAGTGGTTTTTGAACTTGGCTGAATTTCATGCACATTATCATCCTTGTAGCAGCAGATAGGAAATCTTTTTTCTGCCATAAAAAATAAAACATGAAAAAATTTTCATGTTTCTGGCCTCTTTTTCCTTGCGTATTGTTTCACGATTTTACATCAATACTGTACATAATGATGCAAAATCATTCGTTTCACATATTTGTTTATTTCATTGTCCCATCTGATTCCTGGTCTAGTGAATGTGATCAGAACACTAGTATTATTGTAATATATGAATGTCATTTAATTCTTTTTCTTTTTAATTTGTAAAGAGTAATTTTTACCAGTATGATGATGATTTTTTTTATTACTCTTAATTTTTTTTCAAGGTTATTTGCCTTTGCCTTTGATAAGTTTATCTATTTATCACAGGATGGTCTGAAGCCCATCCAAGTTGCTGCTGCAAGAGGTAATCGGGGAGCTGTTGAGGTCCTTTTCCCAGCGACATCTCCCATGCAAACTCATCCAGATTGGACTATTGATGGAATAATCAAACATGAAGCAGCCAAACAACAGGTTGTCATTACTTTTTTCATGATTAATATATTTGGATTAGCAGGAAATTGATATGAGATCTCACTTGCTTTGCAGACTTGTGAGGGTGCCTGCTTTATGTCCATTTTTATCTCATTCCATTTTATAGCTCCTTCTACTTGTTTTAATTTCAATTAGTGCCTCATGCAGGAGGAAATAAGAAGTTCAAAGGAAGCTGATACACCAAAGAAGATGGAACCACCAAAGCCGGATGTTGTAAAGGTGCCACTCTACTGCATATGATCTTCTTTGCTTGTTGCAGCATAAGTTTAAGGAGTCATTTTTCCTTGAGATGATAATTAAAACATTTTTTGTTCATTGTGCACTTGTTTTGTTAAAGTGGTACTTTACAAATTTTTTTAATAGGTGAGCTCTGTTGGGGAAAAAACCCACTTCCCACATCGCCTAAGTATTAGGTTTGACATGACTTCATATACTTGTTTGGCCCTTCCATCTATCGGCTTAAGCTGTTGGGTTGATACATGGTTTCTTACATAGTATTAGAATGGATATCATTCTTGTGTAGCCCACGTGGCAGGCATCCAAGAAATCTATTGGGCTTACATGTGAGGGGGAGTGTTGGGAAAAAGAGCCATGTCCCACATCGCTTAAGAACTAGGTTTTACACGACTTCATATACCTGTTTGGGCCTTCCACCCATCAGCTTAAGCTTTTGGGTTGGTACATGGTTTCTTATAGGCTCTACGGTTTCTTATAGGCTCTACCTTTTGTTTGGTCCCATAAATTGTCCATATAGGGCCATCTTTTTGGGTAGAAACCTCTGAAAAATCTCTCCCATTGAGTGTGTTCCTAAGCATTTTATTCTTCTCTTAAATGTTGGTCATTTGCAGGGGTTGTCTAAGTGCAATGTTTCTAAATGTTATCAAAACCATGCTCTTTTGTGTTTGGGGTTCTAAAAGGTGGTTGATTTAACTACAAATGACCTTCTTTCCATTATGTTGAAAGGAGTGCTAACTTGTGGGCGGCTTTCTACCAAAAAAAAAAAAAATTTTTTTTTTTTGGTTGGCTTGAGCTTCTCTTTGTTAGAATCTAGTAGTTTCTCTTGCTGTCATTGCTGCATTGATTCTGCTGAATTCTTTGTTATTTCTGCTGCATTTGGGATAGTTTTTTTCTCACTATTATTGTTGTTGCTGTTGCCTTTTTCCTTTCTTCCCCCTTTTCTTTCTTCTTCTTTATCTTTTTTTACTGGAAACTCCATTCATCAAATCTCCACTGTATCTTCTGATTTTCATTGTCAGTAGCACCTGTGGTTATTAGTGGCAGCAGGTTCTCTTAAAACTTTCTTTTCTTCTTTTTCCCTGTTATGATTAATGGATCAATAAGCAAAGTTGCAAGCTGTTGAGTTTTTGTTGCATTAGCTTTTGCCCATGCCTGCACATCTCCACTCAGAATGCTTTGTTAAATCTTGTACTGTAATTCTATTAATATCTTTTTTAAATCCTCAAAAGTTTTAACACAAGTCACTCAGGTGACACCTGAGGCAAAGAAGAAATCATCAGAGGCAAAGTCAAGGGGAGAGGATGCATTCAAAAGAAAAGATTTTCTGGTTGCAGTTGATGCATATACACAGGTAGCATCTTTGTCTATTATTAATTTTAGGCATGTTTCTCAAATTCTGCACAGCTGACGATTACTGATTTTGGGTTGAAATTGTGAAAACTGTTGTAGTCTTGGTGCTTCCCGCTGCAGTTTCTTTTTTTCCCTTACAGCTTTGTCTCATCTTTGTTTTTCCTTGATCCTTCTAATAATTTATTCCCTTCGAACAAAAAATGGAAGATAATTTTTCCTACGTAATATTTTGCGCAAAACTTTAATGTCAAGCCTGCTTCAACTTATACCAACTCGTAATTTGCTACTAGCCACATCACCTTTGGCTTATGGGTGATTCTGTTTGTCTCGTTAGTTCTCAATCCATGTTTGAAATTAGGATGGCCAATTGGACTAGTTTGGATTCGCACTTACTAGTTGTCTGGCCCATATGATGCTAGTTTGGGTTCACACCTACTAGTTGTGTGGCCCATGTGATGCAGATCTGAGGCTTGGAAGACTTTATGAGAGGGAGAAAGGAGGGGGAATGTAAAAATTGCATTGTAATACATGTACCGAACTCTGATAGAAGATACACACGAATAATGAACTGCCTGAATGCAATAATTCAGCACTGAAACTGGTGATCTTTTCTGTTAATTAAGTGAATGTTGGCATTTGCAACCATGCTTACCTCCCGAGGAAACTTGGACTGTAGGCAATTGATCTGGACCCTACTGATGCTACACTGCTATCTAATAGAAGTCTTTGCTGGATACGCTTGGGACAAGCTGACCATGCCTTAGCAGATGCCAAGGCCTGCAGAGCCCTGAGGCCAGATTGGGCAAAAGCTTGCTACAGGGAAGGTGCTGCCTTGCGTTTGTTGCAAGTATGTCATATTTCCACCCTTTTCAATATTTGCTCAACTTGAATACATCTGCTATTCTGTTGTTGAATTAATTCTTTTTCACCTTTGACAACAGAGGTTTGATGAAGCAGCAAATGCTTTCTATGAGGGTGTGAAGCTTGATCCTGAAAACAAGGAGCTAGTAAATGCTTTCAGGTTATCATGGGAATATACTATTGTTCCAGTTTTCAATTAGAAATTGGTCTTCATTTATGTTATCCTGATACTGTTTCGTCATTAAACTTGGATACAAACTGTTCATTTAATTTCCTATTTCATAGAATATGAGATATCAACAGGTGGGCCACAGATTAGACTACATAAACCATAATGCGAGAGAGAGAGAGAGAGAGAGAGAGAGAGAGAGAGACTAATAATATATTTAGAGATGATTATGCAAGAGGTGATTTCACAAGAGGAAATCTACAGGGACTGAATACAAAAAGTAAATAAATGAAGTAAAAAAGGAGTATTGTTGAAGATAGTTGAGACATGTTGATGCATCCCGATTGCACTTGTGTTTAGCTAGGAGACCAAAAGTACGAGACAAGCCACATTCTAGAATCCTCTGTTTAGTACAGAGCACAAGTTATTAGCAAATAAAATATCATTTAATTTGTTGTTGCTATATGGTTTTGAGAGATTGTTGAGTTTATTATTGCTCCCCACCCTTTGGACTGCTGGTTCCATCTGAATGTATATTGGGCCAAAGTTTTGGTTGGGTGACTCAGAAGTTAGAGAATTTTTAACCTGTAGAATTTTTATAAAGGGAATGAAACTTATATATATTCCCTTCTTGGTTCTCTTCTCTGCCTCATGCTTGATTTTCATTAAAAATTTTCATTGAACAGGGAAGCTGTTGAAGCTGGGAGGAAATTCCATGGAACAGACAAGCAAGACTTGAAGGAATGATCGATGGAGGGCAAACCAGGCTTGCTATTTAAAGGAAGCTATTGGAATAGAACAGATAACTTTTTCCCACTATTTATTTTCTACATGTGAAATACTAGAAGGTAAGGTTCTGTTTTTTCTTTATTTAAATCAACCTAGAAACCTTCAGATTTGTTGTATAGAGGGATCAATTTTGTTTTTTTAAAAGAGGAAAAGACATTCATGTTATCCTTTTTTTTTTTTTCAAAGGATAAATGTTACTCAAGTTTTGAAGTCACAATTCAAGAAGGTAATGAATCATTGATTTTCCTTTCTTTTTGTTGAAAGATGAATAGAATGGGAGTGTCATAGCCCAAACCCTAGTGTGGCTCTCCTCCATGGGGTGAGAGATCCCTAACTAGCACTCTACTTGCTGGCATGGTTGGCAATGGAGCATAATAGGTCTGGTGATCAGTATGCATATCATCATTGGCAGCCAGTCAATTGTGTATTTTCTTTTTCTTGTTTTTCCTGTTGTATTCTGGTGTTGTATTCCCAGTTATACAATGATAAGACTCACAGCAGCACACTCCACATGCCAGTGCTACCTACATCAGTCTGGTGATCATTTGGTGGTGAGTGGGGCGCAAATTTCTTTTTTAAAATGGGTGCTGCTTGGTAGATACGCTATGTGTTTTGTGTATCGAATCCATGGTCACATTCAAACGGAACACTGGCGCAATCTAATTTGCATTCATATGATTGACTGTGTTCACTTTGTTTGTGGACCTTTCTTGGCATGATCGATTTGGGTAACACATGATGCTTTCTATTAATTTTATTGCTTAGGGATACCTGATTCTAGGATTCTTCCTTCTGTAGGCAGCCAAAGGTGATGAGCACCTAGATTATTAAGCTGTCTTTTTTAAGAGAACACAGATGTTGTAATCAGTCTGCATACTGTATCATTCTACCGTTAAAGATGGCTAAGCTGGAACTACCAAGTGAATTGGTTCTTTAATGTAGGAACGATGAAGGTTTTTTCTTTATTATTTAAATGTATAATTTCTTTCGTTTCTATTGGCAAAAGTTGTCAACGGCCACTAATGAAATGAAGGCGGGAAGCTTGAAAAAAAAAAAAGACCACCTACCAAACTGAAACACCAAGAAGTGAACAGTAGTAAATATGGCAAGTATTTCCAAATCACAGCTTTCTCAATCAATAATCTATTAGCCAGGTTTTGTCCCAGCCCCGATGAATGCATAGAAATGCACGTCATTCAGACTTTTCTTTTTTGTAATGGTAAAATACAATTGAAGCATTGGCCTTTTTCTTAGGGTTCTTAGGGGTTCCTCCTGCAAACTAGTGGAGCGTTTATGGGCCATTTTTCATTCCACGAGATTAAAGCTCAGCAATCAACCAGATCCACCACTGAATGATCCTGAAAGTTGGTAGAGCAAGTTTTCAAAGGATTGAGAAGAATTTCCATGCTTGTCATACTAATTACTATAGTGAAGAAGGGGATGATACATTGTCACTTGATATGCTTCTTCGTATGTAGTAGCCATTTATTGAATGAAACATTCACTTTGTGCCGCTGTTGAAGATTGAGTATTGACAAGAGCCCGGTCCAAGAGAATAAAGGTACCTCAGTAGTTGCATACTGTCACATCACAATGCATTGAGGTCAAGGTATGCATAAACTAATAAATTAAAAAAGAACGCCATTTAAGGGGTCCATTTATAGGGGGAGAGAGGATGAGAATTCTGGATGTATGCTGATATGGAATTTGCATTATTCATCATCGTTATCCCAAACTATATAGTTGTTTGTTGATAAGAATTTGCAGTGTTCTAATGATTTGCTTGAAGCTTCTGGTTTATGAATCTCAATAATGGTAGATGAGAATTTCTCCTATTTATGGCCACTCAGCAATTCGACGCTTGCCCTTGTAGCTGACTACAAACGGGGCCTATATTGGCCGGCAATGATTTAAGTCAATTTTTTTGCTATGTACTGGTGGAGTGATACTTTCTACGCGGAGACCCACAAATCTATCCCGGGCTATGAAAGCAAGGTCCCAATTTCACTCAAGCAAGAGTGTCAGCAAATTCTTCAATTAAATAACAGTTTCAACGTATAGCTTTGGCTGCATGCCACTGTTCGATCTCTAAGCTTCATCTAGTGTAAAGAATCTTAACCGTCATTATTTTTTATACCGGTTGAGATCCAAGAGAGCCTTACACATGTGGGACGAAGATGCTCATACCTTGGGAAGGAGTGATTATACAAATGAAAATAGTAGTATACTTAGAAATTGAACCTTGGACAGGCAGATGAGGTGAGGGGTTGCAACTGAGCAAACCCTCGTCAGGGGCAAAACCAGAAAACTCACCTTGGGCTAAATATTCTTTGGGAGCCAATACAGCAGAAAAACTAATGAGTTTCATAACATTGGATTGTACTTTCAAAATTTTTGGGAGGCCAACGTTATTAAAAGACTGAACATTTATGTAATAGTAGCGGCTTTTCAAAATTCTGGTTCCCTCAGCCACTTCGGAGTTCCGCCCAACTACATCTATATGCTTGCAAGGTATGATAACCGGATAAAATGAGAAGTATCTGGTATCCGGGCATCGTAGCCTACCAGCACTGGCATCCCATGCCAGGCTGTGTAAAACACAAGCATCCGGGCATCGTGTCTGTAATTCAAGCTTGTCACAAGTGGGCCATCTGCCACCACCCAATGACGAGGGTACGTCTGGAAATTAGACTTACACGCAACCTCTCTCTCTCTCACTTTTTTTGCGGCCTCCCACTCCACCAAGTTGTCGTCTCCTGGCCACCTGTTTTCCTTGTCTCTTCTAGCGTCAGGGCAGTTTTCTTTATACGTCTTTCGCAGAAAAACAACTTTGTGGCAACTCTTTCGAAATGGAACCCCAAATATCATAGCTGCTTTAAGTAAAATTTACTCCATGGAAGAAATTGGTTAATGGGATTAGCACTCCAAAGGGAGTAGGTCAGTTCAACTCACCCAACCGCCCGTTTGAGTTAATGGGCTGTTGGGTGGGACAGTTTCTACTGTCAATCTACATGGACCAGAATCCGACCCAAATAAGTTCGACTAAAAGGGCGAACTATTATGCAAATGATCTGGGTTTGGCCCATCCAATAAGCCAAAATCGTTAAATCTTCTTGATCGTGTGCTTACTCTCTTTCCTATCTTATTGCGGCTCTCACATCCTTTATGTGTGCAGAAGCGTGAAAAATGACAGATTACATCAATATATCAATATATTATTTATATTTTCTTTAACTTCACAATATCCATTCCAGTACAAAAATTAAATTAACTATGACGGCAACCGAATTAACCAAGCCGGCCAAACTGAAATACAGAATATAAACCCAACATATCTTTCAACTCAAGATTCAATTATTGTGATTCAATTATTGTGAGAGTAAGTTTAACTATGTGGAAGACACATAGATGGAACATTCAATTCATTTATAGCACAATACGAAGAACCATTGTTCCCTTTCTTTTCAGAGGAAAGCAAAGCTGCATAGAACATTTCGTCATGGAGTTCTTATCCACATCCGTTTCATCTTTTACAGTTTCAGGTCTTCCTTCAACAGTTCACGAGCAACACCACCACCTCCTTAGGCCTCCTACCAAAAGCTACATCATCTCCCAATCACTCCTCTCCAACAAACCCAACTCCTCCTCTTTCCCACTACCCTTTGAACCCCATCTCTCCACTACAAAGCCACCGCCTCCTCCTTCATTCACCAGAAAAACCAAAATTCCCCACCTCTTATCCCTTTCTCCATGTCCGGTTTCCCCTGTCAAACCCACCAAGCACTTCCATCTAACAGCCTCCAGCAGCGGCTACGCAGCTGCCCTTCTAGATATATCACGGTGCAACAACGACGTCGACGCCGTCGAGAGAGACGTCAGGAGGTTTTCTAGCCTGCTTTGCAACGGCGTCCTTAAGGGATTGTTGGAGGATTCAGCTGTGGGGATGGAGAGGAAGTGGGATGCACTGTTGAAGAAGGTTGGGTTGCACAGGCATGTGGTGGTGCTGGTGAAGATGATGGTTGAGAAGGGGAAGGTGGGGTTGGTTTGGGAGATGTTGGAGGAGTTCAAGAGGATGTGTGATGAGGTGAGAGGGACTAGGGAGGTTTTGGTTTCCTCTGCGATGAAGATGGGGGAAGAAGAGCTGCTTGGGATAGCCAAGAAGGTGCAGAAGATGAGTGGAGCGATGAAGGTGAAGGTGAGGCATGTTGTTGTTGATGCAAGCTTGCCCATATCTGGCTTTGTATTATAGCTTTGTTTCATCAGACTTTTTTAGCTTTGTAATCTAACTCGTTGCAATTGTTTTAGAATCTATGTTGAGAAATGAATATCAGCTCTAAATCACTAAGGCTTTGTGTATTTTATAGTTGTGGGGCTTAGTTACCTGTTTATGGCCTGTTACTGTTGGATTTTGATTACCTTAAAATCTATAAGCAAGAATCTCTATGGATTTAGGAAGAAGGTGACCTGTCTCACTAATATGCATTTGGTATCCGAATAAATCTCCACATGGGCTCAACACTTACCCTCACCCTAGCCGTATCCCACCCTCACCCTAGCCGTATCCCATTTATGTAGAGTTCCTTTTAATGAGTTGTGTCTTCTGATTTGATTGAAAAATTAACACCAACAAAGTCATCAGTATCAACAGATTATGGTTCTCGAAATGGATGCATGATATTCTTTCCGGAATGTGGGCCCTGGAGATGCATTGTATCTTTTTTAATTTAACATGATCAGGTGGAAGAGATAGAGCAGCATAATCCACAGCTTTTGGCAGCTTTAGGATGGTGTGCATGACTACTATAGTGGAGGCACCCCTATCCGGACTGTCAGTGGTAACTGCTTGCTTAACCCAAGGGATCCGATTCCTAGTGTAAATGGAACGTGTTGGGGTCCCGTGAAGCCAAGCTTGACTGCTTGAGAGGGATTCTCAGGAGACAGCCCTATAATTCCACTAGAGCCGGGCAGTAATGAAACTCAAATGTCTCAACTGTAATTCCATCCAATTATGCCTTGTAGAAAGATGGGCCTTCAATTTGGAGGAACACATGATTAAAATACATCAAACATATGGAGCAAAATAATATATTCAACATGTGTAAGTTGTAACCCGAAGGGGTAACTCACATGGTCTAGCACCATAGCTTGCTCCTGATTGTTGCAGGTTCAAGCTGCGCTACCACACAAGATTTATCCAGCTCACCTAGGGCCCGAAGGGCTTAGTTTGGCCCAAAGGCCGGGATACCTCCCTCATTAAAAAAAAAAAATTGTGATAAGTTGGAGTGAAAACTCGGCCTAACAATAATGAACACATGGAACATCGCTATTTGCTATTTGAATTTAATAGACGGGCCTCAATGATGGATTTATTGGTTTGACCTTATTCCATGCTTTCTCAACTCTATGCACCTCGCCACTTTATTCATTGAAGGAATGAATGGAACCAAGAGCCTGGATCCTTGAGTGTCTCCCATATGCTTTCTATGAGTGGGATGCGTACAACTCCACCATTTGGCTTATCTATTGATTATCCCAACTGTTCAAAATGAATGTAATTTTGTTAAACAACATATCCATGAAGTTTGACTTTTGTAGGAATTAGTTCCACCATAATACTAAGTACATGATTTTTAGTGTGATTAATGCATAAGATTGTCCTAATCATGCTATCAATCATATGCTGAATCTTATAATTAAACTAACTTCTGTTGAACTAAAATTTGAAGTATATCACTGAAGGGGATGGATTTCATTTTGAGCCATAGGATTATCTAGGTGCATCCCGACAGTAAAGTCCCTCACATCCCACTCACAGGGAAGCATGCAGGTGACACTCAATCCTAATTCCTGACTTGAAGAAAGTAGAGGCGTCTATGTCTTTCAACTCAGACAATTAATAGAGAACCTAGGTTGCTCATTTGGTTGGCAATCTCATATCTCATCTAGCTGCCCAAGGTTGATCACTGAGTATATGCTATCCTCTTCCCACGTGTGTTGATTTCTTCTTGTATGTGCAGGCTAGCAGGTCTCTCATGGGTCTCAGCGCCTCAGGTGGGTACCTAATAAATTAAAAAAAAATCGACAATTAATATTTGAACCCTTCCCATTATTTCTAATTGAAAACCCACCATCTCAAATTTTCAGCAAACATATATAGATATGCATGACTAGGTAAATGGTGGGGGCAAATGCCATGTTTAGGATGTAATTATCACATCATTGCCAACCATATATATATATCCTCTACAGCCCACTTCTGATTACTCTACGGTCCATTTCTTGTTTTAGTTTGATGATCCATAATCATCCAATCCATTCAATGGACTCTTCTGCTCATGGATCAATCTCTAGCGCCAATTTGTAGCCACCTATTCAGTGGCTACAGCACACTGTTCAATCTGTGATTTTCCTATGACATGAAACAACAGTGAGGATCTCATCCTAACAGCCGTGTACATTTTTTAGCACCACTGATGGTGGAACACCATAGTACTAGGGTGCTCTAACATCAAATGATGAGGGAACATTCGAATATTGAGGTTCTTATCCTGAAATACTATGATTCGTAGTGTGTATACTATGATACTATGATTAGCTGAATAGAATACTAACGTTTTAGAGACTAACACAACACTAAAGAGATAAACAGAGGAGCTAAGTTCACTACTTTAAAATAACAAACATAATTTGCCTTCCCTATTGGACTCTTACAATTTATATAGCACTCTTTCCCCATGAATACATACTTGATCCCAAAGATAGCTACATTTAAGACTACAACTTACTAGGGAGTCAACCAACACTCCCAAAATAAAGCACAACTTACTAAGAACTAGTTATTAGCCAACATAAATACTAAAAGTTTCAAAACAGTTAGCCTAGTTCTCAAACGTTCCAATGTTGCACCAAGGAGCCCACATGACAAAAAACACGGCCTATTTCAGTATTTCTTTCTGCATCATACTTACCCTCTTGAAAAAGAATTTGTCTAGGAATTTGAATGCCATGTCTATCATACAGAAGAACTATGTGTAATTCCACGAATCTCGTAAAAGAACTTTATTGTTGTATGGTATTCTTGCACCATCCATGCATCTTATCCATCCAATTTGACCAATGAGTTTAGGTCTAATACTGGATGATCAAACCACAAATGAGTATGGATTGAGATTTGCTTGCAATGACTTCCACGAATTGATCTTCAAAGTGGTGCACGTTGATGTCTCCAGCATCCTTGAATGAAAAATCTAGGTGCCCTTTCATGTTGTTAGTAATTGATTCAAGATCATTGCGGTAAGCTATTGACTTGTAGTGCACATCAAAGATTTCATCATTAGGATACACATAATAAATCTACTTCTTTTCAATACAAGTATCTTCACATTCGTCAAATATTAGGTGATTAATGATGTCACTATCTTGATTTACATCAATGATCATCATATCATCACCATAAATGTTATCTGAGTAATAATCAAATAATGAATGCTTTGGACCAATCAGGTACCTCTAATGTCAAAGGTTGGTCACTATCGCCATAGAACTCATCATCGTTATCAACATCTGGTTTATTATCATAAATCAAATCACCTTCATCACCATCATATATGGCTTCATCTTTATCAAACTCATCATCTCCTGATTCATCGATAAAATCATCACAATGACCATTATTTTCATTATGTTTTATATGCTGTCATCTTCTCATCGGAGACCAACTATAGAATGGATCGATAAAATCTTCGGCATTCGTTTTATTGTTATAATCCTCACAATGATTTAGACACTCTAGACGATCTAGTCGTTGAGTCAGCTGTTCAACCTGTTTCCAAAGTGATTGTAATTCTTCATCTCTTGCATCTCCTATCATACGATTGTGTTCACCATAACCTCTTCTAGTCGCCATGAAGGAAGATGGTAGATGGGAAATCAATCCAAGAGCGTTGCACAATCTTTGATATCAAATGATGATAGAACACCGGAATACTAAGGTGCTTTGATACCAAATGATGAGGGAACACTCGAATATTGAGATTCTTACCCTGAAATACTACGATTTGTATTATGCATGCTATAGTTAGCTGAACAAAATGCTGAGGTTTCATAAACACGAACACAACAATTAAGGAATAACCAAAGGAACCAAGCTCGCTACTGAATAGATTTAAAATAACAAACACAATCTAAATCATATTCTCCATTATCTACCCTCCCCATTGGACTCTTACTAGGGCTGTCAATCCGGCCCTTTAGAGAGGGGGCCCGGCCCGTAAAATCCCTCAAAACGAGGGCTTATTTTTTTCATCTAAAGCCCGATGGTAGGGTAGGGTTCTATTTTTAAAAGCCCGCATCTAAAGGGCTGAGCTTAGGCTTGACTAATCAGGCTTGAGGGGGCCAGCCCGGCCCGCTGTTTATTAAATTTTAATATAAAATATATAATATACACAAGCCTTTTGGGCTTGTTAAACTTTTTGACAAAAACTATGTCCATATTATAGTCAAGTGTTTTCCACTTTTCACTTTGTGAGAAATTATCAAAATACTCAACCAACAGTCATAAAACAGTAACATTTGAGGGGCATTTTCATCTTTTAAAAGATAAAGCTCTAAATGTCATCGTATATAAGCAACTCCCTCTCATCGACAAAGGTAAAAAGAAAAAGCCCTAAACGCTCCTATGCCCTAAACGCCACCACCAATACCTTAAAAAAAAAGTTTTTCACTCCGCCATGTTGCCTTTGGCATTGTATTGCCGGTCCCCAGTTCGTACAAAGGAGGAGAGTTTGTATAAGATTGGTTTGTTGTGGTGGTATAAGCTGTTGCATATAAAATATTTATTTCCATTAAAGAAAAAAAAATTTTCCTTTCTTTTGGCCCTGGCTCGGCCCTGGCCCGGCCCTAACCCTTGAGGGTTAGGTAAGGGCCTAAAAATTCTAGGCCCGCCGTAAAAGTCGAGGGCTTTTGCTCATTTAGACTCGGCCCGCACATGTGAGGGTAGGATAAGGGCTTACCTAAGCCCGGCCCGGGCCCAACCCTTTGATAGCCCTAACTCTTACAATATATATATATATATATATATCACTCTTTCTTGATGAATACATGCTTGATCCCAAAGATAGCTACATTTAAGACCACAACTTACTAGTTAGTCAATTATCACTCTTAAACTAAAACACAATTTACTAACAACTAATTACTAGGCAACATAAATACTAAGAGGTTCAAGAGAGCTAGCTTGATTCTCAAAACTTCTCCTATTTGGAACAAAGGATCTCACGTGACAAAGAAGATGGCATGGCTTGTTTGAACATTTCTCCCTACATCACCTACCAATTTGACTATTCCCATAGAGCATATCCTTTCACAGAAAAGGACGTACGAAAACTATAATTTATATCTTTGATTTATCTAAGATTTGATGGCCTTCAAGTAGCCTATATAGCATTGAGGATAGCGTTTTAAGCCTATATCTATTGCTTCCTAAGCCGATCACAAGCAAATCTAAGAAACCAATCAACAACTTTTGCATATGAAAATCTATCTGCTTAGATTATATAGTCTGCTTTTAACCTGCAACAGCCAAACGCAGTCCCAAAAGTACCCAAACCTGAACCACTAACAATGGACCTAGGCGACTTAGATCTAGGTTAATTACAGGAGCCACACCCTTATCTAGAATTAGATTAAACGTCCGAACGCAAAAGTATGGTGCTTGAACCCAAATCACTGCCTGAAATTCATATAAAATGCATATGATAGGTTATTTGCTATTTGGTACCTTGAGTACCAAATTCATTGATCGAAACCCGAGCCAATTTATTTGTGTGCACACTAGTACTGTTTACTCAAACAATGGTATAACCAACTAAAACAAATTATAAATAATAATACTATATTGTCCTATGCTATACCTCAGCTGGCTAGGAATATAATTGTGTGACTTGTTCCAATGCAGTATAAAGAATAGCCGATGGTAATTTTTTTCCAATCAAATCTTTCATGCATTCATCCCTTCTTATAATCCGTGCTCCCAATATTTTCAATGGTGGAGACTACTTGGCTTACTCTGCACGTCACCCCTTCATCTACTTGCAAGACCTCTAACACATCTCAACCTTTTTAACGATATCTTTTCCCAAGTGGTTGGCATTGTTGTGTGATAATATCTATGATCAATGTGGCAGGGGATCTCTACCACAAGCATTAATGTGTTTTGCGTTTCTCCTGCTTAGCCATTGTCTTCAATCATCATAAAACATGATTTTTTACCTCAATGACCAAGGATGAAAATGCAATGAAATAGTGGACTAATGGTTTTATAACCATTATATAAATATTTATTATCCTGAATTTCTCTTGAAAAATGCTTGATAAATTTTTAAAGGAAATATTTATTTTAATCACTTTTTAGGGTGGGTGTTTTTGTCATATTTGAAACTCTAAAATATGACCAAACAGTTTTAATACTACAATTTGTCTTTTGAAGAAAAAAAATCCTACAATTTGGAAAGAGTGAGAAACTTTTTTTTGATAGGTACGTAACATGATGTCAAGTCTGTTAGGTGCTCGTCGAATGGAGCAAAAATTGAGCAATTCGTTATAAGGATTCTCACTTCTCTAACACCTAGCTTACTCACTCTTTATAGGTTTTAATCTTGCTCTCACAACCCTCTTACCAGATGTGGTGGGTCATATTCTGAGCATCACAGGGCAAGAGAGCTTTCATCTTTCTCACACCTCACAATAGCTATACTTGAATGGTTACCATGGGGAAGAGAGTTCTTACCTCTCTTGTACAGAGTCTAGGATTAGATTACATGTATATACAATCTCAACTTTCTTCTTAGCCTCCAAAAAAGCCTTGGTACAATGGTTAAAATACACATGACCCTAAACCTAGTCATTGGCCAACCGAATAAACCAACCCCATGTGGCTTTTTATTTTATTTTATATAAAATGAACAGTGATATTGAAAAGAGGCAATTATTAAAATTTAAAGCCCATATGTTGGGGCTATGTGATAACCATGATAGAAAATTGCCTGATCAGAATGGTACATCTTTTGAATTATGAGTATACAACTTTTGAGATATCAACAGGAAAACTTGATCATGGTTGTTGGCCACTTTTAAGATACCTACAGTGAATATGGATTTTGGGAGGTGCCACTTTCAAGATATCAACACTAACAATGAATTATTGATGCTGTACAACTTTTGAGATGCAAACAGTAGCTTCATTAGATTATGAGAGATGCCGTACATGTATTAAATGTAGTAATTATGCTTTCACATTGCCCTTTCTAATTTTCAATGACAGTAATTATTTACAAATTCTTTTCGGTGTGCTTTGGTATTGCCTACAATGCAATTCTTCTCACTATGATTCTGTAATATCAAATATAAAAGAGAACGAATTAATTGTACATTTTCCTTGAAATTTTGCCTGTTGAATATTAACCACTGATTGTGCCCGCCTTGTAACTGCCTGCTGGCTGTTTTTCTTTTCTTTGTTCTTCGAGCTATATAGGGGTTTGGGACCAGCTCCTAGGAGACGATAGTAGTGGTAGAGCTCAGGCAATGGAAGGGGATAGGCTTTGGGTGAGGTAATAGGTCCCTCTAGTGAGATAAAGGTGGATTACCCAGAGTTAAACACTGTGCAATTAGATAAAAGCTGCCACCTTTTACTAGTGAGGTATGAGTTCCTCTAAGGGAGATATCAAATGAGATTTGAAGGCTGATATGTCATTTTAAAGGTTTGCATTTTGGTGTGAGTATCTTCAATAGATGTGTAAAAGTAACATCTTTTTTTTCTTAATATCGCAATAAACTCTATTTTTTTAAACTTTTAAAAGGCCCAATCATTAAAATATTAAAATAATAAAGACAATTACCTTTTTGAACTTTCAAATTTGACATGGCAAAGGGCTATGCCAAATGTTATGCCTCAATTGGCATAGCCCTTGGACCACGAAACAATGTCCTTTGTACGGTTTCATGTCTATATGACATTTTAACATCACAGATGGAGTTACTCTAAGAGGCCATTCTCACTCAAACGGGTATTGTTTCTTTATTGTACAGGTTTACATTGACCCACAATATGAATGGTCTGCATTGATTACAAACTAAAATGAGTAAGAGAACAAAGGTAGGAGAAAGTATGGTGATGGGTGGTGCCTGTAAACCATGGGAAGCTTCAACTGTTTTTAAACCATAAGCTTATTATTTTAATGGGCGGCTGAGGAAAAGGAAAGGTCTGTATGCAAAAACCAACAGCCTTTCAGTACTGCAACATGTGCAAAATTCGGATTTGAAACTAAACAAACATTATTTTCTTATCACCTAGGTTGCTTTATGCCCCTTATTGGGCGGTCTCCACCCCACAAGCTAAAGCCAAGTGCTAGGACCATTAGCACTCAAGCCCCATTACTCTCTCTCTCTCTCTCTCTCTCTCTCTCTCTCTCTCTCTCAATTATTAAAAAAAAAATCACATTTCAAAGCTTGGAATATGTTATTCCCCCAGAATGAGCCCACAGGACTATATACTCTGTACAGGAATCCACGTGTGCAAAATTCATTGTTGTAGATCTCCACTGACTCAGTGATACAATCGACTGAGTCAACCGAGTCCGGCTAATTTGACCAAACCTGACTAGAAATTCAACCGGACTGGGTCAACGTACTTAACAGGTTCCTACTAGAGCCCAGAGTTAAGGGTTTTCAACTTATGATTGAAATAATGGGAAGATTATATGTTGTAGTAGACCGACCAATAGGACCCCTTATTTTTTTCGCAGCTAATTCCATCATTTCATGTAGGCATAAACAACGTTGGGACCCTTGTGTGTGTATTCTTTTTTTTTTTTTTTTAGTAACCTAACTAAGAGGGTTTGGACCCAAATTGAGAGCCTATATATCCCAGAAGAAAACCTATTTAAGTGGGAAAAAGAGCCTGCACAACCTGAAAGAAAGCCTATAAAACTTGAGAGGAAGCCAGCACACATGAAAAGAGGTGATAAATACAAGGTTTGAATTGTGGGTAGCCAAGTAAAAAACACTGGTAACTCCGGGAAATACTTGTTTACCCTAACTGCCTTTTCCTTGCTTATAAATTCCGGGAACATGGGCATTTTCATGTTGTAGAAGCTTAAGGTTTTGTTAGGAGAGGCAGACAAGGCGTGATGTTGATCCGGCTCATCTCTAACTGATTAGACTAGATTACGATTAGAGGCGAGCCGAATCAATATCACTCCTGTACACCTCATTCACACATCCTGCTGTAATCGTCGAGCAATCGATCATGGTGTGATTTCATATCTTCTGATTTTGTGTGTTGCTTACTTTTGTAATCTTTAAAATATGCTAGTTTTGTATACCTCATTCACACATCATGGTCTAACAGTTCAACATCCAATCGATCATTGTTGCTGGTAACTATAACCATTTATGTTAGATGGTGTGATCTCATATCTTCTATTTTGTTTTGTTGTTTATATTTTTTCTCCAAATGCAACACATATATCCAAGGTTGTTCGACAGCATAACATGCTTGCCCCACTCGATTCACACAATTAGTATTATTAGATTTTTGAGTTCCCTGTCAGAAAAGTAAGCCTAGTCCTAAATTTAAGCGATAGGAAGCCGTTGTCCTTGTGATACAGGGAAGATGCCTTGAAGAACACAAGACGATCTCGCTTAATTTCAAGCAGAAATACAGTGGGATGCCTAAATCTTTCTCTTATTATTATTGCTGATGTTGTCGTTGTTGTTGACTTCAAGGTGCATCTATGATAATTAGTGAAATTTATGAAGGCTATAATCTTATATTTGGATAGATACCAGATTTTATAGATATCAGATTTTTAGTATGCACCTTATATAATTTTAATGCTTATAAGGGATAAGAATTGGATAGCCATGAGGAAAATGAAGATTACACAAAAGTTCTAGATATATTATGGAGTATGTTACTTTTTTACCATTTCTTGGTGGTGGATTGAAAGATAGTCACACAGTGTACCTGTTTCGTTTATTGCTATGGATAAAACGATGTTAACACAAGGAGGATAACTGGTGACCATTTTCCACTGATGTAAGGTTTGCCCGAGCCAGAATTTTATGAAAGTCTCTATTGTATGCTACTTTGTGAAAAATATGCCCGGAAAGGAACAAAAGAGTTTTCAAAAATCAAAATGAAGATGTACGGGTGGTTATTCGATCCATTGTTTGGACGGTGTCATAGTGGGTGTGTCGGACTAAGTAGTTTAAATGAGTCTCTTTGGATAATCTTAATAGGTCTTGGATAGCTTCTATGGAAGGGGGGTTGTTGTGTCGAAATTAGGCACACTGATTCTCAGAAGAATCCACCTCCATGTCTTCTAAAACTAAATTTTGATGGTAGCTATTTACATTCTATTCTTCAAAGTGGTGTTAGAGGTACCATTAGAGATTGCAATGGCTATGTCATCAAAAGCTATTCTGGTCCTTTTGATGGACTAGACACAAATGAAGTTGAAGTCTTTGCTTTACTTATTGGTTGTAGGGAGTTGAGACTAGATGGGTATAAGGCCATTATTGAAGGTCACACTTTTTTTGCAATTCAAATGGGGTACTGAAAAATTTTCTCATCCTTAGAATATTGCAGATTTGATGAAGGAGGTGCAAGACATTTCTCAAAAACTGAATGTTTAATTTGTTCATATTCAGAAAGAAACAAATTTTCTTTTGGATAAGCTTGTGAAGGAGGGGGTATCACGCTTTTTTCCTTTTTCTTATGTTTAGTTTTTAATTAGTTCCTTGCTTAGCTTCATTGCTTTATATGTTTTTGGGGCTGCCTTAGCTTTATTTGTCTTTTTCATTTTTTGAGCAATAAAATTTGTATATTTAACAAAAAAAACTATATATTTTTTTGCTAGAAAAAAACTAATTTAATTTGTGCTTCATGTCATTGTTTTTTGTTGGTCACATGTGTTTCTATGCTGTAAGATTGCGTCAGTTCAAGAAGTTTAAGATGGAAAGACTGATGGAAGCAGTGCTGCAAAATGGGTCCAAATTCCAAAACCAAAAAGACATGGGGGCACATAATACTGCCAGGCCAAGATCGCTCACACATTTCACAGCCCATATGAAAGTGAATTTCAGGACGGGTGTTAGGTTTATGTCTTGTATTCCGGTTTAGCCGGATGAGTCACTGGGTTAGCCAGGGACTGGTTTAAGGTCAAGGGTATTTTGGTAATTGTACCGGGGCTTTCTTGGTGGCCAAGAAAGTGGAGATTATATATTGTATAGTCTGTAACCCTAGACCTTGCAGCGGCGGCGGCATTAGTTGCCCGTGGTGCTCCCACACCACGTAGGAGAGATGAGGTGAGAGAGTGGGAATCTCTTGTATGCTTTACTTGTCATAGTGAAGATGTTCGTCCTCCTGTGCCCGTGGATGTAGCCCGGTTTGGGTGAACCACGTAAATCTCGGTGTCTCTTCTTGTGTGGCTTGTTGATTGTTTGATCTTATGATTCCGTGGATGCGCACAACGGGTGATTGTTCGGAAAATCACAACAATTGGTATCAGAGCCGAGGTTGGTGTTCCTCGGGTTTCTGAGCGAGGTGGAGATCGCTCAGTGGTTTGGAGGTTGTGCGCATGAAGATTAACTGAGATCAGGTTCATGATTTCTGGTTGGGCCACCATTGGAGAAGATGAAGACGAGATTGGTTCTCCGATTTGGATAGGATCGGAGGAAAAGGGATTCCAGGTTGTTCAGATCTCGGAGTTAGATCGCAGCAGTTGTGATGTAAGGATCAACGGATCGGATCTTCGTGGAGGATCCGGAGTTCTGCGATTCTTGGTGCAGAAAAATCAAAGATCATGGGTGATCTATGTTTGGGCCACACACCGGTTCCTGTTGCAGAGCGAAGAGAAAAACCAGAAAGAAAAACAAAAATTTTCTCGGTCCAGAGAAAAACCAGGAAGAAAAAAAAAAAAATTCTCGGTCCAGAGAGAAAAACCAGGAAGGAAAAAAAGAAAAAAAAAAAAGAGAAAGAAACTCACCGAGATCTACGCCGGGAATCCCGCCCGCCTCCGTCGCCGTCGCAGTCGCCTGCCGTTCCCCGCCGCCGCAGTCGACGCCGTCGGCGTCAGCAGCCGGTCCCGCGCCGCTGGTCGCCGGACCAGCCACGCCCGCGCAGCAGCTGCACCGCCAGCCCCAATCGCCGCTACAGCCGCCGTCTTCGGTCGCTGGATCGTAGTTCGCCCCGCCGTGCAGGATCGCCGGAGAGGGGGGCGGTCCGCCGCTGCCAGCACCTGACCGTCACCGAGGACGAAGAAGCCGGCGCGTCCCTGTTGCAGACGGCAGAGACAGAGGAAAGAGGAAGAAGAAGAAGGGTTCGGGTCAAGGTCCGGGTCAGGTCGCAGTTCGACCTGAACCCGTTCGTGCAGAAGCCCATTGACAGAAACAGGCTACGGGTCAGGTCAGGTCAGGTTCGACCCGACCCGTTTGCATCCGGCCCAGCAGTTCAGAGCTGGTTTGGTTTCGGGTCAGGTCAGGTCCGGCCCGACCCGTTAACAGAAGGTCCAGCCCAGTCAGCAGGTTCAGGCCGGGTCAGGTCAGGTCCAACCCGACCTGTCTGCAGTCGGTCCAGCCCAGCGCAAAATAGCAGTTCAGTTCCGGGTCAGGTGAACCCGACCCGGGTCCGCTCCAGAAGCCCAGCAGACAGCGCAGAGTGACGTCAGCAGTGACGTCAGCAACGGTCAACCGGCAGGTTTGACCAGATCAACGGCTGACATTGTTTCTGCGATATCTTGATCGTCCGATGTCCGATCGGAGATCCGTTTGAGCCTACGGACTCGTTTTGAGCAGATCTACGCAGTGGAAGAGGTTGATTGGCTGTTTGACAGTCAAGGAGGAGGTTTGACCGATTGGAGCGTAGAAACTTGTTTCTACGATATCGAAGCCATCCTGAGTCGGATTTTAGATCCGTTTCTTCCAGCGTGCTCGTGGTGACGAGATCTATGATTTGATGCAGAAATTGGGAGAAGATCTGAACAGATGTGGATTGAGGCTAGAATCGGGTCTACTCGACCTGATTGTTATTGCAAACCCAATAATAGGAGTCGCCGGCCTAGTTGCAAAGGGTTTGCTTATTCAAACGAAGTTGTTTGTTTGGGGTTCACATGATCGCATGTGATGTTATTCATCTTGCCAGAGCCAAGCCGGAAAAGCAGCAAGGAGGAGCTGATGTATCAGCAGTTGATCGGAGGCCCGGTCAAATGGAGTTTTTTGACCGCTCGGAGGCGGAGGTTGTTCTGCAATGGAGTCATCTGGACTTGTATTCCCGATCTGTTTTGCTTGCATGCTTGTGGTGATTGGATCTTCACAGGGATGTTGAAGATGGGGGCAAGATGGTGAGTGATTCAGATATCACTCAGATTCGTCAATGGTTTCGAGCTTTTAGTTCGAGGTGGAGTTTGACGAGATGAACTTTGCTCAAAGTTCATGTGCTGGTTCAACATGTCAAAGTGTTGAAGAAGACTGCATCCCTGGTGCAGTGACGTGCCATTCAGCAGGGTACGTGAAGACATTACCGGTTTTATCTCCTAGTAGCTCAAGTTGTACGGAGTTGTACGGAATTCAAGCCAAGGTGGAGATTGTTAGGTTTATGTCTTGTATTCCGGTTTAGCCGGATGAGTCACTGGGTTAGCCAGGGACTGGTTTAAGGTCAAGGGTATTTTGGTAATTGTACCGGGGCTTTCTTGGTGGCCAAGAAAGTGGAGATTATATATTGTATAGTCTGTAACCCTAGACCTTGCAGCGGCGGCGGCATTAGTTGCCCGTGGTGCTCCCACACCACGTAGGAGAGATGAGGTGAGAGAGTGGGAATCTCTTGTATGCTTTACTTGTCATAGTGAAGATGTTCGTCCTCCTGTGCCCGTGGATGTAGCCCGGTTTGGGTGAACCACGTAAATCTCGGTCTCTTCTTGTGTGGCTTGTTGATTGTTTGATCTTATGATTCTGTGGATGCGCACAACGGGTGATTGTTCGGAAAATCACAACAACGGGATTCTGCAGGTTCACCATAGCGCTTGGGCGTGGACTGCTAGAACACAGTTAAGATATAATTTTTTAGTTGTGTCAAATCTAACAGTCAATATTACACCAAGTGAAGTTTGAGCCACTAACTGTTCAGAGAGGGCTGTTTCATTGAATGTTTTAGATTATTTATTTATTTATTTATTTTTGTTTTTTATTTTTTGCCTCGAAAAGGTGGGTTGGGTTTTGTCAATTTGTTCTTAGATTCAATCGCTCTTTTCTCCAAATCATGGTTAATATCCTGGATGATCTTGGGCCTTCTCAAGTTTTCAGGGCAGCATATCCTTTCACTGTCCGAGTCTTTTGTGAGCCTATAATTATACAGATTTTGCTACAGGCGCCATTTTATCTGGCCAACTCTGTGAAATCACTTACCTCCCAACTCCTATGGAAGTTGAATAAGGGATTATGGGAAATAAAAACACAGAAAATCACTCTTAATTCAATTCCTAGCAAAGCTAAGGTGTCATCACCACATATCCTTGCCCGTCACCTTTTTAAGATTCCTTTTTTTTTTTTTGGGTGATTTTTAAAGAATCCGATTTTTTATAGAATCCTTAAGTGGAACTCATTTTACCATTAATTCCTATATATTATTGTATGCAAATATTCAGGGTGTTAGATAATAATGACAATTATAAGATAGAGCTGATTATGATCCAAACCACTACATTTTCAACTCTACACCGTCAAATTTAAGGATCCACTTTGGATCCTCCAAAACTTTTCATAGCAAGAAACTCTTTGCTGCTTTTTAAAACATATTTCAAGTAGAAGAATTTCGGAGGCTCATCTTATCTAAGAGGGCTTTGAGGATTTGATCATTTGTAATAAAGAGAAAAAATATTTTTCTGGCATTCTGATCTAAGGCTAGTGAAATAGAATGTTGGAAAAATGAAACTCCTATTATTCATTTTTTAACTTTTAATTTAACAGTTGTTTATGCCAAATTATACTAGTGTTTTTAGATGATGATACCTTGAATACTCTTATATCTGACAGACTAATGGGGTTACAAACTTTGCACACTTATGTGAAGAGTTACAATGTTTCTTCGTGCAAGTTGTAAGACGATCCAAAGCCTTACATTCAATAATTTGTTTAAATTGTTATAAAATGTTGTTTTAATTTTCCAGTCAGAGTTGGGCTCAATAAAATATTCCTGTATGTTCGATCTTAGACTTTCAGGTCCAAAGTTAGACCCACACCCGGTTGAGGTAAACTTATGTGCCCAACTGTATCCATGTTTATTACTACTAAACGTGTTTAAGATCCTGTTAACAAAAAAGTTTTATATAATTTCCTAAATATAAGCATATGTTTAGGTACTCGGATCCACATTTCTAACTTTGGCTCACTTAGATTCGAGCTCAAATTTCATTTGGGTCCAGGCACTTGATACCCGAATCCAAAATGGGTCTAAATCCTGGACTCATCCAGCCTTTCCCAGGTTGGTCCAATGGGTATCAGTGTTTGGACCCATTTTGCTTCCTCCTGTCGTCTATGGATCACGTCGATCACAACTGTCACATGTGCTGCTGACCAAAATTATTGAATCTATACTTGTTCCATCCCATTTCTTATGCTCTGTATTAAGGGTTCTCTTTCACATGTCCATGATGGCATGTGCACCTTTGATAGGGACAACTCAGAAGATACATTTTTATCATAATTTACCATGATAGACAGGCCATGGAACTATCTACAGGAACAAGCACAAGAGGCATTTAAATTACCCCACAATTTATTTCCATATGGGGCTACTACTCTGATATCATATTAAGAACTGCAAAAGGACTTTCCATCATCTGTGACGGGTGGTGGTTTCCATTGATTAACTGGAATTTTGATTCATTAGGGATTGGTTAGTGGGTTCTGAAGTGGGACCCACAAAATGGGACATCAGATGAGCACCCTGTATATAACATGATTAAGTATATGCACTAAAAATATGAACACTGATCAACCCTCGTCAATACCGCTGCTACAATCTATAGTTTTGTAGGAGCCCCTTTTGAAAATAATTTTCGTGAAGGCTTGGATCGGCACGTGATTGCTTGGAAGGGTTGGTTTCCTAATGTCTAAAGTACCTTTTCTCTGCCTCATACTTCTCTTCGTGGCTAGATCTGATCTAAAGCGGCAATAATATCATTTGTTAAATCTGCCATCGTTCTATGCTACTAAATTAATTAATTAGTTTTTTTTATTTTCATTTTACCTCGGCTAATTAGAGACATGTGCGTGAATAGTGGATTCCATATTCCAAATTTCTATGTAGCCGAAAAAGAATTATGCCTCTTTTATTTTGAGGGAACTTCACTCAATACTCTTTGTATGGAATTGAATTCTAAGAGATGTGTTTCTATAAGTATTTAAAATTTAAAAACAAAGGTGAAGATTCAAGATTTCTCCAATTTAACTTTTTTTTTTCAAGTAACAGGTCAATGGTTCAGATTATAAATTGGGCCATCACCAATGGGACCCAAAAGAATAGTCAACAACCCAATAGTTTGCCTAGTCCTTATACACAATAGTGTGAAGGGCAGAGTGATCTGCATCATTCAAATGGTACCCTATCCACCCTACGCTGAACTCACTCTGGTTTGGAGAAGTTCTCAATCCTATGACTAGATGATCGCGAGAGAGAGAGAGAGAGAGAGAGGGAGAGAGAGAGAGAGAGAGAGAGAGGGCCATGCAGTAATAAATCATGATCAATGCTTCAGATTACAAAAATACAACTGGCTCCACTGTAACAACAGCTGCTAGGATGACGACAAGAAAAGGAATGTGCATAGTTTACTGCAATTTTCACAAATGTAAAAGTTGAAAGGTCCCAAGGTGGGCTCTAGTTGGCCCCACAACTTTGAGTCCCTAAAAAATAGTCTCTCTCTTCATCCGGTTGTTCTTATTTTAGCACAATGGTATGAAACAGAGAGACCTTTCAAACGACTGCCCTACGATTATAATGCCTACAGTGGGCCCCCACAGGCCAAACCCTTCACAAGGATAACCCGTCTTCAATTTCTTTCCCAGCATCATTTACCAATCTAGCACCAATAAGAACCCCCCATTTCTAAACTTAGAGATTGGATAGATAGGCTGGCCAGAAAAAAAGATGGCTTCTTTCACAAACTCGAAATACCAGTTCTTGTGTGCTGTTCTTGTGTTGCTCCATACGAAAATCTGCTGCTATCAATACAAGGTTGGAGATTTGGATGCTTGGGGGATACCCACTCCTGTCAATCGCCTTGTCTACACCAACTGGGCTAAAAAGAACCACTTCCAAATCGGAGATTCTCTCTGTAAGCTTCTCTTCCTTCACTCAATCTTCCCAGTCAAGAGAAAAACGGTGGCAAAATCAAAAGACCCATCTCGGATCTTGATATTTTACTCCTTTTTAAGTTATTAAAACAAGACCCATTTCCAATTTTTTTTCTCTATCTTCATCATTTCTCTCACAAAACACAAAAATGCAAATGACATTTTCTACTGTTCTGGTTGGCATTATCTATTTCTGCTCTGTTTGCAGTGTTTCTCTATCCACCCAGTCAAGATTCTGCGATTCAAGTGACTGAGCAAGCTTTCAACACCTGCAACATCTCAAACCCGATTCTGTACCTCCAAGATGGCAACTCAGTGTTCAACCTCACTTCACCCCAGAAGTACTACTTCACCAGTGGGGTACCTGGGCACTGTGAAAAGTTACAGAAACTTGAAGTTTCTTTGATTTCTGGAGATGGGTCTTCATTTTCTCCTTCATATTCTCCATCCATGTTGCCTGCGTCTTCACCTTCTTATGCCAACGTGTTTGGGTCAATCCCTACATCCTCATCTCCAACGCCGCTGGGCCTTTTGGGTTCGGTCATTGTTGCAGTCGGATCGGCTATTATGTTTGTTTTCTATTGTATTTAGAGGGGATGCAGATAAAACCCAGATTTGATTGCTGTAGTTCTTTGGATCTTGAAGGGTGGAAGCTACAGTGTCGTTTGATGATTGTCTTGTAAGGTGATTGGAGTGGCTATTCTTTTTCTAGTAGCTCAACAGGAATAAGATGATCTTCCGGAATCATTGGGAAATGTAGACAATATTTTTCCACTTTGTACAACTTGCACAGTTGTAAATTGTTATGCATTTTTATGGTAAATTGTAATGCATTTTTATGGCCTTTGATTGGTGAATGGTGGGTAATGAAGGATCTGAGTTTGAAATTAAAGTTGGCCTCATCAAGCCCTCTGCTTCTTTTACCTTTCTTTTTCATTTTTCTAATTTTAAAGTGATCTGCACTATAAAGACTCTACTTTTGAGACATAACAGACCAAACTTTTCCATGACACAGGCTTAAAATGCTTTCTGTAAACGGTAAAAGCTCAAACCAGGCTATTCAACGCAATGATGCTGGAGTTTCAGTGATCCAGATGGCCTGTGAGCTGTAAATTGTAATGTGTGATCCACCCTCATCAAGTGGGCTTGGAAATGGATGGTCTCCATGCTTTATATCTCAGACTCGTCTGAATGTTAAGAACTCGGTTGCCTTTTACACAGGCTACACGTTGCTCTCTTGTTTTCTGTAATTGGATATGACAAGAAAAATCATTATACTCGTAAAATACAAAATTTCCAAACTCATGAACGTTCCCTTTTTATGCAAACAGAGTTGTGTAGGGTGTAGCACTTGATCTCGTGGCCCCACCAAATGGTGGTGTAATCAGATGGTAGTAAATGCATTTGATAACTTCAAGTGACCCAGGTCCAAGTTTCTTTGCTTTCTGCCATATAATTTGAAGTGGAGCAATAGGAATTTGATTTACAGGTGAGTGAAGTGTGCACTCAATTAAGCTCCAAAGACTCCAACAGGACACTTCAGATTTTGACACAATAGATCAGACAAACTCAATTTATCTATGAGAGAAATATTTTCTTCTAATCCATGACCAAATTTGGGTGACTAGATTTATGTGCAGGGCCACCAATATCCAAAGATCCAAACAGGTTCCTTGTTTTTCGATGTATTGGATGGAGAGATTTCTCTTTTCTTTTAAAAGATTGATGCGGTGTGGAAGCGTGTGGAGGTGGAAGTCGATATTTTTAAGCAGACAATCTGTCTAAGTGGCAGTGTCGGCATTAGGCCATATTAAATTAGTGCTGAGTTGTTGCCAACACCTCGGTTAGATCTAGGAAGTGTTCCTCTCTAGCACGTGCGTGCGTAAAAAGATGGCACTTGCCAACGCCCTATGGGCCTATACCTATCCTATCAACTCTGGGCACGTCCAAACCCACTAACCCAAGCCACACCGTACCGGTCACCAGTCACCTGCTAGGGATGGCAATGGGTCTATTGAGAAGAGAGGGGAATGAGGATCATAAAAGGCTTTTGACCCATCCTGAACTGAGTGAATCAATAACAGTCCATCCTGCCACTGTAGGGATGGGCTGCCTTGGATGGAGCAGCCACTGTCCACATCCCTATGACATGGCAGACCATGATTGTTCCAATTGCAATCAGGTGGCCACCATGAGGAAAAGCATAGGATCTGAACTCAGGGGAGTTTCGCTATAGATTTATAGGGTTATAGGCGGGTAGGGATTTAGAAGCTCATACCTGGATCGGGTTCCAGGCAGGTTTGGATTTTGACTGCCCGCTAATATTTTTACATTTATATCTCTTCTTCAACCGTTTTCAAATTTTATATAGCCTAACCAATACCGAGCATTGGTAGAAAGAATGAGTGAAGGAGAAGCCAACACATTCATTTCAGAATTTTAACCAAATCCAACCAACTCCTGCATATAGTGTGTCCGAGACAAACAACCTGTTACAGGTAGGTTCGGGAAAAAGCCTTGTCCCACGCTCCCGATCCATCAAAAACAAAGTAGGTGCGTCTGACACATTCGTAGGCTGATGCAGCCCTTGTGCGATTAACCGTGTCAAATAGACTCAAACAACTTTCTAACTCACATTGTGGAAGGAGCAATATTTGGGTATGTAACTTCCCTTCATTTGTAACCCCAAACTACTATTAGATCTGCATCCTTGTGCAACTAACCGTGTCAAATAGACTCATCAACTTTCTAACACACATGGTGGAAGGAGCAACATTTGGGTATGTAACTACCCTTCATTTTTTTCCCCCAAACTACTATTAGATCGAATTATCCCTGGGTAAAATGCCATGCCAGGATAATGTATCCCCTTAAATAAAAAATTTGCCACCCAAAGGAGGAAATTACATTATCAATAAAATATTAGAGATGTCATAATGACGACAATTATTACAACCAATACTATGCGAAGTAAGTGGTCCTCTTAGATGTCGACATAACAGGTGGAGAAACCTGTCCGGAGTGAAAAATTGAACAGCGAAGGTTTTCTCAGCCTTCATTTCTCTCCACCCTTCTCATCCAAACCGCGACCCCTAGGTCTTCTTAGCCGGCCATTTCAACATCCGGGACCAAAGGC
This sequence comes from Sextonia rubra, assembly GCA_037013555.1. Taxonomy (NCBI): domain Eukaryota; kingdom Viridiplantae; phylum Streptophyta; class Magnoliopsida; order Laurales; family Lauraceae; genus Sextonia; species Sextonia rubra. The sequence continues at coordinate 11,117,969 of JASUAD010000009.1, forward strand.
TTCTCTTCAGATGTGAATCCTTCTGGAGCAGTGGGCTCCCCATACTGAGAGGCAGGCTTGGATTCCAACCCCACAAAAGGACTTCTCACAGAATTTGCATCGACATCCATGGCAGAAGCCCGTGGAGGGGAAGACGGTTGTACCTCCACATCTGGATATGCAGCCTTGAACCTTGCACGGAGCCCATCATCAACTAGCCGTACGCCTTGGAGTTGATTCCCCAGTGACATCCACCTGAGAAAACCAAGAAACATTATTTCAAAAACATGGATGTAAATGCAAACCAAACCAGGAACACACCAATGCAAACCAGAAGCTGTAAGAGGAAAAAACATCTATAAATTCTAAAAGATATTGACTTTGCAGTCTGTACAAATAGGGCCCAATCTATATCTGGTCACCATTTGAAGCTTCGAATTTTCCCATCTGGGGTGTTCTCATGTGTACCAGTAACATCATATTATAAGTAGAGAGATAAATGTAGACCCTGCTTGAATGGTACAGCCCCAGATAGGCCAATTGAATCAGGCAAAGAAAGAGCCACGGTCCAAGATTTAGACACAGAATGGCCCAGCCATTAGTCAACTGGCCCCCCCTTCAGAGGCCCATGACAAGCAAACATCTTTAGATCCCCATCTGCATTACCATACTCATCATTAGATCTCCTCATATTCTTGACTACTATTTCCAAAGAGTGTTAGAAAGTCTCAGTTGCATTAGAAATTAACTTTAAAACTTGTATAGTTTCAATGGATTGTGGAAGTCCATTGTAAATCAGAGGGGAAGGAGGATGGTCCACATGGCCTGTTATTATAGTCAATTAGTCATGCAACCTTTCAAGATTTACCAAAAAAAAAAAAAAACAATACTTGATTAGTTTCTCTATTGAATTGATGTTAGTTCAACACTTGAAACCCAGTTGTTCGATAATCAGGGCATGTGGCTTATGTCGCTTGGAGATTGACCGTCGATCAATCTTCCCCATATTTGCTCCATTATTGTACAACCCAAAAAGCCAAGCATATTGTTCATCTTTACAAACGGACCACTTTCAATTGTCTTTTAGAGATTTGTATCCATGCTGTGCACTGAAATGCTAATGTGCACATTGAACAATGACATATAAAAATTTTGAAAGAACATCACCAAAGCACAACTTAATTTGAGGACATATGCTTATTCCTAATATAGTAAGCATGGAACTCAACAATCCATGGTGGATCCTCCATAGATTTGCTACAATTTGATAAGTAAACTATTTGGGTGACCTTTGAAATGTAAACTATTTGGGTGACCGCAACCATCAGGTCAAAATGGATTTTGGGCCCAGGGCAGTCCAAGGTGCAAATCATCATATGGATGATCCAGATCAATCCTCGGAACAACCATGTGTCAAATACAGGGGTTCATCACTTCATCTTCTCCTGAGACCTAGTCGTTTGTGACAACTGGTAAATATTGGATGACAAATACATACCCTGCATGCGTATTGTGCATTCGAGCAAACAATTCCAGCTTCCTTGTCCTCGGGCTTATCCTCTCCAGCATCGGATACATCTGAAATATTTCACGAGTTTATTTTCTACTTCTGCACCACAACTAAGCATAAAGCTTCATCCAGCATACAGCTCATCTATGCAGCGATTTATAATGATAATAAAAGAAAACGAAAACCATAAATTGAACTGGAAACTAGCAGTGGAGTATGTGCAGTGAGAGACAAATCGCAAGGTATTAAGTGCAGTGAGAAACAAATTGCAAGGTATTTACATCATTCAGTAGGAGAAACGTTCTCTGGCTTCACAAGTGAGCATGTTGCACGTGATAGGAAAGAATGAAAAATGTTTATATATCAATTTAGTCATTCTAAATGACTTCTAAATAACATTCATAAATCTTTAGGTATTATGTCCTGTACATAAAGCTACTAGTTTACTGACATTCCCAATCCTAGATAAAGGAGGGGTGTTGTGTCAAGTTGATAGCCTGCATAAACTTTTATCACATCTACAACATGAATTCTGAATCACTGTAACATGATCCAGGTAGGGCATTCCAGTGCAGCCTATTAAAGGAATTGGCCCATGACAGACTGGGATGGCGAAACATAATTCATATAGTTGCCCCAACATAGTTGAGACAAGTCTTTGATGATGATGTTCTAGACATGACATTAAGTAAATTTATCAAAAGCACAAAAATAGCAATTCATAAGCGTAAAGTTATTGAATTTCAAACAGGATAAAACTAAAAAGTAGAAGCTAGCTTAAAGTGGAGACATTAGGTTGTAGCTCCCTTCTATGTATTTTGAAAATAATATTTTGGCATAATTGATGTTAAAAAATTACTATAGAGTTGCCATAATATGAAGCTCAAAAACCTCATCACCAACATGGCAGAAAATACAGATCACATGAAAAGAATTGAACCAAGAAAAAGATGAAACACCACATGGCAACCAAGGAATAGGCCACAGCAATGAGGACTGATACCTCATCTGGTTTACGACTTGTCTCTCGGACCTCAGCAACAATGACGTCTGTATCAATGTTCCTGTTCACCTCAGGATTCCCTTTAATACCAACAAGGCAATGTTCTTTACTGTGATTGAGCCAATGGCCCGTGCGCCCAGTTCTAATAATTCGTTGAAGTTGATTAGTCTTCACCCATATGAGCTCCTCAATGCGTTTGTATCCCCAAAGTTCTAGACTGAAAAAAAATAAAAGAAATTCGAATGTACATGAGGACAAAACATTCTGAAATATACATGAGGTTATCTACACTTAACAAAGAAGAACCAAGACAATGAGCACAAGAATTGGAAGAATGCAAAAATTAAAGAAAAGAAATGATGAATGAACAATACAGTTCCCTCCTCCCTCCCACATTTTCTTAGTATTTTCCATTATTTTGGCCATCTTCACTTTACTGTGCAGTAAATTTCATTTCATTTTTTTAGGAGTTGAATTTTTCTTATAACACCTATATTTTAAATTTTCTTGCCATAACAGGTTTTTGATATTTTTAGAAATTTTAATTATATATCTATCCTTTTTTATTTCTTTACTCTTCTTTTACTCATTTTCTGCAGGGTTAATTGTTTCTGTCATGGACCACTACTAAAATGCTACTTTCTTTCTTTAACAAGCTCATGTAACTAGATACGGTATGGATGCATGGCAGGGATACGCCATGGAAATGGGAAGGACACAGATTTTACACATAAAAAGTAAAGTATCGGATATGAAACGACGCGATACATTGCCCATTTTGAAGTATCTGTGCAGCATAGCATGTACTAAGGCCACTCATTGGTTTGAAATCACCAAGAAGCCATTCAAAATGCAAAACAGAGTGGGGCATATGCAATTATGAAAACAAGAGTGCATCTAAAAAACACAACTGCTAGACTGAAATGATTTCCACTGTTGGGCAAGCATTTTTTATTACCATGTTGAAAGAGCAAAACCAGGAGTCTTAATATCGAGTGATGCATCCCTATTTTGAGTACTATAATAATTAATCAAGAGAAGGGCCTCGAAGATTTTGTTAGGGTCCAGGACCCTAAATTGCCCTCAGGTGAGAGGGTAAGGGCTTCATCTTGCATATGTAGGGTTTTTGGAGAAAATTCTCTCAACGTATTCTTAAATCTTACTAACTGGATGACTTAAATTTTGCATGGAAATTAAAAGATCTTGAGGTGGATGAGCTAGATTTTTCTTTTCTTCTTCTTCTTCTTGATAAATGGATGAGCTAGAATTCATGGGAGGTTAGGGGTATGCATGAGGTGGATGAGCAAGGATTATGTATGGGAGTTTGGGATATTTATGGAATAAAAGCTACTAAATGGATGCCTAAAATTCGACATGGTTGAGGCCAGCTGCAAGTAATGAATTGGACCTAGGTCTTAATATTGCCCCCATTCTCCGGTTTAAGATAGGTCATGTCCTCATAGCAGCTTATCAAAAGATATCTCAACAGAGGTCTCTTCTCCTTCGTTTGCATCCTTCATTTTTTTTCCATCTCCTTTTGTACCTCAATCAAGTAGGTTTGCATCTTCTTACAGCGATGAACTGGTGTCAACTGCTCATCACAATAGAAGCACTCTCATGTTAACTGTTGCTTGCTTCAGCCAAAAATTTTCTGGCGGATGCAGTGATTACATTAGGTGACAATTTGGAGCTAGAACTGGCCTACCATTGAAACAGAACCTTTCGTCACACTGGACCCTATGAGCTGCCCTGATGTATTGGTCAATCACAAAGATTATGGCCAATTCCACCTATATAACCAATTAACCTTATCTTCTTGGCACTAGGCTAGTCCCATGGCCTCATGTAGTGTGAAAGGTTGAAGCATCAAAAACTCCGGCACAATCTAGTCGCACAGCCCTGGATAGAAGTTCCCATCAAGGAGTAATTGGACCATCTCTCTAATCATTTGCCAATCGTTAGAATTGATCTTGGTAGTTGTTCACCGACCCAGACCATTGCCACAGCTTAGCCAACATCCCCTCAAGTTTTCACAATCAATCGGTTCAAAAGGAACCACCAAAGCATCCGTCATCGTGACCACACATCAAGTGCCATTGTTTCCCTATTATTTAGTAGCACCATTGTCATCTCAACATTTGAGTGGATCCTACCATTAATATTGTTTATTATCACTGTTGTTAATACAGTTGCAGTGATTGCTGCTCAACCAAGCATCACACAGGTTATTGCACAAGTTAAGAGACAATGTCAAGAAACGTGAAGCAGTCATGGTTCGAGAATTAAAAAGACCAATCAAATTCCTGTCAGTTTATGCCCACCTCTGAACCATAGCACCTCCAAAAGGTTTTAACCCACAGGGAAAAAAAAACGCGCACCCATAGATCACCCAAAAGGACGCAAAAGGCCATCTAAAATCAACCTAACAAGCATACAATCAAGAGATGAGCCAATCCTTTCTTAATCAGTAACAGATAGCAAATTGAAATAACTATTGCATAATGGTTGAGTAAAAATGCATACCACTCACGTCCAAGTTCCATTGCACGGCCAGTGACCCAAAGAAAAATCAGCCCATCAGTCTGTAATGCAGGAACATTAAGATTTCGCATTTCATCATCAGCCATCGTTCCATATGGTAACTCCATATGAATGTCCCAGGGTGGGTCTGCCATGATAACTCCAAATTGCCCTAATATGTCCATTCTAAATGTGCGGATATCACAGTTAATCCATTGAGGCTCACCAAGCTCCACCTCTGAGCAGTATTCAGCACGCTGAGGTTTAATTGGTTTTGGTGGTGGAAGACTTGCAGCTCCCATCATCATAGTGGCCACATCTGGGGTGGGATCAAGCTCATAGTGAACATACTTGCAAGTCTGCCAAATGGAAGATGAATGATCATCATAAATCTGAAGTAACAATTATGTAAGTAACTTCAGAAATAAGAACTACCTTCATGTGACGACAAGTGTCAAGAAAAGAGCAGTCGCCTAAATTGGTATCAGTATGAACAGCAATTATGCGTCGAAAATGAACCTGGAATCAACATCATTCAACAAGAACATCTTGAAAATGCATATCATCTAATTACAAAACAAGATTTACATTTGAGGAATCAGAAGACATACTGATGATCATAATGCAAGACAACTATCTAAGAAGTTAGCACTTAGCAAAATACCTTCACATGAAATTTGATGCTGAACAAGAGTAGAATCACAAGCAAATAAAATGCTTTTCTTTTCAAGGCAAAAGATTATAGTGAATAGGGTACCATATTATAAGGCTATGAGAACACAGTCAAACATATAATCAAGAATGGGAAGGTAAAAAAAATAGAAAGTGCTGTAACAGATCAATCTAGACAAACGTATACTAGATGATTAGAACTTGCATGTTTTTTTTTCTTTTCTTTAACTAGTAACAATGGAGGATCAACAGATACATTGCTGGGAAAGAAATGACTTCCTGTACTCCCAGATGAGATGAAACATCCAGTTCACAACTTCACATAACATGAGAAAGATATCCTATTCTTATCTGCAAAGAAACATAACCATGTAAAGGGACTAAGTGGAACAAAATTGAGCACGTTGGTAGAGTTGTCAAAATATGCGTTGATTCCATATTTAGGACCTCAGCTAAATGGAACAATAAGGTAACGTGGAACATGGAACAAGTGAAATGGCAAATAAAAAACTATGGATGGTAGGAACTGCCTAAAGAAGAATTCTTGGACAGCAAATGGCAAAAGTCCTTACCACATTAAACTATATGATTTGTTGTTTTAAAAAATGACACCTCATATTCATGGAAATCCATCCATCATGCACGTAATTCTAACCAAGCATCAATAGTTTTTAGTACAAAAGAAGTTTCACCCTCATATTCACGCATAATATATAAAAATCGGAGAAATGATTATTGCAAGCATTTAAAATAGCTTTTTTTGTTTGTCATTTATACCTATCATAATTAACAACCTAAACCTCCCAAACGTTACAACTGAAAAGTAATTACCAACATAGTGATGCAGGCCGATCCGAAGTCCAGCCCAGATCACAGGCCCGCGGCCTGCCGATTGATCCTTGACATCCTTAAGGATCCCTATCCTTAATTATCTGCTTTCTATTTTATTTTTGGTAGGCTATGTTTGTTTAGAAATAGTCCTTCTATTTTAGAAACAATTACTCCTATATAAAGAGGAGTTCTTCATTGTAATAGACATGCTTTTATTAACTAATTTGAGAATTTTCTCTTTGATATTGTGAGTTGTGCTGTGCCCTAGACTTGAATCCTTCTTTGGATTCGAAGAACCCCTCGGGAGATTGTTCTACACCCGATCCACGATCCGGGGCTGCGCCACATAGGATCTTTGCAACTCAACCCTACTGCTCAATGGGCCACCCTATAAAAAGCACACCATGTATCCCTCCCTTTTAATAATGAATTCACATCTAAGCCCCATTCAAAAGGTTTCAATTTCAGCTGAAATTGAGCCCTTACCACCAGGAGTACCCTGATACCGAAAAAAAAAAAAAAAAAACGATTAAGACTGTAGAGAGAGAGTAAGAGACAAAAAAAAAAGAAAAAAAAACCTAAATATTAATTTTGGGTCCTTATTTTCATGGCCCTAACACAAATGGATTTGCTTATGTAGATATTCATAAGAAAAGGTGCACTATTGAATACCACAAGCATTTAAGCACATTGACCAAAACAAATACAGGCTACAGAATTTCAAATGTAGAAGAGCATATTTCAAGTGTGATATTACATCACTATAAATCTATGGAGAGTGTTATGAATAAGCATGTTTAGAGTCTACAAAGAGAGATAATCTATCCTATGTGTTTTTTCTTTGTGCTATCATTATCACTGACCATTCCTTACTAACCTTCTCACATGCAATGTAAGAACCAGATTGACGCCGGCAATCCTCTTTCGTCAATTTTAAACAATACTCCTTTAGTTGTGAACCACCCTTGGTCTTGAACTGAACAAATAGCCAAAAACAAACACAGCGACAACATTAGCTAATATAAATGAAGGGCAACAGAATAATTCAAAAAAGAAAATTTAGCGGTGACTGGTAAAAATAAGTATCCTTCAACTCATAAGATCTCTCTCTCAAGAGACACATGTACACACATGGAGAAAGAGAGAGAACTAGACAAATATATATAAGGTATTACCTCAAATTCTTTTAGGCAATGCCTAATTAAGACAAACTCTTAACCTATGAAGCACAGGTACTTCCAAAATGTACCTGTACCCGTACCGGGTATGGATATGGCAAAAAACATAACACATACGGTCAAACGTACTCAGTATATTTTGACATTGTGGGTACGGGTTGGTACGTTTGTAGATACAGAATAGGTACGTTCCCAATACTTTTGTAAGTTTTTTTTTTTTTTTGGGTAAAAACTTTTGTAAGAGTTTGAAAGAGTTAAAAATGTAATTTTTAACTTTAGCCTTAGCCCTTCTGGACAAACTTAAAAGGGAAGAGGCTTTAGCCCTAACCCATCCCAATCCCCTCGTTTCCAACGGAAAATAAAGAAAATGGAAAGGAGGAAGAAGAAGAAGAATAAGGGAATGCTGGATTATGAAGTATAAAAAATAATATTGCTATTGCTATATTTTTTTCATCAAGTTGAGTTTGTAATGGTATTAAATAATTGTTGGCTTGTTGCATCTAAGATATCTAACATATTTTAATTATTAGCATATTACATTATTAAAATTTTTAAAAATATAACTCTTTAATGGATGTACCACAGCCATACTTGTATAATGTTTTTTCAAGATTTTGCCGTATCGGCTTACCCGTATCGTACTCGTATCGGTACCCATACCGGTACCGGTACCCGTGCTTCATAGCTCTTAACCTAAGAGAGCAATTGCAGGTTCTCTGGCTTCCAGAGAATGCATTTCCCCTAATGTAGTTTTGATTTATTATTGTGTCTCTCTTTTGATAAACAAAAAACGGAAAAGGAAAAATAGATGGTACCCGTTGAAACTTAATTGAAAAATAGTAGGGGAAAAGAACAAGGCCTCTATAACAGAGGAACACTTGGAAGTTCATAAATTTTGTACACAAGCAGTAAAAGAGGAAAATATATGTTCCTTTCAAGCAGCGTGTGGTGCTACCATGCTAGGCCTTCTAGTAGTATTGCCTCATTTAAGCATTCTGCTACTGATTGTCCTCCAGAAAACATATACTGGGAGGGTTGGCGTCAAGCTGGCAGCTTGCCATGAAAACTTTAAAAAATTTCGAAACAAACCAAGTCCACACTGTTTTGAGGTTTGTAGTTGACCTACCCCATTGGCAGCATTGGTTATAGCAGATGAAGATTATGAAGGTCTAGCTTCAGCAGATGTAAAAGCTAAATAGATAGGTAGTTAGAAATGTAGCACTGAGTAATCGATACTAAATTAGCTAAGGCACTAAATGACCAAACCTTTGCAGCCGCCGCGGTTTCCCTAGCAGTGGGGCGATGAATAAGATCATGAAGCTCCTCTCCAGTCTTCGACTGCTGCATCTCCCTGAACGACTTCTTATTCAGCAATGCTTCCACATCCTTCATGTCCTCCTCTTCAGTGCTTGGCTTCAAGGTTATTGCATTGGTAGAGGGTCCCAAAGGTGGTCTGTGGAGTGGAGGGACGCCCATAACCCCCCTGGGAATCCCCATCAAACTCATGACCCTAGGACCCCCTCTGGGGCCCATCATCGGTCCCGGCCCTCCCGGCGGAGGAAACATCTGCGGCAAGCCCGACAGATGAGGATCCACCGGCCCAAGCCACATCTCCGCCGGCGGCGGCGGCGGCGGCCTTGGCATTGCTCCTCCAATCCCATAAACTGCAGCGCCATTCATATCAATCCCCGCCGCAGTGGCAGGCTGCTGCTGAATCTGATTCCCATAGGCAGAGCTCACTTCCGGCACCTGCGTCGGCTGCTGAGAGCTCTCAGGCAGCTCCTTCACGAGCAGATTCCGGTCGATCCCCAGAACCAAAACACTAGATTTCCCGCTCACGACAAAATCCCCCAATTCAACAGCCCCGCTGCTCTCCGCGATCGCCTTCAGCGCGGTTTCTACGGCGGCGATGGCGCCGGCTTCTCCGCCGAGCTCGAGCAGCGCGGATTTCTCAGCGGGCGTGGCGGACTGATCGGCCTCCAGCTTGCGGAGCAGGGAGGCGGAGTCGACCTCCTTGAAGGGCACCCTTTCGAGGAGGGAGACGGCGACCATGGATCGGACGAGGGAGAGGGGGTCGCCGGCGGAGCCATCATCGTCGTCGGCGTCGGAGCGAGGGGGCTGGCGGGGGAGGTCGGGCGGGGGTTTGGAGGGGGGTTTAGGGTCGGCGGGGCGAGGGGAGATGGGGTTTTCGGGAGGGGTTTTAGGGTTAGGGTTAGGGTTGGGGTTTGGGATGTAGGTGCGGCCATTGAAGGCGGAGACGATCTTGAGGGAGAGATCGAGAGAGGAGACGAGGTCGGGGACGATGGAGTGAAGGGAGGAGAGGAGGTGGTGGTGGTCCACGCGGCGGCTCTCGATTCGGTCTTGGAGCTGCTGCCGCATCTCTTTGACTGAGACGACGTCCTCTTGGAGCTGCTGTCGCATCTGCTTCATAGTCTCGTTGTTTCCATCCGCCGAATCCATCTATTTCACTAGCTTCCGCTTAGAACTGGCATCTGGATCCCTTTCAAATTCAATCATCTCACATATGATAAACACCTTTATGAGAAGTGTTTCTTATCAAGATGTGAAGAGAGTCACCAATGCTTCCTTTCTCACTAAACATCTTACGGATGCCTCATATCCGATGTAAGGTGGGATCTGGTCAGACCTGATTAATTTGCTAATAGAAATGTGTTGCTAACTTTCAATCTATCCGAATAGATGAGCTGGTTGACTCTCGTGGAGAAACAATCCTAGCAACCCTGAATTTAATATCAAGAGAAATCGTTAGAAGAAAGATGGTCGGATAGGTCCTACCGTGGGTCTTCTGATAGTTAAGTTAGTGAATAATTTTTAGAAAATAGAATCCAATTAGATTCAGTGAGTTTATACATACCTTTTTGTTCGTACCTAGCTCCTCCGTCACTAAGTAGATCACTCTCCTTGAATATAGGATCCACTCCTCATGTATCAGTCCTCCTTGAGAGAGTTAACGGCACATAATTCTCTACTTTAGGGAGCTTGATCGTATCCCTGGATATTAGGCTTGTTGCCTCTTCCGAGATTGTCATATGCTGGAGTGAAAATGTCAGTTGTCCCATGTTTATTGACTTATTCAAAGGCAATGGTCCTCCACGCTAGCTCGATGATGTTGTAAGTTTCCTAGTTTGCTCGGCTGTTATATCCTTTCCTAGCGTACTTTAGTTTTGCTTGACTATGGGGGCTATCCCGAGCTCACGGGTGCATACCTCGGGCCGAGATAAGTCGTATTTTATCCTCTTACAACTGCCCCGAGCTTTTGCCTTATCTTCTTATCTTTTGTGCATGCGAAATTAGGCAAGGCTATTAAAGTCACCTCCCGAGACATGTGTCCACTTCCCCCCATTCCTCATGTCTTTTCAAATTTCAAATCTTTGACGTTTCTGTCCAGCGAAGCTGGCTAGCCTTAAATTCCTAGATTCGGCGGACAATTCCTTCTCCACCGTTTCATCTCCCCATAATTACAACAGGTCCAAGCACTGAGACCTAATGTCTTCCACGACTAATCAAACTCCTAAAATCTTCATCTTTCTATGCTCTTCTTGCTTACTTTCCTATGCTGTTCCTCCTTTTCTTGCCTATTGCTCCTTTTTCGGTATAAGTTTCCTCTTCTAGCAACTTTTTAAACTCTTCTTTGTATTCCTTCCTCTCTTTTTTTTAGATGGGTAACCTTAGAAAATTGCTAAAATCTCTTGAGCAAATCGAGGAGTTTAGGGATAGGTTTGGGATTCCCTCGGATGTCCAAATCCGACTTTCAAAACCAGATGAATCATTCCTCAGATGCTCCAAGGGCAGCATGCCCTTTCCTACCATAGCCATCATGGAAAGCGGTGTCCGCTTTCCCTTATACCCTATTCTTATTCAGTTTCTCTCATATGCAAATCTTCTTCCCCTCTAATGCGCCCCAAACATGTTCCGCATCATTATAGCGGTTGCTGAGATCAATAGTTTGTTCGGGACAAACCTCAGCATTTTTTATATCCCTTCTTGCTACTACTTGGTTCCTCTAAACAGCAAGAGGGAAATCTTCTACCTAAAAGCTAGGGAGCACATTAGACTCCTAATCCACTATCTCCCCGACATAAACAAAGCCAACAAGGGTGACATAGTGGTGGTCATACCGTTGTGGTTCTCAATTCATGGACTCTTATATTCACAATCACCTCAATTCATCATAAACAAGCAAGGAGTATCAATACTTTCACCATATCAGAAGTAAAAATGAAGATTGTTCCACATCGTGGTCAGTTACTCAAGGAAGTTTACCAACCATGTATTCATCGATCATCTCTAACCGTCCATTTAGAAATGGTTTAAGTCACCCAATGCACGGCGATTCTTGATGTTACTTTGTGTGTGTGAATAGTACATTAATGTGCCATAAACTCACACCAATGGTTAGGTGCTAGACTGATTAGTTGATGCTCTTGAGGTTTCTCAAGTCTCCACGGTATTTAATTATTCTACTGGGCCAATGAATACGGTAAAGGGATCCAAGAGCCAAGGTCTTGTAACAGTACTTACTTAACCTTAAGTCTCAATGGCTTTACAGCTTAGCCTCGGGTGACTTATGGCTTAGCTGTAGGCAGCCTACGGCTTAGCCGTAGAATGCACTATGACTTAGCCGTGGTTACCCAAAATTTTCCTCTATATTTATGGTTGAACCATATTTTCTTCTATGGCTTAGCCGTATTTAACCTATGGCTGAGTAACAGCATAGCCGTAACACATTCTACGGCTCTGCCATAGAAAAACTCTTAAATTTCGGTTCTCAGGATTCCGAGACGTATGAAGTTTACGGCTTAACCATAAGCTTCAAGTTTTTTTAAGTAGAATTCGACAATGGTTCAGTTTGGTTTCACTATGGTGTACTTGCTTACTTTGTTTAGTTATTCTATACTTTTACTTTAAATTGGCTTTTCAACAACTTTAAAGATACTGTAACATGCATTCTAGGGAAGTAGAATAAAGGTAAAAGTAAGGGTTGAAAAATACGTTAAAACCCAATAAATTTCCATGAAGTGCATTTACTAATTTGCTTCTAGTTGCCTAGATTTGGTGTTAAGATTTCCCAAATAGCTTCTCTCGTGCTCAAATATGGGAAATCCCCAAAATCTCAAACCCTAACAAGTGAAAATCACGTAAATGGAGGATGAGCATAAATACATGTAACACAAATGAGCTCTTGCTTCAATTGCATGCAAGAATATAAGGTGAGAATGTATTTTCTTACTTATGGCAGCAAGTGGAAGGTTGTAAGAGATGGTTTTTGATAACCCAAGGCTATGAGAAGGAAAAAGAAGGCATGGGGAAGATGGATATCACCTCCACTAGGACATGCAAGGTCTCTCCCTTGAATGAAATGAAAAAATGGTGATGAAGAGGCTCTCCAAGCAGATGTTGTCTTTAGATGGGCTTGTTTGGGAGGGGAGATGTGTTTTTAAAGGGACTTTTCTAAACATTATGAATAAGTCCTCATCCTTTATACAATTCTTATTTTAAGTCAATCAAAAACTCAAGTGAGTCAAATGAAGTCTAATGATATGAGGTTCAGCACTAAAGTTGATTTACCTAATGAATACATGTGATGATGCCAAGATAGAATACATATGATGTAAAACCATAAAAGTGACAATTACGAAAAAAGGGTCTTTTCTTTGCTTGTTTAAAGTCAAATCGGCCCTAAACCACTTATTCATGATCCAGACCTGACCCAGTATACACAATCAGACATAGAGGTTAGTTTAGTATAATCTCACGTCAAACAAGATTAATTGGCATAATTTAAAATCAATTAGCATTAAATACAATTAAATTGTGATAGGGAGTCACAATCCTACCCATGTCATTCAATTTGATGATGTTTAGATTCAACCGAATGAGTTGTACGTCGAGCGTCCGCTCTGTATCATGGGTACGAGAGAGCAAATACTATATACAAGAACTATGCGATGGGTCAAAGTGCTTTGGGAGCACCATGGTCCTGATGAGGCAACACGGAAGGTTGAAGAACAAATGGCCCGACAATACCCCGACCTCTTCACACAAGTATGTTTTCATTTAGAAGACTGAATGATTCCCAGTGGGGAGGATGTAACACTTTGTCACGACCCGAGCCCAGAATTCGGGGGTTAGCGAAAAGCTAAACCTGTGACACACGTACTCCCGTGCACGTGCACCCAAACCCAGTCCAGATGCACGCACACAAGGGATCTAACACGTGCGAACTAAGCGTACGCGGAAGTTGTACATATCATAGCAAGCAACAAGAAAATAGTGGAAGCCAAAGCAAATACGAAACGGAAAAGACAAAGACAAATACACTGATAGAAAACCGAATACACACCAAAATCAATATATACAAAATACACAGAATACAAGTCCAAAGTCCAAATACAATCTCTCAAAATCCCAAAATGAAAAGCCACTGGCAGCATGCATGAACGCACTCGGCAGAGATGATCAGGCCCACTCTGCCAAACCTGAGGGTGCCTCTACACTCGCCCCTGCAGCCTCCTCGACCGCCGGGGGGCTGGGCAAGGTATCTGTGCCTGCAACACCACAGACAACACAAATGAATACAACGATCCAGCAAATATAAGTAACAGAGATGAAACACTCATAGTATCAAAGCTGAATAAATGACAGAATAATGATTTCAGAATTTCATCTTAATAAGCTAAGCAAATCGTGCATAGAAGTAAAGCGTGATATGTGAATCAAACATAGAAATACTGACTAAGTGGCTACTACGTTAACCAAGTTCTCTCCAATAGAGAGCAGAGCAAAGCAGAGCAGAGGAGAACACCACTGACCGGGCCAGGGTACAAGTGGGTCTCAGGTTCCTGGGTTCCGGGGTCCCAAGACAAAGCGACACTGCAGTGATACAGAGATACAGAGATCTAAGCCAGAGGTAACCCCGTCGGGCATCCTAGGGCTGAGGCTGAGTAGAGCCAGACTAATACCAATCAAATCAAATCCATAGAAAGGGAGATTATCCGCTTTGGACTCACCGATGACAAAGACCGGATCTTATCCTCACGTATTAACCTCTGGGCAGAGCCACCAGGGAATACCCAAAATATACAAAGCCAGAGAATATACAAAGCATAGTCGAATTACAGATTAGAACATAGATTAAATCAAAGCACAGCATAGATCAGAACTTAGTGCCGAACAAAGAATGATACAGATATACAGAACGAAAGCAAAATGACTGAGGAATGCATAACATAAATTAACAGAGCAGAGGGCAAAACTATAAACAATATGCAATGCATCTCAGATTAATACGGAGTCAAGGTTCATTACAAGCCAGTCCTAAGCTAGTTGTTCACTGTCACTAACCGTGCATGTTGATGTAGTTTTAAGTTAGTCAATACACCGTTGCCATCAAAGTGTTGCGAAATCTTTGCGTGCACCGACGTCCCTTAAACCAACACCCATGGGGAGGTGCTTAACAGTAAAACAACACTCACATGAATAAGTCACAGCCTAACAGACTATTCATGCGTTCCAAGAATCCATTGGGCCGGTTTACATGAGTGGTCAACCCGTGTTTGAGCCCTACAAGTCTCACCATTATCCTAAGTTATGTTTCAGAATTGCCATGCCTAACGGTTTAGCTATGAGGGACCTATGGTTGAGCCGAAGACGTCTTACGCGTTCGTCGTACTATGCACTACGGCTTCACCTTGGTTCCATTAAAACACAGCTAAATTGATTATCCTTCCACCTCTGATCTGGTACCTTTTTCGGCTGAGCTACGGTCAGTATACGGCTTAGCCGTAGACCAATCCACGGCTTGGCCGTAGCATTCCACGGCTTAGCCGTAGCCACACCGTAGGAGTTCTGTGTTGGAAAAGTTTCGACTGATCAGAGATTTAATTCACGGCTGGGGTACGGGTTGGGTCACGGCTAGCTTACGGCTCAGCCGTAGGACAAATTACGGCTTAGCCGTAGCCTAGCCGTAGAACAAAACTCAAAATTGAAGTCTCTGGAAAGTGAGCCGTAGAAATTTACGGCTTAGCCGTACAATACAGAACACGAATTCGGGATAGTTACAGAAACTGAAATTTGGTACAGAAAAGTCTCAAAACAGGATACAGAGGTTCCAAATTCACAAGCATTGGCTGTAACCATCAAATACACTAAAGAAGATGGAAATCAAAGCATTCAAATAGAGCACCCATGTGTGTTATACAAGCATGTACTTATACTTGCCTCAAATCTGACAAATCCTCTGAAACAAGCTCCAAATCCACTAAAAATCAAAGCAAATCAAAGCAATACACCATGCATGAGATGAAGACACATCAACAAGGAAAAGAGCTGCAATTGGAGAAGAAGAAGGGAGAGTTGGGAGAGAACCCACTTACCACCAAAGCCACAGATAGAGACTAAGCACAGAGATGAGAGAAGAAGAAAAGAACCCAATCCAAACAAAGGATCCAATCCTCAATCGAGCAAGAGAATGAAAGAAGAGAGAGAGAGAGAACGTGGAGGGAGGAAAGCTTCTCCTGGAATTTCTTGCATGCAACGTGGAAGACAAAAGAGCAGGGAGAGAGACACCTGGGGTTGCATTGTATATATAGGTTTTGAAAGTTAAGTCAAAGTCCGGTAAGTTTATGCTAATTACAGTTCAAGTCACACGAAGGTCCATCTTCCCCAATTGACTCCAAACGGATCTGACACAGTTATGGAAATTGTCGAGCTCAACGAAATATGCGTGCTGACACCAATATGATGCAAAGATGATATGAGCAAAACAAAAGCAAAATTACGAAAAATGGCTTAGAACTACCTATTCCAGGTCAAAGGTCACTCAACTACCTATCCAAGGCCCAAAACCAAGTCCAAAAGAATAAACAAAACAAAAACACACACTAATGAGCCACTAATCCGGCTCAAAGGGGATCGGAGTGTTACATCCTCCCCCACTAGGAATCATTCCGTCCTCGGAATGACTAGCTACCTGCGCAAAGAGCTGGGGGTACTGGCGCGCTAGCTGCTCCTCGAGCTCCCAAGTAGCCTCATCTGGACTGTGATGCTCCTACAATACTTTAACCCATCTGATAGTCCTGGTACGGAGAATCTGCTCTCGTGTGCCAACGATGCGAAGCGGACGCTCAACGTAAGTTGCATTAGGCTGAATCTGAATGTCATCGTAGCGAATCACATGGCTCGGATCTGGCACATACTTACGGAGCATCGACACATGGAAGACATCGTGCACACCGAAGAACTCAACTGGAAGCGTCAACCGATAAGCTAAATCTCCAACTCGGCTCTTGACTTCGAACGGTCCTACATATCGCGGAGCTAACTTGCCCTTCTGACCAAATCGAACTGTGCCCTTCATCGGGGAAACTTTAAGGAATACCCAATCTCCGACTTGGAATGCCAAAGGTCTTTTCCGAGTATCCGCATAGCTCTTCTGCCTGGATCGCGCAATCTTCAAATTCTCTATCACTTTCTGCACTTTCTCCGTCGTCTCTGCTATGATCGTCGGACCATGAAAACTCTTTGCTCCTACCTCTTCCCAGCACACCGGGGTCCTGCACTTGCGTCCGTATAGTGCCTCGTATGGTGCCATACCAATACTCTCGTGGAAGCTGTTGTTGTAGGCAAACTCGCACAATGCTAGATGCGTATCCCATTCCTTCTCAAAGTTCAGCACACTAGCTCTGAGCATATCCTCTAACGTCTGAATGGTACGCTCCGACTGTCCATCGGTCTGGGGGTGGTATGCCGTACTAAAACTCAACTTCGTGCCCATAGCTTCCTGAAATGCTTTCCAAAATGAAGACACAAAACGACTATCGCGATCAGATACGATCGATACTGGGGTACCATGCAATCTGACTATCTCGTCAACAAACTTCCTGGCCATCTCTGTGAATGTCATCCCCTTCTTGAACGGAAGGAAATGCGCTGACTTGGTCAATCTGTCCACTATAACCCAGATCGCATTGTTCTTTCTACTGGTCGGCGGAAAACCGGAGACGAAATCCATCGTAATGTGCTCCCACTTCCACTGCGGAGTGTGCAATGGATGCAATGATCCTGGAGGTCGCTGATGGTCAGCTTTTACCCTCTGACAGGTCAAACATCGAGCTACGAACCCTGCGATCTCCCGCTTCATATTGTTCCACCAAAATCTGTCTTTCAAGTTCCGGTACATCTTCGTACTCCCTGGATGCATCGCATATCGGGCATCGTGCGCATCTGTCATCAACTTATCTTTCAGCTCATCCACAGCGGGAACACACAATCTATTCCGGAAGTACAAAACTCCATCCATCAAGCTGAAATCCGGTCGATCTGAAATCCGATCTCTGAACTTCACCAGGAGGGGGTCCTCAAACTGGAGATCCTTGATCTGCTGAATTACCTCAGGCTGAAATACGACGGTAGTAGCTAATGTCACCAATTCGCCTACCATCCGAACCTCTACGGGCTGATCATGCACAAGCATATAGAATCCTGCCAACGCCTGAAGACTGTCTGTCCTCCTGCTAAGTGCATCTGCAACTACATTCCCCTTGCCTGGGTGGTACTTGATAGGAAAGTCGTAGTCCTTGATGAACTCCAACCATCTCCGTTGCCTCATATTCAAGTCATGCTGATCAAATAAGTACTGCAGACTGTGATGATCGGAATGGACCTCGAACTTCACACCGTACAAGTAATGCCGCCACAACTTCAGTGCAAATACAATGGCTGCTAGCTCCAAGTCATGTGTGGCATAGTTCTTCTCATGCTCCTTCAGCTGTCTGGATCCATAGGCAATCACCTTCTGATTCTGCATCAGTACACAGCCTAATCCAACTCGAGAAGCATCGGAATAAATCACGAATCCCTCACTACCATCCGGGAGAGTCAACACTGGCGCCGTAGTGAGCTTTTCTTTCAACATCTGGAAACTACGCTCACACTTCTCTGTCCACTCATACGGAACCTTCTTCCGAGTCAACTGAGTCAGCGGGGCTGAGATCTTCGAGAAGTCCTGCACAAACCTGCGGTAATATCCCGCCAAACCCAGAAAACTCCGAATCTCTGTCACTGATCTAGGACGGGGCCAATGGACTACTGCCTCAATCTTAGCCGGATCCACCATCAATCCATCTCTAGAAATCTTATGACCCAGAAATGTAACTTGCTCGAGCCAAAACTCACACTTGGACAACTTTGCATACAACTTGTGATCCTTAAGCAGCTGCAATGCTTTCCTCAAATGGTCTGTATGTTCCTCAGCAGTCTTCGAATAGACCAATATGTCATCTATAAAAACCACAACGAACTGGTCCAAGAAGGAAGTAAACACCCTATTCATCAAGGCCATGAAAGCTGCGGGTGCATTCGTCAAACCAAACGGCATGACAAGGAACTCGTAGTGTCCATACCGAGTCCTGAAAGCTGTCTTCGGAACATCCTCATCCTTCACCCTGAGCTGGTGATATCCTGACCTCAAGTCAATCTTCGAGAAGTAAGCTACACCCTGAAGCTGATCGAACAACTCATCGATCCTAGGCAATGGATATTTGTTCTTGATAGTCACTTTGTTCAACTGCCTATAATCAATGCACATCCGGAAACTGCCATCCTTCTTCTTGACAAACAATACAGGAGCTCCCCAAGGTGAAACACTTGGGCGTATGAACCCTTTATCCAACAGATCCTGCAACTGTTTCTTCAATTCCAACAACTCTGCAGGTGCCATACGATATGGAGCTCTACTGATAGGTGCTGTACCTGGTACCACGTCAATAGCAAATTCTACCTCCCGAACTGGTGGCAACTCTGGCACATCCTCCGGAAAGACATCCGGAAACTCGCTGACTATTGGAATCTCACTGAGCTGTCGCTGATCTTTCTTCTCTGAAATGAATGCAAGAAATCCCTCACATCCCCTACGAAGCATCCTGTCTGCTTTACAAGCAGAGATCACACGTCTTGGGCACTTCATCTGGCTGCCCTCAAATCGGAATCCGCTGCCCAGATCAAAGTAGATAGCCTTGCTGTAGCAATTGATACACGCATGATATCTTGCAAGCCAGTCCATACCAAGGATCACATCAAAATCCAGTGTCGTGAGCAACACGAGGTCTACTGGGAGCTGATGACCAGCTATCCGCACATCACACTGAGGGTAGAAAACACTGCACTGCACACGCTTACCAACCGGAGTGGATACTAACAACAAATATGGAAGGGGTGTGGGTCGCTGTCGAAGCTGCACAGTAAAATGGGGTGCTACGTACGAACGCGTAGACCCGGAGTCAAATAAGGCTAAAGCTTCAGCATCAGAAATTAAAATTTTACCTTCCACGACAGTAGCTTCCTCTGCGCCCTCATGTGTAGCAGCATAGGCTCGGGCTGTCTGGCGGTTTTGCTTCTGGGCTGGGCGAGCTGGCTGAGATCTGCCCTGCGCTGTAGGTCCTGCCTGTCTCGTCTGTGGAGAGGACTGAAACTTCGGGCATTGGGCCCGCCTGTGATCCGTAGAGCCACACCCGAAACAAGCCCCAATCTTCCTCCAACATCTGTCTGTTGGGTGATCCTTCCCACAGTGACCACATACCAACGGAGTACTGCTCGAACTGCCCTGCTTACCCTTGAACCTTTTCTGAAACTGACTTCTGCCACTGGAACCTGCCGCCCTCTTAGCTTCTGTTCGCTCCTCCTCAAAGATGGCCTCTGCATCATAAGCTCTGTCAATAGCGTCATCCAATGTAGCCGGCCACATACAAGCAACCACGTGGCGTTTGTGCCTCGGATTCAGGCCGTTGACGAAGCGAGTCACCTTCTTATGCTCTGTGTTCACCATGTCCTCTGCAAAATGAGACAACTCGGTAAACCTGTGTACATAATCTGCAACTGACATCTGTCTCTGCTGGAGGTTGAAGAATTCCACTTCCTTAGCTCGCTGAATGTGAAGAGGCATGAACTTCCGACGGAATTGCTGCTTGAAGGTCTCCCAAACTGTGGCACTGGGCATAGTCTGAAATGAAGTCTTAACACTCCTCCACCATGTCTTGGCTACACTCCGAAGCATAGAGGCTGTGAGAACTACCTTCTGCTTGTTACTGCACACAATCGTATCAAACAGCTCTTCAGTCTGCTCCAACCATTGCTCCGCCTGCAATGCATCCTCTATCCCATGAAACTCGGTCGCCCCTCGCTTACGGAACTTGTCGAAAAGAGCATTAGGATCTGATTCCTTAGGCTGGACAATCACCTGCTGATCTATACGAGGTGATGCAACTGCGGCAGCCTGACTCTGCCTATCTACCATGGATGCCATCTGTGC
The DNA here is from genome assembly GCA_037013555.1 of Sextonia rubra. Classification (NCBI taxonomy): domain Eukaryota; kingdom Viridiplantae; phylum Streptophyta; class Magnoliopsida; order Laurales; family Lauraceae; genus Sextonia; species Sextonia rubra. The sequence continues at coordinate 11,138,989 of JASUAD010000009.1, forward strand.
CTGTAATGACTGCATAGACTGCATCATCATCATCATCCGCTCCTCACTACTGATGTGTGGGGGTACTGATCCACTATCACCGTTATGGCCCTGTTGATTCTCATCCCGAGATCCTGATCCTGATGCCATCCTGCAAAAAGGAAAAGAAACACAACACACAAATATAAAATGCCCTGAGTTAGTCGAATCCCAAATCAACATATGAGACTTCGAGTCAAATAGTTGATAGCGTTATCTCACCACGATCTTAGATGCCTACATGCTTATAACTAGCAAGCTCTGATACCATACAATACGTATGTCACGACCCGAGCCCAGAATTCGGGGGTTAGCGAAAAGCTAAACCTGTGACACACGTACTCCCGTGCACGTGCACCCAAACCCAGTCCAGATGCACGCACACAAGGGATCTAACACGTGCGAACTAAGCGTACGCGGAAGTTGTACATATCATAGCAAGCAACAAGAAAATAGCGGAAGCCAAAGCAAATACGAAACGGAAAAGACAAAGACAAATACACTGATAGAAAACCGAATATACACCAAAATCAATATATACAAAATATACAGAATACAAGTCCAAAGTCCAAATACAATCTCTCAAAATCCCAAAATGAAAAGCCACTGGCAGCATGCATGAACGCACTCGGCAGAGATGATCAGGCCCACTCTGCCAAACCTGAGGGTGCCTCTACACTCGCCCCTGCAGCCTCCTCGACCGCCGGGGGGCTGGGCAAGGTATCTGTGCCTGCAACACCACAGACAACACAAATGAATACAACGATCCAGCAAATATAAGTAACAGAGATGAAACACTCATAGTATCAAAGCTGAATAAATGACAGAATAATGATTTCAGAATTTCATCTTAATAAGCTAAGCAAATCGTGCATAGAAGTAAAGCGTGATATGTGAATCAAACATAGAAATACTGACTAAGTGGCTACTACGTTAACCAAGTTCTCTCCAATAGAGAGCAGAGCAAAGCAGAGCAGAGGAGAACACCACTGACCGGGCCAGGGTACAAGTGGGTCTCAGGTTCCTGGGTTCCGGGGTCCCAAGACAAAGCGACACTGCAGTGATACAGAGATACAGAGATCTAAGCCAGAGGTAACCCCGTCGGGCATCCTAGGGCTGAGGCTGAGTAGAGCCAGACTAATACCAATCAAATCAAATCCATAGAAAGGGAGATTATCCGCTTTGGACTCACCGATGACAAAGACCGGATCTTATCCTCACGTATTAACCTCTGGGCAGAGCCACCAGGGAATACCCAAAATATACAAAGCCAGAGAATATACAAAGCATAGTCGAATTACAGATTAGAACATAGATTAAATCAAAGCACAGCATAGATCAGAACTTAGTGCCGAACAAAGAATGATACAGATATACAGAACGAAAGCAAAATGACTGAGGAATGTATAACATAAATTAACAGAGCAGAGGGCAAAACTATAAACAATATGCAATGCATCTCAGATTAATACGGAGTCAAGGTTCATTACAAGCCAGTCCTAAGCTAGTTGTTCACTGTCACTAACCGTGCATGTTGATGTAGTTTTAAGTTAGTCAATACACCGTTGCCATCAAAGTGTTGCGAAATCTTTGCGTGCACCGACGTCCCTTAAACCAACACCCATGGGGAGGTGCTTAACAGTAAAACAACACTCACATGAATAAGTCACAGCCTAACAGACTATTCATGCGTTCCAAGAATCCATTGGGCCGGTTTACATGAGTGGTCAACCCGTGTTTGAGCCCTACAAGTCTCACCATTATCCTAAGTTATGTTTCAGAATTGCCATGCCTAACGGTTTAGCTATGAGGGACCTATGGTTGAGCCGAAGACGTCTTACGCGTTCGTCGTACTATGCACTACGGCTTCACCTTGGTTCCATTAAAACACAGCTAAATTGATTATCCTTCCACCTCTGATCTGGTACCTTTTTCGGCTGAGCTACGGTCAGTATACGGCTTAGCCGTAGACCAATCCACGGCTTGGCCGTAGCATTCCACGGCTTAGCCGTAGCCACACCGTAGGAGTTCTGTGTTGGAAAAGTTTCGACTGATCAGAGATTTAATTCACGGCTGAGGTACGGGTTGGGTCACGGCTAGCTTACGGCTCAGCCGTAGGACAAATTACGGCTTAGCCGTAGCCTAGCCGTAGAACAAAACTCAAAATTGAAGTCTCTGGAAAGTGAGCCGTAGAAATTTACGGCTTAGCCGTACAATACAGAACACGAATTCGGGATAGTTACAGAAACTGAAATTTGGTACAGAAAAGTCTCAAAACAGGATACAGAGGTTCCAAATTCACAAGCATTGGCTGTAACCATCAAATACACTAAAGAAGATGGAAATCAAAGCATTCAAATAGAGCACCCATGTGTGTTATACAAGCCTGTACTTATACTTGCCTCAAATCTGACAAATCCTCTGAAACAAGCTCCAAATCCACTAAAAATCAAAGCAAATCAAAGCAATACACCATGCATGGGATGAAGACACATCAACAAGGAAAAGAGCTGCAATTGGAGAAGAAGAAGGGAGAGTTGGGAGAGAACCCACTTACCACCAAAGCCACAGACAGAGACTAAGCACAGAGATGAGAGAAGAAGAAAAGAACCCAATCCAAACAAAGGATCCAATCCTCAATCGAGCAAGAGAATGAAAGAAGAGAGAGAGAGAGAACGTGGAGGGAGGAAAGCTTCTCCTGGAATTTCTTGCATGCAACGTGGAAGACAAAAGAGCAGGGAGAGAGACACCTGGGGTTGCATTGTATATATAGGTTTTGAAAGTTAAGTCAAAGTCCGGTAAGTTTATGCTAATTACAGTTCAAGTCACACGAAGGTCCATCTTCCCCAATTGACTCCAAACGGATCTGACACAGTTATGGAAATTGTCGAGCTCAACGAAATATGCGTGCTGACACCAATATGATGCAAAGATGATATGAGCAAAACAAAAGCAAAATTACGAAAAATGGCTTAGAACTACCTATTCCAGGTCAAAGGTCACTCAACTACCTATCCAAGGCCCAAAACCAAGTCCAAAAGAATAAACAAAACAAAAACACACACTAATGAGCCACTAATCCGGCTCAAAGGGGATCGGAGTGTTACACACTTTGAACCCAATTAAGAATGATTAGTGATTAATTAAGTAGGTTATTATCTAATTAATAATAAATTATGATAATTGACATAGATTTAATTTTATAGAGTCTAGCGGGTCGAGTTCAGGTCATGGATAGATAGTTTAGGTTGAATTTAATCTTAACTAGGTAGTGCAAGCCCTTTTTTTTCTTTTAATTTTCACATTCATGGTTTCATGTCATGCATGCATTATATTGATATCATTGCGCTTGTCTCGTTGAGCTCGTCGACTTTTGTACTTGACTCAAGCATATTGGACTTTGTTTGTATTGGTTGGACCCTCATTTGACTTAATTTTGAAATACAAACAACACTATGAGTTTCCTTATAAATCTCAAAAATTCTGAGTTATAAAAGGGCCCAGCTGCAATGATTCAAACTCTTCTTCCTCTCCTCCTCTTACAACTGCTGAGTTCTTCCTTCTTTCCATTCTCCTCGCTCCTTCGTCACATTGAGCAAAAAATGGACTTTGCATGTATGCTTTAAGGCTTGCATCACATCAATTCATCTCTCCTCTACCTATCTTCTCTGTGGGAATTGACGATAATGAACGATAGAGTTCTAGTGGTTGTATTGGGTAAGATCTCTTCCCCATTGGTAGACTGCTTGGGTTAATCGAGTCAAGAAGACTCTTATCTTCATCAAGCACTCATCTTCTCTAGTTTTCCTTACATGCATGTCATTTAGGGTCAAGCTCAGTGTTCTTGTTCTTTTTTGAGCTAAGTGGAAGAAAAGTGATTTGAACACAAAATTTAAGGCAAGTATAAACAAATTAATATTGAATGCATGTTGGTATTTCATGAATTTTATAAGTTTATTTCAAGTTTGTTTCACTTTAGTTGCATGCAGCCCAATGTTTTTCTCCTTTTCAACTTCCACTGTAATTTCTATTGTATGCAAAGGTTTCAGTAATGTGGTGACGCTAGGAATGTGGTGATATTGATGAATGGTGAAGCAAAACAACAAGCTAATATAGTAGACTGACTTAAGGAGTAAGGATATTATAGTGGGAGCCCAACTTGAAAGGGTTTGTATAAAATGAACCTTGTGTTGAGTCGGCTTTAGAAATCTTGAAGCTTACGGTTAAGCAATAAGATTTTACAGCTCAAGATCCAACGAGCTAAATTTTTAGTTTTTTTCTACGGTTGAGCTGTAGAATGTGCTACGGCTAAGCCGTGACTCAGCTGTAGACTTCATACATCCTAGCCGTAGTCTATTTTACGATTAAACCGTAGGGACGAGTGAGCAGGACTGAACCTATAGCTCAGCTGTAGGGCAATATACGACTAAGCCATAGGACAAGGTACGGTTACGCCGAACACCCTGAACTGTAGGATTTCTCAGGGACACTCTAAAGACTTTGTAAGACCTTAGTTCCTGGATTCCCTTACCCTATTTACTGGTCTAATGGAACAAATAAACACAATGAAAAGCCTTGAGCGCTGAAACTTATTTATGTAATATAGTCCATTTGTTAAACACATCTCCATGGGTGTTGGTTTAAAGGATTATGATACACTCTCTCTCATATAACGTGACATCAAACAAAGACAACTGTATATCAAATCCCTTAAAAATACATCGTCATGGATGGTTAGAAGTAGTGGATTACTAACTTAGGGTTGGTTCGTAAATTTCCTTGATCCTCTTAAATTTAACTACATCATGCATGTTGATTTCTTGTCATTGCTCTCTATTATCTAAATGAATTGAACTATCATGTTATGACTTAAATTCTATGTTCTAAACTCCATTGCTAGACGGTTTCCTTCATAATTGTTGAATTGAGTAGCATTAAGTGAATGTATATGAGTTGAAAAGAATTGAACAATTTACTCAATTTCAATTCCATGGATAAAAAGTAGTCTAGTTCTACTCAGCTTCAGCCTTAGGAGACCCGGCGGGATTGACTTTGGTGTAGTAGATTGTATGCTGCCACTGCAGCATGCCTTTGGAGCTTCCGGACTCCATGAATGTAGAAACTCAATCATACATTTGGCCAGGTCGTTGGTGTTCTCAATGCAAAGATTCCTAGAGGAAAGATATAGCAAATGTAGAAGCCAAATAGAAATGTAATTTCCATATTAATTATGGATCATGTTTTATTCAATGCACAACATGCTTAAAATGCTAACTTGACCTCTATTAATCAGTTGTCATAAATTCTTTAGATACAACACATATTACTTTAATTATGTTTATACTTATTGAATAGTCTTATTTACTTATTATCCTTTGGTGTTACAGGTTCAGGTCCTTCTTCCGATTTTACGAAGAGCAAAGAGCCTACAAAAGACCTTTGAGACTCCATCAGGCCCCGACAAGTGGATAGAAGAAGCACTATGAATGATCCCTTCATGGAGCATGAAAGATTACATTTGAGCCTTGTATTTTGGGTTTAAGATTTCATGACTTTGCATTAGTTTTATTTTGTATACATGGTCATAATTCTTTTTATATTGTTCATAAACTTTCTTTCCTTTTTGTAAAAAAACAAGTTACTTGAATAGTACCAACTTTTGTACTATTTTTTGTTGGTATTGGTGTTGATTATATATAGTTTCGTGAATTAATATCTTGGGAATTTGGTAACCTTTGAATAGGACAAATTTATTCAGAATATTGTTAAGTTTCTGTGTATTGAATGCTTGGGCAAATGTCCATTATAAACAACTCACATGTATAAGCGTGTGAATATCCCTTGTATACTTTCATTTAGACTCCAGTTTAGCTGTGAATTATATAGGAGTACGTGTGTCATATCCTATTAACTCTAAACCTTTGATTCTTGGGCTTGGGTCATGACACCCAACCTAGATTTTTCATGAAAAAGGAGAAGCAGGAAAATCCGACTCTTGTTGTATGCTTCCCATGGTCGGATTAACAGCAACACGTGCTGTCTGTTGTAAAAGTGATGAAACCCGCCCTTTTTTTGTGTTGTCTCCTGAATCGTGTAGCAAAAGTGAATAAAACCAAGGGAAGTAAAAACAATATCTCCTTCTTTTTACGAGTAATTTTCTAGTAAAAGGTACCTAGCACCAATGTGAGCCTCGCATTTACCCAGACATTCCGACAATCTGGGCTAATGTGTGGATCACATTGGTGTGAGGCACCTAGTTATAGAAAATCTCTCCTTTTTGACTTGTATACAATATAAAAGTGTCTTCTCCATTTTCCTGCACAAAAGAAAAGAGTCTCACCACCATTGCCTTCTTTCGTCTTGGAAAAGAAAGATGCAACCCGAGAGAGAAAACTTAGGGAGCATTTGATGTAGTCTACAGAAGAGGAATCCAACGTTTCATTTTTTGCGATTCTTCCGTTCCTTACCAAATTAGGTGGGATTTTCAGATCTAGTCTCCTGAAGAAAATAATACAAAATTGGGCAACTTTCCACAAAAGGGGTTGCTGCACCAAATACCCTTGCAAGGCGCCGGATGGGAAAAGACCCATGCTAACTGTCTCACCTAATTGACACTCGATCGATTGGATGAAATTCAGCTCAAACTTCTGCAAACTTTGTGTCATAACCCGAGCGCAAGAGATCGGGGGTCAAGTTTAAACTAACCAGTGACACACGTACTCCCGTACATATACACTTAGACCTGTCCAAATGCACATGCATGAGGGAAATTCACACGTGCCAATACATATACCCGGAAGCTGTTGGTATCAAATCATAACAAAAAAAGACATATCAAAACAAAATAATATATATACAAAAGATTACATGACTTTAGAGTCTTACACAAATGAGCAACATACAAATGGTAAAGATTACTAACAAAAACAAAACAATTGGATCCTAACCAAAAGACCTATATGCATGTATGCCAATGTCGCGCTCCGGCGGAGTGATTACAACCACACTTTTAACCCTAATGGGGCATCTGGGGTCTCCCTTGGAGTCTAGTTAACCGACGAGGGATCGGTTGAGGGATCTGAGCCTGCAACACCAAGGACAACTCATGAATACGACGATTCAGTAAAGTATAAGCAACAACAAGTTAACGCATGTTGTATCTAGCAGAATACGTAACGACAGATAATTCATAGAGTTCCAAATTTTTATAGTAGGCAATTGTGCAAACGATAAAACATGCTATCAGAATCAATGGATAAATGCATTGCACATAACTAGGTGGCTACTACATTTGCCATATACTCTCTCCTAGGATCATATATACTGAGAACACCATCGACCGGGCCAGGGTACGAATGAGTCTTAGGTTTCTGGGGTCCGAAAGCCCCAAGACATAAACTCACTGCAGCGCTGTCATACATACTATGCCAAATTCAACCCCATTAGGTATCCTAAGGCTGAGGTTGAGTAGTGTCTGACCATATGGAATAAATCAGATACTAGCACTTGAGTAAACCATGCATATCATATCGAGCATATCTCATACATTCTAATCATACATTCAATTCAAGGTAATGAAAACATATCGAACAGCAACCAATTCAAACGAACAACAACCAAAACAAAAGGGCATAACGAGGACTATATAAAACATACAAAAGAGTGGAGATTAATAACTGTCCATACAAGATGTCATGCAACTCACTTAACTCAAATCAAGATCATTTACTAGCTAGCCTTAATCTAGTAATCCATTGTTTCTAACTGTGCATGATGATGTAGTTTTAAGTTATCCGATACACAATTGTGTAGTATTGCATTGTATCATGAAAGTGTATCGAAGTCCCTTAAACCAACACCCATGAGGAGGTGCTTAACGACTGGACAACGCACATGAATGAGTCGCAGCCATCAAGATCATTCATGCAATTCTGTCATATTCCATTGGGCAAGTCAAGGTCACTTGTATTCTAACTCGAAGGCCCTACAAGGTCTCTTTAATTCCTGACTTTCTTGATTTTTTTAAAAGGTCTTATGCTTTAGCCATAACTGACTTACGGCTTAGCCATAGACATCTTACAGCTTAGCCGTAATATATACTGCGGCTCAGCCGTTGTTCCCCTTACTGTTCATCCGCATTTACCGCTTAGCCCTGTTTTTGTTCTACGGCTTAGCTACGGTGAAGGTACGTCTTAGCCGTAGCACACCTCACGGCTTAGCTGTGGCTAGACCGTAAAATGTTCTCTTAATTTCAGCTCTTTGAAAATCAAGTTATAGCTTGACCTACGGTTGAGTCACGGCTAGCCTACGGCTTAGCCGTAGCCTTACCGTAGAAGAAAACCAGTTTTTTATAGCTCTCTGGAATCTGAGTCGTGAAGCTCTACGACTTAGTCGTAAGCTTCAGGAAGGCATGTTTCTGGTTTGTTACAGAATCATTTAAAATTGAACAAAAGGAAAACAAAGATAACAAACACATAAAATCGGATCCAAAGGGGCTGTAAGACACCAAACCATGTAGGACTAATGGGAATCAAACAATCAAATCATTATCAATAAGTGTTCATCCATATTATGCTTATACTTTCCTCAAATGGGTTCTAACACATTATTCATTGTCCCTTGGCTCAAATTTGCTGACTACACACTGCTCTAACACCCATGCACTCTAATAACCATGCATGCAAAAAGAGAAGAAAGAAAAAGAGAGAAAAGTAAGTACATGCAGTAAGGGAGAAGACTCAAATGGACAGACGTGAAACAACTCTTACCACAACCCACACAAGGAGATGACGAAGACCTTGGGTGCACAAAATCTTCCTTTTGCTTGGCTTGATCAAGAAGAAAGAAGAGAATCGAGAGAAGGAGAAGAAACAGAAAGGAAGAAGAAAAACCGACATGAATAAAGAGAAGAATGAGAGAGTCAGTGGAGGCATTGACTTATATAACATAAGGATTAAATATTTTTGAAGAAAGTCCGATAGTTTGTACTAATTATGTTCGAGGCAAATAAGGGTTCAACGGAAGCAAACGAAGTCATTTACGTACGAGGGAGTTATAGAAGTTAACGAACTCGACAAAAGATACGTGTTGACGCTAAGATGATGCATGAATGCTAATGTCTTACCAAAGCTAAAATTACGAAAAAAAAAGGGCTCATATTTACTTAAATCGGTTAAACTGAACCTAACTACCTATCCATGACCTGAAACAAAGCCAAAACACAATTAACAACTGATTTGATATTACTTAGTCGCTAAACTGGATTAAGTTGAGTCGGAGTGTTACACTTTGCGGGCCATAACTTTGTCGTTTTAGCTCCGATGAATGCAATCTTGGACTCGACGAACTCAAAACGAAATTTCCAATAGTAGGTAGCTTGCCTATACCCAATGCTCGGTTTGTGAGATATGACCTTTTTAAATTATGTTATTCTAAAAAAAACACTTCAATCTGTCACTCTTTCTTCGATTTATTTACTTCAATGCATCCGGCAACTTATAGCACAATTCATAATAAAAGATATATAAAATAGAACACTAATAGACCCAAGTTTTATCCAACCCATGAATTTGCCAATACAAAAATCCTTACATTCTATGATCGCATAACATTGGTCATGTGCCTATTTTTATGACAATATCAACTACAACATGATTACAAATAACCTTACAGAGTTGTGGAATAATTTTATCAGGGACACATGATATTTGCCAATTTGTGATATGGTGAGTACCATTTGAATCAAGTTGATGATTAAGCTTCAAAATAGAAGAGATGCAGTTGTGAAATGGACAACAACCATTGTGCCTTGTGCCAGGTTAGATTTAGTGAAGACAGTTGAAAATGCATATAATTGTGGAGTTCGACATGCCAAAGAATTTGAATATGAAGTGGAAGTCGATAATGAGAGATATAAGGTGCTTGTGGATAGGAGGACTTACCAATGCAGTTGTTGGTGGCTATGTGGAATGCCATGCAAGCATGCTGCTGCAGCATTAATCAAGAGAAGAGAAAATCTCAAATCATACTGTGACAGATGTTATTGTGTTGAAAAGTATAAAGCTACCTATGATGATATCATCCAAGCAATGCCCAAGAAAGAATTTTGAACACGGCCACCGGATTCTTTTTATATTCATTCACCTCACAAGGAAAGAAAGAATGAAAGATCACATGGAAGACAATCCCTCTCTAAATCGTGCTAAAAACTCATCATGAACAACAAAGTGCTCCTTATGTAGGATACTTGGCCACAATTGAAAAACTTGCAAAAATCCCTTAAGAGGAGAAGGGCCTAGAGCAAAGAAGCATAGGCCAAGGAGCGAGAGAGGAGGGGTAAGAGGACATAGCCAGGTTCAAACCGGACATGGCTCATTGGTACATTTTGAATATTTCTAATAGTTTTTAAATCTTTTTCACATCATTTTCACTTTTATCGTATTACATATGGTTGCATTATAAACTATTTTTTATTTTTACACTAATGCAGGATCTCAACTGACAATATTTTGTTTCTTCATTTTGACTTTTGTGAAAGGACATTTTTGATGACAACCTCATTATCTTGGAAACATTGATCATGACTCATTAGTATGTTTCAAATATTTCTATTAGTTTCTAAATCATTTTTCATATCTTCTTTCACTTTTCTCCTATTACAAATGACTGAGTTCTAAACTATTATTGATTTTCATACTTTAATGCAAGTTCGTAATGGATGACAATATGTTTCTCCTTTTTTCTTGTTTAAGGAGACTCTTGATGATGCAATTGTTATTTTGGAAAGTTGTTATGCCTACGATGATATTGGGGTTAAGTAGAATACTCACTTTTTTTGTAGGCACTCATGAGTCATGAAATATGTCAGCTGAATTTTTTTTTTTTTAATTATGCACATGAGAAGGTTTTCTTGTATAAACTCTTATTAGCCATGTTGTGCAGAAATCATTGCAATGACAATCATGCAAGCTTCTAATATCCATCTCCACTTTGAGTTGGGGAAAGATGGAGATTTTTCCACGCTAGCGTAGGGGGAGGGTCTAAAGTTTTACTACATTAGGTCCAGACTTAAAAAAAACCACACTACAGTGACCAAAATGGCTCTCCGTTCCATATTTACCCTGAGAACATGTTTCCAAAGCACGCTCAACGATGGGTCGAAACCTGTACTGTTCCTCAACTCCGGCGCTGTAGACAACTGGGAGCACCGGTGGTGAGGCGGCGGCGGCAGCCGATCGCTGCTACTATGGCGGGCGGTGGAACGGCGACGATGGGCACCCCGGCAGACGGTGCAGCCCGGGCGGTCTTTTGGGCGCAAGAAAGTGTCTAGAACGTCTCTTCCTCTTCTCAGGCGACGAGGAAACGCAGGGGAAAGAGGTCTTCTTCTCCAGGAAAACCAAACAGAGAACCCCAACTGATGTTCTCAGGCGAAGATCTCCAATCAGTCCTGCGAACCAAGAACCCAAGACGTCTTCTCCGATTTGGCCTATAGATCAGAGAACTCCAAATCTCGACCTTCTTCAATGTGGCCCAAGCAAAGATCAGACTGATCTCCGACCTGCAGAGATCCGAATCCTTTGTAATAGAACCCTCTCGGCCTTATTTTTTGGTTTCTGCAACAGGCAACTGGGCATAGCACTGCTCCAGTCCTCTTCTCAGGCGATGGCGGGAAATCTAGCAAGGTCTGGATCCTCTTTCTTCTTCTTCGGTTCCGACGATGCAGCAAATCAATAACCTTTTTTTTTTTTTCAAATTAATCTGTTGGACGGAGATGGAAGAATGCTTTTTTTTTTATCAGGTTAGTTCTATTTTATCTATTGAGTCTCCTTCTCCTTTTCATTTCCACAAATATCATTTGGTGAATCTCCTCTCCTTCTATTCCAACAGTTTCATCTGTTGAAGATATTTTCATTCAACTGATAAAAGAATTTTTTTAAAAACAGATCAAATATTTTTCCTTTTCCAAATACATTGAATCTTTTTTTTTAATCTATTAGTACATCAACGAGGACAAAATAGATAAAATGATGTGTTCACAATGATGAATAGATAAAATTGATGTGTTCGCAATTTATTGCAATGAGGTCAAAATAAGTAAAATTGATCTATTCACAGTGATGAACAGTTAAAACTGATGTGTTCATAAGTAACATATAAATTTGATATGTGGAGTTCATCATTATGAACAAATAAATTAATCTATTGAGTTTGTACTCTCTTGCTATTTCAACAAATTCATCTCTTGAGTTTGACAATTGAAGATCTTCTAAAAGCTTTTTTTTTATGGGGTTCATTCCCTTTGTATCTCTTCTTCTCTCTTATTTCTAACAGATAAATTTTATCTATTGCGTTCAATAAAAAAATGCAAAACAGAAAAAAAAAAATTTTTTACAAAGTCAAATATCCAACATGGATCTTGTTTTGTAGATGTCAAAAAAATAAATCCAAATATAGAAATTTTGTTGCAAATGGATATGTGTGGTAGAAATTAAAGTATTTTAAAGTTTGTAAAAAAAAAAAAAGAAATGTTCAGTTGTTTAGAGCGAAAGATCAAAAGTAACAAAAAAGAGTATTTTGGGAATAAAAAATACTAAAAAAGGGTAACAGGGACCTAAGGTTAAACAAAATATAAAGAGTTGGACCAAATCAATTAAGGAAAAAGATCTTAGACTTAACCTTGCATATAAATTATATCAAGGAACATCCCCTAAGTATCCCTAATTTATTCATCAACTCATGTATATTTGCGATTTTATTAATAATTTTTTCAATAATCTTCCACAGGTAGCAATATTTAAATTAATAATCCGCATCCAGATTTGGTCTGGTCTCAGAGGGATCTAATCACAAAAATGATGTTCTCTGAATCAATTTAAATTGAAACCGCAAAAAGCATACTCTACCAGCCATCAATGGTATAAATAGTCTGCATTTAGAAAGTGGCCCACCATCAAATTGGTTATGTTTCACAAGTGATTTGAGAAAAAATCAAAGGGATCAAACCAAGAGATTTAATACTAGTGTTTAAAAAGTTATAATAATTATTTGGCGTTAATGTAAGATACATTGGTTAAATATTGTTGCAGACCCATATATACTTGGGTCTTGGTTACAGGAGTTGTATCCCATGTAGCAAATATCATTGTTAACTTGCTAATGACAGTATAATTAGTGAAAAATAATACCTCATAATAACTTGGCCACTGTAAATATTGATTTTTATTTTCGGCTTCGGATTTTCACTTCTACTTCTACTCCTGTTCCTAGATTTGTCATGGTTGATGGGCCTCTAGATGCAATTTCGTGAGACAAGGGACTCTTATGAAAATATTTACTGCACTCTCAATCATGAATGGGAGATTCCTAGATGAGTTAATGGCGCATGAGCCTCTCAATTAAACCAAATAACCTATTGAGTGAGATTGCACCCAGGAAGTCATTGAATTTTCAAGCACTACAAAAAGGAATAGAAAAAACTAAGTATTAAGCGACGGGCCTAGGCATGTGTGGCCAGTGGCCTAACGAATATGGTCATCATGACCACTCACATGTAAATCCACATGATAATGTCACTGCACCCTCTGAATTGTCCCCGGCTCCAATTCGACACCCATTCAAATCATGGTGATGATCTAACACTTTTAACTAACGTCAATTTCAGGATCCATGTTTTGATCATTTTAAATCTTGTGGATTTAATATTTGCTGACCCTATATACCCAAATATAGCCATACCCATCCCCTTCCGTTTCTCCTTCTCTTAGGTGGGCCACTGGGCTTTCACTGGGAGATGACCACATCCCCAAAAGTCATTATTGTCTCTGATGTTGTGAAGTGGCCTTCACTTCGCCCATGTCCAGATTGGAATAGTTAATTATGAAGTTGAAAATACAATTGGGTCAAAAATGTCATTTCCACTTTCTAATAAATGGAAGGGCAAAATGGTTTCACACATAAAGAAAAGTAGAGTAGGAATGGTATATGGTTCTTAGTTATGCTTGACTGTTAGTCAATGGGTGTTTAAGTAAAATCACAGCATACAAGGGTGCTTTTGAGGTTTCGTGAAAATATAGGGGCTTTTTTGTAAAAAAAACTCAAAAAAGAGTTTTTATGATGGTATCTCATCATTTCTCTATTATACTTCACGTCTTCTGCTCCTTAGAGGATCATCCCTTTTGCCGTCCTATGGTCTGTTTAGATGAAAAGAAATGATAGAATTTTCCTAGGTTTATCTTCTTTTTTGACGAATTTGATTACTTCAACTACCATGAGGATCGCAAAGTTTGTTTTGGTCATAAAAGAGTTTTCTATGTTTACCCTTAGTGATATTATCCTTAGTTGAGAAGCTTGTATGGGCCGTGGCTCTCTTAAGGTAAGAAATTACGTTCATTGATGTTCTCCCCCTCTTCGAATGATGCAGTTTAACGTTAATAGTACTGTGAGAGGTAAGCTAGGCCGGCAGGTATTGGCGGTGTTCTTCATAATAGTAAAGGTGATGTGCTATTTATGTTTTTCAAGAATGTGGGTATTCATGATTCCAATGAAGCGGATGTGCTAGCTATTTTGAAAGTTCTTCACTGCTTTGTGAGGAATTTTTAGGGGCACCTTATTGTAGAGAGTGATTCTTCTAATGTAATCACTTGGGTTTTTAATCGGAAGACTTTTCCTTAGAAACTCCCATTCATCTTCAATGAAACTCGAGTTCTTTCAGCATCTATTAATGTTTATTTCCATCATGTACTTAGATTAGCTATTCTATGGCTGATGCTTTAGCTAAGCAAGGGGTTAACAAAGTTTCTCCTTTGGAGGGTGTTATTTAGTAGGTAGTTGAATTGTTTAGAGTACAATGCTCTTGTACTTTTTGTGCTTTTTTTCTTACTTTTCTTCTTTTTCTTGTACTTGTCTTCTCTTCTTTCTTTAATGAATTTTCTATTACTGATAAAAAAAAACTTTACTTCTTCTATTTTTGCTAGTCTTCTTTTTACCTACTGAATTTGTTGGCATGTTGTGAACTTTATTTTAATGGTATAAAAACCCCATGAACATATTATACTTAAAATTTCTCAAAACCATATGTTGGTTTCCGGTGCCTGCGAGGGAGTATTACAAATAGCTGCAAAATAAAAAATAATTGAGGAAAAGGAGAAATCACTAAGCAATTAGTAGCCAAATCAAGTCTTTGGAGGCAATCGTGCTTGCAAACTGAATAATAGAGGCGATCCAAAAATATAGGCTCAAAGTGAGGCCCAACCCATGAGGAAAACTAGCCACAGTTCACCCCCCAGCCCACAGGCGACCTGAGTTACAGGGCCCAATCTGTATGCCGATAGAGAAGCACGTGCCTGACCCCAACTCGCATGGCCGGCCAGGGTGTATGGCTACCACCACTATACCTATAAGAAGCTTAACACCATAAGCAAATGAGGAATTCATCGTAAACACCTTATAAAGAGTTCTGCATAACCACTGTAGACTCTAAAATAAAAAGAAGTAAAGAGGGGGAAAACTAAGGAAATACAAGGGGAAGATATTGTGCTTTAATGCACACTAACTCCAACACCATCTAAATCTATCAGCAACCACAATGGACCTGTAACTCAAGAATCAGTTCTTAAAAATTAAAAGAGGATTTTACCGAAAACATCTCCTTAGATTCAAAATAAACAAAAAATGACATAAAAGAAATGTATTAACCATAGTAGTCTCAGTAGCCCTTTTTAGTTCTTTTTTCTTTTTTTTCTATTGTTGTTTTACCCAGCAGCGATATCTCCGCTCACCTGCATACACGGGCGGGGATATTCCTGCTCATTTTTTCTTCTTGTTCACAGTTAAGCGCAGATATCACCTCCCAAATTAGATTAAAAAATAATAATAATGATAATAAAGCTTTGTTTTTGGACGGTAGTTGTCGGGTGGTGGTAGTTGGATGGTGAAGATGGGTGAATTTGAAGATGATGGTGAAAGAAAAACGTTAGAGATTCTTGGTTACAGGTATAAAGTTGGTTTAGATGTTGTGAATTAGATTAGTAGGAAAAAGGGATACATAGGAAATGAGATGAGATGATAATGGGGTAGAACACTTGAACGATGCCATAGGTGTTTGATGAAATGACTAAGAGAGATGCTTATTTGTAGAACACTTTGGTGACATCTATGAAAAGTGTGGCAGCTTGGGTGTGCCCGCAGGGTGTTTGATGAAATAACTGAGAAAGATGCCTGTTTGTAGAACACTTTGATTTCTAGTTACACAAAGAAATGTAAGCTTGAGGAGGATTGAAGAGAGTAAGAATGAGAAGAGAAAAAGAAAACAAAAGAAAGAAGAGAGAAAAGATGGGTTAAAGAAATATATATATATAGAGAGAGAGTTTTGTGAGATGGAAGGAAGTTTCATTCGTTTGGCTCAAAGAAGATAAATGAGTTTAGATGAATTTGTTTAGGTTGTGTGAGAAAAAAGAATGTAGAAGATGATGGATTTAAATGTATATATGTGATACCAAGGTGATTTGGTAATAAGCTCCCACTTGCACCCAAGTCCAAGACCATGAGGTCACCATATCATGAAGAAAATGTTGTGTGGGTGAGAGGTTAGTTGGTAGAGGTCAAAGGAGTTGGAGAAAAACGGAAGATGAGGAAGAAATGAAAAACCGGATATCCCCGCTCATATGTGCAAGCGAGCAAGGATATCGCCGCTTGGAAAAACAATAAAAAAGAATAAATGAAAAAGGTGCCCTGAGCAAGGATTCTAAGAGGGTTTTTTGGGTAAAATCCTCAAATTAAAAAATATATAATTACAAAGCTAAATCCTCTTAGAGATGTCATGTTTCAAAAAACTTCGTAAGGAGACCTTGTCTAATGGCTTTAGAATATTCAGGATGTTCTCATCTTCCAAATGAAATCAAGCACCATAAGGCAGCTCCAAAAACAAAAGATAGCCTATTTTGAGTGTTGGAAACAACTATTCAGATTATTTTTTTTTTTTATGACCTAGGATATCCCTCGTCAGCCCAGCCTTCAGACATATACCTCCGGCCCAAGGGTTACCCAACTCTAACGAGCAAGAACTATTCCCTAAGAGGGTACATACATGGCCCGCACACAAATTTCAAATATTGAGATCAATAAAACTGGAGACGAATGCAGTTTAAGTTGTCTGCGTTCAATAAAATCAACAAACTAGATTTTTAGTTGTCTGAACTCCTTTTTGTACCCTAGTCCAATGTGGAAAAAAAAATGATCCATCTGGTTGTCCTGTATTTTTGTGTACCCAATCGATGTGGAGTTGGTTCAATGCTTTATATACAAAAGAGACAGATCTAAAATTGTAAAACTCTACCTTTCTGAAATTGCAATACATCTATGTCTATTTACTCATCTCTTTTGAAAGAGTAAAATAGAGGACTAACCAGATGGTGCGGTCATGGGGCCTCAACATGAATTAGATGTTTGATTTTTATAGAAAAAAAAAAAATAATGACTCAAGCCACCCACTTAAGAATTGTTATGGCAGTTCGAAAAACTCAAATGAAGACCTTTAATGATAGAAACTTTTTTATATATTAATTCAACCTTCATCATGCACATGTTAAAGCTTTTATTTTATTTTATTTTATTTTTTATTTTTATTTTTATTATTATTATTATTATTTTTAACGTTCGGCATTTGCTCCAAAAATTATACCGTCATATTTTGGATGTTAGGTCATAATTCACGTTATATTTTGTATGTCAGGTTTCGTTCTAGTGGAGCTGTCACTAGAATAGACATTGTATTTGGGGTTACGGTAATGCTTTAACTTGATCCTAAATTCATTTTAGAAATGGATTGTGGTTGTAATTTAGACTGATTTTTTATTTGTGGTTTGATCATAAACCTGCAGACGATGAAGTGCATAGTATGGAGGGCTGTTTCATTTCCAGTAGAATAGCTCAGACTAGTTATGTAATTGCCAGCAAAAGATGAAATCTGGTGGTGATATTGAGATGGTCTATCTGAATGGTCTGATTCGAGTGTGGAGGGCGGTGTTATTTCTAGTTGAATAGCACATCAAGCTGAGCTAGTTTGTAAACAACTTCTTGATGAGCTAGTTTGTATATAACTTTGTTATGATAAATGTAGACTTGTTTTGTAGATTTATTGTAGACTTCTTATGTAATTACTAGAAAAAGATGAAATCTAGTGGTGATATTGAGTTGGTTTATCTAAATGGTCTGATTCCTGCAATCCTGAACATGTGGTTTCGTGTATAGTATTTGAGTTTTTATGCATATAAATGTTTCCTGCAGCTGCCCATTCTAAAATTAGGTTTTCAGAAGATGCACCTTGCAATGATGTTAGCTGCAATTAACTTTTTTATTGGAAAAAAACTATCCTACTGTAAATCATTACAGGAAATAAACTCTGGGAGTGCCTGAACATCACATGAAATTCTTTAAAATTCTATGAACATCATTTAAACCTGAATAAGGTCATTGCCAGTGTTGATTCAGTTCTTTGATCCTGCATTATCATTACATTTCAGAGTCTCCAAACAGTCCTTTCCAATTGTTCTTATCCAGCAATGTCACAACTCAATCATCTAAGGTCAAAAGATACGCCCAATAAATATGCTCCCCTCATTTTCAGCTCTCTAGTTACATTTTACCCTTTCACTAACATAGATTTGTTTTTTCAAGAGAAGCATCTGATCTAATTATATGCTTCAAACACATTCAACCTGTCATCCGGAAGCTCACACCATTCAACCTGCAATCTTCACCATTCAATACATTCAACATGTCCACAAACACATCAAGATACAGATCATGCCATTCAACATTCAAAACATTCAACATGCCCAAATCAAATGAGCCCTGAGCAAATCAAATGATGATCAGAATGGGACCTTCTTCAATGGGACTATCCCGGCCACCACTAGTTTCCTCACTCCATTTTTCCTAGTGGCGTCATTCAACAATGAGTCATTGTGGAGAACTTTAGGCCAGGTACAAATTATGATGATCAGAATGCTGCCGTTACTATACATTTTATTCATTTGCATTACAAAATATCCAACCATTCCCCTCCTATATAAATATATAAAGTGTTTTAGGCTCTATTTTATCTGATCTGATCTACTTTGGGCTTATGTTTAGGTTACCTCTACAGAAGCAAGGGCCATGCGCAATACAGGACAGGCTGGGTTGACATTTTGGAGTCACAACATCACTGTAGTCAGGGACCCCAGATGAGAAGAGCCTTGGAAACACCAGTTGAAGACCCATTTGTTATTGGACGCTGGGAAGAGCCTTGGAAACACCAGTTGAAGACCCATTTGTTATTGGATGCTATGCAGTGAACTATGTCAGGGGTTTGCAAGATGTTGAGGGCTATGAATATTCTGGAGACTTGAACTACAGACCATTAAAGTTTCTGCATGTTGCAAGCATTATGCCGCCCATGATCTCAAAAACTGGGAAGGTGTTGATTGCTTCGATTTTGATGAAAAGGTGATAATAACTTCTAACAGTAGTTTCTTATAGGGATTGCATGTACTGAACAATGTTGTTTAGGCTTCACAATTTTGTTTTGCTTGAAATCATATAGGTCACAGCACAAGACATGATAGAGACATTCCAACCTCCATTTGAGACTTGTGTAAAGGTGATGTTAGTAGTGTCATGTGCTCTTTCAATCAAATCAATGGTATCCCTATATGTGCTGACACAAGGCTTCTCTCTGATACCATAAGAGGAGACTGGAATCTTCATGCGTATTGAAATTCTCTTTTTCCTCTTTATTTTAACACGACAACACACAACCTTGCAGTGTTCCACATGAGCTCATCTAAATTAAATCCTAGCTATAAACTCAAACATTTACACTAAGTTTGACTAAACTGGGTTTCCTATCACAGGTACATTGTATCTAAATTAAATCCTAGCTATAAACTCAAACATTTACACTAAGTTTGACTAAACTGGGTTTCCTATCACAGGTACATTGTATCTGACTGTGATGCAGCTCTAGTTATTCATGATGCCCAAAAATGGCTAGGTGACACAGAAGAGAAGACTGTCGAATGAACCCTCCATGCTGGCAGGGCTCTACTCTCACAAGCCCATGGGGCGTTTGCAGTTTGATTCATAAATTATTACTATGGTTTGCTAGTAATTTTCTCACAACATGTCTTTTTCGGTTTCTAGGGATGGATTTGGATTGCAGTGATTATTATCCCAATTTCATTGCACCAGCTGTCAGTCAGGGAAAAGTTGGTGAACGTGTTCTAGACAAGCCCTGGATTAACCTCTACATTGTGTTAATAAGAGTTGGATACTTTGATGGTAGTCCTGCCTATGCAAACCTTGGAAAGGATAATGTGTGCACCAAAGAGAACATTGAGCTTGCAGCTGAAGCGGCTCCACAAGGAATGGTTTTGCTCAAAAAATAACCAAAACGTCTTGCCCCTACGCACTGACAAGTACAAAAAGATTGCTGCAGTCAGCCCTAAAGCCAATGCCAACTATGACATGGTTGGAAACTATGCAGGTATAACTTGGATGAGTCAATTTAGGCATTGGCCAACCCAAGCCTGATCTGAATTGCATATTAGCAATGTTCAATTGGATTCATTTTTAGTTGGGTCGTGCTTATTTTGGCTTTGATGCAACCCAAGTTGTGACCTTAGTAGCATATTTTTATGCGTCTTCTATGACTGGTGAATTTTAATTTTGTGCCAGCCTAAGAAGCACGGGGTACTCCAAAAATGTACACATACCTGTACTGGGTAAGGATATGGATACGGCTAAATACGTACCAGGTACGGTCAAACGTACCTGATACATTTTTTGTTTAAGAGTTTGACTTTTTAGGTACTGGGAGTCTTCCGCATCTATTCTCCAGTCTTTTACCATTGAAATTACTTAACCAGCCATATTACTCATCATGTTGTGAAAAAGAATTGAAGCACCTACTCTTTCATTCACTCTATGAGAAGGAATAAAATGACACCACAGCGTTGCGAAAACTTAAGTCTTTATGCTAACAATATTCATCTCCTATCAAGGAGGAGTCAAAAGTACATGGAATGAGAGATCAAGCTGTAGGACATTGGTGGATCTGCATTTGATTCATTGAAGGGTGTTGGCTTACTTAAACTTGCAAATCTTTTACTTAATGAGGCTGACATGGAAACTGTATTATTTGATGAAGGCGATGAAGTTGAAGTTGATGGATGACTGGATGTGAATCGTACATATTCTTAGCTTGATAGGACTTGCTTTAATGTTTACTTCGTTTTTAGTGGTTTGGTTTGTAGTTTTTGTTATAATGACATTAAACTCTTGGCTTGCATGTGCCTTTTGACATTAAATTATGGTTTGTAGGTTGAATTTGTAATTGTATTGAGTAATTGTTGGCTTATTGCATTTAAGGATTTTAACTTATTTTAATTATTAGCATATTGCATTATTAAAATTTTAAAAAATATAATTTTTTAATGGACATACCCTAGCCGTACTCGTATCATATTTTTTTAGGATTTTTCGGTATCAACATAGTTGTACCGATAACCGCACTGGTACCCATGCTTCATAGGTGCCGGCCCCTAGCAAGCCTTGTCAAAGTATGTTGAACTTCTTTATGCAATGGGCTGCGCCGATGTGAATTGTGCCAATGATAACTTATCTTCACAGCAGTGGAAGCTTCAAAGAACGCAGACGCAACAATTATATATCCTGGTTGGATTGGATTATCTCTTTAAAATGACACCTTGGATCGAACGGATCTCCTTCTTCCAAGCCATCAAACTAAGCTTATCAACCAAGTCAGCAATGACGCTCCCAATCTTGTGATCCTTGTTGTCTTCTGTGGTTGTGTGGTCGACATCTCCTTTGCTAAGGACAGCACCAATATCAATGCCATCATCTGGGCTGGCTATGCTGGTAAAGAAGGTGGCGCGGCTATTGACAAGTCAGTTTTGGAGATTACAACCTTGGTATGTTACAGTGGATTAGATTTGGCTTTGGGTTGTTAGTTTGATTTACATCTAGT
The DNA here is from genome assembly GCA_037013555.1 of Sextonia rubra. Classification (NCBI taxonomy): domain Eukaryota; kingdom Viridiplantae; phylum Streptophyta; class Magnoliopsida; order Laurales; family Lauraceae; genus Sextonia; species Sextonia rubra. The sequence continues at coordinate 11,161,034 of JASUAD010000009.1, forward strand.
GGTTCTGACCCAAATATGTATTACTGATTAAAATTTTTTTGCTAACACAAATTTTTTGTTTCTTTTAAGTTAGTTTATTTTTCTCAAATTACTTCTCAAAAGAAGTAATGAAATAGATTTTCATTTATAGATCTAGCATTTAAACATTCTGAATATCTAGATCTAGATGCACATGGTTTGGATTTATAATTCTTTTTAAATTTTTTACGAAATCGTATTTCATATCTTTATCTTCCAAATGCACCAAATAATTGTCCAAATCCAAACCATTTGCACCACATGGTTTGATTTATAGTTTATTTTAATTTTTCTGATATCATATTTCATGTCTTTATCTTCCATGTGCACCACATAAATGTCCAAATCCAAACCATATGCACCACATGGTTTGCATTTACATTTTATTTTAATTTTTCTAATATCATATTTCATGTCTTTATCTTCATGTGCTGCATTTATTCCCAACTGTGAAGGAATGGATAAATTGATATAGTTTTCATATTTCTTTTTTCTTTATCAGCTGGGAGGCTATCCTTGACATGGTACACAAATGACTATATCAATCAGCTTCCAATGACAACCATGCAAATGAGGCCACGCCATGAATTGTGGTACCCTGGAAGAACCTACAAAGTACAAATTCTTTTATAACCCCATTGTCTATCCATTTGGTTATGGTCTAAGCTACACTCAATTCCAAACCACACTAGTCCATACTCGAAGATCTATCGTGACAAAGCTGAGCCCACAATAACATTGCCATGACATTCCCCACCATTGGGCTACGTCTATCAAACACGGGTACCGGTACGGATGCGCCGATACAGCAAAATCCTAAAAAACAGAAAATGGATGCAGCTGGGGTACATCCTTTAAAAATTATATTTTTAAAAATTTTAATAATGCAATATGCTAATAATTAAAATAGATTAGAATTGTTAGATGCAACAAGCAAATAATTACTTAATACCATTACAAATTCAACCTAATTAAAGAAAAAAAGGAGCAACAGCAATTTTATTTTAGCATCCCTTCCTCCTCCTTCTTCCTCCTTTCCATTTTCTTTTCTTTTTTTTTTTTTTTTTTGCTAGAGATGAGGAGGTTGGAGATGGATTAAGGCTAAAGCCTTTTCCCTTTTAAGTTAGTTGAGAAGGGTCATGGTTAAAGTTAAAAATTATATTTTTAGCTCTTTCAAACTTTTACAAAAGTTTTTACCAAAAAAAAGAAAAAAAAGAAAACTCTTATAAAAGTACCGGAAACATACCCATCCCATACATACCCATGAATGTATCCATCCCATACCTACAAACGTACCCATCCCGTAATAAAAAAGTCAAAACGTACCGAGTACATTTGACCGTACCCGGCACGTTTTTTGTAGTATCCATACCTGGACCCGTACCGGGTACATACCCGATACAGACACATGTACATTTTGGAAGCAACGATCAAAATAGCGGTAGCGCATAGTGTTGAGGCCGGTCGCCAAAACGCTACGTAGTAGGCGCTACATAGTGGTAGCGGGGCTACTAGCAGCATAGCGGTGTGATTCAAAAAAATTATCAAAAAATTTGAAAAAATTCCAGAAAATCTAGAAAATTGTAATGAGCTAGAATGTGTTTATTTTGCAAAAAAAGCCTAAAATAAGGGGGCGTGGGGGTCCCCTAAATGCATGATGTCCTGTATCACTGTATAATTAAAAAATAATAGTATCATTCTTAATTTTCACATGGTATCAAGAATCAAGATTCAAGACTCAAAGTCAAGACTTAAGAGTCAAGAATTTAAGATTTAGAGAGATTAGTCACTAGAGTCAGCAACTCAACAATCAACATTCAACACAATAAATGACATAATACATAAAAACTTTATAAATAACATTGTACTTAAAGAGTTGAGACATGAGAGTTAATATAAAGTTGAGATTTAAGAAATGATTAGAGGAATACCTCTACCACCAAAAGTCATATTAATATGAACATAAAAAATTAAATAAATTCAAATAAACAAGAAAAAAAGTGTGATTCATTGATGGGATTCATAGATCTAACACTTGGAAGTAATTTTCAAGTGATTTGATTGGTGTTCATTCGAGAAAAAAAAAATTTTCAAAAAATAAAAAAATCCAAGAATAAATAATAAATAATAAATAAATAAACCATAGAAAAGGGGGGGGGTTTGATCTATGAGAAACATAGATCTATCACTTACAAGCCATTTCCAAGAGATTTATGAAGGAGAAAAGAGGAATGGAGCCATAGATCTAAGAAAATCACATAAAAAAATACCTTTTGAGAAATGCCTTTTGACTCTAAAGAAGACGAATTATCTAGATTTGTAGATCTTAATATGTTTTTGGACCATTGTTGCCTTTGATTTGAAGAAGGAGAGAGGTAGGACCAAAAAATAGTGGAAAGGGAAATGAAAAATATAGAAGAATGGGCGTCAGGGCATATAAATAGGCCCAGCCCGCTACGCCCGCTACGTAGCAGGCTGGGCCTATTTAAATGCCCTGACGTCCATTCTTCTACATTTTTCACTCCTGGCCGTAGCGGGAAAATAGCAGCTGCGGCCGCTATGCCCCCCTAATACCTCCGTAGCGCGGCGATGCCGGCCGCCACGCTTTGTAGCGGCCGCTATTTTATTCCTTGTTTGGACGTACCATTGCTTCATAGGGCTGCATACTGGAATCTATGCCCTGTTGTTTTAGTTGACGACCTCAACAACATCAAAGGCGAAACAATCAACTTCAAGATTCAAGTGAAAACGTTGGATATAGAGATGGCCACCATGTGATCATTGTTTACGATGTGCCTCCAGAAGAGTATATGGGGCTTCTAATCAAGCAACTTGTGGCCTTCAAGAGATTGGCACTGAAAGCTGGAGAGACTCAGACCATGGAATTCAAGTTGGATGTTCTTAACAGCTTGAGCGTGGTAACAGACAAAGCTTATGTTGTTTTGCCATCAAGACACCACACTACTATGGTGGGAGATGGAGATGAGGCTGTTATATTAGCTTAATATTTGATATGTTAAGTACAAGATCGAATAAGATGTGTCTTTTTTTGTCCCCTTTTTGGTGGGAATGATTCAACAGAGGGTTGAAAGTTAGAGAATGTATCGAACTTCCTCGTGTTTCTTGAGTTTTTTCAATATTAATGATAAGAAACTAATGACTTTTTACATTTGCACCATCTCTTTTGTTTTAAGTTTTTAAATGATGATCACGTTAATGGATCTTTTGCTTATTACAGCAAATAGTCTGGTGAACAAGAAGATGCAAAATAGCTTAAATGTCCCAACATGTAAATAGCTAAGCAATTTTTTTTTTATCTGAAGTTAAACACAGATGTGCCCATTCCCACCTACCAATTCAGCATCAAGCAGTCCTTGTTATAATTGCCTATCCTATTATGGCCCATTTCCACCTTGAATCAGCTCTATGCGTTTACTTTTCTTCTCATTAAGAACTTTGAAATCAAGGTGGGTTTTCACTTTCAAAGATCTAACTCTTGAAAACCATATCAAAATTCGGTTGAAAGCCACCTTGATAGATGTTCATTGAACTCTTTTCTGATATTAGGTATAAACATAAAGACCCAATTTTCCTTATAATTATTGTTAAAGTCCTTTGTTTTTCATTTTTTTTATTGCAGATATATTTTCATATTCTCCAAATTATTTAACATTTACGTACCTCTAGGTTGTATATTTTTATATTTTTTGTAATTCTTTTTTTTTTATTTAAGATGGCAATTTTCATCTCTTGGCCACATGGTAGCAAGACGGAAAAGAATAATGGTTAATTAAGATAAGGCGAAGATCAAGATTTCATGCTTAGATGTAAAATGGGTGACCTACCTTTAAATTTATCAATGAAGCCAAAAAAGTCATTAAAATCACAGACTAATATTCAATCAGCAGGATTTAATAAATTGACCCCACTTATGGATTTCTAGAATGACTTTAGTAAAAGGCCTTTTTAATAGGTGAACGGACGTCTGCTATCTCGTATCTTCTTATCTAGATAAGAAGACAGCTCTGTACCATTTCAAATCTATAACACTGCAACTGCAATCCATAAGTCCGCTATTTTATTATTATTATTATTTTTGAAATGGATAAAACTGTCACCCATTGATTTTAATTATCATCTTATCACAATAACTCGTTTTGCAGGTTTTTATATCATGGGTTGTTATCTTGTATTTGAAATATTTAAACTGATATTAAATAAATAAATTTATCTCCCAAGTGTTTTTTTAACGTCTTAGTCCATATAAATGAGGTTAGCTAAGTATTAGATTAATCATTATAGAATAAAATTGACCAATCCGGTCTTGAGTGCGCAGGTTCAAATTTTATTGGAGCAAGCATCATCAAAGACCCAAACAAGATAACGAAATTTAGTTTGAGCAACTTAGATTTTCATGGAGAAGATTCAATGTAATCAATCCACACCATCAATTGCTTTAACAAGATGTAAGCAAGCATTGGTAAAAATTGGTTAAAATAACTCTTATCAATCATTTCTTCAGAGGCATCCAATAAAATTAGAACTCTTATTACTCTAAATTTAGCTTGGGAGCCATTTTTGGAAATCTAAACTGTTGGAAATAAATGCTCCAAGTTTATGCTTGTCTTTACCAAAATTTAGTCTAATAGGAAATGACCCCATTCTAATATTGGATTTACTTCTTTATACAAAAGAAAAATACTACTCTCTCGTAGGCTACTAGCCTAGGACTCAATTATTTAAAAAAGGAATTCTCAAAAACTTCCCATTCTCACATTGTGCATGCCACCTCATATATTTAAGTACAAGCTGTTTAGGAAACTTATCTTCTTTCTTCTCTCACATTTTCACATATAATCTTCTTTATTCCCACAAAATCACATGTGTCGGAACCCCACCTTAGGGCCCACTTGACATCATGATTTGAATTGTTTATCTTCCAACTCCAATTTAGTATGAGTGGTCCCACCATACAATTGAGCACATGACACAAATGTCATTATGAGACATCAGCCGCATGTTTACATCTTCCCATGTAGTAGCTGCCATAAGTAAGTTAGACTCTTGTGAAGTAATAATATCCCCTGTGGGGCCTAGGGAATTATTAAAACCAAAAGATTGATGTGTACAGTTGGATGAAGGGGTAAGTGTGTTGTTTCTTAATGTTCAAAGGAGAAAAAATAGGGAACAGATTCGCTTGTTTTTCAAAAAAGGAAGTTAGCATTTAAACACTATATCTTCTCTTCCTAAAAATTAGCATGGAGATAATTTTAAGCAAATTGAAGGAATGACTCACGTTTATTGGTCTAATACATGGGGCTTTTTTCAGATAAAAACACTCGATATATATGAGGAAATTATGGAAAAAATCACCTTAGCGGCCCACTAAACAAAAAAGGTTCCACTAGCGTTTATGATACATTCCACCAGCGTTTATGATACAGAAAAGGCTCCATGGGACCTTTTTTGTTACTTTTTTTTATAAAGATTTGTGGAGCGACTTGCTCCACAGAAACATTTTTTTCTTCTTCTTCCCCACTTCTCTTCTCTACAACAATGTTATCTATTCCAATTTCACTCTTCAGCACGCTCCCACTCTTCCTCCATCTCGTTGTCTTCTTCTCCTCCACCATCAACACCTATCTTTCCTCATCCTGTTGTCCCATTTTCAAAACCAACACCACCACCACCACCTCCATAAAAAATCAATCTTCAAAAACAAAAAACCTACCACCCCAATAAGCAAAAGACAAAGAAGATGATGAAGATGAAGTTCTCTTCCACCTCACAGCCTTCACAAGTCCAACACCCACGATCCAAAAAGAAATCACCTTCATCTTCCTCTCCACCACCCCTTTCTCTCTCCGCACTCTAGCAGTTTTCTTCCAAACCCCAAAACCAAACCCAAGCCCTCTACAACATCTACATCCATGCAGACTCATCTCGCCTCTATGACTCCCCTCCAGCTACGTCAACCCTTCCAAGGCAACCTACCAAGCTGACCCCTCCCTCATCTCCGCCGCCCACTGCCTCCTCGCCCATGCCCTCCTTCACAACCCCTCCAACGCCACGCTCGCCCTCTTATCCCCCTCTGCATTCCCCTCCATGCCTTCCCCTTCATCTATGAAATGATCGCCAAGAAACCCACTCTTCCATCTACTACGAAACTTGTGGGTCAGGTACGATGCTGGCCGAAGTGAGAATCGATAACTTTTGGATCGGGTCGCAAATCTTTGCGCTGTCTCGCCATTTTCATTTTTGTCGAGGTGAATTTTGCTGTCTCACAATTTTCATTTTTGTCAAGGAGAATAAGGGAAGAATAGAAGCAAAAAGAAGGAAGAAGAAGATGATGGGGAGGTGGATTGGATTGGGTTGGCATTCTTTGGCATCGATGAAGTTGCGAAAGATGACGACATTGCCCCAAAACGGACATTTGAATGCAGTCATGCGTATTGGATGTTTAAATGATACATAAGAAGACTCCGATGATGACATTCCCCCAAACTAAATCCATAAAATGTAGGATTGTATTATATATTCTTAAGTTGGTTGTGGCTTAATTGAATGAGTTGATGTGATGTGGAATTGTGTTAAATGTTTAGGATAAAGATTAATGTGTTATTGATGGTGTGGTTTTGGATGCGGAATTGTGCTAAAAGAAGGTAAAATAATTTGTAATGGATAGTATCTTTTGTTGATTATGTAATGAGATAAAATCTCAAAATTTCATTGAGGAACAACAAAAGTGCATTTGTGAAAAAAATGTAAACAAACAAGCCACAACATTGTCACTTCACAGAAATCAAAATAACTTCTAAGCAAGTGTTATGTACGTAACTTCTAACCAATGTTTATTCAAAATAACTAGAATAATAACCATAGTAATAATATGCACATATCAAACAATAATTACCATCAAGAGGAACATTTGTTGAAAATATTAACTATTTGATTGTCAGGGCATCCAACCATAGCCCATACAAAGCATAAAGTCTGCAACGTTGAAAAATAAGGATTAACAGCAAATGAATGAATGTCATATAAATAAAATTAATCCACTAAATCATTGTCTCTTAACTGGAATGACTTTTTGCATATGGACATGAAAACCTAAAACTTGCTTAAATAAATAAAAGATAAAAGTGTCACTGACTTGGAAACATGATATAACCCTTTCCATTATAGTGGGGGTGTGATCCACATTGGTGGGGAAAAGGTAGGATGAAATTTCTTACAGAAAAGTGGTTGAATAGTCTTATCCTCCATGTTGAAAATGCCCAAGTCAAAGCGTCCAAGTGGTGATTCAAAACAAGACGCTTCCGTAAAATCGTCTGTGAAATATATGTGATTCCCTTTGAATCCTGGAAATTGGCTTGCCATGAAAAGCATGGAGGAATTCTGGCCTAGAAAAATTAGCCGGTCACTTAAGCTTTCCACCTCCACAAGATTCTTCTTGTACTCTCCAGTTTCCTCTGATCGGAGCTCATACACCTTAAAACCCAATGTTCTCATACTATCGTAGTTGTAGGGATCAGCTGCAACTTCATCGTATGGAGGAGAAATCCTCACGAAAATGAAGAGGCTCTCACTTGCTGAGTCTGCCACCAAATATGTTCGTCGATATGGATGGATTGTTATTGTTTCACTTAGAATCTCTATGTATGGAATGGGCTGTTGATACGAAGAACTCCGACGCTGCCCTCAATAGTGACCACATAGAATTGACCCTTGTGATATATGACATCAAGGGCATCTATTTCAGGGCTTACCCGAGTCCAATCCTTATCCCCTACTCTACAAAATGCCAAAGTGGAACAATCGTATATGATTACAACCACTTCTGCATCATCAGACATGGCAGCCGTGAGTATTTTCAAGAACGCCATGTGTGGAACACCATCACCATCACCATCACCATCACCATCATCACCATAATCACCATCATCAACATAATCACCATAATCACCATCATCACCATAATCACCATAATCACCATCATCACCATAACCACCATAATCACCATCATCACCACCAGCACCATCACCATCACCATCACCACCATAATTGCCATCACCATAACCATCTTCATTAAAAGGGTACCTAAAAGGAACAGTGTAGAGGTTAGGAAGTTGCAATTGGATTTTACGCCAAGGGTGGAAGAGTCCCATCTCGCGATTCTCATCGTCTATAGTCATCAACCATCCACGAGCATGGGCATTGTTGAAAGACCCACAGCAGCGCTTGCCATGAATCTCCGGGAACTTGATGAGGTCATAGATGGTGTCATCGGAGAGGCTGTAAAAGCATCGAGCTTCTGTTGCAGAGGTGGAAGTAGAATTGGAACACATCATCAACCACGGCAGTTGAGGAGGGCGACTTCTTGTAATTGACCTAGAAACCGATAGCCATGATTTGCAAACAGCTCCCATTCGGATACAGTCACGCAGGCTGACATAGTGATTGAGGATCCAATACAATAGGTCTTCATCAAACTCCTTAGTCTGCTTATCCATTGAAATCAGTTGGAACTGTAGATACCGGACAAATAGTAACATAGACGGAGTTGAAAATAATAAAAGATGTGAGAAAGAAGGTATTAAATAAATATATATATTACGAAAAACGGTCTAGTGAGATGGTGCGGTATATGAGCTAACTTTTTAGGGCCCACCTAGAGTTGTGCCAACCACGAAGGGCATAAGAGATTGAAAGATCATGATGGGAACTAGGTGTGTGCAAAAAATCAACTACATCCAATGTAGTTTTATGTGTGAAATAAGTTACGCCAAAGATCAACTACATCCAATGTAGTTTTATGTGTGAAATAAGGTAACTTATTTTAACCGCTGCAAATATGAACCATTAAGATGAAGAGTATAGGATGATTGGATGGGGCTGATATTTAACACACACCTAATTCCCATCATTATCTTTCAATTCCTCATGTCCTTCATGGTTCGCACGACTCCAAGTAGGCCCTAAAAAGTTAGCTCGTATACCACACAATCTCGCTAGACCATTTCTCATTATATTACATACATATATACGGTTGATGAAAACATGTCTTCGAGGATTTCTTGAGAGATGAGTAAAATCAAGAGTAGAGAAATTTTCAGGTACAAGGCTCTCGTATCTCTTATATACAAGATAGGATGTGAAGTTCGGTCCAAGGTCGAGAGAAGACCATATATAGAAAAAAATAAATAAAACACAGAAATGAGAGAATTCTCCTCTCGCGTTCCTCATCCCCCTAGTCACTTGATCTCGTGTCCGATGGATGCTATCCGGACGCAATTCCTCTTTTGTCCCTCTAGGTCTCTATATGTGGTCGCAGAACTAAACCCTAACCATCATACTTTCATTATCAAAATCATAACTTTCTCCAACCAACAAACCAATAGAAACAAATAAAACCAATATCCACCAACCCCATCAAAATTCTCATCACAAAAACCACAATCAACTCCTTCAAGAAACCAAAAAGAAACCCCACAAATTTTACCTAAGAAAACAAACCCTAAAATCCAAACGAAAGAATAAGAAATTAACCCTAACCATCATACTTTCATCATCAAAATCATAACTTTCTCCAACCAAAAAACCAATCCAAAAGAAGAAAAAACCAAAATCCACCAAAACCCAGGAACCGCATCAAAATTCTCATCACAAAAACCGCAATCAGCTCCTCCAAGAAACCAAAAAGGAAAAAGAAACCCACAAATTCAACCTGAGAAAACAGACCCTAAAATCCAAACGAGAGAATAAAAAACAGAAGAAAAAAAAAACCCCAAGAACAGAATTCCAAAACTCTCACCTGACCAGCCAAAATAACGAGATCTTTCATGAGCTTTGAAGAAATAAGGGAGAGCTTCTGCGACAAATATCGCCTCAACTTGAGAATTGAGATCCTTCAACTAGACGAACTCGAAATACAAAACTAGGGCGAGAGGAGAGAGAGACCCGCTCGTTTGCTATTATCGAAAACAAACGGACCAGACTGTGAAGTTGTTCGGCCACACCACGCTGAACAATATGCACTGTGTCCGGCCACGCAGGGCCGAACATGGCGACGGGATGGAACGGCTTGCATGAGCACACAACGGAATGGAGGGAAAAATATATTCTACTATCATAATTTAAACATGCAAGAACCTATTGTAATGAATAATATGTGGAGAAGAGAAGAGAATACCTTTGAGAATGGTGGAGAAGAGAATGTAGAACAACTATGGCAATGGTGGAGAAGAGATGAAAGCTTACCTTCAAGATTGGAGAGGAACCCTTGGAGAAAAAAAGGGAATGGAGGAATGGAGGAAGAATGGAAAGGAACCCTTGGGGAAGAAAGGGGAATGGAAAGAGGGATTTTTGGTGTAGAGAAAGAGGAATTTGGTTGGGTGGGGGTATATATGTAAATGTAGTGTGTATAAAGAGAAGAAAACTAAACCCCCTCACTTACTTCATTGTGTATAAAGAGAAGTGGTGTAAGAAGAGATAAATTCAGTGTATGTTTAGCAAGGCCCTGAGGTTGTGCTGCGCGGCTGAAATTATTTGGTAATATTATATTAAAAGATTTTCAAATAAGGTCTTAAATTTTTACTTGATTTCAAAAAGGAATATGAGTTTCAAAACTAGTCCCTAAGCTTTTCGAAAAAATTCCAATGAAGGACAATAGTTCATTTAAAGCAATTTTTTGACAAGTTTTTCCCCCTGTTTTTTTTTAAAAATATCTAGGTTGTCCTTTATTGAAATAAATTTCCCTATATTTTCCCTATTTTCTTTTTTGGCATCTTCACAATGATCAGGAATAATTGGTGTCTCTACAGTGATCGACTGCATGTAGTGGCTACTGAAACCATGGCATGGCTTTAAATGATTGGTAGTTTGGTATTTTAAGAAAATTGAGGAAAAAAGTCACTGGAAAGTACCTTTAAATCATCAAATGTCCTTAATTGGAAGTTTATTGGCAAAATTAGGGAATAATTTGAAATCTTTTGAAACTTGTTTCCTTTTTTTAAATAAGGCAAAAACTTAAAACCTTATTTAAAATTTTCCCTGTTATATTAAAAAATTTGCTGCTGAAAATATGTCATCAGAAACTTGTTTGATAATAGTGTAAATATTATCTCCAACATATGAAATCAAGATAATTATAGAATCTAAAATGTGAGACCTACTTTTTATTATTTGTAACACTCTATTATTAGCATACATTGCTGATGGGACCCACACGTAGAAGTCACAACGTACTACCCACCTTTCAAAAGTAGAACATGGGGGCTCATATTCATAGAATTTATAATGTGGTCTACCTTTAAATGAATTATAATGTGGGCTCATCGTTTTTGGAATATAAATATGGGACCTATTTTTACAAATTACAGCATGGTACATACCTTTAGAAATTAAAATATGGATTCAAATCAGATTTATAGTATAGGTCCACCTTTTGTAATCGTGACTACGTAACCCACATTTAAAAATTACAAAGTGGAGCCACATTTTTTATAATTTTGTACATAGGACCCACAGTTAGAAATTACAATGAGGTCCTACCTTTAAAATTTATTGTAGATTATAATGTGAGGTCATCTTGTTCGTTTATTGTGAACACGAGACCCTCTTTAAAAATCTCGTAGTACCCACCTTTAGAAAATAGAGTATGAGGCCACATCTTCCGATTCACAATGCGGTGTGGCTCCACAATTTGTGATCATGACCATATAACCCACATTTAGAGATTTAAACATGAGGGCCCACATTCAAAGGATTTGTAATGGTCCCACCATTATAAGAAGTTAGAAATTATAATATGGGCCAACTTTTGTGATTATTATCATATGACCCACTTTAGAAATTAGGTAGCGAAGTCACTTTGAGACAAGGCAAGAAATAAGTAGGAAACAATTGTACCAGTAAGTTGTTTTTTAAAGAATAACAAAATTTTTTTGTTTTGAGTCACTATGCCTGCGGGTTAAGATTTTGAGATACCAAACATGTTTTTTGCAAGCTTATCTCATGGGAACATGGGAACATCCCAATGACAAGATGCCAAATGCACCCTTAATTTTTTTTTCTTACATTCCTAATAACATACTTCTTTTTTTCTTGAAGTGATATTTATTTATATATCAAGCCAAAAGAGGTTAGTTATTACATTGAATAGAGCAACCAAGTGGTGTTTCCCTGCTGGCACTTGCTGTATCACACACGCCTAGGATATCCATCCATTGTAGGGTTGTAAATGGGTGCACGATTCTTCAATTATTCGGAGACACATTAATAACTAAGTTTGGTTCCTTACTTAGGTCCCAATAAAAGGTTAGGTCTAGATCTTATTTTTAAACACCTGATCTAAACGATTTCAAGTCTAGTTCCACCTTGGTTCCAACCAGTGGACTTGAGACCCAAATGTTACGTCAATTTTTGAGAATTTTTTCTAAAAATTAGTTTTTCTCCAAAGTATTCTCGACACAGGCCTGAACCCAAACCCGCCCTATACTTGGTTCTGGGTCCTACATCTATCTTTTGATTAACGTTTCGGTTCCAGATCCAGAAAATTGATTATGATCCGGCTCCGATTCCGGCTCCATCTTCTCATTCATAATTCTCATTTCGAGTTTGCCACGAACCTGGACTAGAACAACTTGTTTGCAACCCTAATCCATAGGCTCCACACCCAAGATTTCCATTCATTGGCTCCAAGTTTGAAGCTATCACACTTGCCTAACTGAGTAGTTCCCATAAAAAATAAAAAAAAAAGGAAAATGATAACATGCATCAAAACTTTCATCTGAGTGGTCACTAGAGATGATCCCAACCACAAGGGTTGTTTGGTAATTTTACATGGGATAGGAAAATGATCCACATCTATAATTGAACACATATGAATCATTTTCATATATAACTAACTCAAATGTGAAACACATTTAGTTCATTTATTTTTTCACTCCTGCTCACATGTGAATCTAAATCTATCCAATGGTTCACTAATTTTCACAAAATTCTTATTCCTTTTACCATTTTTCACAAATTTCTTAAGATTGATGATAAATAAGACATAATACTTGGCTCGAGTGAGAGTGGGTGCTTTGGTATAATGGAGAAGAGGAGGATGACGTCTCAAGTAGAGCCGGTAAAATGTGACCTAACTCGTTGGCCCGACCCTAATCCAACCCACTTTTGACCTGTCAAACCCGGCTCGTGATATATGCTTGTAATGACTCGAATTTTTATTTTAAATTAGAATAAATCTAGATAGTTGATTTGATTTCTGATGGACCACACTTGCATATAATTTTCTTTTATGAAATAATACTATTTGATATATGGAATTATTTGCTTAATTTCAGTGTGACCACATGCTAGAATTTGAGAACTTTAGAAAGGCTAGCTCAAACAAGAGACCCAAATTGATTCGGCTTCTGGTTGTTGTAAAAATCTCATGTAACTCTAACTTGAATATCAAAGTCAAATTTAAAATACCTTTCCTTTCTTTGGCTAACTCTAGTACAGGACTCTTATACTTTTAGAACTCTTTATCTTTTTCCATATACTAGTGGAGTGTACGTGCGTTGCACGTAATAATTAGTGTGAGCGTCAATGTCATGGAGTTGTGACTTGTGAGGGCCTGTACATTGTTGACCCATAAAATTTTGCAAACAATGCAGCTAAGGCATTACAAGTTTTGGATTATAAATTCCCAGAATTGTCAAAGCACTTGAGCCTCATCTCAGCTCAAATCAGTTTCGGAGACTCTTTACCGGCTCTTTGGGAACCACTGCGGGACTTGACACTTCCACATGTTGCAGCGAGCTCCTATTCAATGAAATGCTTTCAAGTATATCTAAAGACTATTTCTTGAAGATTCAGAGCATTTGGACGTCATTTGGATCCAAACTTGGTTCAAATGATCGTATACTATGCTCTGTGGATCCCTGTGCGGAGGGATATCCCATGAAGATTAAGGTAGCTGGAGCTCTCAGAGGAAGTTCAAATTTCAGGTTGAACAGACATCATCAAACTCAAAAGCCACAAGCATGTCATCCTGAGGTCAGTTCCCCCCAAGCCAGGGGGTCACTGACCAAAGTCTTGCTTCCCGATGTCCAACATTGATGAAATTTGGGCACGAAACTTCAGTCATGCTCAGAAGATACTTTGCAAATTTTCAAGTCAAAAAGACTCCGTTTGGTCTAAATTTCATTACATGTCAGCTTAGAAGATAGTAATCCCGAATTTGGGGGTCACAAGCTAAGATCTTGCTTCCAGAAAGCCAAAGCAGATAAAATTTGGAACAAATGCTCAAAGAATGCCCCAAGTTATTCTCCCAAAGTTTCGAGTCAAGTGGAGGTTGTTCGGATAGAAAACAGGCTAACTATCTCAATGTAGAGTGAATAGTGACCTAACGCATGCAATGAATAGGTTACTGTTCCTACTTCCTCAAATCGAAACTGCATGAAATTTGGATGAATACTCCAAGATGTTCTTGACGTCAGTCCCTCCAAGTTTCAAATCAAACCAAGGTCATTTGGGCTTCAAACAGCTGAAACAAGGGCCCACTTCATAAAAAAGTCAACTGGAGAGTTGACCAAGTTCAGATGGTCAAACAAAGCTGAAACTTCTGTGACACACTCAAAATAGTGTCAAGAAGTGTTCCTCCAAGTTTCATGGTGATTGGACGTCGTTTGGACACCGAACAGGCGGAAACAAGCCACATATGCAAAAGTTCAAGAATGGGCCTTGGGAGTGACCGGGGCCCACAAACAAAAGGAGTTGACCAAGTTCAGGTGGTCAAACAGAGTTGAAACTTCTGTGACACACTCAAAATAGTGTCAATAAGTGTTCCTCCAAGTTTCGTGGCGATTGGACATTGTTTGGACCCCGAACAGGGGGAAACAAGCCACATATGCAAAAGTTCAAGAATGGGCCTTGGGAGTGACCGGGGCCCACAAACAAAAGGAGTTGACCAAGTTCAGTTGATCAAAGAGAGCTGAAATTTCTATGACACACTCAAAATAGTGTCAAGAAGTGTTCCTCTAAGTTTCGTGGCCATTAGACGTCGTTTGGACCCCGAACAGGCGGAAACAAGCCACATATGCAAAAGTTCAAGAATGGGCTTTGGGAGTGACCGGGGCCCACAAACAAAAGGAGTTGACCAAGTTCAGGTGGTCAAACAGAGCTGAAACTTCTGTGACACACTCAAATAGTGTCAAGAAGCATTCCTCCAAGTTTTGTGGTGATTGGACACCGTTTGGGCCCCAAACAGGTGGAAACAAGCCACATATGCAAAAATCCAAGAATGGGCCTTGGGAGTGACCGGGGCCCACAAACAAAAGGAGTTGACCATGTTCAGGCAGTCAAACAGAGCTGAAACTTCTATGAAACACTTAAAATAGTGTCAAGCAGCATCTCTCCAAGTTTTGTGGTGATTGGACACCGTTTGGGCCCCAAACAGGTGGAAACAAGCCACATATGCAAAAATCCAAGAATGGGCCTTGGGAGTGACCGGGGCCCACAAACAAAAGGAGTTGACCATGTTCAGGCGGTCAAACAGAGCTGAAACTTTTATGAAACACTTAAAATAGTGTCAAGCAGCATCTCTCCAAGTTTTGTGATGATTGGACGTCATTCGGGCCTCAAACAGTTGAAAATGAATCGCATATGCAATGTTCCAAAAGTGGGCCTTGTTCGTGACTGAGGCCCAATTAATGAAAAGTTGACCAACTTCCCGAAGTCAAAACGGGCTGAAATTTTTATGACATGTAGAAAATAGTGTCAAGAAACATCTCTCCAAGTTTTGTGGCAATCGGACTTCGTTTGAGCCTAAAACAGATGAAAATGGGCCACATACGCGAAAACCCAAAATTGGGCCTCGTCCGTGACCCAGCCTGCGGTCACGGACCTTCAAAAGATGTTTCCCACGATTTTGGGTGGTTTCCCTCCATTCCTCTTCAAAATCCAACTCCCCACAACTGCTATTAACTCCCCAAAACTGCACAAAACTGATTGGGAGTCTATAAAAAGAGCAAATCTTGAAGGAACAAGGGAGGAACACATACACAAAGAAGAAAAGAGAAGAAATCAAAGAAAGAAGCACTTAAAGCAACAAAGAAGCAAGCTCTAGCAGCACTTCCACGACCATTCCCACCTTCTTTTCTCAGTTTTGAAGGTGAGCAAGAAAATTCAGAAGGAGAGAAGGAAGTGGAATGGCCAAAGTCCATACTATGTTCATACGACGCCAATTTCTGAGAGGATGACATTGTCACCTCTGTTTCTCTTATTCGTAGGGCTTCTTAGCCATTGCAAGAGTTGTGAAAGAAGTCTCTCTAGGCCTCATTTTGTTCCTTGAAAATGACAGGTTCAAAATGACACAACTCCGACTCCAAATTTGCCCATTTCGGACTTGAAACAAAAATGCAGTCCGTAAGCACGAATGATAAGTTACAGCAGTTTCAATTGATTCCATGGTTAAATGTGATCTTCTTGATGGTTGTCCACCGCTCCAAAGTCATGAAAATGGAGTTCCAACACTTGAAAGAAGTTCTAAGAAAGAACCAGCGCGAACAGCACAAAAAACGGAGGCAAACAGTGGCTTCACGGCCATTGTCTGTCAATGACCGTGACCCACGGTCACTGGTAGGTTCCAGTGACCGTGGGTGATTCACGGTCACTGGAAGGCCCTAGGTGAGTCACGGTCACTGGAATGAGGCAGTGACTGCGGGTCACGGTCACTCCCCATTTTTTCCTCTTTTTCACATTTTCTTCCACCTTATGTATATTTTCTTGTATTTTCCAAATTGAGATCACATCTAAGACTTGAGGGAGGGGTTGTAAACTTTCAAAATGTATGTAAACAACCTGCATCCCCGCGGTCAGGGCACTTGAACCCATGTAAACAAAAGGGAAATTAATGATGAACTGTAATTATTTCCCATTCTTCTTAACGCTTAAAGTGCGTGAATGTCGGACCTTGATTCCGTAATTCATTTCCACGCCTACTTTTTAAGCGCGATCATACGTGCATATGAAATCATAAAGGTCGTGCACCGAGGAAACAATAGCAGTTGATGTAGGAAACACAAAACACAATTGCCCTGGTCTGTGTCCAATAATGGTGGTGGTTTCATACCAAATTGGCATATCTTGCAACAAAGAACATGCACTGTGAAGAGACAAAAAACTGGGACAAAAGAAAAAAAAAGTAGGAAGAAAAACAACAAAAAACAAAAAAAAAGGGCATTATCTCTTAAACACCAATTTAATTGAAATATCAATCGGAATAACCTTTCTCAATAAACACTTGTTAAATAAATCAATTTGAATTAGAGTTTGTTCAAGAAGAATAAGAGCAACACTTGGATTCCATGACAAAGTAATTTAGTAGTAGGCCTTGGAGCTACATATACATTGTGATAGTTTTCTCAAAGCAAACTCAAATTTTCATTTGGAAGTACTCTTTGGCCGACTGCCAATAAGACACATTCCTCTTCTCTTAATTTTGCAGCGTTTTAAAGTGGCCATAAATTGTTGGTGCTAAAGAGACAATGACTATATTTCATTTCTGTGCCACCTTAAATACCTAAGAATGCTAGAATCCCTTATGTACTACAGGCTACAAGATACAATCATCACCAACTACTGATGAATCATAATAGAATGTGGTTTCTTTCAACCGTCTGTTGAAACAAAATGTGATCATCCTTTAATTATTCCAAAAGTAAACAAAGAGACACAATTATTCCAAAGAATTTGGACAAATATTTTCAACAAAAACACAGGAAGAAAACCACACTAACTAATTAAAATAACCATTTAATTCCTTTAATAAGTACAACAACTGTACTATAAGCTAGTAATGAATAAAAAATGATAAAAAGGTGGGTTGATTTAGTGGTTACTTCTTTTCAAAAAGATCAGCCTAATGATTGGAACAACTAAAAGAAAAGTCATTTAACACGACTGCTTACAAGTTTAAAATGCTCCACTGTTGTCTCAAAGCATCCGTCTCCAATTTCCCCAAATTCATAGTCTGCAGATCAATTAAAATTTTAAGATTAAGGTTTCGTTTAGATATAGGTTATTAAATTAAGAAGAAATAAACATGTTGTAATGATATTCCCAAGTAATTTACTGAAGAAGTACACTCAATTGCATTTAGATGACTTTTTCAAGTCCAATTGAAAATAATGCAAATACAATCTAAAGTTACAAATTTGCAATGCATTCAATCCAAGTCAATTGGCAATCGAAATTTTAAATATATCTAAGTACAAGAAAAAAAAAAGATAATAGATCATCCTTTAGAAAAAAGGCAAAATATGAAATTAATACCAGACTTCTTTGAGGAGTGTTCCTCTAGCCTAAATCTAATCCATCAGATGAAAAACCCTCAGAGTCATCTTCCTCAACTCCATTTGGCAATTCAATAATGGTAAATGCATTTTTGTTGAATTTTTAGCTCAGTACAATTTATCAACACCTACAAAGTCTGCATTTTTAAATCCAAATCCAAATCATACTACCCAATGCCATCCACTGAGCCCTCTTCACAATTCCTTGGAGGCCAATCAAAACAAGTTTAGTTCAATTATTTCCATAAAACTTTGTTGACATCAAAATTGGAAAGCCTTTGAAGCCCAATTAGCAAACATGTCTATAGAGCTTACTGCATTATATCAGAATTTGATGCCTGCAATAATGTGTCCATCTTTTCTAGGCTTTAAGTACATGTTACTGGGCCCCTTAATAAAGCATCATCAATATTATGTTTGAAACTAAGTTATATATATATATATATTTTGGAGCCAAAGAAAGCAACAAAATGCAAGCTTTCCTTCCTAGCATGGGCCAGGTTGGATGAACAATCTCATGTTCATCGACTTCATATTTTGATTTTTAAGATTAAATTATATTTCTTTAACCATATCATCTGCTCACAAGCAAATATCTTATAATCATGCAATTTGTAATTTTACGCAACTTCTTGACGCATTATTAGATGTTGATGGGTGTAGTTTAATACAAATTTATCACCTTTTTAAGGGGCTAATAACATATGTTGATGGCCCCGACCTTGCCAAATACCAGCTGAAAGCTTTCCTTCCAATTGACCATAATTTGTTCAATCTGTAGTTCTACTCGATAGTCACATTTCATGAAACTGCTAGAGATTACCAGCCCTGCAGCAATCTCTTCAACTTTGCTACTTTAATAAAACAATCAAGAACATTAAATTGTATTTATTCTTGCCCAACTTCATTTGAGTTACCCCCTTTATTTCCATATTGATTCAGGTTCATTTGAGATACCAATTTACTTCCAATTTGATTGCACAGTTGGCTAAAACAAAACTGTTATGGTGGCATACTAGTCAAAGTTCTTATGTTGAGTTTCAGAGCCTTGTTAGGACCAGAAGAAGGTTGAAGATTGACGACTTGTTCAATAAAAATGGAAGTTAAAGATGTAGAGAGGACGGTTATAGCTAAACCCATTACCTCCAGACCTTCTTGTACCCATTTCAAATCCTTCTGAGAGCTCCTTAGGTGCGATTAATGCTTCTCCCTCAAGTAGTTGTGTTGAAACAATGGGCACTATCAGACATAAAATAGTGAGATTCAAGCCCCCTGTAGAGAATTCTCCTCTTCAAGTTGTTTCATCCCAAGTGATTAGTTTGTCCCACAATAAATGTTCAAAATTGCTCAGGTTTCTGCTATTTGTGGTTTCTGATTTTTACCGGTCATCTCTTTTCTTGATAAATTCTCTAAGCTGACATATCTGGAATAACTGTTAGTAATTTATCTATTAACGTTTTGAAACCAGATCATGAATTGACAATTGTTTATAAACCCATGGCAAAGCTTGTTTCAAGGAAGACTGCATCTATTTTAGCAAATTTGGTTAGTGTCTATGTTACATGTACATCCATCCTCGACAGTTTAAGTTTCTCAATTGATTTCGGGAGAGGAATATCCAATTTATTCTTGTCTCTGGTGTTTTAAACAGGAGGGTCATGTGATTTCATGTCCAACTTGAGATAATGCACTAGCGGCTTCGTCTCTTTCTCAACGGGCTCATTTCAGAAACCATCTCTCTACTTACGCAGTTGGGGTTGGTGTAAGGGTGATCCAAACCTTTAAAGAGGTAGCTCCCACTGCGAATAGGCCGATGAGGAAAAAACTCTTTCTACTAACAAGTCTATGCATTGATTCTATATACAATGAAACGCCTAAAATGGATAACAATTGCCATCCTCTTTCAAATGTTTGAAATCATTTTAAGAACTTCCTATCCAGGTTTAAAGTTCTCTAGCTGGTTAGAGGATTCAACGTTTTTCGATTTAGCTGATGTCGAACTCAGGGACTGTAAAAAGTTAAGAAAACTGATTGGCCTTGGGAATTTGTGTTCACTTAATACCTAAAAATATATAGAGTTGATGAAGTGATAGTAGATATACGTGGGGGACAAACATAAAAATTGAAAGTATTTTGTATTGAAGGAAAATCAAATCCTTAATAGAAATTCGATATTATTCGAAAAGGTACATATGTAGTGTAGCAAGAGTGATTTTATGATCTTCATAAAGAAGAAAAAAAAATTAAGAATGAAAACAATAAAATAGGACTCCACACAAACGAAGCGTAGATTTTCTTTAGTTGTAGCTTTGTTAAGGACACAGAAACCGCTTATAAGGTGATAGTAAGTGTCACTTCTAACTGGAAAAATAAAGAAAAGTTAAAAAAAGGCCTAACCCCTCTTTGTATTGGGCCAGTGATTTGAATTGGTAAAAAAAGAAGAGAAAACAAAACAAATTAAATAGTGAAAGCCACATGATTAACAGCTACATAATTAGTTGGCCAACCTCCTAACATATTGAAAGTCTCTTGTATGTTTGAACTTTTTTGGGAATGCCTTTTGTGGAAGTGAGTAAAGCTAATGATTAACAGAAATTGCGTCAAAGCATTCTCTTAATTTATAGGATGGATTGAGAAGTTCATTTGAACCTTAATTTACAACAAATTAAAGGAAAAAAAAAAATAGAACTCCCATCTTTGTGACAGTACAAAACTCTAATTGACAAACTAAGATTTTGTTTTTGGAAAGAGATATTGAATGAAAATGCTGTGTATAAGCATCTTGAAGTACAAGAGGAGATGTAGACCTACTGAGATGAATCAAGAAGAAAGTGTAGAGGGTCACGAAGATCATCATAGTAGGTCTTAAACCTTCAAAATATGAACCCAATTGAAATTTTTTGTGTTCATGAGTGAAATATTACAAATTCCTATAGGAAGCTCTCCGCTCTACTAAGGGCTTTACATGTCATGGCAGCAATAGATGTCTTGCAAAACATAAGGTAACTAATGAGACACGAGCTTCTAAAGTGCAATATGCAACTTTTGAAAGTAGTAATTGTTATGAATCAGGAACTAACCCAAAAGCTTGAACTTGAAGGTGGAAGGCCCAAATATGCATGAAGGTGGCAGGCCCAAACATGCATATTAAGCCAAGTCAAAACCCATAGCTGGGTGATGTTAGATGTAGGTCTTCCTACTTTCCTAACACTTTCCTTCACATGCAAGCCCAACAAATTTTGTGAATGGGTCTATCACGTGGGCTACACAAGATATTGCCTTTGATATAATGTTATGAATCAAGAACCAACCCAAAAGCTCAAACTTGAAGGTCCAAGGCCCAAACATGCTTATTGAGCCAAGTCTAAACCCATTATTGGGCGATGTCGAATGTGGGTTTCCTAATAGCAATGATATAATAGAAAAATGTAAATACAAAAAATTTCTAATTTGAAAAGAGTCTGTTAGATGCCTTGACTTCATTGGATCTATTGAAGTAAGGTTTGTTTTTGTGAGTTTTATAGAAACAAAATCAAAATAGATTAGCACACTAATCACTTTAGTAGCATCCAAGAAAATAAAATAAAAGAGGAAACTTTGTGTTTATTTCATCTGTCATGGATTTCCACTTCTGACCCCCATTCTTTGCTACCTTTTGTTTACAGATCAAAGACAAGATTTAAGTTCGATGAGTTTCATGACATTTGATAGCATTGTGAATGGAACCCATCAAAAGGAATGAAGGGTGAGTGTTAGATTAGCCTCTTTATATTATTTCCTCAGGTCATCCCTATCATAAAGCATCCATTTAAGTGAAGGCATATAAATGTTTAAAAACACATCAATTCAAATGACACAGATTGTAATTGCATGTAACCCATAATTACAGAGTCTTTAAATTGCATTCATATAAATTGAAGTACGTCACTTTAATGAGCAATTGATCAACTAAAATCCATCATCCATAGTGAGAACGAATAAAAGAAAAAGAAAAGAACAAATTGAGTTGCATACATGAATAGAAGGAAGGCAAATGGAGTGCGTTTAGACAGATTGTTGACCTTCTTTGATGATGCTGCCTTCTTCCTGACATTTAGAAATTAAATAGATAAGCAAAAGAGGGAGAATAGAGTACACAATATTCTTGCTAGCAAAGCCTATATATTTGATACAGTTCATTTTAGTTTGGTCAAAGTTGGATAGGAAATTCAAGGACTTCCAAACATATTGGATCATCGAATTGTAAGTATTCTGTAAACTTACTTACAATGGAGTATATTGAATTCAGGTATTACATCAATACATTTTTTCTGTAGTAAGTCCATGCTCTTCCTGGGCACACTTAGCTTCACTGAATTAACACCAGATCTAATTTAATAGTGATATTTCTCTTTACAACCAATGAAGAAAAAATAGTTAAAAATATTTGGAGTTTAAATTAAGAGCTACAACTGTTCAATCGCAGTTATGATGCACCTCTCTTTATTTTTTTAGCCTTTAAAAATTAGAAGGCACTTGTTACTTAAGAGTCTTCCCTTATATCATCCTAACATGTCTAACCATTTTCTTACCTTTCAACATCCCTCTGATCAATTACATGGAACTAAAAAGAGGTTTTCATGATATATCTTAGTTTATTATACCTTCTTGTTGAATGTCAAGATAGAGAGGTTTTCTTTATTATTATTATTATTATTATTATTATTATTATTATTAAACCACTCCTGTTTACTTTAAGATGAAATGTGTTCTTACAGTTCTATGCAGTCTAAGTAGTTGGATGTTCTAGCTTATGACTGTATGTGATTCAAAGAGACCTTTTACTTTGGACATTGCTATGGCAAAAATTGTCTTTTATAGAGCAAGAGAAAGTAGCCTAGGATGAAATTTTTTTTTAAATAGATGGGCAGCACATAGTTTCAAATAAGTTGAAAAATCAACAGCTACTACTCATCTCCACCAATCGAAAATTTTGAATGCAAGATCAGTCAAAAGATGCAAAACTGTGCAACAAGAAGTGCCAAGTTTGTTTCCAATTGTTCTTATCTTAATGAATGAAAGCTAAAGGAATTAATCAAAATTTCCTCAATTTTGTTCTTGAAATTGGAACCTATTACACATATGTATCAGTTGCTTAACTTTCATAGTTCAGCACAAGGTATAGAGTAGGCATAATTTCATTTCAGATCTTCAAAGCCTCAAATCTTTGTCCCATAAGGCACAAAATATCATTACTTTCAAAGTATCTAATATGAAATGTATCTTCATGAAAACCTATGGAAGTTATGCTGAATAAAGGCATCTAGAAAGTATTTACTCTAAATTAAGCACAAGCTAGAACGTTGACTCAACACATCTCTCTCTCTCTCTATAAAATTTAATACCACTCAAGCTGCATATTCCTATTTGTCTCTTTACAATTTGATGCCACTCAAGCTACATATTCCTATTTGTCTGAGTGATGGTAATAGAAATTAGAAGTAATCCTTCAACCCTACTGAGGTTGAAGAAATGAACAAGATCAATCTTCATTTCCTTCTTAGCTTTCCCTAATTAAAGATAAGCTGTTATTGTAGAAGAAAGTGGGCTTTATGATAGATTCCATTTCCTATTTCAAGGTGTAGGCAATGAGGATCATAATTAATCCTTTTACAATTTGTTTGGGTGGAAATTAAACTACATAAACCTTTATTATTATTATTATTATTATTATTATTTTGTTTTTGCCTTCCAGATCTAGGAAAAGTTGTGCATTGATTTGAAAGTAAAATTATATGAAGATAACTACAAAAGAAAAGAAAAGAAAAGAAAAAAAAAGCCTTTTCAAGGCAAATTTCACTTAGGATCTACCAGTTGCTAATAGATAACCAATAAAAACGAGTTAAAAAGATAAACGAAAAAAAAATGTTATACAAGAATGTTGGAAGACATTGTAAATTTTTAAGCGTTGCATACACTACACACTGTAAATTTTTCTATATTTAGTATAACGCTTATAAGCATTGGTCTAGGAAAAGAATGGTTGAGCTAACAACAATACCATCTACCAACTCAAGGTTAACTTTCCTATTTAACTAACAAGAATGGTTTAGGACCACCATGAATGAAACTGCTAATCACTGTAATTTCAGAGTTTTAGATTAGACATCCAACTACAACAATCATAAGAACATGGTGGAACAAGTCGGTAGCCTAAAGTAAGCGATACACCTTGTTTTCAATATTTAGCAGCTTGATTTCACCAATACGATGCAATTTCATTATCTCAAAAAGCCTGTTTTCTCCAGCTAGAATAAATAGGGTCATAGTTGGGGCTCGCATGTAGCTTAGCCATTCTTTTAATGTTACATCTTTTTTTTTATAATGGTTTTAATGTTACATCTTAAACTACAAAAGAAATAATGAAGCCAAAGAGGTTTTCTCTACTCTGTCATATGTTAGGGGTGTCAATGTCTTAGGCTAAGATGATCTTAGACTCACCTTTAGCTCGATTTTGACTATCTAATTCATGGTTCTTAATTACTAAAAAATGAGATCGAGAATCTCCTATACTTTCTGATTTCCCAATCCGCATGCCCCATTATTTCACAGTTTTTAAATTTCAAAAGATGAGTCTCAAGAACACAAATGGTTATCCTCCATCTCATCACATAAGCAGTTTTTAGGCTACATATATGATATGCAACAAACATCCAAGATGGCATCCAAGGAGGCAAACAAAAATGAACATTGAGTACTTCCTTTTCTCTAAATAATATGCTTCATCATGTATAATTTTTGTTGCCATCAAATAATAATAATAATAATAATAATAATAATAATAAAGGCTAAAAGGCTTTCTTGGCTGCGCTTAGGGGTCATTTGTTAATTTCTCATATCATGTGAATATGCTTTACATATATAAATGACTCACATGTGAGTCATTTACATATGCAATTGACTCACATGTGAAATGCATTTAATTATTTGTCATTTTCACACCTCTTCATATGTAAATTAAAAGTAATCTAATGGTTCACCGTTTATCATAATATTTTTACCACTTTTCATAATTTATCACAAATATCTTAAAATATATATAGAAAAGGACTACATCTCTAAGCCAAAAAAGACATTCTAGAGAGTTTGGACTGTTCAGATCATCAAGATGGGGCCCACGAAATTAAGAATTTCATATTTTTATTGTTAGATCTTTTTGTAAATATCTTAAACTATATTATAATCCAATGGTTGAAAATTGGTCTCATGGCCGTTGTTATTCTTCACAAGAGTTTCAACAGTTCTGATTTATATTAAGGGGCCCACAAAGGTCAAAAAATCAAGAAAGGCAAACTGGGTTCAATCACAGGTTCAATCACGTCCAACGGTCTCAACTGTTTTGATCATATCTCAAGTTGTATGATGATCCAACGGCTGAAAATTGGTCTAATGGCCGTTTTCAGTCTTCACAAGATTTTCAACGGTTCTGATTTACATTAGAGGGCCCACAGGAGTCAAAAAATAAAGAAAGGCGGATTGGGTTCAACCACGGGTTCAACACATCCAACTGTCTCAACTCTTTTGATCATATCTACAGCCGTATGATGATCCAACAGCTAAAAATTGGTCTTTGAGCCATTCTTCACCTTTAGAAGAGTTTGGATGGTTCAGATTGCCATTCTGGGGCCCACAAAATAAAAAAAATGAAAAAAGCAGATTGTGCTGTATGAGTATTGTTCACCTACTTGGTAACAGTGCCTTGTATAATGATTCACAGCTGTTGAGGTGTAAAATTCTAGCCTGATTTTCAAGCCATTCTCACACCATTTTCATATCTATTTTACACACCTCATGCGTAAATAAGTGAAGACAAACGTGATGGTGTGTAACCATTACACATGTGGTTCATTTACCCATGTAAATCACCCAAAACAAACGACCCTTTAAGGGCATGCCCTAAAACATTCTGTAATGGCTCACAGGCATGTTGCATGACCTCATTTGGTATGGAATCATATAAGAATATAAAAGATATCCTAACTATTGATAGTTATGTGCACGACTTCATAGTCTAGAGTTTAAGCAGCAACCTCCATGCCTACTAACATAATATACATGGACAGGGAAAGATTAATCTCATTTTTAATTGGAACGCTCTACATCTTTTTTCTGCGGTTGGTAACAAAACAATTCACGTTGTACAGCTGCAGCATGCCTCATAGAAGGAAACCCACAATTTCTTCATCAACTTATTGTAATAGATTAGTTGGAGAGATGAGATGAAATAGAGGGAAAGAAGAAGACATTTGTTGAGCAACATCTCAAGCAGAGGCGTAGAGGAAGAAGATAGGAAGACTTTCTTTTGGTTTTGCATGTCTAAGCAGGTGCCGAGAAGGACAGGGTTTTCATAGTCTTCGATAAACACCTAACGGGTCCAAGTAAGCAGCATCGAAGCAAGCTAGAGGGAAGTAAGTAGAAGCAGGAGAACACCTGCTAGGTATAGAAGAATCCGGAAGCCAAAGGAGAGGATCGAAGCGGAGAAGTACTCGGGGGAGTGTATCGAAGCAGTAGCATGAAATGCACTCAAACACAGGGAAAAACTTTGCTTTTTTTTAATATGGGTATAAAAGATGAGGTTGATGTGTTGGCTCACAGGCTGCGAGGAGTAAAGCAGAGGGTGACGTGTTGGGATCATATTTTTTTAATTTAATATGAATATAGATATAGATATAGATATAGATCTAAATATAGATACACTACCCCTCCCCTCCCCTCCCCTCCCCTCCCCTCCGCTCTCTAATTAGATTCGAATGCTCCCATCTCTCCTTTTCTGTTTCTGGAATAGACTAAGTATCACCTTCCCTGTTTCATCACCCCTGTGGGCCACACAATCAAAGGAGTGTTGGTTCTCGGTTTGATTTTGAAGAGGCACCTGTATTCCTGTTGCAGAGTATTCAGACTTGGCTGTAGTGACTGTACAGAAGACAGAAAGCAGAGAAAAACGCCAGCTCGGAGAAGGAATCAGGCAGGAATAGGGCTGTCAAAGGGCCGGGCCCGGGCCGGGCTTAAGTAAGCCCTTATCCTACCCTCACATGTGGGGGCCGGGCCTAACTGAGCAAAAGCCCTCGACTTTTACGGCGGGCCTATAATTTTTAGGCCCTTACCCAACCCTCAAGGGCTAGGGCCGGGCCAGGGCCGAACCAGGGCCAAAAGAAAAGGAAATTCTTTTTCTTTAATGGCAATAAATCTTTTATATGCAACAACCTATGCCACCATCACTAACCAACTTTATACAAACCCTCCTCCTTTGCCCGAGCTAGGGAGTGGGAATGTAATGCAAAAGGCAGCATGGCGGAGTTAAAAACTTTTTTTTAAGGCATTGGTGGTGGGATAAAATCATTTTTATAATATAAAACATAAGGTGGATAATAATAATTCTATAAATGATAATAAATATATAACAAATAACAATAATTCTTTATTTAATTATTTAATCTACTTTTAGAATATCTAAAAGACCATCGAATGTATTACATCATTGTGTTGCTGCGTACGTATCCAATCTTATGTGCAAATTAAGACTTTTACAGTGTTAGATTTTAAACAACTCCTATATTGATCAAATACTCTTCCTCCCGTACTAAATGTTGATTCAGAAGCAACTGTAGAAATAAGAATTGCTAAAATGTCACAAGCTATTCTAGAGATAACTGGATATTTTGTTGAATTAACTTTCCACCAATCCAATATATTGGAATTTTCAAATTTATCCCTTGGCTCCTCCAAATAACAATCTAATTCCGATTTTTCCTCTACAACTATCTGAGTCATTTGTTCCTCAAAAGCTAAAAAATCATCTTCAAACTCATTAGATTTCTTTACCAAATCAACTTTATCCATATTTGACAATGTTTTGGTAGGTGCATCATAAACCAAATCATCTTCAAAGTCATTGTGGATATTATATATTTTATATTAAAATTTGATAAACAATTGGCCGGGCCGGGCCCCCTCGGGCCTAATTAGTCAAGCCTAAGCTCAGCCCTCTAGATGCGGGCTTTTAAAAATAAAGCCCTACCCTACCGTCGGGCTTTAAATGAAAAAAATAAGCCCTCAATTTGAGGGCTTTTGCGGGCCGGGCCCCCTCTTTAAAGAGCCGGATTGACAGCCATAGGCAGGAAGGTTAGTCTTTGTTGCAGAATCGGAATAGAGGAAGGCCTGTTGCTGCTTTTTTCCTATGCCGGTTCGATCTTCTGTTTGCAGAAGAACTGGGCATTCATCGCTGATTTCAGATCCGCAACTTGCCGTCGCCGTTCTGCTGTGTCCTCGCAGTCTGCCGGTGCCATTGGAGAAGACTGGAGAACCGCCAGTCGCCGCTGCCGATTCACTTCGCCGGAGAAGAGAGAGAGGCTCCCGGCCTCGCATGTCTGGAGAGAAGGAAGGCCGAGCCCGTCTCCTGTCTCTATTGCAGAACAGAGATCGAAGAGGAAGAAGAAGGTCCTCTGGCCTGGATTCTCTAGGTCCGGTTGGTGAGGATTGGGTTTGACCTCACCAGTGGGGCCTGGTCTGCTATAGCTAGTAGTCAGGTCAGTTCAGGCCAGGTCAGATCGACTTGAACCCGTGTGCATAGCCCAATTCAGCTGCTAGAGCAGTCAGCACATGTAAGCTGATTCGTAAGTCAAAAGTAGTTTGACCGGCTCGACAGCAAAAACTTTATTCTATGATATCTTGATCATCTGACATTCCATTGAAGATCCATTTAGGTCGACGGACTCATTTCAAGTAAATCTATGTGTATGTAGAAGATTAGCTGTTTGCCGGTCAACGAAGGAGTTTGACCAATTAGAGCAAAGAAAACTGATTCTATAATATCGAAGCTATTCAGAGCTGGCATTTAAATCCGTTTCTTCCAACATGCTTATGGTGATAAGATCTACAGTTTAGTACAAAATCCAAGTGAAGAAAAGACGGTTGCTTCCCACTTGCCTAAATCGGAGAAATCTAGATTTACATACTTTGCCAGGACACATCTGATCCATCATCCGTCGTCAATTAGGCAAGTATTCTTACTATGGTACCCTCGTATTTGAGTTTTCATGTTCCCTGCCTTGATCATGCCTTAAATCGTAAATTTGTGATCTTATTGAAATAATTATAGAGTTTCAAGGATTTTTGCTACCTTTGATTTATCTTAGTTACTGGATTTATTTTGGATTTGTTCATTGTTTGACTTAATATTGTTTCTCTTAAACATGATTGTGCCATAAATTGATTGTTTTGGGATTATTCGTCATTCAATCTGAACAATGCCTTAAACTGTAAAAATTGTGATTTAATTCCCTTGGATAGTGTTACCTTTGATGTGACGATCATTATACTTGATATTATCCCCTTTTGATATCACCATGCCATAAAATGAATTATTTGTGTATTATTGGTTGAGATTTGCCATTTGATTTGAAAAGGTTGGAAATTTTGAAAAATCTTGATAACATTGGATCAATTCGTGTGATTTAATTTCCTTGGATATTGCTACTTTTGATGTGACAATCATTAGACTTGATATTGTTCCCTTTGATATCACTATGCGATAAAATGAATCATTTGTGTATTATTGGTTGAGATTTGCCATTTAATTTGAGAATGCTGGAATTTTTGAAAAATCTTGATAATATTGGACCAATTCGTGTTTCCAACTTAACCTTTGTTTGTAAATGGAAATTCGTGAATTGTTGGATTTTATTGCTTATAAACCATCAACAGCAAAGGCATCCTCTAAAGTATGAGCAATGCACCGTGGGAACGCTCATATACGGATTTTAGCCCTTTTAGGTATGACATTGGGATTATGACTCATTTGTACGGTATTTCTAGTCTGCAGTTAGACCCACTTTGTTTTGTGAAGATTACCAGTATCTCAGATTTTGGGACAACTTTGGATATAAAATTGCTTGTACCTAGTGGGTACCTTGTGCTTGATCCATGCTTAACTCTGGCGAGCACATTATGTTTGCTTTATTACCTTGTTTTATTGCTGAGATGCCTTTTATTGAGTATTATCTAAAATGTTTGCTCATCAAATTGTGATATTTTGATTAACCCTCCTTGTTTCTTCAGAAATTGTACATTTCTGTCTTTGTTAAATTCATATTTAATTATGCTAAAGATATGACTTTCCTAAATTCGTGACTTTGGTTCATGATTTGTTTTACATTCGTATTAATTATTAATTTTGCTATTGATATTTTGGTTCGATCTATTTCCCTTGTTATTATAATTTGAATAATTTTGCTTATGCCCTTAAGATCATTTGTTATTTATCATGCTGTTTACTCGCTACCTATTTCTCTTGTTACCATGGTTTCAGCAATTGTGAAATTATCTTTGAAGTTCCTAAATTTATACTCCGTGACCTACTTGTATTATCATGTTTATGTCCTCCATCTTGTACAAACTTTGCTAAATTTTAATTTTGCAATTTGTATTTGATATGATCTTATTATTCAACTTTATCTCCTTCGAAATTGCTATTTTCCACTCATTGTTAATTTATTCGAAATCGTAGCTCTAAAATTGGATATATTTGATGGTTATCTGCGTGCTACGGTTTCATAATAGGTTTACTTGCTAAGTTTTACTAACCCCCCCATTTGTTTTTCCCCAGATTTCATAGTTAAGACTAACATTGAAGATCTACATGTAGAAACAAACTGAAACTCAAAGGAATGCCTTTAAATACATTTAAAAACTATCTTTCAATGTATTTTCTTCTTAATGCTGGTTATGGTCATAAGCAAGGTTTTATTAGACCATATCGTGGGACATGATACCATCTAAAGGAATTTAGACCTCAAGCATTGGCTCCTAGGACGTCTAGTGAGCTATTTAATCTTCGACATGCAAAGCCAAAGAATGTTATTGAAATAACATTTTGACTGTGGAAGGAATGATTTCCAATTTTGACACATATACCTCATAATTATTCTATCAAATTGCATGTCAAGATTGTAAATGCATGCACTGTATTACACAACTTTATCATAATGAGAAATCCAAGTGCGGATCAATTATACTAGCATATAGTCATGAAAGAATATTTTTTGATGTGGAAAATAATGAAAATCGTCAGAATGAAGCTTCCAATGAAGAATCTAATAATCAATATACTTATCACCTATGATATGTAATATCAATAGAGATGTGGGATGCTAAAGCTAATAGGAGAGCTCGATGAATTGACATGTAGAAATTCTCTCACTTTTTGCATATGGAGAAATATTCATTTTGGATATATGATGTGTATTTATTTTGTATGAGAACTTTGTAAATTTTTTTGGATTGTATATTTCGTATATGTATGGTATATCATTTTAGAGAATGAGAATATCATTGAACTTCATGAGATGAGTTTGTTTATTTGCATGGAATTGAAATATAAAATAAATTTGTTCTTTTATATATTGAAATAAGTTAAATTCATAGACGAGTATGTTTGTTACTTTGTAATAGTAATAAAGGGGCCTTTACTTGGGATAAGAATAAACATTTATGTATATACATATATTTTATTATCAAAATGAATTTCTTACATTATCACATGTAATTCAAACAAACGTGGTAAAATGAATTACATGTCCAAATGATGTGAAAATGACATCGATAGACAAACGATGCAAACTGAAACACGTGCGTAAAGTTTACATATATGAAGTTTACATATGAAACATTTGCATATGTAAATTACAGTTATGCATCTCATGCGAAAAAAACAAACGACACCGACCTAAGCCTCAGAAACTGTACAATTTTTTACCTTGGCTTTTTTTTAAAATTTTTTATGTAGGACCCATGGTATACTATCCATACCATTGTAAATGATCAGCCCATAGTTGTCATATCCATTTTGGTTGCCATTTCAATTTAGATTTCAAAACTAAATATTTTGGTATTTTTGAATTTCGGTGAGATTTTTTGAAAATTTTTTTTGAGACAATAAAAATATATTATGAAATAATATAGAGTTTTTTATTAAAAGATTCCTATATCACTATACCAAAAATCCAGTTCAGGAACGGACTATGGGCCCGGTTTTGGGCCGTTCTTTAATTGAAACGGGTTTGATCCGTTCTCCAGAGGTTTGTTTGATAAAATGGGGCTGTTTTCGCTGAAGGCAAGAGGGAGAACGATCCGTCTCTTCTTGCTGCTTCTACTCTTCCCAGAGATCCGTCGCTAAAGGCAAGACGCAGAACGGATCGCAGAAGGCAAGTTTCTATTCCCACTGGTCTGTTCCCGCTGCTTGCGTTTTCCGATCTCCAACTCTCTTCTTCTTCCCGATCTCCAACTCGCTTCTTCGCAGAAGGCAAGGTTTTTTCTTCTTCGCCATTGATGTTCTAATCGATCTCTCAACTCTTAGATCTGTTAAGGCTAGGGTTCTCCATGCAAAATTCCCAAAAAATGTAACCCTAATTCCATCTTTTCTCTATTCAATTTGATTCAATTTCTTCTTACCCACCGCCTTTCTCAATGGATTTGTTCAATCGAAGCTGAAAGTTTGCATTTTTTTCTCATCATGTTCTAGGGTTTCGATTAGCTAGGGCTTTGTTCCCAAATTCGGGATCTTCTTTCTCAACTTAACCCGACATAGATCGTTAGAGTTATCTTTTTTTAATGGCAATTCGATGGTTGGAGAGTCCGATTATTGCTGGTTTGATCCTGTTTCAAATGGAAATTGACTCGAATTGTATGCCTGCTATTGTAGATTGGCTTTGATAGACTGGTCTGAGAGCTGAGCTTGAATCGTGGGAAGCACTGAGATGGATACATCTAAAAAGGGGTCAAAGGCTTCTGAAAAGGTTCATCTCTGCAACAATGGCTTCTTAGAGCTTGTATTGATTGTTGGGTTTCTTTGATTGATTGACTTATAATAATTTCTGTTGGTGATTTGGGTTTTGTTCAGGAACAGACTCCTACAACTAGTAGTTCGACAGCTTATCCAGATTGGACTGGATTTCAGGTGCTTGCTGAGCTAATTCGCTATTGCTTGTTCTGTTTTGGGAAATTTTACTGATTTTTGTTGTTATTGGCCTCATTAATTGTTGGGTGTTTTTTTTTCTTTCTTTCTTTCTTTTTTTAATCTTTGCGATAGGCGTATTCTCTGATTCCGCCACAGTTCTTTCATTCTCCCATGGCATCAAGTCCCCAACCTCATCCTTACATGTGGGGGGCTCAGGTAAAACACTTTATGTTAGTTGCTGGTTCTATGTGTTTGGACTGCTTTATAGATTGAGAAAGTGATTCTAAAATAGGATCAATCTTAAGTACTGAGTTATTCGTTTGGGTTCAGTCAACCAATGAATCAATCTTTGTGATTGTCTACAAGTTACGTGAAGACGAAGTTGAGTTCTTGTGTCGGTCCTTGGACTAATCAAAGTTGAGACCGCTGTACCTTTATTTGAATTCCATGACTCCAAGTTTTGATAGAGTTTGTGCAATTTGTGAAATATCGAACAAGAAGAACAATCTTTTCTTTTTTTCTATTTTATTTTTAGCAGGATTGAGTGAAACCCAGAAAAATAATAAGATAGAATAAAAATGAAAAAATAGGGTACTTTGAACCGCCGTTGTCTTGAAATCATCAGACTTGGAACTTGATGGAACAATATAAGTAGAAGAGTCATGCATGGAGAAAGCAGAGGTGGATATCTGAAAATGAAAATACATGATTGATTTGAAGCAAGGAGATAATTCTGTTCATGTTTATTTTTTTCACTTTATTTTTTGAAGTATTTTCAACTTTCTTAAAACACCCTTTTGGTACTTATTTCTTCTTTTATTCCTTTCTGTTTTCTTCATTTATTTTCTTGTAGCAATTTATGCCTCCATATGGGACCCCTCCACATCCATATGTTGCTATGTATCCTCATGGTGGATTATACCCTCATCCATCCATCCCACCGGTAATTTCTTGTCAAACACATCGGGCACCTTTTTTTTCTTAGAAATTTCTCATGGTGATTGTAAATTATTCTATGCCTCTTGTTGTATTTTTGAATCCTATTCACACTACCTTTGAACCAGGGATCTCATCCATTTAGACCTTATGCAATGCCTTCTCCAAATGGACATGCTGAAGCTTCTATGAGTTGCCTGCTAAACTTCTTGTTGTTTGCCCAGGGGATGCTATGCAGTTGGTGTTAAAATCTGCATGCATGCAAGTATGTGTGTTGGGTATTGCATAACAGAAATTTATCTTTTCAGGGAGCCATGCTTGGTGGGGTAGATACGGATGGTAAGTCCCTTGAAGGCAAAGATAGGAGCCCCTTAAAGAGATCAAAAGGGAGTTTAGGGAGTTTGAATAAGCTTATAGGCAAGAATAATAATGATGATCAAGGCAAAACATCAGGACCATCTACGAATGGATTCATCTCCCAAAGGTATTGTCAATTCATATGAAACATATGAAACATTTATACTTCGCAACTTTGATAGGATTTTTTCTTTATTATGCATATGGCTGGTTGTGATTGAGAGGAAACCTCAAATCTACAGTAGGGAGAGTGCAAGTGAAGGTTCAAGTGAAGGAAGTGATACCAATTCTCAGAATGTAAGTACCTTAGCATGTCAGACTCGGTTCTTTTGGTTTTTGGATGAAGTCAATGTAACCACATATAATGGTTGACTAAAAAAGGCATGCAAGGGGCATGAAAAGATATGTGCATGTTTCTGGCTCTTATGCATCCAAAGTTAATGGCACCATGCCTAGTATGATTCTTGCAAACTTTCCAGTGATATTAGCCTAGGCACCACATAACTAGGTGTAAACAGTGGTTAGCAGCTAAGAATTTTTGTTTTATGCTTACATTCTTCACTTGCTACTGGATTTGTTGTTTGATGGCATCTAAACTTTTAGTCCTGGAAAATGTGCGACCATATCTAGTAATCGAGCTATCTATTTATTTAGTTCTGTCTTGAATTTATATTCAAATTATAACCAAGTTCCAAGTTTGTGTATGCGTGTTCTTTGGAAAGGTTTTTGGTACATCACAGTTGATGTAAATACAGGGATTCTTGTTGGAGAAATACACTTACTGGCAAAATGCCTCATTTTATGTTATTGCTTACAGTATAAAGGAGATATTATACTAGAAAGGAGTAGGCACCCTTGTGTGGAAGCTCAAGATGGTGTGAATTTTATACCTAATGATTGTTCCCTTGTGAGTATTAGTGTTGAGTTTCCTGCTAAATGGAAATAAAATGTTTATCTTCTGCTTGTAGTGTGAATTGTAACAGAATTTGAATTTGAAAAGTTTGATTCATTGAGGAAAGGAAGAAGTGAAGTGATTGAAAAGAATCATACTTTGATTCTTGGTTGGAGAGACAAGTTGGTATGACTTGGATCCTTCTTTCACCTGCTCTCTCGCTCTCTCTCTCTCTATGTATATAAATTCCAATGTGGTAATAAAAAAAATGATGGAACGTATATGATTGTCTATTAGCAACCTTTGTGAATCAAGTCCGAGTTAATATCAAAGAGGTTTTAAGTTTTTCAATGAAAGTGCAGGGTTTATTGTTGAATCAGCTTGCAATAGCTAATGAGAGTTTGGGTGGAGGCATCATAGTAGTGATGGCTGAGCGAGACAAAGAAGAAATGGAACTCGATATTGCCAAAATGGAATTTGACTTCAAGGGAGCATCTATCATATGCAGAAGTGGAAGCCCTTTGATTTTAGCTGACCTGAAGAAGGTTTGCATTGATTTCTAGTATTAATCTGCATGATAAATATGCAAGATTCTGATTTTTTTTTAAAAAAGCTGTGCTTCACAGAATAATTTGTTTTATTACCGGTGACGATGCTTATTTTATTCAATAATTATTCATAATTTTTATAAGTTCCTCGTTTTGTGTTTTAATGGGGAGGCTTATTATAGGTATCTGTCTCCAAAGCCCGTGTTGTTATTGTCCTTGCCGAAAATGGAAATGCCGATCAGGTATATTCTACTCATTATCAGTTTTATGCTTAATTCCTGAAGTGAGGTTAACTGGTCTCATTACTTGTGTGGATTGGGACAGAGTGATGTGCGAGCATTGAGAACAGTTTTAAGCTTGACTGGAGTCAAAGAAGGGCTCAGAGGACACATAGTGGTGGAATTGAATGATCTTAATAATGAAGTTCTAGTTAAACTTGTTGGGGGTGATCTTGTTGAAACTGTTGTTGCTCATGATGTGATTGGTCGTTTGATGATTCAATGTGCTCGTCAGCCAGGTCTTGCACAGGTCAATTTCAGATCATTAGGCTTATATGACTATAAAAGCAATTTTGGTTTCAACTATGTGTAGTTTAATTTTTTTTTTTTTACTTTCTTTGTAATTGTTTAAATTCATTGTCATTCTGTTACTTATTGAAAATGAAAATATACTATAGAAGAATCTATCATTGAAAATGCTTGCACTGTGGAACCAAGTCAGATGAACCATGGTGGGAAATGAAGTGATTACCATGGTTATATTAGCTTCTTCATCTTTTCTCACACAATGATTTGCTGCAAGGGCTGCAATGCTTTAAAATAGCATGGACTGCATGTTGACTAGTCTCAAGTTCTTCAAATGGAATATCTGGAATTTATTTAACCTTTGTCATTACATTCTTTCTTTTATGTGCATGTGGAGTCTAATCATCATGCACTTTCATGCGTGCATTTGTGTTGATCTTCTAGTGGATGTAATTATCGGTAGCTGGAAGGGTCTCTCACCAAGCCCGACTGAGAAGATTTGAGGCTTATTTGCTTTTTAAGAAGCTTTAGTTGGGATTCTTGTTGAGAATTTCTTCTTGTGGCAGGACCAGTAACTGCCATCTCCTTTTCTGAAAATCGTTACTTCTTGACGGTGAGTGTTTCTTTTAAAACTGAATGCATGATTGCCAATGCCATAAGCAGCAAGAAATAGAGCTCATTTGCCCTCTTAAATTCCTATGTCCAGCAGAACTTCAGGTATGCTGATATTAGGTTTTGGGTTTTGATTCTTATTTCACTTCCATGCTTATCTATACTGATTTTCAACATGCTTAATGGAAATCTTAGTAATCTGAGGAGCCAGTCAAAACTCTTCAAAATACAAATTGTATTATCATATGCTTAATATAGCCCACTTGATGAGTGGCATGGCTTTTTTTTAGACTATGCTTTGTTACTGGTGAAAAATTCATCCAGTGGGTGGTATTGATATGAAATGTGCTGTGTGTTGATGTTGTGCTGCAAAGATCCTCATCAGATAATAGCTGCACTGAAATCCAGTTAATTTTTTTTAATGAAAGTGCTTGGAAGTGGTTGACCAATTTGTAATGACGAACATTTCTCATTTCAATAATTTAAAAATTAATTCTGGTTTGTTTTTATGTTCAAGGGAAGTTCTTGAATTAGGTAACTATTAGAATATGAAATGATGCATATTTTTCCACAAAGACTATTAGATGTTCTTACTCCAGTGCTTCATTTTATCATGCATGTTGCACTGTTTATAATCCTTCCATTTATTATCTTTTATTGTTTTACTTTTGAGTAACACAGCATCATTGTTTTTTTTTTATGAATGATAACATGTTATTTATTGTTGTATTATCCTTGGTTTTCAAACCATTAGGATTTGAAAACTCGGCCGAGGTACCTAGTGACTTTCACGGTTGGTTTTGCTCAGAGGAATAACATCAATGCAGCAATTAGAAAGGTTATACTGATTGTATTTATTTAATTTTCTACTAGTTTTCTGATGACTTCACCATTGTGCTCTTTCATTCTGATGGTTGGGCAAGTGAATGGGATCAGTTAGTGGTCAAAGCGTGCGATTCACATTAGTGCACGGAGGCAAACTAAATGGTAATAATTCTATAATGCTCTCATGTGTTTTCGGTTCCTTAGTTATCATGTTGTCCTGTATCTTATGGGTTTTTTTGACTTTCTACTTAAACAATTAACTCATGTTACCCATTTACATTCTCCCATAGAATGTAGGCTGCACCTTTAATTGTTAACTTTGGCATCTTGTCTGTTTGTCACTGTTCATTTTGGATATGACTGCTAAACATTTTGTTTGATGATGAAAGAAGATAAAAGAAGTCTTTGTGCAGTTAGTGGCAGCTTATCACATATTTGTAAAACTCACCAGGTGGCATGGAAGACGATTTTTGCACCCAGATGTAGTAGCTGCATATGATTACATATTTATTTGGGACGAGGATCTGGGACTTGAACACTACAATACAGAAAAGTAAGTGTTTCTCTTTTCCTTCTTTTTCTATCTAAAGTCTTGTTAGTCAGGGTTGACTTCTAAGTTTGAGCCCATAGCACCTTTCCTAGATATCTGTTGAATTTATATTCCATACCAGGTACCTTGAGTTGGTAAAGAAACATGGTTTGGAGATCTCACAACCAAGCCTTGAACCAGATAAAGGACTGACATGGGAGATGACAAAGAGGAGAGGTGA
Organism: Sextonia rubra; assembly: GCA_037013555.1. Lineage (NCBI taxonomy): Eukaryota > Viridiplantae > Streptophyta > Magnoliopsida > Laurales > Lauraceae > Sextonia > Sextonia rubra. The sequence goes on from JASUAD010000009.1 coordinate 11,199,855, forward strand.
CCGTGAAGTTCATAAGTACATTTTGCTATATTTTTCTTCCCTTCTGTTGTTCCTTTTTTGAAGTTTTGGTATTTTTGCTAAATTCTGCATATGTGCCCTGATAAGAAGGCTATTATTGACATTTTCATTGCACACAGGGAAACTACAGAGAAACCAGGTTGGTGTAGTGACCCGCTTTTGCCACCATGTGCAGCGTATGCTCTCTCTCTCTCTCTCTCTCTCTCCATGCTGTTCCATGCCCATGCATTAGTCTTGATATTCCAGGAAACTCTTTACCATGCATGATCCAATCAATCATTGGTTGGATCCACCTTGTAGGTTCTGTAACACAAAAACTAGGCCCATCCACTACATCCACATTGACCAAACTTTGTCCTTTTTCTCTTTGAACTTCCTTTACTCATTTATTTATTTGTTTTTACTTTAGGCGCCCCACCTAATGAGTGGATTGGCTTAATTTGGTCCAGCAAATTGCTACGCAGGCTCTAACCTATGTTGCATGAATCTTTGGAGTGAGCCATGTACACATTGGAATGACGCCGTGTTGGATTCTGTATGGATTCTTTTAATTCTAATGTAAACATTGGTTTAATATCGATAAAAGTATTTATGTTTTTTTTTCTTCTTTTGGAATCTAAATAAGATACTGATATAATTATTACTTGATTGTTTAAAGTAAGATTTCTACTCTTCAATCCAGGGATTTTGAACATACAGCTGTCCTAAGACCTGAGAGTTGCCCTTGAATGATCAAAGCTTGAGTATTTTCTGCATATGCCCATAAGGTTGCCCCAAGACCTGACATTAGTCTTTATATAGTTGAAGTTTAAATATTTTCTGTAAAGCTGTTTGTACACAAAGAAAAAAAAAGTGTACGGCCAAAATGGTGATATCACCCTTAAACTATATGGTATCCAATGAACCTAAAATATCACACAAAATCCTGTTTTTTGACTTTAACTTTATTGCTTTCTACAGAAGAAAAGAAATGTCGTCGTCGTTGTGAAAGCGATTTTTTAATGTGTCATCTTCTTCATTCATCCAATAAAAAAAAAGGTTTTGTGATATGACATAATACTCAGTTTTCCATTTCTTCAAAGATGAGATAGGGCACACACACCTCTTGTTATTGATTGAGATGGATGCATTGTATAATGGGAAATGGTATTGTAAGAGCTCAAGGTCAAATCTCTACAGGAAGCAAATACGTTGTAAAGAAAGTAGAGTTCTGAATTCAGGGGAAGGGGAAACTGTGCTATATCCTAGGGCTATTGATATCGCATTACAATCCTACAAAATCACACAAGTTAAGGGTAAAATCATCATTTTTGCAGTGTCCATTTCTATACAAACAGTTCTCCAAAAAATATAAAGCCATTTGGAGGTAAAAGTCAAATCTTAGGATGACCATATGGTAAAAATACCACAACAAATCTTTCCATAAAATTTGGGTTACGTAGCACTAATCCAAACCATCAGTTCAATTGTCCCTTCCGTGTTCGCTTTTAGAGATGGCAGTAGGTTGGATTGAATGGGTGATCTGCCCCAACCCTCTAGGTAGTGATTCTTCAAGGTTCAAGGCATGTATGAATTTATTAGATTCTAACCTAAGATTCGTGGCAGGATCGGGTGTGGGTCACCCCACCTTGTGGTTTATAACTAGTTTAGATAGTTTGTAATGATCTTTTAATATAAATTTTGCTTCAGTTGGTAGAGTCAGTAGGTAGAATTCATCTCTAAGAGTTTGTCGTAAGTTGTTTTGAGTTTGTCGTAAGTTGTTTTGCGTGTTTAATTCCTACTGCATGCATATGAAAAAAAATATATTTTAATTGTTCAGTAATAGTTTTTTCAAAATGAAAATTTTAGTGCCAAACTCAAAGTTCAATGGTTTGAATTCGCAAAAACGGACTGCGTAGTCGCTTGTAATCTCACACCTGACCTCAAGGTGTGAGGGTTGAGGATTCAACACCGATTTAAATGGGCTGCAAAGCGCATAGCATAGGAGAAAATCGTCAAAGCAAGAGAAGGAACATTTGGTAGTGAAAATTTTGTTTGGTATAGATAATTCTCAACTCATTGATTGGTGGATATTTCAAAAATATTCAACTCTTCAATTTTTTTTATTTTTTAAAATAAGTGAAAAGTTTTATACTATATTTAAATTTTCCCTTAAAAAAAACCAAAACAAAAGCTAGGATTACCCGTTAAAGTTGCCTGATTTACAATTACATTAATCGTTAAAATGCTATCATAAGCTATCATCCTGATCAGCCATCAGAAGCGAAGAGAGAGAGGGAAGGAAGCAATGTTGAGAGGATTTTAAGGGATGGGCATCACTAGCCCTGATGGGGTTGACAGTGGCTCTTTCCTAATGTGGTTACTGGTTCCAAATATAATACAGAGAATCTCCTGCAAAACCCAAATGGGTTCCTATCTCCCTTAAAGATAGCAATCTGAGTCCCCTTGTTGTCAATTCCTCTCCAGCTGAACAAGGGAGAGCCTTTGGACGGTTGGAGTGTGGGAAAAGTCACTCATTTGGTGTCATGGTCCAATTTATTTCTAATTTGCAACTTTATACTATGACATTTTGAGTCAATAAAGATGAAGGCATAACCTGAGTTTGCTCTAACAGGCTTGACACTTTCTGGTTCCATTGGATTTAATCATGAATTAACTTTCAACACGTCTCAATTTTAATTCACTCACTTTAAATCTCTCACCCCTCTCCTACTTGCAGTTGCTTCTCTTGTGGGGCCCATTTGTTATATGAGAAAAGAATTTACTCTTTGTGTCGAATGAAAATCTTGGTTTGAAATATCAACTAAAATTGTGCAATTTTAAACAGATTGAATATATTTTATGGTTTGAAATATATTGAATAAAAAAAATGTCTGTTGAAATAATACTTCAAATGCAGTATCTGAAAAGTACTAATTTTTTTATTCTGCTTCTCTTTGACAAGCTAGTTACAGTTTCCTCTTCCCCCTTGTAACTGATGTAACGGTGGTAGGTGTTGTCTTCTATGTATATGATTCTTCTTCTCCAGTTTTCAATTTGAACTAGAAAGTGTTGATTTGCCTTTGTTGCAATTGCACTGCAGTTGCTTGATCAACCCCTTCATATGTTTTCTTTTCTCACACAAGTTTGTGATCTATTAAATAGTTTCGGCAGAGAAAGAAACTATGGGCTGATGTTGTTCAGGTTTTGTTGAAAGATACCCCAAATTTGAGTGTTCCTTACTCTCACCAGAAATACGGTCCATCAAAGGCAAGCAAACAAATATGAGATAATAACAAACATTACCACTTTACAGTTTGTTCTTTTAGATTTTCAGAAAACAATGTAGTCTCTTGCAACTACACAATGTTTTTATGGAAGACTTCTTTGACACATTCCCTAATTTTAGTATTTTTATGTGTTAGAATGTTGTTAGTGTCTCCAGCATCGAAAGTTTTGAATAACTGGTTTGAGGTGGAGTATTTTCATGATTACTTTGTGTGTTGTAGGAATCATAAATTATCTGTTTTTCTGCAATTATCCGTGTATTGTGTTTTTTATCCTTTTTTCTTTATTTCTATCTTCTTCTTCTTCTTCTTCTTTTTTCAAGTTGTGTTTGAAAGCCTACACACCAACAAGGGAAAAAAAATGTTGTGATAGACACTATCTGTTCTTTCCCTTCTTTTAATTTTCTTGCTGTGCACTTTATTCTGCATATTATCTGTCATTGCTTTCTGTTTCAAAACCATTGTTTGCCATAATTTTCATGGCCGATATGTTTTGCCTATTCTCATTCGCAATTATTTCATTTTATAGGCCCTTGCAAAAGATCTTCCCTGGAAATTGAAGGAGCCACGTGTGCTTGAGATTCTTCAAGTGGTATGCCCATATTCTTTAAATTTATCTCATTTTACATGGAATTTCATCATTGGGGAATTCTTTTATTCAAATGCTCTATGTCTACTTTAAATAGTTATTCCATTCCCATGGTTTCTGCTTTCTACTATTTTTCCTGTTGCTAAGATGGCATACATGCTTGTCTCATCGAATAGAAAAATAAGGGTGTTTCTTTGACTCTTTGTTGCTTGATGTTTTGCATGTTTTATCAAGCCAGGTTTTTGTGTGCGTGCATGCGTGATTAATAATTTTTGTAACCTTTAAAAAAACTGAGGTGGCCTTTTCATGGCAAGGCAAGGGACATAATGACGTAGCACACTTGCATTCAAGGCATTTGACCCACATCTTCTGTATGGTTGCTCATTTATGAAAATCATAGTTTATTATGATATTCTTAATTAGCTAAGAATGTATCATTTACTTATGATAAGGAAAACAAAACTGGTATAAATTATTTATAAATCTAGTACATTTTTTGATGGGTGAATGTGTATGAAGTTTCACTAACCTTAACATTGTGCACTTGTAATAGAGGAAAATTCTAGTCAGGACTTGTGTGTGAGCTACCTTTTGCCACCAGAAACATTGGCTTGGTTGGGTGAATGGGTGAATGTGTATGAAGTTTCACTAACCTCAACATTGTGCACTTGTAAGAGGAAAATTCTAGTCAGGACTTGTGTGTGAGCTACCTTTTGCCACCATAAACATTGGCTTGGTTGGGTGCATGGGTGGATGTGTATGTAGTTTCACTAACCTCAACTTGCGCACTTGTAATAGAGGAAAAGTCTGGACTTGTGTGTGAGCTACCTTTTGCCACTGTAAATGTAAGCTTGGTTGGATGATTCAGACCATCCATAAGGTTGGTAACATTCAGGACACTACTGCCAACTTACTAGAAAAAACCTTATTACAATTGTGGTGCAGTTTTGATAGTCATTTGGTAGAGAGCCTTTATCTCTAGTTTTTATGGCATGTTCTATTTATGCATAGCATATAATGATTATTTCAAGGATGAACTTAGTGATTTTTGGCATTACCTTGAAATTCTGACATTTATACAACCTGCTTGAGGCAGATTGACAGCAATACAGATGGGCTTGTGGACTTCTCTGAATTTGTTGCTGCAGCTTTACGTGTGCATCAGTTGGAGGAGCATGACTCTGAAAAGTGGCAGCAGCGCTCTCAATTGGCCTTTGAGAAATTTGATGTAGATAGAGATGGATATATCACCCCTGAGGAACTGAAGATGGTAATTTTGGAAACATAGTTTTATTCATTACTCTGTTTTAATTTTAAAAGATCTGTGAATCAGTGAGGAAGATTTTAAAATGTCCAATATCAAATCAACTAGACATCTGATTTGTAGTGATGGACCATGATTCAAAACAATCACATATTGGTGCTCCTTACCTGCGTTTGGAAGCATTAAAACAGATATTTTCTTAGAAGTTGTAAGTATTTCTGTAATCCACGTTCAACTTCACGAGTCCTTACTGATGTTTTTCAGACAATGGCCCATCTGTGATAAACTTCAACAGATGGTCGGTGCTAATCATCTCAACGCCTCTGCTAATGGCCATGGTCCTCACTGATGAGAATGCTAACGATCATGTATCTTGACTAGCAACTGTTAGCATTAATTGAACAGATGAAAGTAACTTTTGTGCAGGATTATTATACATAAATGTCCAAGGACTAATGAGCATGAATAACAACTCTTGCAAAACATAACTAATAATTCATGGGAGGGGAGATCACCACTTGACATCATTACTATTAAACGGGATGTTTTATCTCTGCAGCATACAGGACTGAGGGGATCCATTGACCCACTTCTAGAGGAGGCTGACATTAACAAAGATGGAAGGATAAGCTTATTAGAGTTCCACAGATTATTGAGAACTGCAAGCATGAGCTCGCAAAATTTGCCTGGCCCATCTGGTGTTCAAAATTCTCCCAAGGTGTAGATGGTGAAAGATGACCAAGAAGAGAAATAGATGAAGTGGAGGTGAAGCTGTTACTGGGTTTGTAATCTTATCTGTTAGATCAAAATCAACCAAGTGGGCCTCACTTTTTGTTTGTCTCCATCTTCGACTAAGAAGCCAAGTGAAAAATCACTTTCCCGTCATCAAGCAGATCTATGGAAGTTCATGATGACCGGTGACATCAAGAAGATTGGCTGAGCTTGATCTGACACACCCTTGGTGAAGGTCCTTCGACACTTCTGTACATGTTTTTGGTGTATGGATTTTCATTAGTCTTCCCTCGGCAAAATGTCTTGTGTGAGTATTTGAATGGAATGCAGTGTCTGGAGTTTTGTGTCTCTTGTTTATGTATGTTCTTCAGACAATTCTGCGTTTATATGAATTTTATGTATTGTGTTAAAAAAGAATTTTAATGATTGCATTTATATGAATGTGAATACCACAATTATTCTATTTTATTTTTCCATATGTGATTAGTAGTGGTTTAATAAACTTATGATTTAAAAAAATATTATTAAAACTGTTTTAAAGAAGTTAAAAAAAATGGCAAGAAAATATGAGGGAATAATTTGGAACAGTTTTAAAATTTTGGAACGGTTTTGAACCGTTCCAGATTCCGTTCCAGATTCAAAAATCTGGAACGGTTCAAAACCGTTCCAGATTTCCAAATCTGGAACGGTTTTGAACCGTTCCAGATTTTTCTGCGACACCCATTTTTGGAACGGTTTGAAACCGTTTCAGATTCATTTAGGAACAGTTTCAAACCGTTCCAGATGGGCATTTTTGGTGTAGTGTATGTTCAAAAAACCTCAAAAATACCCTTCTATTTTAAGTTTTTACTAAAACATCCATTAGCTAACTATTAAGCTTAGCGTCTCCACTTGTACTATTGACCATTTTACCCTTCAATTAAAATGAAGGTTTTGGTTGCAAAGAGATCTCTTTCAATCGACCTAGCAAAGAAGAAAAAGAGCAAATCACCATTGAAGAGGAAAATGTCTATAAAGGGAAAGAGTCAAAGAAAAGGGAAATCCATTGCTATTGTAAAGGCGGTAATAATTGTGGAAATGTATTAGTCGCTTATGTATCTCTGATTTGGTTGAGGTACCTTCTGAAAGATTTTAGTGATATGGGTTTTAGGTCTTTAGATTATTTTGGTAAGCCCAATTACCTCTTGGGAGAGTTTGTGATATAGGTGTAGGTAATAAGGGGAAACCCACATCTCTCCTTATATTTAATAGTCCGATGTAATGAATTTTGTGTTGCAGGAAGGAAAGTTCATTTGATTTATGTCCATTAAAGCACATTTTCCCTCACAAATTTTGTGCTTTGGTTTCCTCCTCCTTTATTGCTCTTTAATAACCTCTATCCCACATCGATTATTTGATTTAATTGCTTCCAAGAGTGTTTCTTTTTTTCTTTTTTTTGCTTAATATGTTGCTAATTTGGGTGAATTATAGAAAATCCATATCGTGATTGGCTTAGTAATATTGAATTAGAACTGGATTTTGTTTGGGTTGACAGCATTTAGAATAGTGGATGCAGGTGTTCGTTTGTGTGATTGACCTTCCTTGCAAAAATTCAAAAAAATAGTTGAAAGTTTTATAGGGTCCTGGATTTATAAATTGCAAGTTAAACAATGCGTAACATAATAAATAAAATAAACTTGCAAGCAAAAAGCAAACAACCACACAAGAAGAAGACAAGTGGATTTTTACGTGGAAACCCCTATTGAAAATAACCATGAGCCACGTGGGCTAAAAACAAGCACTAATTTTAAGCAGCTACAAGATATACTCACAACCTTACACTATTAGTCACTCAATCACAAGATGGAGTTTTTCTTGTAAGAATTTATGATACGATTCGACTATGGATGCTTTGCTCTCTGCGCTTAATCCACAGCACTTTGTCTTCGCAAGATTAACAATCTCTTACTAAAGAGTAGAAGCAGTAAAACTCTAGAACTAAAAGCCTTCAGCAAACTTTCTAATAGAAGCTCTAAAGAAAAAAGGTGGTCTCCAAAAAGTATTCTTAAGTTAAAATAATAAGATATGTGTTTAGCTTTAAAAGAAAGCCCATTTTTTATTACCCATAATTTGTGCCTTAAGATTAGAGTCCAAGTAAGAACAAAACAGGCAACTATTGCACAAATAGGAAAAGCTTTCATGCAAGTTGGTGGGTTTTTGCAGTGTCCTATCGATCAGTCAAAGGTCGGATCGATCAGATTAAATTACTGTCTTTCGTTCGATTATTGCCCAATAGATCAGATGAAATTCAACATAAACTTCTACAAACTTCTTAAGGTCATAACTTTGCCTTTTGAACTCCAATTGATGCAATTTTAGGCTCTACACATATTTACTTGAAATGAACTTTCCAACGAAAGGTAACTTGTCCATATCCAACGCTATGTTTGTAAGATATGACTTTTTTAAACCATGTTATTCTTAAAAAAATACTTTAATTTATCACACTTTCTTCGATTTCTTTACTTCAGTGAATCCGGCGACTCATACCACAGTCCAAACTAAAATATATATAAAATACAATACTAATAAACTCAAGTTTTGTCCAATCCATGAATTAGCCAATACAAAAATCCTTACAATATGAGTATTATTATTTTTTCTTTTGGATATGAATTGGAGGTATTGTGATTCATGCCTTTTTTTTCATGTTGGCATGCTTTGATCATCTGAAAAGGACAAATTTTTTTTCACCCAGTGTTCAATTATCTAATCTAAAAATATAGAAATCCAATTCAGTTTAATGTTAATTTGTTGGGATTTGAATTGGGTTGTCTAGATTCCTTGATTTCTATTCCACACCTTTCGTGCCTAGGGTATATGTTGTGTGCATTAAACTAGTAAACACTCTATTAGCAATTCCAAATTCTCTTTTATGTTCATGTTTCACTTCCTCCAATTTGGTTGTGGAGGATTAATAATTTGCAATGGTGGTTTTGACTCATATTCCTTCTAACTCACTAAACATTTTGACGGTGGATGCTGAAGAAAAACATGGTGATGCTGGAAACTTGAAGGAATAAGTACCTTCCGTATAGCTATAATACATTTAATTGCTAGATATGATTTTGGAAGGGCCTTTCCATAGCAACTTGTGCAATGGCTTGTTGTTGTATTGGAATTTATTATTGTTGTTATGATAAATTTATTAGCCATTTTTGTTGTAGAAATGCCACAAAATGACAAAGCACATTCCTTATATGACGACAAAGCACATTCCTTAAATGACATCAATGTGCCCATAGAATCTCAACTGCTGCCAATTTGAAGTTAATGTTATTCATGGCATTGCTTTTTGTCTTTTGTATCGGTCTGTTTCCAACAAAGATGAGAGGATTGTGCCTCCCAATGTTTCTCATGATGTGACCACCATGGGCCCTCTAAGGGATGGAATTCGACAGTCAGGATCCTTGGATGTGGTTGTGCGTCCAAAGCTAGCATCTCTACCGTCTCAGGCGCTGCATTGTCTATCGTAAGCAAGGATCAAGTAGACAGAAATAAACATTTATTCTCTCATACCTATTTTTCCAATGAAGTAGTTACACATATCCACAAAATCTCCCTTCTTGCTCTGTAGTTTCTTTGTCTCCAAGCTAAGGTGGCAGCTAAAGGAGCAGAAGAGGATGGGTTCATCGATCTTGCACAATTTCCTGAGCTTCCCATGCCTGACATTCTACATGGCTTACCGGTACAATGTTTAACATGTTTTCTTCTCTTGGCAATAAACTAGCTATTCTTCAAAGTTACTAGTACCGGTTGAAGGCTGGGCATGGCTGAAGCTTGTGTAAGCACAAGCTTGTTGGGCCTAACATTGCGGTCAAATGCAGCCCACAGATCTGAATAATCCTGCCTATCATGTTTGCATATTAGTAGTCTCCTTGTGTGTTCAAGGTCAGGCTGCGCTGTACATGTGTTTTCTGGTCTGGAAGGATCGGTAGGCCCGGGCATTGCCCATGACGTGACAATTTGTGTCTACTGAGAGCATGCTCCAGATAGCATGAGTGGGAAGTATGCCTCTCAATGTATGGTATAGGGCATTTTTGTTTGGGAAGTAGAGTATAATAAAGTAAAATAAAAATTTTAAAATTCAAGTAGAGTAGAGTAAACAAAATTTTTAAAATTCAAAATTTTCTTTTCTTTAAAAAAATTCAAAATTTCCTAGTCCTTTTGTCAAAAAAGTCAAAAAATGTTAATAAATTACAAAAAAAAAAAACTCTACTTTATATACAAAAATTCAAAAATATTTTATACCAAATAATTAAAAATAAAATGTCATCATAATCCAATCATAGATTTTTTCTTGATTTTAAATTTATTCTACTCTACTTCACTCTACCCTTCAAATAAATCTACCCTGTTATTAGATGTACCTCATTTAGTAAATATTGCTTATTTGAAATATATAATTTTTATTTTTAATAGAGTTTAGATTTGAAGAAAAAATACCTTTTTTTTTATCTAAACCACTAGATCCTCCTCCAAAGCATAAATATGCTCGTAAGGATTCTCTAGCCGCAAACAAATCACTGACCGATTTGCATTTGGATGGTCAATATATCACTTGAAAGATTTGATCACACTTTATACTTTTGCCTAGGTCAATGTACGATTCTCTTCAAGCACCAACATCATACATATCTGCGTAATAAATGTCTGCGTCGACACTTGCGTCCATGTTGAATCAGATCGGGTGGGTCCTTGCAGAGGAGAGAGAGGTAAGAGGCAGGTGGGTCCCCACTTTCCTTGCATGCCGGCCGAGGAGTCGTCGTCCTTGTTGCTTGTCTGTGGAGGCGCTGCCCTCCTCCTATTCGTTTTTTTTTTTTGTTGCAGAGGAGGATAAAGACTTTTCTTCATCCTCCGGTTCCGTATAATGACAAAGAAAGTAAAGTACGACACTTTTTTTTTAAATTTGTTTCTTTGTACACAGTAAGACAAGATGAGCACTTTTTCTCGTCTTTCTTGGAGAAAAAAGTCAACAGGACTCTTTATTGTCTTAATCGGCCTGCGCTTTAAGGAAACTATCTGGAGAGAGAAAACCATAGACTATGGAGGAAGGAAAAATCGCATATGTAGGTCATGTATCTTCTCCCATTAAATGAAAAGATTTGATTATGCGGTTAAAAATCTATGTACATTTTGATAATTAAAAAATTTTATACATTTATTTGCCTCATGTCTTTTTTTATGAAAATAGAGTGAATGCCAAACCCTAGAGTTTCATTATTCTTATATAGATAAATCCTAAAAAGTTACAATTATTAGAAACATCTTTCACCAAAAATTTACACCGCTGATCATATTAAGAGTTTAATTATGAAGCTCAAATCAAGTATTACATTAAAGTGAGACTACAATCTTTGTTAGTATCCGCCATGCTTGATCTGAAGTGGAACCTAGGATATATGTGCCATACGATTTCTTATATGACAACTTGTGTGGCAATTTGAAACATTTGTCAAGGCCAGAGAATCACTATTGTTATTGAACTATGTGAGGCCCGCAAGTAGAAATGTTAGAACCAGAAATTCAAGATTTAGGTGTGTTACTTCTACAAATAGCAAAGAAGGCAATGTATTTGGAATTATGTGTTTCACAGATTTGTAGAATTAGACCTGCGTTAGGGGGCATTGAAGAATTTTTGAAATAAATAAAAGAACTGATACAAGGTACTTGTGTCATCTCCAATAATTTCTACATCCTGTTATAATTTTATAAGTTTTGTGATTAATGTTCTTTTCATATTTACATTATCTGACATTGTCATTAGAGTTATAAACAGTCGGTTACGGTTTGGGTCCATGGTGGATCTGTGATCGGAATCGTTAGTGAGAGGATGGAACTAGAATCATCAAGGAGATGATGGACCCAAAGTCGAAATCATGTGTAGGGTGAGCCTGGGTACGAGTCTGACTCTATGCAGTGAATGCTATAGAGAAAAGCTAACTTTTAAAATATCTTTTTAAATTTTGGAATAATATATCAAGTCTCGGGTCTATAGATCGGAATCAAGATAAAATAAGATCCGAAAGCATTTAGGTTACAGGTCCAAAATTAGAGTTCAGACTTGAATCCGTCTACTCCTCGGATCTAAATAAAGCTCAAACTCAATTATTAATTGTTAGAAACATTCAAATAATTGAATAATCGAAATCGTTTACAACTTTAATTGTCATCTTCTTTCTATTTCGTGTTGGAAAGGACAATGCATGGGTGAGAACATCATTAAAGTTGGCTGAAACGGACATAGCAGTTGTGTACCTTGGCTTACAAACTGAGGGTATCATGTGCATATAAGGGGCCCATGTCGTAATATATTTTGGTCGGCAAAAGTGCAACATCCTTGCATAATTTAGAACTTTTGTTGCAAATTTGATGTCATTATGGCGAGCATATTATAAATGAGCAGTTCCACCTTCTAGGCAGACACTTCTTTACTTAAAAAAATAGGTCTTTGGTTGCAACTATGAGATCGCTAAATAGAGCATGTAGCACTGCGGGTTCCATTAGCCCCACAAATGCATGTGAAGTTTATCCAAGTAGGGTTTTATTAGATGCTTTAATTTTTTTAATTATTTTTCCTTCTTCACATTAAGTATTAAGATTCTATTATCAATTGAATTACTAGATTGAGAGTGCTCTTTGCATCACCCCGGCTATCAATTTTGATCTATATAATTATTATTAGATATAATATTTATAATGGTAAATTATTTTAAATATTTTGGCAGTGGCTTGGCAAAATAATAATAATAATAATAATAATTACAATTTGCAGCTGTGGTAGGATGGGTACTTTTTTTTTCCCTTCCTTTTTTTTCCCCTACATTTTCTGTTGTGGCTATTGTTGAAAGATTAGCATCTAATACACTTTCCAACGTTGTATTGAGTATATATTTATAATACACAGATGAGTACGTAGTAGATGAGTCAAGATCCCGATACATTAGGGATTCAAGGAGAGAAGCATTATTGAGATGGGTGCAAGCATAGAAAGAGATCTATAGAGATAGGAGACATTTCGACAATCATTATCTTTCATGATTTGTAGGGCCCATAGTTAGCTAAGAGCGGGGTTGGCTAACACTTGTTATTGAACTATGTTAGACCAACGAGAAGTTAAAATCATTAGAGCCAGATATTCAAGATTCGTGTGTGCTACTTCTGCAAATAGCAGAGAAGGTAATGTATTTGGAATTATGTGTTTCACAGAGTTGTAGGATTAGACCTATGTTAGTGTGCGTTGAAGGTTTTTTGAAAGAAATAAAAGAACTGATGCAAGGTACTCATGTCACTCTAATAATTTCTACCTCCTATTGTAATTTCATGTGTTTTGCGATAAATATTCTTCTCAAATTTGTATTATACGACATTATCATCTTCCTTATGTTTCTAGTTGCAGAGGAGCATGCATGCTTGAAAGCATCATTAAGTCACTGAAATAGATAGTGGCACTTGTGTATCCATTTTTTGGGGGATTGAGTTGACCTAAGGTAAATCCATTTTATTATTTGTACTTATTCCTATTGTTAAAGATTGTAAATTCAAGAATTTTAGTAAATTTTTTTTATTAATTTATGATTTCTTTAAGTATAAGTTTAAATTAGCTAAACAATTTCAATAAATTTATCAATGGTGGCATGCAGGATTGTCATCAACTACTTTTGATTGGTTGTTAATTTGTTATGTTGAGATAAACAGAAAGGAAGAATATGAGATTTTGAGATTTGTTAAGAGATTTTAGAGTTTGAGAAGCTTTTTATATACAAGGATAAAGCCCTCGGATTGACTTTGAATATTTGAATATTATTTTGTAGTTAGTGAGGTGGTACAGACTCCATAAAAAAGGGGATATTAAAGATATCTTTTTGTGGATATAAACTCTATATTTAAATATGCATATATTACATTCATCGAATGAAATCGTAAAGGAGTTTGAATTATTAAATCAACCTTACATGCATGTATTGAATTTATTGGGTTAAACCATGACACAATTTAAACCATTAAATCAACTTTACATGTGCATATATTGAAATTCTTTGGGTTGAACCATGTATGGCATAAACATTACCGCTAGCATGTAATATAGGGTACGTTTGTTTGTGAAGTAGAATAGAATAGTGTAAAATAAAATTTTTGAAATTCAAAGTTTTATCCTTTTTTTTTAATTTAAGTTTTTCTCATTAAAAAAAAATCAAAAAGTCACAACTAAATCACAACATATTTTTACTTTTTATACAAAAATAAAAAAAATTTACTATCAAGCAACTAAAAATAAAAATTAATCATAATTCCATCATATATTATATTTTTATTTTAAATTTATTATACTTTATTTTACTCTACCCCACAAATAAAAGCAACTATTAAGTTGATGTTTACATTTATATCAAAGAGAAATAATTAGGACATAATCAAACCTTTATTTTTTTTATAAACAATTGCAATCCGTGTGAGGATGAACGAACTAATTATAATATGCCAAGTGGCATCACGTGACCCTTGGCTGAACGGGCCAATCATGGCATCACGTGATCGTCTTCACCGCCCAAACACAATGCGATAAATAGAGCCTTTCATTCCTTGTTTTGCAAGTTTCTCCAGTGGAACTGTCTCGTCCCTTTCATTTTCATCCATTCGTCCGGAAAGCTTCGTACATTCGTCCGCAAGCTTCCTCACTCGGGTTTTGTTGCTTGCATTGATTGGTTTATGGTCTCTGTTCTTTGATCGTTATTTTAGTTTTGTTGCTTCCATTGATGTGTTGGATTCTGATCTGTTTTCTAGTTACTAAGTTATTTCAATTTTTGATCGGTTTATGGTCTTTGTTTTGATCATTAGTTTAGGGTTTCTGTATATTTGTAATCTGTTATTTCTTATGCTTTTTATCGGTTTCTGTTTTCTTTCATTTGGTCGGTTTCGGCATTCTCTGTAGATCTGTGCTTTTGATCGGTTTCTGCTTTCTTTCATTTATTCGGTTTCTGCATTAGTTTGATCATTATATGTTGCATTAGTTTAGAGTTTCTGCAGGATGGTGAATCAGATGAATCAGATGCATTCCGCTCACCGCCCGAGGATCTATATAGCTTCCTCACGGTCACAACTACAATGGCAACCCCCACCTCCCCAGTGCCGACAGCCTACCAGGCGGTGCGTCAGATGTGAATATCGCGGAGCTATCTGGAGGGCACTGCCCTGTAGAGACCTTCTATTTTGTGATTCTTGTTATCACAGAGGCGCTCGCCCTACTCACTGCATCAGATGCGGACGCCGTGTTCAACGATTTACGGCTGGAGCTCGTACGGCCGCAGCATCAGCAGGGCCGTCTGGGGCTGGCCCTGATACAGGAGCAGGGCCGTCTGGGGCTGCGTCTGCTACAGGAGAAGGCCCGTCTGGGAGCAGGGCCGTTTGGGTGTGCGTCTGCTACAGAAGAAGGCCCGTCTGGGTCTGGGTCTCCGGCTGGAGCCGCTACGGGAGGGTCTGGGTCTCTGGTTAGAGCCGCTATAAGAGAAGGCCCGTCTGGGGCTGGAGGAGGCCCGTCTCTGTAGGAGCCCCGCCTGGGGGCCAAGATGGGGCGAATGAGGAGCGTCGCACTTACTTTTCATCGGTCGGTCTAGATATGAGAATTCAGTTTTTGTAAATATGGATATGAAAATTCATACGCAACTATGAGATACATACAGTTCTGTCATGCAATCGCAACTCACATCTGTCTTTTTGTTTTTCCTTCTTTGGTAATGTGTTTGAGTTGTAGACAAACACATCACCTCTTATAGCGGCTCTAACCAGAGACCCAGACCCTCCCGTAGCGGCTCCAGCCGGAGACCCAGACCCAGACGGGCCTTCTTCTGAGGCAGACCCAGACCCAGACGGGCCGTCTTCTGTAGCAGACGCACACCCAAACGGCCCTGCTCCTGTAGCAGCCCCAGACCCAGACGGCCCTTCTCCTGTAGCCGGCGCAGCCCCAGACGGCCCTGCTCCTGCAGCCCCACCCCAGACGGGCTGCGTCCGTACGAGCTCCAGCCGTAAATCGTTGAACACGGCGTCCGCATCTGATGCAGTGAGTAGGGCGAGTGCCTCTGTGATAACAAGAATCACAAAATAGAAGGTCTCTGCAGGGCAGTGCCCTCCAGATAGCTCCGCGATATTCACATCTGACGCACCGCCTGGTAGGCTGTCGGCACTGGGGAGGTGGGGGTTGCCATTGTAGTTGTGACCGTGAGGAAGCTATATAGATCCTCGGGCGGTGAGCGGAATGCATCTGATTCATCTGATTCACCGTCTGCAGAAACTCTAAACTAATGCAACATATAATGATCAAACTAATGCAGAAACCGAATAAATGAAAGAAAGCAGAAACCGATCAAAAGCACAGATCTACAGAGAATGCCGAAACCGATCAAATGAAAGAAAACAGAAACCGATAAAAAGTATAAAAAATAACAGATTACAAATATACAGAAACCCTAAACTAATGATCAAAACAAAGACCATAAACCGATCAAAAATTGAAATAACTTAGTAACTAGAAAACAGATCAGAATCCAACACATCAATGGAAGCAACAAAACTAAAATAACGATCAAAGAACAGAGACCATAAACCAATCAATGGAAGCAACAAAACCCTAATGAAAGATACCCTGAGTGAGGAAGCTTGCGGACGTCTGGGGCTGGAGGAGGCCCGTCTCTGTAGGAGCCCCGCCTGGGGCCCAAGATGGGGCGAATGAGGAGCGTCGCACTTTTCATCGGTCGGTCTAGATATGAGAATTCAGTTTTTGTAAATATGGATATGAAAATTCATACGCAACTATGAGATACATACAGTTCTGTCATGCAATCGCAACTCACATCTGTCTTTTTGTTTTTCCTTCTTTGGTAATGTGTTTGAGTTGTAGACAACATCCTGTTTGGTTTTTAATTTCGAATGAATGGGTATTGACTCTAAATTTTTGTGTTGATCATGTAGATTTTGCCTTTCGTCACATGATTTTTCCACGTAGGCTCTTTGATAAAGTAATTTTGCTCCTTTTATTGCTGCTGTTGATCATGGGCAAGTTTGGAAGCTTGATGATTATCAATTGTTTCTCTTCTTAACTTTGGATTGGTGGTTTCTGGGTGTGTAGATGGTGAATCTGTTTTGTATTTGTTTTGTGCCTGTCACCTGAGTTTTTATTGGTGAAAGGGTCAGGCTTCTTTGTAGAGTTCATAACAGATAGTTAGCAAGAAGCACCCTTCTTTCGGATAGTACAATCTTGGCACACACCGAATCAGGCTTCTTTTTGTGCATGTGTTTTTCTATGTAAGCGGTAGAGTATTCTTGTTGGTTAAGATATTACACCAGCCACAGATGATGAGATGGAGCCTGGGTTGTTTTGCTTGTAATGATTTTTTGCTTTTTGTTTTCATTCATTTAGTTTCATGTTTCTTTGAAGATACTACAATAAGAAATCCTCAAAACAAGGAATTTTACTATTTTATTCTTCCTTCTGTTTTCAATATTTATTCCTCGTTATATCTAATATGATTTGAACCATGCAACTCTTAACCATTAAAAGAAGTATTGGCTCTTAATGCATGAACTGTCTTGCTTTCTTGTCTTGATCTATGATGCCCAGATACGATCATGAGTACGGACACGGATACGGGGATTGGGATACGACTCTGCACTTTGAAAATTTTAAGATACGGATACGGGTGTCCTTAATTTTTCTTTAAATTATAATTTAATTAATGCAATTATCATTGTTTATGTTCAATTCTAATATTTTCTATGTTGAAAAGTAAGAAAACCTAAAGAAATAAATGAAATAATGGACTTGCTAAGTAGGATATATTAAACTTATACTCCGGAAGTATCAGTGCAGTATCAGGTACCAGTACAAGTATCTTATTGGTCCAATACGGTTACGTTGGGCTTGTACAAGTATCCAGGTATCATAGGTCTTGATTGTTTATGGATTTGAGCAGCATTTTGATTTTCTTCATATTTTTTGAGATATGGTGCTCTTAATTTTAATTTAGATTTTTTTTTTTGTGTTCTTCTACTTTTTTTTAGATTGAGTTGTTATAACTTCAAATTTTACAGCTTTGTGTGCTGTAAGCTGTTTTATTAGACCATGTCAGAAGTTTATAGTAAGTAGTTTGCATCTTGTTCTGTTACAGGTGGGTCCTTTTGCCTCCAGGGAAAATTTTCTTTACTAAAAATTCTCTTGTCGTTTTCCAGTGACTGGATCTAATTGATCTAATTGATTGCCTCATGTATGTGTTCTAAATTTAGTGGTTCTTGATGATTTGTATAGAAATAAGGTGAGTAAGAAGTGGATGGCTTTCTTGGCATTGAACAGTAGGGACCCCTAATTTCATGGGATAATGGAGAAGAGGAAGCCAGCACTGCTGTGGAAGAGATATGATTTAGACATGGTGACTCATTGTGTTGAGTTAGTGTATCTACAAAAGTTGTATGGCAGCAGCTGGATGTTGTAAATGCATTCCAATTGAATGAATATTGCAATTATGCAATAGGTTCACCTACTGGTAGTTTGTGGATAGCCTACATCAGGAATGTCTTAAAGCAAGTCCCCAAGATGTAATATATAATGAAGTTTTTTTTTTTTTTTGATCAGTTACAGTAAAATATATTAAAAGAAGAAAGCAAAATACAAGAAGCCCATCAAGAAACCAAAAGGGCTAAAGGTATACAAGAATTATACCACCAAATGGAAACATCACACAGTGAAAGCTACCAAGGTAAAAGACCTTTTCACCACTAGCTTAGCTAATGAGTCTGCAAAGCCATTTGCTGACCTCCCAACATGTTGAAATTTCACTTGAATTGAAGACAATGGAGTTCTGATTTCATTAAAGTAAAATTGGAATCTCCAAGGAATGACGGCCGAAGGAGACACTCACGAAATAATATTAAGAGAATCACTTTTCACCTCTAACTTTAAATGAAAGTAGGAGGCAAAAGTTCCGACAACTCTTAGGATAGCCAACACCTTCGCCTCATTAGACTCCATAGTCCCAATATTCTTGGAAAACATTGCCAACACAAATCCTCCACTATCGTGAAGCACCCCACTAATACTTGTTGGCCTGAGCTTTCCTTTAACTACCCCATCCACATTGAATTTTGACACCCCTACAACGGGAGGAACCAATGCACCACCTTTTTCACCATCTTCATCCCACAAGATAAGGAAGCTTCCTAGTTATGTAAGACACCATCTATTCTTAAATTGTCGAATTCCCTCTCGAAGGAGGCCCATTTAGCAATACGAACCATCAACAATTACGACAAATCTTCCATGGACAACAAAGACTCATTAAAAATTCTACTGTTCCTTTCTTTCCACACCGACCGCACAATAGCAAAAGGGATAAGCCTCTAGAGGATCAATCTACTACCAAAAAAAGAAGAAAACCTCCAAGCTATAGATATGAGCATATATTGCTTGGGTAAATATTTATTATATGGGGTGTATTTGAATTTTCTTGATCCTCTTCTTGGTTTGTTGGCAGGTGAAGAGATAGAGATGGTTTATGGCAGAGGGAGTGTTGAATTGATGGGTTTGATATCTAGAAGTTATTGCTATATTAACTCTCCTTTGGTTTTATTTTTTTGTAAGTGCTTCTACGGATTGTAGGGTGCAAAAAGGAAGACTTAGTAGAGGAAAGTGGATTAGAGAAGATGAGTTCAAATACTTGGGGTGCTAGCTTTTATGTGGAGGATCCTTGACCTGCAGTGCCACAGTCAAAGGGCAAGTTCTTGGATGTGAATCAAGCTCTAGAGGTGGCCAGATTTGATATTCAGCCTCTTGATTGTAGGGATAGGCATGATCTACAACCATCATGCTCCTGTAGGTACCTTTGTCTCTAGTATATTTTCTTTCTCTGTTTAATCGTCTCTGTACAGAATGGTGTTTATTTTCAAGTAATTTAGGTTGTTTTTTTGAATGATTTTTGAATGATTGACATGCTGTAATAGTTATGTTAGTAAACCTTGAATGAGCTAATTCTTTCCTATGTATTTTGAATGACGTTCGGAGCAGTTGTACTTTTCCTCTTCTTTTATGTGAACGTATGATTTGATCTTATTCCATATAGACGACCTAAAGTTCAGGGGTGATGAGATACATGCCAAAGGGCACAATTATAGTTAGAAATAATACAAAATAACTGTCATTTTGTTGCCGGAAACTATTGATAATGTGTACTGATTTTTGTGTTCTTCTTTTCTGTTGTTACCTAGCTAAAGAGCAGAAATAGCAATGCTAAGTATGTTTCAACCCATGCTTGGGCTGATCCTCCGACAGGAGCAATTGTAGAAGTACCACTAACACAAACTGGTAAAGGTATTGCCAAGTGTGAGCTTCTTAAACGGTTCATGACAGAAGTGAGCATAATATTTTTTTTACATGAGTACAGTATTTTTATTATGGTATGCCAGAGCTTCTTACTAACATTTATTCCTTTCTATTTTTAGGATATGAGGACTACAGAGCAACTTTTCAAGCATGGAGTTGAACATGAGCCTAGAGCATCTAACTGTGATTTGGCCATTGAAGAAAATATTAGAGGGGAGAAATGCAAATGGGTCATATAGTTAATTGGTTGCTTTAAGAAAATTTCATCTTAGATAACACTAATATAATTTTTACAGGGTTTACTCCTGCCACCCTTTTGCCACATCAGATTGAGGTAGAGTTCTCTGCCTTTTCCACACATTGAATTTCATTTTTCTTTTAGTGTTTGATCCTCACCTCTAATCTGCACCACCCATTCACCCTAGACCACCCCCACTGCCTTTCAAAACATAAGAAATCTGCAGTCCCAAAGCTCCTCCCTCACCACCACCACCACCACCACCACCTTGTAAAGCTGATCCACCACCATTACTACCAGAAAGCCTGTCACATTTACACTTCTTTTTATGTTGGTTATGAATCAAATTCGCAGAATTTATAGTGAAACCAGAGGCCAGTATATTTTGAGGTTGTGATCTCATTCAATTTGCAGTTAACCTTTTCTAGGCTGTTTCAAAAAATATTCTCTATAGAGCATTGACACTTGTTCAGGAATCAATTGATGCAGCCATCTCCATGAATAAGACAGAGATGATAGATACAACACTCAACAGTTTCACAGAGGTTTGTAATAATTGATGTAGGCATTATTGTCTGGAATTTCATTATTTCATTGTTGTTCTGATCAAGGCTCAAACACCTGGGACATTTGGGCTCTTACTTTAGAAAATGTAACTCAATAGATCAATGGTTGGTATGCTTTGAGCTATTTTTGCACAAAATCTAATCCACGATGAGTCCTTTCTTCACCTTTCTTCCTATGATTGTCATGCATCTACAATGTTCCCATCATGCCTTTGTTGGGTACTTCTATCTTGCTATCTTTTTAACTGTCTTTTTCCTATTCTTTTTTCTTATGTATTGATGTAATTTTTTATGCATTATTTTATTTGTAGCTATGGTTCTCTTAATCAGAAGATTATCATCTGACAGACTTTTCATTTTGCTTAAATCAGTTATTATAGCCTTTACTGTCGCATGCTCATTGATCAGGATGATGAAGAAATGGAGGTAAATCGTCCATATTACTAGTAAATATAGTTAGTTCTAATTCTTACCAGCTGCTTGAATTGTCTTAATGCTTAGATTCTGATTTATGCATAAACTGAATTACCTGCACTACTGGTCCAAACAGCCCCCAAAAATTGTCCAAATTGTATGATTTCACTGTTTTAAGGTATGGTTGTAACATGATCATGTTAGGCCTTTTTTTTTTCAGGATTTTATGAGCAGGCTACATGGCAAAGGTATGTTAAACCATGGCCTAACATGATTTTACTTTTGTGGTGTGTTGTGTTTTGATTTGGGAACTGAAGCAGGATAACTAGTACAACCACTAGAAAAATTTAGTTGAGTCCTGAGAGTTTAGATGTGAGTTTTGCAATCAACTCATTTTTATTTAATTAGAAGGTTTTAAGCTACGAATTGTTGTAATTCCTGTGACCCATACCAAAGGTATTCACCATATGCAGTTGCATTCTAATTCTTTATTGTGGGTAGAAACTGCATTCAATGGATCTTTATTATTTACCTTCGCAAGAGCTTATTACTGAAGATCTACATGGCAAGGAGTGGGGGTTTAGGCGCATCTGCAGAGGTGGGTATTTTCTTTGCTGGTCCAAATGGAAACTGCAAATGTAGAATAGGGAAATGCTTACTTAAACCAAATAAATACATTTACCCAATTAGCCATTCTCCCTGCTATTCTAAAGGGCAAGCTGCCAGGAGTATAACAAATTGCTTTGAAAAGACTTCCTAAAAGTTCTGGACAAGGCCTAGAATATCTCAAAAATGAGGTGGTGCTGATTTCTAGAGTTCAACACAGAAATCTTATTAAGCTTTTGGGTTGCTGCATGGAGGGAGAAGAAAAGATACTAATTTATGAATCTATGCTCAAAAGAAGCTTGGATGCCTTTCTGTTTGGTGAGGTCTTAACTAATACTCTCTCCAGTATCTGAATTGTTTGCTTCTTGTCATCGAAACGCAGTTCTTTTAAAAGAGTTTATAGCTTATAACCCCTGTTTACTTATCTTAAATTCTTAGAACCAACTTCTTATTTCTTGCTATAATGGTATTTGCATTAGGTTCATGTAAGCAAGAGTTATTGGATTGGGAGAAAAGCTTCCATATTATTGTTTCAGTCAAGTTGTGGATCCTTGGAAGAGTTTACAACATCTTTCTCATGTTTACATATGCTACATTGTATGATTCCTTTCATCTTGTTTAGTTACTAATCCCTATGTGTGGTGTGGGATCTATGTTACAGTTAACTATTGATAAGGTAAAATGGGGAGATTATTTGGGTAGAACTGTCTGTGTTTTTCAATATCTTTCTCTGTCTTTGCTTTGTTGTTTCTTTTTTTGTGCGTTTTTACTATTTAAGATAATTGTTTAAACTGTATGACATGAAAATATGTATGACACAGTTCATTATCATCATCATCATCATCATCAAAGCCTTATCCCAACCATGTTGGGGTCGGCTACATGAATTCTATTTTTCCATTCCATTCTATTTTGATCTAAATCTTTCGATAAGTGCAACTTCTTCAAATCTAAATTAATGACTTCCATCCACGTTTTCTTCGGCCTACCCCTACCTCTTGATGGACCCTCCACCTGTATATTCAAACTTTTTCTCACTGGTGCCATTACTGGCCTACGCTCAACATGCCCAAACCATCTTAAACTAGTTTCTCTAATCTTATCTCCTATTGGTGCTACCCCTAAATGTTCCCGAAAGCGCTTATTTCTAATTTTATTTTTCTTAGTTTTACCACACATCCACCTAAGCATTCTCATTTCCGCTACATCCATCTTATGAATATGTGTCTTCTTAATTGGCCAACATTCTGCTCCATATGTCATAGCTGATCTAACCACTGTCCTGTAAAATTTTTTCTTTAATTTTGTTGGCATTTGTCTATCACAAAGTACTCTCGAAGCTAGTCTCCACTTCAGCCATCCAGCTCTTATCCTATGCTCCACATCTTCGTCAATCTCCCCATCCTTACTAATCATCGAGCCTAGGTATCGAAAAAAATCTTTATGTGGTATCTCATGGGTTTCAATATTGACAGTGGTTTCAACACTTTGTATATGTCCACTGAAATTGCAATCCATATATTCTGTCTTTGTACGACTTATTTTAAAGCCTCTAGATTTTAATGCCCTCCGTCATCTCTCAAACTTTGCATTCACACCCTCTTTTGATTCATCCACTAATACTATATAATCTGCGAACAACATACACCATGGTACTTCCTCTTGAATATGTACAGTTAACTCATCCATAATTAATGCAAAGAGATAAGGGCTTAAGGATGATCCCTGATGTAAGCCTATAGTCACGGAAAATCCGCCCGTTTCTCCACATGTGGTTTTCACATTTGTTATTGCACATTCGTACAAAATATGTATGACAGTTCATTAGGCATTTATTATTTTCCATGACACGGCAAATGTTTTAGTTGTTGGGACTTGGGGTGGTAATTAAATCATTGATTACCTGAGAACTATGTAAATCCCAAGAACTCTAACTGAGCATAATCAATTCAGCTTGATAACTAAGTAGTCCACTAACTTGTTATCAGATACTTATTCTACCATTAGGGTTCCAGACATTTCTTGTGGAGAGGTCCTAGTTGGGTCAGATCACTTTCTATGAATGGAAGGCCTCAGGAAATTGTGTCTACAGACTAATATCCTCTGTCTATACCCCCATTCGAAAGGAAGAGTTTCTCCTTCTGCTTGTGTAACGTCTTCTACTTGCACTCCAGTATCGATTCCTCCCATCGTGTTGTGGGTCCCAAATATATATCGTTTATTTTTTCAATTTTTTTGGCACTTTCAACCACAGCCTTAAGAAAGACATCGACTCTTCATACTCCTCTCCATTCTTCTTGAATGAATAAAAAGCGTTGGGTTGCTCTCGAGGCCATTTCACACTCTTCACATGTCGGTCACGCCATCTTAGATATCTCATCTCCCTCTCATCAATCGATTAATGTTCTTTGCTTATCGGACATGCCTCAAGATTCTCAACCCTTTGAAAGTTGCATGAACTTAATCGATCTCTGTTTACTGATTGGAAAGGTAATATTCTGAAGTTTACTGATTTCTTGTGGTTGTATAATTGATTTTTGATCTTCTTTTGTAGATTGAATTTGCTTTTTAGGGACTCTTTGATTGTTAGCGATTCAGTTTTGCTGAATCTTCGATTTTGCTGGTTCTGAGGGTCTATAATGAATGGACCCTTTCCCCTTGTGCCTTTCTAGATCGGATTGTATGGATGATTTTTAATAGATTCTGCCTCTTTTTGTTGCAAGTATGACATGGTTTGGGTAATATTTCAATTTTCAGAACAATATTTTGTGGGTTACGCGTTCTTTTTCATGCTGCCTAGATTGCTTGATGTTGATGGTTCTAACATGAGATGGATGGAATGAGGTTTTGATGTGAAAATCTGATTAGTTTTAGGTTCTTATGTTTAAGGCCATTGTCAGGATAATTAAACTTTCTTAACTCGGAAAATATATGTTCTCTCTATCCCTCTCTCTTTCTCTCTCATTATGAAGATATGCCTAGGCAGTAACATGAGAATCAACCCAAAACTATTCATGAAATTGCTATTGTGAATTTTCATTTCAATTCTGCAATTTTTTATTTTTCTCCTTTTTTTATCCTAAAATATTTTAACATTTGGATTTTGGTTATATGCAGTACGTCAGTGGCCAACATACTCATGGTTGTATGATATTGGCACCTACTTATCACAAAAATTTCCAAAGATCAATTCTTAAGTCTTTTCAATTTAAAGGATCACTCCTAGCCATTAGCCCAATCTAAAGCTAGAGGAAAAATAATAAATAAATAAAGTTCAGTTGATAGATGTCACAAACACCAAATAAATGGCAGTGTGATATTTATTTCTCTTAACATAAATGTCATTACTTAATTGTTTTGGTTACTAAGTTGTTCTTATAAAGGTCAATATAAAACAGAAATAGAATAATAAAATAAAAATATTAATTTGCGTTATGCGTTTAAATTTAAATTCATTTAAAATAATTTAAGAAGTCATTAAGATTGGGTACTTTACAATCGTTTATGCTATTAAAATCTTTATATGACATCTTTCAAAAAATATATAACTAGAGATAAAATGGTTCCTAGCTGCGGTTCAAAGTCATGGGACCCAGTGAAATTTCTAGATGATTTTGACTTGGAATATTGGACCATTGATTTGATCTTATCTTTAACATGTGGGCTGGTGGCAGTGCCACCGACTTTAAAATGCTTGCTTTCTCAATAAAAAATCGAGGCTTGTTAGAATAGAAAAATTGAAGAGTAGAGGGAGGGAGAGAGAGAGCTCTTATTGATGAGATTTCTGTGTGTGTACATAATGGGGGGAGGAGGATCTTATTTATAGAATAAGATTGCTTCCTCCCCAAGCAACCTAATAGGGAAAGACTTAAACCCTAAGCAATCCTCTTATCTTATGTGGGTCCCAATGTGGGCATCCACCTATGATAATATATCTTATAACACTCCCCCTTGGATGACCACCATTCAATGACAGTTGCCTCATTAAAACCTTGCAAAGGAAAACCCCAGTGGGATAAAAACCAAAGCGAAGGAAAAAGAGTACAACGTTCTACAGGATCATTGACTTGGTGTTGGACGTGCTTAATACTGCCTCGTTAAAACCTTAACTAGGAAAACCCAGTGGGACAAAACCTAGAGAAGGAAAAAGAGTACAGCGCACATATGTCCTGGGTAGCATACTTCAGGATGCCTCCCCCTGATTGACTACTCCCCCTGATGATAACATCTTTGTACATAATTAAGCATGTCAATCTAGTATACAATTTCTAAAATACTGAGTTTTGACAAGACTTCGTAAACTGATCAGCCAGGTTGTTGCTTGAACGAACTTGATTGACTTCAATCTTGTTATTCTTTTGAAGCTCATGAGTGAAGAAGAACTTTGGCATAATGTGTTTCGTCTTGTCATCTTTAATATATCATTCTTGAATCTGTTGAATACATGCCCCATTGTCTTTGCAAATAATGCTTGGAGTACCTGTACTAAGAGGTAATTGACAAGAACTACATCTATGCTGAGTTAAATATTTTTGCCATACACATTCCCCACTGGCTTAAAAATCTCAGCATGATTAGAATAAGTAGCTATCAATAGTCAATTTAATAGAACACCAAAAATAATGATATTGACATGAAGAAACATATAACATGTCTATGATCGACTCTTATGAGAATCAGGGATATATCCTGAATCTGTATATCCTACAAAATTTGGTTTCAACCATAAAACAGACATAGATATCATAGCATTTGTTTAATACCAATCCAAAGCCTTGGTACAAAACTATATATGGGAAGCATATTTATAAAGAATAAAAATCTCATTAGAACTTCTCTCAATCTGCGGGTCGAGATAAAATAGTCAATAGTTTTCTCGAGCTCTTCTGGAGTCTCGATTAGATTTATGTTATTTATGTAAATAACATAAACTTCTACTATTATAAATCCATTTAAGGATTGTATAAACAGGAACAGGCAAATGGGATTGTTTTCATACTCTTCCTTATATAAACATTCACTAAGACGATTGTACCATATTCTTCTGGAATGCTCAGGCTGTACAATAAACGTCTTACTTATATTGAGTACGTACTATCTAACTTTGCTTCAGGCAAAGCAAATCCTTCTGGGATTTTCATATATATAACTGTGTATGTTTTCAATCCTCAGTTTCTACAGGAAACCTTGTATCACAAGTTTGCCTTTCGTTCATTTTCCTTACAAACACCCATTTGTAACCTACAGGGTTAACACCATTTGGGGTTTGTACTATAGGTTCATATATACTACTTCTATTGAGAGACTGCAATTCCTCAATGGCATCTCTCTATTTTGGCCAATATATTCTTTGTCGACATTCATTTATAGAACGTGGTTTTATATCCCAAACAACATTCTTAGTTTCCATTGATATTTGAGTAGCTACCGCATATACAAATGCGTCATCGATGATAATTTCATTTCTATCCCATCTCTCTCTTGAATAATTATAAAGTATAGAGATCTCTTTATTTATTGGGTACCCATTGCCTCTTCAGGGGCTTCCAGAGTCTCTTCTGGGACTCATGTCTCTTCCGGGACATTAATTTCTTCAGGAAATTTGGAGAGAGTGAATTTTATCATAAACTCTTCAGGAGTATACCTCTTCTGGAGTATGATTGGGATATAATTGCTCATTTCTCCTCTTCTGGAGAGTTGAGTCCTTGAAACCTATAAGTCTACCATGCTTCTGGCATGTGTAGATTCATTTGCTGCCATATTTGGACTTTGTTCTTCAGGAACACTAATTCGTACTTGTCCTACAGGGACATTAATTCGTGCTTGTGTGTTCATAACCAATACATGTGACCTAGTCACTTTTGCTGCATCATTAAAAACATCAGGGAATTCATTTGTAATTAAGTGCACAATTCTCCGTACTTCATTCTCACATTGTGACGTACATAAATCAAGATGAGATTGAGTGGAAGTATTCCACATTAATTCTCGCCGTTCTTCAGGAACGGATTGTTCTTCAGGAACAAGGTGTTCTTCAGGAACTCTCTTATCTCCCCCTAACGGCGAGAAGACTGTCTCATCAAGATGACACTTAGCAAAAACGAACAATGAATATATCTCCTGTTATTAGGTCTAGATATCCATTAATTAGGGTGAAGTATAACCAACATAAAGTCTACGTTCTGAGTTCATGCAGGTCACAAACCTACGCTATCAACCCTTATAAATTTAATAACATGATTAAGGATGTGTATCCTAGGTTTAATAATATGTGCTAATGGGCGGGATTAGATAGGTTCACAAATGTCACACAATATCCTTTGCGAAAAGGATGGTCAATAGATGGTACTCTAAGGAGTACGTAACAGAAGTATCAATAATTTACCAGAGCATAGGACCCCTAGAATAACAAGCTTCTGGCTTAACTTTGTCGTTTTGCTCATAATCGAATATGATTCGATTTGTAAAGATTGTCTTGTAATATAGCCTTGAAATATGAGGAGAATGCACTTAGCTTTTCTAGTATCAGCTTCTGGTTGTCAATACTAGTAATGATGTACAAATACCATTATGTAGACTCTTCCGGAGCATTCAAGTATTTGTACGGATACAGCTATGATCGATGCCGTGCACGAATGAAGCACTAATTCAGAGAAAAACTTCAGGTTTTTTCAATGTAGTGTGTTTTGTTGCACTGTCTACCGGACAGATATTATCCTCAGTTTCATGCATTCCATGAGCTATAGAGCAAGAATAATAAACTCACATAACTAGGTAATCGCATTGCAAAAATAAAACTAAGAACAACTAAACAATTCAGCATTCAAAGCAAATATAACATAATATACGGGGGATTAAAATAAGTCCTACCATTCAACAAAATATCTAAGAACTGAACTCAATGTTCAAACTCATAAAAGTAGTTGTAGGTCTTCCAGACCATGCTTGGTGGTTCGCCTAATTTCCAAACAAAATGCCTTCTCAATCACCTCTCCTGGGGTGGTTTATTTCATCTCTACGGGAGAACATATTATATCTACCTCTTCTGGAGGGATTTTAATTGACTAATCTGGCATTTATTTCAAGCATTGGGTGTATGACCATCTGCTGGTGATCATCCATGTCTAATGGCGATATAATGGCGCGGAAAATAAGAGCGTATGCCATATCCTTCAGGGATATTTTATTTCCGACTTTGATAGTATCACCAAGCCTTTTAGAGTGTGTTAAGATCGATTTACTAATAACAATCAAACAAAAATAGAACTTCGAGTTCTCAATATCCGATGACAAAATATAATGAAGAATTGGCCAATCAGAAAGTTAGAACTTCGGGTTCTTAACTGATGAATCAGAACTTCTAGTTCTGTTAATACTTCAGGCTAGTGATAGAACTTCAAGTTCTTAGAACTACTGGTTCTATCAAAGCTTCAGGTTTGAATCACAACTTCTGGTTCTATCAAAACTTCAGGTTTGATTTCGTGGCCGTTGTATCGATCTACACTACTTTGAATCTTTAGAAATCAAAGCTCCAAGTTTGATTATGAATATGAATCTTCGGGTTCATATTCTAAATCTTAGAACTTCTGGTTCTAGATAATGTATGGATCTTCGGGTCCAGATTATTCATTGGATATAGAACTTCAGGTTCTATTATTTGGAACTACTGCTTCTGGTAATAATAAATTCAGCAAAACTAAAGTTTCAGATAATCAGTAGTGATAATTATACCGAAGGAATTATATCAAGCATGCAGTACAATGTTATAGAATATAAAAATAAATGTATATGAGAAACAGAAAATAAAATGTAGAACTTCAGGTTCTTAACATCCAATCAAAGATAATAATAAAAATGTGATGAAGAATTTAGAAATTGAAGTTTAGAACATTGGGTTTTCAACTTAAGAATCAGAACTTCTGGTTCTAAATTAGAATAGTTCATGGATCTTTCAGTACGAGTTAGAACTTCAGGTTCTAGGTTAGGATAATTCATGGATCTTCCAGTACGAGTTAGAACTTCAGGTTCTAGGTTAGGATAATTCATGGATCTTCAGGTCCGAGTTAGAACTTCTGGTTCTAAATTAGAATAACATACAGAACTGCAGGTTCAGGTTATTTATTCGATATAGAACTTCTAGTTCTAAGTATCATATGAAACTTCGAATACGTATTGTAGATCTGAAAACTTCTGGTTTCAGAGTAAAATAAATAACGGATCTTCTGGTCCGAATATGAAAGAACTTCTGGTTCATAGATTAAAATAATTTACGGAACTTCGAGTCCGAATTATTGATTCCATATAGAACTTCTGGTTCTAAATATCGTATGGAACTTCGGGTTCCAATTTCTTGCATAGAACTTCTGGTTCTATTTATGATCCATGATTTTCAATTCTATCATGATCTCTTTTCGATAAAAGAAAATGAATAATCATCACAAAACTAAATGATAAATATTTGCAGATCTAAAAGAATAAAGATAAATGCAAATTAATAAGAGATCATAAAATATGGATAAATTACTTAACCTTTGAATCATTCTCCTTTTAGTGCCAATGTGTAGATCTGCTCGCGAGCTTTCCTTAGGCGCAAACGGATCACAAATCAGACTCCGGATCGTCAAGATATCGCGGAAACAAGTTTCTGCCATCAATCTGGTCAAATCTGCCTTTGACCGTATGATTTGCTGACATAGTGCTTCTGTCAGCAGCTGGCATCATCAGTGATGTCACACTGATTATGGGCCTTTTCGGGTTGGG
Organism: Sextonia rubra; assembly: GCA_037013555.1. Lineage (NCBI taxonomy): Eukaryota > Viridiplantae > Streptophyta > Magnoliopsida > Laurales > Lauraceae > Sextonia > Sextonia rubra. Next base: position 11,230,712 of record JASUAD010000009.1, read on the forward strand.
CTGACCCGAACGTGAATTGATTTGCCCAAAATCCATACTCGAGGGATTACAATTAATTGTGGTGCCTCGGTGTACCATGCCCAAAATAGGGGACACACCCATGTGACGCTGTCATCTCTTGGTTTTGAAAACGTGTTGTGGTAAGAGTTTCACCATAGATGGCTTTGAGTCTAGAGAGGGGAACTGGATAGGCAGTATTATCTTCTGAGGCCTCTTGGAAGAGCTGTTGCTTCCAATCCCAGATGACTTTCTTCATAGCTTTATTTGTCTTCTGGAGCTGCTCTTTCTCGGCTTGAAGGCTCTCTATATCCTTCTGCTGCCCCACCGATCTTATGCACAGGGCCACAAAGGAGCACCCCAAGAAAAGATGGATCAGATTATCTGTTTTGCTCATTACATCCCATGCACGCCCGCCCAAAGACATTCCTTATCCCTCCCCTTTCAATTGATGACTATGTATTTTCCAATTTTCTGGAGCTGCAGAGATATAAAGAGGGCTGCAGTCGTCGTCGAGCGTCTTGCAGTCGCCTGGGAGAGTGAGTTGCAAAAAGGAAGATATGAATAGGGTGGAGGCTAGCCATCGATGCCTGGATAGGTGAATCAGAGGTTGGTGATTTCGATTGTGGTGTTTAGATCATGGATCTGGATCTGGTTTTCTTCTGCCATCTCTCTCTCTCTCTCAAGCTTTTTTGCAGAGATCGAGATGAAGAAGAAGAAGAAGAAGGGTGTTTTAGAGAGGGAGTTTGGGGGGATCCGACTCGGGGTTGACTCGGGGTTGAGTCGGAGTGGGGTTCTTGCGGTGGGGAGAGACGTCGTGCTGATAACGTGTTAGAATAGAAAAATTGAAGAGTAGAGGGAGGGAGAGAGAGAGCTCTTATTGATGAGATTTCTGTGTGTACATAATGGGGGAGGGGGATCTTATTTATAGAATAAGATTGCTTCCTCCCCAAGCAACCTAATAGGGAAAGACTTAAACCCTAAGCAATCCTCTTATCTTATGTGGGTCCCAATGTGGGCATCCACCTATGATAATATATCTTATAACAAGGCTTTAGTTATTGTCTGCTGGGTTGTTAACTGAGACTCTTTCCACCACCATAGGTTTACACCCCACACCCCCCTTTTTTTCAATTTCACAATTCCGCGTCCCAAATAAAGTGGTCCACTCGGCTTACTTAGGTTGACTTAGGGTCGTTCTTTATTTTTCTTCAAGGAACAAATTTTGTGTTTTGGAAATTAGGATGTATGTGTGAAGATTCACAGAGATCCATAGATCAATCATGACAGGCCCATAAATAAAAGCCCATCATAATAGACCCAGTCAAAATATCCCATATGTGTATATTTGTGGATTTGGTCAAATCCTGCACAATAATCATAAATTGTAATTATTCAAATCATGTATAGACTTTTTCTTTTAGCTTATGATGAGATGAAATATAGCTTGTAATTAGGGCCTTTAATTCGGCGATACTCACTATTAATACAGTGGTCGACCCTGATATTGGGACACGACAATATTCCCACTTATCTCTTTTATTGTTCTTCTTTTTCCTCATAAACAAGGACCCACAGATCCTATCATGTATCAGAGCTCCAGGCCCTCTGCTCCTAGCTCCTTCAAGCATTTACTGTGATTCTTCCTCATTACTGTTGTGCAGTATTCTACAAAAGAGACAGCTAGTCTATCTCTTTTCATATTCCGATCAACCAAGAAGGAAGCAAGCTTGAAGAACATTGCTTCTAGTAATCAAAGGATCCATCTCAGCCATTCAGACTCTTAGTCTCTGCAATCAAAAGATTTAGGTCATCTCCTTTCATACAGTCGGAGGCCATATATCATCTGATCAACAGTGGGCCCCACCTCGTGATCACAATGTCTCTAGAAAACTACACCACTCTGGTCGACCATTATTCCTAAGAATAATCCACATTTTTCTGGCATTTTATCTCTCCTAGAGGTCAGTGATTTACCCACTTCTGTGCTTTGCTAGTTTTCAAGAACTGTTTTAGTCTGAATGTTGTAATATTCAATCAGACTGTTAGAAATTGCTGGTTCCTCTTCGAAGGGTTGCGAAAACAGACCAGCAACATACTTTGGAAGTCTGATCGAGGAAAACAATCCCCTTGAGGGAGCCAATCTTCAGTCTGTTGCAGAATTTTTAGACGCCTAGCCCAGTTTTTTTTTTTTTTTTTCTGCATTTTGCAATTTGCTCTAGTTTTGTCCACATTCTTCATAGCCTTTCTCTGAGTATAAGAATGGATAAAATCGAGGTCATCTCTGTCAAGTTTAATGGAACCAACCACATGTCTTGGTCCTTTCATCTCAAATATTATATCGAAGGACAAGGAATGCTACAAGGAATGCTGGGGTATTTGGATAGAACCACTCCAAAACCCGACTACCAGTACTGCTAGTACATCCAAAACGGATGACGATTCCAGTGCCATGTGGAGCCAACGTAATGCTAAAGTCATCATGTGGATCCTCAACTTGGTAGATCCTTCTTTCTCAATGGTCCTCCAAGCTTTTACAAAAGTCTTTGACATGTGGGCCCATATGAAGAAAATATATCATCAACAGAACAAAGCTCGACGATTCCACTTGGATACTGAGTTAGCACAATATTGTCAGAATGATAAGTCTATCTAAGAATACTACAATGGGTTCCTAGCCCTGTAGACTAAACGGGATCAAATACTCCTTTAATCTGTTACAGCAGAATTTTTTACTCAAGCTCTCAAATTACAGGAGGAGCAACATGTATGAATCTAGGATCTGAATTTGAAACGGTACGTGCTGCCCTTATGAATAGAGAACTCTCTCCCACTCTGGATACATGTGTTAAAGAGGTTCTTCGTGAATAAACTCGATTGTTATCTACTCACCCTCTCAATGGTGAACCAAAGGCACTTCTAACACCACCTGCTCTATCATCTAATAATTAGACTGCTATGATCACTGCTCGTGGTTAGAAACCACAATGCTTCGAGTGTAAGAAATATGGCCATGTTGCTCGCGACTGTCGGAGGAAATTATTCTACAACTACTGCAAGCAACATGAGCATGTTATTTCTAATTTCACATGTAGGCCAGAAAAGAAACAGGATCATTGTAAAAGCACAACTCAACTGCTCTTTAGGCTCAACAGAGCATCCCGCTTGACCAGTCATCCTTCGATACAAGTTCAGTCACATTGACCACTGCTCAAATTTCAGGGCTGATAAATTCATCTGTGGCCTCTGCATTCACCTTCATGGGTATTAGTGGTTTGTCTTTTTCCCCTGCAGCTCTTTTTCCATTTCACTCATCTACTCCTTAGTCTACCCATATTACACCTTCAACATGGTTTCTAGACTATGGTGCTTCCAATCATATGACCTCGGTAGCACAAAACGTGCACAACACTAAACCATATATGGGCTGTGATTCAATCACCACGGCCAATGGTCAAAATTGCCCATCTCTGGTCTGGGAAACATATCCATGGGACCCTTAATTATCTGATGTTTTTTTTGTTCCAAACTTGGCTGCTAATCTCATTTCCCTTGGCCAACTTATTGATTGTGGGTATCTTGTTCACTTCTCTCCCTCTAGTTGTGTCATAGAGGAACGGCAACCTGGGAGGGTGATCTGGAAGGGGAGTAAGCATGGTAAGCTTTTTCTATTGGATGTGGGACAACCTTCGCTATTTGCCTCTTTTATGGATGCTTTACATAAAGTGTGGACCATTTGGCATAAATGCCTTAGGCATTTAAATAACGCAAATTTGCTTTCATTGTTTAAACTTGGTAGTTTGGAAAAATCTGTGGCTAGTACTATGTCTACCTCTTTTGCACAATCTAAATGTGAGACTTGTTGTGTGAGTAAAAGTCATGTGTTGCCATTTCCTATTCATTATTCATGTGCCACTGCTCCTTTTGATATTATTCACACAGATGTTTGGGGTATTGCTCCTTAATTGAGTAGACTAGGGTACAAGTATTATGTCACATTCATTGATGATCATTGTCAATATACATGGCTGTACCTTTTAAAATCAAAATCTGAAGTTTTTTTTAATGTTCTGCAAATTCTACAATATGACGAGCAATCAATTTCAAAAGCCAATTAAGATCCTACACTCAGATTCAGGGGGAGAATACACATTAAATGAATTCACCTCATTTTTATCTGATAAAGGGATCCTTCACAAAAATGTTGCCCTCACACGCCATAACAGAATGAAATCGCCGAAAGAAAGAATCGTCACCTCTTAGAAACCGTCAGGACCCTCCTTGTTGAATCCATGGTTTCACCTAAATTTTGGTGTGAAGCAGCACATACCGCTACCCATATCATCAACAGGCTTCCTAGTACTGTCCTCAGTAAGATCTCTCCTTTTGAGTGCCTATTCGGTCACTCACCATCATACTCACATTTGAGGGTCTTCGGTTGTTTATGCTTTGTTCATCTCTCATCCCTTGAGCGGAACAAGTTATCCTCACAGGCTGCTCGCTGCATGTTTATTGGTTGCAGTGATGAGCACAAAGGCTTTCTTTGTTATGATCACAAGGAACGCCGTCTATTTATCTCACGGAATGTTGTCTTCTTGGAACATATTCCGTTCTATTTGTCCAATCCTCATCCTAATATACAAGTCTCTTTTCTGCCTCAATTTTCAACACTTACTTCCTCTCCAGTGATTATTCAAGTTTACAAGTGGCACACCAAACCCCTGCCACCAGCTACTCCCACCACCAATCCACCACCCAGGCCAGATCCTCAAGTACATGACACTACTAGTGAAGGTAACATTATTTTGTGATGCTCTAGTCGTGAATCCATTCCCCTGGCTCGATATGGTTTTCCAGTATTGTTTACTTCTTCTGAAATGACCCCTAGTCCAACTTCTCATTCTCAAGCTACTAACATTCCATGTTGGCAAGATGCTATGACAGATGAATTATTAGCTCTTGAGATAAACAACACTTAGGAGCTAGTGCCTCTTCCATCGAATGCCTTTATCATTGGTAGCAAGTGGGTCTATGCCCTCAAATTCAAACCGGATGGCACGACTGGTTGCCCAGGGTTATAAACAAGAGTATGGTATTGACTATGAAGAAACATTTGCCTGTGTAGCTGAAATGACTGTAATGCGCTGTCTTCTTGGTGTTGCAGCAGCTCGTAATTGGCCTTTATGGTAAATGAATGTCAAAATTGCCTTTTTGCATGGAGACCTCAAGGAGATTGTCTATATGTGTCGTCCACCAGGATATGCATGCCCGCCATGTAATGTTTGCAAATTGAAGAAGTCTTTATATGGGCTCAAACAGGCTCCTCGGGCTTGGTTTGATAAGTTCCGCTTTGCCATCCTTACAACAAATTTTCTTCAAAGCCCAAATGTTAATTCTCTATTTATTCGAAGAACTTCCTATGGGTGTACATTCTCTTGATTTATGTTGATGATATGATAATCAGTGGTAACGATGCGGCTGGCATTTCCACCCTCAAAACTCATCTCATGAGTTCTTTCATGATGAAAGATATGGGTCCCCTTACTTATTTTTTATGGCTTGAAGTTTCCAGAACCAAGGATGGTATTCGGGTGATACAAAACAAATATGCTGATGATGTCCTTTAGTCAGCACGACTCAGTGATGCCAAACCATTTGCCACACCCATTAACTCAATGTTAAATTTAGCAAAGATGACGGGCCACCTTTTGAAGACCTGCCTTTGTTTTGACAGCTAGTTGGTAGCCTGCTATATCTAACTATGACAAGGCCAAATATCTTTTATGCTGTTCAGACTATCAATCAGTTCATCAATGACACTCGAAAATAGCATCTTCAGGTTGTTTTCCGAATTCTTCACTATGTCACAGGCACCCGTGATCGAGGACTTTTCTATCCAACCACTTTTTCCCTACATCTTCGAGCATTTGCTGATGCTGATTGGGCAAGTTGCCCTGATACTTATAGATCTACAACTGGTTGGTATATGTTCTTAGCTAAGAAGCACTGGCACTTCTAAGAAAGTGACATGTCCGTGTCGGATACTCCTCGGACACCGACACTCCTCGGATACTCTCGGACACGTGTCCGATACTATTTAGCCGTGTCCATAATTAAGAACTAAAAATCTTAATTTCGGACACTTGTTTGATACTCTTTTTGCAACGTGTCCCACAATTCCTAGCTCGTGTCTATGACTAAAAAATAAACATGTGGCTAACATCTCTTAGACACTTTGTTAATACGTGGTTATTAAAACTTGTAAACTTGATATATAAAAATTTTATACCATGGAAAAATATATGATTGTAAATATCAATCATATCACAAGCAAAAGACAAATAAATATTTCACCAAAGAATAGGCCTTAAGATTGGCTTCTCTTTTGCTTTTTTTTTTTTAAAGGGAGGGGAAAGAGATGATCCGCCTTTTTCTTTATATGGATTTTATGGAACTATGGATATTTCATGTTTAATAATTATGAATTATGTTTTAGTATTGTATTGATATTTAATAATTTGATATGTTTGCTAGATGATAGGTGAATTTTTATTTGTTGATTGCTAAATTGATTAAAAAAGTCAAAATGATATTAGTTTTTTAGTAGATGATTATATATATAAATTAATATATATTATTCACGTGTCCCTGACGTGTCCGTGTCCTGCTTTTTTGAGAAATGCAGTGTCGCCGTGTCCGTGTCGTGTCGTATCCGTGTCCCGTGTCCCATGTCCATGTCCATGTGTCAATGCTTCTTAGGTTCTTAGGAACCTCACTCATCTCATGGAAGAATAAGAAACAAACCACCCCTTCTAAATCAACCACTGAAGCTGAATATCGGTTTATGTCATCTGCGAGTAGTGAAATTATCTGGCTACATCGTCTCCTTTGTGAGTTTGGCATTTTTCTCAAAGAACCTACTCCTCTTTATGCCGATAACACTAGTGCCATTCGAATTGCCGAGAAAGCTGTCTTCCATGAGCGAACTAAGCACATAGAAATTGACTATCACTTCATTCGTCAGAATTATGTCTTTGAATAACTATGTCTACCTCATGTTTCTTCCAAAGATCAATTGGCTGATGTATTTATTAAAGGGTTCCCCTGGGATCGACATGATTATATCATCTGCAAATTGATGCTTTGTTCCACCCTGTAGCAATTTAAGGGTGAGTGTGAAGATTCAAGGAGATCCATTGATTTATCATGATAGACCCATAACCAAAAGCCCATCATAATAGACCCAATCAAAATATCCCACATGTGTATCTTTGTGGATTTGGTCAATTCACGTAAAATAATCATAGGATTGTAATTACTCAAATCATGTGTAGACTTTCCCTTTTAGCTTATGATGAGATGTGAGAGGATTTTATACCTTGACACAGGTTGAGGCCTCAACACAGATTTCTAGTATGTAGATCCACAACCAATTAATCTAAGTTAAAAAGCAATCACCACAAGAGAAAAGACACGCGATTTTTACGTGGAAAACCCAAATGGGAAAAACCACTGGACCAACCACCAGTCCACCAAGATCAAACGCTATTAAAGAGAGGTTACAAGACTATTTACTATCCTTTACCCAATTGAACACAACCTAAGGGACTTGAAGCACTCCTTCTTGTCGACGTACATGTCGTTTACCTTCTTCAGGCTTGATCCAACACGCCTTGAAGCCATTCACGATGAACAACCTTTTACAAGAGAGAAAATAATCTTCTATAAAATAGTAGAAGCAATATTCTCTAACACAAAGCTTTAACACAATCTCCAATGAAAGCTCCAGAGAAGAAAAGTATCTCCAATGTGTATTCACAATTTAGAATAAGGAGATGGATCTTAGGGTTGAGTGAAAATCCCTTTTTATATCCCCAATTTCATACCTCATAAGTTTGGTATGAAACAGGCAAGTTTTCCTTGAAGTCGGACTGAAAAATCGCAAGTTGGTGCACTTTCTGCACTTGCCCGATCGGTCGGATGAATTGCCTGATCGGTCGGATAAAGGTTCTGCTCGGGTGAAAATTTTAGCATTTTTCTGCAAACTTTCGGAGGCCATAACTTTCTCATTTTAGCTCCGATTATGGCGATCTTGGGCTCTACGGAATCCTCTCGAAACGAGCTTTTCAATGGTAGGTCGCATGCCCATATCCAATGCTTGGTTTGTGAGATATGACCTTTTTTATCCATGTTGTCCGTAGAAAGCCACTTCAATTTGTTGCTTTTTCTTCTATTTCTTCACTTTGGTGCATCCGGCGACTCAAACTATTGTCCATACTCAAAGATATGTAAAATACAACACTAATGGACTCAAGTTTTGTCCAACCCATGAATTTGCCAACACAAAAATGCTTACAAGACGTAACATAACTTGTAATTAGGGCCTTTGATTAGGCAATACTCACTATTAATACAGTGGTCGACCCTCATATTGGAACACGACAATATTCCCACTTACCTCTTCTATTGTTCTTCTTTTTCCTCACAAACAAGGATCTACAGATTAGTATGTACCTTCTCCTTATGTTTTCCCTCATTCTTTATTTTTCTTTGAGATACAGATTTTCAAAGTTATTTAGCTTCTAGAAGAAAATTTTAACTACGGAACCGGACAACTGCCAACCTGACAAGATGCAATGACTTTCTATATAATACATATTATATATATATATATATTACGTCATATGCAAAATTTTCTCCTACAGAAGCGTTTGCATGGAGACACAATGATCCTGACATTCAAGAGGGAGGGCCAATTGAAATAGACATGGGGAACTTCTCCAACAGAAACGTTTGCATGGAGACACAATGATGTAGAGATTAAAGAGGGACACCCATAGGAAGGTTAAAAAAAGAAAAACCATATTCATGGCACCACTGCAACAATATGGATCTCCAGATGTGAGAACATCCAAGGAGAGAACTCTCCTTTTATGATAATATGCTGGCGCGGACACTATTGTTGCGAATTTTGTTTTGAATGCCATTTGGATTTGACCACCAAATAAAATTTTTTGGCTAATTCAGAAATTTCGGTGAAACTTTTCAGGCATATTCTTTCTTGCTTTTGTTTACATTGCAATCTCATTTGTGTTAAAACCTTATCCCTCGGTAAGTTGCCAATTTATATTAATCTATATCTATAGTCCATTCCTTGCCTACTGAAAGTTCAAGTTATTATTACTACTTGATCACTTATTTTATAAATTCAGCATTGCAATATTGCAACTTGATCACTTCATTTCTTTTATAAATTCAATTAATTTCTTTTATGAATTTCAATCATCATCATCATCATCATCAAAGCTTTATCCCAACCATGTTGGGGCTTTTATGAATTTCAATATGATAATGATTTTGGTTGGAGTTACAAACACATGGCAAGTGATACTGCAGGGTTCACATATTTATTGCACTATCAAAATTCTTGTAATTTTAGATTTTTGCCAGTAGACAGGCAGAAGTTATGTTAAACTGCATAAAACTAAAACATGGCTTTTAATTTATTTCTTTCATGAATTGCAATAGATAACAATTTTGGTTGGAGTTACAAACAGGGGACCAGTATACGGCAGGGTCCACATATTTATGGCACTATCAAAATTCATCTAATTTTAGATTTTTTTCCAGGAGATCGGCAGAAGTTTGTTAAACTGTATAAAACTAAAACATGGCATTTATTTTTTTATTATTATTATTTAATCGGCATGCAACTAAAACATGTTAAGTTCCTATTCTTTTGAAAACTTAGAAATGGTCTTGTTCTTTTATGTTTCTACCAAATATCATAATGTACATGCATCTAACATGTTTTTGTTCAACTGGATAAGGTTGGAGATACTGCTTTGTGCTTGGGACTTTTGGGCTTTTTGTTAATGAACTAGCAGGTACAGCTTCGCTCAATGAATTCCCCACCCTGACCCCACTCTGCTCTGGACCTGGGTTCTGACATTGTAGATGTTTGCTTTCGATAACATGCAGACATGCATTTTTCCTTCTTCCTCTTTTGTGGATATGTTGGAGTGGGTGTCCTCAGCCCTGTGATGCAGAATCTCTTGATATGGAGGCTCTCTCTCTCTCTCTCTCTCTCTCTAACGAAATATTGAAAATTTCATATGGTTTCCAAGTTCACCAAGGAGGACTACAGGGGCAGCACTGAAAGACAGAACTAGTGGGAATATGATGAATACCCAGGTAACACCTTCTCTAAGATGGATTTTTTTGAGCTTTGGCAGGGACCTTATTTACAGTACACAAGAATGGTTCTATAATTAATTTTAGTCGACTTGACAAAATGGTAAAACAATATACTATTTTGATCATATTTGCATATTAATTTCTTCATAGTTTCTCAAATGTTTCAATTTAACTTATAGAAATTCCAGATACTATATTGACTATATTTGCAAGGATTTTGCTTCCTCACTTGGGAGAATGTGTGTTGTTTATTTTCAGTCTTCTATCTTTGTTATTATTGATTGTTTCAACTTGTGCTGATCCTCTTTCTCCCTGTCTTTCCTTCTAGGTGTCATTAAGGGCATGTTTGGGGGAGGGGTAGGGTAAAATAGAGTAAAGGAAACCCAAAATTAAAAAAGAATAATATATGATTGGGTTATGATGACCTTTTGCTTTTAGTTGTTTGATATGAAAATTTTTTGACTTTTTGTATAAAAAGTATAGATTTTTTTTGTAATTTAGTGATGACTTTTTGACTTTTTTTTAAAGGAGCAAAATTTGAATTTTTTAAAAAAAGAAGGGGGGAAATTTTAATTTAAAAATTTTATTTTACTCTACTTTACCCTACCCCTCCCCCAAACATGCCCTGCGTATTGTTTCATTGCATGGAAGATTGTTCTGTATTCTCTTCTGTTTCTGCTCAATCTGGCTGATTCTTTAGTGATAAGAGGAAATGTGGTCACTGAATCTAAAGCAATAAATTGGAGTTATTGCACTACTGGCTAGTCATCACTGTAGCAATATTTGTTTTTGTTGCAGTCTTGTTGTCCTTGATTCTCATTATCAAGCACCTAGCTTTTTACAATCGACTAGAGATTTGTTCTTATTACCCTTACATTATTAGAAATTTTCACTTTCCATTTGCATCATTGTAATTTATATATGCTTGTTTCCTTTCTATAAAGAATACTATGTTAACTATGTTTATTTAAAAACCCATACAAATTAATGGACCCATACAATAAAATCATAAAAACCATTAGAATCATCTGGTTTGAGATGGTTGCCACTGCCAGAACATCATTTTTGTTGTTGTCATGATATTTCCATTTTAAGTTGATAATGAAAGAACACATTTCATTTCAGGAGCAAAAATTCCTGATCGGACTCATTCTTATTGTTCTTGTTTATGCAGTGGAATCGGTATGCAGACCTTCATTTTCTTTGATGATGCTCATTTTTATATTCTTCAGGTAATTTATTAAACCTGTAAGGAGGATGCCAGAAAGAAACGTTTTCTTTTCTTTGCACTATTGTACTTACCAACTAAATAGGCTGTCATAAAGAAAAAGACATTATACTATCTTTCTTTTTTTAATTTTGAAGCTCTTGTTTATGGGCTGTCATCCTCCATGAACAAATGTAGATGATTATAATTTGTAATCATTTGATGTAATAGTGCCATGAATAGATGATGTAAAATAGTAAAAAAATGCTTGATATTCTGCAGATTGTTTTTTAACATAGCATGAATGCCTATCTGAAATGTCCTAGAAAATGAGAGTGGCAGTAGCACAGCTTGTATGATTGTGATACCATATTTGGAGATAGAGTGAATGATAAGGATACAATAGGATTCTTTTCGGAGTGCAAATACAAGACTGTGATTAATAAAACTTTGAAAGTGGAAACACTATTTCAACAATGATTTTCACTTTTTATAAAGGCATGTGAAATCTTCTGGTTCCCGCTATCTATGTATACATTTTTGTCGGAAATCAGAAAATCAAATAAGTCAATGCACTATTCTTGTCATATTTAACATATAACATTGCAAAATGTAATTACTTCACTATATTTTGAGCTCCAACACTAACTAAAGTTCTCAACACTAACTAAAGTTCTCTTTTATTCATTTTTCACTGTATGTTTAAACTTTCCTTTATTACAATGAACACATCACTGTGAGAGTTAGCCCATCATCAACTACGTGCGTTGCACGCAGGGGCGTACCCATGTAGTGGCATGTGGGTGCACCTGCACTCATCAAACCGCTGGCACTTCTAAATATTATATTAAATTTCTAGACTCGCTTGAAAACGTTCAGTAAAAATTATAAGTCTACTTTCAAAATCTACATAAAAATCCATGGTTCGCCTCCAAAATTAAACTACGTATAAGGGTCTACATCCTTTATACAAAAATCTTGGGTCCGCCGGTGGTTGCACGTACCCAAGTACTAGTTTTAAAAAAGAATCAGTAACTCGAGTAAATGGCCGAAACATTGACCAGGAGCGCCTTTGAGAGGCCACAGTTCTATAGAAGCGAGTATAAAATAGCAGATACAAGTTGCATTAGTAGGGCTGAAGCCACAACGGAGAAAAACATAAAAAATTTGCCAGGTTGGAGTTATGTAGAGAGATGCTTACTGAGCACCCTATCATGGTTCAGCATAGCACCAACACTCTAGGCCACCAAAATAATCTGCAGGCAACCAAAAGCATGCCTTGAGAATGTGGGCCTTGCGAATGCTAGGGAGGTAGAATAGAACAGAAGATGCAACAACTGAACTCAAAATAATGCTCTCATGCATTAATTATTGTGAATCTTTTCTTCGCTTTTTCTCTCCTTTCTCTCTCTTTTTTTTTTTTTTTTGGTTTTTAACCTGGCACTCTGGCATCTTGTCAGACAAAAATGATAATGTTGTTCCTCCATTGATCAAACATTTCGATCTTTGGTTAGTATCCAGATCATACAATAAGAAGTGTTTCAATTAATTCAAATAAATGATTTGAACACCTATTGATCATAACAATTGGTTGCAAAGTAGATTTTTCAGAACTTTCAATTTGGAAGATATTGGGGTGGCGTGGGGAAGGGGGCTAAGCGGCAGTTTGTTCTGCCCAGTGAATCAAATTCCTCACTGAAACCAAACTGATTGGTCGGCCATCTCATGGGCATTAAATTCATTGACCAAATCTGCACTGGCTGGTAACACTGTTTTGGTGTATTGAGTATGCTGCTCCTAAAGCAGAGATTTAAAACATTAACAGGAGAAAACAGTTTCAGGACTCTGATCATGCTGCTCAGAGTCAACTCGCTCAAACATGTTTTTCTAAGTTAATGAGAAGTTGCCCACAGTGGTTACCTCCAAGCGACAATCAGGGTAATTCAACTTCGAGGCTTAAAGCATTTCGCATTTCATCATCTTTAGGCTGCATGGAATGTGACATTCTGGCCCTAATAAACTATCCTAGACAGCTTGTATTGGATAAGCTCAGAGGCTCCAATAGTCATTTCACCTATAACCAAACAGAAGTAGTGTTTGCATCACAATTTTTCAGCTTGAAACGCACAACATCTTGGTCTAAAATGATATTTATAAGAAACCCGGCCTCTCCTGCATCTAGTAGCGACCCAGGATTTTCATTCAAGGGGGGTTGATGGTCAATTGAAAATGTCAATAATTTTAGGTCATGCGAAAGGTAGTGGAAGGAAGTAATTAAGGAAAAATCCCTTTTCATTGGGTTGAAACAAAGTATTAAATATATATTCTGAAAGGAATAGTTTGTCATGCAATGAAACATAGTATTTGAAAATATATTCCAAAAGGAATAGTTTGGCATACAACTGATTTTAATTATTTTCTTCCTAAAATTACTAAATTCCATTTGGTGACTTTTGTGAGTGGGGATTGAGCAATTGCAGTGTTAAATTAGTCAAATCAATGGACAAGGAAAGAAAAAGATATTAGGAGGGAAAGAGATAATATGGGAAAAATCAGTTAAAAGCCATTGAATTGGATGACTATATAAACAAAATTAAAAGTATTTTTGCAAAAATTGCCCAATAGCAAGCTGGGCAGGATGCGTGTTGCGGACATACACCCGGTAACACATTTTCGGATCTAGATCTTGAGGCCAGGTCCAACTCGTGCACATGCATATTTCTTGTGATAAAAGGTTCCAAATAGTTTGAAGAGTCTTAAACTTTTTCAATGTGAGATCTTTGCAAATAAAACAAAAGCAATCTTATGCCTCTTTATGAAGGAAGCAAAAAAAAAGAAAACATCTTGAATGTCTTGAAACACACATAAAAACTAACATAATTGACGGAGAGGGAGTGCATGATGCACTAATGACGAAGAAGATTATCCATTGCAGCATTTCTTGAGAGAAGATTTGCCTTTTAACCATCTATCTATTCATTTGTTGCAAATGGAAACATAACCTTTCATTTGAAAAGTAGGAGCAGCAATGGGTACCCATTACATGGATCTAGCCCATGAAAATTGGGTCTAGTACTTATTTTGGAGCCAAGTTAGTTCTAGTTTGAGGCTAGGGTCAGCTGAGTCAGGCCAAAAGATATTTTGGTTTGGATCTGGGTCCATGTAGTTCTAGACCCAAGGACCCAAACCTAATTAGACATGAACATAGAAATATAATAAACATTATGTTCATACATATATCATTATCAAAATCTTATTCCAACCATGTTGAGGTTATGTTCATACATACATACATACATAAAATATAAATATTGATGTTATGTATAAATCTATATTCTATGTACACAACAAGTAAATTTTATGTTACATAATACCGTCTATCTCGATCTCTTTTCTGTATCTCCAAGACCCGAAATGGAATGTAGCCTGGACCAGGATCCAATCAACCGATTTTCTTTTGTAACGGGATGGTATCAATCGGTTTTATCTGAACAGGAATGTTGTGTGTGGATTGTGTTTACAAGGATCCTGAATTTCCATTTAGGATTCACAATTCCTGACCCCACATGCCAACCCAACCTGAACCTAGCCAGTAATTCAGGGTATTGGTCGATCAGTTTATTTTTCAAGTCAGGTTCTTTTGACACTTCTGACCCAAGTAATGAATGATGGATCATGTTCGGGTGACTTAATTGTTATTTGATTGGGATGCTGATTGAACTTCTGGAAAATCACATTATAACCTCCTAACTAAGGTCAAACCAACATAGTAAATAATACTTGTTGGTTTTGGTTGGCCCTTTTAACTTTTGGGATCGAGTTCAGGTGGCATTTCCAACCCAATTAATTCTTGGCTTAGATTCAGGTTGAGCCCATCATGTTGTCCTCAGTGCTGAATCCAACATGACTTGACTATTTGCGACCCCTATGGCCATTGGCTACCGGTACGAAAACCTACACAAATTCAAGATTGTTCTAGCCTAACTCCATTTTAACTAGGAAATGCATATGCTGGTTGAATATCTGATTAACATTTGGAAATTACAGCCGAATCGAGTAGACTCTTTGGGAAGCAGTTCCAGTCGTATTGAGCTTTCTTGAAGATCTGGATAGAAAAAATTTTTTTTTTTGGACCTTTGTGCTTTCTGCTCGTTAAAAGAGGGATTTTTATCCTGAAAACGAAGTTTTTTTCATCTCGTTTTTCATTGAGAGAGACAGCTTTGCGGAGCTTTCTAGTTACTTGGAGAGGATCGTCCCTGTCCTAAGAGAGTTGATCAAGAAAAGCATCCAGGGTTCCGAGAGCTTAAATAATGTTACCCAGATTTTAAGGAGGGAAATCAAAGTTGCCAAGGTCCTAATTATGGACTGCAGCAAGAGAAACAAACTCTACTTCTTAGTCAATTGTAGGAAGATTGTGCAGTGCCTGCAGGACACGACAAAAGAGATAAGCCGAGCACTGAGCATCCTCCCATTGGCCTCACTGGATCTCTCGTCAAGTATAATTGAAGTTGTCAACAGGTTGTGTGATGATATGCTGAAGGTGGAGCTTAAGGCAGCTGTAGCAGAGGAACGTGCCGTGGAAAGAATTGAATCAGGAATACAGGAAAGAAAGGGCTGACTGTTCTTATGCGAATGATCTGCTCGCTCTCATTGCGAAGGCCATTGGAATCCCAATTAATCGGTCAGCATTGAGGGAGTTCGATGGATTCACCAGGAATTGATGTATTGACCTAATGCTTAACTGAGGCTATTAGTTTCTAGCTGGACTAGATTAATCCCATGCATAGATATTTAACTGTTGTTCGGTCAGCACCCTGCAAGGTGTGTTTCGCTATGATTATTTACTAACTGTAGATTACATTAATCCCATGTATGGGTATTGCACTGTTGCTCGGTCTACTTCACTCTGCACCTGTGTGTGTGTGTGTCATTATGTGACAAACAAGTCTGCAGATGATGATCTTGTTCTGTGAAGAATCGTTTGTGTACTGGGAATCTGGGATGTGTATGGTCTATTTTGTAAATCCCGGTCTCATCATTTTAATATTTTAACCTCTTCTTTCTCCTCTCTACTTTCTTCTCTCTTCTTCTTCCTTTATTCCTTCCCTTATCCGTGTCTCGTCTCTTCTTCCTTTCTCCTCACTTCTTCTTCCTCTTTCTATTCTTCTTCATTTTTTCCTCCCTTCTTCCTCTTTCTTCTTTTTCCTTTCTCCTTTTTTCCTTCCTTTCTTCCTCTCTCTTTTCTTCTTCCTTTCCCCTCTCTTATTCTTTTCTTTCTTGTCTCTTCTTCTTCCTTTCTTCTGCATATAAACTCAAAATTTTTTTTTCAAAAAATTACGCCCAGGGAATCCGATTAGTGAACGTACTTAATAAAGGTCTAATCATGTATAATGAACATTATGGAGCTTTTTTCCGTAAAATCCTAGCAATGGATCAGTCATTCATGAGTATTCCTGACTGCGGCTATACCAACGTTGGGGACAAATTGGACTTGTCAAATAGGTTCAGTTCACACATACATTGTATAATTAGTCCATTTATAATAAATTATACATTTTATCATTCAAAGGGTACATATTGAGGTAAGATACAGTTGGAGTACTTCTTGTATGATTCATGGATAATAGCAATATGAACAAAGGGTACATTCCTCTTTATATATAAATATTATTTTTTTAAGCTTGAGAAGAGACGTAACTTCACGTATAAGAGCCATACAGCAGGGGAAATGTACTGATAGTATTTTGGTTAATGTACCTGTCGTATAAGTGACATATACATACACACATATACATATATATATATAATATAAACAAGCTTAGTACATAATAGACGATTATTATAAGCCCTAGATTTGTTCCATTAAAATTTTCAAAGTGAGTATGGTTTTGGGTGGAACCCATAAAACCCAAATGCAGTCTAAATCACTTAACTGGGCCTAAACTTAGATCAGACTCAGGTCAAATTTAGGTCCATTGGCCACCATAGATTCACGATTGATCAATTACTTAATGCAAAAAACCTCTTGAGATGACATTTGACATCTCTACTTTTTACTTGTTATTGTCTTAAAACTGATTCAAAACGTATTAAGAGCGTATGAGAATCATTTCACCCCCCTCTGTTTCAAAACTCCAAAATTGGTTAAAAGGGCTGTCTTGAACTTCATGGGAAATCGGCAGAACTAAAATAAACGGAAAGCTCACGTCTGTGCGCCTACACTGTTTAGAAACGGTCATTGTAGGTTGACTGTTATGTTCTTTCTTTATTTTTTTTCTTTAACATTGCGGGACCTTAATTGAAGATCCAAACCATTGGGATTATTAACAAGCTCAAACACGGCTACCTATCTAAATTTGAGCCGTTGATCATTCTAGAATCTTGATGTAATTGAAAAAAGCTATAGAACCACACATTTGTATTTCTGCACTTTTGTGGGCACCACAATTATGATCTGAACCGTTGATCCAATTTGGGATATTGAAAATGACTATGGCTCCAAATTTCAGCCTGTGGTTCTATGTACATCTCGAGAAATTTACAAAAAAACCGAGTCATTGGATTGCTAAGGTCAAAAGCTTAGATGCTCCATAGGATTTTGCACTTCTGATTTTTTTCAATTTTTATTTAAACTGTGGGACCCTAAATGATGATTTAAACCATTGGAACTCTTTAACATGCTCGTACACAACCTCATGTTCAAATTTGAGCCGTTGATCATCCTCAAGACTCGATATATTTCTAATAAAATGCAGAAATATAGGTTTGCATTTCTAAAATTCCGTGGGCCTGAAAATCATGATCCATACGATTGGTCCTTTTTTAAATATTAAAAAAAACTAGGGGTCCAAATTTCAACTCTTGATTGAGCATATGATTAATATTAATTATATGTATCATTTATCATTTATTATATTCTTAGTCTTACATTAAAATCAATTTCTATTGAAATAAAATTTAGGTAGATTCCATCGCCAAGAAAATGTTCATCTTAGGTGGTTCAAATTTTCAATAGATAAACCTCACGATGGAGCTTTCCTCCTTCCATTGAGGGATCTTCTTAACTCCTAGCATCTAGAATAAGATTGAAAAGACTACTACAAATAAAAAAAGGGTTTTTTTTTGGAAAAAATCCTCTTACAATCTTTGTGGAAGGAAAAGGACTCGGGAGATTTTTATGGCTCAGAGTAGTCCCTTGAGCCCTTTTTGGTTTTTTTTTCAATATTATTTATGAGCAACAATATCTATACTCACGCATAATATACACCAAACCCTTTTTCCGCTCCTTCTTCCTTATTTTCATCTCTTTTTCCTAATTTGGTGTTGAGAGGAGCAAGGAGGAGAAAAACCGTGGAGAAGGAAGAGGACCAAAGCAAGAAGACTAGGAGAAAAGAAGAAGACAATAATGGAAGAAGCAAGAGAAGAGACAGAAGGAGAAGCAAGAGTGGAGACAGAAGAAGAACAACAACAACAAAAGAAGAAAATAGAAGAAAAAAACAAGCCAGGGTTCCGTTTGGGTTCTGTCTGGGGCAAGGAGGGGAAAACCAAGAAAAAGACAAAGAAAAAAGGAAAATAGAAACAAAAGAAAAAAGAGAAGACAAGGAAGAGGATCAATGAATAAGAAGAAAAATAGGGAAGAAAAAGAAACCTTGGGAGGAGAAAGTGCATGAGAGTGGTTTAATGAAAAGTAGAAGAAGAAGAAAAAGAAGCTAACAGCTAGCTATAAGAAAAGAGAGAAGAAGAACACATTTCTATCTGCAGTAAATATAGATATCGCTGCTCATCAATAATGTCTTAAAAAAATCATGATTCTACTTTGGCAAGAGTGTAATATACCCAAAGTAGACCTATGACTATTTTTTTTAGACATTGTTAATGAGTATAAAAATCTATGCTCAAGCATTATATACCCAACGCAAAATCATAGGTTTTTTTTAAATATTGCTGATGAGTAACGATATCTATGCTCACCGTATATAGCGGTGGGGGTTCTTTTTCTCCCTTTTCTTCTTGTTTTTTAGTTTCTTCTTCTGCTTCCCTTTCTTTTTTGTTTTTCCATTTGTTCTACTCCTTTTTCTTCATGATTCTCTCTTCTTCTTTCACATGTCATTAAACCACTCTTCCTCTTTTTCCTCTCAATGTTTCTTCTTTTTTCTTATTCTTTTTCTTCTTCCTTCCTCCTCTTGTCTTCTTTTTTTCTTTTGTTTTTTGTTTTGTCTTACTCTTTTTCTTTTTTTTTTTAATTTTCCTTTTCTTGCTCCAAATAGAACCCAAACAGAACCTAGGCTTGTTTTCCTTCTTCCTGTTCTTCTTCATTTTTCTTCTTTTGTTATGTTCTTCTTCTATTTGTCTCCTTTCCTGCTTATTCTATCATTATCCCCTTTTTCTCTTCTCTTCTGCTTACTTCGGTCCTCTTCCTTCTCCATGGTTTTTCTCTTTTTTGCTCTTTTCTATGCCAAATTAAAAAAAGAGATGAGGAAGAGAAAGAAGGAATGAAAATAGGGTTTAGTATATATTATGCTCGAGCATAGATATTATTGCTTATGAATGATATTGAGCAAAAAAAACTAAAAAGGGCTCAAGACTACTCTGGGCTATAAAAATTTCAAAGTCCTTTTTTTCCACAAATACTCAAAAAATCTATAAAAAAAAAACTTCACTGGCAATATAGTATGCTTTTCGGTCACCGAAAAATCATAAGTGAAAAGACAGAATGTGCTCCAGATAATATATTCTATACATTCCATGCCAAAAGGCCACTTTAAATGATAATATATTCTATACATTCCATGCCGAAAGGAAAAGCAAAAAAGCAAAAGCGAAACTGAATCATTGAAGGCTGGAGTCTTGAGAGTAACAAAAAAAATAAAAAACAAGAGGGAATCAAGTTCTTCACCAGAATTTCCATCCCGCCGGGCAAAATCACCGTCTGCACGTTGGGTCTTTCTCGTTTCTCTCGTCAGCAATTTAGCCGCTACCTGAATCAGTAAGCACAGTTTTTATTCATCTCTCTCCATCTATCTATCTAGATCATACACATACAAGAACACTAGTAGGATTCTTCTTTGGGCGGACGTTCTCGCATACAACGTGCGACTTTGTCACTGTTGGCGCCCTTAAATTCGAGGGTTCTCACGTACATGGGGATGTAAAATTTGGCTGTCATAGAAGGCCTTAAAACTTAGAAATGTAGTGTGTTTGAGAACATGCTCCCATAAGCCATTAGCACAGCTAGAGACTTGGCCATCCATGGTTTATAAACTGGCGGTGGCATGCCTTCGGCTGATGATTCAACTCGAACTTGGCACGTGCTAAGTGGGTGAGATCCTTCGTCCAGTTCATGATTTTCTAATTATTTTCATAAGACTTTCTTAGTTGAGTCCTATAAATTCATTCATAAAAATCACCTAAGAAATCCTAGCTGCTCCACAGCATCTCAATTCTAAGCCTTAACTCTAGTCTCTAGTATATATATCTCTCTCTACTCCAATTGGAGTTGGACCTCTCTTAAGAATGATTATTTTTATAAAATGAGATTTTACGTTCTTTGAATTTATTTTAAACACATGTTTTACCCATGATCAATTTAATTATGGTCACCACTTGATGACAATGAAATTTGTTTGATCGTAGTTATAATGATTAATGAGGGACAATTATTTCAAGTGGTATTTTGGATGTGGGCCCCAATGATGAATTTATCGCTTGGACTTGGAGCGAGTAGTTCATAGAACTCTTAACTCTGAATGAGACTAATTAAAAAACAAATCAACCTGTCCAATAAAATCCTCGAATGAGTCTCAAATTAACAATTGCAAAAGCAAACTTGGTAAGTTTGGCCCCAATTGCCCCTTATTTTCTTGGTGGAAGGGGCTTTGAGAGAGACTTTTGGTAACTTTAAGACTGGTTTTAGAAGATTAAAAATTGGAGGATCCATGCATTCAAAGATCGAATACATTGTTCATTTGATTGAATGAAAAAAAGTAAAAGAAAAGAAAAGAAATGAATATAGGTACTTATATTTAAATTCATTTATAATAACTAAAACATGATGAGTCAAAATTCTGAATCTTTATAGGATATCTTTATTTATTTATTATTTTTAATTTTATTTAAGGCATTGGGCTCTATTGTGTGACTTGGCCAAGCTGAGTTAACTCGATTTCATGGAAACGAAGTTGCCCACTGAGGTTTTTTTTTCCATCTACCGTGAAAATAGGTTGCCCAAAATTGATAATACGTTCACATTATTATTATTATTATTATTATTATTATTATATACCGATGACAACCCCTTTCACCAGAGAGTGTTACATGGCCCACTATCACTGAGTTCTAAATCTGATACAAAACTTCTCCCTAAATTTTTTCCATTTTATACGCAAACATGATGTTGTTTACATGATTACATGGTTCAAATTACAAAGTTTCTTTCTTTCTAATTGTACTAAATAATATTTATCTCAAGAATCTCTATTAGTTAGTCTAGATTCTTTTGCAAAATCTGAGTTTTTCGCTAATTAAGGTCTTTAATCAATAGATGAATAAAGTGGCTTTTATGCACTTTGTTGTTGTTGAATTTTTTTTGTTTTTTATTTTTTTTGGATATTTCAGGGTAATAGGCATGCAACTGAAAGCAATAAAGGTAGTAAAATATTATATTTTTGTTACTTTTATTGAATAATTTTTTTGTTCTTTGTATGGTTGTTTTATGGAATCATTAAATATTCTAGCATAGTTACCAAAGCTGCAATGACCATTACTACAAATCCAGTTTGACTTATTAAGACAAGATTATCTATTATTTGTTTTTTTTTTCCTCTCTTTTTTTTCAAAGTAGGTAGTGAGTTTTTTTTACATTTAATTTTTTTGTCGTTTTTAGCAGATTCAAATAATGCATCTATGAATGCTTAGGATTTTTTAGAAATATTATTATTAAATTTTATTAAAATAATATTTTAATTATCAATTTCATCATTCTCACTTTTTATAATTTTTTATACCAATTTTAAAGTTAGATAACACTATTGTTTTATTCTAAGTTTTATAAATAAATTAGTTTAATGATGGGCCAAAGCTTAACACAAACCTTTTCGCTAAATAAATAACTTTTTTATTTTCAATTATCTTTTCATAAAAAAATTACTAAATTTGATCAAATTTTTTATTTTTTCACTTGGTTAACAAAGGTCTTTGTTGAAAAGCACTCTTCTTACATCAATAAATTTCAAGATATTTTTAAAATTTTTTTTTAAAAAATTATTTTTCCAAACGTCTAAGAGTAACATTTCATTCGATTATTTATTGAAGCAACACTTTTGGCCAACTTTAAAAATCTAAGATTCTCCTTATCGAGTCTTTTCTTCCCAAAATCTTATTCTTCCATGAGCATTAAATTTTTAGATAAATTTGCAAGGACCTTTTTTTTTATTTGTAGTTAAATCTAATAGAGATCATAAGCATTACATATCACTTTATCCAAAGTTATGCGCTTGGTTTTACTTTACTAAGATTTCATGAGCACACTTACCTATTGTTATAAAAAAATATTATTTATATTTTTTAAAATAAATTTAGCCTTTCTTTTAAATTTTTGCATTCTTTTTTTTTTTGTCTTACGTTTCTAAATTTCAAACATTTTGTTGTTATTTTAGATTGTTAATATAGCTGTTGACAGTATATTTAATGATAGTAGCCCCTTTCACAAGAGAGCAGCACATAATGCTTCTTTCTTTCTTGTGGTCATGCTCCATGTTATTCATCATGCATATCCTCTCAAGAAAGTACATTCAAAATCAAATGGAAAGTGCCCACACATTCAAATTGAAATGGAAATGATTCTTTTCATCAAATATTCTCCTTATCCAATCTATTCATTCCAAAAATCTTATTTTCTCCATGAGCATTAAATTCTTAAGACTTGAAATTCTTGATAAGATTACATCTACCAGGCATGCGGCTTTATCAACCACCACATATCATGGAAAGGTTAATAAAATACTGTCTCCACACAACATTAATGGTGATCATCATTTGTTGATGGTCAAGTTTCCAGTTGGGCCTCATCTTTTTCAGTTTTGCTGCCACTAATGTTTAGTAACTTCTGGTGTGATATTTCGATTAGAATATACATACTAAGTTAGATGACACTCACACAAATATAAGATATGTGCTCTGTGTGCCTATGAATAATATTAGAATAATATTGATACATCGTAATTACTTCTTAATTTGTGGATATTCAATATATTTGTAATATCATTATTATAATTGCTTGCTGTTGTTAATATGCTGCAATTGTATGGCTATATTTGTTTCCTATTAAAAAATAATTTACCACTTATCATTTGTTATTTGAATTTATTTTAATTTGTTCGTTATTCGTATATCCACTTATAAGCTATTTTACCGTTATGTTTGATGAATAGAAATAAAATCTTTCATTTAAGTATTTCTATTTTAAGATTTAATTTTATTTTTATTGGGCTGCTTTGAAGAGAGCAATGCAACTGAAGTTCATTACTTATCATAAAGAGGATATTTGTTTTCTCTCCTTTTGTATTTAGTTAACGTTTTTTGGTCGATTTTTTCTTTCTTTTTTAATTGGGTCGAGAAGCCATGGGATCTCTAGAGATTGTAATATAATGTTAAAAAGTATAATTTTTATGATTAGAATAGGTAATTTTAAAGTCTAGAAGTGGATCTTGTTGATTGTGATTTCTTGGGCCCTTTTTCTGTTGAATGTTTCTTAATTCTTCTTTTTCCTACATTTCTTTCGATTTTCTCAAAAGTTTTCTTTTTTTTTTCTTCTCTCTCTCTAACTATCTCTCTCTATCTCTCTCTCATTGTTCAACTAAGTCTTCTTTTTATTGTTATTTTTAGTTAAGTGATTGAGTTTATGTTGTGGAGCCATGAGGACGAGCAAGATCATATACGAGAGTGCAACCTTTTAGAATCTCATTCCCAATTTGAATAAGATTTTTTTTCTTTTTTCTTTTTTTGCTTTTTTCCTTTTTTAATAGCGTATGTATCTATGAGGTCTTTAACCTAATAGCACTAATGCCCCTGGGTGGTGCCAATTGAACCCACACAAATGCACACCTAGAAAGTCTGGGGTAGTTATTTTGAACAAGATATAGGAAGCAAATGTAGGCCTTATCTCAATCCACTAACTATTAAGAGAATGATAATTTCTTGTATTTGCATAGATTAATACATTTCTAAGATCTCATGTGTACATATGTATTAAAAAAGCATTACTTATATTTAAAATTCTTTCAAATGCAAACTTAGAAAATCTGTGGTAGTTTTGAACAAGATATAGAAAGCAAATGCAGGCCTTATCTCACTCCACTAACTATTAAGAGAATGATAATTTCTTGTATTTGCATAGATTAATACATTTCTAAGATCTCATGTATACACATATATATATTTAAAAAGCATTACTTATATTTAAAATTCTTTCAAATTCCTTATTTCTATTTCTAAATTTGTTATGTATAGTTTTTAATTAATTTAAGATTTCTTTAAGCCTTTTGCATTGTTTTTATCCTTTTTTTTAAAATTTTATTGTTGTTTTTGCATCTTATTATAGCATTCTCTTCTTTTACAACCCAGATAAATGGACCCGGGTCGCTTTGGCTAGTTTATGAGAACATAACTGCCCGAAGTATAAGTTAAATAAAGAGAAACCTTTTTCCAAATGGATATTCCACACTTTGTGGCAAATAGGCCCCCACTTTGTGATCAATCTAAACCCCCTACACTTACTTCTCTCCCTCCTTTCTAAATTGGCATTCACATTAAATTGAGACTTATTTGACATTAGTAAAATTGGATTAAAAAAAAAGAAGACAATTATTGTATGTATCCATTGATTTCTTATGCCATAAAATCTAATGCCTATTGAAATCATATTAGTTTATTTTTTTAATTTCTTATCCATACATAGATGCCGCGTTCCCACTTTCTTCTTGATTAGTGGTGGCCCAAGTGGGGGGTGAAAGTTTATTGGGGATCTTGGATTTTTAGATTGCAGGTCAATCAATATGAGGTTGAATAATAAAAGTAAACTTGCCAATAAACAATCAGCCACACAATAAGAAAGCATGCAAATATTTATATAGAAACCCGAATGGAAAAAAACCACAAGCCTTTCTAGACTATTAAAACTAAGTATTAATTTCAAACAGTTACAAAATATACTCACAACCCTTTCAAGTCAGCCCCTCCACCAGGATGTAATTCTTATTGTAAGAATCCGCGACACGACTCGACCTTGTGTGCCTGCTCTCTACACTTGATCCAATCATCGTGATTCCACAAGATGAGCATTTTCTTACAAGGAAGTAGAAGCAACAAAACTCTAGAACTCAAAACTTCAGTAAACTCTCTCTAATGAAAAACTTAGAGAAGAATGATGATCTCCAAAAAGTATTCTCTACTTAGAATTATAAGATTTGTACTTAAGGGTTTGGAGAAAAACCCTTTTTATAACCCATAATTCATGTCTCATTAAAATAACTCTTATAGAATCCAACATATTAATCTTAGGATAAATAGGAAAAAATTTCACATAAAGTTGGTGTGTTTCTGAACACCATCTGATCGATTAGATAGGAATTCGATTGATCGCGTATCGCCTCTGCCTCCAATTCAATCGATTGGATACTTACTCAATCAAACAGGCAACCCTGACTTTCCTGTTTTTCGAGTTTCTTCTCTTTAGCTCTTCTAGCGACCTGAACTATATTCCAAACTATAAAAAATATAAAATACATCTTTAATGAACCCAAGTTTTATCCAACCCATTAATTAGCCAATATACAAAAACCTTATAATTCCCTCCTTTAGCAATTTATGAACAAACTCCCTACACATTTAATCTACCCAAAAGTAAAACCAAAATTACATTGAGTACGTTGAATTGCACCAAAAAAAAAAAAAAAATCTTGTACCATCAACACTGTACCAATTGAATCCATCTTCAACTGCATCTGTCTTCGATTCTGCCTCTTTTTCGGTTTGACTCCCCTTGAATTTTAGATACTCCCCCTTTTTGTCCATAAATGATAAACTGATTATGTCACCATGCAATATATCTATCAATCAAGATCCAGCAGTAGCCCCTCTTAATCGTGATATTCTCATAGCAACTGGGGGTGAGAGCTTGATGTTCTTGATCATGGGCTTTTAACTTTTGGAACCCACACTTGTGAATTTAGAATTTTCAACATAGTGTGTATCAATACATTGAGTAGATCTTATTTCTTGACCCAGATGGCTTTAGTCTTGACTTTTAGTTCAGATATCTACTTCCTCCATTGTGTATTCTTTGGTAAAACTCTTAGCTTGTTGTAATTAGTCGAATGTGTCTTTTAATTTCACAGTGATGTTATGTGGGTGTGACTTTAGGACTTAATTCATTGTTTTTCTTTGCACTACTCATATAATTTGTGCTTGCAGCATGTAAAGCAATTGGTACTAAAGAATTTCAAGGAAAATTTTTAACAAAAACAATTTTACCTTTAGCCTTATAAATGGATGCACGTAGATTATATCCAAGACCACGTTTATCATTATGTCATTTCTAATTGCACTAAATGTCATTAAGCATTGGAGAATCATCATTTATCTTATCAAGCAATTCCTTTGAAGCATTCAGTTCTAACATTGTCATCTTCAACTTGTCATTTAAGTCAACATTATCAGTTTGACAAGTTTGTAGCTTTTTCTTCAATTCTTATATCCCTTGACTATAATTCTCATGTTTAGCAATTAGTAACTCATACTTTTATGATACATCAGTCAACTTGTTGGCAAAATTATTCTTATGTTTATCAAAAGGTCTTACCTTATTATTAGCTTCATCTAATTCAGCCTTTAGTGAAAAAATATGCTTTTCTTCAGCTTGCCAACTAATTGCGACATTTTGATTCATCTTAGTCATCTTTATAAATTTATCGAACAAAATATGTTATTCTTCCTTCCAATCAGGTTCGTCCTTTGACTCACTAGTATCATTATTAGAATCAGCTTTAGAGGAGACAGGAGAAAATATGGAATTAGTCCTGGCCATAAAAGCCATAAATTTGTCATTTACAATATAAGATAGGTTAGGCTTAGGCTCTTTTTCCTCTTCTTTCTTTTCTTTAGAAGAATCATCATCCCAAGTTGTATTGATAGCCTTTCTCTACACTTTTTTTTCTTACTACCGCAGCCATTGGCAATGTGTTCATACTCTTTACACTCATAGCATTGAATGCCTTTATAAGCCTTCTTCATTATAGATTTTGGCATCTTAAAATCAGTGTTCTTCCCTTTCACAAATCATATGGATTGTATCATAAACTGGGCAGTCACTTAGGAATCAATCTTCTCAGAATCTGAATCTAAATCACTTTTAGCAGCCTTGACAGATTATTTTGGTAGCTTCCAAGATAATTCCTTTTTACTTAACTTTCCAATCAGCAATGAAGTTTACCTCAAAAGTCTGAAGGTTTTCTACCAAATCATCAACTTTGATAGCCTTTATCCTACTGTTTTAAGCAATTACTATTACCTTAGCATGAAAGCTATATGGGAGAGATAGAAAAAATTTTCTAACAATCTTATCTTTAGAAATTGGTTCCCTTATATTGAAACATGAATTTATAATGTCACTTAGTTTGGCATAAAAGTTATCAATACTTCATAATTAGCCATTCTAAGTGACTCAAAGGCGATGGGTAGGCTTTGCATCTTAGTCTCTTTAACCAATTTAGTTCCCCCACGAACTCTCTGCAAGATGTCCCATGCCTCTTTTACAATAAAACAAGCGAAAATCTTATGAAATCTAGATGGGAAATACTTCATTGTAGATTGAATTGATAGCTTTATTATTGCGATTGCAAGTATGTTTTTCCTTTTTACTCCACTCCTTAATCGAGTTTTCGTTGGATATTCCAGTAGCAACAATTGTAAGTAAAAAATAGCCTTTAACAACAATACGCCAGACATCTTTATCTATGGATTTAAGAAAACCAGTCATTCTAACCTCCCAGTATGCATAATTACTAGATTCATTCAAAAGAGGTGGCTTAGTTGTAGACGTGTCTTCCCGGTTGAATCCATTCTAGAAATCTCAAAGGATCAAAATACAATAGATTCATATAACCCACTTTGATACCAATTGAAAGTTTTTGGGAGTCCCGAATTCTAGATTGCAAGCCAAACAATATTCAGTGGAGTGATAAAAAGAAACTTGCAAATAAACAATCAACCACATAAGAAGAAGATATGTAATTTTTTACGTAGAAACCCAAAAGGAAAAGAACCACAAGCCCTTCCAGACTAGTAAAACCATGAACTAATTTCGAATAGTTAGAAAATATACTCACAAACCTTTCTAGTTAGTCCTTTGACCGAGATGTAGTTCTTCTTTTAAGAATACACGACAGAACTTGACTTTGCGTACCTTGCTCTCTGTGCTTGATCCAATGATCACCTTGATTCCACAAGATGAACAATCTCCTGTAAGGAAGTGGAAGTAACAAAACTTTAAAACTCAAAACTTCTGCAAACTCTCTGCAATGAAAGCTATAAAAAAGAAGGATGATTTCTAAATGGTATTCTCTACTTAGAATTATGAGATCTATGCCGTTGGGTTAGGGAGAAACTTTTTTGATAACCCACAATTCATGCTTCATTAAGATAGTCCTTGTAGAACCCAACTTATTAATCTTAGCACAAATTGAAAATAATTTCGCATAAAGTCAGCGGATTTCTAAACAACATCCGATCGTTCAGACATATACTCGATTGATCGAGTATTACCTCTTCCTCCAATGCAATTGATTGGACAATTATTAAATTGATTGGTTAACCTTGATTTTTCTATTTTTTAAATTCCTTCTCTTCACCTCTTCTGGTGACTTAAACTTTAGTCCAAATGTTAAAATATACAAAATACAATTTTAATGGATTCAAATTTTATCCAACCCATAAATTAGCCAACATACAAAATCCTTTTACAAGGGGATTAAAGTGTTCCTCACATAATTATACAAAGGACATAATAGACACCAATAGGAACCACAGCAAAGACAGAGAGGACTTACAGAAGGCCTCTCTCAAAAAAGGCACTAGACCACTACTTAGTTAGGGTCAGTAGAGTTATGAACTCCCAAAAAATTAAAAATGAACAGAGATGCTACCCCTGAATTGTTTAGAGATTTCACTAAGAGAGAAAATAAGTTGATTTCTTAGTAATTGCTTTGGTCTTACCCTTGAAACTTTGGTATCTTTGAAGGTAAAATCATTTTTGGTTTTCCATATCATATAAAGAGTACAAAAGAAAATGAGAGCCATTAAAGAAAATGAGAGCCATACTCTTCCTAACTTGAAGGTGGCAAGGTGGTAATGATAAGATAGCCTTATGTTATGATCAGCTAGGTTGCCCCACTTTTTGCATCAAAAAGTAGCTTAATCTTGGCAAAGATGGATCTTATGGGCCAGACCAATTTCATGACCCATGACCAATGGCCCATTATCTAGAAGTTTCTATAATTTTCTATAACTTTGGAATAGTGTAGAAGCTTAAAGATATTTGCAATGCATGGTGTAGAACATTCTAGAGAAAGTTTTAGAAGAGTCTTAACTAACGTATGAATGACACATGGTACATTCTAAGCCACACTTTGTAAGGCCAAAGTGTATATAAAGGGGTGGCCTCCCTCATTTGTAACCAACAAGAGTTGTAAGAAGCTTTCAATTAATAGAAGCTTTCTAGTTCTCTTAGCATTCTCCAAGTATTCTTCTCTTATGAGTGTGATGTTAGCCCTATAGTCGGTAAGTTCCAATTAATTTGGGAGGAAAAGCTGACTCGCTAAGTACGCGGGGCATTAGTCGAGTGCCACACAGGCTATAAATTGTGGTTGAGACGATCGGTCCGTGACAAGTGGTATTAGAGCCAGGTTGGTTCACCCTTGAGGCAAGATCATAAGGAAGAAGTTGTGATGGCGTCTCATAAAAGCGAAGCCACCGAGGTCCTTTACAAAGGTTGAAAAAAGGGAAAGGGGATGTGAGATACTTCCCGTGAGTTGGGTGGGGACTTGGACTTAGCCACTCTAGAGAAACGCCTAAGGTCCTTCGAGCGGAACTTCTATAAGGTAGACGGTCGTGTAGTGTTACTGGAAGGGCGTGTTAATACCCAAGAAGAAGGCTAGCATGAGTTGGTATCTAGGGTGAATATGGTGAGCGAAGAGGTCATTGACATCCGGAAGGTGCTACACGAAGAAGCTCGCGATGCTTTCCAAGTCATGATGGAAGAGGTCAACGAAACCATCGCCTCCTTAAAGGCAAAACTGTTGGTGGATCTTTGTGCAAGAGACGATGATGCTCAAAATAGACTGACCGTGTTGGAGTGAGCAGTTGCCAATGGAGTCACTTCCGTTAAGAGGACCCATAAGTTATTGTTACCTGGACCCAAATTCTATAAAGGTGTTAGAGATGCTAAGGAAGTAGGAAATTTCTTGTGGTATATGGAACACCACTTTAAGGTTGCCAAAGTGGAGGATGAGGCAACCAAGGTGGAAATGACCACGATGTATTTGGAGGATAATGCCATGTTGTGGTAGTGTAGACGGCTCAATGATATGGAAAGAGGCCTTTGAACCATTAAGTCATATGAGGATTTCAGAAAGGAATTGAAGTCTCAATTCCTACCTGAAAATATAGAGTATCTAGTTAGGAAAAATTTGGTGAAACTCAAACATGATGGCTCAATTCGGGAATATGTGAAGAGGTTCACCCATTGTATGTTGGATATCACTAATATGATGGATGAGGATCAGTTATTCTTCTTCATGAATGGGTTACAACCATGGGCTAAAAAAAAAGCTTCAAAGGAGAAATGTGCAAGACCTAGCCATGGCCCTAGCCATGGAAAAAAAATTAATGGATTCTCTAAGAAAGCTGATTCTAGGAAGCCAAAATCGTCTAAGCCCTATTAAGGCCAAGGTGGGGGAGATAAGAAGGGTGATTCAAAGGATGGTGGGAAAAAGCCTTTCTTCTCACATAAGGGCTAAGATAAACCCAGTGGGACTGGGAAGTCTAATTAAATCCAGTGCTACATTTGTGGGGGTCTTGGACACAAATTGTTTGAGTGTCCAAAAAGACGCACTCTTAATGCCCTGTTGAAAGGAAAAGAGGACCCAGTCTCTAGTGATGAGGAAGGCACGGATGATCCTACAATGAGTGCCCTTACCGTACATAATGCGTTGAAGAAACAAGCAACCAGTTCCCCACCATCAATAAAAGCCTTATATATGTAAACGTGCATATCAATGGCAAGGTCACCAAAGGATTTGTAGACACCGGGGCTACACATAATTTCCTTGCCGAAGATGAGGCACGAAAGTTGGGGCTAAAACTAAAGAAGGACTTTAGCCGTATGAAGGCAGTAAACTTTGAAGCTCGACCCATCAAAGGAGTTGCGAAGGGGGTAGAAATCCAAGTGGAGGATTGGAAAGGGATGACCAACTGCACTATAGTTCCCTTAGATGACTTCAAAGTAGTGGAAGGGGTAGAGTTTCTTAAGCCAACTAAGACGGTGCCAATGTTACATTTGGACGCCGTTGGAATTATGGATGAGAAGAAACCTTGTATGGTCCCCACTATTAAGGCTAAGAGAGGTGGCTACACTATCGACTTTGTAGTTGGCCAAAGGTGTCAGGAGGGGTGAAGACACCTACCTAGTGGCACTTGTGGAAGACAAGGATGTTAGCCACGAAGAGATGCCAAAGGAGATTGAACAAATCTTTGGAGAGTTCAAGGATGTGATGCCACTAGAGCTACCTAAAAGGCTTCCACCAAGGAAGGAGGTGGACCACAAGATTGAGTTGGAACCTGGTGCCATGCCACCAGCAATGGGTCCCTATCGGATGGCTCCTCCAGAGTTGAAAGAGTTGAAGAAACAATTGCCGGAGTTGGTTGATGCAGGGTTGATCCAACCGTCCAAAGCACCATATAGAGCACCTGTGTTGTTCCAAAAGAAACATCATGGTAGTCTTCGACTATGTATCGACTAGCGGGTGCTCAATAAGGTAACTTTAAAAAATAAATATCCTATCCCTCTTATAGTAGATTTGTTTGATCAGTTTGGTGGAGCAAAGTATTTCTCTAAGTTGGGTCTTTGATCAAGGTATTACCAAGTCTGGACAGCAGAAGGATATAAGCCAAAGACTACGTGCGTGACACATTATAGAGCTTATGAGTTCTTGGTCATGTCATTTTGCTTAATGAATGCACTAGCAACACTCTGTGCATTTATGAATCAAATTTTCCATCCCTACTTAGACAAGTTCATGGTGGTATATTTGGATGGCATCGTGGTCTATAGCAAGAC
Organism: Sextonia rubra; assembly: GCA_037013555.1. Classification (NCBI taxonomy): domain Eukaryota; kingdom Viridiplantae; phylum Streptophyta; class Magnoliopsida; order Laurales; family Lauraceae; genus Sextonia; species Sextonia rubra. The sequence continues at coordinate 11,263,501 of JASUAD010000009.1, forward strand.
TCTAAAGGAACATATGGAGCACCTCCGGACTATTTTTCAGGTACTACGCTCTAACTAACTCTATATTAAGAGGGACAAATGTTCATTTGCCCAAGAAAATGTGATGTTTTTAGAGCATAAGATAAAGAAAGGTACCATTCGCATGAATGAAGGAAAAGTTAAGGTTATATGGGAGTGGTGCCCTCCAACCAAGGTGACAGAATTGAGATCATTCCTTGGTCTGGTAAACTATTATAGAAGGTTCATACCAGGCTTTTCCAAGAGAGCATCACCCTTAACTAACCTACTTAAGAAGGGTCAAACTTGGCATTGGAAGGATGAATGCAAAAAAGCTTTTGAGGATTTGAAAGAAGCGATGATGATAGAACTGGTGTTGGCATTACCAAATTACACTAAACCGTTTGAGTGCACATTGATGCCTCAGACTTTGCTATTGGAAGGGTACACTTACAAAAAGGACATCCCATTGCATATGAGAGCCGTAAGCTCAACGAGACGGAAAGGAAATACTCTGTCTATGAGCAAGAAATGACCGCCATTGTGCATTGCCTACGGACATAGAGGCACTATCTACTTGGATCCCAATTTATTGTTCAAACGGACAATGTTGCCATAAGCTTTTTTCAAACTCAAAAGAAGTTAACATTAAAGTAGGCAAGGTGGCAAGACTCCTTAGCTTAGTTTGAAATTGCTATTGAGTACAAACATGGGCGCACTGACCAAGTGGCGGATGCCATGAGTAGAAAGGCGAAGCTTGTGGAGTTGAATGCAATTGTCAGCATCAAGAATCCCATATTTGAGAAGATCAAGGAGGGTTTACCAAAAGACAATATGGCACAAAACTTGTTAAAAGCTACTAAAGATGAAAGGACCAAGCGTTTCTGGGAGGAGGATGGCTACCTATGCCAAGGGGAACAAGCTCTCTGTTTCTAAGTGGGGGATCTTGCGGAGAGACCTCATAAAAGAATGCCATGACACCCGATGGGTTGGTCATCCAGGATATAGGAGGACCCTCACACTACTTGGTGCACGATTCTATTGGCTATAGATGAAGGAGGATGCTGAGGGCTACGTGTAGAGTTGCCTTATGTGTTAACAAGACAAGGTGAAACACGAAAGACCGGCTGGTGAATTAGAACCATTGCCTACACCCACACAACTGTGGCAAGGTATTTCTATGGACTTCATCTTATGCATACCCAAGGTGAATGGGTTTAGTAGCATTATAGTTGTGGTGGACAGTTCTACAAATATGCTACCTTCATTGCAGCACCAGTAGATTGCACCGCAGCTGATGCAGCCATTCCTTTTTTCTAGAATGTGGTGAAGTACTGGGGCTTGCCGAAAGTTATCATAAGCGATTAGGACCATAAGTTCACAAGGAAGTTTGGACAAAATTATTCAAGTTGTTAGAGTCCGACCGACACTTCTCCACAAGTTTTCATCCCCAAATCGATGGCCAGATTGAACTGACCAACGCCTTCTTGGAGGAAAACTTACGGTACTATGTCAACACAAACCAAAAGGATTGGTTATCTAGACGTGGCGTAATTTTGTTATAACCTTCAAAGAAGTGAATTAACAAGACGTAGCCCATTTGAGATAGCAATAGGGTAGCAACCCCTCGCACCTCACACGGTCACAATCGGCTATGCAGGGAGTAGCCAAGTTGCCTTCACATTTACAAAAGATTGGCATGAACAATAAGACGTCACTAAGGCTTACTTTCACAAGGCCACCAAATGCATGCAGAAATGGGCAGATAAGAAGAGACGGTTGATGCACTACAACGTGGGCGACAAGGTAATGATGAAACTACAACCTCAACAGTTCAAAGTCTTAAGGAAGGTCCATAAGGGGTTGATATGAAGCTATGAGGGACAACTCACAATCATAAAAAAAGGTGGGTGATGCGGCATACAAGTTAGATTTTCCATCTAACTTCAAGATCCACCCAGTCTTCCATGTGATTTGTCTTAAGCCATATCATGAAGACAAGGAAAACCGTCAAGGAATTACATCATTCGACCATCAGCTACAAGATGACATCGTTTGATACAGAGGCTGAACGCATCCTTGACGATCGAAGAGTAAGTTAGCGTGGTGTCCCTCAATATACCGAGTACTTAGTAAAATGGAAGGGTCAACCCAACCATGAAGCAAGTTGGGAACGAGTGGACACTTTGTGACAGTTTGAGAAAGTCCTTGAAGATATCATAAAGAGAAAGCCATAATGAGGACGTTTGTGGATTAGGTGGGGGAGATTGTCACGATTAGCTAAGTTGTCCCACTTTTCGCGTCAAAAAGTGGCTTAATCTTTTCTAAGATGGATCTTATGGGTCAGACCAATCTCATGACCCATGACCAAAGGCCCATTATCTAGAAGTTTCTGTAATTCTTTACAACTTTGGAATAGCATAGAAGCTTAAAGATATTTGCAGTGAATGGTGTAAAACATTCTAGAGAAAGTTCTAAAAGAGTCTCAACCAATGTATGAATGCCACATGGCACATTCTAAACCACACTTTGTAAGGCCAAAGTGTATATAAGTGGGTGGCTTCCCTCATTTGTAACCAACAAGAGTTGTAAGAAGCTCTCAATTAATAGAAGCTCTCTAACTCTCTTAGCATTCTCCGAGTGTTATTCTCTTGTGAGTGTGGTGTTAGCCTTATAGTCGAGTGACTTCCAATTAGTTTGAAAGGAAAGGCTGACTCGCTAAGTGCGCAGGGCATTAGTTGAGTGCCGCACGGGCTATAAATAATGGGTGAGACAATTGGTCCGTAACACTTAGTTGAATAAATAATACAGAAAACTGAATGAACGGAAAGGAGTACAGATGTCAAACATGCAGCGTAGACCCCACACGGCATAGATTTTCCTTGGTACAACCGTGGCTTGTGCTGTGCCTCATAAGGGCTTTAGAGGGCTAGCCCAGCACGGCGCGGCTCATTCCATGCCTGGGCCATGCATATCTTTAAATTCCTTGTAATTCTTTCAAACATAAAAACGAGAAACAAAAAACAGATAATGAGCCAAGTGGATTAAATATAACCAACAACTATATGGGCCTGTTAGGACTCATATGCTCAATGATGAACATATGGGACATATCTTGCTAACATTAATATCTCTGTAAATTCACTTATTCCGCATTTTCTCTTCCCCGTAGGAGTTGTGATCCTTGAACAATGCATACTGCCCTTTCACAAGGGCTCCACAATGGCTTGTCCAAACTCAACTTATAACCAATTGAGCCTATTCAGTCTCAAATACTTACAACTGATCTGAAATCAAGATCGACCTTGGCCTGTCTACTTGTAAAATATTAACCCATTTGCTGAGCCGTGCTGTGCCGGGGCCTTGCCATGCTGTGCCAGCGGGCCTGGCATCTCGGCCCAGCATGGCATGGTGGTCCAGGCTGTGCTGTGGGAGCCAAGCCGTTGACTGCCATGGGTCACAGCCCGTTGACTTGCGCGCTGGTCTGGGCTGCCCGTTTGACACCTCTGGAGAGGATCCGGCAGCTTGAAGGATCCAGGCCCACAGGTCCTTTGCCAAGTTGCACATTTGCAACAGTTTTGTTTGTTACATGCAGAATCATTTATGGTTCCGTACATTGAAAACAGTCTATCTAGATTACCATTTCAACAAATAATGCTCATTGTGCAAGTGTTTTTTTTTTTTTTTTTTTTTTTTTTGTCGCTACACTTTCTGTTTTTAGATAGCCAAACCTGAAAACATATTGGAACCTTTACAGGTGAAAATATCATATATCTGATATGTGATTTTCTAGATAAAATAGAAAATCATAGCAAAAGGAGGGCTAAAGTAGACCAAAATAAGAATCAGCGTTGACATTGTCATGTCACTACTCCACACACACACATATGAATCCATAAAAATCAGAAAAATACCTTTTCTTTTCACGCAAAGGTTATGGGAGTCACACTTTAAACCTGAAGACCCAAGGATCCAAGGATTAATCCTTTGACGTGTGTGACACTAACTCCATGAGGACTATGTTAGCTATTTTTTTTAATCATTAGAGTTGTATGTAAAAATTTTTTTTATGAAATATCTGCAAGAAATTTTGAATTCTACTATTACTTAGAAATTTAAAAGCTGGTTTTGACTCCAAAACTATGAAGCTGAGACCACATGTATGTGTGCGTGATATGGATGTGCATAGAATACTTTTCTCTCGATTGACACTGTATGGCCCACCCTATGGCCCACCCTATGCACCACTAAGTTAAGGGGAAGGGGTAAGGATGGCCCATGCATGGCAGAAAAGGTTTAAAAAAGAATCTTGATTCACCTGTGAATATAAGCCCACAAAATGGTTGCCAGGTTTGGCTGCCCCAATGGCATCTCCACATACATGACTGATTAACATATTTATTATTTTATTGTGATAAACAAATTCTATGCATCACAGTTTAGTGATTTGAAGTCTGATTGCTAAGTAAATGATCCATCTTCTAAAATTTATCATTTTTTTAAAAAAAAGATAAGATGACCAATACCATACTGGACATGTACCAATGGGAGTTTGGTATCACAAATTATAGAGCCATCACTAGTTGGTGTTGGGAAAATTTTCTTCAATTGCACATTCTCCAGAATACACTAACTCACAAAATGCGGAGATTACAGAGTTATTTTATTCTACAAAATAAAGCCTTATTTTCTTTATATTTTGTGATTTTTGGGCAATTCCATATTCTGCCTCTTTAAGTACAGTTTTGAGGTAGCTAAAAGCATTGTATCATGAGGACAGGCTTTCAATGAAAACCACTTGCATTGGGGAATTTGTTGTCCTTAAAAAAGCATGTAAAGTAGTGTGCCTTGGCTCACTTTTATTTCTTAATTACTAATTTTTATTGTCTATTTGTTTTTCTTCGATTGCACATTTTTAGATTAATTTCCCCAACATTTGGATTCGGAACTGGTTCAACTTTAGCTTTACTCATTGCCATTACTAGTCTTTCAGTACTTGAATAAGAAGAAATGGTAACAATTAAGATTGAAATGTATAGTTACTATCCATTTCCACTCTCTAATGCATATATATGACTTGTTTTGGCAAAAACAGGAGTATAATGCAGATGTTAGGTTCAATGGTGACAGAAGCGGCAAAATGTTTATGGGATCCAATGAAGCGTGCTGTATGTCATCTTATCCAATACGAGAAGAACGTTGAAAATCTAAAAAAAAAAGTTGAGCATCTAAGGAGGAGGAGAGATTATATACAAGAAATGGTAGATGATGCTGAGCGGCAACTAGAAGAACCCACTAATGAAGTGCAAGGGTGGCTACAAGAAGTGAATGAGGCTGAAACAGAGGTTGATAAAATAGAAAGTGAAGCAACAAAGAACAAGCGATGTCTAAATGGATGGTGTCCTGATTGGACTTCGCGCTACCAGCTCAGTAAGGAAGCAGTGATGAAAGCTGCTCATGTTATGGAAATTTATGAGAAAGGAGTTTTTGTTAGAGTGTCACGTAAGCCACCACTACCAAGTGTTGAACTGATGCACACTGATTGTATTGATAGTTTCGTGTCTGTAAAATCAGCTCTAGAAAAGGTGAAGGAGGCATTACAAGATGATAGCGTCAAACTAATTGGTGTCTATGGCATGGGAGGAGTAGGAAAAACGACGTTGATGAAGAAGCTAAACAATGAACTTGATAAGACCGAACTCTTTGACAAGGTTATAATGGTTACTGTGACAAGAGACGTCAACTTGAAGAGAATTCAAGATCAAATAGTCGAGAGGCTGGACTTCAAACTTGAATGTGAAGACGAGGACACACGAGCAAACAAGTTACGGAAGAGATTGAAGATGGAGAAAAGAGTTCTTTTAATATTGGATGATGTTTGGAGTGAATTAGAATTATGTAGAGTTGGAATTCCTTCTAAAAGTGAACACGAGAGTTGCAAAATCATTGTAACAACGAGGATGGAAAGCGTTTGTTGTCAAATGGGCAGCAATAACAAAATTAATTTACTACTCTTGTCAAAGGAAGACTCGTGGTATTTGTTCAGAATGAAAGTAGGGAATGTAGCTGATGATCCTACGTTGCAACCTATTGCAGAGAAGATTGCAGAGTCATGTGGGGGGTTGCCACTGGCAATCGTAGCAATGGCATCATGTTTGAAATTGCATAGTGATGACATTGTATGGAGTGATGCATTGAGTGCATTGAAAAACCCAACACCAACTGAAATTGAAGGCATTCTGCCCTCGGTCATAAACTCTTTACGATTCAGTTACGACCATCTAGCAGGTGAAGGAATCAAACTGTTCTTCTTGCTTTGCTGCCTAATTACTGGCAATGAAATTAATGTGAAAGATCTCATCTTCTACGGAATTGGGGAGCAGCTCATGAAAGTTGATGGAAGCATTGAGGATGCAACAAAAAGAGGCAATGTGTATATTAAGAGTCTAAAGGACAGTTCCTTGCTGATGGAATCTAAAAAGGGGCATGTAATGTTGCATGATGTTGTTCGTGATGTGGCTATAACGATATCATCAAAAGAACATGGTTTTTTTGTTAAAACTGGTGTTGAATTAGATGGATGGCCAGGGGGGGCGTTAGGAGGGTATAAAAGGATTTCATTGATGGACAATAGAATTGTGGCTCTTGAAAATAATCCAAAATGCCCTCAGCTTTTGACTTTACTTCTTTCACATAATTATGCTTTAACAACAATATCGGATCATTTCTTTGAAGAGATGAAAGCCCTTGTTGTTTTGGATCTTAGCGAAACTTCTATTGAAAAACTACCATGGTCGTTCTCACGTTTGAAGAACCTCCGAACATTATGTTTAAATTCTTGTCTTTGGTTGAAACAGATCTCAGCATTGAGATGGTTGGATAAACTCGAAATATTAACGATGAGAGGATCTGGTATTGAAGAATTTCCCCAAGAACTGATCGGAGGTCTGTGCAATCTAAAGCACTTAGACTTGAGTGATACTGGGTCTCTTAAAAGAGTAGCCGCGAAGGTGATATCAAGTTTGTCTAGCTTAGAAGAACTAAACATGGAAGGAAGTGTTGTCGATTGGGAAGTTGGAGGAAATGGAGATGGAAGGAATGCTGATTTTTCTGAGGTCGCATCATTAACTCGCTTGACTCTTCTGCATGTCAAGGTAAAGAATAAAAATTTCCCTTCTCAAGGCTACGTGGGGTCTTTTAGCAATTTGAAAAGATTTCACATTCATTTAGGTGAGGACAATAAGGTTCCTTATATTTTTTCACCTGATGTCCGCACGAAATTGTCCCTTAATTATGCAGTGATACCTGCTCCAGAATGGATCAATGTCATAGTAAGTAAAACAGAGGATCTCAGCATAAGATATTGCACAGGTTTGACAAATCTTTTACAGCTATATGCAAGGGGTCTGGACAAGTCGTTTAACAGTACTGTAATGGGCAGCAGGAGCAATAGGGGACTTTGTTTGAAGTCAGTATGCATTGTTCGTTGTGGACAATTAAAAGATACACTGCTGGGCTCCCATGTACTGCCAAGTATGTGTAATCTACAAAATCTTGATTTAAGGCATTGTGGAGAGTTGAACCACGTATTTGACGCAGAGGGGCTTACTCGACAACGGCATGACGTATTGGTACCCGCATTGACTCGGCTGCGGTTGCATTCTCTGCATTCGTTGAAGAGTATCTGGAAAGGGGAGAACATACCAGAAGGAAGCCTCAGAAGCCTACGGAAGCTATTCATCTCCTACTGTGATAACTTAACATGCCTCTTCACCCCTGTATTGGCACAGAGACTTGAAAATCTGGGCTATCTTCAAGTTATTTCATGTCAGAAGATGGAGAAACTAATATCCGAGGAGCAGGGTGAGGTGATGATGGCTGCCAATATGCTCATGCCTTCAACCTTCAATAACCTACGACATGTGGAACTAGACGAGTGTCATAGTTTGAGGTATGTTTTCACATTTGGTGTAGTGCTACATCTTGTGAACTTGGAGCAACTTGTGATAAGAAAATGCCATGAACTGGAGGAGATAATCTCTGTGCAAAGCGGTGACAACCAGATGATGGAGGAGAATAGTGCGCTTCCATTGTTAAAAAATATTGAAATGATCGGCCTGACTAAGCTAACAAGCTTCTACAAAGGGAGGGTGGCTTTTGACTGGCCTTTGCTGCAATGCATGATGTTTGCTGGATGCCCCAACTTGAAGAGGCTACCTCTAGGATCCCAAAGCGCACCTAAGCTAAAGATGTTCTGTGGAGGAAGCAAAGAATGGTTTGATCAGCTGGAGTTGGAAGACGAAGGCATCAAATCAAGACTTCAAGCGCTAACAACTGAGTAAATGGTAAATTCTCCTTGTTTTCTCATCTTCCGCATTAATGTTGCAACACACTATGGAGGAGTCCTCCGCTCTCAATATCATAGATGTGGGACCCATGTGGATGCATCTTCTTTCAAAAAAACACAAAATATTGACCCAATGTAACTTGGAGAGTGATTTATAAAAGTTGCAGATTTTCCAGTTAATAACGATGAGAGGCCTCGCCAATTTTCATTGTATATCTATGGCGGCATGATTAGAAGCATCCAAAAAAGGGGGAGGGATCAAAGATTGGTACACCCTCTTCAGCCAAAAAAAATGAGGACAAGTCCTACGATTGGTCTACATATTTTCTTTTTAACCTGCCATCTGTTCATTTGTTGCAAATTAATGGATGCCCAAATTTTAATTCAACGGTCCAGTCAAATCAGATGGAGCCCAAAATTAGTGAACTTGTGTAATTCAGGAGGGTCGTATGTGTGGTCCATTTGGATGACCACAAAATGGGCTCCACTATGGGAAATATTCTATGCAGACCGCTAAGACTGTCCTTAATGGATCATTTCCCATATATATAATATATATGTATGGGATATGCTCACAAGATCATTTCCCTCTCTCTCTACATATATATATAGAGAGAGAGAGAGAGAGAGAGAGAGAGAGAGAGAGAGAGAGAGAGAGAGAGAGAATGTATAAATCTATGTTCTATGTACGCAATAAATATGTTTTATGTTACATAGTACCTTCTATCTCAATCTCTTTTCTATGTCTCCAATATCTGAACTACAATGTAACCTGGACCATGATGCAATCAACTATTTTCTTTTGTAAAGGGATGGTAACGATTGGTTCTATATGAACAGAAATGTTGTGTCTGGATTGTGTTTACAAGGATCCTGAATTTCCATGTAGGAGTCACAATTCGTGACTCCACCCGCCAACCCAAACTGAACCTAACCAGTAATTTATGGTATTGTTCCATCCGTTTAATTTGTTTTTCATGTCAGGTTCAATTGACACTTCTGACTCAAGTAATGAATGGTGGATCATGTTCAGTTGACTTCATTGTTATTCATGTCAGGTTTGCCACTCCTGCCTACAGGTACAAAAACCTACACAAATTCAAAATTGTTCCAGCCTAACTCCATCATTTTAACTAGGAAATGCATATGCTAGTTGAATATTTGACGAACATTTGAGAGGAGCCTGCTAGGTGACGTTCATGATCTTTTACATTTTCTCCCTCCTTTGGCACAGATAAGACTTGCTATCAGGTCCGGGCTACGGTGCCGGCGATTCTTGGGTTGGAGTTCTTCAAGTTGCTTGTGTTTTGTTTACCCAGAAATCATGAAAAGGTTTCTCGTGTGCTTACATGAGATGTATCGTAATTACTGCTGTCTTGTAAAGCATTATGTGAAGTGCCAGGTGACTTGTGTATGTGTGATCGAATGATAAAACTGCGGACATGGATCGGCATATAATATTGTCTGGCTGGCATATGATGTTTGCTTGTGGTCAGTGTTAGTTTTGTTTTAGAATAAGTTGTTTCTCATATTGTATATTCCCAGACTTTCTGTTGCTTCTCTTATAAATAAATTCACTCTCTAGCAGGAAAAAAAAACCTCATCTCCACACAGGTGTGATGCTAATGAGGGCACCGAGTGCCATAGTTTTGTGGGGCCTACTTGTAGGTGGTCCAGTCCCCGCACACTTTACTGCCTCTTTTACTTGCACTGACAGAAATTTGTTTTCAATACATGTTGGATTGAATAATCACCCTAATTGCACATGGTTTATTTCTTCTTATCTTTTTTTAATTTTTAATTTTTTACTATATGCATTGGACAGTGGTAAATAACAGACACTAGCTTCAACATCAAGTAGAGTATTTGAAGACATTTGGCATCAGTGTTTTCGACATCCTCATTTGAGATTTTTTTAAGTCTTAACTTCAAAAAATGACATTGATGTTTTTAGTTGGTTGAAGACCCTTTTATTTTTTATAAAAAAAACCCTTTTTTTTTTTGCAGTAGTGGCCAAATTAGGAAAAAAAAAGTCATTTACCTTTTGCATTGAATGACAAGGATGTTGACGTTCCTTTATTTTAAATTCGTTGTGATTTACAGGGTCAAGCTTCAGTGCCCTCAGTCCAAAAGGCTTTTCATATTATATTATTTTTATAGATAATTATATTAAAATTTCCCGGATTTAACTGCAGCAACACAAAGCTAACTTCTTTGAATGTTTTTGCAGATTTTAAGAGATTGTTGAAAATCAGTATAATATAAATAGAAATCACGATCATATGTTAACATATAGGTTTCTAGAATTCCATTAGAGGGCTTGCATAATTAATTTGGTCTGTTCCCCTTTAATGATATACCATAAAGTTTCATATAAATAGGAGTGGGGCCCGCTATTTGGATTTTTTTTTGTTTTATTTTGGTAAGTTGTCTCGCTGTCAAATTGAGCACATGATTAATTATATTTATATGATATCATCCAAAATATTGCAATTAAAAAACATAAAAAAGCAAAAAGGTCAAAATTTTAAAAAAGGTCTCTAGTTCTCATTCCTAATTGACAGACGTTGATGTAATTGAATTTCTAATTGATGCATATGTTTTATTTAATACACCTCAAACTTTTTATACATCTTTTGTCTATTGAAAGTTTTAATTATTTTTTGCCCTTTTTTGGAGAAATTCCTGCCTCCATCACTGTGTTTCACACATCCCCTTATCTCCTTTTTTCCCACATACATAAATGTCCACTACTCTAATTAAAAAGACATGAAAATGATGGCTGCCAAATAGTCTAAACAGTATAATTATCTATTTCAATCCTCTTTAAGACGTTTAGCTATCAGAAATAGAAATGCCAAACGACACCTTATTCTACAACCAATTTTGTTAAAAAGTAAAATAGAACAACAAACCTTTAATACTATAAAATCCACATGGACAAACTTGTAAAAATGAAAAAAAAAACAGTAAAAAGTGTATGACTGAACTAGTCATAGTCATTTATGCATGTTAGAGAAAGTTATTCTTCAGTTATTTAAAAAAATAAGCTAAAAAAAATAAAACTAATTAGGTTAGATGTCCACGTAAACTTCGTAAAGTAATCTAAAAGCACTCGAAATATCTAATTTTCAAAGTCCAGAGTGTTTCCGGGGGGGGCTGAACCCTGCTTCATGACCAAGAGATAATCCAGATTTATTCGACTAGTCAGGCCTGCAAGCAGCCGCAGAAGCACACATGTATCACATCACAAAAAATGGGTAAACCCAGTGGGAAAGCTGCGAACGGTATTGAAACAACGTGAAAGCCTGTCTTTCTCCTCTCTCAGGAATCCACACACAAAGAAAAGTCATGAATGACAACCCTGTGAATACTGCAGATATGGATATCCAAAATGTAAAAAGGAGAGGAAGGAAAGAAGTCCTGGTGCAGGCATGTGGAGTTGAAATATTCGCAAAGCGACGCCGGTGGACCCCGTCCAAAAAAGTCTAGAGACTCCGCTGGCCTACCACAAACTATCGGGATGCACACAACCACAAGGAAAAATCATGGATGCATCTATTTTTCTTGCCTCCAACCATTTGATCGAATGATGATGTTCAGGAAATCCGTTCATTGAAATATTTAATTACCAAATGTCGGATGATTGGCCCCATATATTGACCGGTCAGGATTGAGATGCTTATTATGCCAAGTCCAATTGTCCACATTGACAGAGTAAATATAATCCGCTATTCAAAAAAGTCACATTTGGCTTAGTGATTCACAATTTCACAGAAGACTAGATATGGTGTGGTCGGACTCAATTTTTTTATTGAGATGGAGAAAAGGTTCTCGGTGAACAGTCCTGCCTTCATCTAACCTTTCAAAAAGACAAGAGGAAAGGTGAAAGTAACGTTGTTGATCTCTGTGGGAAGGACGATTAATGGTGGAGAGTGGTCGGCAGAGACAGAATCTTAACAATCATAGTCCCAGCTTTGTAGTTAGAGAAAAATAAAAGTGGCTACACCTGACCTTCCCTGCACTCCCAAACAACTAACAACTGTACTATTTATCCATGAAAATGCCTCATGCCAAGTTTACATAATTACATCACTAAGTATCTGTCATCTCTTTATACAAGTTCAATTAGAGATCTATTCACTATTTCCTGTTATTCCAGGCTGTCATGATTTTGACGGAAACTACCAGGACGGCACATGAATGAATACTAGTCCAATACACAAAAATAAATATAGGAATCTGCTCCGCATTTGGTCATGATGTTCCCAGCAGTGAGGTATTGTTTGACTATTTCAGATTTCAAAATTGAAACCCCGTGGCCAGAAGAAGTGGCAATACAGGTTTCACCGTTGACACCTTTGATGATTCCATTTTGAAACTTTGCATATGGTTTTTATTTTTGCTACGTCTATGAGCCCAAAGTTTTTTGTTCCAACTGCTAAATCTCTTCACCGATCTACTGAAGTCAAAACATCCTGTTTTATATATGCATTAAGTAATCATAATTTTGGAGTTATAAGAGATCGTTTTATATAATTAAAAACATAATAGTGTGTTTCACATGTGTAGCTTTTAAACGTTTACAGTTCTTATTACATGTAAAAGATAAATGGGTAATACAAAGTTTTGATTGGCCAATACACTCAAAATTGAGCCAGTATCACACATAAGCCAATGATTCCATTTTGAATTTTGAGGTTGATACTATCACTATGAGCTAACAGCCAACTTAGACAGAACCAAAAAAACAAAAGGAAATTTACCTACGAAAAAAAAAGGGCTCGTGATTGAATGAGTTTTTGTTTTTTGAGGATTTTACAGAAAAAAACTTCTTAGATTTGCATTAAATAAGATTAAATCTAATTTCTCAATGTGCACGGATTGAGTCAATTGAGCTTGAATTCGTGCAAAATTTTTTTTTTCTTTTTTGTATAAGTGAACTCACTCAGTTGTACATAGAAAAAAAATGCAAAGAAGAGAGGAAAAAAGGAAGGAAGAAGAAGAGCGAAAAAAGAAAAAAAGAAGAAGAAGAGAGGACAAAGAAAAGAAGAAAAGAAAAAAAAATTTTAATATTAATCTCTTCCCTTCTTCCTCTCCTCTTTTCATTCCTTTCCTTCCTTCTTCCTCGCCTCTTTTTCATTTTTTTTTCAAGTCCTCCTCTCTTCTTCTTCCTTTATCCAATTGATAAATTTTGTACGAATTTGAACTTAATTAACTCAATTCGTGAATATTAAAAAATTAAATTTAACTGTATTTAATACAAATATAAGAAGTTTTTTTTTCCCATAAAATGCTATTATTATTATTATTATTATTATTATTATTATTTTTCTTTCTAAGCATACCCGAGCCGTTCGGGGGTTTGTGGGGGTAGGACCCTAGCCAGCAGTCACCTCTTGTTGCCACTATGTAAGGGGCCGCTGTTGAATGAGTCGTAAAAAGCTGCGGAAGACGCACAGCACAGTACAAGACCGGAAGGTCAAGGTAATGGACAATAAAGGAAGTGAAGCGCGGTGCGAGAGACGTCTCGAAAGGGGGAGAAGACTTTCGAAAGACGGGAGAAAGCTCTCCGCGCTTACTTCGACTTTTTCTTCACGTGGTCATGGTCATGGCGGCAAACTTAGATTCCACATGAATTGCGAATCGAGCGCTTTTGAATTGAAGAATCCTTCTCCTGACAGAAAGATTTCTCGTTGAATTGCAGATCTCTCGACTTGGATTTCCGATTCACGCGGCTAAAACCAGGAGAATCTCATTGGTCCATCCCAGGTGAAGTTCTTGAAACCCTAACTTCCCGATCTGTTTCTTTTCGAAATTGCAACCGAGTCGAGTTCCAGGGGCCTCTCTGCTCGTCCAAAGAGGGATTTTTGTACTGAAAACGAAGTTTCTTGATCTAGTTTTCATCGATTAGGAGTTATTCTCCTGAAATCCAGACGAGAGACAGAAGAATCTGTGAAATTTGTGCGTAACTGCATTCACTGGAGTTGTGTTCAACCTAGAAAAAGAAGGAAATGTTTAGCCAGTACGATGGAAATCCTCGGAAGTTGATCCGGAGTTGTTGTTTGGTTAGACTTGAGGAATCCGAAGCTCAGCCATTGTTTCAGGAGTTAACAACCAGTATGAGGAGAGATCGATTCGTTCTCTAGTTTCCAATTCCTGTAGCAAAGATGTCACTTGATATGCTCACAAGTGCCGCTATTGTCCCGGCATCGGAGCTACTTTCTAAGATTATAGAGGAGATCTTTGAGACTTTGAATGCCGCCAGGGATGTCCTCGTTGAGAGGGAGAGCTTTGCTGAACTTTCAAGTTACTTGGAGAGGATCGTGCCCGTGCTGAGAGAGTTGATCAAGAAGAACATCCAGGGATCAGAGAGCTTAAATAACGTTATCCAGATTCTAAGTAGAGAAATCAAAGCTGCCAAGGTCCTAATTATGGACTGCCGCAAGAGAAACAAAGTCTACCTACTAGTCAATTGTAGGAAGATTGTGAAGAGCTTGCAGGACACGACAAAAGAGATAAGCCGAGCACTGAGCATTCTCCCATTGGCCTCGCTGGATCTCTCGTCAAGTATAATTGAAGATGTCAACAGGTTGTGTGATGATATGCTGAAGGTGGATTTCAAGGCAGCTGTGGCGGAGGAACGTGTCCTGGAAAGAATTGAATCAGGAATACAAGAAAGAAAGGGCGACCGTTCTTATGCGAATGATCTGCTCGCTCTCATTGCAGAGGCCGTTGGAATCCCGACTAACCGGTCAGCATTGAAGAAGGAGTTCGACGAATTCAAGAAGGAAATAGAGGATGCGCGACTGAGGAAGGACGAGGCAGAGGCTATACAAATGGAGCAGATCATTGCACTTCTTGGAAGGGCAGATGCGGCTTCCTCCACAGAAGAGAAAGAGGAGAAATATTACATTAAGAGGAATTCCTTAGGCAATCAAGCATTGGAACCTCTGCAATCATTTTACTGTCCGATTACTCGCGATGTCATGGAAGACCCAGTTGAGACCTCATCAGGGCAGACATTTGAAAGAAGCGCAATACAGAAGTGGCTTGCAGATGGGAACACCACATGCCCGTTAACCAAGATTCCCTTAAACAGTGAAATTCTGCGACCTAATATTACCCTTCGGAAATCAATTGAAGAATGGAAAGATAGAAATACTATGATCATGATTGGTTCCATGAAGACCAGACTGTCTTCATCTGAGGAGATGGAGGTGCTTTCTTGCCTGGGCCAGCTTAAGGATCTTTGTGAAACTAGAGACTTGCATCGTGAATGGGTAGCACTGGAGAATTACATACCGATTCTTATTAGCTTTCTTAGTGGAAGCAATTCCGAGATGAGGAGTCGTTCTCTGGTCATCCTTCGCTTATTGGCAATGGACAGTGATGACAATAAGGTTTCTTTATTTCTTTTTGAATTAAGTCTTTTTTCCCTTTATTTTTTTGTTCCTTTATGTCAAAAGTTACTAATCTGGAAAATGTCAAAAAAAATTATCAACTTAACCAGGAATTGATGTATTAACCTAATACTTAACTGACGCTATTAGGTAGCGTTTGGTTCGCTGGAATGATTTTTGACAGGAATGGAATGGAGGCTGGAATGAGTTTGGAATGGAATGAGGCAGGAATAGTAATTTCCATTCCAATACTTGGATAGACAGAGGAATCAATTCAGTAATAGAATTCTCATTCCAATTCCTCTGTTTGGTATGCTGGAATGATGCTAGGAATGGAATAAAATTTATATAAACTGACCAATATACCCTTGTGATAAGATACCTTAAACATGATTTACAATAGCAATAACCATCATCAAAATCTCTAAGTAACATGTTATTAAACTTAAACATTACATATATTAAATATCATCGAAATCTCCAAATAACATGTTACTAAACTTAAACATCACATATATTATCTAAACCAAGTCATTTAAAAGTTAACATTCATCCAACATGCCCAAAATAACATCCATAGTGCTTAAAATAAAGAGTAGCAAATATGAAATATAGATAATGTATCAATGCACTTAGGTGTATCACAGACCTCCACTTAACAAAATCCTCACAAAGTCTTCTTTCTCATCATCTTTCAAAGTAAAAAAAAAAAAACTGCAGTCATCTTATGATCACGACCTATAGCAATTAAGGCTCTATGGCGTTTCATCCTTGATAGATTTGGAAGCTTACAAAGCTCTTCATTGATTTTATCTCTCTTCGTTACTATATCCAAATCAACATCAATAGCTCGACTGAACTTCTCAGTAGCTTTATCAATCTTGTTGCCTATGATCATGGCTGCTTCTCGAAATCCATTCATATTATCGATGCTCCTCCTCCTTTTTCCTTTCTAACTAGTTCCTCCATTATTGATGGAAGCTGTGGAAATTTCCTTCAAATTCATACGACAATTTTGTGTATCTTCATCTTCCTCATTCCTAGCCTGCTCATCCAAGATATCTTCAGTGGTAGCAGCTGCCCTTCCTGTGGCACGATCTTTACCAAAGATAGTACAAAGCATTTCATAATGTGGAAAACTTCTACTCCTCCACTGAGCTGCACCCTTGTGGGTCTGTAAAAAACATATAAATAAGACAAATAAAACATTATATTCAAAGGATAGATAATAATACATCAAATAAGTCTTAAAATGATAATACCTTCACATAACTGTTCCAAACTTCATCTTTAGCAACCACTAAATTTTTCTGTGGATCCCATTGAAATCCACTGCAATTCACTCCATTAAGCATATCATACACAACACGAAAGTCCTTTTTCATTGTCTTGATTCTAGAATCAATGTGTGGCATAGCTTTAATTCCACTTTCAGGTAGCTTTTGCTTTAACACAGATTCAAGCACTCCAAGAAAACTTGGCATGAACCCATTGTCAGCCTTATGAGTCCCGGCATTAACCATGTCAAACAATGCAAAAACCAACTCTTTATCCTCAGCTTAGGTCCATTTTGTTTTATTCTTCCCTTGCCCCTTCTCATTCATGTCTATGTTTTCGTTCATGTCCATGCCTATTAATATTGGAACAACCAGATCACCAATAATATGATACTTAATTAGCCATGAACCAACAACATAATGTAGCAAAATGGCAGAATGAATATAATGTATAAAAATAACATGATGTAGCAATTTAAATTAACGATTACAAATAGTCACTCCAATACAAGCAAATAAAAGAAACAACCATTACAAACTTGGTGCCATTAAAATACAAACAAATTCAAATAGTTCATCTCCACACGTTAAACATAGAAATAATCGTTTGTTGTCTAAATGAGGTCCATTCAACTGAAGTCTCAACAGTGCCAATTAGATCCGTGTCTCCTTCGTTGTTCTCCTCGTTTAGTTCTATATCTTCATATGGATCCACAAGTAACTCGTTCCTTATATAGTTATGAAGCAAACAACACACCAAGATAATATGAACTTGAATATTAATGGGATAAAAAGCAGGACTCCTAAGAATTGCCCATCATTTTTTCAATATCCCAAAGGCTCTTTCTATTACATTTCTAGCAATTGAATGCTTCATGTTAAAATATTCCTCCGGGCTCATCGGTTGATGTCCATTACTCCACTCATTCAGATGATAACGTTGACCTCTATATGGTGCAAGAAATCCTTCACCATTTGTATACCCAGCATCAATCAAATAGTAGGTACCTTAAACAAATTGAATATTTTTACTATGTTAGTGATCTATAATTTTTTCAAAAAATCAGATGATTATTTATTTTGTAATAGTATTGTGTCTTACCACGTGGAATAACTAGACCATGTCTTCTAGTAATTGCATCCCGTAACACTCGACCATCAGCGGTTGACCCCTCCCATCTGGGCAATACATAAGTAAATTGTAGATCTGGGGTACACGCTGCAAGGACATTAGTTGCAATTTGATTTTTTTTAGTTTGATACCTAGGTCTATCAATAGCCGGCATATGGACC
Source organism: Sextonia rubra (assembly GCA_037013555.1). Lineage (NCBI taxonomy): Eukaryota > Viridiplantae > Streptophyta > Magnoliopsida > Laurales > Lauraceae > Sextonia > Sextonia rubra. The sequence continues at coordinate 11,281,818 of JASUAD010000009.1, forward strand.
GGTATGTGTGTCCTATCTAAAGCTCCTAAACATCCTTACAAGACATTACAATACGTCAAAATATATCTACACATAGATGATAAATTACACAACTACAATTGTAAAAAAATATGAATCATTTACCTTAAACCACTACCATTTTTCATCTACCGAGTTTTCTGGTATTAGCTCAGGTTTCTTAAATAACTCTCTTTGTAGTCTAATGACTGCAACCAAAAACCTTTTGAAGTGCCTACTTATTGATTCCGCTAAACGATTAAACTCACTCTGAATTACCCTATTTTTGACATAATGAGCAAGGATATGCAAGGAAATTGCAACCTGGTCATCAACCAACATGTGTCTGGTTGGTTCCAGCTTTCCAATTGTCCTAAGCAAGTGACATAACTTCGCAAATGGTTGCCTAGTCATTCTAAAATTGTTCAAACAACCCAATTCTCAATTATTTCTCTATTACCATAGTAATCTAATTGGTACCTAGATTTAACCCTACGCATGCATTGTTTTTCGAATAATTTATATGATCATTGTATGAATAGACCCAGTAGATATAGAATATCCAACCACCATTGCATGACCATTGCCAATTTCTTCACTTTCAATTTTCTTTTGGCTAGATTAACACGTGCCATAACTGTCACAAAAGAAAGATACATCAATTTAATATAAAATAGGTACCATTGAGGACCTGATTAAAGCATCATTCGAAAAAATATGAATGGAGATAGTAAAAATAATATGAACACATGCAACTTATCATACTTAGGATATATCAGAATAAAAAGACAACTATAAAAATGATCCCAGCCCCCTCCCTCTGTCCCCAATTCTCCCCCTCTCTCTGTATCCCCATTGTCCCGACCCACTCCCTCCCTCTGTCCCTCTTCTCTCCCTCTCTCTGTGTCCCCAATTCTCCCCCTCTCTCTATGTCCCTACTATCCCAATCTCCTTCTCCCTCTCTCTCTGTTCACACTGTCCCAAACCCCGCTTCTCCCTCTCTCTCTGTCTCACTTCTCTCTGTCCCTAATTCTCCCCCCTCTCTCTCCCCACTATCCCAGCCCCCTCCATCCCATTGTCCCAACCCCCCTCTCCTTCTCTCTCTGTCCCCAATTCTCCCCCTTTCTCTCTATCCCTACTGTCCCAGCCCCCCTCTTCCTCTCTCACTGTCCCAGCCCCCCTCTCCTTCTCTCTCTGTCCCTAATTCATCCCCTCTCTCTGTCTCCACTGTCCCAACCCCCATTTCTTCCTCTCTCTCTGTCTCATTTCTCTCTGTCCCCAATTCTCCCCCCCTCTCTCTGTCCCCACTGTCCTAGCCCCCTCCATCCCATTGTCCCAACCTCCCTCTCCCCCTCTTTATCCCTAATTCCTCCCCTCTCTTTGTCCCCATTGTCCTAGCCCCCCTCTCCCTTTTTCACTGTCTCAGCCTCCCTCTCCCTTTGTCCTAGCCCTAATTTTCCCCCTTTTTCTCTCTGTCCCCACTGTCCCAAACCCCTCTTCCTCTCTCATTGTCCCAACCCCCCTCTCCCTTTCTCACTGTCCCACTTCTTCCCCTCTCTCTGTCTCAGCCTCTTCCATCCCTTTGTCCATCTATCCCTCTCGCCCAGTCCCCTCTCACTCTCCCCTTCACTGTCCCCAGTTCTCCCCCTCCCTCCCTCTTTCCCCACTGTCCCAGCCCCCTCCCTCCCTCTGTCCCTCTCGCCCAACCCCCCTTCTCTCTCTCTCTCTCTCTCTCTCTCTCTCTCTCTCTCTCTCCACTGTCCCAGGCTCTCAATCTCCCTCTGTCCCTCTTGACCAGCCTCATCTCACTCTCCCCCTCTCACTGTCTCCAGTTCTCCACAAAGCTCTTCTTCCATGGAAGCTTTTTTGTGCGAAAGACTTGGCGATCCGACAGTCCCGATCTAATCAGTGTCTCCCATCTCCATCTCAACCTCACATCCCATCCCGTCCTTGGATTTTCCCAGATCAGTTAGGGTTCGAATTCGAGCGACGATTCTCAATTACGCAAACTACCTCCAGATCCTAGGGAAGTACCAGAGAAAACCCCCTCTCTCTTTCATCCCTGGATCCGACTACTCCTGCATCGTCGAATCTGTCGGAAATAGCGTTTCCAGGTTCAAGGTTGGAGATCGTGTCTGCTCCGTTGTCCTGTCCCTCTCGACCAGCCTCCTCTCACTCTCCCCCTCTCGATGTCCCCAATTCTCCACCTTTCTCTTTGTCCCCACTATCCCAAGCCCCCTCCCTCCCTCCGTCCCTCTGTCCCTCTCGCCCAGCCTCCTCTCAATTTCCCCTGTCCTAGCCCCAAAAGCTAGGGTTCGATCAGTAGCAGTGAAGAAGGGAGAAAGAGAAGAGAGATCGTGCGTCTGTAGCAGTGAAAAAGGGAGAAAGAGAAGAGAACGATAGAGCGTGAAGGGAGATCAATACCTGATCTACTTGACTGCGCTTGCTCGGCGATGGATCAGATGAGAGAGACGGTAGAAACGAGCGAAGAAGGGAAGAATAGAGAGAGATGGACGAGTGATTTGGTATCGCAAGGCTTAGGGCAATTTCGACACAAGTGATTGATAAACAGGAATGGAATGGCCATTCCCCACCCCCCCAAATGTAATGGTGATTCTTGATATAATGATCATTCCCCTACTTTTTCATGAACCAAACATGGGAATGGTCACTTCAACGGAATGACCATTCCATTCCGACCTTCATTCCAGCGAGCCAAACACTACCTTAGTTTCTAGCTGGACTAGATTGATCCCATGCATAGATATTAAACTGTTGTTCGGTCAGCACCCTGCAAGGTGTTTTGCTATTATTTTCTAGCTGGACTGGATAAATCCCATGTATAGGTATTGCACTGTTGTTCTGTCTTCACCTGCACGTGTGTGTGTGTGTGTGTTATTATGTGACAAACAGGTCAGCAGATGTTCTTGTTCTGTTTGTTTGAACCAATTGAAATTGGTTCCTGCAGGAAAGAATTGCTGGGGTTGAGAATGCCATTGAATCTATCGTCAGGTCTCTTGCACGACGCATTGGGGAAGGTAAATTAGCGGTGGCCCTGTTATTAGAACTATCAAAAAACACTATGGTTCGTGACCGTATCGGAAAAGTACAAGGCTGCATACTCCTTCTGGTAACAATTTTAAACAGTGAAAATACTCAAGCTGCTAGAGATGCGAAAGAGCTTTTGGAAATTCTTTCATTCGATGATCAGAATGTGGTGCAGATGGCAAAGGTGAATTATTTCAAGCCTTTGTTGCAGCGGATTTCATCAGGTTTTTTCTCTAACCATACCATTATTTCCAGATTTTTTGGTCATATGCATGCATATGTAGTGCCTTCTAGTTCTAGCTGTTACATGCTTTATAAAGAGTTTTGTGAAGGCCCCATTCCTGGGCTTCTGAAAATATAAGATATTTAGCCTCTTTTTTTTTTTTTTTTTTGTGGCTCTATTTTGGATGTCTCTCTTGGAATAAGAGTGGAGATATCAAACAGGGCCTAAGTCCTACAAATAATTTCAAGAATATGAATTGGGTCAAATTCACCTGAAGGGCTCACAACTGAGTTAGTAAATCTGGCCCGTGACAGTTCTCAAAAACAGTTGGCTTTGAGTTGAATTATTGACACCAATGTCTTGATTGATACATATACGAACAGAATCAATGATGCATTTATAGTTTTTATGCCACTAAGGGGTTGTTTGTTTTACCCCATTTACATATGTAAGCATATCACATGTGTAATGATTTCATACATTTTATGTTTGTTTGCAACATTTACACATGTGGTGTGTAAATTGGGTATGATTTTGATGTGTAAATGATATGGAAAAAGGGGCTTGCACTTTCCCACCTGTTGAGGTGGGAAACTGTTTCACACCCACCTCAAAAAGGCACTGCTACAGTACCAGTCCGCCCATGACGCCTTTTATTTATTTTTTTTAATTTTCTGGTAGCCACAATGAAGATCTAAACCGTCCAGAGTGTTTAGAACGTCCAAAACGGCTATGATACAAATTTTCAGCCGTTGGATCATCTTAAAATTTGAGATATTTATGAGTACATTCTGATCGTTAATCTTCAATTCTGGGATTTTCTAGGCCCGATTTTCACAATCGGAACCGTTCATCTAGTTCAAAAGACCATTTTCACCTATGAGGTCAAATTTCAGGAGGAGCTGATTCAAAATGGATCTTAAGATATCTTCAAAAAACATATCAGCCGTTGGATACATACACTATTGTTACACAGAATTTAATTTATTGAACAGGCAGTCTGCTTTTTTCAAATTTCTAAATCATCATAGACTCAAATTCAAGATCTGAACCGTCGAATCTCTTTAAAAGGTCAAACAGTAGTAGTGGATCAAATTTCAACTGTTGATCCTTCATATATTGTGAGATATTTACAAAAAATGATAAACCTTTTGATCTTCAATTCTAATTTTTGTGGACCTCTTTTTTTTAATCCAAACCATTGATCTTCTTCAAAAGGCCAACAATGCTTACTATATTAAATATCATCACTTGATTCACCATGGATTTTTCTAAATTTGTAAAAAACTATAAAAGACATGTAAACCATTAGTGTAATAAGATTCACATTGGAAGATGTGTGAAAATAACAAACAATAAATTATATTTTACATGTGAGTCATTTGCATATGTAAATGACTCACATGTGAGTCATTTACATATGTAAAGCATTTTCACATCACATATGAAATTAACAAACGACCACTAAAGCATATCCATTGTCATGTGAAACCTATATCAGAATACTGTTAAACTTTTTTTGGCAAGTACAATAATTTAAGTCCATACAGATCCTATATACTTGGTCCCCCATTCTCTATCATGTCGCCTTTGTCTATTCTGTTGCAAATTTGTTAAACCTCTAATTTTCTTACATTGAAACCAGCCTCACTTGTGTCGGTTTGTTAATTTGCTTATCAATTATTGCTACCCACACAAGTTTTTGTTAGTCCAAGCATGATACCACTACACTGCCAATATTTTTCTATTTTTGACATCAGTGCCCACATGTAGGGCTGTCATTGAGCCAAACTCGGGCAGTGTCCACATGTGTCTGGATTCTGGATCCGTACAGTTTTTTTGGGGTTCAAAATGTATGTATTTGAGTTGTCTTGTAGTGTCCAAGTGAGTATGCCCAGTAAGGAAAATTCAGGGTATGAGCCTATCCTTGTTGAGATCTGATATTGAATTTGGATTTGAATCTGGACTTGCATGTGGATCCAGATTTGGCTTGTTTACTACCTTACTTACAAGATTAATTAGATTTGCATCTAAGATCCCATATTATGTTGCTAGAAGGCAGAAGCTCATAACCATGTCTGCTAACTACAGTGTGCTCTCGGCTTAAAATCACATGAAGCCCTGTAAGCAAGGGAAATTATTTCTAGTGGCACTGCAATAGACCCCTTTTAATGTGTTGAACATACTCTTTTCTTTACAAATGAATCCATGGAAATGATGGTTAGAGGACTGCAATATAAGGATGTACAACCCCCTCTTTTAAACCATCTGATCTCCATGCATATATACATCTCTCCATCAGAGCTTATATTTCTGGCCTTTATCTCCTCATATTAAAAGCAGAAATACTCAAGGATGAGCCTATTGTCAGTATTGAGTATTGACAACTTGAAAATCTTTTGAGGTTATAAATTGATGAAGTTAAGAACTCCCAAAATGTTGTATGATCACTTCAACATTGACATTCAGTATATATCCTTCATCGTGGTCTCTTTCGAAAAAACTAAGATCTCATTGCATCTCCATTTATAACTATCAGTTCATACTCAATTGATATCGCTGACATTTTACGTCCACAGATGTGATTTTCCAATCAACAGCTAAGGGAGAGATAGTATAATCGCATCACCAATACTCATTTTTTGTTTTATTCAATGGAGTTATTTGTTAATTTACCTTTATTTTTGTTAATCTGTTACTTATTTTTAAATCTTCAAGCCTTTATAAAATTAATCCATTTACTTCCACCAATATGATGTGCATTTCATGATGGAATGTTAAATTAATTCATTGATGAATTATTAGCATAGTGCATATGCTCCCCAAGTAGGACTAGAGGAAAGTGTGAAAAGACAATTTTGGGAGGAGATGGATGATTTAATACGAGAAATCCCAAATGGTGATAAAATTTTTCTTGAAGAGGATTTAAACGGGCATATAGGAAGAGATAATAGAGGATATGAGAGAGTGCATAGGAGACAAGGATTTGGAGAAAAGAATGAATTCGGAAACACTATATTGGACTTTGCAGTGGCATTTGATCTTGTAGTAGCAAATATTTACTTTAAAAAGAGAGATGAGCATCTAATTACCTATAAATATGGGAATAATCGGAGTCAGATAGACTTTTTTCTAGTTACAAAATAGGACCGATTGACTTGTAAAGATTGCAAGATTATCCCAGAAGAGAGTTTGACTACGCAACATAGGTTCGGAGTTTTAGATATTTGCATTAAAAGTAGAAAGAGAGCGGTAGTAAACAAAATGGACCCTAAAACAAGGCGGGGAGATTTGAAGGGGGGGAGAGCAAATATATTTAAGGACAAAATGATTGAGAAAAGAGAATGGAATATTGAAGGAGAAACTACAGTAATGTGGAATCAAATGGCTAATTGCATTAGGAATGTTGCAAAGGAGGTACTTGGAGAATCAAAAGAAAAGAGACATATTAATAAAGAAACATGGTGGTGGAGTGTGAGGTTCAGAAAGTTATTCGACAGAAAAGAGATTGCTACAAACTTTGGCAGGAGAGTAAGAGTATGGAAAAATTTTGAACTGTAGAAGAAGGCAAAGAAAGAAGCTTAGAAAGTAGTAAGTAGTGCAAAGTACAAAGCATACGATGACCTCTATAATAAGTTGGAAACAAGAGAAGGAGAAAAGGATATTTTTAATATTGCAAAAATAAGAGAAAAGAAAAATAGAGACTTAGATCATGTCAAATGTATCAAAGACAATGGGAAAAATATTCTGGTGAAGGACAACGATATTAAAGAAAGCTAGAAGGAATATTTTAGCAAACTTCTAAATGAAGAACATTTAGGCAATACAAGAGTTAAGGGGGATATTTTATCACTAGAGCATATTTTTCTCCGTAGAATTAGAGGGGTGGAAATGAAGGAAGCATTGAAGCGAATGAAGATAGGAAAGGCAACAGGCTCAGATGATATTCCGATAGAGGTATGGAAATACTTAGGAGAAGTTGGGGTGAGTTGGTTATGTAGATTATTCAATAAGATACTTGTGACAAAGAAAATATCGGATGAATGGAGAAGAAATATTGTAGTACCTATATATAAGAATAAGGGAAATATACAAAATTGTACTAACTATCAAGGAATTAAACTTATGAGTCATACTATAAAGTTATGGGAGAGAATAATGGAACAAAGACTGAGACGGAAGACCAAGATCTCTTAAAATCAATTTGGTTTTATGCTAGGGAGATCAACTATAGAAGCTATCTTTTTACTTAGGCAAGTAATGGAAAAATATTGAACAAAGAGAAAAAATCTACATATGGTCTTTATCGATTTGGAAAAAACCTGTAATAGGGTACCGAGGAATTTAATTTGGTGGGTTTTAAAGAAAAAGAATGTCCTCAGATGTTACATTGAAAATTTTAAGGATATGTATGAAGGAGCAGTAACAAATGTGAGAACCACATGTGGAGAAACAGATGGATTTCCCGTGACTATAGGTTTACATCAGGGATCAACTTTAAGCCCTCATTCTTTGCATTAATTATGGATGAGTTAACTGTGCATATTCAAGAAGAAGTACCATGGTGTATATTATTTTCAGATGATATAGTATTGGTGGATAAATCAAGAGATGGTATTAAATGCAAAACTTGAGAGATGGCAGGGAGGAATTAGAATCTCGAGATTTTAAAATAAGTCGGATAAAGACAATATATGGATTGCAACTTCAGTGGACATATACAAAGTGTTGAAACCACTGTCAAAATTGAAACCCATGAGATTCAACGTAGATATTCTTTTTAGTACCTAGGCTCGATGATTAATAAGGATGGGAAGATTGACGAAGATGTGGAGCGTAGGATAAAAGCTAGATGGCTGAAGTGGAGACTAGCTTTTGGAGTGCTTTGTGACGGACAAATGCTAACGAAATTGAATGGCAAATTTTACAGGACAGTGATTAAACCAGTTATGACATATAGAGCAGAATGTTGGCTAATTAAGAAGACACATATTCATAAGATGGATGTAGCAGAAATGAGAATGCTTAGGTGGATGTGTGGTAAAACTAGGAAAGATAAAATTAGAAATGAGCGCTTTCGAGAGCATTTAGGGGTAGCACCAATAAGGGATAATATTAGAGATAACCATTTAAGATGGTTTGGGCATATTGAGCGTAGGCCGATAATGGTACCGGTGAGAAAAAATTTGGCTATACAGGTGGACGGCCCATCAAGAGGTAGGGGTAGGCCGAAAAAAATATTGATAGAGATCATTGATTCAGATTTGAAGAAGTTTAACTTATCAAAGGATTTAGCTCAAAATAGAAAGGAATAGAGAAACAAAATTCATGTAGCCGACCCCAACATGGTTGGGATAAGGCTTTGATGATGATGATGATGATGATGTTGAATTATTAGCACAAAGTGGAATAAATTAGACGATAAAAAATGTTAGTTGCTTCTCTAGTGGAATCTTGAATGAATTGCTGATGCCACTGGATCAAGCTTTCGCTTCTTAATGATCCTCCATGTCACTTATTTATCAAAATCTCATTGATGAGCTTTCTTTATGATTGATCTCAAGAGGCCACACCGCCACAGTCTACTGAGGGTGAGTTGTGGTGTTCTTTTTTTTGGAAAGGTTAAGAAATATCTTACCAATAGAGGAAGAAAAGATGTAATAATGATTCTTTCCCACTGACAGACATGACTTGCAAAATTTTAAAATTAAAAAAAAAGAAAAGAAAAGAAGAAGCAATTATCAGTTCTTTTTTATGCATGCAATCAGGTTGTTTGTGATGCAGGGTCAGATACCTCGAAGATGATCATGGCAAAAGCTTTGGCTGATATGGAACTGACAGATCATAGTAAAGCTGCTCTATTTGATGATGGAGTGCTGAAGCCACTTCTTCAGTTGATCTCTCATGGAAATGCAGAGGTGAAACAAGTGACTGTTAAAGCCCTTCAGAACCTCTCAAGCTTACCCCAAAATGGCTTGCAGATGATTAGAGAAGCAGCTTTACCTCCACTTCTTAACCTCCTATTCCTTCACCAAGCATCATCTCCACTTTTGCGCGAGCAGGTGGCAGCCACAATTATGAACCTCGCCATATCAGCAACATTACCAGGAGCTGGTGAGACACCTTTGGCATTTCTGGAATCTGATGATGACATCTTCAGACTCTTCTCCTTAGTTAGCTTAACAGGACCAGGTGTACAACAAAGCATTCTACGGGCCTTTCATGCCATATGCCAACCTCCCTCTGCAATAGACATGAGGGCTAAGCTAAGACAGGTAGGCAACATTATCTTCTCCTTTTCTGTAAAATAATGTGTACATGTGCATGCAGCATGTTGGTGTATATATGAGATAGTCCACAGCTAATAGTTCTCTCATGTCTGGTTACAAGCATCTCATGATAGAGGGGTTGTGGATTGGAAATGGTGTAGCTAGAATCTCAATGCTTATTGACTTTTGGATTCATTTTTTTTTTATTGTTAAACGTTTGGATTCATCTATTGCATGGAGAATTTAAGCTAGTTGCATGAGAAATGATGATAAAAGATTTCTTAGGCTGTAAATTATATATCCTTTTTTAATGGTATCTTGAATTTTAAAAAAAGCTTAACAGTACTACAGAATTCTACCTAAAAACAAGGGCCAAGACCCCAAAAAACAAGAACTACCCAACACAAAATAATTTATCCTCATGATGGACTTGGCCTTTGTACAGCTGTGCATATGGAGAGTTGGTGCATGAGAACTAATGGTACCTGTCGCACATTGATGAGGCATCTTTGGGTTCAATAATTATATTTCCTATTACTACTTTTTAGATTTGAGTCCTTTTGAACAAGAGTTGAGTAATCTCTCCCAATTGGTGAGTGTTTTCTGGAAATATAGAAGCCTTTGTTGCATGGATTCTTTCAAACCCATGTCATGTCAGATTATTCCTGGATTCTTCTATTACTAATTTAAACATTGTTTAGTATCTGATAAAATATAATAGTTTCCTACTATTTGAGATCTAACTAAATGCTGAAATATTTATTTATTTATTTATTTATTACTTAGTGTAAGATTCATACGTAACTTCTATTGGCACTTTGTTTTTGGACATATCATTCATTAAAAAATGAATATTTTATTTGAATATTATGACAAATCCATGAATTCTATGTTTTTTTTTATTTGTGGATCGGTCACCTCCTTCTCATACCAGACTTTGATGCCTGCACTCATGCAGTTTGGTTAAGAGGTGAGTGACTTAACTTACTTGGATGAATGTCTTTCACATTATTTGTTTTTACTTACCAACTGTTGTTGTCCTTCACATAACGACAAAGTTTTGGTATCAGATCAGTGTTAAATTAGGCAAGGACAGGAAAACTGTAACATGAACTGAAAGAAAAGAGATGTTCTAAGTGGAATCAAGCTTCCATCTGGTATATTAACTATTGTATTTTGTTTCCGTTGGATTGCTTGGGTAAGCTTCAGTTCTTTATTATCTGAGCATTTAGTTCACTGTCAACTCCAAGGTCACTTATTGAACTTATCAGAGCTTATGTGATTTGCTTTGCATACTGTGGGGAACAAACTACACACACTAAGAAAGTCAATTGAGCACATTAATCATGTAATCTTTGTGGATTTTTTTTTTGGAAGGTTAAAGGATTTATTATTTCAGGAAAAGAACGATACCATCAACCATCAAGATGCACCTCAAACATCAAAAGCCTTAGATGTTTAGTTACTCCCGTCCTTAGCTAATGGATCAGCACCATCATTTTCAAGCTAATGGATCAGCACTATCATTTTCAGAATTTGTGGGAAGGAAAAGTGGTCAGTTCAAGTGATGATCAAGCTTGTTCAACATATGCTGACCACCACCATGGATAGTGAACATCCATAGTAAGCCATTGATGACAAATAAAGAATGTTATAAAAAAAAAGGACAAAGAAAGAATCCTCTTCCAAAATAGCTCCAGCTGCTTTCATCTTGATGAGCTCACAAAAGCCAACCACAGATAAATCCACCTCTACTTTGTTCGAGTGTGTAGCTTGAATGCGGCCAGAATATGCAGGATGGAAGAAAAAGTTCATCTCTACAATTTTGAACACTTCCCAAATGGCAGCTTTCTTTGATTCTCATACCAAGCTTTCATCAAGTTAAGCTTGAAACCCCAAGAGAAAGGCACCCAGATTGAAGGGGAACAACTGACAGAACTTTTGAATTAAGGCACTCCACTACTACAGCCAATATCTATAAAGATCAGATGCATAACAGAGTCTTCATGGGTTTCCCAACAACTTATGAAGAACTGGGACGTAGTAGTTATGTAGGAGATTTTGGCAGCAGGCCAAGTTTTATTGAATGTTGTTTTACACTTCATGTGATCAAAATACCTGTCTGAATGAAATTGAGAAACTACTTGAATTTGAGTGAAATGGCTTGAAAAACTTTTGTATGCCACAAAAACACCATTTCGAACTTGTCTGTCATTTTCCAAATCAGTTTCTTTACTTCTACGAGACTACGACCAGTAATCCAAATGAAAGGAGTGCATTATATTTCTTCGATGGAGAGTTACACTGATGGGAATCTGGTTTTTATTTTTAAAGGGAAGGAAAGGTAGGTGTTCAACTGTTCCAATAACTTACTGGAAATGCTAAAAGAGATCATTATTGCATTGAGTGATTGTGTGGCTTTTGGGGAAAGTGGATCCTTGGGTTTGGGGGTGGGACCTCCCCAGAATTGGGCTGTGGTTACTGGTTACCCTTGACATGAAGATGAAGAAGTGCAAAACAAATTTTATATGCCACCCATTCCATTGCAAGTTCAATGTAGATGGAGCATAGGTGGAGCATCATGGGTGAAGCAGGGTTTGGCAGTTATAGGCGGGGTAGTAGCAGATGAGAAGAATGTGATGTTGCTGTTATGAGGTGGGGTGTTAGCAATTAGAGAATTACTAAGGCTTATTACAGCATGGAATAGATCCTTGTGGGGAATTCTAGGAACATGATTCCATTTATGAATGGACCAGAAAAATGATCATGAAGTTTGTCATCAGTTTCACTGGGATCATATATTTCTGTACATCATGCATGCATCTACTTTTGTCATGCTGGCAGAGAAGCTATCAAGTTAGCAGGAACCAAAATGTTTCTTTCCTTTTAGCATAATTCGCTCAACACGATTGTACACAATTGACTGTTTATACAACACAGTAATTAAATCCCTTATTTCGGAAAAAATGTTTCTGTTATCTCTCCTTTTCTTGGATAGAGCATTATGGGGCAGTTTGCCTAATTTGTATTGAAAAACCAGGAATTCTTTAGAAATTAGTGATTATTGAAGAGAGGAAGAGTAAATAATTCAGAGTAGAGATCTAGAGGGGATCATCAATTTTCTAGGATTTAATTTACTTAGGTAAATGGTGGGCAAACATTTCCTATCAAAGGGGTTTCTTTGTGGGCCCATATTCAACGCCACCTTTAATCCTTCACTCTTAAGACTCATAGGTAGAAGCACATTATACATAAAATCCTAGCATTCAATACCTATTAGGCAAATGGGCCCTCATCACTGCATCTTGTCGCTTTCAAATTGAGTTTCCAGTGCCATCATCTTTGATTAGTAAATGACTAAACTCTCCCTTTTATTTTATTTTTTATTTTTTTCGTATTCAAGAAGATTTGGTAATAATTCACCAGTGCCTCTGGACATTGTTTAAGCTCCTTACTCTCCAGATATTTAAGATGACTTCTGTACTTCATCTGCTTCTGTTAGGTACGAACTGTTGCTCTCTCTCTCTGTTTGCTGGTTCTTACTGTTTTATCATGCATTTTACAGTGTGCAGCTGTTCAAGTATTAGTACCATTGTGTGAGCAGAACCCTACTATTCGGGCATGTGCTGTGAAACTGTTCTTTTGCTTGACAATGGACGGCAATGATGACACATTAGCGGATCACGTGGATCAGAGGTGCTTGGGAACTTTACTCATGATTGTGAAAACCTCTGATGACAAGGAAGAGAAAACGGCTGCAATGGGTATAATATCTAACCTTCCCAAGGGCCACACCCAGATCACTCAGTGGCTTCTGGATGCTGGGGCACTTCAGATCATTGTTAGGTTTCTTAATGATGGTTTGCACAATGGTGGTTCTACGAATCACCTGGTAGAGAATGCTTCTGGAGCTTTATGTCGCTTCACTCTATCGACAAACCCTGAGTGGCAAAAAAGGGCAGCTGAAGCTGGCATCATCCCAGTGCTGGTCCAACTGCTGGCATCTGGCACAGCTTTGACAAAGAAGAATGCAGCCATTTCATTGGCTCAATTCTCAGATAGTTCATTTAAACTGAGCAGACCTGTAGAAAAACGTCGAGGGTTCTTGTGCTGCTCTACACCACCTGAACCTGGCTGCCCAGTGCACTTGGGTTTGTGTTCGGTGGAGGAGTCATTTTGCCTAGTGGAGGCAAATGCAGTGGAACCACTGGTGAGGGTGCTTGGAGATGCAGATTTTGGAGCATCCGAGGCTGCATTAATGGCAGTGTCGACGCTGATTGATGGTGAAAGGTTACAGAATGGCAGCAAGGTGTTATCTGAGGCAGGAGGCATTGCAGCAATCATAAGGTTGCTAAGCAACCCTTCCATTGATTTGCAGGAGAAGGCTCTGCATGTTTTAGAGAGGGTTTTCCGACTGCCAGAGTACAAGCAGAAGTATGGTGCTTCAGCGCAAATGCCTTTAGTTGACATTACTCAGAGGGGGACTGCCACAATGAAGCCTCTTGCAGCCCGAATACTTGCTCACTTGAATGTGCTTTATGAACAGTCTTCCTTCTTCTAGAGGTGGGTGTATTAGACACTGACAAAGTCTGATCTAGTGAGAAATTTGAGCATGAATATATGAATTCAATTGAATAGCATCATTTGCCGTCAAAGCAATGAAGGTTAGGTTTTGCAAAAATTCCTTTTAACATGAAAATGATGAGCGACAATGGTATGAAGCTTTCATTATATTTTCTTCTGGAATTACTGAGAATTCGAAGGATTTCTTGACATCATACCTTCATCGTCTTTCTGCGTATCAAAGAACTTAGTGATTGATTATAGAATTTCTCATCTGATCAAAACAGTGAAGGTGTGTCCCTTACGTGGAAGGATAAATTGAAATTTGGTTGTGGTTTTTAAAATAAAATCAAGTGTGGCTGGATATGGTGGCATCTGGTAGAAGAAAATCAGAGAATTCTGTTTTGATGAATGGAGAGATTTAGAGTTTCATCGGAGAGATTCATGATTGGTTTGATTCAAAGGTGGTTCATCCAGGGGCGTTCTTTGTCCTTGCCTCCTTGGATGTGCCACTGGCCCTCCTCCTCTGTGAGTTCTGGTCACTGATATCAATATTGAAGCTGTAAGAATCGGGAGAGAGACATATATTGAGTTCTCTTATCTGATATAACCTGTCTTTGTTTACTATGTATTTAATTCATTCCTTTTACCTTTAAAATTAGGTAAGCGAATTGTCTCTGCACGTAGTTTTAAAATACAGAAATTTCTCTGTTTTTTGGCTTATTTTTCTCTTCCACTGCTTCTTCCATGCTGCCTGGTGATGACATGGGAAACACCTAGCTGCTTTGTATTTCTTAGTGTCAAAATCTTCTGATATTTGCTCGTATGCTCTTTGTTTATTTCTTTTCACCTTGAAGTATGACAAACATTCGCACCAGTGTTGCCTAGCCTCTTTGTTGGAGTTCATCTCTTCAGGCTTCAGGCATATAGAATTTCCCTATGCTAAGTGTGGAAGATGGCCTTTGTCTAGAATGATACGTCATTATCTCCAGGTCTCTGAAAGACCATGTAAGAGAGCAATCACACAGGCAGCAGAAATGGTCACAAACATTGAATTCAAACCAGATATTCCTTTGTATGTAACGACGCAGAAATAGTTATGGAAATTGATTTCAAACCAGATATTCCATGTTTGGGTTTATATAGGCATTTGAGCGATTCACCACAAGCTTCCAATAAAGAGTACTGTTACATTTGCACTGGCAATACAAATGACTAAGATAATCTGACTGTTTAAATACTATATTTCATTTTTTGGTTATTTTATATTTCATCAACAGGGCATCAGAATACGAAGTAACACATCTCAGAAAACTGGGCAGCCTTTCACAACAATTCTGTTTGCAGTCAGACAAGAGGCCAAGGGGCAATCATTAACACGGAAGTTGCTTCCCCACCGAGGGTAATGTTCTCTGACCCCAAACATTGGTACAAAAGCACTCCTATGAAGGCTAGACCGACATCAAGAGCACCAGAGAGCACATAATTTTGTTGCTGCCACCAAACACGCTCGTACCTGTAAACGATGAAACCGGAAATGAATCCAACTGGTGGAGTTGACAACTGTTGCTGGGGGTGTGTGGCAACTATGAGGGTGGGCATGTTACTGAGGTGGATCCACTGGTGGTTGTGGAAGGCCTTTTGTGAAGCCAGACAAGGAGAGGAGAAACGACCCCAACTAGGAAGAACCAGTTGACAGCTGTGTAGGCACCAAGGTCTCCAAAGATTCTACGGGGCCCAATCAGCCCCCAAATAACAGAAGCATCGTAGAACACATGGTCACCAGGGCAGGTCCATTTGCTGTTTGGTGGGATCGGGTCTCTGTTGCAGATGTTGGCGATGGCCACTACACTGTTCTGAGATAAACCAGTGCTGCTATAAAGTTCCCCACCACCTGAAAAAAGTTCTTGTCATTCCTCATAATCTTCTTCGTTGCCAACACACTATAATTAGAGAAACTGACCTGTTCCATGAACAATGTTCTGGTAGGAATCTTCATATAGTGACCAAGCTTGAAGTCTTGTAGAAAACGTGATGGCCTGGGACATGCTGATATGCCCATACACCTTGAAGCACATATTAACAATGGGGTGCCCAGGGTACAGATATCCAATGATATTTTTAGTTATGATGTTCAAGCCCAATATATAAGAATAAAGGAGATATACAAAATTGTACCAACTATCGAGGGATTAAACTTACGAGTCACACTATGAAGTTATGGGAGAGTATAATAGAGCAAAGATTGAGAAAAAAGACTAAGATTTCGGAAAATCAATTTGGTTTTATGCCAGGGAGATCAACTATGGAAGCTATCTTTTCACTTAGACAATTAATGGAAAAATACCGAGCAAAGAGGAAAAATCTACATATGGTCTTTATCGATTTGGAAAAATCCTATGATAGGGTACCGAGGAATTTAATTTGGTGGGTCTTAAAGAAAAGGAATGTCCCAAGAGGTTACATTGAAATTTTAAAGGATATGTACAAAGGTGCAATAACAAATGTGAAAACCACATGTGGAGAAATGGGTGGATTTCCCGTGATTATAGGCTTACATCAGGGATCATCCTTAAGCCCTTATCTCTTTGCATTAATTATGGATGAGTTAACTGTGCATATTCAAGAAGAAATACCTGGGTGTATGTTGTTCGTAGATGATATAGTATTGCTGGATGAATCAAGAGAGGGTGTAAATGCAAAGTTTGAGAGATGGCGAAGGGTATTAGAATCTAGAAGTTTTAAAATAAGTCGTACAAAGACAAAATATATGGATTGCAATTTCAGTGGACATGTACAAAGTGTTGAAACCACTGTCAAAATTGAAACCCATGAGATATCACGTAAAGATTCTTTTCAGTACCTAGGCTCGATGATTAGTAAGGATGGGGAGATTGACGAAGATGTGGAGCATAGGATAAGAGCTAAATGGCTGAAGTGGAGACTAGCTTCGGGAGTACTTTGTGATAGACAAATGCCAACCAAATTGAAGGGAAAATTTTACAAGACAGTGATTAGACCAGCTATGATATATGAAGCAGAATGTTGGCCAATTAAGAAGACACATATTCATAAGATGGATGTAGCGGAAATGAGAATGTTTAGGTGGATGTGTGGTAAAACTAGGAAAGATAAAATTAGAAATGAGCGCTTTCGAAAACATTTAGGGGTAGCACCAATAGGAGATAAGATTAGAGAAACTCGTTTAAGATGGTTTGGGCATGTTGAGCGTAGGTCAGTAATGGCACCGGTGAGAAAAAGTTTGTATATACAGGTGGAGGGTCCATCAAGAGGTAGGGGTAGGCCGAAGAAAACATGGATGGAAGTCATTAATTTAGATTTGAAGAAGTTGCACTTATCGAAAATTTAGCTCAAAATAGAACGGAATGGAGAAATAGAATTCATGTAGCCGACCCCAATATAGTTGGGATAAGGCTTTGATGATGATAATGATGATGATGATGTTCAAGCTTAATATCTGTTTGTCCTCCCAAACTAACATGGGTGAGAATATGATACTAATGAATTTGCGGACAGTATGTAAAACATCAAGAAGAATACATATCTATTACACTACTAATAGGTATTCTTCCTAAGTATTCGACCCTATGTATTGTATTGTAATGCAAAGAAACAAACTCCTAATGAAGCAGGAAGTACCTGCTTTGTTGTAGCAGCAATGATACCTTTGGGAAGGGTGAAGAAAATGCCAATGGCGCATCCTAGCAGCATCCCCCACCATGGCAATTGGAATCGATCGTAGGAGAACTCACATGTGCAGATGGTGGTGCCAATGATTGTGAGTAGGATACACACAAACCACCACTCAGGGACTTAGCGTGTAATTACTCATAGGTCATTTGTGGACGTCCACCTGGTGCTTCTCTTTCAGTGCCAACTTTCTTGGCTGCCATATATCTGTGCATTTGATGAATACCAAGTTTGAATCACTCACGTTATGCATGTTGAGTTTTAGTCCTCTACGTGGTTATTGTATGAGCAGAAAAGATAAAATACCTTCCATGACAAAGGAGGACATGAACTATGGTGGCTGCACGTGTAGCAAAACCAACGCTGGACATAATGGTGAAGAACGTGCTGTGATAAAGAGGCTCATTTCTCTCATTTGTCTGTATCAAGGTTGAAATTGGAGTCAACGATGCTTGAAATGTTATATTTATTGCCTGATGGTATGAAAAAGCCATCGGAGAATATGGGAAAGGTCTTGGCATTGGAGATGTGATTTCTGTTATGATAACAAACCCAACTGCAGCATTAGCAGTGGCGAACCATAGGCTGGCAAGTGTGCTTCCAAGGTAGGAGATGGTGGACCAGTCGAGGCGCACAGCCCCAGCTTCCTTCCCATGAAATCCTTAGCCCAGTTGATGGGCCATGACAGAGTTTGGGAAGATCCAGCATACCACTGAGAGGGAGGTTAGCACGGGGAAGACGTGGGCAGGTAATATGCAATACGAGAAGCTGCAAATAGGAGCGGTGTTAACTGGTAGCTGGTCACTCCAATGTCTGTTAGTTCTTCCTTCTCATGCAATGGTCTGAGTCATTATAGTGGCACCTACTACAGCAACACTAACAACAACAGCAGCAACAGTAACAACAAAAATAGTAGCAGCAACTCACTTGGAATACACTAGTCAATCCGTTAGCTGTGACATGCAGCTAGATTTTCCGTGGGTCAAAATATCAAATGATCTACCTGATTCTCTTTCAGCTTGGAATGTGTCCAATGGTTAGAATCTTGATCCTCCTGAACCGTCAGACGAGTGCTCTTAATCCAATATCCAGGTGAAAAAAGATCAGGCTGGAGCATGGGCCCACATGCCAACGCTTGCAATTTCCGATTTAAAACATCGTCTGCTTGTTAATTAAAAAGGACTGAATTTAGGATTTATGGAAGTGATCCAAAAATTTTGCTTCATCTTGTTCTATCCGTAAGTCCCTAGTGAATTAGGATTGCTGAATGAGACGAACCTCAAATTGCAATCTAATGATCCAGCGAGACAGGCATTTCGTAGTTCAGTAGTTGGCATACACGAAGATCTTTTAAAACACCTGGAAAGCAAATAATTACGTTCTATACATTTTTAACTAGTCATAGCCTATTTACCTTTAAAAAAATGATCATATTCAAACAATGTGTGCGTGTGTGTGTTGTGCGTGTGAATTGTTTTTAACATATATCTAGGTTTTATCTGAGAACGATTTTGATGTGATTTTTATATTAATCTTTTATATGATTCGTATATGATTAAAATGTGATTCTTAACCCATGCATGATTCTTATTTCATTTCTTGTTTTCTACAATTGGCTTATTTACGTACAATGGCTGGTGTGTGAATTTATTTATCATTCAAGAAAATATGTGGATTGATATGAGCATATATATGATTTTATTTGAATATGATTCTTATGTTTAGAATCACTTCTCTTTTATTATTGAGTCTAATGTTTGGATTTCACTCCAATGGCCTACCTCTAGGATAAGCCAGTCTTTAGAAAAAAAAAACACAAGTGCTCTACAAAATCCCGGTGTTCTGTACTTTATTCATGAGAATTCAATGATTTGCATTCTCCAAGGACTTTTGATGAGTTAGAACATCAGATTCACCATAGCATCAAATAGTTTTCTTTCAGTAGTAGATGATTGGCTAGCCTTCACCCTAAATTAGATTGTAGTAAAGTGAACTTCATCTACGTACCCATAAAAAAATTTCTACTGTCATGTTGCTTGTTGAATTGTACTGATGGTCCACGCATTGCATGGACAGAAGCAGATGAAAAGTCTTCCATATTTTCTTGATCATATCTTCTTAAGTTCAGTGACTTGAGTCCAACATCAGTTTGTCGACACATATGGACAATAGTTACGTATCAGGACAATTGTTGGATTGATTTGCACATGTAAAAGCATAAATAAGGTGTAAAAATAGTGTGTAAATAAGAACTTTTACTTCAATAAAAGTTAGAAAGTAATTTACACCCCCTCTTGAAAAAAGGTGCTAGTACAATCTTCACACGGTGATTTTTTTTCTCTTGTAGACCCCTATCAAAGGCCTGTTTTTTCATTTCTAGGGCCCCTCGTGATCATTGCATTTGTTTATTGAAATAATAGATCCCAAGATCTTAAAGCAAATTATCTTAAATATTCATGGATTTTGAGTAATTCATGAAAAATTCCTAGAGAAAAGATCTAATTTTCTACATTTTGTGGGTCACCAATTTATGATCCAAACTGTTCATTATATATGGCAGACACTGACATGCATAATTTCAAATCTTAAGTCTTCAGAATTAAGAACAGCTCCTTACCCTAATAGTAAGGAATAGCTATTCTTACTAGGCTATCCGCGTTCGAACCTTGGTTAGCCCTCCTTTTCTCTGGTACGGGCTATCTTTTCACTTAGGTAGGCTTTCTTTCGAGGTGTGTAAGGTTATTCTTGAGTCCCAGCCCCCTTAGTCAGGCTATAAAAAAAATCTTTTGAATTAAAAAATTATGAAAAATATCCAAAAAATTTAAATACATTTAAAATCATTAGATGTACTCATTAACTAATATGAAAATAGTGAATTTAACAAACATGAAAATTCATTTCATGTACATTTTCACATGTGACATTTACATAGGAAAACTCCTTTTGCTATCCCACGAGCAAAGAGACAAACGGCCCCACAAAATACAATAGGTGTTTTAGATTTCAAGGGCAACCCAATTTATGAAATTACGGAGAAAAACACAAGAATTTTGCTAACCTAGAAACAGTGATTTAAATACCTACGTGCCTCACAGTAGGCTCCTCACTAACTAAATTAGGCAATAGGGGGCGTTAGGACCCAGAATTGAATGGATCATTTCAACTGTTTGTTTTTTTTTTTTTTTTAATAATCTAAGGTAACCTTTAGCCTCCAGCCCGAGGCTACCTGATTCTGAAAAGGAAGGACTATTCTTTTAAGAGATAAATACATGATCAAACACGTATATTATGTGAATAATGCAAAGGACGAGAATTGAACTCAAGATTTTAAAAAGTAAATTTAAGGCTCAAATCAACTGAAAGTTGAACTCAATACCTTAGAAAATAAATTCGAGACTCAAATCAACTAAGCTACCGCTTTGGCGGCTTCAACTTACTATAATGATATGCATACATACAAACACTACAGACATGCCCATAGAGACACCCGAACAAGGTCACGCAGCCACCGCATTGGAGCCGGTTCTATCAAGTACGGTCGAAACATTCCTGCCCATCCGAACCATAAAACTTACGTACAACATCTTTCCATTCATCATAGTCAAAATCGAAAGACAACGCCCACCCAAACACTTCAAATAAGAAGAAGAACCAAGAGGCTTACAAGGTCTCATCAATCCTCACGTGACTCGTAACGACCACAAGCAACAAAACTAAGGTCAGCTTCTTCCTATAGATGACCTTGACCACGTTGACTACCGAAATTGGCAAAGATGGTGATGTGGACGTGCTCCTAGACTTTGTACGGCACAGGAATCAACGAAAACTCTAGTGGGGTACCCTTGAAGAAGATTCGATCAGTGATGGTGGATGCCTTGGGGCATAACAGTCCTCAAAATCAGTTGGCTTAGAGACTCTAATGTCTAGATTGATACATACAGACAGTATCAACGATGCATTAATAGTTTTTGCGCCATTAATGCATATGATCAAACTGCCATGTGAAACCTCTTTCAGAATGTTGAACTTTTTTTTTTTTTTTTTTTGGTCGAGTGTGATAATTTAAGCCCAAACAGATCCTTATATGTCCTTGACCCATGGAATGTCGACTTGATTTTAGATCCAGACTCGGTTTGTACTTGATTACCTCACCTACAAAATGAATTAGATCTATCTATGTTCCATCTTGCGTTCCCATGCCTGCTAACTAACATTATCTTGACCAGCTGTGCTCTCTACTTAAATCGCTTGTAGCTAGGGAAAGTTGTTTCTAGTGTCAAATAGCAATGGACCACTTTTAATGGGTTGAACCTACCGTTTACATAGTAGATGAATCCATTGAAATGACTATTAAAACCTCCCATCCGAACGTATATTTACATCACTCCATAAGATATTGCTGGCATGAATGAAGCAGAAATAGTCATGGACATTGATTTCTAACCAGATATTACTTGTATGGGTTTATGTGAGCATTTGAGATTCACCACAAGCTTCCAAAAGAGACTAAGATAATCACACAATTTGAATACTATATTTCATTTGAGGTTATTTTATATTTCATCAAGAGGGCATCAAAATATATGTCACGCTCTCAGAAAACTGGGCAGCCTTTCACAACGACACCCTTTGCAGTCGGACAAGAGGCCAGGGGGCAATCATTCTCACGCATGTTGCTTCCCCACCAACGGAGGGTAATATTCTCTGACCCCAAACATAAGTACAAAAGCACGCCCATGAAGGCTAGACCAACATCAAGAGCTCCAGAGAGCACATAGTTATGTCGCTGCCACCAAACACGCTGGTATCTATATACGATGAAGCCTGAAATGAATCCAACTATTATCCAACTGGTGAAGTTTACAACTGTTGCTGGGGGCATATTTCGCGTGGCGCCTATCAGGATGGGCATGTTAATGAGGCGAATCCACCGATGGTTGGGGAGGGCCTTGTGTGCAAGCCAGATAATGAGAGGAGCAAGAGCCCCAGCTAGGAAGAACCAATTAACAGCTGCATAGGTGCCAAGGTCTCCAAAGATTCTACGCGGCCCAATCAGCCCCCAAATGACAGAAGCATCATAGAACACATGATCACTAGGACAGGTCCATGGGCTGTTTGGAGGGAGCAGATCTACGTTGCAGATGTCGTGGATGCTGTCCATGAGCCACCATGCTGTTCCCAGGTAGACCACTGCTGCTATGAAGGTCCCCACCACATACAAAGTTCTTTTTTTCATTCCTTATCATCGTCTCTATCATCAGCACACTTTAATTAGAGAAACTAACCTGCGCCATGAACAATGTTCTGGGAGGAATCTTCATATAGTGGCCCAACTTGAAGTCTTGCAGAAATGTGACGGCCTGGGTCATGCTGATATCCCCATACACCTTGAAGCATATATTAGCAATGGGGCGCCCAGGGTAGAGATATCCGATGATATATTCGGTTATGATATTCAATCCCAACGTCTGCTTTTACTCCCAAACTAACATGAGTTAGATTCATATACTTAAAAATTTAGGAACTCTATGGCCCTGCTGTTTGCTCTAAAATACAGAGGAACTGAATGCAAGGTGTGGTTAAAAATGAAGATTGAAGATCAATTTCCCAAACTAAGCATCAAGTCGCATTTTTTTAGAAAACATTACTTGATGTTCATTTTTTGAGATTCACCTATAGTTTTTATTCTATTTTTATTAGCCCGTTTATTTACATTAGCAGCATATATAGGAACTGAATATATAGGGTTTATGCTATAAATGGTTCAAAATAATGATAAAAGGGGATTTTCCAAAAATGAGCGCTTTTAGAAAAACATAATCAAAAGAATAGGGGAAATGAATGCCCAACGACATTACCTTAGAAATTCAACACATTTGAAAGTAAAGGTTCTATCTTCATCTCTACCTTTAATTCTTCACCCCTTATCTCTTTAACAATATTTCTTTGGGTTGAGTTCATTTCACAATAGATCCCTATATATTTTAATACAAATAAACAGGCCCCCATGTAAATATCAAGGCAAATATTGATGAAGCAACAATTACCTGATTTGTTGTAGCGGTAATGATACCTATGGGTAGGGTGAAGAAAATGGAAATGGCACATCCTAACAGCACCGCCCACCATGGCAATTGGAGTTGATCGTTGTAGTACTCACATGCGAAGATGGTGGCACCAATGCTTGTGAGGAGGATGCACACAAACCACCACTCAGGGACTTGCTTGTATCTGCACATGAGCCTCGTGTGGACATCCATTTGTCTCTCTTTCAGCGCCGACTTGCTCAGCTGCCATATATCTCTTTACATTTGACGAATATCAGGTTCAAGTCACTTAGGGCCTTCTTATTTGCATTAAAATACATATGATTTACGCCACGAGTGGTTAAAAATGAAATGATAGGTCAACTATGCATCAAATAACCTTTGCTTTTACTTATTCATTTCTCATCTTCCGTTTGTTCTATTTCCTTAGAACGAAAGGTTATTTATGCTATTTTTTGACAATTTAACGGTCTTCATTTTTAACCACTAATTGTATTAAACCCTGTGTGTATATATTCAGTTCCTACGTATTCTAATGCAAACAAGCCAGCCATTACATCTTACATTTAGTCCTATAGGCAGTTTTAGTCGAAGAGCAGAGAAGATTTAATACCTTCCATGAAAGAGGACGACATGAACAATGGTGGCAGAAAGTGTAGCGAAACCAACGCCGTAGGTTATAGTGAAGAACGTGCTGAGATAAAGAGGCCCATTTCTCTTATATGCCTCTGCATCGAGATTGAAATGGGAGTCAATAATGCTCGAAACGTTATATTCATTGCCTGATGATGTGAAAAGGCCATCGGAGAATATAGGAAAGGTTTTGGCATTGTAGATATTGAGCCAATAGGCTGTTGGAGATATGATGTATGTGATGAAAACAAACCCAACTGCCACATTGGCTGTGGCAAACCATGGGCTGGCAAGTGGGCTTTTGAGGTAAGAGGAGATGGTGGACCAGTCAAAGCCCACAACACCTACTCCTAGCCCATGAAACCCTGAGCCCAGTTGATGGGCCGTGACGGAGCTTGGAAAGATCCAGCAGAGCACGGAGAGGGAGGTTAGCATGGGGAAGAAGTAGCCGGGTAATATGTAATACGCGAAGCTGCAAATGGAAGCGATGATGAAGAACTGGTTGCGGGTCACTCCACCCTTTAATCTTTCTTCCTTCTCATGCAGTGCTC
Organism: Sextonia rubra; assembly: GCA_037013555.1. Classification (NCBI taxonomy): domain Eukaryota; kingdom Viridiplantae; phylum Streptophyta; class Magnoliopsida; order Laurales; family Lauraceae; genus Sextonia; species Sextonia rubra. The sequence goes on from JASUAD010000009.1 coordinate 11,306,860, forward strand.
TGAATCATTAGAGTGGCACCTATAATTATTAACAATAACAACAGCAGCAGCAACAACAACAAAAATAAGAGAAGTATATAAAATTAATGGTGGGTTTTCAGACGCCATTGAGCTACCATTTATTCCAAAATCAATTGATGATGAAAAAAGCACAACCATATTTATATGGTCTTAGTTGTGTTAAGAAGGCATTCGAGCATCACTCCAACACAGGTGCATACAAGAGTTGTATCAAGACCTAATAATCCCCTCCTCACTGGTGAGTGATGCTCGAATGTCTGTCTTCCTAACATTAACTCACTGGGTTACCTAGATTGCGACACTACACAATCTGTGATCTATGACATTGTAAGCAAGATTATGGATTGGTTCTCTTGGATCACAATATCAAATGATCCACGTGATTTTGGTTCAGTTTTCAATGTGTCAATTATTAGAATCTTGATATTCCTCTTGAAATGTAACACAAGTATTCTTAATCCAATATCCAGATAAAAAGAGATCAGGCTGGACCAGGGGCCCATCATGCCAGTGGCTTGCAATCTCAGGTTTAAAACATCATCCTCCTTTTAATTAAAAATTTTATTTTAGGATTTATGAGAGCAATCCAAAATTTTGAATTATCACTGGTGAACAAAGATTGCTGAATAAGAACCACAAATCGCAATGTAGTGATTCAGGGATACAGGTAACCATATATAGTAGTAAGCACATGAGAGGATGGGGCTTTTAAGAACCTAGAAAACTAATAATTTTTGTTTAGCAATGTAGTTACTGGGCTAAATTTGAGGACAATACTTCAAAAGGTTTTGCAATATAGTTAATATGAATTTTAACCGATCATGGACATACTAGCCCACCTGCCCACTCTTCAGACATTCCCAATGATACATATGAGATACGTTCAGACATGATTGATTTGGATAATTGATTCAGAATTATATTTAAAATTCAACCGTAAAGATAAGACTTGTGAAAAAAAGCTGGATAAATTAATTTTCTTATTGTTTTTCTTCAAATGTTTGAGACGAAAATTTTGATGCGTCTGTTTGTGGCAGTATGTTTGTCGAATGTCTGTGAAGATGGTTATCACACTTATTTGGGAGGTTTTGGGTAAAATTATTTACCGTTTGCTATCTGAATATAATTTTTTAAATTTATCATTTCTGAACACCGGCTTACAATAAGGTGAGCACTACATTCTTACGTACCTAGTAGAGTCCCACCTTATGATTCATTCGAGTGTGCAATAAAATTAGGAAAACTCCCCATCCTCACCGAACCCCATAGTCACTAATCTTGAGTTTGACACCTATTCAAATGAATTTCACTGTTGGACCAACTGTATGCCTGTTCAACAATGAAAAATTATCAGTAGTTGTTAAGATGATTACGTGAGCCTCTTTCACCATACATGAGTACAAAGGAGATATCTTTTTGTCCCCTCCAGTCAAATCCCCAAATGGGCCCCTCAAGAAAGGTGCCCATCTTATGATGAGCACAATTGCCCAATAAAGGGGGGTTCTATATATTAGTACCTTAATTCAAGAGAATGTTCTCCAGCGAGCGTACCACATGCGAGGTCCAACTCACATCGGCCTACGTTTGATCCATCCAGCCCTTTTGATATTGTTTTCATTCTATGATCCAATTCATGGCCCAATTTTACACTTATCAAATCATTACCCACTGTTGGAATGAATATAAAAAAAATTATGATTAATGAGTCATTAAAATTTAACATTATTAATCAAGGTTTAGAATGATCTAGTGAGCCTGATATTTTGGCTGATCCTTATCCAAATGGAGTTTTTCCCATCCAAATTTGTCTGAAAAATAAAAATAAATATGTATCTAAATGAGCCCCACGAGCTTGACTGCATATTGCATGCCCACAAGCAGTTTGCTCATAGGTAGACATTTTCCCCATAATATGTAACACATTTAAGTTGCAGAGGCAGACACCACAACATTCACAGAGTGGAGAAACAGACTGGTGGTGGTAGACCACAACGACCGACAGACAACTTCACACCGGATGTACTCAAAAAAAAAAAGAAAAGAAACTTTACACCCCCTCTTCCTTTTTCTTTCCTTATTATAGTGCCCTTGGAGAAAAAGAACATCATGCCAAAGGAACATGCCCTGCACTATTGAGATCCAACTTCGAAGTTCCAACGACATTCCTTACTCAGACAGGAGTTGGTGATGAAATTAACATTAGTTTGAGGTGTTATTAGTTACTAGGGCTCACTGGGAGAAGCTAATTTGGACCAGAGCTACTGCAATATAGAAATTTACTCTGGGCAACTTGGATTTTGTGGGTGTACCCCACTGGTGTTATTCATAGCCATGAGTGCAGGGATGTTTTTATTCCCAGTGCATACCACGTGTTCAATTAGGGTTTCCCAGATTTAGGGCATTGTGTTCTCAACGGTACGCGAAACCATGACTGTGTCTAGTCCCATCCTAATCAAATTTGAAAGCAGCTCCTATCTTCCCTTTTCTAGGTTGTGTGACGCCAGCAATTATCTGGATTCAACTTGTGAGAACATGTGTAGCTGACAAAATTTGCTTCCCCAAACTCGGTCTTAGAATCCGGATCATCATAGGTGTGGGCCAGTCCCTATGATTGAGGAATTCATGAATTTATGCACTCTAGTACTGTATGATGGTGAGTTATGACAGTGTTAATGTAAAATTTCTATTTCATGATTTCTTGTTTGATTGAGGGAATGAAAAAACATCTTGGCAAAATCAAAAATGTGAATCGTTAATTTAACTTGTTTTAAGATATTTAATTGGTTTAATTAAAATATGGCATTGTCGTGAAACTGATTTTAGATGAAACTCTAAAATTCCTTCTTATTTCCTAATACTTTAAGGAATGGGCCAATTTTCTGTAAGCTCATTTCTAAAATCCAATTAGAGCAAAGCACACAATCTGAAACCCGAATTATCGATATAATATCTCCTCTTAATAGCTCCAACCCAACTTTAAAAAGAGTTGAGTTTGCCATCCCACTAATCAAGCGTAAAACACATTGGTTTTTTCTTTTAAAAAAAAAATTAATAGCTTGACCAGAGGCAACTGGGATTTTGGGCATGTTTAGGTAGTTGTGCAAAAACAGAATGGAAAATCTTTTGTTTCCGTGACCGTAGCTCTTTCCCATGTTCAGCTTCGATTCGCCAGAGAGAAAAAGGAAGTACCACCCCCTCTATGAAAATGCACATTTGTGAAATTCTTTATGTAGGCATGAAGATATATGCCTAACTAGAGTTGAAATGCCCCAGATAATCTTTATGTAGGCATCATGATGTTGGTCTTTGCATGGTGTTCTACCATTCCAATGTATTCTGATTTTCCAAAAAAAAATTACCTTCACCGTTGGTCCAGACAAGTCACTAGTAGGGAGCTTGGCATGCACAGCACGCAAGGCAAGCTGCCCACCCCATGGGTGACAACAGGTCCCATCACAGTCACCATAGGGTTTTTAATCAGATGATCGGAACTCCACCGGTGACATCAAGTCCCGCCACAGATACCGTAAGATTTTTAATAAGACAATCAGAACTCTTCCCATATAATAGCAGCGATGGGGAATCCGGACTAGCTGGAAATGGTTTTTGATTTGATCAACCCGAAAAGTTATCTTAACCTACAAGCAAAGGTGTAAAGACTTACTTGCGTTAATACTTAATATTAATCGTTGCATTGAAAGTCCGTTCCACACTCAACCACGCATGAAATTAATAGGCACTAGTTGCCATCCCCGCTGAATGAATCATTTCTGTTAAGAAAAACATGATGATATGCATCCATGTGATTCATACATGCATACATACCTGAAGAGAGAAACCTGAACAAGATTCTGCGGCCACCACATAGAAGCAGGTTCCACCAAGTAGCGTCGAAACATTCCTGCCCATCCGAACCCCAAAACCTAGTAAAAACCATCACCCCATCCATCCACTCATTCATCATCATCATTATCATTATCATCATCATCATCATCATCAAAATAAAACAAGACCCACCAAAGGAGAAGAATCAAATCATCAATCCGCACCTGACTCGTAACGACTACAAGCAGTGAAACGAAGAAGGTCATGTTCTTCCTATAGAAGATCTTGACCGTGTTGATTATGTGTACAGCCGAAACACTTCCTGCCCCGGAATTGGCGAAGATGGTGATGAGGACGTGCTCCTTGACATTGAACGGCCCAGGATTCAACGTGAACTCAAGTGGGGTACCCTTGAAGAAGACTCGATTGGTGATGGTCGATGCCATGAGGTGGCCCAGAGGCACCACAGCGATCTGGGCCGATGTAGAAGTGAAGGTGATTGGCTCCTTTCGGTACCCAAAGAACTGGTTGACGAAGGAGAGGAGGATGCAGGAGAGAATGCCCAGGACCCACATCCGAAAGGTCACGACTGGGAGGTTTGGGTCGTCTGTGACTGCCACCGTCAACGCCACCTGCTCGACTGGAGAGTTAATGTTCGTCTCATCTTCTTCAACTGTAAACAATACACATTAGAAATTTAGATTTCTATGGAGAGAGAGAGAGAGAGAGAGAGAGAGAGAGAGAGAGAGAGATTATTTACTTACGCAGAGGGGCCGTGACGGGATCAGAAGCTTGAGTTTCCATGTGTAGGAGATGGGGATGGGAAGTGCCGGGGTGGGCCGTTCAGTAAGCGTCTCCAAAGTCCTGGGAGCTGAAGGGCATCTTTTATGAGATGCATTTGGGGGACAGATACCCGGCTGACAGCTGTGGATGGTTCTGTGGAAGGACCATCCACTGCACACGGCCTTCCCACTCAAAGCTTGTAGGAGACCACTTACATGACGAACGAATTAGGTAGATGTGATGTTGAAATATTTTTCGTCAAATTGTCTTTAAGTCTAATATTTACCTCCCAATAGGTGAAGTTTAAATATATTTTACGTAGCAACCTGAATAATACAGCGATATGGCACAACCTTAAATTATTGCACAACGTTAAAAATATATGTGATATTTTACTGCTTTAGGGGATTGCACAGTCGGAAGCGTGCGATATTACACGAGCAATTTTATAAGAAATATTTAAACTTCAACAGGTAACGAGCAAATGTTAGGTTGAATAACCACTATGCGGGGCAATATCGTTTTTAAGTTTCACCATGTGAATAGCCGTTGATTAAAAATAATGTTATTGATAACACAAGTTTGACTGTGTTAATCGTAATTTTAATGAAGTGGTGAATGTTACAAAGAGACCAACCCCTCTCGAAGTAAAATTTTTAATGGAATCTAATACAATAGTGAGGCATTCAAGGCTTAAATTTTCAATAATTGGCCCGTAGCTAGAGTTTCACTCTTTGAACTTGGGATTTTAGTCAAAGCCTCAAGGATTCCCCTTTTGTTTTTTTTTCCAAGGTTAATGGCGCTCCAGTTGACTTCTCTTGTGAAAAAAATAAAAAACAAGTATCACATAATTGAGGTTGAGATAAAAACAAATCAAGCTTGGCTACGATTCACATAAAACATAATCCAATTAACAATTGAGGACCACTAATCTAAGTCTGGATTAAAATTTAGATTTTTTTTTTTACAAAAAGACCCTTGAGTTTTCACTCAATCTCAACAAGACCCTATATTTTATGTTTTTACTAGTACCTCCCTTGACAACTAGTCAAGGTTTTTAACCGGTTCAACTTTTAAGAAAAATTCAATTGACTTATCCCCTAAATTAAAGGATAAAAAGAATTAAAAGATAAAAAGACAATCTTGCACCTTAAACTATGACAACGTAAAACCAGACTTAGAATAATTTGAATGGCTATCCATTGCATTTTTTTCCAATTCAAATCAAAGCCTTTCCATCGCCATGACTATGGCATGCCTTCCATAGTCGTCATGGATTAGGCAGGCCACACTAAGAGCAACTTATGTTAGTAAAATTGGCTAACCTTGGTAAAATTAGCATTCATATGCTACACTGTTAGACATGGACATAGGGGCTTGCTGGTAAAATAAGATTGAAATTGATTAGGTCGAGGTAAACACGTGAAGGAGCAGCATTTTCAACTTCTGCTTTTTGAAATCACTGCAAACATGCCAATGATGTCATGTGAAATTCCTCCGGCTGTGAGAAACAAACTAAAAATAGTTGCAAAATGAATTTGAAAAATAAGCTTTAACTTTCTTAAACCCAAAAACAGACAAATAAAATGACCCCAACTGCGAATACGGTAATTGACAATGAATGCAACCTGAGCAACCCATTGCTTTCGCATGCAGTGGTCACCACCACTAATTACAATACTCACTCAAGACAGACAATTGTGTGCCAATATTTTCTCTCTCTTTCTTTCCCTTTCGTGGATATGCGTGGTAGGTGACTTTTTCTTGTTTCTCTCGAGAAGTGAAAAATGTGTGGTGGTATGAGGGTGCAATGCTCAATCACTCACTGCTTCTTCTTTGACTTCTTTCTACACAAATGTGGCAATCCTTCCCTAAGGATGATGTGATATAAATCTTCATCCAATTTTTACATTTGTATATATATATATATATATATTTTTTTTTCAAGGCAATCCTTTCCTAAGGAGACATGACACCCCTAAGAAATGTCGTGATGTTAAAAGTGGATAAAGATTCCAATCACATTGTCCATACTGGATGAAGTTGCTATGTAACTCACTCGTTGCATGGCCTTGACTCGCATCTAACGATGCTTGATGACACAACAAAACGATATTGACTCCCATCTGTACCAATTACACAACAGTCCACACCGGCCTAGCAGTAAGAAAGTAGTATTTGCAAATGGGCCCAATTTTCCAACGAGAAGAATGAATAAAGAAAAAAATTATTTGCTCATATTCTCTCACAACGACAACCTTAAATCATGGAGTGGATTAAAATGGAGTTTCCAATGTTAAAAGAGATATTTAGTGAATGCATACAACAACTAGAACGTCTTAAACTGTGCACTTCAATAACACATGGAGAAATATTTGATGATGCATAATAAAAGGGCCCACCACTAGCGCCATCAGGACCACCCCGTTTTGCCACCAAATATTATCCTGGATCTTCGTCACCCAAAAGAAGGCGCAATGGGCTACCAAACTCACCAGGCATAGCCGCAGGGGGGACCTCCTTTCGCCGGCTCCTGTCAAGCCATCCGCAGCTAAAACTGCAGATTCATACTTCGCTGCATGATGAAGTTAGCTTTCGCAGTATCAAGCACTCTCATGGCCGGAGATTAGTCAAGGCACGAAATATGAGAGTCCGACCCGATAGAGAAGCTCATATCCAAGGTGAATATTCCTTTGTTAATTCAGGCACAGTCTGGAAATATAAAAACGACCTTTGAGAAAGCTGTGGTAAGACTTTGCCAGCATAGAACATAAAAAAGAAAGGGGAAATGTTTTATTTACTATTTTAGCATAAAAAAATTAGCTCATAACAAATCTTTATATTCACACACAATATAAAAGAATGATATCATGATTTGAAGGATTACAAGCATTCAATTTTAAGAATCACGATAAATCAAAATAATGATATAAAACTTCTCTTGATTGAACCTTAAGCTGATTATTGGAGGGCATCAAATCAACTTTGGCCATTGCCAAATAACAGCAAAATTAGCTTTGCTTCTTGAGCCATCAATCACGAGCCTCACAACCGGTTTTCTCCACGCATGCCAACCACTTTCGTGCAAGGGAGCCGCCTCATTTGACCAGCCCACAGATCAGGGTTGAACGAAGCTCACCAAAACCTCCCAACGACAGGCGTGACCAAGTCAGTGACCGGGCATCCATCATGATTTCAAAGGCCAGACAGACTTTTAATTTGATTTTTAGACTAGACGCAATGATCTGTCTAATACATGCAAAAACCGCATGGCGCTTCAACAACTTGATAGTTCTTTTGAACAACTGGTTTTGAGGTGGAAAGTAATTAACTAAGCCAATGGTATTTCTCCATCCTACGTCTTCTATCTAGGCCAAATTAAGATACGGATTCGCATTGATACCCATGTGGTCGTCAGCCAGCTCCATCCACATGTACATTTAAAAATTAAAAAGTGAGTTGAACCAAGCAAATGGCCACAGTAAGTACCCAGTCCACGAAATAAAATTTGTAGCCCACACACCATCCGCAATACGGGAATAACCTAGACAAAAATCATGCAACATGGGTTGATTCACATTAAGCTAACCTCACTTTTACACGCTGGGTTGATTCACATCATAACAATTACAAGGGCGTGACCAGGCTGGAATAAACTCAAAACTGGCTTGATTTTCAAAATATGAATGAAAACAAAACCCAAATACAAGGCTGGGCTCAGGGCTGGCCAAAATTGATAATGTACTATTTGTTAAGGAGAAACAGGTGCTAAAATAATGTTTCCCATTAGCTTGGCATGATATTGAGAAACCACAGGGGCCTTTATTTATTTATTTTTTTTTACTGCACACCTTAACATGTGACGAGAAACATCAAGTTTTTTCGGAACTACAATGACGTCCACACCTTTTCAGTTCTATCATTCCACAACAAAGCCTATTCACGTCAGATCATGTCAGATGATTAACCGTTGGTGATGACCGGACATGATTTTTCTTTGATAAGATAAGGTCAAACCTACCTCTAGAGAAAGATAGGTGCATTTGTTGGATGGGTACGTTTGCTGCAATCCCCTAGAGAACGCAAATGTTCCAAAAGCATGATATATCTTCTTATTTTATTATTATTATATTATTATTATTATTTTAGAAAAAACAAGGCACCAATACCGCAACTTACCTCATCAACCAGCTGCTTTAGCTAGACATTCTCGTTTTTTATTTTATATAATCCAGATTAAAATTAAATTCGTCTTCTAAAATCATACTTTTCTAATAACTCTTGCTCCCGAATGGGCCCCTCTTCTGAAAATGCTCAATTTCAGTCTTCTTCTCACAAGCAACCACCAATAACAATTAGGCGCTCCCATTAACCGTGAGCTTTCAAGATTTCCAAACCAACCAAAATCCTAGAATCTTTACCAACAATGTAGAGTACGCATCCACACCCAACAGAGTGAAACCATTACAAGGGATGACAGTGAGTCCTTACAAACCCTGGCGTTCAGCAACCAAGAAAATAATATCCCAATGACAGAGAGAAACCCTACCTTCAAATCATTTTACTCCATCCAAACTATATTATAATCCCCAAAAAACCCAGAACCATCATGGAATAAAAAAAAAAATTTTTTAATAATACTGGCTCTGCATCACTCGGCATAATATTACTAAACAGGCACTTAATTGTAATCTGCAATGATATAGAGAGTAACAATTGCAGGTAAAAAGAACTTCCCTCTTACCCTAGTGATAAGAGGTGTGTTATTACTTGGCTGCCCCTGGCAGGCCTTTTTTTTCCACTTGAGTAGGACTTTCTTCAAGTGTGCACAAGCTCTCCGTTTGTGTCCTAGCCCCCCTTGGCTAGGTTACCAAAAAACAAATAATAATAATAATAATAATAATAATAATAATAAAAGGTAAAATTAGAGAAACCCATTTGACATTTGTTTGGACATGTCCAATAAAAATATTTTGGCTGTGCAGATTGACGACCCAACAAGAGAAGTATATAGATCGAAGAGGATGCAGGTAGAGGTAGCAAAAACATATTTATATGAAAAATACAACTTATATGAGGATTTGACTTAAAAGTAGATCAAAATGGGCACATGCTTCGATGATGATGGCACATCATTGTAAATATACCTAACAATAAGCCCATGCGTTGTTCAGACAAAGTCTGATGCAAAGTGAAAAATAAATTAAAACTCATAACCAAATTTAAGTTTTAGTTAATAAAAAATATCTGAAGTGAGATATTATAACGTTTGTGTAATCGTACTAATACACATTCTATATTGTATAATAAATTAAAAAGAGTGTTTCAGCAATCAGTTTAATTTGTTGTCTGCGGAGCTCAAACTAACACAATATGGTGTCTCCTTCTCAACTTCATGGGGGATTATCTAGATTCATAACAAGCAACAGAAGCGGCAGATGGACTTAAAACCATGATCTCCCCAGCCTACACTCTTACAGTAACAGTTGAATCATCCACCCACAGGCTCGACTCACATCAACTAATGGCTCACAACACTACATCTACTTACCATAGATTATACGTTTCCTTCTATAGGGAATGATAGGTTTTAAGGCTATGTATGGGTCGTATTCAACTACACTGAATCATCAATGCACGAGCCCAACTCACACCAACAAAAAAGCATGACAAAATAGAAAAGCGTAATGGAAAGAAAAGAGATAATAACCAAGTAAGAGATAAATAATGAGTATAGGATTCACTCTTTCAAAACCATACTACTAAACAGGAATCTGAACTCTACACCGTGGGGGCTTGGACCAAAGACAGCCCACACCGTGGGAAGAGGAAGCCCACGCTAGTGTCATACCCAAGGATAGATACTTGAAAGAGAACAAAAGCAAACACTCAAAAAACCTCGGCAAAGGATTGTGTGTGGTGGTAGTGGGATGTCCAAGAGTTTTGGTGTGTGTGTGTGTGTGTGTGTGTGTGTGTGTGTAAGACAGAAAGTCGGTGCAGTTGCCGGAAGTTTAAAGGCAAAAGAACAGTAGACTCATATTTAAGAGTTTAAACTTATAAAAAAAACCTTCAAAATCACTGATTTTAACCATAAAAATATTGCCACAAAGTGACGATGCAAATAGCAAAACAAAGGACTATTTTTCCTTTTTGAAATAAGGAAAAAAAAACGAGTACTATGAACTTCATTAAAACTGTTTATTGTACTGGGAAAAAAAAGGAAATAAAATATACAATTGCCTCTCTCAACACTGAGATATAGGAAGCAAATAGAGAGCATGAGTTTCAGGAAGAAAATTCATATTAATAAAACATTAAGCATCAAAAGTTTATTAATAATTAAAGAGGAAATACAATAACAGACAGAAAAGTGGTGCTAAATAAATAAGAAACATTTATCATTATCAATGTCTTTACTTATCTTACTTCAAACAAAGCCAACACAATGTAGGCAATTTAGAAACTTCTGTTCAAAGGTCCAATGTTTTGCCCTTTCTATAAATCCAAGGAAATTAAGTAATAGCCAAGGAACCGAAGGCATCATTGCGAATTTCCATGAGATGCGAACATGAAAACAGATTTCCTAGCATCATGCCTCAGAATTAGTGATCTTACTTCAAACAAAGCCAACACAATATAGCGCTCTAGAGAACGGCTTAAAGGACAGGTATAGATAAGTGGCATTATGGTTCTTCAACGGAAATTAAGTTATGGCCAAGGGAACAAAGGCAAGGCATCATTGTCAAATTCCTGAAAAGCAAACCTGGAAGCAGTATTCTTTATTGTCAAATTCCTGAGATGCCCAGTATCAAGTCACGGAAGAGAATATTCTTTGTTGACATTAATGTAGCATGCTTTTTAAGTTTCTGTTTGCTTCTCATTTTGACAGTCCATTAACTAAAAATGGCGCACTTGAAGATGTCTTTTTCATTCTGCTTATCAACAGAAGCAGAACATTATCTTTCCAAAAGAACACCAACCCAACACATAAACTCAGTCTATCGTTCATTTGATACTACGATTAGAAATAGTAAAAGATCTCAAACTTTGCCGCTCTACAAACATAAAAGCATAGAAACAATCTATGGAACGCAATAGATATATGGAAAGATGTCGCAACCAAAAGCTATAGCGCTTCTACGTCCGCAGCGTTTTCAAGGAAAGACAAACCAGACAGCGAATAATCTACCGACCAACCCACATAATACGAAACGGCTGATTTCAACACGCCTACAAAAGCAGCACCCGTATAACAACAATTTCAGCATAATTGACTATACGTATCACTGTTGCAGTAGGTCTATATCGAAGAAATTCAATTGAATAAGAAAGCATCGCATCGGCACCTGAATAAAAAGCGCATCACTCAACGTTTGCCTCGAGGCCCGCCACCTGACCTCGGACCAGGAAAGCGAGCAAATTGCAGCCTTAAAATGGCCGAGTCTCGATCATGCTCATCAAATTTATAACCTGCAAAATGAAATCGTACTGTTTTATGCCGCACAAGACACCGTGCTTGAACAAAGCATTAAGCTTGGTCCAGCAATAATTTCCGCATCCCCCTGGTGTTCTACCTCAGCCAAGACATTAGTAAAATTACCAATTCAGAACTGCAAGATATGTAATCCAATGTGCATAAAGTTCATTAACTAAACCCACAGTACACCATGTTTTCTGGTTTCTGCCTCTAGTGAAGACAGTCACAAGTCCAACATTCAGGTAAATAGGTGTTGGCAAAACCAAGCGTAAGGACAATTGGGTTTATACCAGCCTTCTATTGATTATAGGCAAGAATAGCCAACATGAAAGGGCAAGATGGCAGATAAAATGTGACTTTTAACTTAATTTAGATCATCCACAAGTTTTGTTTTTCAGGGAATCAGAAAATGGAGAATGTCAGAAGTGGTGGGTGCAGGACCCAGACAAGCTGAAACATGAAATGGAGTACAAACGTAAATCCCAAAAAAGGTCCTAAAAGAAATCCCTGAAATTTGTCAGGCAAGTTAAAAGCACATCCTTGAAAGAGCTAATGAGATGGTCAACACCAATAGTCAATATATGGCCAATTTTGGTTTATCATCTATAGATAAATGGCAGGAACTTCAAGATGGCAGGTCAAGCTAAGAGTTAAATAACAAGCCATTACCACAGAGTTGCATCATATGGAAAGATCTTCTAAGCATCAGATGAACCTACCATATGATTAGATACCGGCTAAATTATTGGCAAGGTTGAACGTTTGCCTCCAAAGTCTATTTGAACGCTTCTTTATCACATTCAGCCCGTTGGTTTTCCAGGTTGCAGCGGCGTAGAGCATGACATTCTTTAACTATCGACAATCATTATAAGGCCATTTGTTCAAGCTAGCGAAGTCTCCCAACAAAACCAACGTGTCTCTCCAGCAACTAATAGCAAACTCAGCTACATTGATCCAGTAATGATTAATGTAGATAACATCTAAACAATTCCCACCGTTGATCTAAAGGCAAAGTTGACCACATAAACCCCATTAATCAACTGACAAGTATGAAATGGTCCTTGTGCTTGGAACCATATCAACATCACTAACAAAATACAAGTTGATTTGACCGATTCACAATGCAGATGCAGTTGGACTTGACGCAGCGAAAGTAACAAATGGGGTACATAACTCACACCCCGGTTAGTTTGACACTGGTTAAAAAGAATAAGCTGCTGGTGTGAAAACTTGAAGCAGAAACATCTATGGCTGAACGCAGTAATACAAGAAACAGAAGCACGCAAATAGAGCTATGAAAATAAAAGAGCTAAGATTTTCAAAAAATAACAAACATGTTATTACCTTGCAAGGCATCCAATGCAACTGCTGAATGAGCTGGGGTCGTGAAGTCTACAAAACATAGGACAAGTGGTTCTCCTCCCTGCAATCATTAGGAAGAAAAAGAAAACAAAACAATTATACTTCTTCCTCTTTTTGACAGATAACCAGATGATTAGATCAATTGACCAGTATAGACAAATTAGGAAAACTCGAAATGATACAATGTTAGCACTTATTGAAAATTCATCGACGCATTTAGGATATGATTTAATTAATTTCAGTGGTTCCCTCGTACTAAACATGTTGGAAGTGATTTCCATCCTTCATATCCAGCACTTGGTCACGGAGAAAATGCATAGTTTTATTCAAACTTCCCATATCCAAAATCATATCAGTGCCCATCAGTACACTAACACCAAAGTCAAACAACATCATTCCTTTCATAGAAATAGAATGACTTACATGTCTAGACTCCTTGTTCACAAGCCTCACTTCTCTAAAACCTACAAAAGGTCGAAAAATATCTGCAAAGCCAAGTAAAGAGGCAACAACAGAAGGTTCGGAAGAGCTCACAACCACAAATTAACTAGACAGATTTATAAGATAATGTCTCCTATTAGCAGGTAATCAAAGAAAATGGGACTATATTGTATGCGCAAAATGAAATCAATATTAAAAACCAGGTATTCCTTTATCAACTTTTAAAGGACAATAAGCTGGCAATTTTTATAACCAACGATGCAATAAACAAATAAATGGAGCATAGAAACAAAGGTATGAGAAAACTCATTCAATTTTTTTTTTTTTTCAAGGATACGAGATACTTCTCTCCGCGTGCAGTTTGATGGTAGTCCTTCCACAAATAGAGTATTTGAAGCATCCGGAGGGAGATTCATTTCAGATCTTCCACCCCCAAAACCGATGCTCCGGCCTTTCCCGCCCATACCCGGATCGATTCCCCCGACACCCATGATGCGCGGATCATCAATGGGATGACCAGACAATCCCCCAGACAGAGGCCTAGCAGGATCACCGGCACCATAGGAAGACATTTGCTGGAAGCAATTGGAACCACACGTCAGGTAACATAAGAAATTCATGGTTGACAGAATTAAGAAACTAAACACGAGCACTCATAGGCAATACCCCACGAAGGTAACGTTCATAGGATGCGCCAAGCGACTCAGTATCTCTAGCATCGCGGTGTCCAACTCTTTCTTCGTCGCGAGAAAAGTAGCCAGACAATTCATGACCAACAGGGACATCTGCCAAGTTTAATTCAGAACAGATTGGTGCACATAACATGAAAAGGCGCACAAACATCACAATATGCAAAAAGCGGATCGACCCCAAGATCAAACCTTGGTTTCTTTACCAATCTCAAAACAAGAACATCACAACTTCTACATCTGAAACCGTGAAAGATTTATATTTCTACAAACCGAGCAAACAAAAGAAACCCTAGAATCTCAAGAACATTGAAATAATGGAAACCCTAATCTCGTGGAGCTCGATCTCAACGGTTCAAAACCCTAAAACCCTAATATGTTATGGAATTGGAATGGATGGAGATGGAGAAGCCGCGTACCGTAGTCGGATCGGGAGCGTTTTACCGTGGGCGGAGCAGCCGGCTGAGGCATGGGCGCCTGCCGCGCGTCGGCGTACCTCCAGTAGCCGTCGGCCATCGTCGATCGGGAGAAAGAGAGAGAGAGGGAGCTGATGTCGAAGGAAACGTAAAGTAAAAGAAAACCCTAGCTGCCACGAATGGAAAGAAAAGATAGGTAACCCTAAGCCCCTTTTATAAAGGAAAGAAAACAGAGGAATCAGTGCCCGGCCCGTGAGATGCACAAAATTTTCCTACTTGATACAAATGGACGGTACAATGGTTCACAATCCGACGGTCCATTGGTTGGGTGGGGCCCTCTTGTTTCACATGAGTACAGGAGGGCAAGGGTGGGCAGGCTCACAGTCGTCGCAATTTGCCATGGTTGGCACCTATAATTTAAAAGTCTCTAACATTATTTGTCATTTTAAAAGTAATGCAGAATTTGCTTGGCAACGGTTCTAAGAAATTTTCTCCAATGATCAAAAGCAAGAGGGTAGAATCTATAATATAGGATCTACCTTTTAATGATTATGGCGCTTTATTACTATCATACATGGGATTCACATTTAGAAGTTACAATGTAGTATCCACTTTTAAAAATTAAAACATATGACACATAGTCATAGGCTTTAGAGGGTGAGCCTACCTTTATAAGAATAATAATGTATGCCGATCTTTTTTTTTTAATGTAAATGTGAGATCCATTTTTATAAATTACAGCATAGTACATATATTTAGAAATTAAAAAATAGGCACACATCATATGATTTATAATGTAGCTTCACCTTCTGTGATCGTCTCTACGTGACCCACATTTAGGAATTATATAGTGGGACTACATTTTTTATAATTTTGTACATGGGACCCATATTTAAAATTACAATGTGGGGCCCACTTTTAGAAATTATAATAGATTATAATGTATGACTATCTTTGTTTTTTATTGTGAACACGGGACCCACTTTAAAAATTATATGATACACACCTTTAGAAATTAGAATATGATGCCACATTCATAGTATTTGCTATGTGTGCCCACATTTTATAGAAATTACAATAAAACTCTACCTTTTATGATTGTGACTATATAACCCACATTTAAAAATTAGGACATTTAGCCAATACTCAAAAGATTTATAATGTAGTCCAACCATTATAAGAAATTAGGAATTATAATATACACCCACGTGATTATTACCATGTAACGAATCAGGAATTAGATAATGAAGTCACTTCGTTTGAGATAAGGCAAAAGATAAGTAGAAAACAACCTTGGCATAAAGTTATTTCTTGAAGCCAAATCAAAATTTATAATAGTGATTTGCACATACCAAACATGTTTTATGCAATCTCATCGAATGAGAATATCCAAATATCACGCTACCAAACTCACCATGTTGCCTCAAACTTTCAAGTTTCCCCTGCTTATGGTTGAGGACTTGTCCGTATTGACACAGTTGAGAAAGGTTTTTCCAACAATGAATCCAAACCCCACAGCATTTTTCCATGAATTATATAGTACTTACAAATTTCATAGCCATTCGGAGTCTTATAAGCCCCTGGATTGTTCATGCCAATTTGACAACCACCTCATCACATCACTAAAAGTTAGACTACTGTGAGGCACTTAAAGGTGTAGTTTCATATTGAGACGCCATTTTGCTTTTCTTTAATTTATTTGGAAGTTGGTAGGAGTGTATTTGTTATAGAAGGATGCATGCCTTCGCGTTTGATTTGAGTTGATTATCCAAATTATGGGTTATGAAGATCTTTATTAGACAATCTCAACCATCCAACCATCATGGATCACTGAAAATAGGAAACATAGGGGGTATGGTTCATTCATTTGGGGGTGAACACAAGGTGCAGTCCATGTGCTAAAATAAAACAGTATTTACAACCCATCTGACCAAAAAACTGACAGTGGATATGTCTTTCACCGTTTTAAACAAGCATGAGATCTGCATGGAATGTAAAAGCCCAATTCAGTGGCTAGTGAAGTAAGCAACGCTGATGAACAAATTTCTATTTGTATTTGTCCCCGTTCTGCTTTTACTCACGTTATTCATGCACATATTATATTGATAGCTGCCGCTCAGCTGGTATGACGAGACTTCTGCCGGATCTATGCTGTCACCTTCTTGCACTTTGTCATGCCATTTTTTGTTTTGGAGTTCTCTGTCTGCACCTCCTCCCAACAAGCTTGAGAATTTCATCAATCAGCAACACTGGCGCAGAAACCAAAATAACTAGAAACCACTCGTTTAAACTCAGCGGGACAATGCCAAAAACTTTAGCCAGAAATGGAATGTAGAGAACAAGACAATGGAGCCCAAATGAAACAGACATAGCCACCAGAAGCCAAGGGTTCCTCCATGGTGGCATGGTAACCAAGCTATTATCCTCAGATAGAGCATTAAGGGCATTGAACATCTCGATTGCCACCAAAACAGAAAGTGATAAAGTCATGGCCTTCACTTTTCCAACGGAAAAATAGTCACACGGGTTTGAAAAAGAAATGACTTGGCTGCCAGCCAAGAATGGAGACGCCGAGAAATTCTCCCATCTCGGGCAGTCACCCCAAGCGCGGAGCTGCGTGAGGGTTACCAGTGTGTGGCCATCATTTGTTAGATCAATGCCCATAAAGGAGGCTTTTGTGTACCACAAAATGAAGACCCCAACTGTTGCAATGCCTACATATGAACCAATTACCTGAAAAAAAAAAAAGAGGAATTACTAGACAGTCATAAAACTAATTAGCTCCATATGCTCACTCCTTCATGCTAGATGGTCACACATTAAATATTCATTGTGTCAAAAAAGCCCAACCAGCTGGGCATGCCATTCTTCATAATCCCAATCACAAACAAGATAACAGTACTAGGTTTTTACATTGCTGGTGTTCTCACATTGAGTTTACTTTGCTTCTAGTAAGAGAATATCTGTCTTTCCCAACAACCCAAGCTCTGCCAAGTTGTGTAAAATCAGATTGGGGAATAAAAAAGGGGGAAATCAAAATCAGAAAAGGCCAAACAATAGCCTAACCCAGCAAAGTTTCATAAATGGATTAAGTGTATAATTGGATGTCTTATTAAAAAAGAAAAAACAAAACATAACGATAACAAAACAAACAAACAAAAGATTTATTTATGATAGTAACCCAGGATAAGAATGTAGAGAATGTGCAAAGCAGAAAAAGCTTCAGTGTTTCTACCCCTTTCCACCAAAAACATCAGTGGCTTCATTTCAAGTGAGACATCAAACAAAGCAGTTATGGGCTTGAGGGGAAAATGATCCTAAAAGTCCTTCCCCTTGAATGGCATATGCAAACATATCCTAAACTCCCAATATTGTGTAGTCATCTCTAAAAATCAAGAAAGAGATCCAATGGAGAATATATTTTAGTCATCAGCAAAAGATGAGGTGCCAAGAGAATTCCACAAAAGGTTCTACAATATAAACTCTGATAAATTTCCACAAAATCAACTTTATTTGTTTAGTGACAAATAATAATATTCTAATTTACATGTGATTGAAGCAACTGAACAGCATAGCTAAGATTAGGCTTTGATGATGACGATGTAACTATAAGAGGAGCAAGCTAATAAAATCTAAACCAGATATAATCGATCCTAGAGAAATCCAATCTGATCTTATATTCAGAAATCCTCAGCAAAAATAACACATCCTAACAAATCTCAACACAAACATAAAAAAAGACAGAATCAATGAACTTCTATCTGATACGAAAATTTTCAAGGAGTCTCAGCACTCACCATGTAGCGAAAGAGCACCCAGGAATTAATAAGGGAGTCATTGCTCTTGCGGGGTGGTTTCCGCATGATGCAAACATCGGCAGGGTTAAAACCAAGAGCTGTCGCTGGAGGGCCATCAGTTACCAAATTGACCCATAGAAGCTGCACTGGTATCAAACACTCAGGTATGCCCAGGGCAGCAGTCAGGAAGATAGATATTACCTCCCCCACATTAGAAGATATCATATACCTGAATGATGAGGAAACAAGTATGTAATTTGACCCCTAACAATGAATTGACAACTTATTTTTTTCTCCATTCAGTCATTTTTGTAAAATACCTTATGAAAGCTTTCATGTTGTTATAGATGGAGCGGCCTTCTGCAACAGCTGATACAATGGTACTAAAATCATCATCAGCAAGAACCATGTCTGAAGCTTCCTTTGCAACCTGGAAAATGTAGCAACATACAAAAACTAACAACCTTCAATAAAGTAAAATTTTAAACATACAAGAAACTAGAAGGAGAATGATGAGAGCAGAACAAAAGAAACAAACAATAGACTCAGTCATGGCACATCAACACAATTTATGTCAACGACACTAAAAAGAGATGCAGAATAAATAAATTGTGATGATACCTGCCCAACTCATACTGATTTAGGGTATCAGTTCCATAGAAGACAGCCATACATATAATTTTCGAATGGAAAATGAAGTAATGGGCTGAAGCATAGGAGGGTTGCAAGTTGCAATTCTAGAAGCATTCTCTCAATTCATCTTACCACAGCATTCTTTTTTTTTTTTTTTCCTTTTTCTTTTTTCTAACCAATTTTAAAGGCTTCAAAATGAGTATCAGTAAGGAAGGCAACAGTTGTTTCCACGGTTAAACTTTGAGGCCCCTATTTCCTTATCACCCTAATCCACACTTAGAATTTTTATTCCCACTTAACCCACAATTGAAATACATCTTGGTGGGACTCATAAGAAGGTTCTCAAAATTTTGAGAGTTGTTGGTTCTCAAATTTGAAATTTGAGAGTTGTTCTCAATTAATAATGTCTTTAGATTTATAAACTCAAAATTTATATAATAAATACAAGTTTCAATTTCCTCATGCTTTGGAACAGACATTTTGGCACATCGGTGCCCTCATCCATCTCAGATATTTCGTGTCCATGTTCCATGTTCCCCTCCAAATAGTATTAGAATTATTAAGTAAATTGGCGTTCACTGCCAAACAACAGAACAACCAAACCTTAAAAACCTTGAAGATAATGGTTTTTAGCATTAGGAGAAACACTAAAGAACTTTACTCTGGAACAATGTACTAAAACGACCACAACAGCATCAAAATGATGACTCTTTTTGCACTTAAGAAAAGGAAATCATTCCACTAGTAATTTAGTCAGCTTCTTGGCAGTTGGCACTGCATATTTCAGAAAGCATTCACAACAAGGCAACTTTAAGATTGGTATAAAAAATAAATTAAAAAAAATACCAAACAAAAGAAACAGAATTCTTAGAAGGAAACATTCCTAACTATCATAAATTTACAACTGGAAAAATACATTTACCTCAGTTCCAGTGATACCCATAGCAATTCCGATATCAGCTAGTTTTAGAGCAGGTGCATCATTTACACCATCCCCGGTCATCGCAACAATCTCACCTGTTTCCTTTAGCATCCTTACAATATCTTGTTTGTGCTTGGGTTCCGCACGGGAAAAAACTTTCCCTCCAGGTTTTGACAAAATTTCAATCTGTTGCCTGAAGGGAAGAGCCATGAACTCCTTACCTGTAAAGCTTTTCCCTCTGAGATCTTCACGGTCCAAAAATAACTTAATCTCCCGACAGATAGCCTCAGCTGTTGACTTATTATCACCAGTAATCACCATGACTTTAATGCCTGCTTCTCTACAGTCTTCAACTGCCTTGTGAACTTCCCCACGAGGAGGGTCCTATTTTGTTTTGAAGGAAAGGAGTGGTATATATTAGAACATGAAGCAGGATGTCATCAGACTTTGGATGTACACCAAATCATAATTGGCATAATATTTAAGTAGAACAGATAGCAAACATTTCCACAAAGAGTTTGAGGAATTGGGAAAATCGAGCAGCGAATAGCACTTCATTCTGCTATGCAAATCTTTCATCCCATAAATAACATTTGTGATCAATGCTTAAAACGATTCTGGACAGAAAAGTCAAGAAATTGATCTCAATGATAAATGTTTTATTTAACTTTTGACCCAAACTTGTAAAGGAATAAATATAACCACCTGTTCTGCCATAACATTCAAGCAGCTTGCATATTCCAGTTTCATTACATCCTAAAAGAACATCAAGATAGGAACTTACTCTCAGGCCAACTACCCCTACAAAGATTAAGTCATCCTCAATTGAAGAGTAGTTGGATGGATCAAGCAATTTCTTGTGGGCAGGATGACACTCAGCATAGTAATCTGACAACTCTCCCAAGTCATCTTTAAACGCCAAGCCCAAGCACCGCAGTCCCTTCGAACTCATCTCAACGAGTTTCAGCAGCAATAATTGTCTACATGGCTCATCCATTGGAACAACTGACCCATCTGCTAGCTGCACATGTGTACTTCTCTCCAGCACATTCTCGACAGCACCCTGTATAACCAAAGTCAAAATGATGTATCAGAAATTTTATATTGCTACATAGGTGGAAACCATTAGGCTTTAGCTAATGAAACTTCTAAAATCAATTTATATATATAATGCAAGGGCAATTTGATAGCAAAATTGACTCTCAGTTTGCAATTAATTCCAATTTTGATAAGAGTCCAATTACTTTTGACCCTTCTACCCCAATTACTTAAAAATTGTCTGGACTCTTTAACAATCCCATGTCTTTCCAAATTCTTCCATCCTTTTTTAATCAAATCTTCAACAGCGACAGGGATACACAATCTTTACTTCTGTTAGAGTGGATGAGAACATGTTGCTGTTGAAGATATGATTAACCAGAAATGATGATCAGGAAATATGAAAGGTAACATATTGATAATGAAAAGTAAGAAATTAAGGTGAAAAAAGAAAATTTGTACACTGATATGAACTGTAAATGCTAAATAACCCTTAAATGAAGCACTACAAACTCTATAATTTACATTGATAATTCATGTTCAACCAGAATCTTTGACCAGCTTACATCTAGTAGATATCAAACATTATTGAGTGAAAGGTAGATATACCATATTGTTTCCCTTACACAACAAAAGTAGTCATTTTGTTTCCTATGCTGGACTACTGGTCAGAAGTAATACTTTTTAACTTGAGGACCCAAGGATCCATCTCTAGGAAAGTGTGTGAAACTAAGGCGAGAGCACCACTCAACCATGAGTGTGTTGGCACAAAAGCTATAATTAGTTAATATCATTTGCTAAGCAAGAAATGTCAATTAGCTGACATCTTATGCATATCAAACATTAAGTGACGATGGATAAACCAAAGTTTTTTCTTACACAATATTTATTGGCTATCATTTAAAAACCAAACACACTCCCCAACAGGTTTTGGCACTCTATAATTTTTATGTGGGAAAAATAAAGAAATAATCACCTTGACAAGAAGACGATTATTCCCGGTTGGTTCCCGGACAATAACACTCATTGATTTGCGAACACGGTCGAATTCCAATGTGGCAATCCTTTTTGATCTTTTAGTCCACCATTCGCAACATCCTAAAGTAAGAACAATTAGATACGAATCACAGATTCTAATAAGTGGAAACGGTAGAACCATACTATTGGATGTGTTCTTGCTAGTCACCTAATTTGACTGTGCTGCGGTCAATAAAATAATCTGCTGCAAACTGTGTGTCACGGATTCTACTCCTTGCCTTCGCGTCTGGAACCCCCATTTTCTCCACTAAAACCTGCTAGGAGGAACATATTCAACAAAAAAAAAAAAAAAAGCAGCAGACCTACAGCATTACAATAACAAAAAAACCAAAAAAAAAAAAAAAAGTATTAACAATTTCGTAGGGTTGGCAAAGTGGAAACAAGCAAGTGAAGTGCCTGCCACCTCGATTTTTTTTCCTGCCACCTTGATTGAAAAGGGCATTTTGTTAGACAGCAGTTAGACCTGCTGGAATTAAATGTTGATCGGCGAAGAAATAAAGAAGTAATAAGTTAAAACAAATGGTAGAGATGTATATATTGAGAAAGGATCAGTAGAAATCAGTGCATTAGAGGAAATCTAAAGGTCGTACAATAGAAGAGACGATCAAGAAATTCCATTTGAGATGGTTTAGGCATGTAGATAGATGATATGAAGCAACTCCACATGAAATGTAGATAGATAACAGTAGTCATGCTAGGCTAGATCATGGAGTTACAAAGAACATGGCCATAAATAGGGATAGAGTGGAAAATTTAGAACTTGCAAAGCCAGCCCAAATAGTTGGGATGTGGCTTCAATGGTAGCAGTGACAATGATGCCAGTGGTATGTTGAATGGTCAAAGTACATATTCTTTGAACAGTTTCCAATGGAAACACTTTTGTGCCAGTCACTAATTTCCTCATGTGCTAAATTCGCTAATCAAATTGGTAGCAAATAAATTGGAAGTAAATTGAAATAAGGAAGTATTTATCCAAAATTAGAGTAGTGTGTTGCTTAATTCCCCAGTAGGGCAGATTCCCAGATCAAGCTCATGAGGACTATACTGGTACTGGTATTGTTCTTGCCTAAGCTGATTAAATAGTGACTAAAAAAGAAAAAAGAAAAAAAAATAGTGGTCATATGTACCCGAATGGTTATGTCCCACAAATTGTAATCATTCACAAGGTTTATTTTTTCCATAATGCACAGCTGTTTATTATGTATGGACACTCGAAGAATTCAGACACAATGCCAACTGTCTACTGAAGACTTATCCATTCCCTCGTATGTTGCAGGAGCAGCAGAAACCACACACGCATCGGGTGCAAATATGTTTATCCCACATTTCTATTTCAGAACATTAGGGGCAATCAATGCCAAAAACAACTTTGGTAGGAAGGGCAGAAAAGAAGTATTTGCACTGTATATGGTTTCTGACATGCATGTTGTCCCAAACTTACGGTGCAACTTAAGTTCTTCCAGTATATTCCTACAACTGCAACTTAAGGTGCATTCAAATGCCCTGCCCAAAAAAAAAAAAAAGTTGAATTCAAATGTAAAACACAGACCTTGAGAGCTGCCTCAGTGGGCAAGCCTGAGGCTCGAAAGACGAAACCATTGCAAAAAATCCCAGCATCATTGCAAACTGCACATATCTCTGCCAGGGCTTGCAAATTTGCATCCATATTGTAGTAATTCCAATCAACAATGCCTCCATCCTTGGGATTGTAAGTCGTGCCTTCAACATGGAATATGCGGGAGGTTGTTGTCTTGCCACCCAATGTGACAAACTCGGTCACAGACATCTGATTAGTTGTAAGTGTACCCGTCTTATCTGAGCAAATTACAGTTGTACATCCTAAGGTCTCTACACTCGGAAGCTTTCTTACAATTGCATTCTTTTGTGCCATTTTCCTGGTACCCAAAGCTAAAGAAGTTGTAATCACAGCTGGAAGACCTTCTGGAATGGCAGCAACCGCCAGGGCAACAGCTATCTTGAAATAATAGGTGCACTTTTCAAATGAAAACCGAAAATTCATTGGCCATCCACCAACGATGTCCCATGTTAGAAAATATTTGTAGTTAATGACCCACACTGCAAGGCAGACAAGCCCAATAACACTTGTAAGCTTCTCACCAAATTCATCTAGCTTCTTTTTCAAAGGTGTATCATGTTCTTCCAATGAAGCTTCATGTATTTGAGTCTGAATCTTCCCAATCTCAGTATTCATACCAGTGCTGACAACAATGCAAACACAGCTGCCATTCACAATGGTAGTTCCAGAGAAAACCATGCACTCTTTTGCCTGCAATTCGCAATCATCATTGAATACGGGGCTTGTGCTTTTGATCACGGGCATGCTTTCTCCGGTCAATGAGCTCTGTTCTACTCTCAAAGTTGACGTCTTCAGGGATGCTATTCTCATATCTGCAGGAACCTTGTCCCCGACCCTCAATTCGACGATATCGCCTGGAACAAGTTCCCGTGCAGGTAAGTCTGGAACATAGTATCCATCTCTAAGAACCTTTGCAGATTCACACTGCATCTCCTTGAGAGCTTCAAGAGCCCTCTCGGCAGTACTCTCCTGCCAAACTCCAACAACTGCATTGATCACGAGGATCAAAACAATGACAATAGGTTCTACGTATGCCTCGAAGCCAGCACCCACAGAATCATGCCCATCCAAGTAAGCAAGGACAAATGAGATAAAAGCCGCAACAAGAAGAATCTTAACAAGCATGTCATCAAACTGTTCCAAGACCAGCCGCCACAAGGGCTTACCCTTTTCTTTGTCCAGCTCATTCCAACCATACTTCTCCCGCAGTTTCTCAACTTCATATGGGTTCAAACCTTTTTCAAGTTTGACTTTGTATTCCTTCAAGCACTGTTCCACAGACCAAGACCAAGCAGAAAATGGCTTATCTTCCATCTTACAATTAGAAAAGATTTGCCAAATGTCACTCGCAGAATCTCAAAATCGTGGAAGGAACTGGACTTCTGGGCTGCAACTCCAACCCACTACAGATCCCTACAGAAAGTTTCAAAGAAACAAAATTAATAAAGAATAGCAGAAATTCAGCAAGCATTTGCAGAATGCATAGTCTCAGACAAATTAAAGCACAAACCACTTGGCCAGTCACAGTTCATCCACAATATCTATAAGCTTCTTTTTTTTTTTTAATTTCAATTTTAAAATTTGTGTAGAAAACCAACAGGATGCTTATTCAACAGCAGAAATCTAAAACCAATTAATATTTTGTTCCTCAATCAGTAACACAACTGAAGCATTGATCAATTAAAATCCAAATAAAAATATTTTCATTCTCTCTGTATTGCTGCTTCCTAGAAATCTCAACTGAATTATTCAAACCCTCCCAAAAAAAAAAGATTTCTCTTTTGATTAGCGAACTACTTCTAACTAATTAATGGTGTTAGCTATAGAGAGAAAGAGAGAGAGAGAGAGAGAGAATCTAACGCTCTCCTTCTTCTTCTTTTCAATATCCTTTGTTGCCAATCTAAGTCTTCTTCCCCTTTTTCACTTCTTCTTCAGCAACCCAATTGATATATGACCACACCAGACAACAATTAGCAAACTATTTCAAAAAAATTTAAGAACTTTACCAAAAAAATTGCAAACAAAACTTTCAAAAATAAACTCTCTTTCCTCACTCTCCCTCTCACTGTCCTTCAACCACTTCTTAAATCCAATCCAAACAACAATAACATTATCTCAAACCAACAACAACAACAACAAAAAGAAGAAAAGGGACATTTCCACCAACAAACACCACACACTCTTGTCATTTAACAAAAATAACCAGAAAATCAAAATAAATAAAGATAGAGGAAGAGAGAGCTCAAACTTCAAAGTTTCTAAACCCTAACAAAATCCCAGAAATCAAACCCAAAACGCCAAAAAAACCTTACCAAAGAAGACGCCACTCAACTGAGATGTCTTGCCACTAGGTCCCAAAGAAACCCAGTGCTTAAAACAAAAGATTAAAGGCAGAAGCGACCATTAACAGTGAGATTGAATAAAAAGCAGAGAGAGAGAGAGAGAGAGAGAGCGAGAGAGAGAGAGAGAGTATGGACCGCACCTTGAGCGAGTGGAAAGAAAAGATGGCTTGCACCCAAAGCAAAAGAAATTCTTGGTTTCTTCTTCCTCTTCTCCTTTCGTCGTCAAGCTTTGAATTTCCGAATCAAAGAAGTTCGGGGTCTCTTTTTCTTTATCGCCTTCAATCCACTCACAACTTTCTCTTTTTGGAACGGTTGCCTTCGTATCCTTTCACCTTTGACTCGGACTCCAACTCAACGGTTCCATGTAATTTGCTTTAGATTTTGAAAAGTATCCGCAGCGTAACTGCTACCAATCAATGTACTAATAAAGACGATTGAAGTTGCACAGCTTATATTTTGAATTTACCAGAGTGCGCGAGGAGGACAAGATAGCCTGAATCAATCAAATCACTCATGGGAACATTCAAGATGCAAGATTGGCTTTGCTTTGCTGAATGGATGGATTGGATTAGAGATTGAACCCACTCTGTGACCTATTTATAATGGGCAAGGCTAGCGTGCAACGTCACTGAAGTTTATTAGAATTAAGATTATACGAGTATTCGCCTGAGGGTCCCGTCACCTCAGGCAATAACTCAGATGATCCGGACTCACCGGATTATAGGGCAGCGACCTGCACCCTTCGCTGATCTTCCTCCTCTCGACGTCACTCTCAAGTCTCATCCCCATTTGCACATGAGGATTGCGTGAATGATTTGTTGACTTTATCGATTAGTATTGGAAAGTAAAATTTTGAAAATGTGAATGTGTTATATTATCTTTGTTCGTAATTAGTGCAGCTGATGAATCTCTACCGAGTGATGGTGTGATTTTCAATTGCTAAATTGATAGTGTGTGGTGGTGTATAATGATGTGTGATGATGAAATGGTAAACAAGTTGTATGATAGAGTGTGATGTTGTATTTTGTAAATTGTTTACAAATTGTATGCGGGTGGAATGCCCTGGACTACATGAGATTTATTTGATTTTTTTTTAGGCTTGAAGGAATTAGTTCGGCTGAAAGAGCTGAAATACCCTCTTTTAGCAAAAGAAAAAAAAGTGAAATACATGTATATGAGTTTCTTTTTTATATAATAATATAAAATATCATTATAAATAAGAGGCAAGTCCTATAAAAAGAGTAAATAGAGGGTATACAAAATGGTCTATTTAAAATAGACATATGCATCACCAAACGCAATTTTTATATTATAGTTTCCTTTTTTTTTATAGTTCTTTTTTTAATAGCTCTATTTTAGATGAATTTGTGGGAAAAATAGTAGAGATGCCAATTTTGAATGCCCTATGCACTCACCTACATTTTATCCCCTTTATAATGGTCCTTTTTGGTGCACTTGTGATTGTTTGATTGGATTTCAAGCCTTGTCAGGCATGTTTGTGTAACCATTGTTTTAGAAAAAAAGAATTTTTTTTTGTTTTTTCAAACAGCTTCTAGTGGTTTAATATGAATATTTTTTTCAGGTGGGTCTCTTAATGACTACTTGAAAAAGGAGAATTCAGGTGGGTCTTAATATTTTGCCGGAACCCACACTCAAAAACAGGAGAAATTTTACCATGACATGTAGAAAAAGGTTTTGTGCTGTTTTTATTTTTTATTTTTCTATGTTGGCTTATTGGTTATAAAAGAGTGATGATGCCCCCAGGGATCAATCTCTATCCTTGAGTAAATGCTTGAGTATAGGTATGATACGTGGTGAAAACACCACTGATCCATGGCTCTGTTGGAATAGAGAACTATGTTCAAAGGAATGATGGATAAGGCAAATTTCTCCAGCTTTACCAACCGTTCCATCTCTAACTTCACTTGTTTTTTGGGATTATCACCAAGAACATCAAGCATTCGATATAAAGCTTCAAATTGCATGGGACTGTACATTGAATAATTGATAAATGGTCAGGGGCGCACCTAGGATTTTCTCCTAGGGGGCTATTATCTTTTGTTTTTCTTTTAAGGACCACATATTAAAAATAAATTTAAGTTTCAAAATACATAGGGGGCTTTTTAAAATTTTTGGATGGGCCATATGTAAAAAAATTTTAAAATATTAAAAATATAAAGGGGTTTTCTTAAATTTTAGAAATTTTGGATGGGGCCGCCCATGGGCCATGGCCCTTCTTCCCACTTTAAGTAATTTTTACGCCATCGTACAATGCCACCCTACATGTACTTGACTGCTTTGCGTTCCATGAGTAAAATATACAAGACTATGAAAGCGTGCTTCCCCAGAGTGAGAAGACCCCTTTATAAATAAAAGCTCCTGTATGGAGTCGGCTTCCAAGAAGGAGTTTCCAAGAAGGTTACTGGGAGACGACCCTTTGTATATTGGTGAAGTTTGTTGGCATTAGTTTCAAGGTCAATCAGTTCGGTCCCTTCATTAGTTGGATTGAATAGATTTAATAAACAAAAGGTTGCATTCTATACAACAATTCATAGGTCTCTTTCGCTGTGCCCATAGTCGTGCTCGTGCTAGTGTTTCTCGTGTCAGATGTGATCGCTACATGGCAACAGAAGAGGAGAGGAGCTTGTAGGTGCAAGGACCTTTTTGGTGCAAGATTGTGACTCACACTAGCGGGGTGCAAAAAGTAAACAAATACGACCCACAAGTACACTCACCCCTCTGATAGAGATGACAAGTGGGCCATTAAGTTGGCCTTTTGGGGCAGGGCATGATGTGAACGGGGCCCTCCACGCAATCACGCATTTTTATATGGTACTTGGTTTTTCTTTAATTGCCAAAATAAGCATATCATTGTTAATCTCCATTTTAGGGCTTATTTCTTTACTTCAATTCATAAATTGTTTTGTCCTAAGTTTTTTAAAATTATCGGATGTGATGGAATTTTTTGATCTTTTCTTATACTCAAGTATCAAGAAAATCCACCAAAAGCACTAATGGGCTGAAATTCTTATAAACCTAAAGGTTATTTGAAACTTTTTAGGTATTTAAATTTAAAATGCTCTATAAACAAACAGAACATTTGCAAATGCTAATGGACAAAATATAACATGATGTAAAGAAATCCAACATGAGAAATTCTTGTAAGAAAATATAATAAAGAAGGTGACTTTTAATTGCTTGCTTTTGGAGGTTAGTCCCATCGGGTCAAATACCATAAAATTTCATTTGTTAGGGAAAAAATTTTGTTTTTGGCTTCTATATTTAAGGCGCCAATATGAATGATTAAATGTTGTAGATTGGATATATGGCTCACTATCTATTCTCGGAATTTTTTTTTATACTAGAGAAAGGAAAAATTACAGTAAGAAAAGAAAAAAAAAGGGACAAACTACCACTAAGACTAAAACAACCAGAAAAAGATAAAACACATAAAACCAAATCCAATAACATCCCACCAAAAAAAAAAAAAAATTTGCATCTCAAGAGGCAGCAAAAAATGCCTTTATCCAACATGACTTCCCATGCCTTATTGACGGACATTAGATAGGTGAAATTTTCACTAAGGGTGTATCTGTGTAGTGGAAGGATTTCATAAGGATAAAATAGTTGTTATGATATTTCGGTTATCTTGTTACAAAATTATTTTGATGCAAACATTTTTCTTTGGAATAGATTAAAAATGAACCAATTTTCATTGGTATAGAGGATTTCAATTTATACCGGAGAATAGAATAATAAGATTCTTCTCTCCAACACACAAGGATAAAAATTCATAGAGAATGAAATCCGCTTATTGTACAAATAGGGTCTAGAAGTCACTCTCATGCTTTGTGCTATGTTAGATTTGAAAAAAAAAAAAAGCATACAAAACAAAGTTATGACCAAAGCTTAATTTATGGCAAGTAAAACATATAATTTGAGTGATTTGTTTATGGGCAAAATCCTCATTGACGTTTCTTTTTTTGGGTGTGCAGCTATAGGGGACGGAGGCCCCACCTTAGCTCGGTAGAGGTAGGTAGACCTCGTTGACTTTTTTTTTACTGCCGAGAATAAAAGGCGAGATATTAAATGCAAGCAGTCTTAATTTCAAAGATAAACCTTGAACTTGCTTTGCTCAATCTTTGTTGGTTCGCATCTGTGCTACAAATATTGATAGTGTTTTTAACCAGTGATAATGTTTTGCAATATATGCCTAAACAAAATATTCTTGATAATGTTATTCAACTGGTAGTTCAATTTAGTGAGACACCACCGGTCCATAGAATAATTAGGATTCAATCCTTAAATGACAAGAGACTTGTATGAGTGTGTGGGGGAATGGGTGTGTGAGTATTTGCATTTAATAATCCTCAAAAAATTAAATATCAAAGAAAAGCAACAGCTATCTAATATTTACAAAAGGAAATATTCATGTGCATATGTCCCTCACAATTTTTTTATGAGAACTCTAGGTGAAACCCACTATGTGGTCCATCCAAATGGACCACACACATGACCCCCTTGAATTGAATCCCTTTACCAATTTTTGATCAGATCCGAATTTATTAGACCGTTAGATCGACCATGCACCCATTCAAATGGAATGAATTTGTGGGTCATAGATGAGGAGGTTAAAGACATGTGATTGAGGCTAAACTTAGTATCAAGGGTGGTCCCATATGGATCTTTCCATCCCCCGGTCTCATCCCTTGGTGGGATCTACCATGAGTCCCACAGAGGAATATACAAGGTCACTTAGTGAGGGACATATACACATGAATATTCTCCTATATAGAAAATAAGAAAAACGTTAAAAGTAGTTTTAACACTATTTTATATTCATTTCACATTCATTATATTTAAACAAGTACATATGAATTCATCTTCCAATCATTTTACCAAAAGATACTCTAATTTTGAAAATATTCAAACATTTGCCCTAACAATAGTTCTTAAAAAATTACTCACGGCAACTGCCTTCATTGCTCTCCTCTATGTGTATGGACTATGTCTAGCTGCAAAATGCTGGACCATTTTCCTTATCTTTAACCCACAATAAAAAAAAAAAAAGCCAACAAGATCCACCGTTTTCTTTTATGACTTGTTTTCTAATTTCCAACTATTGGTTTTACCTTGTTGCTTGTGGACTTGGAAAAAAGAAGAGAACCATCTCTTTTCCTGCGCATGCATATACAACATATTTTAATGGCCTCGTTAGGCCCGCTGGATGGGTCGGTCATTATAGAAGTAGGTCAATTGTCTAATTAAGCTTGCTACTTCTCTTTTTTAAAATTCTTAGTTCTAACGGTGCAACTTCCTGGAAGCTTCCAAGCAGATTAAAAAGTGCAGATGTTCCCGTGCTACTTTCTATACTGATAACGACTATTTTGATTCGAAAAGTCTCTAGACAATCAGCCATCTCCATTTTAGAATTGTCAAAGCCCCGTATGCTACCTAGTCCGGCAACTACATCATCCATAAAATTGATTTGGGTCCCACAAATTGGGTGTGGGTAATTGTTTCTCATCTACAAGTAAGATTTGGTCTTTTTTGTCTTTTTATGACGCGGGTAAGCTGAGCTATTGAGCTATTTGACCTGATGAGACTAATCCCCATATGCGCAAATAAACTCAAATAGGTGTATGCTGGGATAAATTTGGAATCGTTTGAATACAAGATGTGAGGAGCAAACGATGCTCATGCGACCCCACCACCACCTAACTGGGTAAGATTTGATCATGAAATGGACAGTAGAAATAAAATGATGACTGCGTTTATATGTTGATGGATAATTTCTTGGCAATTAGATCATATGACTAATTTGGCTAGGTGAACGCATTCGAAGTGGTCCATTTGAAGGGTCAGAACGGTTTATATGATTTTGGGCTAATCGTCGGCATGATCATGCCCATCCATCCAGGCAACTATCCTGATGCAAAATCCAAGTTGCTTACAATGAGGATCACTATCCCATAGAACGGATCACTCTGCTCATCATGTGGACCTCTAATGCTTGTGGTCCTAATCATATGTATGTGAATAAGAGTTGGGCACACCATGAATTCAGTAAGGATTATTATATAATTGTGTTTTTTTAACTCATGAGCAAATAAAGGCACTGATGGGGCCACTGCCCCCTATTTATAGAAATCTATTTAAGAATCTATTCATACTTTGATATCCAAATACCCGAAAAACACTAAATAGTTTTAGGATATTAAAAAATGGATAGGGGTCCCACTAAGAGATGAGCCGTGATGGGGCATGGGACTGCACACAAAGAGAGGCGAAAAGAGAATGTGAGAATAGTATTTGGAAGGGCATTTTTGATAAAAATGTTGACTTTTTTAATGCGCATGTCTTAGAAGAGATTATGGGAAAAACCTTTAATATTGGGTGACGTGGAGAAGGAGACCCCTCGCTGGAGGGTGCAGGACCTTCTAAAATGGAGATGGCAGATTCCCAAGTGACCTTTTTTATAAAAAGAGTTGCCTTCAGTATTGAAAGTGAAAGTGGCACATGAATATATGTCAAATGTGTTCTTTAATCTACTTAGTAGCTTCCAAGAAGTTGCACAGTTAGAATTTTAAAAAAGAGGATTAGCAAGCAATTTTGGAAATTTTAATCATTGGACTTTGATTGGAGCATTCTTTTACTAAATTTGGATAGGTGAATGCATTTGAAATCGTCCATTGAGAGCATTCTTCTACTAAATTGAGATATTATCTTGGCAAAAAAAAAAAAAACTCTTCACATTCACACTTTCTTTAAGAGTTTTCTAAACTACCCTTCCTCCCACCTGCCCTTCCCCACCATCCCCTCCACCGTCCTCTCCTTCCCCATGATCCTCTCTCTCTCTCTCTCTATCCAATCCCCCACCACCGCTGCCACCTAAACCCCCCCCCCCCCCCGCGCCCACTCCACCTGATCCCTCCCCTCCATTTCGCACTCTCTGTTCTCTCTCTCCCTTTTCCTCCCTCTATCCCTAGCCCTTTCCCTCCCAATTGACAGCGACGGGAGATCAAGCGGCAGCCAATCACCCCGCTCCTGCCACTCGATTTCCTGTCGCCTTCGATTAGGAAGGAGAGGGATAGGGAGGTAGGGAAAGAGTGAAGGAGAGGGAGGGGGAGGGAGAATAGAGAGGGGAAGGGATCGGGCGGCAGCGGGGGGTTTGTGTGGCTGCAACGGCGTGGGAGGGGATTGGGTGGCAGGAAGAGAAGAGAGAAAGAGAGAAGGGAAGGAGGAGAGAGGACAGAGGTGGAGGGGATAGTGGGGAATAGGAGGCAAGGTAGCTTAGGAAATTTTTAAAAAAGTATGTGTGTGTTTGAAGATTTTCTTTTTAATTTATTTTTGGCGCCAATAGAAGCTCTCATGGGATAAACCGTTTCAACTTTCCTTTAATATTGACTGACGTGGAGAAGTGAGGGTTCTCCTTTAATATTGGCTGACGTGTAGAAGGAGAACCCTCGCTGGAGGGTGCAGCGCAAAGACATTCTAAAATGGAGATGGCTGATTATCAAGTGAAAATTTTGAATAAACATAGTCGTTTTCAGTATTGAATTGAAAGTGGCGCAGGAATATATGTCATATTGTTCTTTAATCTGCTTGGAAGCTTCCAAGAAGTTGCACAGTAAGAATTTTAAAAAAGAGGATTAGCAAGCAATTTTGGTAATTTTAATCATTGGACTTTGATTGGAGCATTCTTTTACTAAATTGAAATAGTTGAATGCATTTTAATTGGTCCATTGAGAGCATTCTTCTACTAAATTGAGAGCTTCTATTGGCACAATAAAAAAAACACTCTTCACACACATTTTTTTTAATTTCCTAAGCTACAACTTCTCCCCTTCTCCACCATCCCCTTCACCTCCCTCCCCTTTTCTCTCTTGCTTTTCCTCCCTCTCACTTTGTTTTCTCTCTCTGCCACCACCCAATCCCTCCCCCTCCATATTCTCTCTCTCCCTCCCACTCTTTGTTCTCTTTCACCCTTCCTCCCTCTCCCCCTCCCTCCAGGGAGGGAGAGATAATAGAGAGGGGAGGTTTTAGGTGATGGCGGGGGATTGGGTACTGGGAGAGGCAACGGAGAGAAGGGGAAAGGTACATAGGGACGAAGATGGAGGGGATGGTAGGGAAGGGGAGGAGAGAAGTGGGGTAATTTAGAAATTTTAAAAAATTATGTGTGAAGAGGGTCTTTTTTTTTTTTCTTTGCGTGTGTGTGCGCGTGCACGAATAGAAGTTCTAATGGGATAACCTGTTTCAACTTTCCTTTAATATTGGCTGACGTGGAGAAGGCGAACCTTCACTGAAGGGTCAGCCTTCCCCCAGAGGCATTCTAAAATGGAGATGGAAGATTGTCAGGTGACCTTTTTGAATAAAAAGAGTCGTTTTCAGTATTAAAAGTGAAAGTGGCACATAAATATATGTCATATGTGTTCTTTAATCTGCTTGGAATCTTCCAAGAAGTTGCACAGTTAGAATTTGAAAAAAGAGGATTAGCAAGCAATTTCAGGAATTTTAATTTGGACTTCGATTAGAGCATTCTTCTACTAAAATTGGTAGGTGAATGCATTTGAAATGGTCCATTTGATTCAATAATTACATCATATAGAAAACTGATTTGGGTCTTACATATTAAAGGTGTAGGAGAGTTTCTCATCTACAATTAAGATTTGATTTTTGTTTTTGTTTTTTTTTTAACAATGTGGATATCGCTAAAGTGTTTGACCTCGGATAATAGTAATCTTTGGGGCGACACCCTGTAAAGCATGCCTTATGCTACCCGATGAACGCCTAAGTGGGTAAGAATTATTTTATTTTATTTTTTTGTAACACCCAAGAGAAAGTCCGACAAACCCGAAAAGAAAGCCTGCCACAAGTGAAAGAGAGCCCACGTAAGTAGAAAGGCAACCTGCCTATACAGGCAGAAAGAAAGAAGGGGGGGGGGCGCGCTACTCAAGGTTCAAACCCAAGATAACCCAATAAAAACTCCCACACCTTACCACTAGGGTAAGACTTGATCATGGAATGAGTAGTAGAAATATACTAATAAGAGAATTCGTATGTTGGCCATTAGATCAGATGACTAACAATGCCGTATTAATGGTCCTGCTTTTTAGACTTTAGCTAGGGTTTAAGTTGACCTTTCTAGTTTTTTAGTTGAGTTTTTTCTTTTTTTGGCTAATTTTTTAGTTGAGTTATTTTGTCATCATTTTTATTGTTGAACCCACCACTCATTTTGAGCCACGTGTGGTAGTAATAGATTCAGTTTAGTTCCCTGTGTATTTCTTTACGATCAACCATTGTAGATCTCAATTACGGATGGCATATTTGCACATGGGCCTTACGGATCTTGGTAATTAGTGGACAATAGCAACAGCTTCATTAATGAACAAGATATTCCCCATCCAGAGAACTGTATTTATCAAAACTTGAGAGTTATAAAGCGTTCCTGACGTCCTTGCTAAATTTCTTCAAGACAACATATCGACAAAATGGGATTGTGCATTTCATGTTTCGTACGAAAAATCATGACAAGTGAGCTAAAATGGGCCATGAAAGCTCCTCTTCCCAGCAAAAGAACTCATGGAACCCATCAGCGATTCAGCTGCCATAAACGATATTCTCCTGCGCACACTGTACATTGATGCTAGTTCGTCACATGAGATTCGATGGAACTTGGGGTGTCCAAGCTTTGGTGATTGTTCAAATGCATGCTCCCACACAAGCATGCGAAGTAAGAAATGTGTCATCTTATTTTAAAAACTTACTAGCAACAAAGGCTCATGCTTGGCCCGAACTCTATAATAAAAAAGTCACATTTAAAAACTTGTTGTATTATTTGCACTTAAGTATTATATTATATTATACTAATATAATATAAAATAATTTATAAATTAATTTAGTGCATTTGCTAAATTGATGGAGATAATTAAAAATTATATTAATGTAACATAAAATAATTTATAAATTAATTTAGTGTATTTAGTAAATCGTGGAGATAATTGAATAATATGAGTACAATTTTGAAGAAGATAATTGAGAAAGTTTAAATCTAATATTCTTATCAAGTTTAAATATCAAATGGTTCTTATCATATCTCAGGGAATTTTCCCAGCTCCACCGGGAGTGAAGGGATTAGTCTGCCTAAAAGTGCAGTTATTCTGTAAAAAAAAGTACAATAGCTAAAGGCCAAAAGTCAATATATATCACTTAGAAATGGAAAGATAAAATATATTTTCTCAATAAACACAACAAAATACAAATATTTGATCATATCTGAAATTATAGAATCATTCATTAAATCATAGTTGCACTATAATATTGTTAAAAATGTATAAGTAATCCACTCAAATTATAAAAGGAGAAGAAGTGGAGAAAAGTATTGTAAACATAAAAAAATAAAGAATTGAGAAGTTTCATAGGAAAAAAACCTCAATTATAAAGTGTGCTTGCATATTAAGTTTGAGCATAGGAATAGAGCCTCAATTATAAAGTGTACTTAAATGATTGAGTTTGAATTTACTATGAAGCCCCATATTAATGAAATTTATCTTTATTTACATTTCCTTTACAATATTTTTTTATTAAAAAAGGAAAAAAAGTTGTATGGTAGAATCTACTAAAATGCTTCTCACAAGTATCAACGCAGTGTTTAGTTGTATTGCCAGGCCTATATGACTATCCATATAAAATAGATATAGCTCTCAGCTATGTATTTGAAGCATACTAACTCTATATATGTCCATCTGGGAGTCTAGGCAATAGGCATCCCACATCCATGGTAGGTCCATTCATATCAAATTTTGATTAGTAAAAATGGGTTCCGTGTGAAAGGAGGGTACCTAAAAAAGTAATGTAATAGCTGAGGTTCATAAACCTACAATTTCTGTAGCATTAAATTCATATCAAGTGCTTATCTTGCTACAACTGAGTTTATCAGAAGTTAAAACATAAAGTAGTTAATGGATAAAGAAGTAACACACTACCAGTAGCATTTATTGATTAAAAAAAAAAGCAAACACTACCAAGAGCATTTCATGAGGACTTTATAGTAGCTGCCCCCTTACACTATGGAATACCAACATCTGAAGGTCCTTGAACTGGAGCCATGCCAGGCAGACCTTCACTCATCGTGAGTATCGTGATCTTGATTAAGAGATTTTAGGGGTAATGCAGAAACAATGGATAGAGGGAGAGATTTTAGTGGGAGGAGAGATTTTAGGAAAAAATTTTGAATTGATGAGGAAGATGTTTGAATACTATTCAAACATAGAGATTTTTGGAAAATAAATGGAATAGATGAGAGAGAGGAGGGTAGAGGGAGAGATTTTAAGGAATGATATAAAAACGGTGGGGGGAGAGGAAAAGATTTTAGAAAAACTATTTTTTGGTATTTTTAAAAGATGACGTTACGCTCTAGAAAAAAAAGAAAAAAAATATTGCTAATATGGCACCATCCAAAGGCCTCCATTCTTAGAGCTTTAGTATATATAACTAGCGCTTCAGGGCCCGCGTTCCAATGCGAGCCTTATTTAAGAAATATTTATATTTTTAAATAGAGAAAATTTGAAAGGTAAAACTAATAAAGGAATGCTAGACGTTAAAAGAAGAGGATTTTACCAAGAAAAAAAAATGTAAAGGGTCCCCCAAACGATAAAGCTTACCCAAGTTGTGGATGCCTCTGAGTGGTTACACACGACTACTCTCATAATTTTTTTACACTTAATTGAGGAGTGACGAATTTACTGCAAGTTTTTTACACAAGCGACAAAACTGTAGTATTATGATAAATATTATCATGAGTGTAAATATTATAATAAATATTTCATTAGAGAATGTATAAAAATTTATCAACTAAAACAAGTTAGAGGAAGTGTGTGGATCAAATATAAAAAAAGTCCAAATCAGTGAAGTCATGGCTTGAGTGTTACTCATTGAGTACAAATCATAACACAACCTTATGATCGTAAAGCATTACAAAAGCTTAATAAACAATGTGTTCTCATGGCAATACTTGCTCCTTTTCTACTATTATTAGTCTCTTGAAATTATTTATTTTTTACAGGTTAATCATTGGGCATGGAGAAAATAGGTGGAGATAAGAAACAGAGAAATTACCATAATACAAACTTGAATAGTGGACAGCTTTCCCACATTTCATTAGCTAGACCCTTACATTTTCTGATTAAAATGCAAAGATTGGAATTATCATACATAACCCTTCTAAATATGAATAGAGTAGAAATATGTGACTGATTTTAAATTACTTAACAATAGACCCCACATGGGCAAATGCCAATACAAAGAGCCGTGCACATGACCAATATGAAATTGAGGTAGTAGAGCCTTTTCATTAGTTGAGAGTGGAGTAAACCCTGTAATGCAATATTGAAGAAAACACTGTCAGCCCTATAACAATGTGTGTGCATTGTTACCATACTCATTTTAAATATATAAACAACAAATTTAAGATATTATATGAAACACCCACCAACCCTTTGTAGGTCAAATTTTGAAAGTGGGGCTACCTTTGTATTCACGTATTCCTTAGAACACTATATTGCTTTTTAATCATTAGAAAATCTCTCGCTTATGATATTTTATAAAAATAAATTAAATAGTGGGGCCCACTTACTTTAAAATATAATTTCAACTGAGAAATCATCATCCTTGAATAAAACACATTTAAAAAGGCCATTAACTCAAGAAATTAATTTGAAAGTGAAATGCTTGCTTCATTCAAGTATCCAACAATGATACAGTATAAAATTAAAATTGAAAGATTTTAGAGAGAAGAGATAAAAAAGAAAAGTTTAAAATTAAATGTGTTTAATTTTTTAGGGAGAAATATTTAGAAAATTTAGGACTTTGCTTACTGGAAAAGTAGAAGATTTGAGATTTTAATCAGAGTACATTCTACATGTCAAGATTAATTCATTGTCGGCATAATATAAAGAATCCACAAAATTTACATATCATGGTAACAAACCATGGCCAAAACCGATCACATTGTTGTGGCCAGATCCCACTCTAAATTTCCCATGTTGGGAATTGCCCAGGATCTCATCTTCCTGACACTAATTCACACATACAATATGTAATGCCCCACTCTATACACATGCATGATATTGTTCGCTTTGGCTAACGGGCCTCACGGTTTTATTTATGGTGGGCCTCAACTTACCAAAAAGTCTCATGTAAGGTAAGGGTGTAAGCTCTATATATAAACCCATTCACTTTCCTCTCTATAGTCGATGTAGGGCTCGAGGATGTCACACAATATGCAATACAATAGTTTTTATTATGTGCAAATCTTGCACATTCATTCACAAATAACTACCAATTAAATCGATGTATTATAAAAACAAACAATGAACATAAAAAACAACCAATTTAAAGGCCACAGGAGATTCGGCTAAGGGTAAGTCCCCCAATTAAAAATTTAGCCAAGGTCCTTTAATCATCTCTTTCTTTACATATATTTCGTAAGATAACACATATAATAAAAAAAAAGTGTTCAAAACTGCCATTAGAACTATAGATCTAGCAAGTACATTTTTATGGCTACTCGCCTTGTGTAGTGAATCGTTACCCTATAGCAATGTAAGAGAGGTTATATGCCATTCAAAAAATCACCAAATGTATTGGAAGCTGGTCCTTCTCAAATTCTCTTTATTTCCATTTAAACCTCTTCTAGTTTTCCTTCATTTCTATCATGAGAGTAACCAATTGGGGTTAGGGCTTTGGAAAAGGAGAGGTAAAGACCCTAAGCCCAAGGAAAAGAAGTAAAAAGGCAAGGGTCAATGCAGACAGATGGGAACCTAACACTGCCAATAGAGTCTTGCACAAGTCTCTCATAGGTCGCTACAATACTAGGTGCAAGTTGTCTCTTATATAGCAAGTCATGCATGATTCATAAATACCCTTTCAATATAATCCCTGGCATGGAGGTTTAACCCAACTTGACATGTAGTATTATGAAACCATTTTAATAGTGACGCATAAGATCTTTAAGATCTTGTATGCATAAGTAATGCTTGTATATATTATTGGTATTGTCTATAAAATTGATAGATTTTAGGGATAAGAGAGGGAGAGGAAAAAAAAAGAAAGTTTAAAATTAAATGAAAGTTTTTTGGGAGAAATTTATAGAAGATCTAGAAAAGTTGAAAAATTAGGACTTTAATACCAGTGCGCCACGTGTCACAGCCCGAGCTCAAAAAATTGGGGTTTAGGTTTAAGCTTAACCAGTGATACATACTCCCCTGCATATACACTTAAACTTTGTCTAAATGCACATACATAAGGGAATTTCACACGTGCCATTATATGTATGCGGAAGCTATAGATATCATTGCAGGACAAGGGAAGATATCCTGAAACAAAATCATATCTACAAAAGATTACATGAAATCTAGAGTTATACAAAAGTGAACCGAAATACACAAATATAGAGCTTACTAACAGAACAAAACCAATTACATCCCACGCCAAAGAAGGCCTATATGCATGACATGTCGCTCTCTAGTGGAGTGCTCACATCCACTCCGCCAACCTGGAAGGGGTGTCTAGGGTCTCCCTTGGAGTCTGGCTAACCGACGAGGGGTCGGTAGTGGGATCTGAGCCTGCAACACCAATGACAACTCATGAATACAACGATTCAGCAAAGCATGAGCAACAATAAGTAAACGCATATTGTATCTAGCAGAATAAGTAACGACTGATAATTCATAGAGTTCCAACTTCGTATGGTAGGCAAGTTGTGCGGTCGAATAAAGCAGGTTAGAAGAATCAAGATATACATGTCATGTACTTTATGATGTGGCTACTACATTTACCATATCCTCCCTGTAGGGATCCATACATACTGAGAACACCATCGATCAGGCCAGGGTACGAATGGGTCTTGGGTTCCTAGGGTCCGGAAGCCCCAAGAAATAGACACACTGTAGCGGTACCATACATACTACGCCAAAGTCAACCCCATCGGGTATCCTAAGGCTGAGGCTGATTAGTGCCTGGCCATACTGAATCCATTCTATACTTGAACTTGAGTAAACATGCATTTCATATCGCAAATTATCATAGTACAATCAACTCATACAATACTCAAGTTATGGGCAATAAACATATCAACAGATCAAATGTATACACTATGTATACACTATCAAAAGGGTATAATGACAATTAGATGATCCATACATAAGAGTGGACATAAGAGTGGAGGACAATAATCATCATTTAATATGCCATGCAAATCCATTTGCTAGAATCAAGATACTTTACTAGCCATCCCTAATCTAGTTATCCAAAGTTTCTAACCGTGCATGATGATATAGTTTTAAGTTATCCGACAGTTATCTCTCTTATCATGTTGCATTGTATTGGGAAAGTGTATCGAAGTCCCTTAAACCAACACTCATAAGGAGGTGCTTAACAGCTAGATAACGTATATAAATGAGTCACAGCCCTCGAGATCAT
Source organism: Sextonia rubra (assembly GCA_037013555.1). Lineage (NCBI taxonomy): Eukaryota > Viridiplantae > Streptophyta > Magnoliopsida > Laurales > Lauraceae > Sextonia > Sextonia rubra. The sequence goes on from JASUAD010000009.1 coordinate 11,348,721, forward strand.
TCATGAAATTTTCATATTCCATTGGGTAAGTTAAGGTTGCCTACTTTCTAACTCAAAGGCCCTACAAGGTCTCTCAATACCTACCTTTCTTACTTTTCACTGGTCTTATGGCTTAGCCGTAGACATCTTATAGCTTAGCCGTAATATGCATTGCGCTTCAGCCGTGGTTTCCCTTATTGTTCATCCGCATTTACGGCTCAGCCCTATATTGTTTTACGGCTTAGCAGTAACACATCAAACGACTTAGCCGTGGCTAGACCGTAGAAGGTTCTCCAAATTTTCTGCCCTTTGGAAATTAAACCGTAGCTTGACCTACAGTTGGGTCATGGCTAGTCTACGGCTTAACCGTAGTACATTCTACGGCTTAGCCGTAGCCTTACCGTAGAGTAAAAGCCGATTTTGTAGCTCTTTGGAAAGTGAGCCGTAGGCAGTTACGACTTAGCTGTAAACTGCACGGGGTCATGTTCTGAACTTATTACAGATAAAATTGTACGCAAAGATGAAACAACGAGCACAAGTATGAGTAATTAGACACAATTGGGTTGTAAAACACAAACCACATGCAAATTTAGGAGATTATTCACGATCAAGCATAAACCAATACATGTTCATCCAAATCGTGTTTATACTTGCCTCAAATGAGTTCTAACACGTGAACAGTTGTCCTTGGGCTCAAATTTGACAAATACACGCTGTACTAACATTCATGCATGACAGGAAAAGGGAAAAGTGATGCATGCATGGAAGAATGAAATGAATTCAAGTTGACCACAAGCCCAACTCTTACCTCAACACACACAAGAAGATGAGTGCCTCAAAATCCCCCTTACCTTAGCTTGATCATAGGGAAGAAGAGAAGAAAAGAGAAGAATCGAAGAAGAAACAACGTTGAGAGAAAGAGGCATCTGGAGAAGTCAAGGTCAGTGCATGCATGTCTTATATAAGGATAAGAATTGAAAAAATTATAAGAAAGTCCAAGAGGTTACATTAATTACAGTTTGAGTCAAATAATCGTCCAACGGAAACAAATGACATCGTTTGCATGTGGGTCAGTTACGAAAATCAACGAGCTTGACGAGATACACGTGTTGGCACTAAGATGATGCATGACTAACAACATTCGACAAAATCTAAAATTACAAAAATGGCTCATGTATACTTAATTCAGGTTAAACTCAACCCAACTATCTATTCATAACCGGAAACGAAATAAAAACAAAGTCAAAACACAGGCAACAACTAATTTGTCATTAATTAATTACTAAACCAGATGAAGTTAGGTTGGAGTGTTACACCATGCGTTGCTTTCTCATGAAGAGAATTACACCACGTGTCGCCCTCCCATGAAAAGGGGTATTGTTATGATATGTATAATAATGGTGATTGTAAATTAACTAATTTTGGTAAAACAAAGATATTAAAATAAAAAGGTAGAAGATATATAAAAATATTAAAATCAATGGGCTTATTTACAAAATACAAAAACCGATATACAAAAAAAAAAAAAAAACCTCTGTCATATATCACCATCCCAGTCAAAGAAAATAGAACTTGGAGTTGGTTTTTCAACTCAAACATGAATTGTCATTTTCAACGAACGAAAGGGACTAGTGGCAATGGTGCCAATCTCTAAAGCGGTGGACTCTCATACAAATTGGGTCTTGTTGACAAGTGGGGTGATGCCTAGATGTCAAAGCATGTGGATGGATGAATTCTCAATAGAGACTATTCTCTTGCTTGCATTATTACTTTTCTTATTAGGATTATTTTTATCAAAACTTATATATCGCTAATTAATATGGATCAAATTAAATCGGAAAGAGATGGGCATGGATCTCTTTTTAAGTGGACTCACAGTCACACATATCCAAGTCCAAAAGAGAATGGAGGAGAAGAGACTAGGGATGTCAATGGCCCCAGCCCAGCCCAAATGTACCCGTGTCCTGTACCGGGATTCAATTTCAAACCATCTAGCATTCCAATGAGCTGTACTCATGCATCGGACTCTTAGTCTATTAGACTAGTTATGGCTCGACTTTAATATATATATATAGGGGATAGTAATGTGCATACATCCCTCATCATTTTGGTGATGGATATTTCCTTTTTTAAAACTAATAAGGTAAAAAAGGTATTATGATGTGTGATATTTTTGTCTATTTTCACATTAATACCTTCTAAAAAAGGAGTGTCGCTCACCATTTTGGTGAGGGATATATGCACTTGAATATTGTCCTATATATAAAATATGGGCTTTGATCCTATGAGAACTGTTCTCACACAACTATTGTGAGAACTTTTTATGGGGTCCACTTGTGGGTCCCACTTGGGGATGCAACTAAGGGGATGGAAAGATCTATATGAGTGCACCCCACATATCAAGTTTGGCCCTTAATCACATGTCCCTAGCCTCTACATCCGTGCCATACATATTTAGTTAATTTGAATTGGTGCACAGTCAATTCAGTAGTCCAGTAAATTTGGATTTGACCGAAACTTGAGGATAGTGACTATTAGGGTCGTCTCTGTATATTACAAGGTTTAGATTTGGTGATAGATGAGCTCCACTTAGAGTTCTCACAAAAAAGGGTAAAAACTAGTTCTCATAGGATTATTTCCCTCTAAATATATATAGGAAAACGGTCTTGTAAGGACGCTCTTTGTGGACTATTTTTTTTTACTGTTTTAGATAGTGTCGTCTACATTGCGAGCTATCCAAATGGATCACAAACATTACTCCCGTGAATTGTGATGAGAATGCAAAATGTCATATTTTTCTCCCTTAATATTTAGTCCTTTGTATCTATTTGATGTCCAATTGCACTCATTAATCTTATATTTTGATTTAGGATGCAAATGGAGGCATTAAGTGCAAAACGAAGCAAATTGGGTGATTCTGGACAGTTTGGACAACGCTTAGTGATCTGGGCATAACTCTCTCATTCGAGGTCCAATTGTGATGATTCAAGATGCTATGGGACGCCAAGAAAAAGATCTACAACTTTCATGTTTTGAGTTTTGAGAAATACTGGCTGCATCAAGGTCGAAATCGGGCTCGAAGTTACTGCTCGTACCTGATGCTAAATGGATGAAAAATCAAGATGAAGGGCATTATAGTAAATTTGAAGAAATCAGGAATTCGTCGAAACATATCCAATGTTGGGCTCATATTGTGCAAAAAGAAAAATAGTGCAACTTTAATTCTTGGGTTGAGTCCAATAGAAGCCCGAGTGAGAAGATATGGTCAAAAAGAAGATTTTCACTAAGTTAGAAATTAAGTGATTATTCTATTAATTTCCATCTTCAATTCCGACGCCACCTCATCTCTCAAATCCATCGTTCCTTCTAATATTACACTAGCCACAGCCACTGTCCTATTCTAATTGTACTTGGTATCTTTTCTCTTTTCTCTCTACTTCTCATCCATCTTCACTTCTCTTTCCTATCATCCAACAATCATCTCACCTTATTTATCTCCTCTCCTCTCTTTGCCATACATTGAGTCCTAGTGGGTCTCTCTCTCATCCCTAATTTTTCTCACAATGACCAACGCTTGAGGGCTACTTTTTCTTTCTCCATAAAAACCCAATGTTCTAAAGGAGAAAGGGACCTGGACCACCACACGTTCTCTTTCTTCTTCTCTTTGACAAAGTTCTTCTCTCTTTTTCATCATTCTTCATTTTTCTTTTCTTTTATTTTTGCAAGTCTTTATGGCCCTGCGCGGCTAATTTTTAATTGGTCGAAGGAGATTGAAGCCTCGGAATAAATACTATGAGATCTAACTTATTTTCATTGTTCAATTTATGCTTTGAATATGGGTCGTTCTTCTATGCTTAATTTGTTACCATGATTGTTTTGTTTAATTGCTAGGATGCACACTAGTATATTTTTCATTGCAATCTACTGCTGAATTAGAAGTCAAATCCGTAATTGTTTGATCTCTCTAATTTGCAAAGCAACTGATTTTTAATAATTTACTGCGTCGGTAATTGTTAGAAATTAGGAAGAACACTTGGCTAAATTAAATGCAACCGCGTGTGTTTGTATTATTTAGGTTCATCGATCTCTCTAATTTTAATGCTGTTATTAAGTTAAATCTATAGCGCTTGTCTTAGGTTGTTTAGTAATTAGGGTTAATTAGAGCGCGTGTTTTCTAATTAACTAATTAAGGAGATAGGAGTTTAATTACAACGATGAGTTTTCAAAGTGTTAATTGATTTATTTTTGCATCAATGATCAATTACGAATTTCCGATGGTGGATGTTGACTTTGACCAATGCTTGCTCATTTAATTGAATTCGTTACTTTATTGCTCTTTATTTGCTTTTATTTATTTATTTATATAAAAACCCCCATCTTTGATCACAAAGCATAAAATTTGGTTAAACACTCTCCGTGGGAACGATCCTTACTCGCACTACTACATATATTTTTAGGAGTAAAGGTTTTATTATTTTTGGGTGCCTGCAACAGCACGACCAAATTTTGGCGCCGTTGCCGGTGAGTGATTCTAGTTGATTTTTATGCTTTTTGTGATTTTCTAAGTTTTTTTTTTCTGACAGCTTATGCCTATAACTCGATCGTCTAATCAAGGCGATTTGCAATACGATCCAGAAATAAAGAGAGCTTTGCGCATGTTAAGGAGGGAAACTCGGAGATATTCTGAAGAAAACGAACTAGCTCTTGATTCACTATTTGTGAGCGATTCTAATCTAGAAAAGGAGGAAGTCATGGCTGGAAATCGAACTTTGAAAGAGCTCGCTGCCCCAGATTTGAACCAACATCCTTTATGCATACCTTTTCCTAACTTAGAGGCTACTACCACTTTTGAATTAAAATCTGGACTAATACATCTCTTGCCTACTTTTCATGGACTTGCAGGTGAAAATCCTCATAAACATCTTAAGGAATTTCATGTGCTGTGCACAAGTATGAAACCCACGAGGTGACTGAAGAGCAAATTAAATTAAGAGCCTTTCCGTTTTCTTTGAAGGATTTGGCTACGGATTGGCTCTATTATCTATCTTCCGGGAGTATTACAACATGGAACGAGATGAAGATTTTATTCTTGGAGAAATATTTCCCAGCCTCAAGGGCAGCCAACATTCGAAAAGAAATTTGCGGTGTAAGGCAGCACAATAGGGAGTCCCTGTATGAATACTGGGAACGTTTTAAGAAATTATGTGCAAGTTGCCCCCATCATCATATTAGTGAGCAGCTGCTTATCCAGTATTTCTATGAGGGCCTTCTACCTACTGATACAAGCATGATTGATGCTACTAGTGGAGGAGCTTTGGTGGATAAGACTCCCGATGCCGCGAGGAACTTGATTGCAAATATGGCGGCTAATTCTCAACAATTTGGCACTAGGCTTAACCTTTCATCTCAACATGTTAATGAGGTAAATACTTGTTCCCTTGAACAACAAATTGCTGGTCTAATTTCTCTTGTTCGTCAAATGGCTGTAGGTAATGTACAAACGGCGAAGGTTTGTGGAATTTGGGGATGGAACCGGAGGGATTGAAAGATCTCCCCACCACTAATTCTTCCACGATGATAGAGGCTCAAATCATTATTATAAGCATTTGATCAATGGTCGATAAGTTTTTATCATCCAAAATGAGTGCAATTCAATCAAACGGTCCAATCCATTTAAATTGGTGTCAAACTTAGTATTTATGACTCTCACAGGGGTATTTGTGTTATGGTTGACTTAGATGGACCATAAGTTGGGCCCTATTAGTGTTTTGACTCAATGCTCACCTTATCGTGAGCACCGTGTGCTCGATAAAGGTTTTCTATATATATATATCACGCTATAAAACTCCCTGGGCATTTTATACAAAAAATGCCATTTTTTAGCCTATGAGATTTTAACACTTGTCATTAAAATCTCTTTAAAATTAGTTATTCCTTATTTTTTTACTTTGTACTTGTGAGGTGACAGATTTTATTAGACATATCTACAGGGGCATAAACTTTCCTTTTTTAAATGGGAAGTTTTGGAAAATTCCCCTCTGTCTTTATATAGCTTTATATATTGTGACGTCCTCGAGTCCCACATCGACTATAGAAAGGAAAGTGACTGAGTTTATATGTAGAACTTGCACCCGTACCTTGCATGAGGCTTTTAGTGGGTTAAGGCCCACCAAAAGCAAAACCCTGGGGCCCATGGGCCAAAGTAGACAATTTCATGTAAGTGTACAGGGGTGGGGTGTTACAAATGCTAACAAAGCTGACACCGACTAATTCAAATGTGGGTCGTGGTCTAGTGTAAGTGGGCAAATCAAGAGGGCTGGCAAGCTATAGGGACTGGCAAGCTACTATACAAGGACGTATTGTCCTAAGGGGGGTGGATTGTAACGTTCTTGAGTCCCACATCGACTATATTAAAGAAAGTGCTGGGTTTTTATATAGAGCTTGCATGCTTACTTTGCATGAGGCCTTTTAATCGGTTGAGGCCCACCATAAACAAAACCGTAAGGCCCACCAAAAGTAGATGATATCATATATGTGTATAAGGGTGGGGCGTTGCAAAAATATATATATGATGAGGTATAGAATATGCTCGAGTGTTTTCACTTTTGAAAATGCCCATTTGGGTAACAAAGAAGGGAGAGGATAATTGAAGTGATGACTTTTCCACTTCCTAGTGGTCATTATGAGTTGGCATCTTTATCGTGTTAGGAGTTAATGATATTAATTCCTATTTCTTCTCTGCTCATTAAGGACAGTAGGGTTTATTAATAGTCAAAGCAACAACTAATGAAATTAGTCCCTATTTTGTCTATTCTCTTGCTTTTGAAGGAAAAACTTCATTTATTTCAAGGAAAATGGCCTATTACAACTAGGCATTTAACTCATGTGACGTAACAATAAAATAGACCATTCCAAAGAGGCAGAAATGCCCCTTTTGAAGTGGGGCATCAGACAAGGAAAAAGGAAAAGAGGAACTGGATGCTGGCACAATTGGGTGTGTTCCAAGCGGGTAAAAAACGTAGATGGTGAGTAGAGGGAAATGATCCAATGCCCTTGGTGCTAATGTGCTGTGGCTTAATTGCATTTTATTCCAACTAGCATAAATCACACTTGCACCTTCAAATAGAACTAATTCTAATATAATTAAGTTGAAGGTTTTGAATTTAATTTTGATTTGATTTACTTTTAATTTTTAACTTTTTTTTATTGAGCAACCATGGTAAAATAAAAAATAAAAAATATATATACTTATGACCTTTTACCTTTTTAAACAGATAACTTAATCATTGCACCGCATGGTACTTATGTGTAATTATTTATTAAAATAATATCATTAGCAATTAAGGGGGTGTTTGGAAAGCATATATTTTAAAAAATTGTGTTATATTATATCCTAATTTAGAATATAATCTAGACAACTAAAAAGTAGCTGTTTGAGTATTTTAGAAGATATTCTATAATATCTCACTTTTTTTGCAAAAACCCCTATATTAAAATATTCAAGTATATGTTGTATAAAACAATCTTAAAGGCATATTGAGAGAGATATATATATATATATATAAAGTGTCAAACACTATAAGTGACACAATATTATAATATGCTACAATTTTGTTATGTGATAATGAAATATTACATTATTCAAATAAATGATATTATATTCTACATTTATCGAAACGTCTACTACATAACGAGCAGACCCTAGCCACTTGGGCGATAACCGTGCTTAGCATGGATTTTGTGCTGGTTACTGGTTATAGAAATGATGTTTATCCTAAAACATACCATCAATCCCACTGGTTAATGGGTATAAACACAATTTAATCAAGCCCACATTCACCTTTCCAAATCTCAGTTGGTTTGTTAGATGGATCTAAACTGGGAAAATGCACATGTTTAATGGAAGAACTGTTCGGGCTACGACTAATCTATATTAGGGTCAATCTAGATGAAACTTTGGGCCAAGTCTTAAACCCGTTCATGGAAGTGGGCGGGCTTAAACCTCAAAAACAACAACACTGTAGGATCATTTCTTTTTATTTGGTCCACTTTTGCTGCTTTTGTTTTTATTTTCTGGGTCCATTGTTGCCTTTCTTCGAGTCTTCAGCCCTTTTTGACGGTTTCCACTAACTTTTTTGACCCGTTATTTTAAATATCACATATTAAAGTTGTAACGGGGATCCAACCCAGAAGTGGGTCCATTCCAGAGCGACAATGTAGACCCAGTTGTCTTTTGACATTTGGACAAACAATGTTCAGATTGTCCTTTTGCAGTTTATACTCATATCAATGCATCAACGACTTCCAGAGTACATTTAACGTTCAGTTTTTCACTATAATTTGCATACCTTGAGATCAATTTATGCCCCTGTGAAGATGCCCCATCAGATAAACGCAGATCCAAACCAGTCATCTACTAAATATAACCTTGTATGATGTTGGTATTGTTATTATCTTTCGATGGACCCCAATGAGTTTTTTCAGCCTATTGAACTGCACATGAACTATGTCTTCATAAATGGGGTTTATCTATGCCACGTTCCCTATGATCACCTAATTTTAAAAAACGAAATGAATCATATAAATAAAGAGAGGAAATTACTTACAATCATTAGCTTAAATTGAATAGCTAACAAATCATGCGTACAAAATGATTGGTCGTGGCTAGTTCCCAAGTCACAATTATACTGAACACGTGCCCCAGGAACCATTGTTCTCCTTAGACCATCGACCTAGTCCTGTTTGGAGAGGCACCCGCCATGTTTGTTTCAAATGTCATACTTATTCCATTGTTATACTTAGCCTAGAAATAAAAATACCAGTATTATTCTAATAAAATGGGAATTACATTTGGTCGATTGGCCATTTCCTTAACCACATCAACCCTTATAAACTTTCCATTGCCCGGGGTCCATGGCCATCGGTAACTCGGCATGATTTTGAATGTGTGTGTGTGGTCCTCATTATCTCATGTTCAACACGGGTGGGCTCACTTGGATGAGCAAGTGTATTATTGGGACTCATATTGGTTTTTGGTTTTCTAAACCAGCTAGGTTTAATGAGAGCCTTCAATTGTTAAGGATCACTCGTAAGGTTTTCTAAAATCTGTTAGAGAATGAAAATTTCTATAGGTCGATGTAATGTCCGGTCCCCAAATTAGGGATTATTTTCTAATTTTTCGTGATTCATGTTAATTGATTGTGTTTGGTGTTAATTGGGTCTTTGGTGAGTAGAATGGGTGGGACCCTAACATAGTTTAGGTAGTTCAGGGACCCACTTGTGATTTAATTAATTTAATCATGCAACATTTCATAATATTATGTGCATTTATTGTGAGCATCTTGAATCTCGAGTGGACCCTACCCACTTACAACAAGCTCTCTATGTAAGACGCTCTTTATGATCCTCCATATAAATGAACCCGACTAAATAATTTGCTAGTAAATACCAAAAATAACCAAGCAACCCTAACCTATAAAAATTTGTTACTTCCAAGAGAGAGCATTCTTGTGCCTCCTAAACAAGAACTCTAGCCTCCAAGCTCTCTCTACTTCATCTTCTATGCCCCTTTCAAGTCAAGAGTGTGTGATTGAGAGACTTTCAACCCCCATTTGAGAGTGCTTCCATCTTCTTTTTCACCTTCACTTACCCATTTGGTGTTTGGATTGGAGGAAAAAGCTTCATTTTATTATTAGCACATCTCCCAAGGTGAGCAACCCAATCTTTTTTGGAAGTTTGAGCTATTAAATAATATAGTAATGGGTTTTCCTAAGCTTAGCTTTATTTATTTACCCTCTCATGGCATTCATCTCATGTTTTCTTCTCTTTTTTATTTCATTTCATTAATAAGGTATTGTGTGAGCTAAGAGATTTGGAGATTTCTTCATTTTGGCGTTAGCTTCGGATTTGGGAGCACAAAAAGCAAGTTTAAGCAGCTGGATAATGGCATGATGGACTATGTTGTTGATTCTATGGTTAATCTCTATTATAATCCATGATTTCAGCTCATCTTCTTTATATTTCTTTAATGAAAATTGTCTTTTGGTTTGAAAATGAATTTCTATATTTTAACAATAGGTTTGAATGAGTAGGAAAAATCCACACTAAGTACAATTAATCGAATTACATTGCTTGGTGGTCCAATCGAACAAACCCATGCTCGATTGATCGGGCAGACCCTGTTTTTTATAAAATAATTATTTATTTTAATTGTTTTTATTTTACTTAAAAACTCCATTTTACTAAACTTAATTCTAAGACTAATGTAGCTTGACTGGATGATGTCAAGTGCACTTTAAAGAACCTTAAGCTTGATCATACGGTCAAATATTACATTAGAATGCTAAGTGGACCTTATGGCTATGTATGACTTAACCTTTGGAATCCTTACACCTTACACATGATCAACAGAATCAAATAAAGTAAACAAAGAACATGCTAGCTGTCATAGAATCTTTATTAAATGTTTGGATGAATTCTAATATCATACCCTCAAGTGTAGGTATAAGGGTCCAATGTTTTTATTCATATACAGTATGACACCAAAACCTTTGGTAACATTGACATTGGATGGTTTATGGTTACACAGAAATGAGAGGCTAAGGACATGGATATCTTATCATAGTTTGACTTGTAAGCGGCCTTAACTCTTAATTAAACTGGAAACTTATGCATACTGTTATTTATTACCTTCTTTTACCTTAACTATTTATTTATGTTTAGTTATGTCCATTATGCTCAGTTATGTACATTATATTTAGTTATATTTAGTCATATTTATTTGTGTTTAATTCAGTGATGTTCAGCGTGTCCTTTATCTTCATTACGTTGTTCTCGTTTATTGTTATCTGTATTTGGTAACAATATGCTTTAGTTACCTTTATATGATATATAAGTAAGTTATGACCAGTGAATATGATATATACGATTATATAGTATGTTTAATTATGTTATTGATTCATGGAGTCAGCATCGCTGAGCTTGACTCTATAAGGCCCGGCGGGGCTGAGTATGAGTTTGAGATTATAAACCACTAAGTTGGTTCCCGATAAAAGTGAGTCGACGTTCCATTAAGTAATCAGGCTTGCTACCTAATTTCCATCCTGTTTTTCGCTCCCCATATAGGGAGGATAATAGTGACGTGGATAGCCAATTTGTAGGTACATTTTCTGTTACTTATGATTCTCTTACATATGATTCATTATACACTAATATGCTTAGATACGCTTTTTGACCTTTATTTAAATCATAATGTTCTAACTCTATTTGGTACACTGTGTGATTTACTATTGTTTAGCTCTTGTTGAGTTGTCGTGTTCAGAGTGCTACCCTTGGTGGTGCAGGAGCAGATCCCAGCTCAGACCCTGTTGTCGTCACGCATTTGGAGGACCCCAGGCAGGTTCCTTCAAGCTTAGTTGAGTAGACACTTGATGATTTCTTTTATTAGACATACATGATAAAGCATCTCATAGTTACGACATTTAGGAATCATGGAGATATGGAGGCTTTGTTTATCATGCCATCATGTTTTAATTAATAGACTTATGTTTGTTTTTATATTGATGGACTTATATTATTATTGGTCTTTGACTATCACGTACTTATACACTTTATCACTTATGCACTGTTTACTTAGTATGCATTTAGGCATGTAGACTTTAATTGGAATCATATTGAATCCGTTATCTACCTATGGATTTTATTATGAAATGATTTAAATAGGTATTCGTTGTGTTTTATACTATCACATGTGGTTTATGGGTGTGCTTAGCACTACGGCTTTTCGCAGGTTATATTAAGTATTCTGTGCTTAAGGAGCTTCCTTGCACATTGAAATGTGGAAAATTTCGTTGTGGAAATTCATATTTGTCTAAGTGTGATATGGATTATCATGGGATTATGTGTGCCACGTAATGGGCTTATCCGTAATGACCTAATCTCGAGCTTGGGGCGTGACAGTGGCTGTTTGGTTGGATGTATTGAGTCTCTTTATTTTGGTCTTTGTTGTAGTCTGGACTACTGTCAGCAATGTTCCTAGTATGCAGTGTGCTTGTCCTGTTCTTTTCTAGTTTTTTGTTGTTGTTCTGTTTTCGTCAATTACACAAAAAAAAAAAAACAAGGAGGAAAAGTCTTGAACATAAAGTCAAGTATACATTTATTTCAATTGGTGTTGTTAAAATCCATCCTAATCAATTTCATATCTAACTAGTAAAGTATGCCCACGCTTAGGGTGGACAATATAATTTATACTATAAAAAATCTATAAAATTTTAAAAATTTAAAAGATATTTAAAATGGGGCCCCCCTATCCTCCGCTCGAGTTGAGGATTGGGGCATCCACTCAAGACCCATATGGGGATGGGGAACGGGGATTTGAAGGAGACATAGAGGCCCTCTTCTTTATAAAATCAGTTTTATCCTTAATTTCTATCATCTCCATCTGGGCAACAAAAATTTAACAGTGTACAATATATCTAGATTGGTGTTACTTGATCCAATGGTCCAGTTAAATCGAATGGCCCTCAAAATCGGTGGGCCAATCGAATTCAATGAGCTCTTACGTGTGGTCTATGTGGATGGACCAGACAGTGGGCCCCACCCTAGGTAGTGGACGACCCTCTCCCATCAGCTCAAGCTAAGGAGAGGGCTAGCCATTTTAAAATATTATCTTATATATAAATTAAAATGAACAGGAAAGGGGGGCACTGAAAGGCTGATAAATGACAATGGAATGATTTAACATGGAGTTGAAAATCAAATGTGGGTATAAAAAGGATACTAAATGATAATTTTATAATTGAATTTGGAGAGAGGACTATTACCATTTCTTTATGGGCACTGTGATAAAGCAATATAAGGATCCAAGAAGTGGTTGACAGAGTAACGAAAGCATCCAAATAAGGTTATGGCATGAAAGGCTCTCTAGTATTGAAGTGGAGATGGGGACCGAAGAAACATTGAGGAAAGAAAGTCAAAACAAATTGAGCTTAAAGTCGAAATCAATTGAGATTGATTTTAATTGAAATTGGTCTCTTTCATATATAATAATTTGAGGCATTCAAATAAGATAATTTACAACTTTTTGGGACAATAGGGGAGGCTTTAGAACATGGAAGAGAGAGAGAGAGAGAGAGAGAGAGAGAGAGGGTCCAGGTAATCAAAACACCTAAATTTAAAAATTTTATATAAAAAAAACTATTGGCAAGCTCTAGACCGATTTCTATTTTAGCCTACCTATATGCTGAACTGCGTGAACCCTAGATAAAGTTATTGTCTGGTCAATGGGTTTTTTTTATTAAGAGAAAGATTATTATGCATCCATACTCCACCATAGTGTGAGGGACACTTTCTTTTTTAGACCTAACAAGGTCGAAAATGTGTGATGATGTTGATGGTTTTATTTTTTTGCACATTAATACTTTCCAAAAAAGGAAATATCCCTTACCCTATAGTAAGGGATGGACGCATACTAATATATTTTTTTATATACATGTACTTTCTCTATTCCAATGCAATTTATCCTTTTCCTTGTCTTAGTCCACATTGCAAGCTATAAAATCCTTGCAGCCTTTTTGGTGGTAGAGCATTTAGAACCTATTCCTTTGTTGGAATTTAGAAAAATTCTATCGGTAGAATTTATAAATTTCTAGATATAGTAAAATTCCTATATGCTCCTTTGTACTGAGCATTCAGGAATTTCATCAAAACTCAAAGGGGTTGAAATTCTTAGATTTTAAAAGTATAAAAGAGACCTTTTATGTGGGTGGAATTTTGAAATGCTTGTGAAGAAACATGGCATTTTGAAATTCTCGGAGATAAGATATCACATTATGTCTAAAAATACCCAGCACATAAAATTCTTGGTAGAAATTCTACTAAAAGAAAGGCCCTTAGTTTTTTTATTTGATACTTGATACACAGTCCATGATGAGATTGACCCATTCTTCGCAGAAACCAAATTTTATTTGTATTAATAATAAGATAACTAATTAAGTGTAACATATCTGAAGAGTTTGTTAGGATATATTAAAATGAAGAAACAAAATTCATAAAGTTGACCGCAATATAGTTGAGACGAGACTATGATAATGGTGATCGTGATTAAATGATTGTTGCCCCGAATCAATTACGTTTTGTGTTCTAGTCTTTAATTTGGATTTAAGTATTTGGAGGAGTTTATACCCAAAAAAAAAAAGGGTATTTGGGGGAGTCCTTAAACCTGTGACGACGTCGAGCATAGAAAAAAGATTCCTGATCCCCAGTTTGGGTCGGGGTACAGCCGGGACCCAACCCCATCCCTGAAGCTAGTTCCAACCCTTAAAAAAGGCGCAGGACTGATAAATGGATCATCATTTCTCATGTCACATGTGGAATTATTGCTCTCCCTTTACTTTCAACAACGTTTCAAATTCTAAAATCCTACCAGTAACAAAATATTGGGACATCAATTATCAAGTGGGCCCTAAATACAATGGTTGAACAGAAGAGTTGTCCTGCCTGAATATGATTCCTGTAATAATATACTTTGTCATAGGTGAGAAAGTTTCTATTGAGAGTTCCGAAAAAGCAGGTCAGATGTATGAACGTTGTAACTAATATAGTTGAGCAGGGGTTTCAGACTCTGCGCAATAGACTTTAGAATTTAGTCAGGCCAAGCCCAGAGCATCGCAAACCATGGAGTGTTGGGTCAATATTATGCATTAATATGACTTTCCATCAATGGCCAAACCCGGCCCACTCAGTTACTGGGCCAATGTTCAGTACTAGATTAATTCAGGCTACATGCTTGTAAGCCAGTCCTAGTCCGGGCCCATTTCATTGTTGTACCGAAGAGTAGGCCCATTCCTGGCCCACAGTGTAAGTCATGGCCCGTCTCTATGGAATATGGCCGATTTTGGACCAGTCTTGGGTTGGCATGACCCATGAGCACTCTTGTAAACAAAGCGAAGTCCAATGAAGTTAAGCTGGCCCCGTAATTGAAAGCCCGATTAGTTCAAATCATAGTTAAGAAACTTCCCGTACCCATGGAGCAATGAGTCTTCGTTGAGAATTTGTATAAATAACGATTCACATCAATTCCGATGCATATTGGTGCACATAGCTGATAAAAAAAAAAATGGTTTTGATGCGCAAGACAACAAAAGTAAGGAATTACGAATCTTATGGGGAAAAGTCAGACCCAAAATCCTCAAAATGAGGATTTTTATTAATTGAAATCCATTGGAATTTACAATTGTCAACCATGGAAATTAGTTAAACCAAGTTATGAGATTGGCCTATTCAGAATTTTTTTTTAAAAAAATCCAAGGATAGATGAAAACTTTGTGGCTAATTTAAAAGTTAGATATCAGCATATAAACCTTTAAATTTAGTTATGCCAAGCTAAAGCTAAGGGGGCTGAGACCCACGAGAGTAAAGAGTTGAGAATATAAAAAGAAATCTAATATTAATAGGGAAAGATATTAACTAAAGTGTGAAAACAAAGGCAAAAGAAAATAAAAGAGCAAAGTGCACAACCATAAAGAGGTTTTGATATTGATAATAGATCAATCCATGTGGGCTCTACAAATTAGTTTTTTTTTTTCCTTCTTTCTAACTTTTTTCAATGTTGGTCTACTGGTTCAGGAGAAACACTTTGACTTTAGTGGCCAGAGATTCATGTGCGGAACTAAGGTGCCAACATTACTTAACCATGAGTGTGTTGGTCTGAATTAGCTTTCAACATAATCATTGTGAGGACATTTCTCATAATAAAATTTGGACATGCACATATATACATACATTCATGATATATATATTATAAACATCAATACATCTATGTTATATATTCATTCAAATATATTAACTCATTATAAAAATCCTCTCTTTCAAGGAACCCAAATTAGAGCCACTCAAAGTGATGATTTTGTTGAGTCAGGCTTGGGTTCCCATATTGAGACCCAATGTAGAGATGGACTTGGAACCCCTTGCATTTTTCTTATTTGGGTGTGGATAAAGTCAATTTCGACCTATTGAATATCTTGAGCTGGAGTGGTGGACCCAAGATTTTTATTTGAGGGATGGGGACCCAGATAAGGAATTAGGTTTTGGGAACAAATATATAATTTTCATATGGATTTTGGGGGTGAATGTAAGATTTTTAAGTGAGTTTTTAGAGCAAAGTCAAAATTTTCATTATAGTTTTGAAACAGACCGTGGTTGAATGAGTGCAACTGCCCCGCACCTATGAACTCCAATCCGCTCTTGTTGGGCCGTACAAGGATCTTCTCAAGTTAAAAAAAAAAAAAACACAGTCGGGCATAAAACCATATTGAAAGATTGTATGCTGGACAATGCTTCAAACTTCCAATAGACATTATTATTAATATTATTTATTTGGGTTGGTGTTGGGGGGGGGGGGGGGGGGGGGGGGGGCGGTGTTGTGGAATGACTGTTTTATACCCCCTTGTATTGAGTGATTTTGTTCCTCTGGATGGTTGTCCATTGAGAATGCTAAGTCGGCATGTATTAAATTTATTTGAAGGGTGGGGACCCAAATAGGTAATTAGGTTTTGGGAATAAATATATAATTTTCATATGAATTTTAGAGGCAGATGTAAGATTTTTAAGTAAGTTTTTAAAGCAAAGTCAAAATTTTTATGATAGTTTTAGAAGCAAACCGAGGTTCAATGAGTGCAACTACCCCTGCACTTATGAATTCGAATCTGGTCCTATTAGGCTGTAAATGGATCTTTGCAAGTAAAAAGAAACCGAGCTGGGAATAAAATCATACAAAAAGATTGCATGCTGGACAATGCTACAAACTTCCAATAGGCTTTTTTTTTTTGGGTGGGGTTGGGGTTGGGTGGGGGGTGTGGTGTGTATTTAAACTTATGGACAATGCACCCCTTTGAGTTCAAATCACTAAAAATCACAAAGAATAATATTGGGCGAATAGTCTAAAATGATGTACCAAGTGGTTAACACACGAATGGTAATAGATAAATCACGTCTTATATACAATTTTTACATGCAATCGATTTAGAGCTGGTGGTTAGAATTTAATGGGACAGACACCCTACTTCATTCAGTTTCATATCACCACCATCTGACGGACCCGTATGTCAATATCTGGCGAAACAATAGGCCACCAGCATATCGTGCGTTCAATATATTTATTTATTGATTTTGCTATTCTCACTTTTATCCAGAATTTTGAACACTTTGGAATGCCTTAGCTCTTAAACGCTAACTGTTGTTAGTATTCTTAAGAGGATTAATGGTTCAGATCTTGTATAGAGCCTACGAAGTCCAAAAATGTATGCCAAATAAGTCAATTTTTTTTAGCAAATATGTCAATATAAGTACTGGATCAACGGCTAAAACTTGGTACGGTGGCTGCTATTGGTCTTGTTAAGATTTTGTACAGTTTGGATTATAGTTTGTGACCCCACAATTGAAAAAAATGAAATAGAACGAACTTTGTTTAAACACTTTCAAAGCCCAGTCAGTTTGAGCTGTTACATCAACGGTTGATCCGTTTCAAGTATATTTCTGGAGATAAGCCAGGAATCAAAAGTAATTTTAGCCCATAGCCATTAATGGCCACCCAAAGAGGATCAATGGTTCGGATCATAATTATGGGGCCCACAAAAATCTAAAAAATTGGATCAATGGTTATATATTTTTCCATAAATTTCTCGAGGTCCATGATGGTTGAACAACTGGAATTTGACCAATGAGTTTTTGGCCTTCCTAATACTTCCAAAGGTTCGGATAATTGTTTTGGGCTCCAAACCAAAAAACTAAAAATAAAATTATTAATAATAATAATAAAGCTATCATCCAAAACATTGTTCATGCAGAAGTCACTACCAAAAAAAGACACATGTAGCAGCAGTTTTTTTCTGCCGCTAAAAGATAGAATCTGCCACTAAAACTTTATTGCGGCAGATATTTGTCTGGCATTATTTTTGTCACTAAAATCCTCTGTTGCTATTTCTCACTACCTTTTTGCAGTAGATTAGTGTTTGGTGCTGAAAATAAGGAAATAGTGGCAGTTAAACAATTGCCGCTAATAATATAAAAATGTGCCACTAAAGATTTTTTTTTATGGATAGTGCTTTTTTAAGCAGTTTTAGCGGCATTTTTTTTTTTGCAGCTAAAATGGTTGATGAGTGAGTCATTAATCGCACTAAAAGACGCCCTCACTCTGGGCAACATATCTTGATAGCGCTATGCCTAAATATACTACCAGTGTGGCTCTTGTTACTCATGATTACATTTGGCCTCATTTAGTTACCATTCAATGTTTTATTGTATAATGGACCAATATCTCTGTGTTGTATATTTAAAATGATTTCATTATCTGTGAATGAAGGCTGAATACTTAATTTGTTCAACTATAAAAAAACAACTTATTTTTCACTAATTATAAGCAATACACACACATGCACACCCAAACACTCAAATTATAAGCAAAAAGGATATGATGTTATCGAGTCCCTTCACGTAGCCTGAAGGATCAGCAATCTTTTCCTCCGGTGAATGAAATTTACATCATATACTCAAATTATAAGCAATATACACACATGCACACCCATAACTAAATGGCATGTCTTTACCAAGAAATAAGCTCTCAATTGCATGTATGTTTCGCTTTTGCCTTTGCGTATGTGGTTGTGTTTATCCACTCCTAACCACTATAGTGTAGACTGGTGTAACAAGAGAACAGCCATGCATTGCAACTGTAGATTGGGGTGGAAAGATGTTTGTAACTGTCATTTGCAGAGATGTAAATTGCAAACACCAACCAACCCAACTACATACTTCCCAACCACATGAAAACATATGAGGAACAACACAAGCCCTTTTAACATTGTTTGTACCTCAAAATTAGAAGCCGTCAGTTAAGCATCATGGTTTGGTACGGTCTTCAAGTGTCAGAACTACTTCAAAAATGACACTGTTTTTGTGATGTATACTTTAAAATAGCAAGAAAACGAACCCTAAAAGGTTAGGAACAAGAGCAACAAATACTTGATCAACTGTAAACAATAGAAGGAATAGAATGAGAGTTTTTTAACCCAAAAGGAAAAAAGAAAAGAAAAAAGGAATTGAAAACACACCTAACTTATGCTGGAATCTTTTCCCACTTATGTGCTTCCAAATGTGTTCCTCGGATTTGTTAATGGTATCTCCAGTCATATAAATAAGTTTTGATTTGCAACAAAATCAAAGAATCCCTCTCAAAATGAACCACAAGTTTCAACCTCTAGCCCTCACTAAAACCACAAGAAATCAAGAGTATATCTAGAATTAGCGTTTTCTCTCATTGAAGGAGTAGAAATTATTTCAAGATTTTTACGTTGCATTCTCAAGACCTCCCATATACTCTATTCATCCCCAATACTTGCATTGCAAGAGCCTGTTTTCCACCTCTAATGATCATATTTCAGTTGAAAAACTCAACCTCTAATTCCCACACAAGCAGTACCACTTGCCTCATTGTTTCAAGGCAATCTTGTCTAGCTAATTCACCGTAAACTACGCACCATATATATAAGCAAGGTAAGATAAATAAACAAACAACAAACATGAGACCATGGGTATGGTCCTAGAAAACACCCAATTGGTTATAACCTACTTTAAAAATCAAGTGCAAGTTTCTAATGTCGTAAAGACAAGCAAATCACAATTTACTGCTATATGGTGCAGACACCGAATTTCAATCACTGATAACAATAATGTGATCAAAATCTACTGCAGATGTTAACTCTAAACTATAGTCTTATGAAGGAAGTCTCCGTTATAAATTTCAAAAAAAATAAAAGTAAGGTATTTCCAAAAAAATTAAAAGTAGGGTTTTTAATGGTCATTGTCATACACAAGGAGCTGAAGCTCTAAGCAGTTATAGTAACTGATAATGTGAGAGCTAGTTACTATTTTGAAAAATATGTTCATGTGAAAAGTATGTTCATATGGGAAGATCACCAACATATCACCTCTTTAATTTTCTTCCAAAACTACAAAATGCATAATCAGAAAGTCTACTGCTATACAAGTACACTGAGGCAATTCAATCAGTTTACCTGTAAGAGGGCAAATGAAGCAGAGCTATGATCACCTGGAATACAAAAAACCCACAAATCGAATCTATCCTCCTCTTCACCTCGAACACAAGAAGCCCACAATCAATCACCACAGAATCTCAAGGAACAAACAAAAAGGCACTACACATTTGAGCAAATCGACAATGAAAACATGAAAAGCTCTCTCTCCACACTTCCAACTCTTGGTACATAAAAAAGACCAAACATAGACATTATCATAATCCACATAATTCAAAAGTAAAAACAATGATAGCAGATTAGTATAGAAACATAGCAAAGAATCAATCAAGTAAGGAAAAGACAGACCAGTTCATATCACAAATCAAGAGCAGCATCACTGAAGACTGTTCTGTTGCCAGTGCTACTCACATAGAAGACACATACCCTCTTAAACTTATTCTTAGCTTTATCTTCCATCAGCTTCATGTTTACAGGTTGCAATCCAAAAGCCCTATCAAGAATCAGACCATGCTCATTGAAACCTCCAAAACTATTTGTTTTTGCTTCATGAAGCACAAAAGAAAAATAGAGAGGAAGAGGAGTTAGTTTTGAGCCATCATTTCTACCAATCAGTATCAGATGAGCAGAACCCAACAAGTGGAAGCTACTTCTTTCTGAATTTGAGGGAAGCCCACATTTTCCATTTCTTTTCTATAATTAAGAGAGAGATAGAGAGTGTGTGTGTGTGTGTGTGTGTGTGACATCTTGGAGTCTCACATCAACTATAGAGAGGAAAGTGAATGGATTTATATATAGAGCTTGCACCCTTACCTTGCATGAGGCCTTTTGATGGGTTGAGGCCACCAGAAGCAAAACCGTGATGCCCATCGGCCAAAGCGGACAATATCATGCATGTGTGAAGGGTGGGGCATTACAAATGGTATCAGAGCCTATAACTAGTCGGAAATGTGGGACCCCCAATCCCGCTGGAAAAGCCCTTGAGGCAAGATCAGGACAGAGCGAGGGTGCGCGAGCCTGTGAGTCAAGATAGGGGAATCCGTAGGGGACACGGGTGTGGAATACTTTGGTCCCACATTACCTGTTGTAGTTAGATGGATTCACACGGGGACGTGTGGCCTTAAGGGGGGTAGATTGTAACACCCCATCCCATATCACTTATGAATGAAATATGAGTTTAATATATAATGAACCATATAGATTACTACTAATAACTTGGGCTTAAGCATTTTGGGCCACGTGAAAGGCTTACCAAGTTATTGGGTCAGTGGGCTGCTTGGGTCATTACAGAGAGAGAGAGAGTCAACAATCATGATCTCACTGATTTAAACCATGACAAAAATGATTTACTACCAATAAAGGGTGAAAACACCTCAAAATCTAGGAAAAAAAAAGATTGATTGAAACTGCAAAACAATTATAATATCAGAGGATATTAATGAATACCCAATATGCACCAGGATCTTGCTTGCAGTTATCTTGAAGAAATCTCAATACTGAGAGGCCATTTTAGCATAAACTAGAGTTACACCATGGATTTCTATAAGACTTGTCATCTTTTGTCACATAACTGAGAAACCCTTTATTTGAACATCAAAAGCATAATACCCTAAATCACAGCCTTACTAAAAAAATCATTGAAACGAAGAGGAAAGGAGAATAAAAATAGAGGAACAAGGTATAAGATGGCATAGGAAAAACAGTTCATGAATTCTAAAGCAAATAAAATCAGCAACAAAAAATCAACACACTAGTTAAAGCATAAGAGTCTCAAATGTCGTTTTGCATGAGTTTTAAACCATGATTTTTGCCAACCATGATTTTTTCTACAACAAGATGGATTTCTCAATCACTAAAGCATGTACAGTTCATGAAGAGCTACATTGAAAGACAAACATTCTGTGAAAACAATATAGCAACGACTCAAAACAATACACATTTTTTGCCTTTACATCATCAAAACACCATATTCAAAATCAATCGAAACCCTCAGAACCTCATCCAACAAGTTGAAACAAAGCAAACCACGAAACAGATCTTAATACAAACCAGAAATTTGAAAGAATCATGAAAAAAATAAACTTGAAAGACAAAAACCTAAAAAATCCAACAAAGATTACAAAATAGGGACAATCGAACCACTTCAGAAATTCATGATATTAGAAGTGTCATAGAAACCAAAACCTGTAACTGTAGAGATCAAAATCAGTGAATCTCAATTAACATTCAAAATCACATACGTCTGCCAGAAGGGCGTTGGAGCCAAAGAGATTCATGTTTGAAAATAGAAACTGGCAGATGCAGAGCTTTGCCTCCCCTGCAACATCCAAGGCGGCAAAGCTGGGGTGGGAGGTCGACATGCTGGAGATGCAGGAGTCCAGTTACTCCCGGCAGAGTTGGAGACCGAGGTTCCGAAGGAAGTTGTCGACTGGACGAACGGGGTTAGAGGAGCTCCAAGCTGCCGGTGGAGGGGAGGAAGAGGGAGGAGAGATGATATCCAAGGCATCGGCGAAATCGTTGTCAAAGATCTTGAAGGGGGACTGGGATTTGCAGAGCTAGGGTTAAGGTTTGGAGGGCTTCGGGAGATTACTATTTGGAGGGTTTCCTTGTCACTAAATAGGAAGTCGTCTTGGACGTGGAAAACACAAGCAATGTTTAGATGAAAAAGATAGCACCACGACACAAAAGAAAATTATTAAAAATATAAAACACATAGTGGCAGACAAAAACAATTGCTGCTATGTGTAGTTTTACTGAATATATTATCTTTAGTAGCAAACAATATTATCTGCTGCTATATACATGAAAAATTTTTGCCTCCACTAAAAAGTAGATATACATTAAAATTTTGTCATTAGTAATGTACTAAAAACTAATTTTAGCAGTAGACAATATTTTTTTGCTGCTATAAATAGATTTATTCGCAGCAGATATTTTTATCCATCTCTAATAATTCCAAAATTAAAAAAAGACTTACATGTAGTGGTGGAAAATAATATTTGCTGCTAATAATGAGATTCAGTGGCGGATTATAAAACTGCTACTATAAAAGTGTCACTAATTGTCACATTTCTTGTAGTGAGTCTTTATCCTTTAGATACGAAAGTCTATTTGGATTCTCATGTTTTTGGTGTTGCCAATAATAGAGTTGTTCCCTCTTTATGAGGATCGAAATAAGCTTTGCAAAAATGGTATGCAAACACTCTAAATTGCATTTTGAATCCATTTAGATAAAAAAAGGTATAAAATAAACTTGCCAAATGGACAATAACCCTCTCCTACCTAAAAGGTTCATACATCAATAAGAGAACTATTTTGAGTAATTATAAACCAAAAGGAGAGCAACAATTCAGTACTTTGTGTCACACCCCAAAAATCCGAGATCCATTGGAACCTCAAATCTCGGGGCACGATGGGTCCATAATAATTAACTAAATAAACTTAAATTTATTAAATCCTTCAAATATGATGCAATCATAATATCCTAAACCAATAACGAAATCAACCAATGAAAGTGAAATAACCAATCCATAATATGTCCATCACAGTGATAATCATAATGACATTAATAATAGTCTCTATGGCAAACAAATAAAGTCCTAATGATGAATTCCACGACTCATCGCTATCCTGCCCCACTACCAACTAATTTTCCTCAGTTTCCAGCTCAGCCGCGAAATCTATGGGGGAGAATCAAGAGTAAATAAAACTCAATAAGTAATACAAATCATAAGACCAAGCAAACATGTATCAATCTAGAGAATCAAAGTTAGAGTCATGGTCCATATGTGCAAATATAACAAGGAGCGTAAGCACAACAATCTCATATAACAAGGAGCAATATGGTAATATAGCAAGTATACCAAGAGAATAATAAGAAGCAATATGGCAATATAGCAAGTATACCAAGAGAAAATCAAGTGAACAAATCAACATATGAAAATGGCATCTCCTCATAAAACAAATATAATAAACTAAGTGTGCTTATTAGAGTTAGTCCTAAACCAAGCACCCAACAGGTAGAAACCAATTTTTATCCATCCAAAGTTGGTACGATGCTTAAGGATATTGATAATCTCTACAAAAAATAGTAGGAGCTAGCTACAAATAATATCTCACAAAGGAGGTCTCAATCTCCAATGTCAAACACAAAAAGGGTTAAATCCAAGTGTGGGCGGCCCACGGTGTATTGCCCATGCTTTAGAGAATGCTTGACGATAAAGTAATACAATAGCAATTCCAAAAATCTCAAGTTTTTAAATGACAATTAGGGGCAAAGGTTAAGATCACAAACCAAACCCAATGGGGACAAGGATTATTTTAATAGTTCATAATTTCACGTTGTTAAAACAAATGGGGACAAGACTTGGAAAACTTAAGGGCTAAGGAACCATAGTAAGACTACTTTCCTGGATTATTGACTACTGGAGAATTTGCCTTACCTGAATAGATGCCTCAATGTGGATTCTTGTTAATGTAGGTAACAAGCAATTAGGGTTAATGGTCATGTGTGAATCAATATGTTAGGCTTGGACCTAAGGGTGATGGGTTGACACATTTTGATTTGGGCCCAAATTTTTAAGGTAATGTAAGTGGGCCTGCATAAGTTAAGTCATGCATGTACATTGGCTAAGTGAGTTCAAGTAGTTTTGGGTTGACAAAACCTTAAATGGGCCAAAGTCATGGGTTGGACTCAGTCTAATAAATGATATAAATGGTTTTTTAGTTTGGGTCACAAGACATGTTGGAGAATCAATGAATGGGTCCAAGTGACTTGAGTTATACAGTTATATCTGGTGGGCCACATAAATTTTAAGATGATCATGCACATAGATCAAGAAAGATTCACTTCATAGGAAAATGGAGCCAATCATGTACAGAAGAAAATAATGGACAGTAATATGAAAACTGAGAAGAGATGGTTGGATTCCATTCAAGTTTAGTGCACAAACAGGTTAGTTGGTCTCTGTGTGGAACAGTAAAGATCGAAGAAGATGTGCAGAAGAGATGAGTGGTTGGACTCAAGATGGATGGGTTGCAGTGTAATGAAATAAGTTGTCAGTTATATGGGCCTAAGTAGAATAGTGAAATTGTAATCACTGAATATAAGAGAGAATTTAAAAGGTTTCTAAATTCGGTTAGAATGAGTAGGAGCAAGGAAGAAGATGAGAAGGTCCGAAGAAGGAGGTGCTTGAGAACTCGGTTTCTGCAGAGTTGTATAAAGGCATAGAGATGATGAAGAAAACAAGCACAGAACAGAAAAGGAAAACGTGAAAACAAGAGAAAGGAGGAGAAAAAGTGAAAAAAGAAAGCACGGCACAAGAAGAAAATAAGAGGAAAATCAGAGAACAAACTAAGAAAACACATAAACAAGAAGAAAAATAGGAGAACCAGAAGCAAAGTAAGAAAGAAGAAAAAAGAATAATAAAAGAAATAAGATGTGGAAACATGAGTAAGAATAAAAAGAAGAAAATAGAAATAAAAGAAAACAAAACAAAACAAAGAAGGAGGTGAGAGAAGGAAGAGGGGTTGTGTCATGCCTCGAATTTTTATTATTGGGTCATACCGGTTTGTCGGGTTTGAGTTGGGTAAGAGGGTCAGATAGATTGATTTAACACAATTGGGCCTGAGTTACTGGACCCTTTTAGGCTATAGGACTCTTTCTGGAATTTCTTAAAACCCACTAGAAAGCAGGAAGCCATTCCTTGTAATTTGGAAAAACCCTCTATCTATATAAACTCTACTCTTAGGGTTTTTCCCCATTTTTCAACCCTCTTCCTTTCTTCTTCAACCAAAACCTTAGAAGTTCTCTAAGGGGGAAACCAAGGTGGGGTCTTCCAAGCTTTAATCTTTAGATCTACTTTGGCTTCAAGATCCAGCCAAGTGGATAGTTGAAACAATAGTTTTTGGTTTTTTGCAATATGTTTTAGTTGCTTGTTGATTTACACACTTTGTGCATGACTCTTCTTGTTGGGTTAATGGCTTTTGGGGGGTAATAGTATGATTTGATTTTCTTCCAAAACTTATAAGGTAGATTGATGTTTGTGTTTAAAAAAAAAAAAAATGGAGACGCGTGCAGCGGCTGCACAGGCAGCCACGCTGCCCAGGCAGTGCCTGCCGCCTGGCAGCTGCTGCTGCTGGGCAGCAGGCCGGGCCTAGGCCGGCTGGGCAGTGGCCCCGCCTGGCTGGGCTGGGCCGACTGCCTGGCTGGCCCGGTGTGGGTCTGGGCCCATCAGCCCATTTTCTTTTCAAAAAAAAAATATTATTAAATATATATATATTTATACACCTAATATTAAATAAATAATTAGGATATGATATTCTTCTAAAGAATTAAAATGTTATATTTTGATTAATGGTTTAGTATCCTAATGGAGATTAGTTTTTTTATTAAATTAATTTTAATTCGATGTTATTAGAAATGTATCTTGGATTATTTATAAATTTAATTGAGAATTATGAAATTTTGATTAATGTTCATTTAGATTGATTTGAAATAAACTAAGATGTATTTGGTAGCGATTAAACCGTAAATAGAATGTATTTATAATTTTAATTTGGATTCTTAATTGAGTTAGATTTCAAATTGGGATCCGAAATTGTACCTTTTGTTTTGTATAAAATGATAAGGTTTATTTGTACACAACAATGATATTAAGGAATTAATTATTTTTTTCCCTTTTTAATCATGACTTGATTTAACTTTGGATTCGGAAGTTGAACATCTTTTACCTAATTTGTAAAACACACTAATTATATATAATTGGATTAGATGAATTATGTCTTTTAGGAATGTTAGTTGAATGTTCACATGAGAATTAGACTAAATGCAGCATGGGAATGTGAGGTTCGGGATGCACCACATGATAGGCACCAAAAGTAGTATATCGACATCGTGGACTCATATTTTCATTGTGATAGAGAGTTAGTTCTCATGTACATATTTATCTAATTTTGACCGTTGGTGGATTAGTGCTTACCCTCAAAGAATTTGAATTGACACACGTTCATAATATACTTTCAAATTTAAGTACTCTAAATACTCAAAATGATATTGGATTGAATATTGGAATTAAGGGTTTCATATCATGGTTTATTTTGCATCAGTATACATATGTATTTATAAATATGTATATTTGTATATATATATTTGACCGACTACAGTTCGGAGGTGGACGTACGCCATCGGGTCAGCATGTACTGTGGATAATAGTATACAGCTGTGCCTTCTGTTATTATCTGCGGGGTTACCCGATTTTGTTATTATCTGCGAGACTACCCATTTTTGTTATCTGTATGCGGGATTTACCCGTTTCTGTATATTTATCCGTGGGAATACCCATTTCTGTGCATTCATGCCATTGGGGTTTGCATCTGATATATCTTGGGTTATAATGAATATTTCTGTTTAATTCAGTCGATTAATCCATTGTTTGCAGCTTACCCTCTTGCCAGATTATGTCAATCTGACCCACTACTTTAGGGTGTCTAGGTTCCATTACCGGTGCCGAATCGGAGGGTCAGGCGACGCATGAAATTCCGCCAGATGACGGAGTTGTTGAGTAGAGCACCAATGGCATCATCTGAGGTGTCCTAGTGCGGTGCTGAGTTCGAAAACTTTAGATTATGTAACAAGGCCATGTCTGGGCCATCAATTTATTAATTTAAGTTTGGTTGTTTTGAAATTTTAACTATAATTGTAATGCTTCGAAGCACTTGACTCTGGTTTTATTATTAATGAGATTTGTTACCTTATTGCGATGTGATATCCTTCTGCGATGAGTATAGATTTTAGTTCCGCGTGTGATTATGGTTGTTTGATCACCAAGCATAGCCTCACGAAGGACTTCGATCCACCCGGAATTGGGGCCCGTGCTGTTTATGTTTAGAAAATTTTTAATTGGCCCCAATTCTCACACCCCTGGAACTGGGTTTGGATCCGGCCCAGTTTTGGGAGCGTGACAGGTTGAGCTCGAGTTGTAGTAAAAGGAAGAAACACAAGAAAAAGAGAAACTGAAAAGAGGCCTAGGTCAAGGTGAAGAGGAGAACGATGATAGTGCTTAGTTCAGGTCTAGTGCTCAGTTCAGGTTTGGTGGGTGATGAGGATGGAGAGACAAGTGAAGAATTAAAGGAAGGGATAAGGGCCTGCAACGGTGATAAGAAGAATGGTTTACAGGTGTTCTGAATCTGAGAGGAAGGCGGGGTGGTTGAAACAAAGGAAGAATCGGAGGAAGAAGAAGATACAGCAAATGGTCCGCATCTGGATGGATCAGGTCAGGTTTGGCCTGTCTCGTTTAGGCTGGGTGACATAGATTAATAGACATGGTGGCCCAGTGGAGTATGGACAATGATGATGATGGTTAGCAGATGATGCATGCAAGGTCATAGCTAGAAACCAACAAGATGAAGAAACTCATATGTTGAGAATAACAATCTATAGTAATTTGCAAAAAGTTCAAAGAACAGAAGAGATGATTTCATGGTAACGAGAAGGCATGCCGGCATAATGAGAGAACTAAGGTACTTACTCACAATAGTAAACATGAAAGAAAGGAGAAACTGAAGGAGTCATACCATAGTGGGGTGAAGAGAAAGGAGTCATACCGCTCAGGGGTAGAAGAAAACTTTAGCACGAGATAGAAAAATTGAGTTTCGTAAATAGTTTCGTGTGGAGACTTCTATATATATATGTGTGTATAAAATAGTGAGGGACATATGTATATAAATATTATCTATATTTATGTGCATATGTCCCTCACTATTTTATACATATATATAGAAAGAATGAAAAGAATCCAAAGGTTACTAGTCCTATCCAAATTTAGCCCCATGATACAGTTGAGATGAAACAAAACCCATCAAGAGGTTTAAACAAACAAAAATTTTAATTTGAGCTCAAACTCTAGCAATTCATGGGACGCACTACATAAACTAATTAATTTTTAAAATTAAATCCCATCAAATGCAAGTGGGGTCCATCAAAGATCAAATCTAAGGTCAACATTAATTTTAATTAAAAATAAAAACCCAGTTCATTACACTTTGAAAGCGGCATTTGCAAAGGCACGCACAACACCCCTCTTTTCTTCTAATATAATAGCGACATGTTAAATAAAAATTATTGTTACTGATAAAAGAAAAAGTGGATCAATCATGCACATTCTTACCTAAAATACTTCAAAGTCTTTTATCAAGTAAATAATAACATGATAAAAGACAAATTTAAGCTGATTATTAGGAGGGAGACTCAATTGTTTAGAGTGAAAGTGTTCTGTTCTCTCCCCATCACTCATGCGTGTCTTAAGACAGAATGTGATAGCTGTGGCGACGGTCCACATGCATGCTTTCCCATGAGCACGTGGGTAGGTGAAAATTTTGTTTTTTATTTTTAAGGATATTGCCCACATTGTTGTTTTTAGGCCATTCAATATGACATATATAACCGAGTGTGATAATTTAGGATAGTGCGATATTCTACTAACAGCTTTGTAAAAAATATTAAGGATGTATTTGGAAATGTGATAAATTTTTAGTAGGATTGTATAACTAATACGATCCAAGCCCATCCAATATATTATTGCAAAGAATGTGATTCCATTTATCCTTGAGATAATCCAATTTTATATTTAGTTGTGTCCTGATAAATAAGAGATACGAGATAAAAAGACTTAAAAAATATAATTTCACCCGCACTCAAAGCTAACCTAAGTTGTCCTCACCTCTCAGGTAAGTTTGTTTAAACCCCCATAGTAGTTATTAATTTACTATAATGTTAGGACTAAAATAATATAATCTTGAGCACTAAAAATACAAACAAATAAGAGATAATTGAAATATGATGCAAAAAGTTACTTATCCCTCCACTTATTTTCCTTTATCCTGCTTTCAAATACTTCCTAAATTACAGTGAGTATCCCTTATTTTTAATTTTATATTAAATTATACAAAAGTCCAAACATAGCCAAAAATGCATGTCTCATCTACGGCGGGGTCCACTTGTTTTGGACTTTTAATGGATAAAGATTCACCGTTCCTTCAACTAGTTTATATATTCGTTTTCTCGCTTTAGGGTTTTGCATCGTTTTGCTTTGTCTTCGACTATCTTCAGACACACAGGTAGGTTTTGCTTCTTCGGCATGGATTACTTCAATCTTCTCCCTTTCTCTTTCAGATTATTAGGGTTTCATTTCTTTCTTTTCAGGAAGGCGTTGCGAAGAAGAAGATGAAGCCGATTTTCTGCGGTAACTTCGAGTACGAGACTCGCCAATCCGATCTCGAGCGTCTCTTCTCCAAATACGGAAGGGTCGAGCGCGTCGACATGAAATCTGGTATAATTCACTGCAGAACCCTGCCTTTTTCCCACTAATTTACAGTGATCTGAATTGAATTGAAGCCCAAAAAGATAAAGACATAGATGTTTACTAGATAGATTTGGGAGCATGTGATGTCCCATGAGTGATGCAATCTAAAAGTTTAATTTGTGAATATTTTGTGTGATTCTCACAATATTTTGCTTTCATTGATGTCTAGATTGTTACACCTTTTCGTCTTGGAAGCGCTGTATTCACGTTTCAATGGTTATCGAATTGTGACAATTCTGTTTTGGAAATGCATTTTGCATGTCGAAATCTAGAGTGAAAAGTATTGGCCTAGCTGTATTTAATTGAATAAGCTTGTCAAACATTGCCGGATTGGTTGTGGTTTCCTTCTGAAGCGATTCTTGTGCTAAGGGTGAAGTGTTATGGAGAAGCTTGTAGGATTTATTTTCCATTTGTGGGTCCATCGGTCTGGTATTTTAGTCGTTAGATGAATGCATGTTCAAGTGGGGTTGCTGCTTGGTGAACTTTTAGGCTTCCTTAAAGTTAGAAGATAAAACCAGTTGGAATGGCTTTTAAGAATTTTAGGACATCGCTGGGCTCTCCTTTCGCGTGTGTTATCAATCTGGTAACTGCGGGTAACCTGTAGTTGTCTTACTGAAGATAGGCTATTGAGTTTATTAGTTACAGTTTGTTTTTTGGGATATTTATGATAATTTTTCCTTATTTGTATGGTGGATCGGTAAAAGGTGCTCCACTTTATTGGGTGCAAAATTTAGCCTGTGGGTTTGTGTATTTTCATTAGGTACTGCATTTGGCCTGTATTTATTTTTCCTGCCAGGCTATCGGTTTTAACAGAAGAGGGTTTTATAGCATATTCGTGGTTATGTCTTCCCTACTTCTTTTATGGGAAAATCTATAAATAACCGACACATTACCGTCTGCAAAATGGAGTGTTCATTGAATACTGTTTTTCTATGCAAGGGCAAAGAATGAAATCTTATGACAGCAGCATTCTCATTTTTCAAAAGGTTATATTTTTTTTAAGGAAAAAAAAGAATATTTAAATGTTTGTTTTGACGCAGGAACTTCTAAGGAAACTGAGCTCTATCCTGGCTCATCTTCTGTGCAAAAACCTTCAATGTTGAGGGAAATCCCTCCCGCCAGAACACGTGCTCCTTCTATTCACATATGGCACTCTACATTTCCTTCATACGATCATCCGTTACCCTTCAATTCCCCGATGTTGCCATTTTACAACAATGATTTGAGGAATCATATCGTCATGCCTTGCCTACTGCACGTTTGCTCTACAAATGGTGAAGCATGCACGACAATGACTTCACAGTTCTTTGGATTTAACTTTTATGACTCCATGATTTAGTTCTTCATGGAAGGCTTCCATTAGTGCCATCCATCATTTTATGTATCAGGCCTTCACATCTCTGCAGGTGTTGTATTCTTTTGATCTCTGCGGGAATGTAAACGTGATTTGTCCATTATGAAACCTGGTCATTTTGAATATTGTCAAGCATGTCGTGGTCACACTCGCTGATCTTACTATGGTGTTGCAGGTTTTGCCTTCATCTACTTCGAGGATGAGCGTGATGCTCAAGATGCTATCAGGGGTCTTGATGACACGCCTTTTGGTTATAGCAGGCGCAGACTCTCTGTTGAGTGGTCAAGGGTATTTTTTTCCATTTTCCTCATCAACATTCCCTGATATTATCAATTTTTTTGGGGTTTCCAGTTTCCTTATATATTTTTGTGTTAAATGATTTCAACGGGCATCTGTTTTCCATATCTAGTGCATTTTTTCTTATTTCTTATTTGTGTCATTAATGGGTTGATGCTGTTATAATGCATGAATGCTTGATTTTAATTTCTGATGAGTGGTCAACGGTATTTTTTTCTGTTTTCCTCATCAACATTTCCTGATATTATCAAAATTTTTGGGGTTTCCTCATATCTTTTTGTGTTAAATGATTTCAACAGGCATCTGTTTTCCATATACAGTGCATTTTTTTTTTCTCATATCCTATTTGTTTCTTTAGTGGGTTGATGCTGTAATGATTCATGAATGCTTGATTTTAATTTATTTACACATGGGATCTTAATCAATAGAGCAAACAATAATATGCGACAGTGATTTCTTCTTCTGATTTATTTTTTATGAGCAGGGTGAGCGTGGTCCACGGCGTGAGGGCTCCAGAGCAGTGGCAAACATGAGGCCCACTAAAACACTGTTTGTGATAAACTTTGATCCAATTCACACAAGGACTCGGGACATTGAAAGGCATTTTGAACCATATGGGAAGGTGTTACATGTGCGGGTTCGCAGGAATTTCGCATTTGTCCAATTTGGAACTCAAGAAGAGGCAACTAAGGCACTTGAATGCACTCACATGAGGTTGGTATTCATTACTCTTTGTTCTTTAGTTTTCCATGCTTAGGGATGTTGATGGGTCAGATTAGGCTGGGCTGAAGCTTCTCAGGGCTCAGCCCATCATGTATTGGGCCTGACACTTATGGCCTTGTTGTTTCCGTAAGAGGAGTAGAAAGAAAGTGGGGTTCAAGTCATGAATAAAGTGAACGAATAGGGGTTTAAATAAAAAAAAAACACTAGAAGACTAAAGTTTACTTTTTCCCAAGTGATGGCGCTCAGTTGAAGTAATCAAAGTGTACTTCCCTCCCCTGTTTCCATTCAAACATCAATCATGTGAAACAAGCACATCGCCACTCTTTTTTTATATTATTTTTCCCTTAGAAATGAAGGGAACTACCACACGAAACAGAAAGAAAACCACATCAAAAGGAGTCGCAAAACATGTTGACGCATCGATCAATTGAAGAAGCACCAAAAGGACAAAACAGTTCCTCCAAGGCTTGCCCATGAATACAAAAGCCTATAAAGAAGAGAGAGACATCTCCATCAGCACTATGAACATCGTCATCTCCAACCAAACCTATTGACCTCCCCGGCTCATTACTGTTGTTTACCTCTGGATCATCAAGCACAGCTCTTCTGAGATGAGTATTGATCTTTTCCTTTTGTTCCAGTCATTAGCAAGTGGAGGGAGATAAGGTTCAAACATAGTAAAGACTGGGCAATTCTGTTTAGCCTTGTGATCAGCAACTTCATTATGGGATCGTCGACGGTATCTAATCTCTGAACAAACAAATGCTTTTAGGCAATCCATGAGCTTCCTCCACGTGAACATGAAATCCCAAGACAAGTTCTTGGCTTTTTTCAGACTCCTGACTAAAATAAGGCAGTTACCGTCCAGAATAACCCTCTTGATTCCCTTCCTCAAACACATCATCACACCTTCATGAAGAGCACGAAGCTCTGCCTCTAACAGATGAGCGACTTCAATAGCTCCAGAATAAGCAACAATCATTGCACCACCATGGTCTCTCACAATGTCTTCAATCCTAGCCATTTACTTTAACTGGTTAACAGGCCCATCAAAGACAAGTCCATCTGGAGGAGGGCACCCCTTGTCTTGGGTACAACATGCATAAAGAGCTGCAGGATAAATAGAGTGAGAGGCATTCCATTCATACAATGATAGCTTTACTTTATGAATAACTGATCCCAGATAAATTGGGCACTGTTGGAATAGATAACTATTCCTCATCTTCCAAAGATACCAACAGACAGTAGCCACAAGTCTTCTGTTGTTATCTGAAGAATTGAGCCTGAACCAATGGCAAAAGGAGGGAAAAGAGAATGGTCTTGGTATAGACACTGGGAGCCGATTTCAAACATCTACAGCTATAGGGCAATTTGTAAAAAGATGATCAATGGTCTCAGGGTGCGGCCTACAAATGGCACAAATAGGGTCAATGGTAGCTATACGTTTTTTTTTTTTTTTTTGTTGAATGTTAAGTTTCTTTGAAAAACACAACTAGTATAAAAGATTTATACTGGCCGATAGGAATATAGAACAAACCGAAAGTTGGGATACAACAACCTACCAAACAACAAAATTGATAACTAGACTGACAACCTGCTTAAGAGAGCTATTTCTCTCCAATTAGCCATAATTTGATCCACAGAGTAGTCCTTAAATAAAGGATTTGTTTTCACCCATTGAGCAACTGAAAACTTAACTTTACCGCACAACACCTCTTCATTTGTTGATATTCCATCAAAGCATTAGTTAGCTTTCAAATATGCCAAATGACTGCTAGAAAGGACACATTTCACATTTCCCTTCTTTCATGGGCCCACTATAAGATTTCCATTCTTCAAAATAGTTTTGAAGGAGCTTCGGTAGAACCCAGTTTTGTCCAAACCAACATATGACTGAATTCCATACGTTCACCGTGTATCTGCATCTCAGTAGAAGGTGGTCTACAGTTTCCTCATCTTTTAAGCACATTGAAAGCACATTGAGCGAGCGTTAACAATGATTTTCCCTCCTCTTCTAAGATTGTCCAGAGTAAGAATTCGTTGTCGGATGGCAATTCATCCTAAAGGCACTACCCTGGGAGAGGCCTTTAGTTTCCAAATGCTTGTTACATTACTCCTTCCACTCTCCCTTGTGGATAGGGTGGAATAAAAGGACGAAACAGAGAACAAACCACTTTTAGAAGCTTTCCAAACCTTGGCATCTTCCCCTTCATTTGTGATTATAATGTCCTTCAACAGATTTAAGAGAGACATGAATTATAATGTCTTTCAATAGATTTATAGTGGTACCTATATGTTTGTGAAGGTATGAGCAGACTGGAAGTCTTCCTAACAATAAGCACCACATTAACATTCTAAGTTTCTAGGAAACTTTCAGATTCCACAGTTTCTTCCTAACAATAAGCGCCACGTAAACATTCTAAGCTTCAAGGGAATTTCATATTCCACAATTTTTTCCTAGGCATGTTAGGCAGTATGTTAATGTTGGTAATGTGCCTATAAATGGCTCTTACTGAACACGTCATAGTTGGTTCATTCCCCAAACACCTAATGTCAGATCCTCCTAGAGGAATTTGAAGAATTTTCTCCACAGTATTATCCAGCCATATACTTCTAATCAGGGATTCAATCCCAGAATAGGCTAACTCATTATGGATAATCAGGCCAGCTGCTTGAGTTTTCCCCTTAGAAAAGCCATATCCCTATCTCCTCTTATGCCAGCATGCAAATTTTCAACACTGGGCGCCCATTCGTTATCAAAGATTTTAACTCTGGCCGTCTCCAATAATTCTTTTTTTATTATTGAAGATATGGTCCTGTTTCTAACCAAGGACTTCCAAAATCTGGAATCTTTTTGATTCAGATGATAATCCTGAAAATTATCTCTTGATAAGTATTTCTGAGAAAGCAACCTAATTCATAGGTACTGAGGTTTCTCATGGAAACTCCAAACATTATGAGCCTGAATAGCAACATTCTGGCTTTCAATATTGTGCACCCACAGACCTCTTCTGCAGTAGAATTAGTGACCGTGGACAAGCTATTGGAATAATGTCCCTAGATTTTTCACTCCCTACCAAGAAAAATTCCTTTGGGCAGTACCTTTTTGAAAATTTTCTGCTAAGCTTTTGAAATTTTCTTAGGATTATCTGATGAGTGATGACCCATCCAATAATTTGGAAGACTGAAGTCACAGCTTGCAAGAGGATTTTCCATCCCATATGTGATATAAAGATAAACCTTTCCATCCAGCAAACTTCTTATCCAGCCTCTTGATAATTCCATTAATATATCCCCAGTGCCCGTATGACCCACATGTAATTTGGATCCAAGGTAAACATTCGAGATCTCGCCCCTCCCTAAACTAGCTTGTCACACATTTCTCTCTTTAAAGTTGTTGGGCGTATAACAAAATACAAATTTTACTGACTTTCTCATATTAGTTTTTTGGCCAGCTTCCTTATCAAGAAATTGGTGGATCTTGCTGATTCTCCTAACATTTTTAATGGAGGTAGACAAAAAGATCAAATGATCATTAGCAAATTAAAGTAGACGCACTGATGCAGGACAGACCCATGGTCGACCTGGCTTTGGGCCCAGCCCACCTATCTTAGTCCATTTAGGGTTTTATTTGCTTATATTTTGAAGTTGTTTTAGCAATGTGTTTTAATCTTGACCATTAAAGTGTTTAGATGGTCCAGATTAGCCCTAAGGTTATGTCTTTTATCTATTTAAGCATTGTAAAACCTGTTTAGCTAATAGTAATGATTATGAATCATTAATGACAAGTTGTGGGATCTTCCCTAAGTTTTTTCGAGTTTTCCTCGAAATTCCTAACGCCTCTTGGATTGGAGTTTAGTGAGAGCCTATTTTCTCTAACGTTTTTTGGATCAGAGTTTGGTTAGAGCCCAATTTTCCCCTCCACCTTATCTTCCACCTTGCCTACCCTGCGAATCCATTCCGTTCCGCATTAATTGGTATCAGAGACGAAGAGTAATCCAAATCCAACTTGGATTCAATCAATTGCAAATCCCCTCATCATTGCCTCACCATCACCATCACCAAAGGCAGTCTCAGATCTGGCATTCTATTTGTCCCTGTGATCGACTTCCAACCCAAATTTGCCGATCTGAAACTCGTACAACACCAAACCACAACCTTGCACACCCTTTCATCATTCCAAATGCTAATTCCATCATGTACAACCCTTCCGATACCTCTCCATCATCCCAAAACCCCTCCAACCAAGCCGATCCCCCACAAAACCCATCCGTAACTTCCATGAACCCCTTCAAACCACCCTCATATTTGAACATCGATGCCCTTCTTCACTTCCAGCTGAGCATCAATAAACCCATTAAAACCAATCCAAACGCCCACGCCCACACCAAGCAATCCCAAATCCAAACCAACCAAAAAAAAAAAAAAAACATCTCAAGACCACAAAACCCAAACCCCAAACCCCAACAATTGAGATCCCTCACGTAACCCACCATAAACTCACTGGCTTCCGTTTATCTTCAAAACCCCAACCCTCCGCCATCACAAAAAACCATCATCATCATCGTTAAAGCCTTTCCCCACCCCACTGCCACATCGTCTCTCCAATCCACTTCTGCTAGCAAACCCTGAACCTTCTCAGACCCAGAGCAAGAAAAAAAAGAGTACATACCTGTGTTGGTCGTCGACTACCTTCGCTGTCGGCTCTAGCCTTCTCGTCAACCACCGTTGGGTCATCATCATCCACCTAGCAGCAGCAACAGCTTCTACTTCCTCCTAGTCCAAGGAGAATTGAAAAGGGACGAAGCCCTTTTTCCTCCTTCCTATGTAACAACATCGAGAAAGCCACATGTGACTTCTCACGTGCCACAAGCCAAGCCCAATTATTGGGATTAAGTTCGGGTCAGGTCCGGGACTACTGAAGTGATTTTTTTTTTTAATTATACAATTAGGCCCAGTTCGTGAGCAATTCAAGTCGGGTTACCGATCAAGTCCAGCCCAGGCCTGGTTACAGCTTAGGTCAAGTCAAGCTAGGCTAACCTTATACTTAGCACAGGCCTTGCCCAGTTTTAGTTCCGGGTCAGGCTAGGTGACCGATAAGGTTGACCCCATTTTGCAGGAGAAGCCCAGCAGGAAGCAGTTGCTAACATTAATGCAATGCGAGCTCCGGTCAAGTAGGAGGTTTGACCAAATTGGACGGCAGAAACTTGTTTTTGCGATATCAGGACCATCTGGACTCCAATCTTAGATCCGTTTGATCTGCACGCTTGTTTTGAAGAGATCTACGCAACAGGTGAGATTGATTTATTTGAAAAAAAAAGCACATTATTTTACAAGTCTTCCATACGGAATCGTAAGAAGAGCTATCATTGCAATTGTATTGTGCTGTGCTTGGAGTAATATATTCACTTAAGTGTGGACAATGATATGTTGATAATAAAGCCTACTTTGATCAATTTTTAAATTTGAGACAAGGCAAGCTATCAGTTCTTGATTATGATGCTGAATTTTCAATGCTACAAGCATTATGTGGACTACAGGAGAGTGAGGAACATTATGTTACTATATTTGTTGGAGGTTTGCGACCAAGTATATGAAAAAATATGAAAAAAAGAATGTAAAGATATGTGTGAGTGTTTGATAAAACACTATTGTCCTTAAACAGCAAAATTGTAGAGAGAAAAATCTTCACAAACTACTGAAGCTCATGTTATTGAATCCATTGTGGAGAGTGTTAAGGCTGAAATTGAGGAACAAAAGTCTGAAAGAAATGATTTCATAATCAATTCAGATGTAGTAGCATGCGACACTCATTCAGACATTTCTCCTTCAGATGAAATGGAACAAAAATGGACCTGAGTCTCATCCTTTAGAAATTGTTGATCAGCATATGCCAGCTAACAATGAAGACTTGGATAAGACTCCCAATCAACTTGCAGATCCAATGGAAATGAATGCAGAACCACATTAAAAGAAAAACTTGTTTCCACTGAGGAAGAGGCTAGTATTGAACAAATTGAACAAGCCAATACTAAAAAGGTCGAAAAGGCTGGTGTTGAAAATGTTGAGCAACTCATTGATGTCCCTCACATTGATTTCATTTTTGGGGATAGACTGTTGACAATAAATGACTGTGATCTACTGTTTCAACGCTAACAATTGTTGCATCTATCAGTCAGATCACACATCAATGTTGAAGTCAAACATCAACAGAAGTCATGCCGCCATTTCCCTTCTACTTGGTTGAAAAGAGTGATTCTGGTTTTCAAGTCATGCCAAGAGGTGAAGACCAAGAAGCACATCAAAGATTTGTATGCTTGATATTTGATCATGGAGGACTTC
Organism: Sextonia rubra; assembly: GCA_037013555.1. Classification (NCBI taxonomy): domain Eukaryota; kingdom Viridiplantae; phylum Streptophyta; class Magnoliopsida; order Laurales; family Lauraceae; genus Sextonia; species Sextonia rubra. The sequence goes on from JASUAD010000009.1 coordinate 11,387,825, forward strand.
TGCTAAAACTCAATGTCGAGTTTTCTCCAAGAAGAGGAGAAATTGATGTAGGATAGACCCATCCTCCACATGGGTCGACTTGCCTTTAGGCCCAACACACCTATCCTAATTTATTTAGGGTTTTATTTGCTTATATTTTAAAGTTGTTTTAGCAATGTGTTTTATTCTTGACCGCAAAGTGTTTGGATGGTCCAAATTAGTCCTAGGATTATGTCCTTTATCTATTTAAGCATTGTAAAGCCTCTTTGGCTAAAAGTAATGATGAATGATTAATGAAAAGTTGTGGGATCTTTTCCTAGTTTCTTCGAGTTCTCCTTCAAATCCCTAATGCCTCCTGGATTTGAGTTTGGTGAGAGCTTAATTTCTCTAACATTTCCGGATTGGAGTTTGGTGAGAGCCCAAATTTTCCCTCCACCTCATCTTCCACCTTACCCTCCTCGCGAATCCATTCTCTTCCGCATTACACACCCCCTATCTATGCTGTGGGCAATCTTAGGGTGCAAGATCCTACCAATTTGACTTTCCTTTATAACAAATCTGTGGAGAGGCCCTTTATAACAAATCTGTTGAGAGCTTCTCCACCAATCAAATGCAGGTAAGGAGAAATTGGGTCCCTATGCCTAAGGCCTTTAGTTAGCTTGATCAGATTAGAAAGGACCCCGTTGACTCTTAATTGAAATTTGATGGTGGAGATACATTGCATTATTCTATTGATGAACTGACCCAAAAATCCCATATTTGCTAGACAAAAAGGCTCTAGGAATTTCCAAGACATTGTACCGTAAGCTTTAGGAACATCCAACTTAATGGCACACATTGTCCTTTTCCTATGAGAACCATTTTCCTAGCAATGACCACATTGTCATTCTCTCCTTTCTGACATAAATGCACCCTGGTTATCTGAGATGAACTTATTAAGAAGGGGTCTTATCCAACCCATTATGATTTTGGCAATAATTTTATATTGAACATTGCGTAAGCTAATTGGGCAGAAGTCAGCAATACACATAGCTCCTTGCTTGCAAGGAGAACAGTGGTCAAATTCACTCTAGGATCCAAAATATTATTCTAATTTTTTTTTGAGACAAATGTCATCACATCCCCTTTAATTTTCACCCAGAAACTTTGGAAAGACAAGGCATGAAATCCCATATGGACTGGGGGCCTTATAGTTGTTAATGGAAAAAAATTTGCCAGCTTAACCTCTTCGTCTGACAGAGTTTCCATAAGCTTCTTGTCCTCATCAGCAATAGCTTTTGGAAGATGAGTTGGAATGGAGAGATTTCCAGGAGTGCTACTTTGAGTGCTTTAAAGCTTATGATAGTAATCGTTGCAAAGGTCTCTTTTTTCCAACTAATCTGTGACAACATCGCCATACTTGTCATTGAGGCAATGAATTCTATTGGACCTAGAGGTGGCATGAAGGAACTTAAAGTTACTGTCACCATACGTCAGCCACTACAATGTAAGCCCACTGAGCCCAGAATACCTCAACCTAGTTCAATCTATTAGCACACTCAGAAGAGTCCTTTCAAGATCCTGAAGAAAAGGGGATGCATGGAAAACTTTGTGGGTTTGAGTACCATTTATTCTATTTTTCATAGATCTTGTTTCTTTAATAACATTTCCAAAAGAAAATTTGTTGCACTTGTCCAAGCCCTTGGCAGGAGAATTAAGTTTATTTAAGAGGTTCTCTAGGTTATGCAAACATTTTTGCCAAGTCAAAGTCCCTCTACCTCTGTAGTCCAGATGAAAATGTCCTATTGGTCTTTCTTTCAAAAGCAATCTCGGATAACAATAATGTTGGTCCAGTCCAATCCTAGGAAGGTGCTTAACAAAGTGGTTTGTAAAAAGATTCAATCACGTCCCATTTCCTTGGCACATCGCCACTTTACTTCTTTCATCCTAATTGCTTTATTCTATAATTACGATATCGGCAGATCATGAGCATCATACTGATTCATGTGATTTACAAATTAGTGCGCAAACTCAAAGAAACAACGAATGGGGTTAGTTCTAACTCGAGTCCAACCAAACTGAGCAACTCAGCCATATTTATGACCAAGTAGAGAAAATAGGACATTACATTCGACAACAAATGGACTAGTTCAAGTGTTGAAGTTGGCTATAATAGATATAGGGTTGGGCTTTGGCTTTATCGCCTAAACCCATAGGCCACATTCCTAGCCCAACTAGTAGTCAGCTAGATTTAAGCTTTGTTGTTAGGCCATGAGTACTATATGCATCTTTTTAACCAACCAACAAGCATGAAAGCTCCCGAAAGTCAGGGTTCAAGCATCTAATAGACAACCAAAACTAGGTGTACGGGCATATGTATGCTCTTATTCATTTTAATAGATTTAAACAAACTACATGTGGAGATAAACCAAACAAGTTTGCTATTGAATCACTAATGTTAGTTATGTTACCTAAGTAACATGTTTGGTTTGTCTGCACGTGTAGTTCGTTTACATGTGTTAAGAGTGGATGAGCACATGTGTGCCTTATGTTTGGTTTTTTATTAGATACTTAATCTCTGCCAACCATGCCATTTTAGGGGTTTTCATATTTATTCTTTATTACAAAAAGATGTATGTTGTACTCGTGGCTTAACAATAAAACTTAAATCTAGCTTGGTTTGGGATTGGGCTTTGACTTGTTTGGACTATGAGCACTCCTACTTAGAAGTGCAACTTTGGTGAGTTGTGATGTGTTTAGTACAACCCTATTTATATTATAGCCAACTTAAATCCAAATTTTGGCTAGCTTAAAGCTGATGTAATTTATCTGTTGTCCGGTGCTATTTTCTCATGTCTAACATCAATTGAAGATCTTTTAATCTGACAAACCATATATAAAATATAGCTGGGTTGCTTAGTTTTGTTGGGCTCGTGTGACTACCCTAGTTGCTGCGTTGAGTCTGCAAACTAATTTGTAAATTGCATGAATTAGTCCAATGCTTATGATCCACCGGTATCCTAATTACAGAAAAGATAAAAGTTGAACTAGCTTTTCTCGGAAATGAGCACGATTTGGTCCCTGGCTGTAGTTTTGATGGTTTGGAACTTAGTGGGTGTGTGAGTTGTACCAGTGGTGAAAAATGGGGAATTTATGACCAACATTTCAATGCAAAGACAGCCAACACTGCAGCCTCCAAAAGGACCTGTTTGTTGTCATGTTTTCTATTTATTTGATTGAAACAATTTTCTAGTTACCTTTATATGCATATGCGTTCTAATATTCGGTATCATGTGTTTGAGTAGCTAATTTTCTTTTAAATGACCTTTTGAATCGTATTCCAAGTCCTATCAGATGCTTGGTGCGTTCTTTTGAGTTAGATGAAATTTTAAAATAGACTAAGTTGATTGAAGCTGTAGGAAGAACTTTTGTCTTATAATGTAAACCAACTCAAGGTGGATTCACATTTTTGTATTAGAGTGGATGTGCTTTTCTATTAGATGCTTAATCTCTAGCAATCCTCATGTGTGTTGCTTGTTACCAAAAGTTGATTTTATATTCTTCTTAACATTGCATCTCACTCTCACGCAGGCACATGGCACATGCACCCACAGACGCGCAAAAACACATCGATGGAAGTTTTAGTGGGTTTTCTGACGCTCTTTTGTTGTTTGTAGCAAAATATTAGACAGGGTCGTTTCTGTTGAATATGCTTTGAACGATGACAGTGAGCGGAGCGATAGGCGTGAGAGTCCCAGAAGAGGTGGTTATGGGAGACGTGGGGCTAGTCCTTATGCTCGTTCTGTAAGTCCAGTACATCGTAGAGGACCTGGGCGACCTAGTCCAGATTATGGGCGAGCACGTAGCCCCGTTTACGATAGATACAATGGTCCAGCATATGACAGGAACCGAAGTCCTGATTATGGCAGGTATCCAAGGTGAGGCGTGGAGGTGTATTATAATGATCAGTACTAATATTGTCCTTTTTGTCATAATTGTGGCTACGGTTTGTTAGTGCCTGTCTCTCTCACGCACACACTTGCTTTATGCTCATGTGCCTGATATATGCTGGTTTTTTGGTCATACAGCGGCTCACCTGTTCGAAGGTCAAGGACATGAAGGAGTTGAAGAAAACGCTGACACTGGAAGAATGTTCTAATTGAACTTCCTTCTGGTATTTTTTTCTTGTATTTTTAAATAGGTTTCTTTTGAAGTTTGGAGACCCTTTCTGTGGTTTTGAAGTGTATTTCCTTATTCTATTGGGGAGATTAAATAGTTTCCAGGTTCCATATCGACTCTGAAGTGTTTTTCCCTTTTCAATTGGGAGATATATGAGGTTTCTTGGTTTCATATTTACCATGTGAAAGCACTTTTATCCTTAGTTTAATATGATGTTTCTAAGGCAGTAAGTTACCTCCGTGCAATTTTGATGCTAGTCCAATGTGGAGTCCACATCTTTTGGGGCAAACTGAGACACCAATGCGTGCCATGATTCTTCAATGCACTCAAGTTTTTTCTCTTCTCAGGGGCCACCAGTGCCTTTGAAAAGACATTGTGGTCTTGTCATCCATACCGCACTAGAGGAGTTATGGGCCCAGATCATTATTGATCTAGGATAACTTTTTCTCTTGGGCTACTATTGTTACCTTAGAATTAGTTGTGGAATCCACAACCTATGGTGGTATCGCTCTACAAGCTCTACGAGCACGAGTTCAAAGCTTTCAATGCCGAAGAAGCCAAGGCGACTGTGCTAGCCTTTGTGACTTTGCTTTCCTCGAAGATTTATTAATTTGAATCCACCGACAAAAGGTTTGGCAGAAAACAAACGTGTTATTTTAATGGGCAACGAGGGTTGTTTGCATCTTGTTACTTTCATGCGAAATCAAACTCCATCTTTGGTTTTAATGCTGTCAGTTTAACTGAAATTAAATCCAGAACCGGTGGTGGCATCTTCATACTAGTAGAGATTCCAAGGTTTTACTATTGAGCTGCAATCAAGTGGCATTAGCTCATGATAATAAATCCAATGATCGGGTCACTGTGTTTTTTGTGGACAGTGTGATGTGAAAATCCTCCACTTCCTCTTGTGCAGACTCAGGTAGGAGAAAATTTGGTTAGATTGTCCTTGATTGCTTAATTTTGGACCACTCAACTCATTGCTGCTTTCCATTTCTATTAATGTGCATCACTTGTGTTTAAGAGAAAAGGGGGTGGGGGGAACTGAAGTGCTAATTTGTTGAAAGAGAAGTACATTAAGTAGCTGGACAGATTACAGGGGATGGCCAAGGAGGAACTCCTTATGAGATGATGATACACATGATTAGATTTAACTAAAGATGGAGATTACTTGAGCTCATGTTGGAGAGCCTTTTCAAGCCAGGCCTCTGCGTCCTGCATCATACCTGGGCTGAGTCTCACCATCAAGGTGCAGAACTCCATCTGGTTGAGCCCCCCATCACCATCCAAATCACCTTCCCTGACCATGGCCTCTGAGTCCTCTTTTGTCATCCCCTCCATCCCTAGAAGTGCTGAATTCCTCCTCAGGCTCTCTGAAGTGATCAGCCCTCTGCCTGGATCAGCAAGAAGCTCGAATCCTCCACACAGCTCCGTCACGAAATCATCTGCCTTCAATTTCTCAGCCATGGTCGGCAGCAGATCTTCAAACTCAGCTGCCTTGTTGCTGCTGATCTCACCATCCGCCATTTTCCAACCACAAAACTCTCACACAACACAACCCTTTTTGTTTGTTCTTGACTTTTAGCTGTGGTATGAAGAAAGGTGACTCCTTCCCAACCCCCCATTTATCATTATTTATTGTTGTTGTTGATGCTGAGTAGGTTATATTTTGGATGTTTGCACATGAAGTGTGTGTGTGTTTTTTTTTCCCTTCTATTCAACGGTTTCCAGGAAGCTGCAGTGGGAGATGTTATCAGGGAGTGTGATTGCGTTGTGGGACCGCGAATTAGGGTCGTTTGCTAGTGGGTGGGATGGTTTCCTTGAAGCTTCCTTTTTGGATTTTCCTTAATGTGATTGGTCTTCTTTTTTTCCATTTTTTTTTTACCTCAGAATATAAGAACAAGAACAAGAATCACCGATTTTCAGAACCGGCCATGACTTCACGATAGTTCTTCATGTAGGGCCCGCCTGCTTCTCTTTTATCTATCATCCAGCCTTGATAAGCCCTCCGAACTCTTTATTATTGTCGTTTTGTTATTATTACTACTGAATTGGTACCAGCCTAAATTTGATACTCAGCCTTTCTTTTGGACAAATTGACACCCATCTCACTTTATCTAATTACTAGAATTTGTGTGTTACCTAATGATTAGGATTTGGACAATGTATTATCTTTTTCCTTTTGTCCAGAGGGAAGACCGCTAAATCATCCATCATGGCCGGAAACCATCCATGGTTGTCAGCTGCCAAGTGGGCTCTACATATGATGTACTATTCTTCCCAGGGATAGGCTGGCCCTATCCAAAACTGGCTAACAATAGTGTTCTATAATTTTCTATGTAACATATGCCATGTTACTGAGGTATTGGCTGTAAACCCTTGACGCAGACAAATAGCCTATTTTTAATGTCTTTTTATCATCATTATCATCAGAGCTGTGTCTTAACAATATTAGATTGGCTACAAGAATTTTGTTTTTTCATTCTGCTCTAGCTTGAGCCAATTTTTAATATATTTTAAAAAGGCAAATTAGGTATTTTAGTCAAATACTACAAGAGTACTTTGGGCTTGTTTGTTTACATGGAATCCAATTCCTAAATCCGAATTCATGTTTTCATGTCCAAATGGGCTTACGGAGGGAAGTCCACTTCAGAGATCGACACAGACACAGCCAAAAGGAGCATTCCTTCACCACTGCTGAAATGGATTGGACAGCACAGGTCGAGGGATTTGGAATTAGACCAGCCGCACATCCAGTGGTTTATAATATAGACTCCGAAACCTGTGAAGTGGGAATATTCCTTCTCTATTGTTGGATAAGTATCAAGAGATTTGGAAAATGGAATCCGATGCACAAGTGACATAATATGTTCTTTTTTTAGTTGTGTTGTTTTTTTTTTTTTTGGCTAAATTGGACTACTGGTATACTTTGAACTAGCAGACATAGGGATCGATATAATCTTTGAATATGTGTGTGATATTAAGGTGCTGCATGCTATCTACTGGGGAGGATATTCTATTTAAAGTATTTATGAGAATTGCTCATTAGGCCCATGCTAGAAAAGAATTGTCTAATGTCAACATAGGTAATATCTTGTATAACTAGGGAGTTTGTTTGTTGATGTTTGTAGCAAAGAAGAGAAAGAAAGTGACTTGGAGTGCTCCGCTATCTGGGTATTAAAGTTTAATATAGATGGAGCTGCTCGTGGCAAACCAGGGCCGGCTGGTATTGGTGGTGTTCATAGAAATCACAAGGGAAAGGTGTTGTACATGTTTTTACAAAATATAGGGGTTAAAGACTCTAATAAAGCAAAAGTTTTGGCCATTTTGAAAGCTCATCACATATGCTATCAATCCTTCCAATTTAACTTCATTTTAGAAGGTGATTCTTTCGATGTAGTAGCTTGGGCAAAGGCTTTCAAGGACCTTTGGAAGATGCAGTTCTATTTTAATAAGATTAAATATCTATCAATGGAGTCTTGTGCTTTGTTTCAGCATATTCTGCGTATGGAATGACAGATACTTTAGCTAAGCAAGGAATGGATTGTGTATGTAATTTAAGTATTGCTATTGGATAGGAGTCAAGGGTGGTGCCTGGTACATATCTCTTATACCAGCACTGCATTTTTTCTAGCGGTGCCTTTATTGTACCAACTCTTCATTTTAATATATATCATTGTTACTTACATAAAAAAAAATATTAAGATGCCACATAAAAAAAAATATTAAGATGCCACCACCACTCAACCATGAGTATGAATGTTGGTGAGTATGATGTGTTCAACAGGGCTACATTAGTCCTCCAGATGTTCAACCACGCAAATACATAGCACACTCTGGACTCGTATGCAGCAAGTAGTAACTCGTACCCACTAACAACTGTGAATAGTATTTTACCAAACAAAGAACTGCTAAGAAGGAAATAGTAACAAAAACTTCTCTCTATTATTTATCAATTAATATTTCGGTAATTTAACTTCAAAGGCATAAGCAACATCAATGTAGATGCAAACAATTAGTATTTCAGCAATTTGACTTCAAAGACATGCAACATCAATGTAGATGCTATATACACTCTTCTTTTTTCATTTAAAATTGTGTTATAGTGATTACAATACTGTACGACATTAAGGGATCCAATACATAGATTTACTTTAGCTGCAAATAAAAACAAATATGAACAAATCTAACATCTTCTGATATTATAAGATATTCTAATTTTTTATGGATTTTTTTTAATAACAAATAAAAGTCACTCTGAAACCAGATATGCATCACATCTGAAAAAGGTAATATGCCCACAATACTGATATTTGAATCTCTGATGCACTGATATGGCATTGATATGGCAAGGACGCTCAGTGGATATGGCAGGGACACAGACACTCGGTGGATATGTTGCCTGTTTTGGAGTATCCAGGGCATCATAAATTGGAACCTTGAGAACTATCACATATTCAACTCTTTTTTCTTTATCAACCATCTTTTTCTCGCACTCTGAATGGCCTCCTCGCGCATCCTCGACAGCTCCTGAAACCATTGTTGATATTGTACTTCAATCACTTCGAGCTCCAACATCAGCTCATCATCCTCATCTTTGTCTGCTGATAGATGGAAAATATTGCTTGGCAAGCTTGAATTGTTGGGCAGCTCATTCGAATTAAAAGTAGGGCTCTGTATGTGACGTGCAAAATGGCCACTGCTATTACAATTCGATTCCATTTTATACCGAGCATAATCCCCAATGCCCGAGTCAATCTCAGAGATGCACCCGCTTCGGCTTTCAGTTATACTGCATTCATCCTCGCATTCTGCATTCTCCGTGTTATGGGTCACTAAGATCTCTGATACAGCCGATTGAGAATCTTGGTCCTCTCTGTTAGTGGGACAGAAAGGAGAATTATACTCACCAAGACAAATTACCTCATCCAGTTTCTTAGACATATTTTCTTCTTCGATTTGTAAAACAGAATTGCTGATGGAGCTTCCTGTATTCAACTGTGAGAAAACATTCTGGTCTAGTATTGCCCCACTACAATGCAATGAATCCCAATCATATCCCAGTGAGACCTTTTCATTTTGGGGAGCCATACACATCCCACTTGTGGTTTTGGTACCACTAAGAGAATGATCAATTGAAGGTGTCCAACCAGGTACAAGTTTCATTATCAAGAAATCAATGAAGTCTGCTATAAAAGTCACATCATGGTCTGACAGTTCAAGTTGCTCAACCATCTCACTTGCAACAGAGAGTGCCGTATCGGTATCAAGGTAAAAGAGAAAATGAATGTTCCTCACTCGACCTGTAAAAGAGCTCACAGCACAGCCCAAATTCAGATTACATTAACACCAAGCCAAGTATTTAACGCATGATCAAGAGAGCAGATTTCCTTACCAGAAGGGTCTGCAATCCGCAGGATCAATGAAACCGAATTGTCATCATTTTTCTCTCCTTTCAATTTAAATTCATTATTCCTGTTAGTCCTCTGAAATTCCAAACTCGGAAGACGTGGGGTTCCATTGCTGGTTTCTGTGCCTGTGCTGATAGAAAGCTGCTTGTAGTCGGAATCAATGTCCATAGCCAGGGGTCCGGACCTGGGCAGTGACACCATTTTAGGCACAATTATGGGTTGTTGCAAAGAGTTGCGAATGGTCTCCTTTAGATTGTTACATTGGAGAAATGGGTCTTTCAAGAGCTCATTTGCAGGCAATCTTTCCTCAGCAGGGACTAGACATTTCTCAATAAACTGCTTTACTTGGAGGTCACTCAATTTAGAAAGAGAAGCAGGCTTTATTCCCTGCAAATGAATGCAGTGTGAGTTAGGACTACCACAGTATACAACAACCTCCCAGCAAAGAGAAAAACCTTCCAATGCCAACAGATCAGATTTGGGATAGATCATCCAGAACTTACAGAGGTAACTTTCTTGTATATTTGAGCAGGATTTTTGCATTCACCGTATGGATACTCACATGTGACCATCTCTAACATACACATCCCAAAAGAATATATATCTGCAAGCTCATTGTATTCCTCTTCATAAAGCTCCGGAGCCATGAATTCAGGAGTACCTACAAAAACCCAACTGGACCTGAAATAGGTATAGGATCTCACAGAATTAAGCCAAAAACAGGATGCGATCCTTACCAATGACACTACGAGCAGTAGCCTGCTGCATAACAGTTGCCAACCCAAGATCACCAATCTTGACTTCCCCTTGATTTCCATTAACAAAAATATTATCACATTTTAAATCTCTGTGAAGAATTGGCGGGTCGTGACTGTGAAGATACTGCAGACCGTGTAGAATCTGCCTTGCCCAACTCTTTATGGCCTTCATATCAACTTTTTTGTGCTTCTTACGATATCTAATTCAGTGGAACAGCATATAAACACTTTCACCGCTGTGGTGGTTTGGTGAAAGGAAATAAATGAATTGCAATAAAATCAGACTGTATCTACTGGACTTACTGTCTTAGACTTCCAGAAGTGAATAACTCAGTAATGATGTTAACAGTCTTCTTCTGATCATCCACCCATGAGTCGTAAAACTTGATAATGTTTTCATGTTTCAGTGATTGCAACAGATGGACTTCTGAGTATAATCTTTCCAGATCTTCTGGTGACCATACCACATCATCAATCTTGGCTTGATTCCAAGCAATTTCAATTCCATCGATTTCATCAAATGCCTTATAACTGCACGTAGGAAACAATGTACCCCGGAAGTAGAGTAATTTCTCAATTTTAATAACAGAGAAACTTAACAATCCATTGATCATAATTTCCTCACAAAAAAGGAGGTAAATAGAAATATAAGGTAATCTCTCACTGGTGAAAAAACGAGACACAAAAGAGGGTTTTGACACTTACACTGTCTTAAATGCTCCTCTGCCCAACATTTCATCGTACTGATTAGAAATCAAAAAAGATGATCAGTTACATTGTGCCATAGGAAGAAAGGGGGAAAAAAGACATTGATCTCAAATTATTAAGAAAAGACAAAATCAAAACCACTTGTATTGCAGAAAAAAACTTCCGAACAAGCATTATAAGATGATTGCAATCTCTTGATTTGTGGGACATAAATAAGATGATGAAACACACACACACACACACAAGTCAATCCAGGTTGTGAGGCATACACTCGCGTTGAAGCATTAAAAATCAACACTACATGGTCCTCGGCTGATTCTCTGCTGGTTAAGGACATCAGTAGTGTGTATGGGTCATGAGTTTAAGTCCCTTGTTAAAAGGATAAATCAACACAACAAGATGAACATAAAAATCCCATATGTTCAAGTGTTTCTAGGAATTCGTTCTTTTTCAGATACAGATCAAAACAGACAATTACTTGAAAGGTATGTAGTCACAGTGATGCATAAACAATAAGGACAAATATACTTAACTGGATTACAAATTCAACACAGGAAACATACAAGTTTGGCACACAAGAAGACTGCAAATAAAAACAGAGATGACAATAAAAACGTCTCAGAAAAGGTAAGATCCAGTTCTTCCACCAAGAAACCAAGGAGATAAAGTGAAAGAGAGAATCAGGAAAACGTTGAGCAGAAAATAAAAAGGGGATGCATTCAGAAATTACTACAATCACAAATATAAAGAACGAAACCACATCACTAAAAAGCCAAATTTCTATCTACATTAGCAGCAATAATGATCAAAACTCTTTTTTTTTTTTTTTAATTTTCTATGAAGGCTCGTTAAAAAGAATAGGAATACAGAAATTTAAGAGCCACAAACATAAATATAGAAAGACCCACATATATCACATGCAGGAAAGTACTTCTAACGTTCGTTTGGATGTACCCAATCACAAATGGTTTGTTCAGTTCGCAATATTGCAGGTGTTTATACTCTCACATTTGCATTTGGATACGAAATTCAAAAGAAGTTTATACTCTCACATTTGCATTTGGATACGAAATTCAAAAGCCACAGCAGGTGGGGTTCTGGCATACTGTTAATCCACATTTTTCACACAAAATCATTCTCAGTGACCCATATTGCTTCAAGTACCAACATTGATTTGGGAAACAAAAGCCTAATTTCCTTTCCAATTTCCGCTCCAGTGCAATCATATTTCGATTGGAAAAACAACCCATTTGGCTGAAGAGTGGTTACTTGAACTACAATAATCTCAATCACAAGGTAAAAGAACAGAAAAATGCAGACGAACCCCAAATGGGATAGTTCCAGATAAAGAACCTACTCGGATGTACCGGCCCGTTGGATCCATCTCAACACATTCAGAATCAATATTCTCTCCAGTCCCACCAACCCCATTTTGCTGCAACAGTAACCCCTGCATTCTCACAATCCAAACAACTTCCTCGCCCCAATCGAATCAGACCCGGCGCATTACAAAGCCGCCCATCGAGTCCTTCGATGGAAATCCAACGAAGAGCTTCGAGAAATCGCCCGACACAGCAGGAAACGAAGCAAAGCCCGATCGCAGAGGAAACTTACAGACGGTGAAATTTGATCGTCTCGCAAACAATACCCTACCTACCATCAATCGTAAACCTGTCATTACGGAAAAAAACCGGCGACCCAGATCTTGTAAACCATTTCTGGGAAGAACCCAGAAAGGAAAATGGGATTGGAGAGGATTAGAAATCCAAGGTAGGATTCCTGGCCGCCCACATTGTGTAGAACAAGCGAAGAAGAAAGAGAGGGAAGAGGGATTTTGGCAATAACCACCAGAAAAAATCAAATTGGAGTGAAGCTGGGAAGATTTGTGGGAGTTAGAGAGGGTGTTTTTGGCAATTTTGGGGCGGCATTGTTGCAGGGGTTGTGAGAAAAACAAGGAAAGAACACACAAATGTCTGGTGTGGGAGGATTAAGCACCAAATTCTACATCTCCCTCTGGCGAATGAATCTATCTTGTCTGGCCGATGGGCCCACCTCTTAGTGATTGGATCGTGATCAGACGGTTGGTGAAGAAAGAAAGAAAGAAAAGGACCCTCCACCAATCACCATAGCAAACTGTGAACTTGCTCACAATATGCATCTTTATGGTACCAGAAATGATCATTACGTTGTGGAATGGTCACATTCTAGACTTCAGTTGATCAGCGTGATCCAAAGTTAAAAAGGCATCCAGGGGTGTCGCCCGACTATGTTGGACTGGGACTTGGACTAGCTTGTGTTTGTGTATGTAAGTGCAACAAAAACAAAGACAAAAATAAATAATAATAATAATAATAATAAAATTCAAAAGTAAAATATCTTAGAAGTGTAATATTTTGTTTTGTTTTGTTTTTTTTTTTGGGGGTAGAATTCCTTATTTTATGTTGTTGAATTCATATGAGATCATATTTTATAAGTGGTTAAAAATGAAGATTCAATGGTGAATGCTTTACAAATGACCCTCATAGGACTTCTATTTTTATGAAAATTGAATGAATGAACTATGAAAAATAAATATCTAGCCATTACCTAGTGATTTAAACTCTAAGGAAATAAAGCTTAATCTATTAGCTACCTTATGCTTTCATTCCTCGTTTGATGTCCTTAACCCTTCACATCTTCAATAATTCTGTAGTTATGCTCATTTGACTATAAGCTCCTCCGTATTCTAAGTAAACAATATTAGGCTTTGAGGGAAAATCTTTTTTTTATATATATAATTTTTTTGGGAGAATTTCAAATCTCTTGTATTGTTGTCACAATTGTTGTTATTTCAAATCATTTTAGCGTCTTCTAATGTTTTTTTAGATTTAGAAGAAGAATTCAATACATGGTAAGGGGAAATACACACACACACACACACACACACACACAACTCTCAAACTGAGTGATTCCTCTAAACAATTTCACTCATAATCAATGGGGACCCTTTTAACGAATACGATATTTGAGTACACTCTAATTTTGATCCATCATTTTGAATTAAGGAAGGCCTCGTCCAAAAGGCTTTCCTGATATATTGCACTTTGTTTTTTGGCAACCTAACTATTAGTACCACTAAGCTCCTTACATTAGTGGTAAGGAGTGTTGGTTAATATTACAAAGTCTCAGGTTTAATCCTCACCTCCCTCTTTTTGTATATGTGAGTTTTATCACTTCACATGTGCAAGGTGTGTTATGTTTCTCACACATGCGAGTCTCCATTACCTTGTATATGTAAGTTGTGTGTGTCCTTTACATGTGTGTTTTATTATTTTGTATGTGTGAGTTGTGTATATGTCTTTTACTTGTGTGAGGTCCCATCATACAGCATGTGTGAGTTGTATGTGTCCCTTACATGTGCGAGTCTTCATTACCTCCCACATATGAGTCGGTGTTGATGTTTGTATGTGAGTCTCAGTCCCTCAACTGAGTTAAATATGTGTGTGTGTGTGTAGGGGGAGTAAAACGGTCCTATAGGACGGTCCTTACAGTCCTTAAGAACTATTTTTCACCGTTTTGGATAGTGCAGCTTATATGACAAGCCGTTCAAATGAATCACATACATGAACCCTCTAAATTGTACACATTCACTATTTTTGGGTCCCATCAGAATAGATTGGACCGTTGGATTGACTACACATGTCCACTGTTGTAGTCGATCCAAAGATCCAATCTATTCGGATGGGATCCAAAATTAGTGAATGTTTGCAATTCACGGGGTTCATGTATGTGATCCATTTAGATGGCTCGCAATGTGGGCACTATCTAAAACGGTGAGAAATGGCCCGTAAGGACGTCCTTATAGGACCTTTTCTCTCTTTTTCTCTCTTTATATATATATATATATTAATTGCACCTAGTTATGCATCTCCCTATATCTAGGAGCATTATCATGCACATGTGCATAATCTATTAAAATATAGCAGTGCATCTATCTAAATACCCTTGTGCTTCTCCCATCTTGCCCACCTATTATCATCAATATAACTATCTAACATTCACTACCTTATTGAAATGGTTCTTACTAATTGACATCATTTTTCCCAAACTTGATCCACTATGAAAATCCTTTGTCCTTTAGCGTATGATTGACATCCATCCACATGGTCCCAGCAAGGATGAGTGGATAACATATCTAGATATGGTGTGTGATCATTGTTTGTAATTCATGTCAGAAGATAGTCCACCAGAGCAAAGACTTAAAAAAAAAAGATGGGCTTTGAAAGTGCACGTAACATGTAGTGGAGCACTTATTTATTTATTTATTTTTAATGACTAAAGGTATCCCTTGTGAGATCAGCCTTTAGACCTTTGGCCTTTAACTCGGGGGTTACTCAGATTTTGATGAGCAAAAACTATTCTTTGGGAGGTAAATACATAATTGCACATATATTACTAGGATAACAAAATAGGTGGAGCATCTGTTGTTATCTTCAACAGATAAACTTTATCGGGCATAGTTAGTGGAATGTGGTAATCATTTCACCGCCTTCAATAAAATGATTTCATGTTCTAATAATGCTGATTTTTGGGTCACAACAGACTCATTTAAACACCTCTTTATATAAATAAATTAATGCACAAAATGATAATAAATTTGAACCACCCACCTCCGCCTTTGTTAAGAAAGGTGGATAAAATGGAGGTAGAGGAAACTCTCATGTCCTTAAAATTTTCAACATTTTTTATCTATATCGATGGACTCCTCAAGCCTCAAGGTAAGAGGCAACATTGTAGCACTTCTTTCATTAAAAGCTGTAGAAGCAATACATTTGGATAAAACTATACAATGTACTAAATTTAAACTGTCGATAGTTTTTCCAACCTTAACCACCAGATTCTTCCCTTGTTATAATGAACAGGATTAAAGGGTAAGAGGCAACATTGTAGCACTTCTTTCATTAAAAGCTGTAGAAGCAATACATTTGGATAAAACTATACAATGTACTAAATTTAAACTGTCGATAGTTTTTCCAACCTTAACCACCAGATTCTTCCCTTGTTATAATGAACAGGATTAAAGAAACATTTTGGCACTATCATATGGAGCAGTCATTCCAAATAGTGGAGCTCATGTTTCAACATTAAAGCCGTTATCTGATAGGTTGTAGTTCTTGTGGCCCAAGTGCAAGTGTACATATGCCAACCTAGGACGTGTTGTGGTGCTTGTTTTTGTTTGCGATATTTTGTTTTCACTTTTTTTTTTTATTTAGATTGATAAGACATATTCAAAAGAACACAACACATGGTGCATTTCTAGGTGTAGTCCAACACCTGAACAGTGTAAGAAACTTCAATAATCTTTCTAGGATTGCCCTTTGTCTCATTAAGTGGCTAATGGAAGTGACTTACAGGCTTACAGAAAGCTTCCCATGATATAGAGATGGCCAGGGTTTAAGGTCCTATCTTCCCTTTATGGACGGCTAAAACGTCAGTTTCAATTTAATTACATTCATATACAAAGAGAAACAATCCCAGAGTACAGTCGAAAGTAAGGAGAGACGCTCTTGGACTCTAAGAGGGAAGCATGGACTAGTAAAGTGTCCTATTTACAGTAATGTTTGTTCTCTATTGGTATCCCTTCTTGCACAAACAAAACTTTTGTGAGATGTCTAGATGACTTTCAAATGAAGATTCAGACCTCTTGGAGGGCTTTAATAACTTCATTTCCTTGTCCATCTGAGGGATGTTTGCTGGTGGCCTGGTTCTGATTGGGCTTGTCAATAGGCTTGAAGTTTGCAAGCCCTGCCAGTTTGTTGACCTCATCGGCAACACCTTCAATCCTCCCGGCGATCTCAATCAACAGTGACGCCGCGGTTACAAGGGGCACGACTTCCATGAGGGACACAGTAGTAGCTGAGATGGGCGGCGGCCTTTGCTCCTTCTCCGTTGCTTCTGTGGGTGTTGGTGGCAGGAGATGAGGAAGAGATTTCAAGGCTTCTTGGAGATCTTCTACAGCACTGTTCATCTCTCCAACTAAGAATACCATGTTGGGTGATTTTCTCATGATTTTAGTTGCAGCCGACAGCTCTTTCAATACATTGGAGCAGTGGGAGCTTAGCATCATGCATACATCACTAAGATGATTCTTCATTGACTCAGGTGCCTGCGGTGTAATTGCTTGAATGATTTAGACAATGTATCCGAATTTCTGATGTTGACAGTTGAAGAAGAGTCTAAATACTTGTAACTCAACTAAGAGGATCTTGCCCGAGTCAACTCAAAACTCAGTCAAGCACTTTGTCCCTCTTTTTGGGCAAGTTTGTTTGTGAGTTGGAGTAGAGTGAAGTAAAATAAAACTTTTGAAATTCAAAATTTTCTCCTGTTTTTTTTTAAATTCAAAATTTTCTTTTAAAAAAAAAGTCAAAAAGTTATCACTAAATTACAAAAAATTTTCTACTTTTTACACAAAAAATTAAAAAAAAAATCCATATCAAACAATTACAAACAAAAATTCATCATAACTCCATCATATATTATTATTTTTTAATTTTGAATTTACTCTATCCCACAAACAAACATAGGGTTGCAAATGAGTATCGAATTAGATGAGTATTCAAAGTCTCTAATTTCGAATAAAACAGGTACCAAACTTTAAGGATCTCAAGCCTCAATCGTTGTATGGTCTTTTCGATTATATTAGGAGGCATTTGAACATCACTCTATATGGGTGCCCGAGGGTTATACTAGGGACCTAACATTCCCCTTCTCACTGGTATCACTCAAGAAAAGACTCGAACCCTCAACTTTACTAGGCTCTGATAGCACTTGAAAGATATCAAACTCCATTAAACTACCATTTAACTCAAAACCTTAAGGTGATATAAGAAGGATAGAATCAATGGTTTTATAGTCTTATCGGTTGTGTTAGGAGGCATTCAAGTATCACTCCACACAGGCGCCTAAAAGTTGTACTAGCGACCTAACAAAACCATTTTTGGATTTTGTAGAAATTCAGATCCAAATCCAAATCCATGCATATAGGATTGCCGAACATTTGGATCCAAATGGAGGACAATTAGATCCACATGTTAAAAATATAAATAGTTTTTAAGGCCATAGATAGCTTCAGTCATATTGACATCTGATAGAGTTTACAGAACTTTAATCATGTATCATTTAATACTCAACTTGCATATTAAAAAAAAATTATTTTGTAGCCCATATATCCAATTATACTAATAATGCACTCATCATCTTATTTCAGATTTAGATCTGATACCCATATGCTTACAACATATAGGTTCCATGTCGGATTCAGATCTAATCTATAAAGATGGATCTAGCTAGTGATCACTATATATTTGCCCCGGATCCAACACGTTTGCATCCCCACCTCCTTTGTGTTGTTTTGGGTCGAAAAACAAATTAGTTACACCTTTTCGGTTGAACCGATTGAATCGACTCAATGAGTGTTTCGAGTACTCGATTTTGAACACTGGTTCTATAATGTCATACTTCGACATAATTGCTAGAAACAAAAATCCTTGTAAAGACTGAATTTAAGGATCGAAAAACGGTTACACGAAATCTTATTGATTAAACCAAACATGAGTTGATCATCATAAGAAATCTATCCTTCTTTTCCGACTGAATCACCAATGATTTAAACTAGATCAATGTCTTTTGTAGGAATTTATAGAAAGGGGTCATGAAGAAAAGGTTAAGGTCGGTATTATTCCGATCTCTTTCATCTAATTGATAACATCAGGTCGTGTGTCTGCTTCACGTATTCATCATATACGCCATTGAAGTGACTAACATATAGAGTTTGAAACTGATGCATTATAACTTGGACGAAAGAGAAATGGGCCAAAATATTATCCAAGATGTAGTTTGCTAGCACTACAAACAGTACCAAAGTAAATCTACATTCTACAGCCTACGCTAGTCTGGGATTACACATGACCATCTCCAAAAAAGGCAAAAAATAAATAAATAAACATAGAGGGTGTGTTTGGAAGCGGGATAAATTTTGGGTGGGATTGGATAGTTAATACCATCTAAGTCCATCCAATGATATTATTGCATGGGATGAGATTTCATTTATTCTAGAGATGAATCCGATCCCATATTTGGTTGCGTCTGGATAAATAAGGGACAAAGGATTTATAGGGTTTTGTAGGATTTTAGATAACAATAACGTCATTTGGAAATAGTTTTGAGGGTAAAACTGACTTAAAAAATATAATCCCAGGCTCACTTAAATCCCACCCAAATTATCTCATCTCCAAGGTAGGATTATTTAAACCCCAATACTGAATACTAAGTTACTGTAGCTTTGGGAGTAGGATAGTTTAATACCATGCACTAAAAACCTAAACAAACAAGGGATAAGTGGGATTGGGATGAAAAAGTTACTTATTCTCCTACTTTTCCCTCCTTATCCTGTATCCAAACACCACCAGAGAGTAACAAAAGAAGAATAAGAAAGAGTAGGTGCATATTTTGATGTCTTTGTTACCTTATTTTCTGTACTGAGGGAGCTATTTAGTCCTTCTACACAACAAGCGCAGTAGCGCATAGCTACTCCAACCTTGAGGTACTGCTTCCAGGGGTGACGAAATGCAAAAAGGCCATGGGCCGGCTCCCATCTTGCGAGATTAGCCTGTACATTCAAATATGAATTGATTATGAATCATTGAGTAGAAGAAAATGAAATAATTGAGTTTTTATTTTTTGCCCTTCTAGTATATTTAAACTGATTCAAGTATTTACCAATGATTCTTCAGCGGCCTTGGAATTAAGAACACATTTATAACCTTGTGCTTTTTCAGAGGTTTCTTCCTTGTTGGTGACATTCCCAGTATCACCAAAGTATTCAGCTACACACCCTAAATTTTGAGGAAAATAGAATGAGACATATCGTGAGAAGATATTATCATATCCATTAGCATGCATGTGATGGACTGTTCCTGTTACAAGTCGGCTAAGAAAAGCCAAACCAATTTTGTCAGTCCTAGCCAATGGATTTAGGACTTTGGCTCAAGTGGTTAACTTGCTACAAATGGGATGAAAATGGGTTCCCAGATATCCAGGAAAAAAAAAAAGGAAACAGATCCAAGATTTTGACCCATTTTAAATCTAGTCCAGGTCAGGGTTCAACGTGTGGACCTTGTTAATTTTGAGTCTGTAAATTGAGTATACGACATACATATATTTGGGTCTTGGTACAGGTCCTTTATTCATATCTGGATCTGGGTTAAGTGTATTCAATATAAACTTGGGTATGGTCCCGTAGCCTGGATGCAAATCAGGTCCCAGTCCATGTTTGGATACACTATGGAGTATGGAGCTAACCTAAATGTGACTCGTTGTCATCCATTAGGTAGCCGGTGAAACAAGGATTGGGCCCAAGCAGAACAATCTACTGGTTAAGGATCCAGCCCCAGTACCTAGCACCCACACCTAAAAATAGTAATGAATCATGTCAGTGTTTTCTATAGATGTAGGCTCTTTCAGCTTGTAACACCCCATCACACATCGTTTATGAATGAAATATGAGTGTAGTATAAAATGAACTATGTAAGTTACTACTAATGACTTGGGCTTAGGTATTTTTGGGCCACGTTATAGGCTCATCAAGTTATTGAGCTAGTAGGCTATGGCTCATTACAAATGGTATCAGAATCTGTCACCAGTCGGAAATGTGAGACCCCCAATTCCGCTGAGAAAGCCCTTGAAGCAAGATAAGAGCAGAGCCCGGGTGTGCAAGCTTGTGAGTCAAGATGGGGGAATTCGCAAGGGACAGGGTGTGGAATGCTTCGGTCCCACATCGCTTAGTGTTGTTAGATGGATCCCCCACGAGAATGTGTAGCCTTAAAGAGGATAGATTGTAACACCCCATCAGACATCGCTTATGAATGAAATATGAGTCTAGTATATAATGAACTATGTAAGTTATTACTAATAATTTGGGCTTAAGCATTTTGGGCTGCGTGACAAGCTTACCAAGTTATTAGGCTAGTGGGCTACTCGTGTCATTATATAGTTAGCCTGTTATCACTAAGACTGCCCTACCCAGTCTAAACAAAGGTTGGACTTGTGAATTTACAGCCTAGTTTAAGCCCGTAGCATTATCAAACACTTGTGTCATAGTGTGTGCGTGTATGAACATATGATGGAAACTTGCAAATCTCTAGAAACTGCAGTACCATCTAAAGCATTGGCTAGCTTTTCCATGTTTCCAGTGATGAGGAGATGAAGATCTTCTCCAGCCCAAACAGGGCATACAAGCATGCTTATGAGCATGCACATGGCGCCTCCTATGCCAATGGTGGAGAGACGCTGCTCTGCCAATGCAACCAATTCATCTACACGATAACCCGAGACTGAAACCAAGCTGAAGGTGAGGATAAAGATGGAGACGCCATAGTCGAACCGGGTTTTTATCGTTGGAATAAATCTTGAGAATGTTGCTCCTGAAGCTGTAAGAAAGAAGACATATATATGAGTATCGAGGAATTACAGGGAATTAAACCACCACCACCCGCAGCAGCAGCAGCAGCAGCAGAAGAAGGAAATTTTCTGTACCAAGAAGGAAGACGGAGGCACCCCGGATAATGGGATCAGCTTTCTCTCCGGATCGACTCGCAAGTGAATGAACACCGATGGCCAGAGTTCCGGCAAGTAGTGTTGCCATTCCTCTGTTTAATCCTTTAGACAATGTTGCACCTACACATGGTTTATTCATGCATCGTGTTAACTAATGTTGGACGAAAAATGAACAGAAAATGTAGAAGTTATCAGGTGCATGTCAAATATCTCATTAGTCCACCTGCCAACTTGATCCCATCCATCCATTGCAGACTGATGGGGTAGGATTCAGAAGTTGGACCATTGAAGAGATGAACTATACTTTCACATGTTCTTACCTACTGTGTATTCAAATATCACCACCACAGTCATGATTGCCCACATGGCTGTGCCACCAACACCATTATACAAGGGCCTCAAATAGTAAAAAAGTGACACTACTGTAAGTGCCACAGCAACCTTGAAACAATGAAAAATCCTTCTTGGATCATCCACACCCAACTTCCACATCTTCTCCATCAACCTCCACATCTTGTGTTTCAATGCCAACACCAAACCTACTGCACCCATCCAAACTCTATGGACCCACTTGGACTCCGGCACCAGTTCCTCAGTCGACCCATCTGAAACCGTCAACCTCCACTCGAGCCCACCAGATGTTGCCTTCCTGTCCCTCATCGGAAGCAAATCTCAACGGAAAATTCTGAGAGGACGGTCGGAGATGAAGCCGGAGAGCCTGATTGACGTGGGTTTGTTAAGTTCTGAGTATGGGTGTGGTGCCTACTGGATTCAGAAGGCCCAGTACCATTTAATATAACTGAGTGAGCTTGATGTGTAATCAGCCCACTTGGAGGCTTATATAAGGGAGCATTAAACGCTTGGATTAGTTAAATTACTCAAGCCAACAGCGACTGTAGAACATGGTGACATAGATTTGCATTTATAGAGATTATATCGTGCTTCCTTTTTGCTATTTGTCTCCACCTCTCAGCGAAAGATTGATTTGGGATTGGGCACATATTATAAGTTTTAGTAAACGTGGATGGATGCTTGATGAAATTGTGTTCTTTACTTCTTTCCTATTAAAATCACTTTCACACTTAAGTGGCTGCATTTGGATGAGAGAGATATGATATATTAACAAGATCCTGCCTTGTCAACCTCATTGTGCATAGTATTTCCGTGCATTCGTACTTTTAATTTGGGTTAGGTGACGTTTCATTGACAAGGATAAGGTGTGGATGGAAACACCACAAACATGGGAGAATAATTTGATACTACATCACACGCACGAATTCCACAAAGCATATAAGTTGCATAAAAAAAGATCTCTTTTGCAGAAACCCATCAGAGTACAAATGTAAGCCACTTCGTTGCTCTACTCTGCCTTATGGGTCATGCACAACCATGAATTATATTTAGTTGGATAATTGATTTCATGAAGTGATTGTAGTTTAGAGAAGCACACCCAAGAAGAAAAATACATTAATTAAAATAGATTAAAAATAGATTAATATGATATATAAGAGGAAGGCGGTGTTTGGCATCCCTTATTTTTGCCTTTTATTATCTTAAATCTGTTTGAAACATATTTTAGCTTGTTTGGTAACTCATTTTTTATTGTCTATTTGGATTGGTATTTTAGACATTTTAGACATTTTACCTCCATTTGAGGAAGCTGGAAAAAGGGCCACAATCGAAATAGACATTGCGCGATGTGCTGCTACAGTAAAATGGAAGTCTCATCAGGCAGTCTGTCTCGTTCAATTTTTTTTTTTTAAATCCCAGGCCCATAAAATCACAATCTGAACCATCAGATCTATTCAAATGTCCAAAATGGCCATATCACAAAATTTCATCCGTTGGATGATCTCCAATCTAAAGATATTTACAAAAACAAATGGGCCATTAGATCTCTTTTTTTTTAATTATGGGCCCCAAACAGAAGATCCAAACCGTTAGAACTTTTTAGAAGGTCAAACACAGCTATGGGTCTATATGTCAAAGCTTAACTCCTTGTAAATCTCAAGAAATTTTCAAAAAACTCTCAACGAATAATGCACCAAGGCTTAACTATTTGGCTTTGGATTAGACCATTGGCAGTCCAATTTTGCTCATCTTTTTTCAAGTTTCTTGGATCACCAATGTCAAGATATTTGCAAAACTGGAAAGCATTGGATAATATTTTTTTGGACATTGTGGGACCCAAAAATAAGATTCGAACCATCAAATCTCTTCGAGAGGTCAAACAAAACTATGAAGTCAAATCTCAAAGCTTGATTCATCTTGGATCTTGAGAAATATGAGAAAAACTTTCAAATGCTGATTTAAAAAGGCTATGTCAATTAGAGTTTTTGTGTTCCCAAAAGGGTGTATTTATGTTTCAACAAATTAGACTTGCCAAACAAGCCATAAGTCAGATTTATATATCGTTTACTTTAAAGGTATGTTTCTTTGCTTAAAAGACATAAAAATAGGAGTTAAACATGGAAAATTGGTGGTTAAATAAGCTCCACCTGAAGATTATTAAAGAGGTGAGAGGTAAAGAATATGGTGTGGTGACGTAGATAAAACCTTGGCTTTGTAAGGATTTGAATTGAGAGGGTGAGAGTATCCATTTCTCATTTTCCCTTGTTAGTTTCATTGAAGGGAAGGTCACTTACTTGTCATTTTTTTATACTCACCTTTTGATTCTTCAATTTTAACTATAAATTCCTAAGTGTTCAATACTTTTCGATAAATAGGGTTAAAATGTTATGTCCATCACAGGTGGATCCCACTGGGCCTACAAAAGGAAAGACCCATTTTCTCACAAGAGGAAGATTCGAGAATAACTAGCATGAAATATAGCAATAGCTGCCCGTTATTTCCATTTGGTAGTTTTTTTATGGTCTTCTTGTATTTGTCTTTCTTCTTTTAATATATATATATATAGGACAATATTGAGAGAGGGAGAAATGGTCTAGCCAGATGGTGTAGCATATGAGCTAATTTTTTAGGGCCGACATGGAATTGTGTCAAACATTAAGGACATGAGGGATTGAAAAATTATAATGGGGACTAGGAATGTACAAAAAATCAACTCTATCCAATCATCCTAACTCCTTCATCTTAGTGGTTCACATTGGTAACGGTTGAAATAAATTACCTCATTTCACACATCAAATTACATTAGATGTAGCTGATTTTTTGCATAGACTTAGTTCCCATTATGATCTTTCAATCTTTTATACCCTTCATATTTGACACAATTTCAGGTGAGCTCTAAAAGTTAGCCCTCTAACCGCACCGCCCCCCCCCCCCCCCCCCCCCCCCAACACAATATATATATATATATATTGCAACAGCTGCACGTTGGCAGTGTAATGGGATGAAGATATTCAGAGCATATTCCGCAAGAAGCTTGATAATTTGTCTGTTTTCACCCCTCTTGCAACTAAATTAGAAAGACCACAAAACAACTACTAGATTTCAAACGTCAGGAATCCACCCAATCCCTGTCTTGCAGCCTTTTTTACAACCTCAGAGGGACCCACCATCAAAATGGTAGATGATGACGGTTCAGATGCACATGGCTCCATAACCATGGCGTGTGCAAATGAACCTGCCGATTTGCAGGCCAGTGTGAGACCCACCAGATCTACTGATGTTTGAGAATCTGACTTTTGCTTCAAAAGAAAAACAAATCCTATGTTCTATACTAATTTCATATGAACGAGAAAGTAAATGAGTAAAAACATGCCAGGGCCAGGAGTTTATGTGACATAAGTACATAACATCTCATTATCATCATCAAACCTTATCCTAACCATGTGGGAATCGGCTATATGAATTTTGTTTCTCCATTCCAAATTATTTTCTTAAAATTCATGTTTGAGTTATGTTAAAGTTTTATGCTGAACTGTCAACCTACCTAACGCAACCTTCTCCCTTTACTTGGTTTGAGACCGGCCAAAACTGATAAAGTTACATCAGTACCTAACACTTCATTTTAAAAAATTCTATAGTGGATTCTACTGAGTGGAAAGCCCATTACGACGGTAACTTACTTTAACAGAAATTCCCATGAATGAAACTGACATCCCATTAAGCGGTGTCCCCTCCCCCTTAGCTTTTCCACACCCAACTTATCACTTATTGTGATATGATCTCCTTTTGATTTGATTAGAAGAGAGCACTGTATATCTGAAAGTATGCTTTTCATCTTTTGAGTGATAAATTAGGTCATGAATAAAGCTCTAGTGACTTTGTGATGGGATTACAATTGAGAGAAAAGACACAGCACTACGCTAGCTTTTTTTTTAAAAATCTAACTTTGAAGAAGAGGTTTCCACATGCGTTAATGTTTTAACATGAGAAGCCAACTTATATTCCCCCACTTTTTTCTACTCTCTAAAATCTAAACACTTTTTCTCTTAAAAACAGATAAGTGATTAGGGACAAGTGAAGATGACGCTATAACCGAAAGTCAGATTTCAGGCTTTTTAACCTCTAAAAGGGTGGACTCTTTTGAAAGTATGTTTACTGTAAGTGGTAGCCATACGCCACTCACATGGGTGTGTCAGAGCCGATAGGGGCACAAGGTGTATAGCAAATGTTTATACTGGGCTTTTGTTCATCAGTCCTTGATTTGTTTTTCTATTGCCCAATGCAAAGGGATAGTTTATTAATTAATCTATAATACTGGATTGACCCAAATTGCAGGTCGTGAGTTCTCTGGGGACAATTTGGGTGGGAATTCCTCTCACAACCTGCCAACCTGATGCAATTAAACCCAACCCAGCAATCCTGGATTAGCAAAAACATTTTCGACCTGCTTTGTAATGGGGTGGGTTCAGGTTGGTCATCCAAGCGACCCAACCTGCAAGCATGACCAACCTGGGAATTTAGCTTTTGGGTTGAAATTTCCAAGTTCCAGCCTGATTAATAGTTGAATTTTAGCTGGCAAGTACTCGACTGTAAGAGTTTTAAGTCAATCTAATTTTGACCCGACCCAACCAATGGGCACCTCCCTTACGTATGATGCGTCCCACGAAGATACAACTTGCTGGTGATTCAATTCATGTTCTTCAATTTCTCAATTTGAATTAGTTGGTGTTAATTTTTTTTTTGTTTTATTCTTATTGTGAGATTTCAGTGAGAAAAATCTTAATGTAACTTGCACTGATGCACAAGCACAAGCATTGGGTTTTCTTTAGACCTCAACATCTAAATCTCTTAGAAGAATATTGTAGTTTTCCTTGATCCATGTTCTGATTGAAAACATCTCGATAGATTGATTATAACTATTAGTAGGTGTTAAAACAAAAAGATGCATACGGAGGCTATCATTCTTATTTGTGTCTCTGGGTCTCCAAGGATTATGCAGTGCAGACGATTGGAACGTATGATTCTCCAATTCAACGGTGGAAATCGCCTCAATCAAACAGAAAAACTAAGAAACAAATGAATTGCATGGATTTCTACAAATGTGGGCCTCCTTGAATAAATAAAGAAAGAAAGAAAGAAAGAAAAATGCTTGTGATTCATTGACAATTAACATTTATTAAGAGTTTGATCCCAATTTTCTCAACCAATATGGTACTGCGGAAGCACCACATGATATTAAGATCTTTAAAAGGGGGTCCCACATGCACAAATTTAGTTTGAAGTACTGAATTGCTAAGGCTGGCCTTATGTTATCACTGCTGATATACTTTATCTATAATTAATATTTATTTATAAAATTGAATCTTTCAGTCTGGATCCATTAGAAGCCGGTAGGGCGCCTGTTAATTAGGCCTTGTGGGCAATTGAGTCAGCGTTCACCATGGACCAAAATCTTACCCAACCCCATTCACAGGCTTGCTTGTGTCCTCTTCATTTTGGGACTGGTTGTTTGCATATAATACATAGGGATTAGGGTCAAAAGAGCTCCACCTAAAGATTATTATATAGTTGAAAGTAAAGGATATACAACAGCAATGGAGATGCAACTCACTTTCCTGGGAT
The DNA here is from genome assembly GCA_037013555.1 of Sextonia rubra. NCBI lineage: Eukaryota > Viridiplantae > Streptophyta > Magnoliopsida > Laurales > Lauraceae > Sextonia > Sextonia rubra. The sequence goes on from JASUAD010000009.1 coordinate 11,415,402, forward strand.
TTCACTTACTAAGGTGATGGCTAGCCATTCATTTTCCACCTCCCTCTGATTTATCATTCATTAGAAGAATAGAAAACTTCGTAGTCATTTTCAGTCATTTTATGATTCCTATGTATTCAATTATATGAAACAAACATGCTCTAAATATATAGAATAATGATGCTACAGAGATAAAAGCCTGAGACGATTTCTTATTGTTTGTTTCCACATTCTCCAGCAAAAACTCTGGTTCAGGGCGGTTGATTTTTACTTATAATGTGTTTTTTAATTTGCTGTTTGGCTTTTCAAATTTTCGTGTCATCTCATCTTACATCATCTTGTCCACATATTCTCTACTTTTATCAAGATTCCGAACTTTCTAAGATAGACCTGATGAAACGCTTGAAAGAATCTTCACGTGAACCCGATAAACATGGTCACAACTGAACCACCTTAACATATGGATTGCAATCAGCATAAATCCAATATTTGGCGGTTCTAGAATTCCCATTGTGTTAGTGAGGGTCAACCAGCGTGGTGGTGATGCACTCTTACAAACCCAAACCTTGTTTTGGGTTTTCCATTTCATAAGTTCAAAATCTGAACTTTTGCTTCCATTGGTTATGGCCTATGGGACACTCCTAATATTTTCCACCTGCTGAAAGCCCAGAATATCACATGACTACAACGGGAAAATGACACCAAAGATCAGGTGGATGAACTGCGGACACTAAAGGGACTTGGCATCTCCAAAAATACGCTCTTATTTTTATCATTTAGAGCTTATTTACATATTATAATATTAAGTGTTTGGTAAACCTCTAATTGGAGTTTCTTAAGTTTTAGAGACTATTTCAAATGAGAGCTTTTGCTTCTAAAACGGATCCACGATGGGGACTGCTGTGTTTTTTTAGAGCCTTTTTGCTAAAGCAAATGGAGGTGGACAATCCCTAACTACCACAATTCCTAAAGGTCAACCCCAATTACTTCTTGAAATAAGAGCTTTTCTTTTATAATTTTACCAAATAGACTAACTGTAAATTAGATACTAAAAATTAGAGCTTTTATTTTAGACTTGAATCTAATTAGCTCTTATTAATTAGACTTGAGTTTCCGAATGGCCCCTAGATGGATTCATAAGGTAAAATAAAATTCAAAATGACCACCAAAATAAGTATATACGCAGCTCTATTGCAAAAGAAAATCAAGGTATCATCTAAATGATGCATGCAGATTACCAGAAGAAGGCAAAACAAAGGATTTAAAATGAAATGCAGGCACTTACAAATAGGCCTATTGATCTTCGCCCCACCCCGCCCCGCGGCCAAAAAAGGAAAAAAAAAACAAATTAAATGCAGGCAGTTACAAATTAAATCCTCAAGCATTGGGTTGCCTAATCACTCCCAAGTCCCACCAACAAAAGATTAATGCATCCAAACAGACCCAGGACTCTCAGGCTTTTCAGAGCGCTATGATGCTCATGCAGGTAAAATGTTTACTGAGTATACATCATCGGTCATGCTATGTCCTGCGTGATCCATAGCATAATCAAGTTGACAAATGAATGATTGGGCCATCCTAATATTGAGGAGTGGGCTCCATCTGATGGGAAATATTGAAAAATATTTCCGCTGCCTCTGCTAACATATTGAAGTTTTGGTAGAAATAGTTAACTAAAGAAATTTAATACCTTAAGCCACCTCTTGCAAGTAGTGCTGAATGCAGAACATTTGAAAGAGACACTATTTTATCAAACAGTTTTGATCACTGCTTTTCTCATTATCATGAAAACCACATCTACTAATTGCCAAGCAACAATGTCAAATCAGCCAATCAATTAGGTTGCTTTCATCAGATTATACTACAATGAAATATATCATGAACCAAAATCTACCTGAGACACCGTAGGCATATCCCTTCTTTTTATGAATCTATATGACACAGCATAAGCCCCCACCCCAAGGAATGGACCTGTCAAATGACATGTTCCATTCATATTAACTGTCACCAGTGTAGGCTATGCAAACATCTGTATCTCTCTTTCCCTCCCAAGGGAAATCGTTCAAAAGAAAAGACCAGTCATTTATTCTTTTGAAATATTTCCCTGATGCCCTCATCGCCTTATCCACCAAGCCTGTAAATACCATCCAACATAGCAACGTTCAAACAGCCAAGGGGAAAATAACTTGCATTTTACATGCATACAAGAGAAACTTACATCATCCGAAAACTGAACTGCAGCAATACAAGTTGAGAATCTGGAATACCAGTCATGGTAGGGATTTGACCATCACCTACTCGCAGTACCTCCAGATCAGATCTATATGCCATATCACTGCAATCTATCAGCTACCAAGCTGATAGGATGTGGCAGGGGAGACTGGTGATAGTTGGTAAATACAGGAATGCTGCTGTCAATAACCTTAGTTGGCTGACTACTTGAACTGATGCTAGCTTCCATTGTTTGCTGTAGAAGTTTAACTAGGGACATAAATATATCCATCCTAGTGATCTCACGGTTCGCCTGCAGTGGAATTAAAAACACTTTTGTGATAGCAGAAACATGGATACTCTTTGTTCTGCATTAAAGTTGATCTATAAATATATTTACCTCAACCACAAACCGTGCCCAAACTTTATCATCTCGAACTTCCATCACCCCCTTCAAGATAGTAAGGCCAAATCCTCGAATTATGTCTGCTATCTCAAGAAAGAATCCTCGCTCTTCACAAAGCATCTGTACCAGGCAAGCATAAAAAATATTTTAGATTAATGGATTTTGGAAACTCTTCCAAGAAGCAAGCTTGTTCACAATAAGGTCAATGTCTTGGCAAGCATGTTTAATAGTGTGGAAAACATAGTTTACCTCAACAAGCATCTGCCCAGGAGGGTGAAGGTCCTCAACTATGATTGGACAAACCATCGTCTGACCTCCAACTTCAAATGCCCAGGTAGAGCCACCACCATTTCCGCTTGAGTTGTCTTTTAAAACAACACTGCTCGCCTCGCCAATCATCTATAAGACCATGCAAGTACAAAACACGTTCAGAATAAGTTGCAATAACTTTTCCACTTGCATCTTTCACCAAGGAAGGTCGCATTTGAATTTCAGGAAGTAAAATGGGCAGAAGCACTTCTGTCCACACTCCCACAATCAGTAATTGGTTTGCCTCAGGCCTTACATGAAAGAAAAGAGTTTGGTTTCAGACAAACAAGGCAGATAATTGGAATCTTGCCTAAATCAATATCCAGATTACTGGGTAAATGCACCATAATGTGCTCTGACATTATTTTTGAAAATGAAACGAGAATCAAAATGCTAAATTTCTTACCTTTGGCTCATCAGCTTGCTTAAGTTTATCTGCATACTTTGTTACACTTTGCAAGAATAGCATGTGTTTGATGGTGCGGTCCAACAGCGCATCGATGCTACACTGTTGCATTGGTTTAATTCAATGAGATTCTTACATTTGCAATATATGAGAAAGCACTCATATCAAGAGTTAAATCAAATACCTTTGCACCATTGGGCACAATTTCCCGCAACTCCTTGACCCGGTCTTGAATCTGTTGACGGTCTTTTGGCCTCGGCCGAGTACTTTCGCCAGGCCTGGCTCTTTTCCTTGTAATTTTTGAAGGGTCTTCAGATTTCTTAGGTTGTGAGATGACAGCACTCTCAGCACTGATATTGTTGCTGCTGTCAATCCATGAACTGACCAGGGATTTTGGGAGCACTTCCTTTGTAGGCCCATATGCTGAATGACCTTTTGGCAGAAAACCATCCATACCACCATTCAAGGAAGAAAGGTCCACAAATGGAACTTTGTTACTGTGCACATAACTACTGCCTGCTCTTGTGACTGTGGAGGTGGATGATTGATCACTGGAATTAGGGTTACTTATGGACTTAGCATTACCAACAACAGCATCAAGTAGCTGTTCAAGTCCCCGGTCGGAGAAAAATCCTTTCTCACAAACAGTCAAAGAATCAGCATCTAGCGCTGAGAAGCATTCAGATACTCCAGTACTCAAATTCGAGCAATCACCAATTCCTCCTGGAAGTATGATATCATCCCAAAACTTCTGCCCTTGGCTTTGCCTAGGATCCAATCCAAAACCATCAAATAAGTCATGGTCCACAGGCAGTTGCAATGGAACATTCGAAGTGCTTTCTTTCCCACTTGAAGTCGTTCCATGGGAATCTCCGCTACCAGCAACTAAGTCTTGTATAGAACTACACAAGTTATTGACTGGGATGCTGTTAAAAACATCACCTCCAACCAGATCAGATGCAAGAGAGGATGCCATTTGTAACAGTTCATTGCTCGGTTGTGCAGTGAAGCCAATATTCATCTGCTCAAGTGGTAGACAGGATGACTGGTTCAAATGGTTTACTGAGTTTAAACTAGCAATTGCAGATCCAACATTGTTAGGTTTCAACTCCCCAACAAATGTGTCACTGCTAGTAGATGGTTTGCCTTCAGTAATATGAAACAATGGAGAAGCCTGGTGGCTGTCTGCTAATTTTTTTCCTCCATATCCTGTGTTAGCCGCAGAATAATTTACAGTATTGGGCGATCCATTTTTTGTGCACGATGGTTTTGAGAATGAGGGCACTTGAAAATCACAAAACCTGTTCCCAGAAGGAACATTGACACGTGAATCTATAGGAAACAAATTTGAAGCTCCTTGAATTCCAATTCCGGAGAGCAGCTGTTGCTCCATAAATTCGTAAGTAGAAAGTTCGCTCATACTAGAATTGCAGAGAACTGAATTATTAGCAGAGCTGGAATTAGATTGTGGTAAGATCTGTGGTGGTGGCATGTTAGGTGTAGAGAATATGACCTGAGCATTGGAACCTGAAGTTTGACAGTGATTCAGGAGATGAAATGAAGAGTTCTTCATGGAGGCGGTTGCTTTGGTTGCAGTGGTTGAACTCGACACTACTGGTACTATTAATGTGTGAGACTCTGAGCTGCTCTGGTAAAGCCCTGGAGTCAAATGATTGGTAGATTGCACAAGAGCTGCAGCCGTTGACTCTCTGAAACTATCCTTATAGATGGGTTTGACATTTGAATAATTGGAATAGTAATTTCCAGATGAAACTAATGAACCAAAAGTCCGATCACAAATTTCACCATCAAGAGGTTTCTCTGAAGTTCCAAACAGAGAAGCCCCCAACACACTTTGCAGCTGATGAAAGAAGCTTCTCGTGTGATCCACAAACTTCAAGCTCTCAGAAATCTGTATTGGGCATGCAGTTAGCTATAGAAAAAAAGCCCTACAGCCTGGCCCTCAAAACTAACTATACAAATGCCAAAATAAATGTTAATTCAAAAGAGGATGCCTAGATGGACTTGAAGAATTTTGTCAACCACAGTGACTTAAGAAGAGATGCAACTTTATAGTAACATATTGCTGAAGCAGTCAAGCAGTCATGGCAAAATAAGCTATCCGGATGAGTCCAAGAATTTCTTATTTTGTTCATCACTTTTGATAACTTTTTTTTCTTGCTAATAAAGAACTGGATGTGAAGGTCTATATATCATGTCTGTAGGGATGCCCAAAAGAAGCAAAGTCAATATGAATTTCAAGACCCCAAATCACAAGAGAAACAGTTAGATGAGTGCCAATTTTTGGTGAGTGTGAATACAAGTATTGTCATGAGTGCAACAAGGTTCAAAGTGATCATAGATTGGACCTGATCTGTAGGTGAAAGCATATGTGTGTGAAAGAAAAGTAAATTGATATGACTTTAGTTTTGCTCAACAGCACAAGAACTGATTTTATGCTTTTCCAAATGCTCAACAGCACAAGAACTGATTTTATGCTTTTCCAAATGCTCAACAGCACAAGAACTGATTTTATGCTTTTCCAAATGCTAACCTTCTGGTTGGAGCCAAACTGAATGACTCTTTGCGATGACACAGAAATAACAGCAACTGTCTGCAAATGAGGAGTGGACATGTCATTGAATCAAACGTAGGAAGTAATGCGAAGGAGAATCAAACATTTTTAGGTTAATCATAAACTTAAATGACCATAAGGTAAGATTTCATAGCCCTTGAAAGCATGACTATAAAAGGAATATACACAAACCTTTACTCCAGCAGAAAATTGATAGCCCCATTCAGCCGTATCCTGTAGAAAGATAGAGACATGCATAAATAGGTGCCACACTGTATCGACATCTATTTGGTTCCAACAAGACAATTAATATTCAAGACAGACCTGATCTCATAGCAATTATTAAAAGTCATATAAATAACAAGAAATGAACTGGAATATCTCTCGTAAATGAATGAACTAAAAAAAAAATTTTGCAATTCTATCCAGTATCCACCTTAATTATGGAGGAAAAACATCACATGTTGTATATGTGTACATGCATTGTGTACATCTGACCATCTAATTGCATGGTACTTTTATCATTGGTTAAAAAGAACATCCAAACATTTTATCCAACCCAGATTGATGGGAGAAACCAAAGATGATGACAGTGGTGGTGATGATCTAACCATTAATTACCAAACTCAAGATTTAAGAATTGGACTAGCATGGATTGACCTGTGTTTTGCTCAAGGAAAAATGGAAGAAAATAAGCTCCAAAACCAGTAGCTGTACCTGGAAAAATGTTTGACTGCCAACTGAGCCTACTGTACTCAGTTCACCACAATAAGTATCTGAGAAAATCCAACGATGCTTCCCAGTAAGAGCAACTTGTCCAATGATTCTACAAAAAAATTTGAAAATGTATAAAATGCCCCATCAAGGTGCTGCGTTCAACATCATTCAATGATGTGAGTTACATAAGCATGCATCTGCAGACGGTAGATTGAATGTCTAAGAGGCATGGTTATCATCAGGATGTTGAATAGCAATATATGAATTCCCAAAATTTTCTATGAAATAGTGCACTTGAGGCGAGCAATTACAAGAAGTCTGGTTTAAATATTATCTGATGTGTTATAACACCAATACATATCAATTTCTTTTGTCAGTGACTGGATGCATTTTTTTGCATGTTTTGCTTGGTAAATATGCACTGGTACAGCCAATAGGTTATAGGCAGTCTATGTAGCTCAATAATACATGCTCTAAATATTTTACTCTTTGATCAAAGGGCATCAATCCATAGAAGGAAGGGAAAGACAGCTAGGTTTCCTAGACTTCTCTCATCCCTGCGCTGCATACTTCCTGGCAGGACTCTGGTACTGGGATAGGGAACTAGGCCCTCCGAACTAGAATGATACAATCCCTTCAGCTCCAAGAAAGACCCAATCAAACAAGTGCTGGAACAAGGAGCTATAGCCAAAGAAGTAATTTATGAATTTACAACTAGGTTAAAATTTTCTCCAATTACTAGATTTTCCGTCTCACCTGGCAAAACACACTGGAGAAGTCATACTCTCTCCAGAAGGAGTGAACTTTTTTCTTTTGGTTTATTTTTACACCTTTCTTAGGATTTTTTTTTAAAATATTACTTGTCTTAGGAAGATACCTCTGTGAGATAAAGAACAGTAAAAGAACCAAATCCAAAAAGCATGTGAATGTCAAGCATACCCCTCTCCCACTACATGCACTTGATGAAGCACCTGGTCTACCACCATCCCACTTTCAACATCACAATAAGCATCCACGGGGATCAGCAACCTGGTATGCAGCAGAATATCACCCGACATCAGAAAGAGAAATTCATGTACACTGAGAATTCTAAACTTTTCTTCTTCCTCAAAACTTCAAGTCATTAACTAATTTACACCATCAACTATCAAACAGCAAGGCCTCCTCTAGACTAAAAAAGTGAGAGCTTTCACAGCTATCCAAACAAAAAGTCTATGATCCCACCATAAAACCCTTATTATTATTATTTTTTTCTCCTTTTGCATTCCTCAATGTAAAAAAACTGATGTTAAAATGATAACTAATCACTGCAAATGGGACTGAGGAGTGTATACACAATAACACTCATAAATTATAATAAAATCACAGTCTATATACTACATAAATACGCACATGCATGCACTAAACAAAGACCCAGTTTGGAGATCAGATGAAATCTAGGTTGGAAGAAATTAATGAAGCTGCAGTCAGAGCTTCTCTCTCTACCCAACAGCTGAAGTTACACAGAGTGCCTCATGCAGTCAATTCAGATCATACAAATTACTTTTTCAACAGATCCATGTCAAGAAGAACTGTTGCAAGATAAATTACCAAAAAACTACAGCTTTATGGTTAATCCTACCTCCCCCAAAACCAGCATCACCAGCCAAAACAGATGAGGTAGATTAGATTAAAAAAATATTAACGCTAAGAAAGAAGCAGTTTTACTAATCTCAACTACCCTAACCTAATAATGCGATGGTAACCAGAAGAAAACAAAACTAAAAACCAACCCCAAACATCACAGCTACAGAAGCAGCCAAAAACCATCAATGAAGTTAAAAAGATTCCAAACATTAAAACAAACAGATGCCATGTAGAATCGACAACAAACGCCAAATGCTGCTGCTCTTACATCGAATCGTGACATTTCAACCGCCACACAACAGCATATGACCATCCGCTGCCGCAGCAGAGACTCTGCAGCGCCTCTTTCAGATGAAAACCCATCCTTTCTTCGTGATTCCCACAGAGAAAAGAGGAATCCTGCTTTCCGCGAGACCGAGCGTCCGATTTCTAGCTTCCGCGGCAAGATCCCCTGCCTGCCTGTGTCCTTCGCAGATCCCCGTTCCGTTTCTTCGCTGGATCTGCAATCCGCAGCAGCGCATCTCCTCGTTCCATCCCCAGACAAAAAGAGAGCGAGATCTGAAGAAGCAAACTGCAAAAAAGAAGAATCTCGCAGCCGAAACCAGTTTTTCAACCGATTCAGACGTGTAGAAACAGCTTATCGGGCTGATTCGCGTCAAAAGAAACGGTTTCGGCAGCTGCTTTGACGAAATCCGTTATCCGCATTCAATTCAACAGCAACAAGTCAACTTCGAAACGGCGCTGATTACGATTTCAACAAAAGCGGTTTCCCGCTGCCGAAAGAGAGAGCATTCGACAGCGAAACGCAGTTCTCAAGTAGCGGATAGCGGTTTTCAGAGCCTCGAGAGCAGCATGAAGCAGTTCGCTCAAAGCGGTTTCGAGATCAAAAGCGGTTTTGAAAAACCAGAGAGATTCTAGTGGCCAGTCACTTGGAAGAAAAATGTCCGTTTATGGAGGATCCGAGAGATCTTATAGGGCGAGGAAAGGATTCTATGGCGACAGCAGGATATGTCCTTTTCGCTGCTACATGGAGGGGTCGACAAAAGCGGTTTATGAGCAGAAGATGACGGTTTTGGAAGGATAAAAAGCAAGCTTTGAGCTTAATCTGAGGATTTGCCGGGGGTACAAATGGTGGTATTAAGAAAGCTAGGAACACTATGGCAGCAGGTGGGAAGGTGTAATATATCCATGTGGCAAGTGGGTCACAGCTGAGGTAAAAACCGGTCAAACCGGTTGCATCGTAATCGAAATTGGTCAAAGTTATGTAAGAAAGATCGCGCCCTCTTCATGTGGGGCCCATGGTGAGATATGACTATAAGCTTAAACGTTCCAGATTTAGCATTAATTTGATATTTTTCACTTTGATCTCCGTGCGTGCATGGTGGACTTTACTCTATGCTTAACATTAATTTTGGAGTTCTCATGAGATCCGCATCACTTTAAAATGTATTACGTTGAGTTACCATAAAATTTGACTTATGAATGTATAGTCACTAGCACTATGGATTTTTTTGAACAAAATTTATAGTTCTAACCAAAGTATTCCGCTTTTTATCTTGTAGATTTTTCTTTTTTAGCTCATAGAATCATTTGACCTAATTTTACCTCAAGTGATTATTTAAGTTAATTTAGGTCTCACAAGCTCAAATTTGAATCTTTGAAGGTCTTAACCTAAATATCTAAATATATCATGGAGGGTAAATCTACAACAGAGCCCATCTATTGACATCTTAAGTGTTAAAAGTAAATACTCTCTGGATATATTGGGTTTCGTAAAATTTCAAAATAATTAGAGCTTTCTCAACTGCTGAATTGATTGTTTGACAAAAAGCAGATATGGATATGCATAAAATTTTGTTAATCATGGTTTGATCGAATTGTCACTTCAGCCATGTAAAAGACTAGAATTGGCCTTAAAATTGAGGATATCTCATATAAGTGCATTTATTTTAAATAGTTAAAATTTAAACATTTGGGCTCCAGTGTGGAATTCTAGTCCATTGTTTTTTTTTTTTAACAAGGAGTGAGGGTTTCTCGAGGCACAATCCAGTTTTTGCAGCCCATTACTGGTGGGTACTTTCGCATTGATCAATGGGTTTTTGGCCGTTCATTAGTTGCATGAGATGACACTTGTACTGTTGATAACCAACAGGGGGCGACCTCTTTGATTAGAGGAGCATTTAGGACGCTGACAGTCTTTTCTCTTGAAATGTGCAAAATTTCCTATATATTTATTGGTTTTTGGAGTCCCTATTCCCAATATATATTCCTTGTTTGATATTATTTTATCTTTGAAAGACCAGCCGAGCCGGCTGAACCAGTCTACCAACTCTCTCCTTAGGGCTTAGACCGGTCCCTTGCCACGTAGACTAGTTGCAAGAAGTGATAGCGTTAGCTTTTTAACATCGGCATAGGAAGTTATAATAAAAAGATGGTCGGCCAGGAAATAATGGCCACTGATAGCTCATTCTAATCAATGATAATGTCACATTAGAATTAGTGGTCGCATTGGAAGAGATTCCACGACTGCAGTTGACGTAGTAAGATAGCTAATTAAATACCCAGCACTGGCCTTTACTAATAGGTATTTAACTTTATTAAACTAATGTTAGGAAAATGATGGAGCTAATATTTTGCTTAACTTTTGTGCTAGGCTAGCCCTTCCCATCCCTTCCCAACCACATTAATAGGCATGCATTTAAGGAAAAATTATCTCCTGCGTGTAGTTCACATACGCCAACTGCTATAGCTCCTTCAATGAAAATGGATCTACTAACCTTAATCAATTAAATATTTTTATGTTTATAATTCTCATGCAAATCATGTTCAGCAAATATAAGTACAGAGAGAGAAAAATTCTCAAAAATTTTTTATTTAAAAAAGGGCATTTCTACTATCTTTTTATCTTCTAATGAAGAATAAATCATGTGGTGACTTTCTCGCTTTTTTACAGGTAATATTAATTGCTTCTTTACATTTTTAATCTTCAATTCATTGCGAAAAAAGATATATGCACTTTGAAAAATGCCTGAGCGCTATCTAGCACTCTTCGTATATATATATAGAGTTGTATTTAAGTGGCCTCACTAGTTGAACCATTGATGAACAATATTTTGTTTTGTTCATAGGTGGAGCTAGTAGAAATGATAATCTAACATTAAAAATCATCATGACTTCATTTAAAAAGAAGAAAAGCAGCCACCTTTTTTAAGACTCAGACATTTCAGTCAAATTACCTTAAAATATATGAATATTTTTTAGTGATTAGATGAAAATAATAAATTGACAAATCACCATCAAGTGGTTGTAAGCAATAATCTAAATATACTGAAGGATAGATGTTCTCAGCACCTTTCTCAGTATGAGTGGAAATGAACCAACCATGGACTGATCAAGCTTGGCTACCTTGATCACAAGTGAAGCTTAGCCGGAGTTCAAGCCAAACCAAAGCTCGAGCTCAATTATAAATAATCGGAGCTTGAGCTTGAGTTTAGATCAGCTTATGGAGCTTAGCTTAAGAATCGACTCCGAGCTCAACCACAAGTCAACCAGTTGGCGCGACTCAATGGCAACACTAGTACACAACAATGATCGAGTTCAAGTCATAGACTATAATCCTAGTCCAGCACATCTCACTTGAATTTCTACATTCATAGTAGATAGATTGTTGACTAGGAATGGATTTTTCATGGGTTACATAGTGACCAAATTACGACCTTCATTTGATTATCATTAACTATTTAATGGCAGGTTGAACCCTTCATTCTTAAAACAATCAAATTAATTGAAAACCAAGTCATATGTGATCCAGGATAGGACATTTGTGTTGCACAATCTACCAAGCTTTAAGTTACTCCAATGTTGGTTGCAGTGGGTCCCAATGTTGAGCTTGACTGCTGTTTTACCTGCTTTATCAGTCATTACCATACTTGTACATACAATGAATGCAGAAAGCAAATTCTTACATGCACCAGCAGGCACCGTGCACTGGCAAACATATGAGCAAGATCTGATGGGCCCCGTAAAAATCGCTACAGGAATGAAGCCCATTTTGTTTGTACCTGGATGAGCATCGTTAGAAGGGCATTTTGGTCATTTACGGCATTGGAAGCTTTGTCGTTATGTTAATTGCATTTACCAATGCAGCCCTCGTCAGATTAGAGAATTCTGCAAAGTAACCTTAATAGCTGTCCTGCATGCTAATAATGGCCTGACTGTGTTGATTTCCTTGCATGGTTAAACTTCAAAAACTGGACTCTCATTTGGATGAGTCAACTAAGGTGCCCAAGGAAAAAGACAGGATATTAGCAGTACGATTATCCTTAGATCTCTTATTTACTCTAAAATAATTAAAATTTTAATATCTTTCAAAACTATTTGTAAAATAACGGTGCAACATCCTACAACCCCAAAATATCACGCCAGGTGATATGTGCGATATCACAGGCCTTAGAATATTATACAATATAATGCATATGATTTCCCACAATTGACTTTATGAAAAATATTTAAACTTTGATGGTTCCTGTGTGAATGCTAATTCTAAAGATAGTTTTATAGGCAATATCCAAAAATAAAAAAAGTACAAGGGATTTTCAAAATACATATATATTGAAAGATTTAGGAGGACATATATAAAACTCTACTAAAGATTGCTCATCGTTGAAATTGATCACTTGAGTTACTTGATTTGTTGCTATATCGTGTCGCCTGGTGACTTGATGTATATATTTTTTTGATTCTTAGATTGAGTTGTCCTTTAAATTTATGACCCCTATCATAGGCCAACAATGTAATTAGCATCGTCAAGACTACAATAAAGATAAATGAAGGAGAGATAGGAAATGAAAACCCATCTATACTAGAAAATCTTATAACCATCTCAAATGCCCTTTTAATTACCCTTTATTGAAAAAAAATCCTTTGTCTTTGTTCATAATTCCTTTTGTATTCACTCCATCAAAACAAAATGGATTGTTTAAAATTTACAAGAATACAGCCTCTTTGACCTTGGTAGGAAGAAAAAATGCATTGTGGTTTGATAAATATAGCTACACATCATGAGAATGGTCCCCCGTTTGGACATTACAGCACAAAAATAAATAAATATTTTTAATCCGATGAAAATATACTTCACTAATTCTAATGTATTGAAATGTATGGAGCTTATGTTTGGTAAATTCACTTCACTGGTAAGTTGAAGAAAGCTGTGATTTCAAGACATATACTTCACTAATTCTAATGTATTGAAATGTATGGACCTTATGTTTGGTAAATTCACTTCACTGGTAAGTTGAAGTAAGCTGTCATTTCAAGACACAACAAACAAAAAAGAGTCAAATCAAAATACCAAATTTACAAAATATATTCTACCTTTTTACACTAAAAAGTCAAAAAAATATTTTTCATCCCACTAATTAATAAAAAAATATATATTTTTAACACAAAAAGTTAAAAAGATATCTTCTCAAGCCACTAAAAATAAAAATTCGTCATATTATAATTTGATCATGTCATATGTTATTCTTGCTGAATGATGCTTCATGAGCAATTGCTGTAAATTTGTAAATGCACCTTTTTCGGCCATTATTTTGTCGAATATTTGAAGTCAACAAGGACAGATGATTTGTTGTCAGTAGAATTACGGTTAGCTGGATGCATTAGTAGCATCAAGTCCAAACGAAGTCATGACCTCTCCAAATTACATGTGGATAGGATAACTTTTTATGCTTTATAATCCAAATACATATGCTTTTTACTTCCGGTAGAACAATGGATCATTACAACTGCCGATAGAACAATGAATCATTATAAGACCCACCGTCCACATGATATAGAGTAAGATACATCAACATATCAGAACCCTAAAAGTCCAAAAGCAAATACATTTCAGGTTCTAGCTTTAGTTGAAAAATGCCCGTACCTTAGGACCCACCTTCACGTAAAGAACACTTCTTTTGTTTCTCTTTTTTCTTTTTTCAATGATCTTTAGGCTAGTGATTAGCTGTTGAAAAGCATAAAATTTAAGGGCCTGGAGTCCCATTAACATGAATGTACTAGAATGTTTCATGTCAGTGAAAATTTTTTTAATATGTTGTATTTTTATGCACTTTTGGAAGAGCAACAGTTGAGAAAGGATATGATGCTTGAATGGCATTTTACCTAGATTTGATAGACGGATCGGGTTGACCAAATTCTAGCGGGGTCAACTCAAATTTAAATTTATTGATTCCAATCCTAATCCGACTCATTTTTAAACAGGTTGAAACCCTTTAACCCGCACACATGGCGAGTCAACCCGACCTAACCCTCCTAACCTGAATTTGACACTGGTTAGGTCAAATTGACCTAACATAATCTATTTAATTCTCATTTTATATATGATTTAACTTATTTTATGTGGCTCAATTTTATTTGTAAAGCTCTCCTTATATCTGTATTCATTTAAAATGTTGCATTGAACATGAATTTATAATTTATCAATTCTCAAACTATAAAAATGGAGCAAAATCTATAAATATTTTCTAGCCCATTTATTGAGATAATCCCTATTCAATTTTTATTCAATTTTACAATTCCATATTTGAGCATAAGTATAAGACTCATCAACGTTATTGTATTTTATTCATATTTATATTTTAAAGGTAAATTTCTATGCCAACATAAAAATAAAGGACACATCAATATTTCAACTACAAAAACAAAATATTATCAAATAAAAAGATTATATATTCTAAGTATCAAAATTTTTCATAACTCCTCTACTTAAGATTAAGAGTACATGGTTTATAACTTACATGAATAAGAAAAGTCACATAAAAATTAAAAAATCATGGTAAATTAGTAAAATTTAAACGGTTTAAACGGGTTAGGCGAGTCAATTCTAACTCATCTTGTTTTTATATAGGTTGATAAACCCTAATGCTAACCCGACCTGTGTTTTGAATGGGTCGAGTTTGGTGGGTCAGAAACAAGTTGGGTCAAGCCGAATTTACAGGTCAAACTGGATTTTACGAGCTCTAATTTCTCCTATTAGATTTCCTTAACTTAGCCCCCTATGCTAGTCCAAATAGAGATTGTATGGGAAGTTTGGCTTTTTGGTTAAAGAAAGGAAAAGGTTTTAGGAATGTTATATTTTCCAATTTTTAGTACACTCCAAACAATCCATAGCCATATTGGATTTTGGCCAGTGAAGTGGACCCCACCAAGATGCCAAATGTTTCTGATGTACTTGACGTCTGCCAAACATATAAAAATGGTATTTGTTTTACATTATATCACACGACTATGTGACTGCCTTTTTCTGTAAAAAATAAAAAAAATTTTCATCATATGATATAAGTGATTTTCTATAAGAAAAATCATCGAAAACAACAATTGGAAAAAAAATGAAACTCCATTAACTTCCATTTTTGTGAAAGCCACACAAATGTGCCATTAAAAATATTTACTTTTGTAGCTATATTTTCAAGATTGTTCACGCCCGTTTGATGAAAAGTTCCTTATCCAAAGTAAACCATTTTCTCCTTGTAAGGGAAAATGCCAATTGTGCTTGCAGTTTCTCTTTCTTATACACTCATTCCTAGGGTATCCGAGGGCCGGCCACACTCTTAAAAGGTTAGGGGAACCCATCATTCTTCATAATGGATGGAGTGGATGTTGTGTAGACATATAAAACAAACAAAATATGGCCCCACAAAATATAACCTCAAGTATGAGAATCTTGACTTAGCTAACCGCAAGCAAGCCCAAATCCTTTTCTTTGCACTTTTTGGCTTTCCCTTTCCTGGTTTTTCTTAAATGGCAGGCAAAGTGAGATCCAAGATCCACACGCAACCAGATTTGAAGGATCAAAACCACCAACCAAAACACTCGGTTCCAGCTAACCACAAGACTCACTAGTGCTATTGCTTGAATTTTCTCACTCAGATACACCACACAACTGATGAGGAGGCATCACCTGATGCGAATATACTCTAAAATTGGAAAGACCCACTTTTAATTAGGTGTGGCCGTGTGACACACTTCCAGCTAACCTTCATCGAGCCCTATGTTACCCACAAGACTCACTAGTGCCATTGAATTTTCTCACTAACATACACCGCACGTTTGATGGAGAGATATCACCCGAATTATTGTCATTATCATCAAAGCCTTATTCCAGCTATATTGGAGTCAACTATATAAATACTGTTTCTCCAATCCAACCTGTTATGAGTCAAATCATCATTTAAGTTAAACTTCTTTAAACCTGATTTTGTTACCTCCATCCACATCTTCTTTTGCATACCTCTTCCTCGTGGCGAGCCATCCACCTATATAATTAAATCTTTTCTCACCGGCGCCATTACTAGCGTACGTTCAACATGTCCAAACCATCTCATATGAGTTTCTCTAATCTTATTGCTTATTAATATTACCTCTAAATGATCTCAAAAGCGCTCATTTTGAATTTTATCTTTTCTTCTTTTACCATACATCTACATCACATGGTGTGGATATACTCTAAAATTGGAATGACCCACTTTTGATTAGGTGTCGCCATGTGGCTGGTAATGAGTCCTAATTGAACAATATGAATTTGACAATGTGTTTGACTCATATATCATTTTGTTGTTTGTTTATTTATTATTATTTTTGAATCCTTCCTTTTGGGATTGGATTCACATGGATGGCATGAACCACTTATTTGAATGTTGTGATTATTGTGCTTATCCCTAATCCAATCATCCTTGTGCTTATGATTGAAGGTCCACCGAAAAACATCTCAGTAAAGTGTGTTTGTTTCTTTGTAATTAAGCAGATAGATATGATTCCACAGCCCTTACCAATCCACAAGAGTTAGTGGGTTGGTAAAGCTGTGATACAAAGGAAGAGAGTGACAAGAGAACATGAGCGACCCCACCACCAGCAACAAAAACAAAGGTGTTCCCATTATTCTTGGCATCACACCCCCTATTTTTCTATACATAAGAAAGTTTATGATTTTGTCTCTTGAGACAGCGCAGGTGTTCATCTCATCATAGCCGTCCAGTGCGAAGTCAACGGCATCTAAAGGTAGCTTTCTTTATTTCTGTCTTAGTAAATTAGAGTTAGAAGCAAAAGAAAGGTGTTACTTGCTAAGATTTGTTGAATTTTGCCTTGCAATGCAATAAAAGGGAGAGATCAAGTATTAAAGTGGCATGTTGGCTTGTGAAAATGTGCATGATATGACATGATTACTAGGAAGTATGTGTGTTAGCTAATTAATACATGAAACATGTGATCATATTCCACCATTTTCAGCTAGAGCATCGGAAATCATGGCAGAAAATAGCATGATTGTTATCTGTGCATCTGGGGGCCATGGATCTGCCAGCTTCACGACAGTACCAGATGAACTGGTGAGCTCTTTTCAATTCTACTAATATCTTGCTTTCGCCATTATTATCAGAAGAGAAGAAAGAAGAAAGAAGCAAAAAAATCATAACTTGATAGGAGATAAGTTGAATGAATGAGTACATGTTGGAATTTGGTACATGGTATTCGATTCCACAAATCAATAATGTAGGATTTGAGTGTTCATCATAACATTTGAATAATTTTAAATGGTATTTATTTTTAAATACAATAATATAAAAAAGCACTAATAAACACAATATAAGAATCTTAAGATAATCAAATAATAAATGCCAACACACCCATGGTTGAGTGGTATTCTTACTATAGTTCCTTACACATGCTAGGGTTAGAGCCTTAGATGCTCAAATTAGTTAATGTGTCGGTACTCCAGAAGCACTAGCCGGACTTAGTAAAAGAAATAAAACTGATAAAGTTTGAATTTAATAATTAAGTAATAAATAATTAAAAATTTTAGCTAAATTAAAAACAGGAAAAAATATATTACCATTTTATCAGCTTTACAATAATGTTCAAATTAGTATTAGAAACAATTGGGTAGAAGTGTCAAATGCAAGACAAGACCAATTATATGAGTGCGTTGCTCATTTCAAAGAATACATGCAGCGAAAGTACAAACATCAAGCACTAACAACTTTTGCTCTACTTAAACAACGGATATTCATTCACAGGGGCACCCATTAATGGGACAATAGCGTCTTTTTCTACGTTTGTGCCTTTCTCGCTTAAATAATTATGATTTTTTTGTGGTCTAACAGCTACACCTTGATAGAGCTACTTCAATGTAATTTGTTGTTACTTTGATGTAGATCTGGCACATAATCTTGTAAAACCAAGGTAAACTACACTATCTTGTAATCGAAGGTATAATTAGGACATAGAGTAACGGAAAACGGTTTAACGAGATTGTGCGATATATGAGCTAACTTTTTAAGGCTCATCTAGAGTTATGCCAACCATGAAAGGTATAAGGAATTGAAAGATCATGATGAGAACTAGGTGTGTGTAAAAAATCAGCCTCATCCAATGGAGTTTGATTTGTGAAATAAGGTAACTCATTTCAACCATTGTAAATGTGAACCATTAAGATAAACGGGTTAGGATGATTAGATGAGGCTAATTTTTTGCACACACCTAGTTCTCATCATTATCTTTCAATTCGTTATGCTCTTTATGGTTAGCATAACTCCAGGTGGGCATTAAAAAGTTAACTCATATGTCGTACCATCTCATAAGACCGTTTCTCCTTAAAGTAACTAGAGCTAACAAAATTTAACCCAACCTGCGGAACCTACTTGACTTACACATAGCCCATATAATCCAATCTACATGATAGATGGGTCAGTCATAGGTTAAGATATTTTAACCTTCAATTAAACGGGTCGGATTAGAGTTGACTCGCTTAATCCGTATTAATTCTTATTTTTACTGAAATCTTTTTAAGAATATAAGCAGAAAATATTCCTCATAGTTGTCTTCACTTCCATCATTTCACATTTCTTGGTTTGGTTTATTCCTTACTATTCACTTTCTTTATTGTTTCAACTCTTATTTACATGAGCCATGCTTATATTGCGGTTAAAATTTCGATTTAACAAAAGCAATTAATGCGGGTTATGCGAGCCTATGCGAGTTAAAGTGGGTTGGGTTGACCTTTGGTGGGTGCGGGTTAGAGGTTTTTGACCCACTTAATTAACGGGCCATATACTAGTTAGGCTGCTCTGACTTGTTTAGCTCAACTCGATCCAATTGCCAACCTCGGGAAGTAACCTGGAGGTCCCAAGCTTAAACCTCTGTAAGGACTTACCCAATACACATGGCTTGTAGGTAGTTATGTATATCAAGAGTTTTTCTAATAATCAACCGTAAGAGGGTCGGTAGGTGCCCTCATTACAAAAAAATGAAAAAGAAAAAAAAAAGAAAAAAAGGAATATATGAAATTATGGCTAAAAATGTACAAAATCTATACAAAACTGATAGTAAAACTAATTCCCAAAGTTCACGGAAGAAATGTTTTGTTGTTTTTCTACTCTTTGAAAGCAATGCAGCGAAAATCTTTGTTGCATGCTGCTTTGTCATCAAATAATGCCACAGAAAACGAAGTGGGTGTTGTCGTTTGTAGAATAATGTGTCAGTATATATAGCCCAGTCAAGGTATTACTGAAAGAAGCTTAGGGAATCTCTCCTTTTTGAATAAGAAAAGCTGCATGTGCCCCTTTTGGCACCACATTAGAATCACCTAGAATCATGACATAAGCGTACGAAAAGTAGTAGGTATAATCTAGGGCTCTAACTGAACTGTTCAGATGATATTAATTACTTGATGGTGGATATCAAATGGACAGTTGAAACAGAATGGACGGATAAGATTGGCATGCACAAAGATATGGCGGATGTCTAGCTATCATCTTATAGATCAATAAAGTGTGGTATGCTTGCACCACTTCTTTGTCTTCTGCAAGGTCAACATTGTGACATTGTGGTTATATCATGCATTTATTGGCTTGAGAAACCATAACGGGTAAGGGTATGCATTAGAAATGAGTTGAATTATGTAAGTTTGTCAATGAAGGCCCAAGGCTGTACCTACATATATGGTCTTGGGGGAGATTGCCTTTGGGGGATATGAATCCCCTTTTAAAACCCATATGAAAATTTGTGTGCGCTTCCAAACTTCATATGAAAATTAAAAGTATGACCCTATAACCCACATGAAAATTTCAAGTTTAGATCCAAAATCCAACTATCAAATTGGGTTTGCTCCGCTCAAATGAGAATGAGGAGTTCACCACTAGATGAAGCCTACCTCAAAATTATTCAAAATCATTTCCCCACCTTTTATCATTTTTTGGCCAACTTGTACTCAATAAGAATTGTGACATTGACATATATGTGTGTGTGTGCGTGTCTGTAAAATACAAGTATACATCCATGTGGTGAGAGGACAATGATGTGGCTTTCTCTTTTTACATACGAAGATTTTATCTTTTCCTAATACTATAAATGACTTTTTTTTCTTTTGTGCATGAATTTTTTTAAAACTCCTTAAGCGTTTTTCACAAAAAAAGGTATCTTTTTTAGCTTATGAGATTTTAACACATATGATCAACATCTCCTTAAAATTTAACTATTCCTTATTTTTTACTTTGCACTTATGAGGTGGTAGATTTTAATTGAATATGTCTAAAGCGGCATAAACTTTACATTTTTAAATGAGGAGTTTTTGAAAATTCCTCATATATATTTACATATATGTGAAGAATATTAGTATGCATCAATCCCTAATCACAGGGTAATAGACACTTCCATATGTAATTATATTAATGTGCAAAAGACAATAGGAAAAGTCATGTAAACATCCCTCACTCTTATAGTAAGGGAATGATGTACATTAATAATTATATATATTGTTCTTGAAAAATTATTATATTGAAAAAATATTAGTTTTTCAATTTTAAGGGTTTCCCAAGAAATTATTGGAGCAATGTTGAAAATTTTAGATTTATTTTATTAATTTGAAAATAATAAATAAATATGAATTACCATTTAAAATACTTTTATAGCTTTTAATATTTATGTTTGTTCCAATTTTCTTTCCATATTTTAATTTTGAGCGATATTTTAAAATACCATGATATACTAGTGGGAAAAACCACTCACAGTATGTGCTTCACACGATCAATCAAGCGAGTGAAATCTCCAAGATGGCCACCCACATTTCACAACTGGACGTTTCAGCCTATCTATTATTTTCATTTCTGCAATCCAATATTAATATCCAAGTGGAAACCTACCAATATTTGTTTGGCATTAGCCTATTGAGCTTTCTTGATGAAGATAAAAAGTAGACGAACCCTCATCAATCTTTAATGTTGTTTCATCCTCCACTGTCAAACATACATAGTTTCAAATTCTTAATCTACAGCTTTTCTAATCCTTTCCCCCACATTTTTTTTTACCATCTGTAAAAGCTTAAACTTTTTCCTGAAATCTGAAAGCCTTATCTGGTTGGATGATAATTAGCCCTATTCAAAATGATAGATAGACAAAAGGGACTTAAGAAGGCAGCAAAAGGTAAAACAGGGGCCATTTTCACTGCTGGTTAAAAGTTAAAAACCCCTTTCTCCACATTTTCAGCACAATTTTAGAGAAAACCTAGAGCATTTAAAGCACATAACCAAACACTAATTCCCCAATCATGTAGAATCATCGGTGGGCCCCACACAAGGGACCAGTGGGACCCGCAAAAAGCGTCCCAATACATTCCCAGGCAATCATTTCATAAGCGGGACACCGCGACAGAGAATGTCTGCCCCGATACAGTGCCGCTGCGGACCAGTCCCTTCAAGGCCACGTGGCAGCGTCCCAGTGGAAAGCTTGCTGCCAAAGGATCCAGCCGCGAGACTGACACGTGTACTAGATCGTCGGTTCCAAAAAATTCTCCTTCCTAGGGTTCCGCTCCGGCCTATGCGGATGGGACAATCGAAAAGCGACAGCTGGCAGAATAGTTTAGCTTTTGACTGTTGGAGACCGACACGTGTCAGTAGACTGTCGTTATTGTCGGCAAAGTAGGGGACAAGTGGCCGGACGCTTGCAGACGACCCCCTGTGCCTGTGGAATAGACTGGGTAGGGTGGGGACCACGTGATTGGTTGGTGGTCCTGGGCTGGGTCATTGGGATACGTGAAGGTCCTGCTGGGCGGTTGGGATGGAAGATGTGATGATTAGGACACATGGATGATGAGATTGGGAGGCCCAGGTAATAAAGACGCTGTAAAGTTTTTTGTCTTTACCTTCTTTGAGAGGATTTGTATGCTTAGACCAATTGGAAGCCGGCCATGGCCCACCCGATTGCTCAGGAATCAGTATGATTACATTTAGATTTAAATGTTTACTAAAGGTGCTTCTAATATAATTTCTCAGATTTAGATGAAATGAAAAAGGTCCATTCTCACTCCGAGTTCAAAGTACTCAATATTAAATAGTTATAACTGGTTTTAAGAGCAAAAAAAGAAAAAAAAAAGAGTTATAAATGTTCAAAGTTTTTTTGTTAACTTAGATTGAAAATAGTTGGAAATCTTTTTGAGTCATGCAATCTCGTTTTGATAAAGGACTGAGTTAGAAATTGAAATTTTTTGGAGGAGTCATCTCATTTTAATAAGCTATTTACATTTCAAGCTATTTATTCCGACAAGGAATGAGAGTCAGTAAACCACATCTTCCTTCATTGCGATGTAGCGGCCAGTGTATGAAATAATTTTATCGGAAAGTGTAGTCTTACTCGGTGTTGTCCGAACAATATTGCTGCTATGGTACAATCATGGATGGGTGCATATTTTGTTGGTTGTAGGCATGTTTTGTGGAGGTTAGTCCGTTTTACTATCTTATGGTCCATTTGAAAATAAATGAACTATAGGATCTTCTCAAGTCCTTGTTCTTTGGTGGCAAACTTGATCTCAAAGTTTGCTATAAGGATTGCAAAATGGGCTTTGGTAAAAAAAGAGTTCTTCATTTTCAACATAGACGATATTCTTTCAAATTGGGAGGCTTATATGGGTTGTAGCCTAATTAAGATGAGGAGGGTTGTTCCTTGGTTTCCCTCACTTGTTGGGATTTTAAAGTTTAATGTGGGTGGTATTTCAAAGGGTAAACCAGTATCCCCCACTTGTTGGGATTTAAAAATTTAATATGAGTGGTGTTTCAAAGGGTAAACCAGCACACGCCCCCCCCCCCCCCCCCCCGTTTTCTTCTTTTTTGGGATTTAAAAGTTTATTATGGGCGATGTTTCAAAGGGTAAACTAGAGCCAACAAGAATTAGAGGTGTACTTCGCAATAGTAACGGTGAGCTCTTGCTTTTGTTCTCTAGGAATTTGGGTGTTAGTGATTCCAATGAAGTAAAGGTGTTAGCAATTTTAGAGGCTTTGAGGATATTCTCTGACAGGTACAATGGTCAGTTAGGGGTGAAAGGTGACACTTCTAACGCTATTATTTGGGTGTCTAATCGGAGAAAGAACCCTTGAAATTCTCAATTTTTATTTAATGAAATTAGGGAGTTATCTTCTACTATCTCAGTTTATTTCTATCATAAGGTTAGATTTGCAATTTTATGACAGATGCTTTAACGAAACAAAGGGTTAACACTTGGGAGAAGTTATGTAAGTTTGTGGGAGTGGTACATTACTCTTGTACCCTTTTTTTTTAGTTCATTGCTCTTTGTTTATTGGTTCCCTTTTAATAAAATTGTGTTACTGATACAAAAAAAAAAAAAAAAACCATTTCAAGCATTTAATAGGGAGATTTAATTTTAAATGACTAAAATTTATTTATAAGTAATATTTAGAGTTAGTCATTTAAAAATAACTGAAATGTAATTTGATCTTTTACATTCGTTACTTGGAGTAACAAATTATGTAATATGCATGATTTTTTTTCCTTTATTTTTCTTATTGTACCACTTTTGTTGCATATATAAATTTATTAAGCTAAACTAATTATTATGAATGCATATAAATAAATGTATTTTTAAATTTTATAAGTAAAGAATTCACTTTTAAATATTTATAAAATTATTTAAAAAAAACACGGCGCACTTGAGTCTCTATGTTGATTCTATCCAATTTAATTTTTTTTAACATTAGATGAGTGGAATCTAAGTCACGAGTGTTGGAAAAAGCAGCGCAATGGAAATTACTTGCTATCGACTGATCAACTATGATGAATACAAGCAATCACACCATCAAGCAATCACAAACATGAACACAGTAATTTTACACGGTTCAACAACCTTGTCTACGTCCACAGACGAAAAAACTCATCTATCATGATCTCATCTCAATCCCCTGGGATCTAAAGTTATAGGACATCAATATATATAGTTTCTGCTTTCTTGGCTAACAATAAAACCCATATATAATGACTAAAATACCCCTAAGCTTTAACTTCGGTTCTAGCTAAATTAGACACCGATTCAGCTAAAGCGATATAGGAGGCAAAACCCAGCAACGAGTTTTTTTAATTCATTCAATCTCTCTTGTAATATGTTTCATTTGTTCAATAAATCTCTTAGTCTCTCACACCCTAGCCAAGGAGGCTGAAACCCAAGAGAGAGCCTGCACACATGAGTAGGTAGCTTACACTAGTGGGAAAGTACCTCGTACACGCGGT
This sequence comes from Sextonia rubra, assembly GCA_037013555.1. Classification (NCBI taxonomy): domain Eukaryota; kingdom Viridiplantae; phylum Streptophyta; class Magnoliopsida; order Laurales; family Lauraceae; genus Sextonia; species Sextonia rubra. The sequence continues at coordinate 11,440,193 of JASUAD010000009.1, forward strand.
AAAAAAGCCCACATATGTGGGAAGGATGCTAGCACACAAAGGAAGGCACCATATATAGGGTCCAAACCCTAGATGTCCAAGTGAGAACTACCCCTTCATACTTTTGTAGGTAGTAAAACTTGATGGAATCTACTAATTATACATGTATTGACCAACCAAACCCGATATTGACAGTCACAACTTGGTTTTTATAACCTTGTATGAATACAAGTTGGTCACCGAGTTTACTCATTTAATCCTTAATTGACCTGCAAATAAGATTGACTTATATAGTTCTTATAACAAAGTAGGGTTTAGGCTAAGCATTTACAAATGGGCTATCAATTAGATGGCTTGGCTCAATGCCTGGGCTAGAAAAATGTCAATGGACCTTAGCACAACATTTTACAAGTGAAAACTGAGTGATGGTCCTCATATATTTCTTGACTTAAAGTTGGGCTTGGGTTGCGCTTCTACAGGTTGGGGCGCGTGAGGATGGGTGAACTGTGATTTGACTCATAGAGTTTGAGGGTTATCCAGGTTAGATCAAGTTGACTTGTATAAGTTGCAAGTAAATACGGGCCGATTTTGGTTGACGTGTTCTGGGTGCATGTTGGACTATCTGACCTGTTTAAATAAAAAGAAAAATGGAGAAATTCAATCCGGGTAGCGCTTTATTTGATGGACCTCACCTGTTTAGTTGACCCATTTCTTACACCTTCTCAATACCTTGAATAAAGTGATAAGGAAAGAAACGCAAGTATTTGAAATTCTTTAGAGCATGATGTTTAAATAGGTTAGGAGAAAGAACAAAAAGCAAAACCAACTAGGAATGCATGCAGAGTTATCGCTGTGCAGGCATGTTTCATTTCGTAATTAGGAAGTGTCATTATCTAGGAAGTATCATCAAATTTTTTTAGGTTGAGGATTTCTCATTTTCTTACAAGCATATATACCATAGATGCCTTACGTTCAAGTCTATAATATTTAAATGGGTTTTGCAATCTTGCCTTCTCCTTTTTTTTCAGGTACTTAAGGGGCTAGGACCATAGCCCTCTGGTGAGGAAAAGTGAGTAACAAAGCTCTTTTTATCAATTTCAATTAATGGAATACACATCTGATGATGGTTGTGGTGAAAAAATAAAATTCTTTTTTCCAGAAATGGGATGAACAATAGTTTAATCAATATCAAATTGAGATCAACGCCAACTTACAAACAAGGTGCATGCATATGAAGGGTTAGATCGAGTCTAGTTGTACCAATTCAATAAAAATAGAGAATGGGCCTAACATGAGATATTCATAAGAAATTGTTCTTAACAAACTACACCACACTAATATCCACTATAAGAACGGCTCTGTACACAAGTGATAGTTCTCACCTGACTGCAAATTGTTAGTTCTCACTTGATTGTCCAGGGTTCAAATCCTTTTTACACTAATATCTACCATAAAAATAGTCTCGTGTGTGCGGGCTCGCTTTCTTCTTACGTGCAGGCTCCTTTTTAAAGAAAGTGATCTGTCTTTCAAAATGACTAAACTCTCTCTCCCCAGGTTGGGGTGAAAAAAAAAAGTACCTAAAATTAATGGGTATGATTGTTTCGTCGTCGTGGTCAAGTTTTGACATGAGATTAGGCGTTTCTTAATGGAGGGTTTGAATTGGTTGGGCACAACGATCGCTCCATGTATAAGTTGACCATAGTTAGTGTCTCTCTCCATCCCATGCGAGTGCGCATGTTGTCATCATCTTGGTGGAAGGCATGCTCTGAATGAATTTTCCACGTGCTTGAGTGTGCGGCTCAATGGTCCATGGCACCCACGCCTATAATAAGAGCCATTATAAGATTCCTCACCCGAGGTCTGCATCGTAACTTCGAGCCTTGAGTTTTGGTTATGTGGGTGGGTCAATGGTTGGCTAAGGACCCGAGGGGCCATCCAATGATGTCTCCAAAACCTTCTGAAACGAAAAAAAATGTACCCATTGGGGATTTGATATGCTGATAGTCTATGGCTGCACATCCAGACGTCAAATTGGATTTTGTCAATTTTACCATTTCCTACTTCATATTGCTAACAAGGGGGAAAAACTCAATGTTGCCAAGGGGTGAAGGGACTCAAAAACAATGGGGCAACTAGCAGAGATCGGGAGAAAAATGGTCCCTATTTAATCTAAGATCGATTGTAATTACCTTCTTTAGTTGTATTTTTACAAGGTCTAAATTTACTTCAGTGTGACTAACAACTACCATTAGATTGATTATGTATAAGAAAATGGGATTTAAACATTTTATTTATTTTCTTTTAATATTTGTAAAATTGGCAATTAATCCATAATATTGGCTCTACTCTAATCAGAGTAAACTTTAACATGTTGGTGACAAAGTTAAACATGTTTCATTGACTATTCGAATAGGGCATGCCCACCCTTTATTTTTATAACTACCAAGTGTGCAGAAATTTAAAAACCATTCTTTTACTTTAGTGATAAGAGGTGTGTTCTTAAATTCGAACTCTAGGCATATCACATATTTCCGCGTGTATTGGTTTTTTTTTCTGCTTGAGTGGGTTTTCTTCCCGTGTGTACAACTCTCTATTTCTTGGCTAAGTTGCCTAAAAAGAACAAAAAAAAGTATATGGTAGAAATTTTTTGCTCTCTTTTTTTTATTTCTTAAATATTTGGCTGATGAAAGAAAATAGTGAAAATGTGTAAAAGTCAAATTAAAAATATGTGAATTTATTTTTATTTATTTTATACTTATTTATTCTATGATTATGATGTAATGCTAATGTCACAGAAATGATGAAAATGAACTAAGGTTGGACCGAACCTTACCTTCATCAGTTCAAGGCCAATTGGATTTTTAAAACTCTGGACAATGAGTAGTGCCTATTTAATACATGGTAAACTATAGCCTCGTGTTTGATGATAAATCAGTGTCCTTTCAAATTTGGTGGATTACCTTTATATTTATACTCTAACTGCAGTTTATTTTACAAATAAACAATCCAGGAAGAAAATATCATTATGATTAATGAAGGGAGGATGCAAGAAAATTTCCTTCTAGGGGTTTTATGTAAAATAAAAGTGAGTCATTTAAATAAACAAGATGGATTTTAGAGGGGCCAGGGCTAACCCCTATCCCCTCTAGTTCTGCCACTAATTGTGATTAAGGTGTGACGTATTCACTTCCACAGATCAAATTTAGGCCCTGTATTTTCACATTCATCCATAGGATTTGAAGACATATTGTCGTTAAAAAATGAAAAATCAAAGGTGAATTTTAAAAAATTAGCTTCAAATAGTATCTTTTTTAATTTAATTTTCCTAAAAGAACATATTATTTTATGTTCATTTTTAAAAATTCACCTTTAATTTTTATTTTTTAACTACCATATGTATTCAATTTCTATGCATTCTAGTGCAATCAAGCATATAGCAAAAATAATCACACGTCTTAAGTGTAATTGATTCTTCCTTAAACCTTAAACATCAATATTGTGATTAGAATACACCTGGTAGCATGTGAATTCATGAAGAAGGGAGTGGACTAATATGGTCATTTGGAGTGATCTGGATTCGTGGATGCTGTGGATCCCACACATCGGACAATTTAGATTTCATCAGCTTCAGGAGTACCAGACTCTCTTTTATCTAGTGGCGCCCATTACCTATTTTTTGTACGGCTAATCTTTTGCACAAGCCAAATCCCCGTGTCCTCTTCTATGCGGTGCGATAATTTGTACATGCCCCACCAACTGGGCACATCCGCACATGCACTCCTTTAACATGCGCATGCACTGTTTTATTGTACACAGATTTGTCACTTATCATTCTCATATAAAGAAAGAAACATTCTTTCTGGGTGTACGTATTAGGAAATGTGGGCCCAGTCTGAGAAGAAAATCAGGCCCACTTGAATGGACATTGCTGTTTAGGTTCATATTTTGTCAAGGCAATCAAGCCTACACTGCTTTGGATGACTAGTGGTACGATTGTCTCATACTATATGGGTCCAGCACCATTCCCATAGACCCATGTGAAAGGCTCACGTGGGTTAGTCAGTGTAGGGTGTAGACAGTGTACCCTTTAACTTCCCTGCTCTTCAAGTAATAGTACCCATTTAGGCCTCTGGAGGTGTATCTCAGAGGAATCTTCTTGTACTGTCTCTGCTTCCATGTGCAAAGAAAGGAGAGTTAAAAACAGAAGAGAGGTGGCAAAGACAAGCAGACGCTTACTAGTTGGGAAATGGTACTCTCTAGTAAATGAAATGTTATAGAATTTTGCAATATTTTTTGAGAAAATATCATTGTCATGATTTTATCAAAGAATTTGTCAAAATATTATCACTATTCACAATATTAAATATTAAATTTCTTCTAGTAACTATTCCTACTATAGCCTCAAGGCTTTAGTACAAATAACATAAATACTTTATGAAAAATTTATATTCACACCCTTTGTGTTTTGCAATAAATATAAGGACATCCTCTCCTTTTTTTTAAATTGCACTGCGCCTACTACTAATGTGCCTACTACTAATTCATATTTGATGTACATCCATAACTCCTCCTACTGTGACTATTGTTACCAACAGCTCAGGAAGGTGATGATATCATCAAAGATGACACTGGTAATCCCCAGTTTACCGTCAAGCAATTGTCTTTGTGAAACCTCTCACTATCACCCTCTCTCCTCCCGCGCATATTCCTCTCGCTCCCTAATCATCGAAACTCAACGGCGAGCGGCAAAGGGCATTGGCGACGTGTGGCGACCCCGACAGTTTGTAACAGCGAAGAACGGTGGTAGCAGTTTTGCGGCGGTTGCACCCTTGCGATCCTTAATAATCTTCTAACCACAGCGATTGAAGGCAACTAGAGCATCGGCAACAGTGGCAGCAGCCTACGTTTTTCTAGCCTTCTTCCTCGCAACTGATCAGCAGATTGAACCCAGAACCTCTTTCTGAGATTTTGGCCAAGAACCCAATCTGTGGGCAAGGAGAGATCAGAAATCTCCCTCTATTCAGTAACGACCGGCGAGGAAAATCCAGTGGCCTCTTTTTCCTCTCTATTTTCTCTAGCCAAGCCAAAAACCATAGAACCCTATTCTCTGGAAGCACCAAAACCGATCAGTGACAAGAAGGTCGGAGAACAACTGACCCTCTACCATCTCCAAGAAACCCAAGCCACTTCTCTGTTCTCCTCCGAGCAAGAGACAACATGAGTCATGGCCCACAGAGATCAGATATAATTAATCCGATCTCCCTCTGTTTCCACTGGCAATCTCCGCGTTAAAGACGGCACGGCACGGACACCATTTTATGGTCATTGAATGTCATCGGACGGTACATAGCAGCGAAGATGCGCATGCCTCTCTTCCTCCCTGCTCTTCCCAAAACCCTAACCATTCGATTTGCAAACTGGTTGACCAAAAAAAGTCAACTTCTTATGTGAAAGGAAATAAAATTTGCACTTTTTCTTGCCTAGATTCAATAAATCACCACCTTAGCAAAATCCGAGTAGCTTAGAAGTGCCAAACCCACTTTTTCTAAAGCCAGCTTTGCGGCTTCGATCTTAGCCGTTTCCAGCATCCCAAGCTCTGAACTAGACCATGTGTAATAAGGCCCCATCTCCACCATAGAATTTCTTGGCCAATCTTAAAGTCAAGTCAACATCCATGACTAACAGAACCCCACCTCAAACAACACCAAAAACCTAATCCAATACAATGATTGATGGATAAAAATGGTGAAAAAGCAAGCCAAGGTTGAGTGATGATACCTCGGAGAGCAACAAATGAACGGCTTGGATCTGATTAATGTGCGCCACTTAATCAACTTTGGAGTCCTTGGGTAGGTGATGGTGATGGGGACGGTGTGCAGGGAAGGTGACTTGGGTTTCGAAAGGTTTGGGTGTGATCTAATGGTGATGATGATAATGGAATGAAGGGAGAGGGATGATGATGATGATAAATGACGATGATCATGGATGATGAATGATGAGGGTGATGATGAGCGATGGATCTTGTGGGACAAAAGGGGCCCACTTTCACTTAACATGGTAAACTCAATGTAGAAAATGGCATTCCGTCAAGGTTAAAAGGGTAAAATAGCATTTTCCGTCATCTCCATCAAGGGATAGTGTCTGACAAGGGGTGTCAGCGTAAATTTAAAAAATCGAGGGAGTGTCTTATAATATCACTAAACTACAGGATGTCGATGTAATTTACCCATACTTTAAATATTGTCTCTCGGGTAGAGGCCACTCCTTAACTCTCTCCCTCCGGTGGAATGTGGTTGGTGCACTTTTGGCAAGATGCACATTTTCATGCGGAGCAATTTCTCTTCAGATTCGAACTTACAATTGGTTGGCTTTGATACCATAATGAGTATTTTTAACTAGCGTGATATATTGCATTTTTTAGGTGTATGCATTGGAGTTTTAGTTAATGGTGCATTACAATTGAAATGCTCCTATCAGACTAGTCCTGAAGTCGGTTGGAGCTTTAGTGTGTGCACTTGCACGGAGTTTGACTGACTTGAACCATCAGAGTCCGTTACAACAGCCAAGAAATTATGCTCTATACTCGATGAACAGTCAGCGTGAGCTGGGCGTATAACAAGGGCATTGATCACCAATAGGACATGACCCTAGTTAGATATTCAGTCAGAAAACAAACACATAACCTAAGCGTCTCATATAGCCAAAATAAAGCCCAAACTATGCCGAGGCAGTTTCACCCCATTAGCAACATATATTTGGGCTAAATCATCAGAAGTGTGATATTAGTCACTGGGGCAAACAAACAGCTCCAAAGACGAAGCCTAAATGATCTCCGTGCACAAATAGAATTAGAAATCCTCACCTTAGTAAGCAGGGGTGGCTCGACCATTGGGCAAGAAAAGCCCTTGCTTTAGGCCCCCCCAAATATAAGGCCCAAAAAAAGGAATTCCCATCTCTCTTTTTTTTTCTTTTTTCTTTTCTAAAATCCCAAAAAATAAAGCATCATAAAAGTAATTGAAGCAACTTAAATCTTTTTAAATTTTAAAAAAAGCAATTATCATCAATTTGCTTCTCGTAAAGAATAAGGCCTCGTAAAAGTAACTAAAGCAATTACCATCTTTTTACATTTAAAAAAAAACAATTACTGTCTTTTCATATTTCAAAAAAAAAAACATTAAATCTCATGTTCAGTATTAAGAAAATGTTGCCATTAAAAGAAAAACAAAAAATCTTAAAATCACAACAAGCAAGAAATCATTTTCTGTTCTGAAAATCTTATAGTTTGCATATTTCCCCTCCTACATCTATGCTGCTTGAAATTCATAGAAGATAACTTCAAATATAATCTTTTTTTTTTCATATTGAAAAAGCTACAGCAAATTCAAAAGTAATCTATATCTATAAATCACAAAATTTAGTCCTATAGTTCTATGCTTTTAATTTTTTTTAATTCCAAGCCAATATTATATGTTTATTATATTTAGTGTTCGTTTTATTTGTAAATATTATTAGTTATAATTTATAAATATTAAATATGTCTACTAAAAAATATTGATAACACTTATAACTGTTGCTTCTACGGAAAGAAATTTTTCAAAATTAAAATTGATAAAATCCTAATTTAGATAAAAAAATGTTACAAGAAAGATTGAGTGGATTAGCCATACTGTCAATTGAAAAAGATATGTTAGCAAAACTTAAATATAAAAACTTAATTAGTAATATCGGATTACCAAAAAAGAAGCAATAATAAATTTTAAAAAATATATTTATAATAATATTAAAAATATAAAAAATGCCTCATTTATAATTATTGCTTTAGGCCTCAACTTGTCTCGAGCCGGCCCTGTTAGTAAGGGCACATTCTTTTTTACCATACTATTGGATCACCAAATAGCCCAAGCCCGTGATGGGCTACTATATGCATTGAGTTCTCTATTTCTTCATCTACACAAAATTCATGGTAACAAGACAGAGACTACTAGTTCTTACTTCTTACTCTCTGTGTTGTCGGCTGTCCTCGCTATGGAGTATATTGTAAGCCCTGCTTCAATGAAGAGGAATGATTAAATCTTCTCCACTAAAATGAATCCTGAGGGGATGTCTTTGTTCGGATTGTAGGTCAAGGTGGATGGATCTTTGTCATGATGAGCAATGCAGTTTATCTCCTCTGTGAAACATCGAATGTAAGATCACAAACAATCGATCAAAAGTGGGACACACTAGAGGGTGGTTCATACTCCATGTCAATGGTCAAACCTTTTTTTTCTTGTCAAGGTGAAACAAACAGGATGGGTGGTCCATATAGACCTTTTCCATGTGGGATCAAATAGGCCTATTGAGCTTCCATGCAGAGATGGAGCTTAGTGTTTAGGTTAATGGATTGCAGCAATATACGATCACCAGTTAGCTTATATAGCCCATGCGAAACCTTGTCCAAGTCTATACTGTTCATGTTCGGTTCTTGGGCCCTATACCTAATGCCCAAAGCTAGCCAATGGTACAAAGAGCTAGGACCAAACCTCGTCCTTTAGGGTTGTTTGTTTGGAATCATTTATGATATGTAAACGATTTATATGTGCAGCTGATATGCATCATCATATTTATTTGCAATCATTTATGCATTATATGCATAGATTAAATGTGAAAATGGTGCACAAACCTGCTCTTTTTTACGCCAAAATGCTCACACCTAGTGGGATGGTAAGAGGAATCCTTAGTAAATCTTGAGTGCTATATTGCATGTATTCTATAGGGCCAAGACCTGTCATTGAGTCCCGCTATTAGTTATAGGGCCAATAGAGGGCGTATGCCTTCAGACTGGCCTAAAGCTCAGATCCGCAAGCCTGGATGCCTAGCCCAGTTGCAACAGTAAATATTAGTCTAAACTTTGAGCATGAATGGTGACCAGGTCAGACTTAGGTCGCGGTCCAAGGACTAACCTTTCTAGAAAAATGCTTCCAAGCTAGGCCTAGGGGTTGTGTTCCCTGAGCCAGCCCACCAACCTATCATGAACCTGACCAAGTATTTATATTTTTTGGTTAGGTTCATGTTGACATTTCTGATCCAGCCAGTTACTGGTTTGGGTTGGTGTTTAGTGAAATCTTGCAATTTGACTTCTAAAGCCAACCCAACTGACTGGTCCCTCATCTGCCAACCCGTCCGGAACCCAACCAGTGAACAAAGGTTCTGGTCCATGAGATCATTTTAAATATGTGGCTTGGCTCTGGTGGAAAATTTTAAGGTGATTAGTGAATTGACTGAATTTGTGCAGATCCTATGAGCTCAACCTGAACCAACAAATTGCCACCCTTATTCTATCCCCCACGCAGTTCCGTTTATGGCTGTTGTGGGTCAGGTCATGCGTTTGCTTGAACTTCGGCTGTAATTTTCAGGTTAGACCATAACCTGGACTTTGCCTCTGTAATTGCCACCCTTATTCTATCCCCCTGTTCTAATTGCAAAAGTAAAGAAGTCATTTTCCATTTAGAAGGTCAGATACTCTACCTCTGTTAAAGTGTCCGGTGTCCTTATCTCTATCACTTTCTCTGGAGAGAACCATCTGATGGATGGTCAAGATCATGCCTCTGATGATGATGCATGTATAATCAAGCCCCATCCATCTTGATTGGGTTTGCGGACTACACAGGTTAGAATCTTGTGGGGCCCGCCTAATGATCACGTTGCCCTCAAGCATACCAATGTCTTCACTGTTGGATCATGCATAGTTTTTTGCGTTGATCTTGTGGTGGGCTTTGTCTTGATCATCTCTAATTCTTTGGATTTAGAATTGGTGTGTCCCCAATTTACGGATAACCCTTTCCATCACCCTCCTTTCTTATTGCCCCTACTGAGTTCTCATCCATGCATCAACCAAAATCAACTTATATAAATTATATGTCCGATGAAGATTTGTTTGAGCCCATACTAGTGCAGATGCTTACATGGTGAGAGTCAGCACCCATGTTTTGCTCTTTAGATATCGATATTGTCTTTAAATGTTATAAATTCTAGACCCAACTCATCCGTGCCTAAGGCCCTAAACTGCCCATACCAATATACTGTTGAGTTAACACTTAAAGCCCGTGTAAACACCAAGCAGATTGACATAGGCCAGGTTGGCCTCATCTAACCCAGCCACCACTTTATTCTTTTTTCTTTTCTTCTTTTCTTTCCCTTAATCCCAGCTATGGGGCTGGGGCCCACCCTCAGTAAAAGGTAACAAACCTCAGAGAGGTGGTGGAGCCCACAGGTGACAAAAACAGATAGAACTTTGGGCAAATTAACATGACCTTTGGGGAGAAAAAGGTGTCTATCCAGGTTTGAACCCTGGTCAGGCAATTAAGAATTAACATCTTTTACCAGTAAGGTAAGATCAAATGGTCAAAAAGGTCCTACATTTACTAGTATTCTCAAAGCTCCTTTGACATAAAACAAAGAGGGTCTCTAATAATACTAGGCAATTAATACAGATTGAAACAGGTTAGGATTGTGTTTAGGTTCGTAGTGGACCCAAACTAAAACCTAATTGCTGAGTGGGAACCTGGACTTGTAATTCACCTGACTCGTGGACCCATACCCATATCCAAAAAAAAAAAAAAAAAAAAATCAAATCAAGACCTCAACCCAATCTAGACTTGAATAAAAGTTCTACAGTTCATCCTTAATTGGCTCAAAATAGAACGGAATCGAAAAACAAAATTCATGTAACCGACCCCAACATGGTTGGGATAAGACTTTGATGATGATGAGTTCATCCTTAATTGGGACCCAAATACTAAACTAATAGACTTCTTCAAAAAATATCACACAATGGTAGTATTGGGTACAATGGTCCTTTCTACATTGAAGTCACAATTCTATTGGTGTTTTGAACGGCAGTGAAAAGAGCTATTATAAAGGCACGGGATTTTTAAAAAAATCAGATCCCAAATTTCATGTCCCAATAAGGAGAAAATTCTAAGATGGTAACCCCCTCCTATTGTTGTTTTGAAGTTAAATGTTGACGGTGCTATGTTCGTAGATATTCACAGGACAGGTCTTCGAGCTATTCTTAGAGACGAAAATAGCAATATGGTGATAGCGATGAGTAAAATTGAGCATGGGGTCGATTAGGTGGCTGATACAGAAGCCAAGAAGCTTTGAGAGGTATCTAGATGATTAATAATATGGGAGTTCATGAAATTATGCTTGAAATTGATTTTTTAAGGACAATAAATGCATTGAACTCTAACTCTCCAAAACTTTCCAGATAGGGGCCTGTTTTGAATGAAATCAGAATTTTATTACTCTTTCCTTTGCTATAAGTTGCTTCATGTTGGTATAGAAGAAAATGCCGTTGCGCACACATTAGCAAGACATGATCGCATGGTGGAGGATATGAGTGTTTGGTGGTACTCTACTCTAGACTTGATTGAGCAACATGTAATCGGTGACTTTTTATCTTTAGTTTTTTTTATCAAATTATTTCCTGTTGATTAAAAAAAAGGGATAATGGGTCCAAAGTTTGCATAGCCACTATCTCAATTTACGGCCTCTATGTAACAAGCATTCATCATCACTGGGGATTTTGAAAATACACATAAATACAGGGTTGATTTATTAAAAAAAAACTTTGAATTACATATTTCTAATATCAAAGTATTTTTATGGCACACTTTGGAATTATGAAAATACCCATCATTAGGTATTCCTAATATGAGTTTTGATATTGCACCTTTTGTTGCTTTTTTTTCTATTTGTTGAAACACTATCCCATATTCTCTTCTCCTTTCCTTTCCTAAACAACCCTAAAATTTGTCATATTCTAACTTTTCCCTCCTCCCTTGTTGGTTCCTTTTGTAGGTTTATGTCTTTTCCCCTTCCATTTCTTATATGAAGAACCATTATGTCTTCGCCCCCTTCATTTTTTATTGAGGCTTCTGTAAATACTCCTAAGATTTATAGGATTTATAAATAAGCCCTTATGATTTTAGTATTTGTAAATAGGCCTTTGCATTTTCATTTTACGATCGTTTGTTTTCCTAATTCAGTATACTTTTAACCATTATAATTTTCGAGGGTGAAATGATATTTGTGAAATGACATTTTTACCTATCTCTTTTATCCTTATATGCATAATTTTAAAACAATAGAATTTTTTTCTCTTGTGAGAATAAGAATTTCATTTAGTGGGAGAGCATCCCCTACATAAATTTAATCCCCTCAATCTAGTACCCATTTTATTAAGCATAAATCCATCATAACGACAATCAACACATGTACTTATAATCAATTCTAATCTATCATATCCATACATAGCCCGCTGTTTGATTGATGGAAGCTCCAATATATAGGATTAAACTTATATGCATGAGAGAGTTATTGAGAGAGGGCATTGGGACTTGAAATAAAATAATAATATTTTTGTAAATAATAATATACTCATTTTTTATTTAATCAGTGTAACGGTAAAGCTAGTGTAAGGGTAAAGCTATCATTTTTATAAAAAATTGAACACAAACCTCATAATGCTTGCCCATTTTTGTCAATAATATTTACTTTGGGGATTTGGCAAGTATTAAAAGGAAAAAATAGGAGCCTATTTACAAATACTAAAACCTAAGGGCCTATTTACAAATCCAATAAACCTTAGAGTGGTATTTAAAAAAACTCTTTTTTATTAGAAGAACCTGATTTTCCTACGTTTTTTTAGGGTCCCTTTCCCTCTTTTGTCAATGTGGCAATGTTTGGTAATTAATTAAAATTTCCCAATAGGTGATGAATTCGATTTTAAAATTTTACACCCTGTCCCTTTTAGCCGAAGATTTTCCCATTCTAAGGGTGGTTTGGACTTGAGAATCCTCAAAAATCAAGATCTCAAATGGGCTATATCTTCAGCGATTTACAATGATCAAATTTGGGTTTTGGCAACCTTATGAAAATAAAAATGTTTTTTCAAAGATTTAATTGCCAAGTGCGACTTACATCTCCTCTTGGATCAAACTAGAAACAAGTGGAAAAAAAGTTTATAAGAAAAGTAAGATATTATCACAAGGAACCCTCAATATTTAATCACAAAGAAGATCTTCCAAGCTTTAGAGATAGAAAAATACCCACACAAAAATCATACACCACGACATATGCAAAATCATAACATAGAAATAACATAGAGCTTCGCTTGGGTCGAACTACTGCCTAATAATTGAAAGTATGAAACAGGCATGTAACAACATGACATAACATTCTTGCATCGGCAAGCTATAACCGTATCAAAAAGACAGAAGAACTAATCAAACAGACAAGAAATTCATGTCAAAGGACCCATGTCTCAACTAAACATGAAGACCATAGGAAAAACATGTAATCCGCACCACTTCTAGAGACCCAAGCCCAACACAAGAGAAAGAGCAACATAATTCTCCATAAGCAAATCATTTCATCATCAAATTAGTAATGAAACTTTCAAGTACTTAGTGTAAACTATCTTCTTAAAATACCCCAATGGGTAAAGCAAAATCGGTGTTCTCAAGAAACGTTATGGGTTTTGTTTGCTTGCAGGATATCTTGAAAACCCCAAATGTTGTCTCCAGCGGGATTTACAAATGATTAATGACTCAGCCAACAAGAAAAAAAAAAAAGATTAATATTTAATGACTATTGAGCATTTAAAAAGAAAAAAAATTGAAGAATTAGAAAAGCTAATAATTCCAATAAATGAGATTTTTGAAAGCCCACAAAAACTAATAAAAAGCTAAAAAACTAGTAGTACAACCTGCAATAAGCTAATAAGCTACTACACATTAACTCGTGCTGCTATGGTCCACACACTATATTTTTAGTTTTTTAGATTTTTTGGAAAGCAAATACACAAACATGTTTTAGTGCTGTAGTGGCTAGGTAATTTACTTCTAATCTATACATTTTTTAGTTTTTTATAATGCTAGGAAAAAAGGTCAAAATTGAATCCAAAACCATTCTCTTCAATATATTATAATTAGAAATGCCCAACAACAAGAAATCTTGTAACGAATGTCCTTAAAAAACTAGAATATAATTTTTATAAGAATGGCCAAAACCCTACTTATCCAAAAGGGTTTCTCTGGTTCCCTTCTATCAAAGAATCAGCCATGAAGTTTCTTACACTTGCCTTTGACTACAACTTTGCTTTATTTATTATTATTTCGTATAGGTTGGCCTAGTTAATACATAACCTTTTTTTTCTGAAGAAAAAAAAAAACCATGCAAAAAAGTGTCCAAAATTTCAAGGACACATGCTAAGAAAACATGGGTTAAAATTCTTGCGGGCGAGTAAACAACAAGATAAATTACTTTATCAATATTACATAGGAATTAAGTGAAATAAGGTGCAATATTACAACCCACTCACAATATAGTGTACAAAGTACTCTATTGTGAATTTTAAGAGTTACCCACTGCAACCAATTGATCCCTCGGCATGTAAGAGCATCTCCAACTAATAGTCAAAATGCCCTGTTGGAGACAAATGCTAACAAAAAAGGCTTGCATTGTCAATTGCCAATTGTGATATGGCATTTGACGATGCCATTCCCACACCTGAATTCGTGATTTATAAAGGCAACAACCTTTTCATTCTCTTCATTATTTTATTCCTTTGGCCTAATAAACCTTTGACAAAAACAAGCCATTGGAGATATTTGTTTTTGTTGTTCCTGTTCAACGGCTATATCCCCAGCAGAGATTATGGCTGTTGGTGATCAATTCAAAAAAAAATGTCCATTAGTGATATTTAAAAAATATATCTATTTTGAAAAACTTTTGGAGCTCTCCTACAAATTAGGAATGTTTGATATCAATTTTTTTCCTTATTCACACCATGGATTCCCAATACTCTTAATTTTCTAATTCTTTTACACAACAATTACAATTTTCCGATGAAGCCTCTAAAATCCCTACTGATGTGGCCCTAAAGAAAAAGACGGTTGTTCGAGGTACCGGCTTTAATATAGAAAGAAATCGTCTTCTTGTCAGTTTGTGGTTAAACACCAATCTGGATGTTGTGCATGGAAACGAGTATAAGCTCGGGGCATTTTGGCAATGATTTGGAGAATACTATCACAACAATAAGAGTCCACAAAAAAGGACGTGGAGCGAGTGTTTGGAATGCCCCAGTCATGTTTTGCGATTGTTCGTGGGCCTGCTCATTTCTAAAATCTTCAAACACTTCAACATATCATGAAGGCATGCATTAAAACGCATAACATGATTGTTGAAGATGAACATGATGAAAGTCTTCCACTCAATTATGATGCACGAGAGGGTGAATGTGACCTTGTAATGTCACAGGACCACATTGTAGAATTTTAAGATTTTATTTGGGGCGTATGAAGTAGTTTGTGGTTGACTACAATATTATGTAATTGAATTTAACTTTTTTAATAAGAAAATATGTGTTAATTACTATTCATAGATTTTTTAATTTTTTAATACGTTATTATTTTAGTTACATTTAAATGGTACAAAGTTTTATTAAATAGAAATAAGATATATGTTATATAATAAATAAGGTTAAAAGGTAAAACAATAATAAATTTGACATCTCCGTTGGAGTCGCCTAAGTTGAAGATGCCGAATCTCAAATATCAAATTTACCACATAAAAGCATCTGTAACGAAATGGTCAAATGGCTATATAAGCAATCATCAATCACATTTGGCAGCTATGTGAAGCTCCAAGGGCTTTGCCAAAGCCAACATAGCATTTGACATAGTCCTTGCTATACCAATTTTGGCAGCTTAAAATGACAATTGCCAAATATTTCTTTTCAATTTTTTATTGTTAGGCGATTCAAATTTTGAAGTACTTGTAGCACTTAAAGTACTTTAACATGAGGTTAAAAGAAAATAATAATAAAATATTATATTTGACATCTCTTTCGGAGTTATCCAAGTTGAAGGTGCCAAATTACAAATACCAAATTTGCCACCTAAGCTTTCAATTCCAAAATGACATCTCTAAATTTCAAAGTACTGTTGGAGATGCTCTAAGCCCTCAAATTCATTTTGGCATATCCAAATTTGAAGTAGCTATTGGAAGAGCATATCCAATAGTTATGCAACTGTAATGTGGCATCTTCACCTAAGCAAAAAAAAGAGATAAATCTCTTTAAGAGAAAAGCCAAATGTGGCATGACATTTGACATATGGTTTGGGATGTCAAATTTAACATACTATAAAGTCACATATCAATTTTACTTTTAAATTGTTTATTACATGGAGCCCACAAAAATACAAAGATTTTTTAGAGTTTCTTATGATTTAGGTCCCACAAGAATGTAAATTTACAACGAAGTAGGAATTTAACATTTTTGTTGGAGTTCCAAGTTTCCAAGCATGTCAAATCCAAAACCTTCAAAATGCCATAAAAGCCATCAAAATGAAATTTAGCATTTCAAAAAACATTTAGCAAAAGTAAAATACAATAAAAAGTAGTTTTACAAATTTTATATCCTTGTCCGATGTTCATCATCATCATTATCATCGGAGCCTTATTTCAATCATATTATAGTCAGCTATATGAATTATGTTATATCATTGTCTTATGTTAGCAAAAGTAAAATTAAAAAAAAAACATTTAAATTAAAATCCTAATAGATAATTAATGAGCCTAACACATTTTTTAAGGCAGAACTCCCTTAATCATTTAGTTAACAAAAAAACATTGGAGAAAAGGCATAATGAGTGGAGGCGTTCCCTCCCAATTAATTCCATTAAATCAAAAGGGTCACTTCATAATTTGGCCACCCACACAAACTAAATATCCACAGACGCATGAATGATTGCCCCAAATCGCTCTCTCTCCTTAACCTAAGATAACACATTGTAATTATTACATTAAGATATAGGATTAGCTCAGCTCAGCTCAGATTCTTTGCTTCTTTCTTCAGGGCTTCTATCTTCATTTCCATCAGTCTTTTGACTCCAACAGCAACAAGAAGAAAGAAGAAGACGAAGAAGGAACACAGATCATCATCAAAGAATCTGTAGAGAGAGATAACAGAGAGATTGGATTTTGGGTGTGAGAGAGAAGGAAGGAAGGACGGTTTTGGATGGTTGGATGGCAAAACTGTATGCTCAAACGGTGCCACCTCCCGATCTGAATAAGAACACGGAATGGTTCATGTACCCGGGCGTATGGACCTTTTACATCCTCCTCCTCTTCTTCTCTTGGTTTATCGTTCTCTGCCTCTTCCGTTGCACTCCCGGCATGGCTTGGACTATCGTCAATCTCTCTCATTTCTTCGTATGCTCCTTTCTTTATCCCCACCAGTTTGATATTGTTGTTTTCTGACTCAATCTGCACCTGCCCATTTGCTAGAATTTTCTCCATGACCCCCCCTTTTTTTTTTCCTAAAATAAGTTGTTTGGGGTTTCTCTATATCTTGAATTAGGATTTGGGGTAAGGGTTTTTTTATTAGTAACTACTTGGGTGGGTTTGTAGGGTGTGGTTTTGGAGGGATTAGTGTGTTTTGTGTTGCGTGCAAGAAGATAAGCCGCCCCTCCTTTCAGTTTTAGTAATCTTTATGTTTATCATGATTACAACTGTAATTGAAGTTAGGGAAGTTGCCCACCATCTAATGTTGATTTGAATTGCACTCATGGAGGTGCCTAACATCACCTTCTTTCTTTTTATTTTTATATTTCCACATAGAAGTCTTGTGAAAAATTGGCTTCCAAATCTTACTCCTTACTCTTAGAATTAGAAATCCCATAGGAAAACAATATATCAAGTTACTTCTTAGCTTATTTATTTATCATGATTACTTCTTGGTTTTTTATTTAAAACAAAAAAGTATCTAAAATATTCTACATTTCTATTTTTTTTTAATTATTGTAGTAAAGCAGGGCACATTGATTCTTGCACCATCATCATCATCAACACCAGCAACACAGCCATAGTAGTTATTGCATCTATCTATGGTTGGCATGAAATATGGATTCAATGGAAAAAATGGAAATCAGCTTTCAAATCTTTATCAACAACATGGGCACCAGACAAAAACTTATTTTATTATCACAAGTACAACTTGCTTGAACTGTGACATTGAGATCTAGTACAAAATAATTGCATATTCTATTTAAAGAAAAACTAAGAAGAGTGTGTTCATACTTTATACTGCACTAACCACTACATTGCGTCAGTTCTGGCAGCTCTGAGTAGGATTTGACTGAGTAAGTGGACAGATTTGGCTTGATCATCAAATCAGATACCACAACCAGTCTGGCCTGGCCTCTAAAGCCCTATTGCCCAGAGCTATCTGCAGCGCCAGTAGAACACCCTGCATTCCAGTCTCTAGGGTGCATTTGGTTCCTTGGCATTAGGGATAAACGATTGATAATTCTAATAATAGTGAAAAGGGAGAAAATTTTCATTGCTCCATGCAAGAAGCAGAGAACACATGTGCAGGTTGATCCTAGCACTTTGGCTCTTACCATCTTATAATATAGTTAACTGTTAATGATCTACTAGGTTATATTCTACTGATAGGTACCTATATTGCTTGTGTGAAGAGGTTTAATGAGCTAAGCCCTTTTTAAGACCCACTTGAATGCATGCCAGTCATGGAAGGATAGTGTGGTGGAAAGGTCTCATTGTGTATATGATTTTGGGCAATAATCATCTGACTGAGATCATTAGTCATCACAACCATTGATGTAGGGGTGTCAAAATTAATGATTTCTTAAGTTTTATCTTATAGGGCTTGTTTCTGCAGAGCCGTTTCCACTGGAATGGACCACTTTCATTTCTTTTGTTTGACTATTGTTGTTCAATGCGGGTATGTTGTTATCCAAAAACTTGAAAAAAATAGCCTCTTTTCACCTGTTTCCACAGAACTTGGAGTCTGACCCTTCCCTATAGTAAATGTGTTTTTGCGGAAGAGGAAATGTAAACAAGCATACCCTTCTGAGATTCAATCCAATGGTGAGCATGGTTCAGATAATCATATTAGTGGCTGATTAGGGTGTGTGTCAATTTATAGGGGTTAGTGAGTGTGAGGAAGTTGGATTGATCATGTGGTGGTAGGCAAGCAAATCTCACACAAGCCTCGAGAGTATCTCTGGGCAAAACATAGCCCCTGATATCTATATTTCTAAAATAAAAATACAAATACCATAAATCTGCCACTTACTGGGGCCATTTATGTTGTTCTTTAAGTTATAATTGCTAGAAATAATAAATAAATTAGATAACAAGATCTGTGCCTTTTATCTTTATTTGGTGTTCATGTAATCATTTTTCTTTCTATTCTACATTGATAATCTCTTCCAGGGCATTATTGGGTTCTTTGTTTTAGGTCACTTATATTTTCTTCCACTGGAAGAAGGGAACTCCATTTGCTGAAGACCAGGGGATTTATAATCGTTTGACTTGGTGGGAGCAAATGGACAATGGCAAGCAACTCACTCGCAACAGGAAGTTCTTGACTGTTGTACCGGTGGTGTTGTAAGTATTCACTTGTCCTATTCACACTTCAATTGTGATGTCCTGTTCGCACTTCAATTTTTATGTCATATAACTTTTAAATCTACTTGGTGCGTACACATACAGAACATATCAAACACATTAATTTATTGTGTGCTTATGCTTGGGCCTATTGACTAGTGGTTTATAATTTAATTCATCTTGTATTCCCTTGCTGTTAGTTTGTAGTTTATAACTTTCTTTGCATATTCACTATGTTCTGATTCTGCACAAATGAAAATCCTATGCATTTCTTTTGGATGGTATAATGTCCCAACTCTGCACCCCGTGGTTGTGACAATGAGTGCTTTTCAAGTGTGATAATGCTACAAGTATCTTGTAGCATGTCCCAACTCTGCACCATATGATGCCCAGATACGTCCTGGACACAGCAGGGACACGCCATGGATACAGTGAGGACACAGATTTTATACATAAAAAGTGAAGCATCGGATACAATAGGACACTATGCTTTTTCCATTTTGAAGTATCCATGCGTGATAGGTTGCAAGTCTTCTTTCTAGCGTACTATGGATGTTAAAAGGAAAGGTACATTTATCTTGTAGATAAGGCTACAAATAGAAAAGAATGAAGGATAAGGTGCAATGAAATGTCATTAGCTTTTCAAGTGTTTAAGTTCTTGTAGCACAGCGGGGTGGTGTTCATTTTGCTACAACGTGGTTGCATGTTTGAGTCATGTTACCAATTGAAACAGGCAATTCTTTTTTCCTTCCTTTTTTGTGTTTTCTTGGTCAAATCCAAAAAGAAAGTAATCCTTTTCCCCTTAAAATCCTAAAAGAAAAAAAATAAATAAAAAGTAGTACTTCCATTGGATTGACAATGTTTTGAAGAAAGCAGTGCCCTGTATAAAGCTAATCAAGTAATGGGATGGTCAACTATTTTTTTTTTATTAAAATCATAGTATTAAATATGAAATGTTGTATAATGAATGGGTATCCATATTTGTATTCTTTTCCTGGATTTCAAATGTGGAGGCACATCCCTTATCCTTGGATTCATGTCTGTATTCATACCTGAACATCATAGGGTACCTATCAAGGAAAATAAAAATGTTGGTAAGAGTTAATTGTAAGTGTATAACATGGTTTAATTTAGTTTTTTTTTTACCGGAAAAAAAGAGATTCAAGCATAAAGGGTGACTTTTGTTCAATGCTTCTAGTCTAATTTGTTTGCTTTATTTTATTGTCATCATCCACTGCCAACTTCCTAAACTGTTTATGCAATTGGAAGTTAATTTTGTCTACCGTTTTTGGCATTTTCCCCTCACCGCACCAGAAGTAAATCATTTGGAAGGATGCTGAATAAGCTTACAATAAAATGGCAACAAGATAATTGAAAAGATGATGCTTTAGGAAGGTCAATAGAGATATTTTTTAGCAGAGGGGATACAACTTGGGAGGGTTGTTGAGGAATTACATTTTTTATTTATGGGTAATGATGAATTATTAGATTAAAAAGAAGATACATTAGTGTGTGGGTGCGGGCATGTGGGACCATGCGTGCATTCCTGTACATGTGCTTGCGCATGTGTGTGTGTGGGTGGGCTGGTGGTGTGACACAGCACAAGTAGGGGAAGAGTAATTTGGGACTACTCACCAAGCCAAAGCTTAGAGCTTAAACGATGCAACAGTCCTGGCTTCACACCACAGACTCAACATGAGAAAACTGAAGGGATAGTTTCTTTCCTAACTAACTGAGTTCCCCAAGTGAGTGATTATTTCTAAGCCTGGAACGACAACTCTAGAACCTTATCAAGAATATAAAATTCCCGATTTTTAGATAAATCCTATCAATCAAATCCCATAATTTTAGATATGATCAGTCAAATCCTTTATTTCCATCTTTGAGATGATCATCATCTGAATAAAAAAGAAAGGTTGCTGTTTGAGAGTTGATCAATTGGATTTGCATGGCTTATGGGCGATTGGGCATGGGTTTGGGCTGTTGGGTTGATGTATGGCCTGCATTACGGGAACTCTGATAGTGCTCTCAAGCAGTCAACCCCAAAAAAAACGAATCTATGGAGATTATTGTGAAGGATTGGAGCAATTTGTTTTCTATGTTCTCCATGACTACAGCAGATCTCCTTTTTTTTTTCTGTGAAATGACAGCAATGCAAAGTAGCATAGCAAAATGACATTGCAGACATAAATATGGATGTAGAGATGGATACAGTGGGTGGGGTATGACTGAATCATCTAAAATCTAGTACACCACCATACAGATACTGGTACCCTATCTATGACATGACATTTCGTATTTCATTTTAAGATTTTTATGCAGAGTAAGGAAAATATTTACCTGTGCACTGCACACCGCACATTTGGACTGTGCATGCATGAAATTCAGTGCTGGGCCTCTTCTCTGGGATGCTCTGGATGTGCAGTGTGCATGAGAAAAATTTCCTCCAAATTAGTTCTTTCCATCTCTAGAATATTTATAAGTTAATTAATTTTTTTCCTACATTCTTTGGGGGAGGTCTATTTTTTCCCTTCAAGTACTTGTGCAGAGCTTCCAGTACCGACAAGTACACTTGGTACATACAAGTACCTCTATGTAGTATAGGCGTGAGAGAATATCTCCTTGCTAAACTGGGCCTCTCTTCTACATCTATATTTACATGCATATGAAACCAAGGTGATGGCTCTAAGGCCTAGATCTCTTCAACCAAGGTGAAGAAACATACAAGGATTTGTCAGTATAAGATATATGTGCCAAAACAAAGGGGAAAGCATATATATATATATATAAGGGGCCTTTTCCTGTGCATACGTCCCTCGCAGACTTTTCGTGCACACTCTTTGGTGGGCCTACTGTGGACCCCACCAAGAAATGAGACTGAGGGGTTGGAAAGATCTATGTGAAAGCACAAGATTCTCCTATATATATAATATATATATGGGGAATATTATTATACATCCTTCTCTCACAGTATGTTGAGGGACAAATGCATATTTCGAAATATTCATGCACAAAAGAGGAAAAGCCATTTATGGTATTATAAAAAAGAAGAATCTTCATATGTAAAGAGGGAAAGCCACATCATTGTCCCTCACCATGCATAGTAATATTCTCCTCTTTATATATATATATATTAAAAAAAAACTTGTTTATCCAAATAGTCTCTCCTTCCTTGTTTGCATTTCCCTAAATGTGGTGGAAATTATTGCCCATGAGCTATGATATCTGGATACCTCATTTGACCTGAGGTATCCATACTGATACGATCTGATACAGATACGGGCACGGGATACAGCAAGATACGGCTGGAATATGACACACAATTTTAGGATATGGGCCATATGGCTTTCTTGTAATTTATGAGAAGAAAAAGGCAAAATTGGAGGAATTCATCCAAAATTGAGCTAAACAACGAATATTGTGTGAAATCTTTGGCTATAACTTAAAAGAGTACTTTCATTTTTACATTCAACCCCCTTTATTTTATTTTTTATATTTCAAAACTCAAAATTCACTGTATATTTGATGGTTGTTTTCCCCCTTTCATTCTCATATTTTAAGTTCTGTCATTTTATTTATATATTTTTACTGGATGAGGAAGTGGCTTTTCTTGCCATGTTATTCAATGTCCTTCTTTTCTCAGTTTAAATTATATTTTTCTCTCTTTGAAAAGTTGAAACTTCTTTCCCTCTCTCCATTTTAATTTTGATAGCTGTAATTGTTTAAGATTATAAGTTCAACCATATCACCCAAATTTAGATTGAGATTTTCAAGGACCCACTTCTAGTAGTTAGTTACGTATGATATATCACATACTACCAAAACGTGATATTCGTACCAGTATTCATATCATATCCTGTGTCTGTACCGTATTTTAAGTGATATCGTACGCATATCCATATTCTAAATTTTTGAAGTTGACGTGTCGAATCCTCGTTCCTCGTGCTGATATCCGTATCCGTGTCCATATCTGGACATCATAGCCCATGAGCATGTTATCATCTTTGATCTTCTATAGAATGAAGCAATTCTTCCTGAGTTTTTTGACCGCTTGGAGGACTCAACTGAATTACAGACAACAATTTTCATTACTACTCTCCAGACCTTTTAAAGATTCTAAGAACGACCCTTACAGCCAACAATTGTGCCTTAGTTGAGACTTAGTCCCAATTAAACCAGAGAAGATCATCTTCACAACAATATATTTTATTAAGTTGACTCTCCTAAACGATTGAACCTGATTTACCTCTCCCAGTCCCAGCTCCACCACTTCCAACTTTAGGGGCGCTGAGATGGTGGAAGAACACACCTCTCCAACTTCTTCACTTTTGCAACTTATTTTCATGCGAGCATCCTAACTTGGTAACAGGTCATTTATTGGGATATGTGGGAACTCTTT
Source organism: Sextonia rubra (assembly GCA_037013555.1). Lineage (NCBI taxonomy): Eukaryota > Viridiplantae > Streptophyta > Magnoliopsida > Laurales > Lauraceae > Sextonia > Sextonia rubra. Next base: position 11,464,035 of record JASUAD010000009.1, read on the forward strand.
CCTTATTGAGGCTCATTTTCCAACTGTCACCTTGATATTGGATATTTATTAGTTACTTTGGCAAGTGGGTTTTTAGCATAAGCATTGCATTCTGGTACTGAAGGTGGGACTGCTTGAGCCTTGAGGCGGTTGAGAGAAAATTTGCATCGTTAGTTATCAAAAACTCCGCCAATTTTTTCTGTTAGTCCCAAGCCTGGGTAAAGGAGGAGGGTTGCGTGAGGTAGGTTGCCAGACAGTATAAAACTTTGTCATAACTCAAACATACCCAAACATAGTTTGGACAAGGATTTGATGAAGATGATGATGAGTTATCAAATACAGCTTGATTTATGCTTTGAATTGGTCATATATCTTGAAGCCCAATAGAGCAGATGAAATTCAGAACGTTCTAGGGTCATTTGGTCTCAATATCATTCATGCTAGAAGAGAGACTAAGAGTGAGGCAGGTTCCCTACGGAAACAGAGGTTGGGTTTAAGTGAGAGAATTTGATCTTCTGTAATTCAGTCTCTCTACAATTGGAGCCTTTTGCTCTTTTCACTCTTGGGTTAGCTCCTTGTATGTTCTCTTGCTGCTGTTTTGTGTTCCCATCTTAAATAAATTCTGTCAACTTTCAGGGGGTTGGAAAGGGATATCTGATATTTCAGCAGATGACCTTTCCTTTCTGTTGAAATTTGTAATTCATTTCAATTCTTGGAAACCACAGGGTGGTTGTAAATGGCAGCTTTCATTTGAGAATAGTAGATAATGTCATTTCTATAGAATCATTAACCGAGTGTCCAACCGCTAGCTTTTTCACACCTTGACTATAGGCAAAGATGCTCATTTCTGAACTTGAATCACCATGAATTTATTTTAATCAGACAAGAAAAGGACTTTGGAGTAACAGCTTTTCACTGTGAGGTGTATATTTTGCAATTACATCTATTTTTTTTTTATGGAACTTGCCTGGTTGCAATTTGTTTTATACACTGTTACTACTTAATCCCTGAACCCATGGGATTGGGTGGTGCATATAGACCTCTTCTTTGATCCTTACATCAACCGTAAAATGGATGGTGATCTCAATCAGAACCCTTATTAAGAATCTAAATTGTATATTCCAGCTTTCATCAATTTTTGAGAACTTTGTGTGTCTTTGCCAGGTACTTGATAGCCTCACACACAACAGACTACCGGCATCCGATGCTATTTCTCAACACCCTTGCGGTGATTGTGCTAGTGGTCGCAAAGTTCCCAAACATGCACAGGGTTCGTATCTTCGGAATCAATGCAGATCAGTGAGAGGCATTAGAAGAAGAAGAAAAAAAGGATGCTTGGTTTTCTCTGTAAAAGCCCTAAAACCTTTTACTTGGTGGTTACTCATGTACAGAAGCCATCACTGAATGGGTACTGTCTTGTTTTTTTTTTTTCTGTTTAATTCCAGCCAAATGAGAATTTTATAGGGACTGCTTTACCAGCTCCCTCTGTTACAGATACATAAAAATAAGTGTGTTGCATGGCCTTCTGTACACTAGCCTTTGATTTCCTCGCTGTGATGTTACAAAAAGAAGAATTGCTATGTTCCTAATTTATGGTGTTTTATCTGTGGTATGTACAAATTAGGACTTAATTAGACTGGCATCCACCTTGATATTGCTAAAAACCCATTTCATTGAATAAGGAGGTGGAATGCTTGATTGCACGAGAAAGCTTTTGAGTCATATGGTCATTGCAGCCCTGTTTGGCCCCCTGAATGGGCTGGACTAGCCATTCTGCGCAGAAGCTTCTTGTTTCTTTTGGAAGGCAAGTGCTATTACTATTTGAGTATTGCTTGATGAACACAAAAACAAAATCATCACACACAAGAGAAAAAAAAAATTTTTTAATTAAAATCCCCATTTTACAACACACATCTCTCCTCCCTCCTTCCCACTTCCCTCCGGCGGCGGGAGGGGGGGCTCCCCCTCCCTCCCTCCCTCCCTCTTCCTCTCCTCTCCTCTCCTCTCCCTCCTTCCTTTCCTTTTCCTCTCCTCCCTCTTCCTCTTCCTTTTCCTCTCCTCCTCTCGTCTCATCTCTGCCTTGTTCGGCCCTGTGAGGCCGAACATCTGCATAGGGAGAGGGGAGGAAGAGGGAGAGAAGGAGGGAGAGGCCCCCTCCTGCCAATAGGAAAGAAGGGGGAGGAGAGATGTGTGGGGGGTAAAATGGAGATTTTAATTTTTTTAAAATTTTTTTCTAGTGTGTGAGCAGGCTTTATTTATTTATTTTTCTTTGTATCCAGCAGCTCTATTACTATTTTCTGGCTTCGAGAAAGATGGGGAGTCCAGATGAACAAGGGAAAAAAAAGGAGAGAGGTTCATATAGCAAACCAAAAGGAGGCCCAGCAAATACAACAGAAACAGCTAGAGCTGGGCGAAGCTTTGGGGCCGAAATATCTGAAAATTGAAAAAAAAAGATAGAGAGAAAGGACTTGCAGAAGTAATCTAATTTTACCAGAATCATCTGGGATTTTGTTTCATGAGCCAAAGGAGGCCTAGAATTTAAGCATTGTGTTATCCTTCAGAAAAAAAATTTTGAGTACTGTGTTAAGGGGGAATGTGCATATTTTTTTAGGATGAACCAAGTTAAGAGGTGCTGATATATAGGCTACTTTGGTTAAGATTAAAGTGATGCAGTATAACTCATGACTTAAGCCCACTACCCATGTAATATTGTGGGCTTCGGCCTATGAGATTTTGAAGGTTTTTGGAGAGATCCTCTAGAATGAATTAATGCAATCAATTTCAATATTATGTGTGCAAACAGTTAACTACATAGAGGAAATAAATCAAACAAAAGCACACACCTTAAGAAGACAGTTTTTACGTAGAAATCCAAAAAGAGAAAAAACCATGACGAAGAATCAAGCACCATGGATCATACCATAGTTGCAAGAGAATACTCACAATCTTTATCTAGTTATCACGCAACCTAAAGATTTTGTGATTTCCTTGCACAGCACCCCACTGCAACGACCCCCGCCATTCTTTGTTACAAATCCAAGCACCAAGACGCCTTTTAGATGTTGTACTTGACTCCCCACAACAATCTTCTACGCATAGAAGATGATCTTTTATAACGAGATGTAGAAGACAAGAATCTCTAAAGCAGAACTTTAGCTATTCAACTCTCCAATGAAAGCTCTAGAGGAGATGGTTTCCAAAATATATTACCCACTTGGAACAATGAGATCTCTATCTTAGGGTTGAGAGAAAACCTCATTTTATATCTCTAAATTCGTACCTTATAAGTATATTTCAATCATGAAAAGAGTTAGCGTGCAATAGATAAGTTTCCCTTCAAATAGGACTGAAAAATCGCAAGTCAGTGAAATTTTCTGCACCTGTCCAATCAGTCGAACACATGTTCGATCAGTCGGATTAATGGGTCAATCAGTCGTATTAAAATTATGTCCGGGTGAAATTTTAGTACATTTTTCTGCAAACTTTTTGAAAGTCATAACTTTCTCATTTTAGTTCTAATTGAAGCAATCTTGAGCTCTACGGATATCTACTCTAAATGAACTTTTCAAAGGTAATTTGCTTGCCCATATTCGATGGTCAATTTGTGAGATATGACTTTTTTGAACGATGTTGTCCGTAGAAAATTACTTCAATTCGTTACTCTTTCTTCGATTTCTTCACTTCAGTGCATTCGGTGACTCAAACCAATGTTCATACTTAAAAATATATAAAATGCAGCACCAATGGACTCAAGTTTTGCCTAACCCATGAATTAGCGAATACAAAAATCCTTACAATCTCATCATTTGGCAATTCATAGATAAACTTCCTATACAATCAATCTACCCAAAAATAAAACAAAAAATACATTGAGCATATTGAAATAACAAAAAAAAAAAAATTACCACCAGCTTTTCACCAAGTGCAAAAGAAACCATCTTCAACTACATCTTTCTTCAGACTTCGCAAAAATTCTCCATTCTCCCCATTTTGTCCATAATTGACAATGCCAATGATCATCATGCAGCAAATCTGTCAACTTGGATGTAGCAGTAATTACCACTCTCCCTTAATTATATTTTCGTAGCAGCACTGAGGGTAGGAGTTTGGTCATCTTGATCGGGGTTTTTTGCATGTAGCCACATACACTTGTATAGTTTGATCGTTCAGAACAGTGTGAGCAACTTCCTCTGGCAAATCAAACATAGAGTTGAGCATTTTCTTTCTAGATTTCTTATCCTTCAGCATATATGGCTTTATCATATATGTGCCTCCATGATTGAATTTTATTTTAGACAACTCTTAGGATCAAACACAGCAAATTAGTGTAACCTGCTCTGATACCACTTGAAGATTTTTGAAGAGATCCTCTAGAATGGATTAATACAATCAATCTCAATACTATATGTGCAAACAGTGAACCATGCAACAAAAATAAATCGAACAAAAGCACACAACACAAGAGGACACTGTTTTTACATGAAAACAAAAACCGAGAAAAACCTACAATAAAAAATCAAGACTATGAATTATACCACAATTACAAGAGAAACTCACAACCCTTATCTAGTTATCAAGCAACCTAAAGACTTTGTGATTCCCTTATACAACACCCCGCTGCAACGACCCCCTGCTATTTTCTGTTACAGATCCAAACACCTAGACGCGTTCTAGATATTGTAATTGACTCCCAACAACAATCTTCTACGCATAGAAGATGACCTTCTGCAAATAGATGTAAAAGACAAGGATCTTTAGAGCAGAATTTTAGCCATTCAACTCTCCAATGAAAGCTCTAGAAGAGATGATTTCCAAAATATGTTCCCCACTTGGAACAATGAGATCTCCATCTTAGGGTTGAGAGAAAACCCCTTTTTATATCTCCAAATTTGTACCTCATAAGTATATTTCAATCAGGAAAAGAGTTAGGGCGCAATAGGTAAGTTTCCCTTCAAATCGGACTGAAAAATCGCAAGTCGGCGAAATTTTCTGCACCTGTCCGTTCGGTCGGACACATGTTAGATCAGTCGGATTAATGGTCCGATCGGTCAGATTAAAATTCTGTCCAAGTAAAATTTCAGCATATTTTTCTGCAAAATTTCGGAGGTTATAACTTTCTCGTTTTAGCTCTAATTGAAGCAATCTTGGACTCTACGGATATCTACTCGAAACTAACTTTTCAACGGTAAGTTGCTTGCCCATATCCGACATTCGGTTTGTGAGATATAACCTTTTGAATCCATATTGTCCGTAGAAAATCACTTTAGTTCCTTGCTCTTTCTTCGATTTCTTTAATTCAGTGCATCCAGTGACTCAAACCATTGTCCATACTTAAAAATATATAAAATACAATACCAATGAACTTAAGTCTTGTTTAACCCATGAATTAGCTAACACAAAAATCCTTACAAATTTCAACAAACAGATGAATGAATGTTATACAAATAAAATTCACACACGCTAAATCATCTTCTCTGATTGTTTGCAAATGAACATAAATACTTAAATTCATTTGAATAAAGAAAAAAGAAAGGTATCACTAACTTGGGAAATTTGCTAAACCACAGGTTGCTTAAAAACGCATTCTCCAGATGATGAAATCTACATCGGACTAATCTTTTTCATTTCCATTACAGTTGGGGGTGTGATCCATATTGGGAGCGAGAAGGTAGGATGAGCCACGTTTCGGAAGAGTAGTCGGATAGTCTTATCTGACATATTGAAAACGACCATCTCACGTCTTCTTGGTGATTCAGGTACCCGTGCAAAATATATCTCATTTCCTTTGAATCCTGAAGACTTACTGGCCATGACAAGCATGCAGCAATTTTGGCCAAGAAGAATTATCCGGGCACCTAAGCTTTCCACCTCCACGTGATTCGTACTATACTCTCCAGTTTCCACTATTCTTAACTCATAAACGTCAAAGGCTCGTTCGCTTTCGCGCGCTTTGTAGAACAGCCTCTATAATAATAAAAAGGCTATGACTTGCTAAGTCGGGTACCAAATTAGTTCGGAAATAGTATAGGTCATCTCTTACAGTTTCAACTAGAGTTTCAAAGTATGGGTTGCAGGTGTTGATGTGGGAAACTCCTACACATCCATCCAAAGTAACTCCGTAGAACTGCCCCTTGTGATATATGATGTCATCAATAGCGTGTTGAACTCTTAAAAAAACTTCTGCTAGTCCAGGCCTAATCCCTTCCTGACAATGATGAAGCCCACCTTGTCCAACTATATATGATCATAATTACTGCTGTATCATCAGACATGGTGGTCTTGAGTATGTGTCGTGGGCATAGGCGTGGAACTGTGGTGGGGTAAGGGAATTTCAATTTGATTTTACACCAGCATTGTGACTGTATAAAACACGCTGTACCTCAGGCCTAACTATGCAACCATGATCCCGGAAAAGTCCCCATAGCTGAGTTGATCACAAATGAGCCCGGGAAAGACAACACAGTCGAGCAAAGCAGGAAAGATACAAAACCGTAGAGCTAGCCTGATGACCCGCTGTCTATGATATCGCCAATTCTGATAAAGGACATAAAAGGAGCACCACCCTTAAGATCTAAGGAACACAATCAAGTTCCCCAAAAGTGGAAAGATATGTGCTCTCAAGTCTCCCTAAGTGGAAGGATATAGTGGAAGGATACGTGCGTAGTGGATACTATATTTGAGGAGGTTATTCTAATCGGTGAACGCCGATACAAGTGAACACACTAAATCTTGGTGAATTTCATTTATAAAAAACATTATCCACTAACTTAACCATGGCCTACGGTTGGACTCACCCACCCGTCTTTCCCTTAATGATTTCTCTTTGCACTTGATTCAGGTTGCTCGGACTATTTACGTCAAACAACCGACCAGATCACTTCTTCAGAATTGAAGCCAACATCACATTGCCATCTACAAATTCATCGGGTCTGTCAAAATCAGACCCAATCTTAGAAATTTGACCTTACGAGCACCATCTCAAGATTTTTGTCGTCTATGGTCATTAACCACCCACAAACATCAGCATTATGGAAAGACCCACAACAATGCTTGCCGAGCGTCTCAGGAAACAACTTCATGGAGTCCTTGCTGGTGTTGTGTTGATTAACCGTTGGCCTTCCTTCTCCTTTTTTCTCGAAATTATCAGCAGTGGCAATTGCAAGCGGCTTCTTGTACTCATCCTAGAAACCGAGAGCCATGACTTACATACGGCTCCCATGCAGATCTGGTCAAGCAGGCTACGCTGATTGAAGATCAAATACAACACATCTTGGGGAAGCCCCTCGTGCCACTTAGCCATTGAAACCAACTAAATGAACGATTGATTGAAAGATAGAACTATAGAAACTGCAAGGCAGATGGAGATCCGAAGTGAATCTAGTAAGAGATGGAAGAAAGAAGTGAGAACAGGAAAGATAGAGGGGAAAGATATCCGACGATGACATGATTAGAAATGTCCTTTCACAGATGAAAGAAAAGTACTTAGATGGAAGCAACAAGTAATATACGCGTCATCTCAAAAACGGCATATCCCATGATATTTGCAACCCGATTTTATCTCCTAAAAACTAGCTAATTTAATAATAATAATAATAACGTATTATTACAAATCTAGGACTTGCTTTCTTTAAAAATAATAAACAGATCATATTATATTTGTAGATTACATTTATGAATTAATTGAAATATCATTAACACCCTTCAAATTCTTGCTTTCATGTAGATCGTCATATTAATTTAGAATCGCCTTTGACTGGATAATCTTGACCCCATAATTATTACCCACTAAATCCCCACGATTATTTGAAGTCATGTTTCATTGTAGATTTTTCAGCATCTCATCCAATCAATATAATTGTTTGGCTATAATTTTGTAATTTAAAAGATATTACAACGACTAAGATATAGTATATTTCTTTTTTTTATTTCAAAAATTCACACAAAAAATACAATTGGGTGGAAATTTATAATTTTGGATTATGTTTATACTTTTTGTAAGGTTATTTCAAAATTTTTTTTATTTAGAATGTTATTGCGTAGAATAAATATTAATGATGAAAGATAAATACATTATATATTTTTTTTATTTAAGATTTACTTCTCTTAAAAATATTCCCAACAAAACTAAATTTTTGATAATATGTTTTCATTTTAAGCCCGGGCCTTTGTTGCTAGAAATCAATGAGTAAGTTTATTATACTTTTTATTTGAAATAAAAGGTTATTATATAAACTTTAATAAATAATAAATAATGTAAAATATTTTTTTTAATTGATATTATTTTTAATAAAATTTAAAATTTCGAAAATTTATTATTATTTAATTTTTAGCCCGGTCTTAGCATGGGCTTCGTTGCTAGTCTAATATTAAAATTACTATGAGGCCCATTTGATATTGGTGACCACAAACAATAATTGCTAGAAATTTTTATCTTAAATTCTAATGACGGCAATAATCAGTGGCATTCGAATGGGACGTTTGTGCTTAAAATCATGCTTCGACCCCTCAATTGTTGTAATCATCATATCTAGAAATCTTTATCTCAAATTCTAATATATTAATATATATATATAGAAATTATTGATATTCAATAGACCCTTTAAAAAAGTACAAAAAGGTCTCCTCAACTGCTCATGCTTTTCTAAATGACTATATGAGTTGAAACATTTTGAGGTGGCATTAATTATCTTAAATGACAAAAAGAACAAATTCATCATTAATGAGAGTTATTTGCGTCAACCAATTTTTAAGCGAACATATGATAGGAAAAATCTGAATCCCAATACTATGAATCATCAACCCGATCCATACCTATAATGACCAAAAGTGATTATCCGTCATCCAAATTCGAGTTTTCTTCCATACTACCTCCTTCTAATTCTGATTCTTTTGCTTTTCCTTCCACTTTAGCATGTTGCTCCTTCCTGATACCTTCGACACGGACCTAAGCTTTCCATTAAAGTATTTGGAGCAATCTCCTATTCGTAACATCATGTAATACTTTTCAATCATTACTGTGTCACGGAGTCTAACACTCTTTCCTGCCAATCCCTAAAGTTATTTCTCCGTTAAACACTTCAATCTGGCCCATGATGCTTAAATCCATTACTATCATCGTGAATTACTTGGTTTCTTCAATCCCCCAAATTTTTTCCCATCAAACTACCAAGATCTTTTATTTGCCTCATAAATCTCGTCACTACAAGCACACTGGAAAAAACGGATCTGAAATTCAACTTCGGATGGCTTCGATATCTCAGAAACAGTTTTCTGCACTTTGATTAGTCAAACCTTCTTTTTGACCATTGAACTGCTCATCTTCTTCCACGCACGTATAGATATTCTTACAATGAATCTGTAGATGCAAACGGATCTCCGATCAGACATCGAACGATCAAGATATTGCAGAAACACTTCTCTGTCGTCGAACCCAGTCAAATTACCTTTGACTGTGCCTGCTGACATCAACCCTGCACCAGCTGGCGGGCTGGGCTCTGTACACAGGTCAAGTCGACCCGACCTGACCTACACCTTTCTCTAGCTGAACTTCCAGTAAGTAAGTCAGGTCAACCTGACCTTGACCCAACCTGGAACATGCTGAATGGCTTGGACTTCTCTACTAATAGGTCAGGTTAGAACCTGACTCAAACTCAAAACTTGGCCCAAGTCCATTCTTCCTCATCCCCATTGTTACAAACAAGAACCGTAAAACCCCTAGGCCTGTTTCTCTCCAGTCACAAGAGGTCAGGACCCTCTCTTTCTTCTCTGGCGAATGGGATCTACAATAGAGAGCAGGAGGGTCCTTTGTCCTGCGATGGTGGCAGCAGCTGCAGCGATGGCCCAGTGACCCTTCCGGAGAGTTTTTTTTATTCAAATATCTCTGCAACTTAGATCTTGCGTGGCCCAGCACAAGATCACAGTTGATCTCTTCCTCTGATTTGAAATCAAAGATCGGAACCCTCTCTGCCCGATCTGCTAATATAAGCAACGACCGCTGCTCTTTCTTCTCAGGTGAGGACTGGTGCTGCACCTTTTCCAATGTCTTCCTCATCAATCACAGAATGCTCTGCAGATCCTTACCTTCTATAAAGAACATAAAGCCACCTCAATCCGCCCTTACTCCATTCCAGCAAACAGAAACCAAGAACCACCAATCTCCTCTCTCTGATTTCGACCAATGGAAGATGAATCTGAGCACGGTCCGAGAATCCTCTTTTTCCATGCATATTCAAAATCCAATCCTTCAATTGCAATGTCCGAGCGATATCCACCTTGCTCTGATACCACTTGTTGGAAAAAGCAGCACAATGGAAACTACCTCCGATCAACGGATCAAGCACGATGAACACAAGCAATCATACCATCAAGTAGTTACACACATGAACACAGTAATTTTATGTAGTTCAGCAATCTTACCCACTTTCACGAAGGCGAAACTATCACACCATCAAGCAATCACACAAATGAACATAGCAATTTTATGTGGTTCGGCAACCTTTTCTACGTCCACGGAGGAGAGAACTCATCTATCATGATTCCATCTCAATCTCCTCGGGATCTAAGGTTACAATACATTAATATATAGTTCTCACTTTCTTAGCCAACAAGAAAATTCATACATAATGACTAAAACACCCCTAACCGTGAATCTCGATTCTAGCAAAACCAGATAACTGATTCGGCGAAACCGGAATACAAGACAAAACCCAACACAAAACCGGAAGTAGGAAGTAGAAAGAAACGAGGAAGAAGAAAATGAAGGAAGGAGAAGTAAACAAGAAGAGAAGAAGAAGAACCCAAAGCAACTAGGAGGAGAGAAGTGTTAGGAATATATCTTGTATTCCAGATTAACCAGATAAGTCTATTGGGTTAGCCAAGAACTCTGCGTTAAGGCTGGGGGTATTTTGGTCTTTGTACTGGGGATTTTTAGGGGGCCAAAAAAGCGGAGATTATATGTATCATATAATCTGTAACCCTGGTTAAAAGAAAGTGTATTCTCTTGCCCATACATGTACTCCTCATTAGGTGAACCGCTTAAATCCTTTATGTCTCTTCTTTTTCTTGGATAATTGATCTCATGCTATTATCGCACGCTTGCGCATACGCACACTTCCTACTAGAAGAACAAGAACAAGTAGAAGAAGACGTAGAGCAAGAAGCAAAAGAGGATGAAAGAAGGAAACAAGGAAGAAGAGTTGCAGTTGGTTCTATTTGAGTGTGACAGAGAAGAAAGACGAAACAGATGAAGACAAAGAAGGCAAAGATAGAAAGAAGAGGGGAGATAAAGGAAGAGAGAAAAAAGATAAAAGAAGTAGAAGGAGAACACACAAGGGGGAGAGAAGAAGATGAGTTCTCTGAGCCTGGGGTGGGTAAAACAAGGTCTAGGTCAGGTTTAACCTAACTCGAGTGAAGAAAACCCAGTCCACACAAGATGGTCAATCGGTTCAAGTTAGGTGGGCTGTAAATTTATGGAGTGAATTTTCAGCACTTGGTCCAAGTTATTGTTGACATGAAATTTATAGTGATATTTAACTACTGGGTTGTTATATCCTTCCTTGTTAAAGGAAATTTGGCCCACCAAACTTTTTTCGAGATGAGAGAGCTAAAGGAGGGTGCATGGTTGGATCTAATAAATTATATTTGACACATACTTAAAACATTGAGAAAAGAACAAAAAGAAAAGAAGGATGAAAACTCAGACTATGTCCCCATCCTAATTTCTATCCAATGATCTCATATGATATTGTTCACTTTAGCTCATGGGATTTCAACCTACATTTTACCTCACGGTTTTTAAAAGGCCTCATGTGAGGTTAAGATCATGTTACATACTTATATATTTAAGATTAGGACTTAGATAGTTCTAATGTGGATATATGCACCACTGCATACACAATCCTTGCTGGACCCAATGCCCTTCTATAGGAGAGCCATACCTGTGACAACTAGTTAATTTCTATTGCTCCTGCAAGTTGGCTAAGATACCCTTCTCAGATTCCTAACATCTTAGTGAGCATTTAGGGCCACGTTTGGCATATGGTGAGGAGAGAACAAATGTGAGAATTCCTCACAAAAGATTTCTTTAATAGATGATTTTACATTGGTATTGGTGTGTATAGTTGAGAATAACTGGTATTAATAAGTTAATTCACAAAATTTAGGGTAAGCAAATATGGAGGAGGGTTGGCCTGAAAATCCTCCAAAATGTGGACTTCCACTAGCCCAAATGCTCAAAAATTTAAAATTGTCAAACGTGAATTTTTCAAACTCTTAAACAAAATCGATGAGGAATCTCAGTGGATCTGGTTTTCAAACATGAATTAGTAACAAATCCACATTTCAAGGATAGTGAGGAATCCTCAAATGTGGATTCTAGATGGATTTCTCACTTGTTGCCAAATGTTGAGGTCATTTTTTGCAACCAAATCCTCAAAGATTCATACCATGTTTGGCAATTTTAAATCGGACATGGACCACTTGAAATCCTTATTTGTGAGGATTTTTAAGTCTAAATCCTAGCATAGGATTTAAAAGTCCTCAATTTTGCATATTTTCATATTAATACTAATTTTTATCAAGTACACGCATTGATATGCACGACATTGACGTGGGATCTTCCCTTGTACAAGTTTTCAGTGTGGAATCCTTAAATCAATGGAGGTGACAAATTCTCAAATTTAGGAATTCCTAATACCAAACGTCAATGTCTTTATAGATGAAGGGTTTATGGATGAAGGGAAAAGGCAAATAAAACTTGAGGAAGTGAGATGTGTTTTGCAATTCGAATTTTTTCCATAGACAGTTTTCTCCGGCTGTTTTCTCCACATCCAATGGGCCCTTCCTGCATATTCTTGACAAAAGATGAGAAGATTGAAAACCAAATTATCTTGAGACAGACGCAAAGCTGATATCTAGAGGTTAAAAAACAAAAAGTGACTATGTTAAAGGGGTCTTTTGCCAGTGGGGTGTAGAGAAAAAAGAGGAAGAAAACTTGGGTAAGAGGACGTATTACTTCACTAAAGGTCTTCTCTCCTCACCCTAAGGCTGGGGTACTAAATTTTTTTTTTCAAACAATCCACCAGACGTTGCTTGCATGTGTGAAGAGAAAACAAGAGAAGAAGCAAGGACTAGCAATAGAGAGACAGGATTTAACAGAAGCATTAGCACCAGCTTTCGCTTTTCTCGAAATCATGATGTTGTCTTTGGCAATGCTTCTCCCCAAAGCAGAGACATAGAATCCACGATCCTTTTTCTTTTCCACATCAATAATTCCATATGCCTGTTTTCCAGGGACTCTCATAATCACTTTTTATCTTGCGACGTTGGATGAAAGAAGTAGAGGTGAAAAAAACGATTACTCCTTTTGAGGGTCATTGTATGACGAGAGGATTTCGTCATTTGCAGATTTCACTGTCTGAGCTCAACAGAAATTTGGCATTTCAATCCTAGTATTGAAATTTGGCAGACTAGTCACCTTATTATTATTAGTTTTCATCTAAAGTTGTATTTGTAAAATGTTGAAAGTAGTTGTGCCCATTTTAATGCTAGGGCTATTTAGATCATTGAAACAGTAATTACCCTTTGCTGCAATGAGCAGAACCAAAGGCCATTTAGACATAGAATAGACCTCACATGGAGATTATGAAGGGGAATTTTTTTCCATGTCACCTTTCTCCATTCTTTTCTCTTTCTAAATTTTTCCTTTCTATATTGAGGACTTGAACCCAAACACTCTCATCCACATTTAAGAGGCTTTTTGTGCCCCACCTAATCAGCTGAGCTACAACTAGACATATATGCTTCCAACACATCAGAACTTATTGCATTTTATTGGATTGTGCTAATCAACATATCTGATGTATGGGGTACAATGTTCTTATACCTCTTGTTGCATTTCTTTCTTCTCTTTGTATTTGTTCCCTCTTTAATGGAAGTTTTGGTTACCGTTAAAAAAAAAAAAAAGAAATTTCAACCATTTAGAACTATTATTCCCTCTTCTATAATCACTGCGTAAACTTGGGCTCATCATCATATTGAGATGCATAAAATGCATGATTTGACTCTCATTTCTCTTGGCAAGAGTTTTATGAGTGATCAATCCAATGGTAGATTCAGATCAGATTTCAATATAAATTTGGGTGAGAACTAAAAAAGAGGGGATAGTGGTTTTCAATGGATATTCAGATGCCACTAACATAATTAAAGAAACGGCTTGGAAAATTCTCCAAGGCCTATCCTCCATGGAAGATTGCTGAATGTTCATTAGATCCATGATGGGTAACTTAGTGTTATAGATAAAGAGGGGCACAGGTCACTCAAATGAGAGGAACTTCAAGGTGTGATTGTGCAAGGAAAGGAATGAAGCATATTCTACCTCTCTCATAGAAAGTCAAAATCTTCTATGACGAGGAAAAACATTTCATTTATGTAGGAATTTTAGTATGTCCGCTAAATTTGTGAATTGGATAAAATTCTAGTTTTAGTCAAAGTTGTAATCCTATTTATTTTAGACTAGGAGTTTGAAAAGATTAAAGAGTCTTAGAAGAGCTAGAATGAAGGTATTTAGATTTAAAAAGTCATATCTCACAAACTGAGCATCAGATATAGACAAGCAACCTATACCATTAGAAAGCTCATTTTGAGTAGATATTCGTAAGTTTCAATATTACATTAATCGAAACTAAAACATCAAAATTATGGCCTTATGAAGTTTACAGAAATTGTATTGTCTGAAATTATGAAATTGCCATTGCAGAAATTTCTATTTCTATTTTAACTGGGATTTTCCTGTTTTGTGCTAATTCCTATCCTGGTTAGATTACCATTATGAGACACGAAATTAAGACTATAAAAAGGTCTTTTCACTCAACTCAAAAGCATCCATCTCCATATTATGAGTTGAGATTTCACATTGGAGATTTAGTTTTTCTCTGAAGCATTTATTGAGAGGTCGTGCTGAAATTGTTGAGTTTTAGAGAATATCGCTTTACTCTCTTGTAGAAAATTATCTTTTCTTTTGTAGAAGATTGTTCATCTTAAGTGGCTTCAAAGCGTGTTGGATCAAGCCTGAAGAAGGCGAACGGTATGTGTGTCAATAAGAAAAACTTCAGTCCTTAAGGTTGTGTTCAATTGGATAAATGTAGAAAGTACATCTTGCAACCTCTCTTGCACAGTACTTGATCTGAGTTTGGACCGATGTTAAGTCCTTTTGTTTTTTTCCATTTGGATTTTCCACATAAAAATTGTGTCTCTATCTCTTGTAGTCGATTGCCTTTTAACTTAGGTTAATTGTTTGTTTAACTACATTGAAGAAATTTGTGTTATGACCTTAACCTATATCAAGGTTAGAATCTTTGCAAGTGGTATCAAAGTAAGTCACATTAATCTATTGTGTGTATCAACCAAAAGATTTTTAGAATGAAATTCAACTGCAAAGGCACATCAAACATCAAGCAATCACTTCTGAAAGATGAAAATCTAGCTTGATTATGTATAAATATGGAAAAAAAAACTCTACAAAGAAAACCACCTATAGTTTTGTTTAATGTTTTAAATGCTAAGGGTATGGTCATGTTACTTCTCAATGTACAAATAGAAAGTTAAAGAAAAAGGGTAAAGTGATTACAGCAATGTGGGATGATGATTTTGAAGATATAGCAAATTCACTTTCCAACACTACCAATGCCAAGTATGTTGCGTTCATGGCTAAATCTTCACAGATCACATTTGATAATAGTTCTAATTCTGATGATGATGGTGAGGACTCCTTTGATGATATACCACAATCTGAAAAAGAGTTGATGGAAGCACATGATAAATTACGAAAAGACACTAAAAGAGTAGCATTGATTAATGATGCCCTGGAATTGAAATAGGAGTTTACTGAAAATGTAATCACTACTCTTAAGAAAGAGTTGAAAGAAGCACTTGCTAAAGTATATCTCTTAGAATGTTAGAAAAATACTATGGCCGATATAATCTCTAAATTACTAAATGATGATTTTGATAAGTCTGAACAAGAGATTAAAACCTTGAAATAATAGCTGAATAGTTGCAAAAAGAAGAAAGATGATTTGAGTGAAAAACTAAAGATAGCTATGTCAGAGCTGACAGTTACAAAAACCTTGTTGATCAAGATGAACACTGGCTCGAAAAACTTCATAGCATTTTATACAGTCAAAAAGTAGCTTCTGACAAACGTGGTCTCAGCTTTATCAACAGTTCATATACTTCGAAAAGCAATAGTAAATTTGTTTTTATAAAAAATTCTGCTTTGATTTCTAAGGCAGCCATTGCTCCATATACTGCATGAGTAAATCATGTTGAGAGTACATCTAAGAAGAATGAGTCATGTCATACATCTATACCCACATGTCAGCATAGTGGAATCAAAGGACACATTCGTCCCCATCGTAACAAGCTGACATGTTTACTGAAAAGCAAGCAATGGAAGAAACAATTTTCTCCACCCAAGACCAAGACAAGAGTTGTCTCGGTCAGAAAGTTTGAGTTGCCTATTGAATTGATATACACTGTGCTGAGAATTTCAAATTTGCAAGTGTGAGTACTAAAAAAAAAACTGATCAAAAAGATTAAGCTCCCACCCTTAGCGCTGAAAAGAAGATGATATTAAGGAGGAGTCACAATTAATAAATATGCTACATGTTAACTTCATTATTTTTGACACTTATGGAAGAAAGGGGGAGAATAAGAAATTTAGGAGAGAGATATAAATATTTGAAGATTCAGAACTGTTGAAGATATATGGTATTCAATTGGTAATTGGTATGATGCTGAAAGTTCAGACATTCATAGACAAACTGAGACAATAAAGATCTACAAGTGGTACATGGTAAATTTTTATTTTTGCTTAGAATTCAATGTATTTTGGGGTTTTGTTTTGGGTAGATTAAATTGTATTGTTTTAGAGAGTTTTTTCCATGAATTGCCAAAGGGGGAAATTATAAGGACTTTAATATGTAGGCTATATTCATGGATTGGACAAAACTCTAGTTCTAGTCAAAGTTGTATTCCTATTTATTTTAAATTAGGAGTTTAAAGAGGTTAAAAAGTCTCAGAACAGCTGAAATAAAGGTATTTGGATTTTAAAAAGTCATATCTCACAAACCAAGCATCAAATATGGGTAAACAACCTACCATTGGAAAACTCATTTCGAGTAGATATCTACAGATTTCAAGATTACATCAATTAAAGCTAAAACACTAAAGTTACGGCTTTAGGAAGTTTGCAGAAATTGTACTGTCCAAAATTACCAAACTATCATTGCACAAATTTTTATTTCTATTTTAAGTGGGACTTTCTTGTTTTGTGCCAATTCCTATTCTGGTCGGATTATCGTTATGAGCCCCAAAATTGGGACTATAAAAATGGGTTTTCTCTTAACCCGAAGACATCCATCCATATTATGAGTTGAGATTTCATATTAGAGATTCATTTTTTTCTCTAAAGCATTCACTGAGAGGTTGTACTGAAGTTGTTAAGTTTTAAAGAATATTACTTCTACTCTTTTATAGAAGATTATTTCTTCTCTTGTATAAAGTTGTACGTCTCGACTGGCTTCAAGGCATATTGGATCAAGCATGAAAAAAGCAAATGGTGTGTGTGTGTCAACAAGAAAACCTTCAGTTCTTAGGGTATGTTTGTAAGAGAGGTAGGGTAAAGAAAGGTAGAGCCAACCCAAAATCAAGAAAGAATAATATATGATTCGGTTATGATGATTTTTTATTTTTAGTTGTTTGATATGGAATCATTTTGACTTTTTGTATAAAAAGTACAGATTTTTTTGTAGTTTAGTGATGACTTTTTGACTTTTTTAGAAAAAAGATAAGGAAAACTTGAATTTAAAAAAAAAAAAAAGAAGGGGAAGAATTTGAATTTTAAAAATTTTATTTTACTCTACTTTACCTTAGCCCTTTGCCAAACATGAGGTTGTGTTCAATTGGACATGAGTAGGAAGCACATCTTGTAATCTTTCTTGCATAGTACTTGATTTGAGTTTGGACCGGTGTTAGGCCCCGTAGTTTTTTCCCATTTTGATTTCCCACATAAAAATTGTGTCTTCATCTCTTGTGGTTGATTGCCTTTTAACTTAGGTTAAATATTTATTTAACTACATATAAGAAATTTGTGTTAAGACTTTAAATTGTATCAAGGTTAGAATCCTTTCAATTTATTTTTTTTTCAATGAAAAAACTTATCGCAACAAACAAGAAATTAAAGAGTAAGGGGCACATAAAATTTTAACAATTTTCATCTGTATCACATAATCCTCTCACCTCATCACACAAATGCACCTTTGGACATGCTGGTGTTCGGCCAAAGACAACTAGAGTAGTTGAGAAGATTAATCTGTCTCTTGCTTTTCAATTAAAATTCAGCTCAGTCCTAAAGATGGAGACTGCATTGGACAAAGGCTTATGACCAGCAATAAGTGCCAATCCTCCGACGTTCGCTTTTACTGATTTGATGGCTTTTCTCACATCCCATATTCCTTGCGAATGTTGTTATTCACTATCACTACTGTTATTGTTATTATTATGTCCTTTGGTTTGTATAACTTTCCTCTTTGGTATTAATCTTTAATTGCACCTTTGTTCATCATGCACTTTTTTTTTTGTGTGTGTGTGTGTGTTTAAAAATCCAAATTTGTTACTGATAAGAATCAGACGATCTTGGAGTTGGCATGGCATATATAGATTCGCAAGTAATTTGTTATTCAGGGTATTGGAAATTGTAATTTTGATTTGAGCAATTTTCAAAGCAATTTAGGATAAAATCTCAGTCTTAAGGTAGACTTTATATATCTACTTGATCATTCTAATAACGGTCCTGCTATTAACCTGATAGGTCGCAAACAGATTAAAAATTTTATAGAAGTTAATTATTTTAGCTCGAAGCTATGTCAAATATTGCAGGGATATGCATAGGCATATTAGAAATAAAGATTTTACACATAAAAATGATGTATCAAATGCAACATGACATGATACGTTTTTTATTTTGAAGTATCATACATCGTAAGCTCAAATCATTCTTTTAAGAGAGAAACACTCCGTTCATCTCCTCCTGGTCACGCTTGTGTCATCGAAACTGTGGAAGTTACAAGATAAAACACATCAAAGAAATTATTGCTTGGATATTTAGCTTGTTTTCATATATATATAGATATATATATATATATTTGGTTCTCCATTTTCACCACTAGACCAGTCAGACTTAGGGTTCCTGTAACCTAATGGGTCTCGTTCCGATCTCATCTCTAATTTGTGAAATTAGGTAACTCTATGGGATGGGCAATGGCAATTTATAGGATGGGTTCAACGCGGATGTAGGCCTACAATGATGTCATTGATAAATCCACCCTTAACGATCGTAATCAAGTGGAATTGCCGAATCCCAATCTAGTTTGGATTAGCAAAAGACAACATAAAACAGAAATATGTTCTGATTAGAAGACTGTGATGGTGTTAAACTAAAAATCTAACATGTGTTGCATCTTATTTTATTCATTATTTTTTTCTCTTTTTTTTTTTGGCCCTTTTCCGCATTTTTAAGGATAGAAATGCTAACTGCAGAAAGCCCAAGAAAGCCCGGACGAAGAACATTATATAATAAATGGCTTGTCTATGTTTGGATTAGACTGTTTGGGAAGTAGCACTGTTATTCCTAAGACCTCATGCCGAGGAGAATGTTTGTGGGCCCTTCCTTTCTCTTTTATAGAGAAGGAACCCCAGTTTTGAAAGATTGGCTGGAAGCAATTATGTACAGAAATGGAATGGAGGAATGGGATATAGAAATCATTAGGTAAGCTTTTGGCTTGAGGTAGGTGAAGTGGTCGAAGGGCTCTTCAGCACTACAAACAGAGGAATCCGCAGTAAATATGAAAATTGCTTTGCTCTTTGACCGATACACCTTTTTCATTGTTTGGTGTAATACTTATACGTGCGATGGAGGAAATAAAATAAATTGATCTTCCATGATGTAGAGAATTTCAATTTCCTGTAGAAGGGGTTGAAGAGAAAACTTCTTCTCTCGCTTGAAAATAGAAGTCATTGGAATGTGGCTACATGGTTTTATGCTATGATGCTTAGATACGGCATCAATATGACAAGGGCACGTTATAGACACAGCAAGGACATGGATGTTATACATAAAAAATAAAATACAGGATGCAAAACGATGCAATACGCTTACCATTTTAAAATATCCGTGCATCATAAGTTTCATGGTCTGTTTTTTAAACCCATCAAAGAAAAAATATACAAGAAAAAGATAGTTGTAGATGCTGCTACTATGATTGTTGTTGTTATTATTATTATTAGTATTATTATTATTACTAGTTTTTATTATTATTAATATTGTCTATTAATTATTTAACAATGTGTGCCCTAGCTTTCATAAAGTGCCCTAGCAACTGGCATGTGAAAAAGATCGGATGATGGAACATACCTAGTATTATTTCCCATGCTCCTGCTTCGTGAAGGTGCTTTCATGGCTGGAAGAATCTTCTTGATGGTGCTGATGATCCCTGACATTTCAGACCTGCTTTAAAAATAAAAATAAGCTGAAAGAATTCAAGACATCATTACAACCCACCTCCAGGAAAGAATGCCAACCAACAACTCCACTCAAACCCTTCTTTTCTTTAATTAAAATAAATAAATAAAAAGGTCTTGTTGTCCATACAAACATCCACAAGCTCTAGCTACAATTGACATTATTTCCACAAACCCACCACAACATTCAACAACTGGTGCCTCTTTTTTCTTTTTTGATCTTTGAAGATGCAAGGCCATGAACAAGGCCATAGTGCAACAGCAAATATGGCTGCTTCCTCTAATTCTTCGTGTTACCCTCGCAAATTTCCAAGGGTTTCTTGATCTCTTTTTCAACTTCATAGCCAAATCATCTTTTTTCTTTTCATGACACCCTTTTGAAGCCGACCTAAAAGAAGCTTCAAATGTTCACAATAATGAAAGAAACAACCAAAAAAAAAAAAAAAAAGGCAAATGAAAATAAGAACCATGTATCCTATCTGTTAGTTCTGAACAAATCCAAACAAGTCATCCACCATGAAGATAAAAAGAAGGAAGAACACCTCTTCTTCTTCTACCATGATCCTCCACTTCTTCTTCTTCTACCATGATCCTCCACCTAACATCCCATTCCAGTAACCAGATGGATCTCCTTGTCCCTTATTCTGCTCAAAATCGGTGTTTGGAACTGGTTTCAATTCCTCAAAAGGAAACAAGAGTCTCCCTCCACCTTCTTGAACTCCTTGGATATTTCCATAGGCGCCACTGAGCCCATCCAAAGGAAAATTGAGGGTCGGCTTGAAATCTTGCAAACCAAATCCAGATGGGTACACTGAACTTGAATTTGACATGGGCATCGGCATCGGCATGGGCATGAAAGAATTCAGACCTCGAGAAGAAATACCATTCAGCAGCTCCATAGCAGAAAGAGAAGAAGATGATGGTGATGAAGCAGTACTGTTGTTGGGGATGTGGTGGTTCCCAATGTTGGGTAACGGAACAAAATCAGAAATTCTGGGGTAATCTTGGTTGGTCTGGAATGCAAGGTTGAGATCTTGCCCTCTATGGATTTTAGGGTTCTGAGAAGAAGACTCTGAAGAATTTAGTGTGTTGATATCAGATGATTTCTTGGAAGAAGCTGTGGCTGATGATGATGCTGTTGATGATGAGGAGGATCTCTTGTTCTTCCTTGAACCTCCTCCCACAGGCACGTTCCTTAGAGACCCTCCCTCAGTCCAATACCTCCTACATGTCTTGCAGAAATATCTTGGTTGGGTGAGGCTGTAGTTGTTGTAGTAACAGAACTTCGTGTTGGTGGAATTGCACCTGGGGCAGTTCAAGGCCTGCTCTTTCTGGGGCCTTGTTCTCTTCTCCATCAAGGGCCTAGAGCATGTGGCAGAGGCCATCTCCTCCATGGGTTTCACCAGTCCCACTTCCTGAAACCCAAATGACAAAAAAAAAAAAAAAAGAGAGGAAAACACAAACACAGCAAGCAAGACATGGCTATAAGACCAAAACAAGAGATCATCACCATAATAAAAACCCTTCACCTTACACCATCGTGTAATTGCTAAAAGTAACAAGATCAAACAAAGAGACAAGCAGAACAAGGTAGCCTCTTTATGGTTTTTAAGATCACACCATCAAAAACAAATAAAAAAGGACAAGATGAATATGAACTCTTTCTTCTTTCTTGCTTTCCTTTATCAGAAAAGGGGGAAAAAGAAAGAAAAAGTTTAGTGCTTTTGAGATCAAGGGAATTCATTGTCAATATAACTAAAAAGAAAAAGTCGGAGACTGCACTACTTTGAAGACCTAGAAGGACCCATCTCAAGAAATCAACAAAACTTTCATGAAACAATACAAACGCAACAAAAATTACTCAAATTCAACTACATGATACCCCAAAAAAGGATAGAGGAAAGGTCAGTAGGAGATCTTTTGTCAATTACCTGTGGCCATGGAGCAGCATCCATGCATACCTTTGGAATTTTTCAACAAGATAATGAGATACTTGGCTGCAGCTCCCTTCTAGTGCAAGGAATGTTTGGGTGTGTGAGTTCTTATGTCTTGGTTCCCTTATGAGAGAGAGAGAGAGAGAGAGAGAGAGAGAGAGAGAGAGAGCCCATGATTAAAATATTGTTGTTATTATTGTGGTGGCAATTTTTTCCCTTCATGCGTCCATATTTTACACTGTTCATTTGATATGAATCTTAGAGAGAGAGAGAGAGAGAGAGAGAGAGAGTGGATGTTGTTTTCCTTGGCAAAAAATGAAGATAGAAACTGATGTGAGTCCTGCACATGATAAACATAGACCGCAATTCAGCATGGTTGGGAGATTACAGAACATCAAATTATAATGTCCAAATTTTTTCATCAAACAAAAATTATAATGTCCAAATTCATTGCAAGAACCAATCCAAAGGATAGAATAAATTTAGATTGGTAAGTAACACCATCCCTAAATAATATAAGACTTGATCTCATAAATTCGAATAAAGTTAGTTGAAACAAAAATTTATGCATCAAGGGTGAGAAGGGTATAAGGTGGAGATATAAATCAGATCCTCATTTTTCAAGGAAGTAGCCTAAATTTTGTAGTCCTAACCATCGATTTTTGAATTATTAAACGTGAAATGTTGATTATTGTATTTAGTCATTTATTACATTATAAACATTCAAGACGGAAATGAATTAGCCACATATAAATATAAATTTTATTGATTATTGTTAGTCACATAATTTCTTTCATTGAGATAAATATCGTAAAAAAATAAAGAGAAAAAAGAAAAATTGAGCAGCTTATACATTGAATGGCTGTTTGGATGCGGAGAAAAGGTAAGGAATCCATTGCCGCGGAAAACTTATCTTACAATTCAAATCGAATTTGAAATCTGCCATCATTTTTCGTCCCTCACAGATGCCCTTCCTTCCCACCACATCCAAACGCCCCTTCAGAAATCATGGAATTTGGAGTTGTTTCGATTTGACACATCCACCACAATGCGGACCATCGAATTAATAAGGCCATGCTCACATCACATGAGTGGGTCCACCCTTCTCAACTAGTCTCAAGTATCTTATATAGTATTTGCTGGTTTACCATAAGAGTTGGTATTTTTTTAGTAGTATATATTTGGATGTGGTGGGTTGTTGTTGTTCTATACTTGTACTGTGCAGTGTTGCGTTGGGAATGTCTTTCTTGACGAAGGAATAGAGATGTCAGGATGATTCTTCTTCTCTGCTATTCTCCTTCTAGGGTTTGCGTTGGATGGTGGAAGATCGAGTGGTGGGACCCACATTAAGGAGCTGACTCGGCAGATCGTCCAAGGTACAGGCCACAAATAATATAGTTTAGTCTCCACAGAATCAGCCACAAATCTACTTTGTTACATCCAAGATCTATCATGTAGGACCCTGCACAGTGTAAAGTTCAGTTACAGTGGTGTTACCTTTACCATTATGGTCATTCCTTCCCAGCGTAATATTGAGAGCTTGTCGAATTTGGCTTTGGCAAATTCTATAGATTACCCTTCTGAGTAGCCTCATGGTTATGGAAGGAATTTTTTTCATTTTTTTTTCAGGAGAGGCCTCTACATTAAGACTTCTTTTTTGAATGGATTTTCTCGCACCTACCCATGATCAACATAATCCCTCCACAACTACCTTAGCCCTTAGATTGGCATTAGTCCTCAAGTGGCATTGATTAAAATATTAGTGTATTATATTTTTCATGAAAAATTTGCATGATATATGCACAGTCATTCAAGTTTTTACAACTAAAATTAAGGGTTAGGATGATATTATTCATACCATTAATCAGCATCTTAATATATCTACATCCCTCCTCTTTTATTTATCATGCATTGAGGTGGGCACTGGAGGAGCTGAAAATTTTTTAAGAAAATCAATCTAGGATAAAATAAGGTCGCTTTTAGGGCCCTTTGGTTGTAGAGAAAATTAGATTGGAGAATATGTTTTGGCCAGTGGGATGCATCTTCCTTTATTTGGTTTAACTTTTTGAGAGTAGTAAAGCAATTCTCCTATAAACTAACTTTCTAACAAATAAGTAAAATATATATTTTTTTCTCAAGCGTTAGAGAAAACACCCTTATCTCAAGTGAAATTAAAAATTTTGTTTACAAGAATTGACACTTAAGTACTTAGTAATTTTTTTTTATTTTAAATGACTTTAGCATAGCTTTCTCTAGAAGCCTTTGTGGATGCAAATTAAGAAAAGTAGGGAGAAAGGTAGTTTTTTCCATGATGAAATAGATTTTTTTCCAGTTTGAATATACTTTTAAGAAGAAAGTAGTTCCTCTCTTAGTGAAATTGTAAAAAGTAGAAAAAATCATTTCCTTTATTTCTCTACTATTTTTTTAAAAGGTGTCTTTTTTATTAATGAAAACAAAATTTTAATTTTCAATAAATAGAAATTTTGTAAATACCTTTTAAATTTGTTTTATCTACGTAGTTTT
Source organism: Sextonia rubra (assembly GCA_037013555.1). NCBI lineage: Eukaryota > Viridiplantae > Streptophyta > Magnoliopsida > Laurales > Lauraceae > Sextonia > Sextonia rubra. The sequence continues at coordinate 11,489,048 of JASUAD010000009.1, forward strand.
CTCCATTTAAACCCAAATATTAGAAAATCATTACTAGAGATCAGTGGTTATTCTCGACAAGAAAATTCCATCCCCACCGCCTAGTTTTTTTTCTTTCTCTACCTAGCAAAGATTCTTTGCTTTCAATTTCTCTACCTCCAAATGAGCTCTATACAGTTCTCTACTTAAATCAAAATACATTAAAACTACTGGAGAGAAGTGGTGATTCCCTACATAGAAATTCTCCGTCCCTACTTTTTTCTTATTTCTCTCTCATGAAGTTTTTTGCTTGTTATTTCCTCTCCATCCAAAAAATACTCTTTGAACATGTTATATAGTCAAAGGACTATAACGATCTAAAAACATATCTACTTCAAAAAGAAACTGGACAAAAAAATTAGAAACCAATGACCATTTCTAGATGTTGTTCAACTAGTAAGGAACATGTGTAGTCTATGTGGATACTTTAAAAACTTGAATAAAGCAACCAATGATGAGATTCAAACTCTCATGCACATTAATTTCTCCCTTGATGCTAAAAGAAACAAAAATTTATAGAATAAATTCGTGTGAGCTTTTCAAACCTAATGAGATCATTCAACTTTGTGATTTTTAGTCAAGAATCCACCCCCTCCTGACCCATGATCTAAAGGTGGGATTAGAAATTAGGTGTACTTTTAAAAATGAAGGATATGTTTCTTTACCATAATTTATGATAATAATTTGGATGTTGAGATTTTTTGAGATGCTGTGATAGCTTGTCTGAAAGCATTTGAAATGCAATGTTTCTTTCACAAAATTTCAAATTTCAGCCATATAAAAGGTTTCAAAGGATATTTTGGAAGATTCGATTTCTTTGCTTTTTGTTGGAATTTCAAATGCTCTACCATGATGAGAGATTTGAAATTCCAACTAAGGAAATCTTTTAGAGAATTTGAAATTCTCCAAACATAAATTCTTAAAATTTTAAGGAAGAAAAAGATTATAAAAGCCATTTTGTAAACAACTTTTTTAGATAGATTATTTGATATTTTTTCATTCAATTTAAGAAAATAAAGAAACTTATTATATAAAATGTAGTAAACGCTATAAGATAAAAAGGGCAACTAAATCAACGTTTTCTTAATAATGGAAGGTTGGCATTATGGATAAGGCGCCCACTCTCATAAACCCAACTAGGTCTTAATACCTAATTGGTGCCCTTCAGTTTCACTATCCTGGCCACTCAACCAACTGGCAAAAAAAAAAAATCAAGGTTTTCTTCTCTTTCCACAAACCCTAAACTTGGTGTATTAGTTCCATTAATTCTTTGGTCCCATGACTCCCATCACAGGGATGGTGCGATCCATGTGTGGGTGGAACAGTAAGGTGCGGGATATGGAAGGTTTGACAGGTGACATCGAGAGAGCAAGCCACGAGAAGGCGACAAAATCAGACAAAAGCAAGTGCAGGGCCCACTTATTGCCTGGGCGAGTGAAATGGTTTATTTCATTGAAACTGAAACGCGCCAACGATGTCCCCATTTCAAATGCCCCTGGATAGATTCGAAAATGAACCCTCCTTCTACTAACATTTTCAATATTAAAACAAAACTTTAGATTTGCCACTTTCAAATAAAAAAATGAAAGTAAAACTTCTATTTTTCTCTTTTTCTTCTATTATAAAAAAAAATTAAAACACATACAAAAGAATACAAGCAGTATTGACAAATGAGCTTGTTCATAAATGATTATTATTTTCCTCTTTCTCTCTCTAAAAAAAATTATAAAACTATTCAGGAGTGACAATCGCGTCGCTAGCATCGCTCCATTTCATATGAACGACACTATTGTTGCTACACTTCTTCTTTTCATTCTTTCATTTTCTTTCGTCCTCTTTCTCCATCTCTTATCATTATTAAGAAAAACTAAGACAACATGCCACGAAGCACTAAATCGAAAGCCAAAAACAAAACAAAAGGTTTTATGTGTGTGTTTGAAGCCAACTTTGATTGATGTGATTATTTATCCTTTGTAGATTTTGTGAAAATTAGATTCAAGGGAGTAATCTTGATTGATGACTTGATAAGCTAGGACTAATGTTTGCAAAAAGAAGAGTAAGTTGGGTGATCTTTTTGATTTTGCACTATTGGTGGATAAAAATGAGAAAGAAGAAGAAATAAAAGGAAGAAGAGAGGGGGCGTCAATATTGTCGCTCCCCTCCTATGTCAAAAAAAAATGCAATTAACCCCATTAGATTAATTTGTATAGTAATATCTAGGAGACCCTTTCTCATGTAATATCCATATATCTAAGAGGTCTTTTTGGGTAAAATTTTCAAATAAAAAATAGTTTAAGGATAAAAAAGCATTCAAGTGGATAGATAGGATTATTCGATCATGGAATCATCAGTTGACGGCATTGGGCCAGTAATCCATTCATTAGATATTTAAATTTTAGAGTTTGTTTGTGAAATATAAACATTATCCACAATTATAATTCATAAACTCTTTTATCTATCGAGTAAAGTGAAAGGAACCAATTATTAGTAAGAAGTAAAGGCCATGTTGCTCGGACACGTATATGAGAATTATACTTGGCCATGATGAGGTGGTCCGCTCACATAGATGATACTCAACAGCTTTAGTAGTGCGGCTAACACCCTGAAACCCGTGGGTTTTCTGTCAATCAATAGACTTGTTTTAAAAACAAATAAAAATAAGTTGTTTCATGTCTTCAGGTGTCATGTGTAATAATGTAGATTCGAGGTATAAAATTGTCAAAGATTATATCTATCCCTAAAGTCCTTCAATGGGACCTGCACTAGTAATAACCTTTTTTTTATCTAAAATTACATTAAAATTAGAGAATATTACTAGATAACCTAATAAAGTTAGGATAAAAATTTGATGATGATGATGATTACAATAACTCTTTTAGGTATTGTGTCATCATTTTAATGTGTAGAAGAGTCAAGAATTCCTGAGAATCATAAAACTATCGTAAACTTTATCATAACATAATTAAAATAAGGCTTTGATAGTGGCATTCTTACAAATCCTTTCATCCTATCAAAAGCGTGGAGAGAAATGCTAACAAATTACAAGGCTGGCGTAAACTTAATGCACGTTAGATCCTACCTTAGCTCTATGTTCAATGAAGTGATTACATGCTATCATAAGCTCAAAATATGCCTTCTGTTGCCCCCATTAAGTCAATTGGAAACTTTGGATTAAAGAACTATAGAATTTTGACCCAAAAGTGCAATCAGGTCGAGTTGATATGTTGTGCACATGGGGCCTGTTTGATCCAACGCTATACCATGAAAGCAAACTTTCCTCAATAACCAATGTCAAATTTGCATCATCATTTCTTAAAAGATTGACTCAAAAGGACTTGTCTGAAACACTAGATGCAGAAAGAACATAAAGAATTAGAAAGTGTGGAAGGAATATCAAAGAGAAGGAGACAGAGTAACAATTAAGAGAAATCGAGATTTGAAGAAGATTCATTTTTCAAAAAATCTAGAATTTGGATAGTTTAATCGAGTGAGCTGCAAAAGTCCCCCACAGAGAACCCTTGTCACTTTTCACTACTTTATTTCAAGTGCCTAAAAGTCGTGATGGCCACATCTTTAGAAGAGATCCATATGCTGTTTTTGTAGACTTGTATAAAACAAGCCTCTTGACTGGGCTTCTGAAATATTAACTCCATTTCTTTGGTCAAAAGCATTAGTCTCTTTCGGACATAACATGAATATAAAGAAACATGATTTAGTATCCACTCTTTATAGAGAAGAGGGACATGAGACATGCACACGAAGACTACAAAAATAAATGGAAAGGGGAGCACCACTGGTTCGTTCTTGCAAGTTTGAATAAAGACTAGCAACAATGGCCCAGGCTGAAAATATATTAAAATTTTAAAAAATTTAAGAAAAATAAATAGAAAAGAAAAAATATATTATTTATAAAATTCTTTAAGATATTAATATATAAGATAAGAAAATAAATTTAAAAATATATATTTTTTAGAGAAAAATACCCTAGATAAGCTTTGTCGAAAACCAAACTATTACTCAATAAACTTACTATTTCAAGTTTTATTAAATAAAAAAATTTTAAGTGTGTGTGGACGTATGAGTTTGAGCCTACAGTGAAGACAAAAAAGAAAGGAAAAAAAACCCAAATTCATACTAAAGGAAAAAAGAAAAAGAAAAGAAGAAGAAGAAGAATATCAATAATAATCACAAAAACATATATCAAGAAGAAAAAGAAAGATCTAATGCTTGAAAAGATCTAATGCTTGAAATCCACTCAACAACATGACAAATAATAATAATAACTAAACCAAATATAGAAAAGTAATATACCCACTACATATATACCAGGTGATTTTTATTTGGGAATGTAACACTCCGACCCAACTTAATCCGAATTAGTGGCTAATTAATTGCGATATTGATGTTATTGTGTTTTGGTTTTGCTTTTCTTTGGTTTTGAGCAATGAATAGGTAGTTGGGTTGAGTTTGCCTTGGTTTAGGTAGTTTTGAGCCCTTTTTCGTAATTTTTGCTTTTGTCGGACAGTGTTAGTTTTGCGTCATCTCGATGTCAATGCGTGTATTTCGTTGAGCCCGTCAAACTTGGTAATTGACTCGTGGGCAAATGACTTTAATTACTTTCGTTAGATCGCTACTTGACTTGAATTGTACATTATGTCAATTTGTGGACTTCCCTGCAATTGTGACTCATCCTTATCTTATAAAAGGAGCCAACCACCACCTTTTCTTTCTTCTTCAATGTTCTCCTCTCTGTTCTTCTCTATTCTTCTCTCTCTCTCTCTCGTTCATCTCCCTTTCTCTTTCTTTCATTTCCTCCTTGTTTAAGTGAGAAAGGGAGCAGTGCATTGTCATCTTCGTGTGACTTCGACGGTATGTCTTGTGTTTCGTTGTGTTTATCTTGTTTGTTCTTTACCCTATGTCAGTTAGTGCATGTATGTAACGTGCCTTGGCGTTTTTGCGTGTTTGACGAGTAGAATTGTGTGTGGACAGCGGATTGAGCCCAAGACAACGACTGGTGTGTGTGTGTGTGTGATTTCCATTTGAAGCAAGTATAAGCACAAGTAGCTTGAACACTTATTGGTAATGCTTTGATTGTGTGTATTTTTACTCTTCTTGTATGGATCATTGATGTACAACCCTATTGAGTAAGTTTTGTTCTTATTTGCTTAATTTAGCTGAGAATTAGTCATTTCTGTAGTTCTGTAACTGTTTCAGGAAATTGACTCAGCGCACTCACGGTTAAGGTTAAACCGTGAACTATGCTACAGCTGAACCATGAAATGTCTTACGGCTAAGCCGTGACCCAACCGTGACCTTAGCCGTAGATCAATACAGGGTGACATCTGAAATAACTAAAAGTTGGCAAATCTACTGCTCTTCTACAGTTCAAGCAGATCTAAGCCATCCATTGTGCTACGGCTAAGCCGTGGAACAAAATACGGCTGAGCTGTAGAGCAAATTACCGTTGAGCCGTAAATGTAAATGAATAGTTCGGAGAACCTCGGCTCCGCCACAGTGCATATTACGGCTACGCCGTAAGATGCCTACGGCTAAGCCGTATGTTCACCTATGGCTAAGCCGTACTACCCTGATAAATGAAGAAAAAGGTTAGGATTAAGAGAGAGACCTGATATGGCCCTCATGCTAGAATGTAAACAACCCGAACACGCCCAATGGAATGTCCGAATGACATGAATGATCTCAATGGCTGCGTCTCATTCATGTAGGTTATCCAGTTGTTTAGCACCTTCTCATGGGTGTTGGTTTAAGGAACTTCGGTACAGTTTTGTGATAAGATGCAACACTCTTTGATTAAACAATTATGTATTGAATACCTTAAAACTACATCAGCATGCACGGTTAGAAACACTGGATAACTAGGTTAGGATTGGCTAGTAAACAACCTTAATTCCTCAAGGTAAATCTGAATTGCACTGCATATTGATTCGATTTTGCCCTCTTAAGCGTTTTGCGCTGGACCTCTCGAATCTGTGGGAAATGTAACAGCATCCTCAGAACGAAGCCCGGGCAGGAACAATCCACTACTGTGTATTTGTCATTGCTCCTGTGGAGGACTTGAGCTCAGTGATCATTCGTTATTTGTATCCATTCGTCAGTGCTTATTTGTAATCGTTATTCGCATTGAGTATCAGTAATGTGATGCACTACTATTGTTTTGTTTGTGTGATATGTATGTGATATTGATTGATGTGCATCATATGCTTTGATTGAGATTGTCCAGATGTGGCACTACTTAGCCTCAGCCTCAGGATACCCGACGAGGTTGCCTTTGGCATAGTATGTGTGATTGCTTCTGCAGAGTGCTTTTGTCCTAGGATTCCGGACCCTGGGAACTGGAGACCCATTCGTATCCTGACCCGGTCGATGGTGATCTCATATCAATTGCTCTCGAAAGGGAGAATATGGCAAATGTAGTAGCCACTTTGATAGTTTATCTGTGTATGATTCTGATAGCATACTTATTTATATACACGATTTGCTTAGTATACGGACATAATCATTATGGATCTTTGCATATGACTACCTTTGCTCATTGATAGATACAATTCGTGTTATCTTCTTGTGACTTATATTTTACTAAGTCGTTGCACTTATGAGTTGTTCTTGGTGTTGCAATCTCAAATCTCTCTTCTGATCCTGCTGTCTGTCTATCCGACTCCAGGAGAGGGACGTGAGGCCCCCTCTGGCCTAGAGGAGTGGACTTGATCCATTCTTCTGAGAGCGGTTTGTATCATTTTGTTTTCCCCTCCATTTGTGTCTTAGTTTATCTGGGGGATTTTTCTGTGGATTGTCTTTGTGGGTTTTGGGTATCTACTTGTTTGCAGTTATGGACTAGTCCCTCTATTTTGTTGTACATTGTTGTAAATCAGTCTAATCTTTTGTAATCATCGTTATTTTATTTCTCTCGTATTATCTTGTGGTATGCCATGATACTTACAGCTTCCGCGTACATTTGTTTGCATGTGTGATTGATCCCTTATGTGTGTATACTTGGACGAGGTCTAGGTGTACGTGCACGGGAGTACGTGTGTCATTGGTTAGGTCTTCTCTAATCCCCGATTTCTGAGCTCGGGTTGTGACAAGGAACATCCAACTAATGTCCTTTCATTTGAAAAGACTCACATAAGATGAAAAAGCTAGTGAATTATATGATCCAAACCTTATTGGGTTAAATATAAGATGATTTCTATCTTTAGTTGTGGGGAGAGGTTAGGATTTAAAATAGAGAAAGATGTTAGGGACATAAAAATTTGTATTAAAGATAGCTTAAGGATCAATAACTATCATTCATTGATGGTAGATTAATTGGCATTCAAATTTTGACTATAAATGGGAATTATTATTTTATTAGAAGCCTTTGCATATTAGAAGAGGATTTGACTTCATTCCCTCATATAAAAGAGATATGAGAGAGATTTTTAGGGGAGAGACATTTTGAATTTTAAACATAAATATAAGGAGAGATTTTAGAGAAATGAAAGATTTTAGAAAGCTCCATGTGTAATTTTTTTTTCGGAATGGTTGCCTTTGAGAGATTGCAGTGGAAAGATTTTAGGGGAAGTAATCAAATAAATAGATAAGAGAGAGAGTAATGGAGAGAATTTGTAATGAGAAAAACCATAGGTTGGACATTCAAGCAAGAGATTTAAATTGGGGGGTGGGGAGAGATTTTAGGGATTAAAAAAATTAAAGAATATGATATGACCATGGAATCAAGGAAGACCGTATAATCAATTATATGGGTGGTTAGCATGGATGAAGGAGAGACTTTAGGAAGCGAATACCATGTGTAATTTTGTTCAAATAATGGCGTGGTGCTCTAGAAAAAAAGAAGAAGAAAAAAAAAAGAGGCTGCTGACGTGGCACCCTCCACATGCCCCCTTTCTTATAATTTTAATTTATATAACTAGTGCTTTAGGGCCTACACTCAACGAGAGCCTTATTTAATACTTATATTATTTGCAAATAAGAATATTTATAACTAGTTAAATGATTTTTAATTTAATATTAACATTAAATTCATTTTACAATCATAATCTTAAATATTTTAGTGCACTCTTAAAAAGTAAATATCATATTAGTAAAACTAAATAAAAATGAAAGTAATGTACTTGTGGAATTTCATTAGAATATTAATAAAAAATAATTTTCCTTTAATCTGTAAAATCAAGTCAAGAGAAAAAAATATGATATGGTAATATAAATTAGATGGAATACTCCACTATGCAAAGAATCATCATTTCAACCAATTCTATCACTATGAAAATTTTGAATTAGGTTGAAAAAAGCCAGTAATCAAGATTATCACAAAATTTAAGCTTTTCACTTGTTCATTTGCGTATAACTCAAAGAAAGAAAAAGAAATAAAAATACAAAAAGAAATTTTGACTAAATGTAATAAAACCTAAGATAATCTCCAATTGAGTGGTGGACATTAAAACATGGGATACACTTTCAATCTCTACATCGGTAGAAAAAAATTGTATTAGTCCTACACTAAGCGTAAAATACCATTTGCATTACCATAGACATTCTAACATGAAAGACATACTTAGTTAATATATATTAGCATATTAAAATTGATACCTATAAAAATGTAATGATCATAGCCTCAAGAGATATAGAGAGAAAAGAGAAATTAAATAATTAATAGGAAAAAAATAGTATAACTATCTTCTTAACATTTAAAACAAATATATATATATATAAACCATTAGAACTTTTGATGTTCAAAGAGAGGAGAACTGCACTTACTCTCAGTGGTGAGTTGTTTGATAGTATCTCCATGCATATACTATACTTCATATTCTGATATAAAACCTATAGGCCAATGAACTGGTCGTTCTCTGTTTTTTTTTTTTCTCCCATTGTTACGTGAAAAATTGAATTTCAATACCCACCCATTCATGGCAAGTGAAGTCAAAATAAAAATAAATATGATTGTCCACCTTCCAATGATTCTATCAATCTAACCACAAGATATGCTGTATATAAAATTGAAAGATTATAGGATAAGAGATAAATATTGATTAGTATATGTAAAATTTAAAATTGAGTGAGAGTGTTAATCCAAATTTAAAATTGTTATGCTGCAGTTAATCTAAATTATTGGTTGTTCTAGGTTTTAAGGGATATGATTTAGAATGAAAGAGATTTTAAAAATCTTGCCTCCTAATAGTGTCATTCTAAATGATTAATTTAGGGAAGATCCAATAATTTTAGGGCTTGAGTATTAACTTATTCGAGCGGGGCCCAAATATAAACTTTGAATTGGGCTGAGATTTAATAGTAAAAAGTCTAAACCCGATTCGGTCCAAATGAGAGACACTAAGAAATCTCTCACATAGAAACAAATATCTTAACCAACAAATATTTTCATTTTTTAAATATAATACAGTATAGTTCAAGTTTAAACTATTCTAGGCGGGCTGGGCTCAGGGTAGGTACTTCTGATCCGAGTTAAGCTTTTTCCAGGCTTAGGCATGTTGTTCAAAATCTAAGCTAGGCCTGTACATTACTTGGGCCGGCCTAGCTCGTCCTGGCCCAGCCCCATGAACACCCGTAACTAATTTAGACTCTATTGTGATTTCAATAGGAAACCATGTAAACCTACAAATTGCCACTTAGATAGTAAAATTTAATGGCATGTGAAATGAGATAAAGGTAATTTGCCTAATTAATATGATGAGTGGTAAAAAAATTCATTTGAGATGTATGAGAATCCCTCCTTTTGACTATATGGCATTCTTTAATATTAAATATGATATGGATATCAATAGTAGATTATGATGAGATCGCATGCAAGGGATTGTATTGAAATTTTTAAGGTGTCGTATTCTTTAAAAAAGAAAGATTTAGATTGATTCTAGAAAAAGAGAGATCATAATAGAGATAAGGATTATGCTAATTTTTAGGAGATTAAATAGTAAAGAGAGAGATTTCAGAGGTAAAAAATGGGAGAACAGTTTAGGACTTTAATCAAAGTAGGCCCCATAATATGGTCATAAGACAATACAAATGATCTTTCCACACAATAAATGACAAAAATTTTCCTAGCAATCATCCATCCACCAAGACCTAGTGCACCTTTTTTTTTTTTAACAATTGAATATCTATCATACCATTCCACCTCCAAACCTACTGAATCAACTGTCTCTTTCATCGAGGTGTTTAGATCCACCAGAGATGATCATCAGGATCATAAAAAACATGTGCCACACGCCAACATGTACACACTAACATGGTAAGGTGGGCCCACCAACACATCAGCTTCACTATGTCCCTATCCACACAAACCGAGCCTTCCATGCACCCATTGAATGGTCTTGTTCTAATTGGATGATTTCAAAGCAATAATTAGGAAGATGGGCCTTTTATTTAGATGTTTTTTTTTTATAGAAGGACAATGGAATATGAAGAGATTTTAGGAGAAAGGGAGATATAAGAGATATTATAAATTTTAGGACTTTAATCATAATGTGCCACGTGTTGCATTTCCGTAAAGAAGAAGCACCACGTGTCCCCCTTCCACAAAAAAGGGTATTATTATAATATATATAATAGGCCCCACGCCAACACGTACGCGCTGACATGGTAAGGTGGGCCCACCAACACATCAACTTCACTATGTCCCTATCCACACAAATCAAGCCTTCCATCCACCCATTGAATGATCTTGTTCTGATTGGATGATTTCAAAGCAATGATTAGGAAGATGAGCCTTGTATTTAGATGTTTCTTTTTTATAGGAGGATAATGAAATATGGAGAGATTTTAAGAGAAAGGGAGAGATGAGAGATATTCTAGATTTAAGAATTTTAATCGGAATGCGCAACGTATTACACTCCCGTAAAGAAGAAGCACCACGTGTCGCCCTTACACAAAAAAGAATATTGTTATAATATATATAATTAGTATTCTAATTCTTTGTAGAGGATTGAGTGTTTTTACCACAATATATAGATATTAATCTATTGATGGTGTGAAGTGAGTAACAATTCAGTTCAATGATGAGGCATCTTCCTTTCTGCAGTGCCAAGAGGAATCAATTCCCAGTTTTTCCCTATTGAGTAGGGAGTTTTGTAGTGTATATAATGAGTACAGATCATATCCAGGACTACACGATGATCAAGGATTGAAATAATCTCCTGAGTTTCCTAAAATATTTGCATCTTAATTTACACAATGCATGGACCTTAGGGCCCCCCATTTATGCAAATCTCATGTATTTAAGTTGGCCTCTTACCACGCATGCAGCCCATTTGTGCGGGCTCTAGCACGTGTCCTAACTAGTTTGGCTGGTGTAACAAAAAATATATATATATATGTGGACCTCGTGAGCAAGCCGTACTAATTTCTTGATAGCAGCCTAACCCTGCATGGAGCTCCTCATTACGATTGAGCATGTTGTATTCATGCTTTAGCTAAGTGGGATTACTTGGAGTTGTAATCACTGCTCACCTAATTAGCACATGCCCGTGGGTCCCATGGTGTTCATCTTGGTTGGTTCACCTGTGGTACATGCAACTTGTGCTGTACAAAAAGAGACCTTGAACTCTGACATCATATCAGCGCTAGCTTGAGGAAACCATGTGAAGCTCATGCACATCTTTTAATGAGAGCTTGTTGTCCACAAACCTAACTTATTAACACCTCAACACAGAACTTGTATAAAGAGTTTTGTTCTGATATTCCACATCTGCAGGTGCATAATCATGTTTTGTTCGTGAAATGATTCTTCCTATCCCAATTACACCTAACTATCGGTTTCACCAATAAATAAAATGCCATAGTCTTGAAAACCATTTGATCAACGATACCATGTAATATTTCATTTGTTTTACTTGTTTTAACTGAGCCCTCAAGAGTAAAGAGACCATAAGCACTTGCTTTATTCAAGCTCTGAATGCATAGGGCCCATTAGTAATATTCCAAATACGGAAAATGAAAGGCTTACAGTATCATGCCTAAAACTTTATTTTACTCATCAACTTGGTACGTTTGTGTGATGACTATAGATTTAGAATTTTATTCTTTTTATGTAGACCACTCTTCATCATTTTTTTCTTAATTGCTTGTTGGCCCCGTGGCCAGGACAAAATTATACATTTTTTCATTAAAAAACAAAAAGTTTGGTTTTCTTCGGTAACTTTTTTTTATTAATTTCCTCTTGAACAGATAAGACCACAGAATTTGTCTCTTCTAAAACAGAAACTCACAGGGTGCAGAATCCTCTCATGACACAAATAATTTCTTAAAATCTAGACATATCTTAAACCTATCGTTCCTCCTTTTCCGAACTTGGGATTGCCACGTTTCGACCTAGACATGATGGAACTTTTATCTGAAATTGACAACAAAAATGAGGCGAGCTATGGACCAACGCAACCATTACCCTTTTGCTCACAGAGAGACCGATCAGAGGATATAGTTAAATTGCAACGTCATGGAGATTTCACAGATATCTTGGATTGAAGGATTATGATGCTTGGCTGTAAAAAAATAAAGATAATTAGGAAAGAATACAGCAACCCATGCAGGAATTCAAAAGGAATAGATTCAAATTACTGATGTACGAAGAGTACTAGTGCTTCAGACCTTGCATATATTCTGGTTTCACTTATTTCGTTACTCTTTGGGTACTCTGAAATAACAAGTGAAAAGCTTCATGAATTATAAGAAAACTTGGTAGATATATAATTAAAAAATATGTGGATAAAATATCATATCTGATATATTTTTTTTGAAGCGAAGAATTAAAAAAACAAAAATAATGTTAAAAAACCTTAGAATAAAAAATAATAATAATTAAAATTCCTGTAAATTAAAAGCAACGAAATATTTTTACTTCAGTTGTTTTCTACTACACGAGTAATGAGGCTGTCAACTGGACGAACTGCGGCGAGATTCACCTATCTCTGGCCTAAGTTTATTTACAATCAAACAGCTTCAAATTAGGTCCCAGTCTGACAAGGACCCTAAGGCAGGAGTCCAAGTCTATCCAAATTGGCAAGCCCCAGTCTACCCATTTAAAGTACATTAATACATTTGAATTTGGATGTTGCTGGTTTTAGAAAAATTCATGCGAGAAAAGAGACATTGCTAAAGTTTGGCAGGAATATAGCAATTAATATGGAAAGAGATTAATAAAGTAGTAAGCAATGATAACATGTTTAGTAAATTAAACACAAGAGAATCAAGCAATAAACTTTAGCAGAAATGTAGCGATATAGAAAATTATTAAACGTATAAAAAGGCAAAGAAAGAAATTAAGGAAGTAGTACGCAATGATAACCTATATAATAAGGTGAAAAAAGATAATGAAAAAAAGATACTTTCAAGTATGCAAGAAATGAAGGAACGAAAAGGCAAAAATTTATATCATATCAAATATATATATATATATATATAAAAGGACCAAAGTTTTTAGTAAGAGATAATAATCTTAAAGAAATGTTTTTTTTTTTGAAACGGTAATAGTACTAAATCAAAGAAGGAAAAACACAATAATATTAAAGAAAGATAAAGAGAATATTTTAATAAATTTTAAAACGAAAATTATGTAGAAGGATCAGAAAAGATAAAAAAATGCTTTTTTAGTGAAACAATACTTTTATCGAATTAGAGTAGCAGAAATAAAAGAAAAAAAAAACAAAAAACAAAGACAATGATGAAGACTGAAAAATGCTAGGGCTTAGATGATGAGGCTTGAAAATGATTAATAGAAATCAGATAAATTTTGTTCATTATGTTCTTTGATAAGATATTGAGGATTAAAAAAGTTGAATTATGGAAAAACAGCATTATGATAAATACTCAGGGACAAACCTAGAAAATCTTTCTTGGTGGCCACTATGTAAAGAAATTTCTTGTTAAGGGGGATCATATGTCAAAAAGTCTATGCATTTTAAAAGTATTTGAAGGGTCTTATGAAAATTTCGGTTGCCAAATGTGAAAAATGTATAAATCTTTTTTCAAGGGCAAAGGAAGTTTTTAAATACTTGATCCCATAGTCTCACCAATGATAATGTCCACATACAAAAACCAAAAAAAAAAATACATACAAACCCATTATATACATAGTTTTTGTACATTTCAGCACAAACACAAACAACATCTTAAACTTATATGTTCATTAAAAACCCAACAAGGTGGCGGCGTCTTACTTACTTATGAGCTATTTTTTTATTAGAATTTCTGATAATATTCATAACTTAATGTAAAGGATTGTGTCCATACGCATTTTCTTTCAAAATTTCAACTATCTAAAATATCTAAAATAACCTTTGAAATTTCTATACTTCCAGCACTTTGCTTTTTGATAAATTTCTACTCTAAAAAATTCTCATAATCCCACCATAAGTAATAGAAAATAGTGTGTACAAAATCGGCACGAGGACCAATAACCCTCTAGCTCTGGAGTCTGGAACAACCTTAAAATGCGTTCCTTAAAGCGATCAGATCATATAAAAACCGTACCCATACATGATCCTGGTCGGTCGATCGATGTTCAGAAACTGAACTGATAGTGAAACTGAGACAGAAACTGAGACGGAACTGATGATGATGATGGACAGCATCCCACATGCGTCTTCATTCATGTAGATTGTAGAGTGCTGCTCAAAGGGGCCCTCAAAACAGGACCTTTAAGATTTGCACAAGTGTCCTTGAGTGGACGGTCCAGAATATTTATAGGGTCTGCCATCTCTGTGGAGTGGAAAAGACCCCAGTGGGACCCACACATGCGCGTGCATTTCCCTAATTCCTACTCTTTCCTAATCCCACCAATCCAAGGTGAATGAATTCCTGCGGGCCCCACGCGGAATTCCCCGCTGACGTCACGCCTGGCCTTTCCGACGTGGACTTCACGGAGATGGTGGAACACACGTCAGCAAATGCGACTCCTCTCCCCGTCTGACTCTGAGTCCTTCTATTTTGTTTGTTAAAACTTAAAACCAGCCAACCAAACAACTTGCAAAGACCACAGCAAGTTAGCATTCATTCCTTCTGCAGCTTCCTTGTAGAATAACATTTGGCAATGTTCGTTTAGAATATTGCTGAAATCTGGACAGAAAATTACAAACATGTCAAAGGGCCGGGGTTTCTTTACATAGAAATTTAAGGTTAAATGATCTCCGCAAAAGGATTACTATTAGATATATAGGTAATGATAAAGGATATAAGGTGTTGAAATAGATGAAAACCACACTTTTTTAGGATTTAAAATTACTAGGGCATTATTGATTTATTTTCTATTAGATGAGAGATTGCTTGATGGTTATTTTTAGAGATTCATATTTGTTTCTTTTTTTTTTCCTTTTGACAATTTCTACAACCAAATTAGGGAAAATTGTTGGAGAATTCACCTTAAATGTCCAGTACACCAAAATGACGCTCATAGTGCTTATGTAATGGTAAAAGCTCTTCAACTATTTTTCATTTTTTTTTTAGTTAAAGAAGTAGAAGAAACAAGTGATGATATCATCACTCAAGCAAAAGTAAAAATTGGCGGGAGGGCTTCTGCTATTACAAAAGGAACTATGATGGTCTTTGTTGCGCAATTAACATTAAGGTTATTTTTCATTGATTTTCTTAACAAGTTAAGGTCATACAATTTTTACTTATTCAATTACATGAAACAACCAGGCCCTAAGCAAAATTAATTATCAACAAAAGTTCTTCACATATTTATTTATTACTATTTTTCATTATATAAAAAGTCATTTTATTTATTAAAAAGATTTTTCCAATAAACTACTACACTTTCTTAACATGATAGTTTCCTGAGGAGAAAATTTATGACGATGGTGCAAAGTATTTTATTAGATTTTAGAAGCACCTACAGAGTGACAGAGGGATTTTTTTTTTTTTTTTAAAGGATCCATCTTGCAGGAAAAAATTATCAATGGAGGGGATCACCTTAGTTTAGAATGGGTTTCAAGAATTTTGGGTCCTCTCTCTCTCTACTCTCATACAAGTGTTGAACAAATCAAAATACAGGCACATACTCAATCCTTGTAAATCAATTGGCCTGATAAATCTAATTAGTTGTAACCATTATGTTAAAATATAAAATAAATACAACTCAATGGTATCTGGTAACTCAAACTATCCAAACACATTAACTCCCATTTATGTGTGCACCAAAGTTCCCAGCTAGCTCCTGTTTGGGAAGATCCAAATTATGATCTTTACACGAGTCATTAGAATTCATTTAACTTGGGACCATCCCAGGTAAAACTACAATACCAAATTAGTTGGCGGCCTTCAACTAGAGAACCCATATTATTCAGATCTTCTTACATCATCCATGTGGGGTCCTTCCATTTGGACTACATGGCTAGACTGACTAGTGCTTGTGGACGGTGAATGAGTTCATAATTTTCTTCCTTGAATATGATGAGTGCTCTGTGGTAGCGCAAAATTTGGGTGTAACTGGTAAACTGTCCGTCTTTTTTATATTGATATTTCTTTTGAAATTTGATTCTGGAAGATTTCGATATTCGATAATGTGATAGATTTGTGGGTATCATCATTGCAAACTATGGAAGTGTCCCATCACATGACCTCCTTCTCTTAGCTAAGAATTATTTTTATCATTTCTTATGGATGATGTATATGCCTAGTTGTGGAACTTAGAACTGCCATCTTATTTTATTGCAAATGGCTCTTGAGAGTTGAAAGACCTAGAAAGATTGACCCCATGGACAGGGATACGAATCAGCTATTTGATTGTCCTTTTAAACATTGGATTCGTTTTTATCATTGAAATACTTTTACTTTCTTTCAAGGAAACTTGTATACTCCCACTAGCCATGCACATGTTGAACTGGAGGGTGTCCCTGTGGTAGGTTAATTTACTTTCCCATGAGTTACAAATATGGTTTTTAGAACATAGTTTTGGAACAATGTGACCAATATTTCCAATTGGCATTTTAGTTTGTTTTGTTTTTTTCTACTTAATCAAACTAGTTTAAATATTTACAAAGTACGAAGTTTGTTAATCTTCATTGTGCAAATTTATTATGATAAATTCAACGGCAACAAATGGTTCCGAAGCCGTGGTTCCGCTGGCTAATGACTCAAGTATATGAGTTTAGAGTGCATGAGTTCAAGTTCACTCCTGGTTTGAAAAAAAAAAAACACACACACAATTAACTGATCAACTTCCATTGATGTTAGCGTGAGTGCCTCCTTGCATAAACTTGGAAGGCGCTGTTTTAGGAACGGGGTGTGATAGAGAATTTGCAATAATAATACTTCTACAAATACTTGATGAGTTGAGCGAATTCACGCCGCAGTTCACTTCACATAGCTTTAAGAACACGTGACTCTGTGATTGAGACCACCATACATACATAGAATAATCGCAATGTTAGGTTCTTCTAATTTCTAAATAGGCCGGCCGTCAATGGGCCAGGCTTGCATTCAGGAATCTCAAAGTTTTCAATAGGGGCCAGGATTGACCAACTAAAAGTGGGAACGTACCAGTCCAGCCCAGCCATTAACAGCCTCAATCAGCATCATTGAGGTGGGGACCAAAGTCAGGTTGCCTGTACCTGTCGTCCCTCAAGGAATGCATTCCGATCACCAAGATTGTGTATGAGATCCAAAGTTTGTCGATCCAGTCCCAAAAGGCCTAAGGAAATATTTTTCTATGATAGATGGCCTCTCAAGTAAAAAGGGTAGGCTCAAGACGGCGTAAATGGTAGTTAAGGATAGATCCGAAAAAGAACAACCTATTCAAGAACTTAATCCATGATAGACCAAAATAGAAAAATAGAATTCATATATCTAATCCCAACATAGATGGGACAAAGCTTTAATGAAGATTCAAATTTCATCAGTAAGTGGGCCTCCAAATTTCATCAATCAGTGGGCTGTCTTATATGAACAAGGATCCTCAGAATCACAGTGATTGAGCTAGGTTGACATTTTTTTGGAGGCCCTTTTGAGGCCCATTTGGATATGAATCAAACAGTGGAGAAGACTATCAATACTCCAAATTTGAACTGCAGAAGAAAACCTACACCACCTTTTATTCTCATCCAACAGACAGATGAAGTTTCCCAGCAAGAGGAATAAAGCCAAGAAGTGTCCCTTTTGTTTTTGGCACAGCCCAAGTGGCAAGTGGCAAGTGGGAGGGTTATGAGTGCATTAGGGGGAGCCACCACATGCTCGAACATTGTACCCCCTTCAAAATGGAAGTGCCTTACCATAGCGTCAAGCGTAGGTTTTCTTTAAGAAAATGACTCTCCAACGTCCCCAGTATAATAATGAATCCATGCAAATGAGGAAAAAATTGATGGCTGCTTATAGATTTCGACACAAAAACTTCACCGCACTGATCAAATACCCTTTCCCTGGCGACCATTAGAAAAAGGCAAATTTCAAGCAAACAAGTGTGTAACACTAGTCCTTATCCAAAGCATCCATTGCCACCATTACCCAAATTGCTCGAATGCACAATGACACGGGTAGGACACAGCCTATAACTATTGAGAGAGAGAGAATCTCTTTCCCAGGACACTGCAAAAGCTAAAGTCACAAAAACAGTGTAAAAAGAACCCTTTCTGCAATGTCAGATTGTGATGAGATGAGCCCCACCAGCAATATTTAAATGCACATGAAACATGGAGGGGCTTGGTATCTCCATATCAACAAAAACTTTCCAAAATGTGTGATTTTCCTGCTTTCCATCCAGGATGGCAGTGAAGTAACTTGAAAAGACATAGTGATGGGAAGAGCAGATGTATAACGACATGGGGCAGTGATGAAACTTGGTCCCATGGAACTGTTGAGAGTGACTGTCCCTGTAATTTTCTGTCCGCCCACTACCATGAGGGTGATGTCCACAGGGGGTCCATGTGTGAGACAAAGAAAAGCGACGGCAGTCGCACCTCATTCCTCATATTCACAGTTTTGCCTGCACCCAATAATTTGTGACCCAGACAGTTTTTTGTTTTCAATCTAACACAAACATATTACAATAGTTCCACCGCATCAATGCTAATCAATGTACAAATTGACCATGACATGGTAGTAGAGGTATTGGGGGGAAAATCAGGGTTCTGTTTACACAAATCCATCTCACAATTATTCACCAAAACATCTATGAGAGAGAATTTAGATCACCCAAACAACTCACAACTGTTTACGCCCAGGAGATGCAGCGCTGCTTCCTTTCCCTTCCTGTTCATCTATGAAACACTAACCACTGTTAAAATCCCTACATGCAGTTTCAGTCCCAACAGCGATCATTCATTCAATTTGCACACATTGATGAACTTCTCCACTGCATTGTGGTATTGGGTTCCCTGTAATATGGATATGCAAATTGACAAACCAGATTAGAAAAAATGGAAATGATCATCGCCAGAGATATTTCTCAAATGATTATTTCTTTCAGTTCTCATAACCCAACATGTCAAGAAAATCTTCACTGGTAACTTGTTAATTATAAATGAGGAATCCATTTATAATCTTTTCTGCCAACTTTCTTGTAATAATAATTAGCAATACCATACGAGAGCATTTGTGGGGGGAAAATGCATACTTCTCTGTATGAAAATGGCATCAGTGATTTGGTAATATTCAAGAATACTTGGTTGTTCGGGAAATACCTCAAAGATTTTTTTATTTATATTTATCTATTTATTTATTTTTGTAACCTCTAAGCAAGACTTTAAGTGCAGGGAAGTGGAAAAGGAAGGCATGTAGAATGGCTTGGGTCAGCCTCAAGGTGCATTTGGATTGATCATGTGATGTTAAACTACCTGGTCGTAATTTTCCACATATTTTATGGTATGGGCTCCACCTTCAATTATTACACTTAAAAATTGAAATTAAAATTAAAACACATAGTTGGGTCCTCGCACACGTCAATTCCAGGACCATGTAGTAGCTACCCCAAAGGCTTCACCTTAATGCCAAACGAATGGCCGAGTTTCCATGCAATCCCTCAAATTCAGTTGCAATCTCAAGCTCATCCATATGTGCCTAATAGTAATATTAGAGTATTTACTTATGCTTGTGATGTCGAGTATTGTCAAATACAGCAGGGTAAGTACTAAAGACAATCACTGATGTCCCATTAAAAAAAACAAATAATAATAATAATAAATCACTGACGTCTCTGAAGCAAAATCAGAAACCTTAACCAAGAAAAGAAATTTCTGATGTGTAATTTTCAGAGGAAAGCAAAATGATTAATATAATTGTACTGTGGGGCTTACCTCCCAGTAAAGTTGGTTGCAATCTGTGCACTGCCAAAACTCGATATTTCGGTCATATAGGCACTGTGGAATTACTTGAAATCCCTTCCCAGCAGCAATAGCTTCCTCAGTTGTTAACGGCTTCTGAACAAACCTTCCATTACATTTGGTGCATCTCGACATTAGCATATCCTCACTGATCTTCAACTGGAAAGTCTCAATTACCTGAATGAGATGATGATGTTTAATCAGCTACCTAAATTGCTTTTATGTCTTTATCAAACAAAAAGAAAATTTAGAACCCAATAATTGGTCAAAGTGGCCAAACTCTTCCATGCTAAAAAACAGTCCTCAGGATAACCACAGATATCCCTATTAAGGCAATATATTTCAGTTTAAGCCTGAAATGTGTCAGAAATTGGTTTGATTAAGAAAGATGGAAATTGGAAACTTATATAGACCCTTTTATGTTTCTCAAATTGTCCAAAAACTTAGCAGAACAGATAACCACCATTTAGGGTATAATTTTAACCTTTTTCTCTGGCAATTTCTAGCAAATCTGCATACACCTTTAGGGGCTTCCCTATAATTATTGCACGCATATGATGCGTGCTTAAGCCAACAACTGATAGATGGAATATTGGGATAAGGTAGTAGTTGCTGCTGTTGATGTTGAGGAGGAGGAGGATGTAATGGAGTTTGTGATAGTTTACAAACGTCCTGTTGTTATAGTTTGCTATCATTATCTCTAGATAATTGAAACACAATGAAGGAATAGTTACACCAGAGTTAATCTGTATGTTGATGTCATGCTATCGTGGATCTTCTTGGAACTAATTCCTTAGGTTCATTTCTCTCGCCTGTATAATAATGTCTTTTTTAACAAACAGTTCAATAATGGTATCTAAAACATATCAGAAAATGGGATATAACTTCTTAAAATCATTTTTTTAAATCAGGAATAAAATTTCCATTAAAGGAAAGGGAATTACAAAAAGAAAACACAACAAGAAAAAGGTATAAAAGCATTATAACAAGAAAAAGGTATAAGAGCACTATATCCACACCCTCACCACAATTACATAATAATACCCTCCCAAGGAAGAGACCTCTCAACCCCCTGCCTTGCTAAAGTATACGCCATAGAGTTGGCCAATCTAAGCTGATGACAAAATACAATATTAATAGAGAATAACTTCTTAAAATCATGTTAAAATCCACAATCATGGGCTCATTGGATGGGTAGGTGAATAACTGATCAAATGAACCTAATTCCATACCATTCAGATATCATTTGACACCCAAGATACACCCATCTCTGAAAAACAACGATTTTGGACTCTTAATAATCCTGACATGACTTATACTTAGACATGTGCCAAATTCTTTTGTTTAATTAACATAGCCATATTGCAGAACTCTCCTCTAAACCAGTTGACTAAGGATTTTGGGCTATCGTGTCCAGACTTTGGCCCTTGGGCTTCTTCTTGGGTCTGATATGAGTGACTCCAAGTTGTGCTGCATCACTATGCGTGATCGTTAGATATGCCCAACAAAAATTACAAGCATTTGTACACCATAGAGAGATTCCCATCAGGGAAACAAAAGGTTTTCTTTTTCAAAAAAAAAAAAAAGAACTCTATTCCAGCTTGTCCATCTTCCAAACAAAAAACTGTCTTCCATTCTGTTCATTAAAGAAAAAATGGTGTTACGACTAAAGAACATTTAACTTCAGTTTCAAACCCTAAGAGAGAAGTGTCTTAGTCATACTATACCTCAAGTAGTTGGTCATTCTTCAGAAGATTTTTAACCTGGTATACTTGATTGCTTATTAAGTATTGGTGTTTCAGCAGCTTCGCATCTCTTGTCAAAAGCACCCTTTTCTCTTTGCGTGCTTCCTCCAAAAGTTGTCTAAATACAGCAACAGAGTAGAATTTTTTTTTAAATGTAAAAATAACAAAGTTTTTCCTTATGTTTGTAATATCCTATATGCAACATTTTATTTAATTAAAAAAAAAAGG
Source organism: Sextonia rubra (assembly GCA_037013555.1). Lineage (NCBI taxonomy): Eukaryota > Viridiplantae > Streptophyta > Magnoliopsida > Laurales > Lauraceae > Sextonia > Sextonia rubra. The sequence goes on from JASUAD010000009.1 coordinate 11,511,321, forward strand.
CAGCCCAGTGCACGAAGCTCCTACCACAATGGGGTCTAGGGAGAATCAAATGTACGTAGCCTTAACCCTGTAAGTGGAGAGGCTGTTTCCACATTTCAAACCTGTGATTCCTTGGTCACAATGGAGCAACCTTACCATTGTGCCAGGGCCTGCCCTCTAACATTTTATTTAATATGCAACAAAATTCCAGATACTAACTACTTGATTAATGTATGAGATTGAATGATTCAATCAAACATCTCATGAGAGGAATACCTAGGTTCAGGTCTTTTTGATGATGGAGTCGTAGCATCAATTCCAACACATCGTAAATGTCTTGCCAAGCCTTCCACCTGCAAACTTATTCAATTGGCATCATCAATGTTTTCCTCTTATCAGTTTCATTATAACGTGAAATGGATTCTGAAATACCTGTGTTTTTGGAAAATTGTTCTTTTTTCATAGAAACAAAGGTATATTTGGGGTTTGAAAGGATATAGGAATTTGTTTATCTATTCATTTTCTTGATAGCATCAAGAACCTTCCACAGAACTACATACAAAACATGAAATAAGGAAATTGAAAAATACAATGCCTCTTAGGCTAGGGAAAGCCAATAGCCATATTAAGCATATATCCCTTGCCACTTTCTCTCATGCTGGTGAATCTGCATCTCATTTGGCTACACCACCCATTCTTTGGTTTGTAAAAAAAAATGTAATAGAAAAGGAATGTCACATGCTCATTGAAGAATCACTTTAGAAACATCTCTCCTACATACTCTGCAATGCCATTGCTACTCCACATCAATGCAACTCACTTTAATTTGATTTCACAGAAAATGTAAGCTTTGATTCACACTAACTGAATTGAACAAAAACACTTTTTCCCTAATTGTAGCACAGGAAAGATGGGTCAACAAAAATTGTTAAGAATGATGTTCTCTCTAGTGAGTGATCTATAACCTTTCAAGCACCAAAATTTGTCCTTCCACAGGTCACAACTTTGTTGTAACTCATCCACAGCTCCACATCCATACTAGCAAATTGTGATGTACCTCATTGGGGATGGACTAATCAATTGAACCTGACCATGATGCCGAAAATATTCTAGTTGGCCAGTCTTATCCACTAAACTCGTTCCACAGACTACTTGCCTTTTAACAGTTCATTTCAGTCACAATTTGACGTTAGATTGCCTGATGGGTGTAATTTTTTTGCCAACACTCCATCCACAATGGGCACACCAATTTTGATGGTTTAAAGGGTGTAAATATTAGCCATTTTCAGATGACACTTTGCCACATTGTGAGGAGCAAAAGACACATGCAGTGGTCTTACCCATAAGATAGTGTCATCGAAGGATTAAAAATAACTATTGCTTAGAATAAGCACTCAATCGTTAGGTTGAAGTAATAAGAAAAGTATCAAATTCAGTTGACTTATAGTAGATACACACACACTAAAATTATTTCTAATTTTACAAAACGACTATTTTTTTTTCCAAAATAAGTTACTAACAAATGTCAAAGCCCACCAGCAAAATTGATGGTTTTTTTTCTTTTTTTTGGTAACGGGGGTAACCTGCCAACCCACCTTTAGTTGATCACTAGTAAGCCCATAGATACAGGACACCACCCACAAGCACCATGTATTGGATAATTTTATATGATTCGAACCTGGGACCTCTTGGAGGTGGCTGGAACGCCTTAACCACTGAGACAAATATGCAGTGGGTTCGAATAGTACCTTTATACTTGTAATTTTAGATTAATTGAAGCGATGGAGAAACAATAAAGATAAACAATAGCTGCTTACAAGTACAAATGTTCGAAAGATAAATAAGAAAACCTCTTACCATCACGTCACATAGAAATTTAGGGCATCCATCACCATTGAAGGATGAATCCCATGGCGGGGGACCATGCCAAGCACTGCAATTTTCTTTATGTATGTTGCAATTTGAACTCAGTGAAGATCGCCTTTTTCCCTTTCGTTTTGAGATCCTAGGCTTCCTATCAGAATCTTTCAACAATATACGTTCACCATACTTTCTAATAATTTTTGCGAGACAATCATCAAATGGAAATGCATTTCTACAGGATGTGGGTCCTACTACAGTTGGATTTCTATGATGGTTTCCACAATCAATAAATTTGATCATATCTGATGCTTCACAAAACTTGTGCCTTAAAATGTTATCACAAAGATCTGGCTTCTCGAGAATCTGTTTCAACCCAAGAGTTGCATTTGAAGAATTTGATTCAGTCACCTTGCATGGAAAAGTGCCTGCAAATAAAAAAATCAAAACCTCTCCATCATTTAACTCAACGAGAACGTAAACATAATAAAAAGTGGCATGATTAAATCAGAATGTTATGGCCCATTAAGAATCTTATGCAAGGAAACAAATTGCAAAAAAGAATACACAGGCATGTGCATTCTTTTTGTCTGGCCGGCCTCTCACGAAAGTAAAATGTTTGGTGAAAACAAACCAACTTGGATCTTGATCAAGCCATGAATATATCTTATCCTTGTGTGACCTGATTGATGCATATTGAAAGCTTGGTGAATTCAAACGAAGGTCTAAAATTCAGTTCAAGGGAGTCCCAGACGATTTGGCGAAATCCCCATGATTTTTTTTTTTTTAAACTTTCGTGGGTGGATGCGTGGGTAACAAACATAAGGCCAAAGGGCAATTTTCGCCTATAAAACTACAGCATGGCTGCCAAGCAGGAATTTTGATGCATGCCTTTAATTAGAGGGTCCCACTTTTGAGGACGGTGTGGATAAAAATCCCACACCATTCGCATACAGACTCCCATAGGTGAAAATAGCACTATGACCAAATAAGCTCTTTTGGTTTTGTCCGGAGACCATTTTGTTAGTGTAAACATATATGGTCCAATATGCCTACCTTTTTGTCAGAACTCTTACTAATTACTATTAGTTGGAAGAAGTTAAGTTGGATCAAAGGTCTAGTTAGAAGGACAATAGACGTAATTAAGGAGTCTAAATTGAAATACAAATTTAAATTTAATACCTTACACTATTTGAAAGAGAGACTTCAGATATTCTTCTATTTCCCCAAAGGAAAAAAATACAGATTTGAGATTTTCAAACAGTTTTTCTCCTCTTCCTTGAAAAGGTATAACTCCATCCCTGCCCTCATGGTTTTTCTCTGGGAAACTATTGCTGCAGTCTGAAGATCAACCTAAAATTTCTGGCACCCAGACTGTATCACTTTAAACTTCAAAGTGCCCATGGATACAGTTCTTTTATGTAACAATTTCTATTAACATAATCAATAAACTTAATTTTATGAAGCCCATTGATGGCCCTTTCTAACTCATAGAAAGAAATTGCAAAAAATAGCATCATCTTGTTGGTCTCCCACCGATGGTTAAAGATTATACTGAAGTGAAAAGAAACATGAAAAGTACAGGATGCGTTACAGCAAACATGAATCAAATAAATAATTAATGCATCAGAGAAAAAAAAAACCTTCATTAGAAAATTTTTTCTGAAAGATGGAAAATATTTCAAGTAAACAATATGCATCTGCTGCAGCATATGATTTCTGCGCTTCTGTCAGAGGACGGCATGACCAGTCACTACATTGGAGTTCCTGGAAGCATATGATCCAAGTCAAGTCAGTGTCATTTGATGCAGAGCTTTCTGGAAACTAACATAAACTGTCATTCAAATTTGGTACAAGAAAGGAAACTAATAAAATATACAAACTAACAGGCAGTACATCCTTCCTGAAGAAATACTATGCATACATTTTTTTTCTCAGTTTTGAATAGGATGGAGAAGCAATACGACTGCAATCAAAATAATAATAATAATAATAATATGAAAGGTGCTCACATCATTGATATGATTACACTCAGAACAGAAAATTCAAAGAGAATGACAGGGAAATAAGAGTCAATAAATTGGTTTTATCTGTTGATCTGCACCATCTTGGACCTGTTGAAACAGGTGGAGTCAGGTTGTCAAGACCCATTTCATAATGGGAACAGATCGGAGGCAACCCAACCCACCCAAACTCAACCAAAGACCCACATGGTATAGAGTCCCGACACAACCCAACCTACCATAATCAATCCATTAATCAACCATTTGGCATTTTGTTAAACCAAATCAAAACTCAAATATCACACAGAAACCTTGCACAATGGGAACCATCTATTCAGAATTCAGTATCAGTCAAAATGGTGCTGGCAATCACGTCATGTCAGGGCAAGTTTGTCTTCTAGATTGTCCAAGAGAGTCCATGTCTGAACTATGTTCGTCAGATTGGATAAGGTCCTAGCCACTGTGCAGCTTTCCCTTTTTTTTTATTTTTTTGTGGGTGGGGGGTGACCTGCTGTAGAACCCTGACTATTGAAGCCCCTATATGAAATTGGTATTTGGTAAACTCATGTCAGAAGACATCAGGTTTCTCTTGTTGACAATCACTCACTCTAAAAGCTTAGCTGATAGAGAATGGTGTAACAATGTATATCAAGTTTATAACCACCCCCCGCCCCCTAGGAATTACACCCTACAAGAGAGAACATTGGGGCTTCGCATGGGAATCACACCCTCCATGTAAGAATACAAGGGAACAACAGCCCCGGGGATTCGAACACTCGACCTCCCTCTCTGATACCATGTCAACAACCACTTACTCTAAAAACTTAAGCCAATAGATAATGGTGTGACAACGTATATCAGGTTTATAACAATATTTACTCTATACAAGTTGCTGCACCAAAAAATAAAATAGAGGAATCATTACAAATACATTATCCTTAGATATTAAGATGGTATAACCTCTTTCAAGGCTTTCACCTTCAACCAAAAGACGTGACTCGCGTTCCCTTGAAACGAAAAGGAAGACCACCGAGAAGCCACCCTTTCTAGAAAAACAGCATCCTCCAGCCCCATGTTTTCAAACTGGAAAGGGGATGGTTCCAAGAGGTAATACCTTCCATCATCAAATTCATTGGCAAACATATGATAAGAGGAGCCCCACTGTCAAGGATTTCATCACATTTATAGTATAGCCCATCCATATCAATCCAGTGGGGATTTCCAACTCATCATTAGAAATATGTGTGCATAATAATGTTGGAGCAATGAATCAAGTATTTGCATGTAGTAGTTGCTTAGCTCCATGTATCTGCATTAAGGTTGCATGCAGTGCACAATAGGAGAATGGAGTGTAATTGATGTGTTTGGGAGAATATGTGCAAGTAGCATGGAGTTTTGGAAGAAAAAAAAGACAATGAGAAAGCCAGTTGACATAGCCTAAGTCAATGTCCACTCACCTTTCAATTCACATGTGGGCTGAGCCTTGTATGTATAGGGTTTTCGGCCTTTTTTCACTTAAATAATTTGGAGAGGGCGTGGGAGCGGGGAGGTCTCTAAGAAGGTTTTAGGATGCGTTTGTCCATCACTAGAATTTTGTCGCACTGCAGTTCATTTTCCATGGAGCTGCAGAAAAATGAGTCCTACCCCCTTCGTAAGAAATGAGTTTCAATGGAGATAGGGAAAACTAGTTCAATTTTTCCTCTTACCGTAAGGAAATGCACTACACTAAACAACAAGAAAATGGAATGTATAGAAATTTGAAGGCTTTTCTGTGCTACCAAGGAATCACCCATGTTGCAGAAATGTGTCCTAAAGTGAGTTTTGAAAATTAAACTAGTTTTTACCCAAGATACAATGATCAAAGTTGCTGTCCATCCAAACATAAACAGCAAGCCTCAAAAGTCAAAACCAAATGTGGCCACTAAAATCATTAATAACAACCAATATATAACAAGTCCTTAATTATAGTTAGACAAAACTATGTTTCAATCTTTTAGATTTGTTATGTTTCTAAGTTTGCATGAATATGCCATTAACTAAAATTGCATATAACAGTCTGCATAAGCTCAATGATACTAAAGAAAGAGAAGTCCATTGGTAAGAGAACTCTTGATATTAAATTAACTCTTGTGACAATTTCGACCATAAGTGGAATTCATCATTCTCTATGAAGTTTGGTCCTGAAATCCATTTCCTATGGACTAGTTTCAAGTTGTCATTTAGATATGGTGTGCAGACTGCACATATTCTTGCAACTCTAGAGTAGTTTGCACCATACTTGGGTTTGTGAGTCACTTTCTTCCTCCTAGTTAGGCTGGGTTCATAAGGAATGACTGTAAATTTGTTTAATCCTTGTATCGTCGTGGATCCGGACTAGTTAGCTTATCCCAGGCTGCATTAACTACGCAACTAAAAACTACAATAAAAATGCAATAGCATTTACTACACATAGAGAATAAACTATAAAGGTGAATCAAGATTAGTTTAATACTCATAAGATCTTCTTCTTCTTTTTTTTTTTTTTTTCCTGAGCATACCCCGAGCTACGCAAATGCAAAAATACATATTACTATATTAGAGACTAAGAATTATGACCTTTGAAAGAGAAACGCCAAGCACTTCTTCACATACTGCAGCCAAGCTTTTGGTATCCTTTGGCAGTTTTTTCCCTCTATTATGGAGATAATGGTATATACTGGTAATATCTAAAAAAGGTTCCACCTGTGTTACACAAGGAAAAAAAAATGAAAATTCATCGTTGAAAACAGCATCAATGGAAGGAGTAAGGAGTTCATAATTCACTGACTGTTCACACATTACTGCCAGATGAATGATTTTGTTTGACTCCATAGCAGCCCCATGTAAAAGATGAAGAAATTTCAGTTGAAACATATTGAAAGGCTTATAGCCAATGTATGGAAGAATTAAGAATATCATATTTGCCTTTATTTGGAGACAGATTTTTCTATAACTTATTTGGAGACAAATATTCTAGGGAATGCTTAGTGGAATGACTTGCATTCAATGTAATTGCTTACAATGCACAGACCTGTGACTATGAAAACCATCATATGGTTCCATTAGGCAAACTCATCTAATAATCATGGAATCAGAATCCTTCAATGTGAAATTCAAAAACTAAACTGCCTTTTCATATTAGTCCTACCTTGACTGAGTATGTGTTCTGGCAAAATAGTGGGACAATCTGGTATTCACATCTTCTTGGGGTGAATGTGATGCACCCTACCCAAATCTCCATTTGGACAACTACAAGTTATCAGGAAGTCAGTATAAGGACAGAAATTCATCCTTTAATGGACATGATACAAAAACCTAACATGTCCCTAGTACATCGCCCATTGAATGTTAACCCAATCAAGATAAAACATCCAATCTAATGGTGAAGTGAAGGATCAAACAATGGCTAAAGGTACCAAGCTCTCCTACGTAGTCACCTCAAACTCTACTAAAAAATTCTCATTCAATTAATGCAGTTAAGTATTATTTCTCCTGCTAAATTTTCGTTAAACCTTGCTAGACCAGTGCAGACTAATAACTAACAGGCCACAATAAACGTGAAGGATTACTGCTATTAAAAAGCAACAACATTGAAAGCAACCCCTCAGGGCTTTGGTCTATTGAAGTTCTGTGTGCATATGGGTTCACCCTCAATCACAATCAATCCAAATACTTGAGAAGAACTAACAACTTCTATACAGATATATTGTCCAGCAAATGGGGCAGAACCCAAGTTGGAAATCATATACAGGTAATTAAACGTTTCATCTTTCCCAACCCAAGTCAAAATCACAACCAGAGCTAACATTCTCACCAATGTGGTTTCTCATTTCCACACTGGTCCAAACATAAATCATCACCCAAGATGACCTTCAATTCAGCCAAAATACCCAAAAAGCTTGCATTTTTAAATACACCCAACTCATTCCCGGCTGATGGCACGTCGTCAACATGGCAATGGCATCAACCATCGACAAAGTTTCAACTTTCACAAGAACCCTTTTTTTCTTTTGCAGGATTCAGAACAAAAGCTACAGATAATTCCTGAAATGGGGCTTCTCAAATTCCCAAAAGCCAATAGAAATGCCACGAACTCAGAAATGGGTCCTCAGTTTTTTAAGCAAATTTGGACGAACAGCCAAAAAAAAGCAAGCTTGGGGCCGAAGAGTTGGAGATGGTGCGGACGGAAAATACCCTTTCTAAGCCCAAATCGCAACCGTTGCATCGGAAGGTGGAGGACAAGTAGACCAGATCTTGCTTGAATCTGAATCCGAGCTTCAACACATGGGGAGAGACGAACATGTCCCGCAGCATCTCCCAAATGGAAGGGAGAGGGATCGATTGCAGGTCGAGCAGGAAGACGAGGGACCCCTTTCCGGACCAGGACGAGTCGGGACTGAGTTGGGGGTCGATGACTCGGCAGGCGATTTGGAGGACGGAGACGGAAGGGAAGGAAGAGGCCGGGTTCTGGGCGCGAACGGGTTTCCATTCGGCGTCCAATCCGACGACGGAGGAGTGGTGGAGAGCCCATCGGAGAAGAGGGAGGCCGCCGTCGGATTCATCAGAAGAAACCCAATGGGTTTCGAAACTGGAACTGAACCCGTTTGGATTCGAATTTGATTCCGGTTTCGATTGCATGGTTGATGAGCATTTGCAGAGAGAGAGAGAGAGAGAGAGAGAGAGAGACGTTTCGGGTTCGTACGGAACGAGCTTTTGTATCGGTTTGGATTTGATTAGATGCAAGGGTGTCGGTTACGGAGGATCCGACACGGCGTATTTTAGCGGCAATGGGATATTGGCAGCTATCGTGTATCGATCAAGGCTCCAGCCAACTGATCTTGCGTGGGGCCCACCATTCGAATTTTTTTTAGCACATGCTTGGTGGCGTCAAGACATGTATTGTAAAGCCCAGAGTCTTCATTCGGACTGGGTACAGTAAATGGGCCCAAAAGTCCGTTCTATGCCCAATCCATTTACATGATATTTGTGCTTATGTTAAATTTTTTGAGTTAGGCATTCATAAATACAGGAAGTATTCTTATGCATCCATCTCTCATCTTTTTGGTGAGGGATATTTTCTTTTTTGGACCTATCAAGCTCAAAAAAGGTGTGATGAATACGATGATTTTATCCTTGTTCACATTAATACTTTCTAAATATAGAGTGTCTCTCATATGGACATAAATATATAGGCATGGGTGAGACCTTTTCACTATTGTCCATTTAATGGCCCCTTAAATGCCGCCCAATTCTAGCATATTGTCTACGCTGAGCCCAGCATGCTCTTATAAGGAGTGGGTTTGATAGTGTGATTGTTGGATTCAAGCCCAGTATAGTTTCCGCACTCTAACCCGAGTGAAGCTTAGGTTTTGGGTTCAGGCTTAGGTTTTGGCTTTATTTTATATTCGCAAGGTAGGGTATTATACACATAACCTCATTAGTGTGGGCAATTATAAACAAAGATGATCTACTGATCAGTCGTGTTCAAAATTATCGTACTCTTCAAATAAATTTTGTTTTATAGTTTAAATTTTAAAACTAACAATTAGTAAACCTAAACTTGACCCATAATTGTCATGGGGCGGGTTTGGCATCAATCACCATAAATCCAGCATTGGTTTAACTGGGTATAGAGCAATATGCGTGCCAATTCGATTGGCCCAAACACAAACCTGACCCAATCTGTTGTTATCCCTAAATGTAGGCTCTGGTGGGAGTCAGGCTCGGGCCTGGCTGGGCCATGAGCACTTCAGTTCACGTTTAATTTCCTTGCTTGCAGCTGCAAATGGGGATGCAAACTGGAGCGGAATAGCCGATGTATTGTATTGGGACCAACCCAAATTACTGAAAGAGGACTCGTACGTAAATACAGGATCAGGCACATGTTCACAGTACACGAACAAATTATTAACAAAGCACCAATATAATTACAAGCATAAAAATTATGCTAGTGAAATGGGTCCAGAGTTTCCAGGTACTAATATCTGGAGTTTCCAGGTACTAATATCTGGAGGTCCACTTGAAAATGCAAGGTAGACTAATACAAGTCCTACTAATTAGGCCAATCAAACACCAACTCAAGTACACTTGACAAAATTAATTAGGCCAATCAAACACCAACTCAAGTACACTTTAAAAAAGCGAACAGATATAACTAAGAAGGAATACAACTTTGCAATCAAGTGAAAACTGCAGAAGAAATTGTGTGTGCTGTAATTAATAGATATAACAAAATGCACAAGTTAGGCTCGCACATGCGAATTGAATACTAAAATAATCATCACATCATGTAATCAATCACATAACAAGGGCAATTATAGTGGTTTGGTCTAAGGATTACATCCACTCTTAAAAGCAACTAACTCCTGCTTCAAGTGTTTGAAGTAACTATCACAACCTATGCCTGAGAATCCTGGGATTAAGGTTAATCCCAAGGTGTGACGGGCGTGCTCCTATGCAATCCACTCGTGAACCGGGGTCTGAACAGAATTACACAAAAAATATTCACATTACTGACACGTATGAAGTATCATTAACGAACATCTGTCCAAATGTTTAACACACGGAAGCCTATCAATATCATATATAAATTTTTTTCCAACAATTAAATATTTTCAATATATCCATTCATGAAACAATATTTATTAAAATACCAATAAAAAAGAGAAGCATAACTATGTGATATATATATATAAGAGTTTGTACAAGAGTGTCATGATAAGTCTACTCAAAAGAGATATAAAGTTTATGGATAATAACAAAAAATATACATCGTCTCAAAAGAAGGAGGATCATGAACTATACATGAAAAAATTAGTACAAATGCCATGAAATCCTATTTCCAATAACTCTCAAAATAGAGGCCCTGTTGTAAACGTGTCCCGCTCTATGGAAAGAATCCGTCAGATTGCTTCTACTATCCACTCATCGAGGCCTGAAAGGACCTCGTAGGCCTCCTCTTTAGCATCCTCAATATTTGTAAGGCCGGAATTGGGATTTGCTCCTTTAACACCATAAAACAATTATGAATTATACTATTCAGGCAAAATATAAGCATAATTAAGGCAACACACATTGTATCTAAGAGAATCATTGATAGTTGATCATATAATTCAAGTTAGTATACCAAGCATGTTATGCATTAAATAAAGTATGATATGAGAATCAATTAAAATAAATACTTTACTATTTAGCTATTTCATTTGCTATATCCTCCCAATATGGATCTTTGCATTCGGAACACCAACACTCCAGCCAAATGTACGATTAGGGTCCTACATTCATGGCATCTGGAAGCTCCAAAGGCATGCTGCAGCAACACCATTTCAATCTACTATACCAAAGTCAACCCCAATGGATATGATAAGGCTAAAGCTGAATAAAGTTAGACCATCTCGAATTATATGATTGAATATGAGTAACCCGTGCAATTTGTTATATTGAAAAACAATTCTCTGTATATTTAATTCATTATTACTCAATTCAGTGTTAATAATAAGATTACTAAATATGACAAAATATTTGAACCATAAACAATTCATATCATGACCATCTCGATAAGAGATGACAGTTGTAAGGATTTCAATATGCCATACAATTTAATTGAGTATAATCAAGGTGGTTTACAAGCCAATCCTAATATAGTTATTAATTGTTTATAACTGTGTATGATGATATAGTTTTAAGTTATTTAATACATGGCTATCTCTATTTGGTGTAACATTATGTGAAAAAGGTATATCAAAATCCCTTAAACCAACACCAATGAAAAGGTGCTAAACAAATGAACAACGCCATATAAATGAATTCCAGCCCTCAAGACACTTTATGTTAATAATTTTTTCCATTGGGCGAAACGATTTGGTCGAAGGATCCAATGAACTAAGGCCCTGCAAGGTCTTATGATTGTCCCTAATTAAGCCTAAGTTTCAGAATTCTTACAGCTTAACTGTGGACGGCCTACAACTTAGTCGTGACTTTTACAAGATTATTGTCCCCCATCTACGGCTTGGCTATGGCTTAACCATGTACAAATGAGTCGAAAAAGAAAAGTTTCGACTTTCAATTTTTTATTGGACCTCGGTGTTTGTACGGCTTAGCCATAAATTTCAAAAATTCTGAAGTTGAATCAGTTATAAAAGGTTCCTCCTCAACCCATAATACTGGGTTTTAACTGCATGTGTATTAGCCAATCTAAGGCAATCACTCATAGTCAATTCCACCATTTAACATTCTCATTCCGCATTTCACTCATTTACTTAGACAAGCTCATTATGCATCTTGAAACAAGGGTATAGGACTAAAAATCACATTTAGAATTCAATAGATTTACGAGAATCATAAGTTACCAATATGCATTCAATAATAATTAGCTTATACTTGCTTTGCTTATGAATTCAAATCACTAATTCTTCTCTTAACTTACTTGAGAAAAAAAAACTCAATGTGCATGGCTTTAAAATAACATGCATGTAGGAAAGAATAGAGATAATGAGTATATGCCCAAGAGAGAGTCTCTTTTACTCCATTAAACTAAGAAATTTGTAAATGGGTAAGGGATCTTACCAAGATAACAACTAGAGAGCTGTAGGGAGAGATGTAAGTCTCTATCTTTGATTCCAATAAGGAAGGAAGGTAGAAAAGAGATTAAATGAAGAAATGATAGCCTTAGATCATGCATACAAGATTTATCTTGCTCAATGTGACTGATGAGGAAGAAAAAAAGAAGAGGAAGAAGGTTTGTTGTGACTGAAGAAAAGAATGAATCGACCGAGGGGGTTCCTTGGCTCTTTTAAAATGGAGTTTTGTGGAATTACAGAAAAGTCCTAATTTCTCAATTACATTTCAATTTTAGTCAAATGAGGGTCCAACTAATTCAAACGAAGTCGAATGCTTTCAAGTCAACTACAAAAGTTGATGAGCTCAACGAGACAAACCCCATGATATAAATATGATGCGCATATGATGTAAAAACGTGAAATCTAAATTACGAAAAATGTCTTTCATCTACTTAATTAAGGTCAAACCCGACCCAAACTACCTATCCATGACCTAGACTTGACCGAGTATATTCAATAGGACAAAAATAAACTTAATCTAATCTAATTAAATGTTAACCATCATTATTATAATAATTTTATATTAATTAACTAATAACTTATTTAATTAGTTACTTAATATGCTTAATTAGGATTGAAGTGTTACAGTAATTCAACAAGTCCACCTCCAAATACAAGTTTTTTGATATGGTGGTTAAATCCCAATTATCTATTCTACTAACTACAAAGTTTTTGATGTGCTAATTCGAGCACAACATTCTACATCCACCAAATACAAATAGAGAATTTGAAAGTAAAACAATAACAATACTAACCTATTGAGAATTACAGAAGTCTCGAGGGTGTTCAAGTGACTCGAATGTAATCCTTCAAGCTGTAACTTTTCCAAAAGCTCCTTAGTGAAAGTAGTCTTCCAATGAGTGTTATGGAAATGGGGAAAGGATTAAATCTAATTATAATGGCTTCAAAGTTCCCTAGAAGAGGTGTATTCCACAAATCACACTTGCTTTAGCTCACAAAGTCTTGGATCTTCCTATGATTTGCAAAGTTGTGTGTGTGGAAAAGGGAGTTGGAGGCTTATGCAAAGTTAACGAAGTGATGGCAAAATGTTGTGAGAGAACTCAAAGAAATTTCAAGATGCTTTGGCTTCAAAATGAGCTTCTAAAATATAGAGGTTAAGCCCCAATGGATAGTTCATTGGCTCATTGACCTTACAATGATCACAAGCAATAGATAGTTTGTTCTAAAATTCAGAAGTTTATTTGAACTTCTATGAGAGCCAATGATCTCTCTTCAGCGAGTTGAGACCTCACTAAGAGGTCACTGAGGAGCTTGCCGAAGAAAAAATATAGAAAAACAAACTCTGGCTGAACAAGGTCGCTGAAAAAACTCATGAAAACCTCTTTGGCTAGCTGAGATTCTGTTTCTGGCTCGCTGAGAAGCCCCATGTTGGAATCTTTAAAGGGCCTTTCTAGATTATATTCATAAGGATCAATTTACCTTAGGTTTGTACATAATGAAGTTTACCACTTGATAAACTGCATCCACCCTTGCCATGTCAGATCTTCCATATTGAACGAGATCTTCCTTCGATGGATTTCTTGGAGGCTTGGAGCATTTGACTTGGATTTGACGTCATAAAAATAGTGCAAAATTGATTGTCACACCGACACCATTTTTATCTCAAGTTCTCAACCTAGTTGGTTCTCTGGTAAAATTTTTGTTGAAACCAATGCCCTCGCAAAGAGGGCTCACGTTATTATTAAACGGTTCTCATGAATTTTTAGGCCAACATGTACTTCACATATGGCGCCTTTTCCAACGTGGGAAAGTGTAAACCGGAGCCTACGTTATATGGCCCACTTTTCAAAAAAAAACACAGGCGAATGATCCAAGCCGTCCAATTTTCAACCCCAAGCGAACTCCTCCATCCCCTCAAAACCCTTTGGCGCCACATCTCCCTTCCCGCGAAACAATATCAGCGCGCGAAAAGAAATCAAACGAAAAACCCTAAAGCACACTCCATCTATTTAACTCTCTTCCCATCTTCCTCCTCCTCCTCTCTCTCTCTCTCTCTCTCTCTGTGTCATGGCTCCAACAGCCCTGAAACCCACCTTTCGCAGAAGAACCCAAGCTCCAAAGCCCTCTTCCTTCTCTTCTTCTGCAACAGTAAAGACCCAAGGAGCCCATGGAAGCTACATCGACGTCTGCTGCGAAGAATGCGCGTCTGGGGAAGTACCCGAAGAGCTCCTCCTCTGCGACAAATGCGACCGTGGCTTTCATCTCTTCTGCCTTCGACCGATCCTCGCATGCGTCCCCAAAGGCCTCTGGTTCTGCCCTTCCTGCTCCAACCAGAAGAAACCCAAACGTATTGTTCACCCCCCATTTGTTGGGTTGTTACGATTTCTTCACAGTTTCAGTATTTCTCAGCGAAATCGTCAATTTCTGTTGATTTAACTTGTGGGTTTTCTTTTCGCTGCAGGATTTCCACTGATTCAGACTAAGATAGTTGATTTCTTCCGAATCCAACGGTCGCCCGATTATCCCCTGAAGCCGTGCTGCGGTAAGAGAAATGTCTGCTTTCATATTGTTTTCAGATGGATTTGATGTATTGGGTTTGATTTCTCTTTTAATTTTACTGCTTCTTTTCAGATGCTAGGAAGAAGCGAAAACGATCTGGGAGCATAGTGGTATCCAAGAAGAAGAGGAAACTGCTGGCGTTCAGTCCTACTGAGGACCCAGAGAGGAGATTGGAGCAAATGGCTTCTCTGGCAACCGCTTTAACGGCCACAGGAACTGAGTTCAGCAATGAGCTTACCTACATGCCGGGCATGGCTCACAGGTCTGCGAACTGCGCATTCCTCGAGCGAGAGGGCATGCAGGTAAAGGAGAAAAGCCAATTCATGAATTGCTTTCAAGTCTCTTTATGTTGTGATTAGGTTTGTTCTCATAGCTTAAAGTTGCATCACAAAGCCTAACCCTTTAGTAGTTTTGATTGATAATATGTGTGGACCTACTGGTTCTTGTTAATGTTGTACATAGTAATCGCCTGGTGTTTGGAAAGTAGTACATGGTGAATACTGTAAGATGTTGTGGAAATTTATTGGGTTTGGCAAGAAGATTAAGCTTTAAAATCTGATTATTATGTTTTCCTTCTCATGAGTGAAAACCCCAGATGCAAAAAAAAAAAAAAAAAAAAAAAAAAAAAAGAAGAAGAAGAAGAAACCCTTCACTCATTAGAATAGGCCTCATTTGGGTGTTTGGTGATGCAGGTGTTATCAAGGGAAGACACTGAAACCTTAAACACCTGCAAGAGTATGATGGAAAGAGGCGAATGGCCGCCCCTTATGGTTGTTTTTGATCTATGTGAAGGGTAAGTGAGTCAATTCCACTTGTTATCTTTCTTTGCTGCTTCTAAGGTCAAAGTTTTAAAGGCAAAAATAGCTGTTTTTTTGTTCTAACAAATGGTTGCTTGTTTTAGTTTAATACCTTTATGCTGGAATTGAATTTGGAGTCTGCTTCATGAAACAGGTTCACCGTACAGGCAGATAAATTCATTAAGGATTTAACAATTATTACAGAGTATACTGGTGATGTTGATTACTTGAAGAATCGTGAGGAGGATGATGGTGATAGCATGATGACTCTGTTATCTGCAAAGCATCCTCTGCATAGCCTAGTTATTTGTCCTGATAAGCGAGGCAACATCGCCCGTTTCATCAACGGCATCAACAATCATACACCGTAAGTGAGTTAATTTTCCTACTTCAATATGAGTCTTTATGGTTATTGAGTATATATATTACTTATCCAACTGTGTAGATAGTCTTGTTTTAAGCGGTATGTGTGAATATCCCTTGTAATGAAGGTGATATCTACTATGCTTCTTAGGACCTGAAATATTCTGGATATTAGTTTGTGTAAAAGTCAAATAATGAATGCTCCTGATTAATGGCATTGCCATTCTCCATGCCAAGTAAAATACTCTATCGACTCCCCTATATCTATTCTACTTCTAAAGTATAGCCACATGCATTATAAACTGCTTTAAGTTATGGGGACAGCACCCAGATAAAATGGGTGCTGTGATATACAATCAACGCAACTTAGACTGATTCAAGGCACCAAATGACAAACAGTAATTCAATATGAATCATATCAATGCCATTTGCGTTCTGGAAGAAATGAGAGAAGGCTTGTTTACTGCACTTGAGCTAAACCCTTGTTTTGTTTGAAGCAGGGATGGGAGGAAGAAACAGAACTTGAAATGTGTGAGATTCAACATTGATGGTGAATGTCGGGTTCTACTGATTGCCATCCGAGATATATCGAAGGGAGAGAGATTGTATTATGACTACAATGGATATGAGCAGGAATACCCAACCCAACATTTTGTTTGACTCTTTTCTTTCCCTTTCATCACTAATCTGCATCCAGAGTCATGGAAGAAAAAGGGGTCTTTGGATAATATATGTTCATGTGTTTCTGGAGGAAATTTTGCTGCACTGAATTGTTTAAATTTTAACGGTGTAATAGGTGCATTCTTACCAATTGGTAGAATGGATGTAGGGCAATCAATACAAATTATTATTTAAAGAATATCCATTTTACATGTACAGACATAGCATCATCACTCAAGGCATGGAGCCCATTTTGGTGTTCAGACATTTAGGGGACTGGTCCAATGTTCTGAGATGTTGGCATGCATGGCAAGCCTTTTCAATTACCCAAAGCATAAGGTGTACACCTTTTTTAATAGACAAATCATTGCATAAAATATCTAGTGGATTGAAATAATAGAAAAGTAATACTCTACCAAAACACTCATATTTGACAGTTGCTGGCAGCTTGTGTATCTCATATGCCTATGGATCGATCCCTAGGTCTTCAAGTTTAGAGCACCATTATTGACAATTAGTTCAACTTCTTAGCAAAAAAAAAAAAAAAAAAAAAGAAAAGGTTCGACTTTAGTTCTTTTAATCTTTTTTATAAGCTAACTAGGTTCACTTAGCTGCAGTTATAACCATCTTAAAACTTTTTTAAGTTCTTAAAAGTACTATCTATCCCTTTCTTTCATTAATTCAAGATGTGTTGTCATGTCTCTACATACAGAGAGTGTGCCTGAAGTTCTTGCTTCTTGTTGAGTGTAGCTCAAATATATGCCTCGTAGTGTGAGGCATCCCAAATGCAACTCATGTAACATACTTGAGCCTCGAGGAGTTTTAGGGAGGATTTGCCCTCAGGTGAGCTCGTGGTTGTGGCACAAGTCTCTGTCTAAGGGCCTCAAATCTGTGCCTTGGATCATTTTTTGGAAATGCTTCTTTAAACACAATGGTCAAGTGCTTGGTTTAAAGCTTTAATTAATTTCGTGGTGTCTTTTCTCCGAGTAGCAAGTGTAAATCTGTCCAAGCAATGCCTAACAATAATTCAAATCATGTGTTACAAATTATTTCTCCTTATCTGTGACATGGCACCCATGTCAGTGTACTTCATTTCTTAAATTGACTTCTCTAAAAATTCTTAAGATTCAAAGATAAACCATTTGAAATTAATGATGCCTCATTATAATACATCATTCCATCTTTATTGGAATCATTTAAACGCACACAATGATTTTTATTTTATTTTATTGTTGGGAAAGCACAATCTCCTTTTGGATGTCCACATATCCTTGTGCATAATCCTGTCTTCTGTCTTCAGTGGCAACTTTGTCTCTTTCGCATTCTAGGTTCGTTTCTAATTAGGCATATGCAAGTTGTTCTCCCCTCCAAAATTCATGGTGATATCTCTTTAAATCATGCTATCATTGTAAATGAATTATATTCAACTCCTGCCAGTCTTCAGTTGGTGTGCATCTCTCTTTTTAATGGTATCTTGTGATGCTATTTCTGTACAACTCCCCCTTGGGGATTAAGATAGTGGTGATTCCAAGGTTTTATCTTATGGTAATTTACCAGTACTTCCAGGACTCCAGCTGATAATGCGTTCATAAAACTTCTTCCTGTAAAACAAATTGAAATCTCAATAAATCAAAGTGTTAATGATTATATGAGGTGATGCCAACTGATAAACTTAGCTTGGATTTATGTACATATCTTAGATAAGAATATGTGCCTATGAATGAAGTCTGCTTTCACTTCAGGCTTGATCTTTGTTTATGGAACTATGTTTAATGGAGTTATGTTCTACTAATTCTGTCAGCGAAGTTTTCTTAGCTTAAGTTTTTAAATTTTATCCGTAATTTTAAGAATATGAATAAAAGATAAAAAAATACTTTTAATTGATAGATAGATAAATAGGGACTCAAAACTCATGCACTCACCACATGCACATTCATGTTTCTTACCAACAATGAACTTCAGCTAGGGGACAATTCAAAGGTTTTGCATGGGAGTAAACATAATTATTTTACTTTCCTGTAGTGTGGTTGAATTAGCTAAGAATCAATTGAAGGTATTACTTGTGGTCTATTTCATTTAGAAAGTGATTAATCTATTTACATTGTACGAGCCAAGTTTATATAGAGCTAGGATTCATCATTAATATCCTTTCCTAAATAGATAGTATGTTTTGAATTATTGATAAAGGAAAAGATTTTAATAAACCGCTTGAATGGTTAAGTTTTAAATTTATTTTCTTTCCAAACGTGGTTTTGGGGTTTTATGGTATGGTGATCAAATGTTTATTCTCTTATATCTCAAGGGTTTTTATGGATTTGTTGTAAAGTCTAAACCTCTGTAATCTTTGATGTTTTATTTGAGTTAGAAAAGGAGTTTGTAAAAGTTTAGACCAGCTTAAAGGTGGTAGCATGATAATAGATGGCATGTGATTAGTTGTGCTAGTCTAATAGAAATTTAGTTTGATTTCAAGTCCAATTGTGTAGTGCATATAGTGTACACTTTTAAGTTTAATTTTTTTTCATGCAAGTACTCTACTCTCATTCTGTCTTGACATGGAAGGTTGCGTGGGTCGCATGTTGTGGACTGTCCATCTATTGATTGAGCCATGGCATGCATAAAATCTAGTAACTGTTTGGCTTCTTATAAAGCTGTAAGTAAAACATACACAGGATATAAGGAAAAAGAAAGAAAGAAAAGATAAATCTTTTTTATGGAATATATTTATATATATTTTGGTAGAAGTAAAATTTTGTTAACAGCTGCTTACATGTGAGTACAGTCATCATTGTGAAAAAAAAAAGGGGGAAACACCATTTTGGATTTACTTTTTTAGTTTAATTGGCTATGAGGATAGATGTTCATGAAGTAATATCAACTAGTAGCTTCGATGCTGATTTTAATTCCATTGTAAGTTCAATCTTTCACACTTGATTTTATCATTTATGCATTTACTTCTAGATTAGATGGCCAATTTTATTAGATACAATCTTTCACAATTCAAGTGTATTAACAAAAGATAGGTGTTCCCGAGCCGGCATCCCTTGGTATGATGATTGATGAGCCCAGCCTGTGTTAGGTTGTTCCTGGGCCTGATGGCCTGATTGTTGTATGGGTGGGTGCTGGACCTATTATCTTATAGTTAACACAAGGGTTTTGTATGTATTTTGTAAATGGACTGGCTTTGGTGGGACTTTAGGCCTATGGGCTGGATCTGGACCTGAATTAGGCTTTGTCCTAGTTGAGTTGATTTGGCTTGGCTTACAGTGAAAAGAGTGTGAAAGGAGCTGCACTTAGGGGCATTCAATGGCCGGGTCCAGTCTGGCCCAAGCCCATGTTGGGCCAGGGCCTCCCATGTAGTAAATTGATTTGGGCGTGCTGGCCCTAATTGGGCTGTGTGTCACTCATTATGGCTTCCTAGCAATTGTTTGCAACAACACACACGAAGTTACATGAATTTCTTATTAGGGCTATCCTGGGCCTTGAGCTTTCTATCACTTAATCCCAGATGAACAAGATTGGATGAAGGATAAAGTGGCTCAAAATTATGGGCTTGGTCCAAATAGCTCTCAGGCCACCCAGCCCACGAGCACCTCTAGCTGCATTGATCATGCTGATCTCAAGTGTGCCTCATAAAAGCTAGATTGTACATATAGTTCGCACATAGGAGAAATTACACTAATTTTAATTAAAATTATTGTTGAATTAAATCTCATAAAAATATAGAGTTAAGGTTTCTAAACCAATGGATTAAGCCAGCCCACTTAGATCAATCAGACCAGGCCTGCCGGACTGGGCTTTTTATGATGTGGACATGCTTTCTAGCTATTATTTGGACAAATTATTACTAAATCACAAACACTCCTTATACGGTCTGCCTTCCGGCCCTTGTATCGGTTAATCCAAGCCTGGCCCAAAGCGTACCAGGCACAGCCAATGAGGATACTCGGAAGGCAAATTTTCTGGCTTCCAACTGTCCACATGTGGTAAGAGTTTTAGCTCTCATTATACACACGTATGTTTGGCGTATGTTACGGTGCTCAGACCGAGTTGAACATGGGCTTGACTGATCTTTATCCTGGTCCATTGACAGCTATGATTGAAAGTCTTCTGCCGTTTGTTTGGTCACTGGGGAAAAGACTACACAAAGTGGCACTGACATTTCTTCTATCCTTATCCCTCTCCTTCAAAAGAACGAGCTAGTAGCAGATGATCAGGCGTGGACAACTCTACTGCTCTGCCAAACCGACTGGGCCCTCTCACTCCTCCACTCCACTAAAGTTCAACTAGGTTGGCACAGTCATTGTAAATAGAAGTTCCTATCAGCAGCTTCATATCAGAAAATCCAAACTACATAGGCCGGTGCATAGATTTCTTCTTAGCACATGGGTGTGTAAGTAGAGTGTGTAATATCAAATCCTTGCTGTATCCCAAAAAAAAAAAAGGAAAAACCCATCATCAAGAGCCTGTTTTTAGATTTTAAACTGCCAACACTCACTTTTCCTCCTTAAAGTACCATCATGTAGGGTATGTTTTGTAACAGGTAAGGAACCAGCAGTGATTTCTCAGATTAAGGAATTCGTCACTGCCCCTAAAATAGAGATTTTTGACTTGAAAATTTGTATAGGTGAAGATTTTAAATCAATATTAATGTGTATAGCAATGTGCAAAATAATTGCTACTGGTGTGTAAATCTGCAAAAAGGATGACATCCAAATCCTTTAAGAGGGTTCAAACTGAAAAAATTCACGCTAGCGCAAATCTTTGAGATTTACAATTGCTTGTGAGTTTTTCACAGCTTATGAAAACTGATGAGGAATCCCTAAAATACTTATTGCCAAACACAATCTAGAATAAATTTTACTTCAATAAGAGTTGTAAATACCATCAAATTTATCACATGAAAAACGTGTGATTCAATGTGGGCGGGCTTGTCACTTAAAGCTCGCAGCCACACACTGATCATGGGTGCATTTGTTGAAAGGAACAGGAGTGTGTATTTATGTACGTGATACATGAATATTGTGCTCATCACTGCACTGACAGTGGGTAAGTGTGGGTGGCCACTTGCCCGGGCTAGTGGACTCCCAGCACTCCAGCAGTTGATGGGCCCCAGTCATTGATAACAGTTTTGGGCCTCAACCACACCAATGTTACAACCCAAACAGGTTACCATGAAATACTTCCATCTCCAAGATAACAGTTATGATAACCTATGTTTGCAAATTGAGATTGTGGTTTGCTTTCATCTCCGTTTTTCAGAAGCAGGGCTTTGATGATCCACGTCCAACAAAAAATGAGCAAATGTTTGGATGGATAGGATCTGAGGTGGCCCTTCCCAATAAATAATTAGCCCCATGGATCGGAACAAATGGGTCTCCTTCTGCAGGTTTGGTCCTCCTCCACGTTTGGCAATGCATGATGCCATGATCCACACCCACCTCTCAATAATACATGAGTGGGCCCACCCACTTTCTCCATTAATTGTTATTCTTCAAAGGTCCAACTTTGACAATTCAACCTATGCGTGCCACACGTGCTAGGGTTTTTCAAATGGTGGACCCAGCATGGATAGTGCATAGTCCAAAAACAACACTAGTCAAACGATCCTAGCAATCCTATGCTCGTCACTTACTTTTCTAAATGAGCCCCACTTTCCAATTTTTAGGTCAAAATGGATGGCTTAATTAGGACAACAAAATCTGGCATTTATTATTTCCTAACCAAAGTTTAACCAGTTGATCAATGGCAATAAATACGATTAATTGCCAACCATTTGGCAGTGGAGAAAAGAAAGCCCATCAGTTTGGGACGACCCAAAAATGTACTTCGACCCAAACTGAAAGCCCAAATTAGTTACAGTGAGCTAGCTGTATAGGAACACATACCGGATTAGAATTACATACGGCTTAAGTTAAATTGAAGACAAGAACCAAAATAAGGGGGGTGGACCTGGGCCCAGTTGAGGCCCAGATAACTGTATAATATAAAGGGCCACCTTCTTGGAAAAACGTCCCTCATGGCTTGCGCGTGAAAGAAATTCTTAGCCCCAAATTGGACCCATTTGGACGCATGTTAATTATGTCTGTTTATTTATTTATCTGCAAAGCATTTAAGTTGGACCGTTTATAGCTGTCATCATCATCAAAGCCTTTGCCTTCTATTAGCTATCTAAGGGTTGGCTAAACAAAGACAAAAGGGTCACACCCTAAAATGATGATCTTTATGCGTACAAGGTACTGATCACAACCTATCGGTGGTGGGGCATACCTCTTGAGCAGTTGCAATCGACACCGTACATGACTCCACTGAGGGAGCCATGAATCAAGGTTTTCCACGATCTCTGTCAGGCCCCCTAGAAAATATCCCACCAAAAACAGTACTACGAATTTTATTTTATTCAGGACGAGGATCAATCATGCAGTCATGCTCTCTCCATCCGTTGTTCTTGTGCATATGCATGCACCACACTCCATATAATTGAACTTTATATTGTATATAATGTAGGGGAGTTTGTTTTTAAATCTTCCCTTGTAGTTTTTGGCTTGTATTAGGAGTTGGGACATGGGAGAGATGTTTGGTGGTTGAAGGTGCCGTGATCCCCCCCTTTCTCTCTTTATTTTTTTTCCTTTTTAATGTCAGGTACATTTTTCTTCTCTTAATAAATTTGATGGTGCTGATAAAATAGTAAGTTTGCAAACCATGGGGTGTTTGTAATTGCATAAATGAAGTACATGTGTGACTACATGATTATATTTGTTTGCCCTCATTTGTGTATGTGCATGTGCATGTGCATATGATGTAATGCATAAATGTAGCGTAAAAATAGTGTGTAAACTGTGAAGTGGACATTTTTAGCCCTCTCATTTACTTACGTGAGGAGATTGTAGAATATTTCTTATGTCACCATAGATAGGCAGTAGTACTACTTGCAATGCCCTCACATTATGTCTTTGAACCCCATCAACCACATTATACTTTTTTCATTTTTGTGGGCTCTAATGATCTGACCCACCCATGCTCTTTTTATAGTTAAGAAATCTTAAGAAGTTTAATTTTGTATGTTAAATCTTGGTAGATTCATAGAAAGTAAAAAACATCCAAAAATTCTATAAATATAGTTTTCTACACTTTTGTGGGGGCCCAATTCATAATCCTAATCATTCAATATTCTTATATTAATGATATGCATTAAGACATTCAATCCCACACTTAAGTCTTAAGAGATTTTGAGATATTCATGAAAAAACTATAAAAAATTCAATACATCTAAAAGTGTCATCGGATGTACTTATTAAATTATGTGAAAATGGTAGTCTTGACAAACATGGTAATGTGTTTCACATATTCATATGTAGCATTTTATATGTAAAACTCATTTTTCCATCCTTTGTGTAAAAGGCAAATGATCCTTAAATTATTCTTAAAATATAAAATTTTCCAATAATAAATTGGTTTTGGGTTTATGTGTTGCATTTCAGGTTCACCGAATTGGTCCATTGGATTAGCCAGGGGTCGAGCTTTGGATCAGGGGTATTTTGGTTATTGTACTGAACTTTTTTAAAAGCTAAAAAGACATAGTTATATATATCATGTAACTTATAACTCTAGATTTAAGAACTCATAGTAAAGAGATAGTGAGTTCTCTTTAACTATAGATGTAAACACATTGCCAAACTATGTAAAAGACTCTTGTATGCGTTCTTTCTTTTTAACTATGGTTTTTTTTATTGATCGTAGGTTTTGCGCTTCCGCCTGTTCACAACAATTGAAATATTTTTTCAAGTATCTAGCCTATTGATCTTAGCTTCCGTGTATTTCCTTGAAGGACTCATATGTCTTTAACCAAGTACATTAGGCAGGCCAACAATATATACAGGGATTCAAAAGGTTTGAGAACTATAATTAAATGTTCAAAGGAAATAATGTGAGCCAAATCCTTGTATGTTATATTATATTAGTTAGGAGTGAAAACATGTTTCTACACTCAATGGTAACCCCCACATTTCTTTTTCTATATGACCAAATCTACTCATGCAAAGTAAAGAAAAAAAAAATCCGTAACTAGGAGGAATATCAAAGTCAAGTGATTAAGATTCATCACCATAGAAGAATATTTTAATTGCTTTGCTCGCACATAGATACAAGAAAATTGGTGACATTCATTTTGACATGGCGCTTATTACAACCACAAAAGATTGATATTTAACTACTTGTCAACTTGACCGCTTAACAGAGTAATAGCAAAGTAATTCAAGGGATCATTAACGTGGCTACATTTACAACATGCAATGAAAGGGTCAATAGATTCATCTTCCTCACTCATCGTAATGGGTGTCTGAACTATGAACCAACCAATCTTCCACTCTGATAGAGTAAAGTAAACGATTCTCAAACAAGGACTAGGTGGGGCCCATCTCTCACAAACACCAAAGGATCAAGACAGCTCTAGAACGAGACACAAACAAGTCAACCATGTGGAGAATCTAGTTACTAGTTATTTAAGCATTATATATATAAATTAATATAAGCACACATGTAATGACTGGTGAATTGTGCATTGGGTAAGTCCTTGATAGTAGTAAGCAAGCCTTGGAATTAGATACAACTAGAATCGTGCATTGGGTTTGTTGCTTGGAAGTGGATAAAGAAGAAAACCCTCTTCATCGTTTGTGGTTTCCTGCTTTGGTCTTGCTACTGCCAATGGTTATTTATTACTGGAAACGAACGTGGATTGAGTGTTGATCAATGGATGTGGGCATATTGGTGAATGTACCTGTTCGATGCAAGTGCTGGAGAAAGCTGGCATGCCCTTGGGGGGCTCGAGATAACAAGGATGCGAGCTCCATCTTGGAGACATTGGGATGTGCAGTACATGAATGAACTTTATTTAAAACACGCATGCAGGAAGTTGTTAGGACATTGGGATTTTATATATCAAATATTTCTACGAAAGTAATACTAGCAATCTAGGGAGATTTGAGTCGGCGAAAGTGTGGAGATCATCACATGCCTGTGATCTCATGTGAGCTCCTTACAATGACGGCAAATAGTAACATTGGGGTGGCCTTTTTTTTTTTTTTTTTTCTTTGCAAGCAAGGAGAGGACATATATATATTATACAAGAGAGAGTATCCATACACGTGAGAGAGAACATATTAAAAATTAATTAATAGGTAGGTGACTGAGAGGTAGAGTTCCCAACCAATTGGGCTCTAGTGGTTGTTTAAACAATGGGAAATTTGGGGTTGGAAAATAGTTTGCCCCAGAGAAACTTGCTCCTTTTAGTGTATATTGGTAGAATGAAAAATTAGAGACCACTTAAGAGCTTATCCATCTTTTGGAGGAAGCTGATTGCTAACTTTATACATCTCCAACCATATGTTTATGTTGTGAACACCAAATAATTAAGAGTTAATGATTAACGAATACAATATTTCATTCATAAAATTCAAGAAAAAACAATATTTATATATGAGCAAATGATATGGTCACTTCGGAGACATCCAATATGAGCATATTATATGGATTATTTTGCAGATTGCCAAAATGATGGGTGCGATTTTCCACCTCTTGGTTATCTTTGGGCCATAAGGTTCTTTCAGAAGAGAAAAAGTAGTTCTCCAATTAACAAATGCATATAGGTAAAGAAATGATTTTTTTTCCTAAAAAAACTCAAGAGGATTTTATCAGAAAAAACAGCTTAAATGTACACTAATCACTATTGAGCTCAATTTTCCAATGTGCACTGATGGGGTCCATAGGGCTTAATCATGTGCAAAAATTTTTTTTTTTTTCATGTGTGGCTAAGCGACGCTCAGTTGTACATAGGAAAAAAAAACGCAAATAAGAAAGAGAGAAGAGAGAATAAAGAAAAAAAGAAAAAGAAGCGAGGAGAAAGAATAGACAAAAAGAAAGAAGAAGAGAGAAGAAAGGAAGGAAAAGAAAGGAAGAAGAGAGGAGAAAGAAGAAGGAAGAAAAAGAGAGGACAAAGAAGAGAAGAAAGGAAAAAAAAAAAACCCTTAATTCCTTCCCTTCTTCCTCTCCTCTCTTTCTTCTTTTCCTTACTTTCTTCCTCTCCTCTTTTTCTTCCTTTCTCCTCTTTTTTTCTCCTCTCTCCCTCTTCCTCTCTTCTTTCTCCTCTATTCTTCCTTTTTTCTCTACTTTTTTTTCTGTAAAAAAAATGCAAAGAAGAAAGGAAGAAGAGAGGAGAAAGGAATAAAAGAGAGAAAAAAAAGAAAGGAAGGTGCTAGGACATTTGCATTATCTAAATTCTTGTTAGGACATTTATATTGGCTGAATTCATATATTCGACAAAACTTAAGTCTACTGAGTTGTATTTTATATTTAGAATGAACTATGGTTGGGCTTCGGATAAACTGAATTGAAGATAACGTAAATTGAAATATTTTTTTGAGGACAACATGGATTAAAAATGTCATATCTCATAAATCGAGCATTGAATATAGGCAACTACTTACCATTGGAAAGCACGTTTTGAGTAGATATTCATATAGTCCAAGATTGCGTAAATTGAAGCTAAAATGACAAATTATAGCCTTTGGAAGTTTGCTATTACACACAGGAAATTGAAGCATGCTCGAGTGCAGTTAAAACCAAGCTCGAGCGCTGAAGACAGTGGCAAGCTCGCTTGAGCGCCCATTTGACCGCACTCGAGTGCATGGATGGCAGAAGCACACCGACTTGAAAGTCCATTTTATTTGTACCAGAATTGCCTGTTTCACTTAGATTTGCTTTATAAATTAAGGCAGAATTATGGGCTATAAGAAGAGGGTTTCTCTCAACCTTAAACACAACAAAGCACATAAAGCTCTCCAAGTTTTGAATTAGAGATTACCATTAGAAAATTGATCTAGAGCTTCCATGAGAGATTGGGCTGAAAGTTTCAAATTCTAGAGTTAATGCTTTTATTTCTTTGTAGAAGATTTATTGCTTTTAGTTCCTTGTAGAAGTGATTTTGTCCACTTTAGACTCGTGGTTTTTTTTTTTCGCATTTGGATTTCCACGTTAAATTTAGTATT
Source organism: Sextonia rubra (assembly GCA_037013555.1). Classification (NCBI taxonomy): domain Eukaryota; kingdom Viridiplantae; phylum Streptophyta; class Magnoliopsida; order Laurales; family Lauraceae; genus Sextonia; species Sextonia rubra. The sequence continues at coordinate 11,539,178 of JASUAD010000009.1, forward strand.
GTATTCTTTATGTAATTGATTGCTTTTAGTTTTTCATTGCTAGAAGTAGTAATTAAATCACAATCTAGAATAAATACTAGGTATTCTAAAAGTTTCAGAAGGAAAGTAAGAAGAAGAAGAGAGAGAAAACAAAGAAGGAAGTAAGGGTTTTTTTTCCACGTTCTTCTCTTATTTCTCCCCGCTTCTTCTTCATTTCTTCCTCTCCTCTTCTTCCTTTTTTATTTCTCCTTTCTTCTTCCCTTCTTCTTCTTCTTTTCCTTCTTTTCTTCCTTTCTCTCTTCTTCTTCCTTCCTTCTCTGCGTTTTTTTTTTTTTTGCAATGTATAGTTGAGTGATGCATGTAAAAAAATTTTTTTTGCACATGATTAGGCCTCATGGACTCAATCCGTGCACATTAAAAATTGAGTTTAGCCATATTTAGTGTACATCTAAGGAGTTTTTTTTATGGTGAAATCCTCTTTTAAGTATGGAGAAATCAACCAAAAATATTGGCATGTAATTAATTGATAATTATTTGTTTGACTTAGAAAGTTTTTAAAATATTTTAGTTTTTAAAATATTTTTTTCCTATGTTTCTTTAATAGAGATAAATCTCCACAATATTCATCACTTTCTTATCCAAAAACACCTTTCAATTCTCCCCTAGCACCAAATCCTTAACCCCATTTTTACCCATCCAAACACCACGTATACAAATCCAAATGTTAGATGACCCAGTTGAACAAGTCGTTTCACTTAAAACCTAACTTAACTAGCATTAAAGGCCTAGGCCTTGTTGTTACACCTACTCAGCCTTCCTTGCCACGAACAAAGATGTACATCCTACGTGTCCACAGCTCAACAATTCCACGTCAAACTAGATTATGGGCAATGTGTTGTGAGTGGAAGATTTGTTGTGAGTGGAAGATTGTTCTTTGGGTTTATCAACAATTTTTTAATCCATGTCTAACCCCGCATGGATAAGGCCTAAAGGGCCTTTCTTTTCTTTTATCCCCTTATCTTTCCAGCCATGGAAGTATAATAAATGGAAAGGCAATAGACCCATTCCCTGTAAAGTGGGGTTCTGTAACTGGCCTGGAATTACCAGAATGGCCTCACTTCATCAAGGCACTGTCATAAATAACATCGATAGTTTATAAATAAGAAACTTTTGAAGTTGTTGGATTGTTCATACGTTGTTGATTGAAAAGCAAAAGATAATTGAAACCAGAAATTATGCAATAAATATATATTTAACTTTATAGTATTATCATATAATTTTAATAGTAGGAGTTTAACTTACATAGAGATTGGACTTACTTGGATGAATGTCAATTAAAAGAGAGAAAGAGAGAGAGAATATAGAGCCCCAAAACTGATCAGGTACGTTTTACAGATAAAACATGATAGCAATGAAGAAACTTGATTTTTTAAGAGCATAGAACTTTAGCAGCGTTTGCTCTTGCATTTTCTTTCTTAATGAGCAAGCTTCAACCCGGATGCGTCCATTCCATGAACACCCATATGTTTAGCCATCACATAAAGTCCACTCCATTATTATTATTATTATTATATCATCATTTTTTAAACCTGTGGAGCCTCTACAGTAAAAATTATCGGCTCTGCCCTTGAGTGTGGAGGTCATGGTTCTGTCGCTAGGTGTTAATATGATTGGACGCACTTGAGATCATTAGAGAATCAAATGAATTTATTACTCGGTTTTCCCCGAATTCAAATGTGTCCTGGTTCAGCTTCCTGTATTGTTAATAGTGCATGCTAGTTGAGTCAAGACTCATACCAAAACATTAAGTTGGGTTCATTGGGATTGCTGGAGCTGAAACTAGTAGGTAGATAGGAAAATCCTAGTCTGAAAATTTGAGAATTGAGCCTCCAGGAGGCATTGATATGGATATCAGAGCCTTTCCCACATTAATGCGCTCAGTTAATGTACAGTTTCAAAGGTCGCAGTTGGACACTACAACATGCAATTTAGCACCTTCCCTACTGTACTAATGGTTATAGTTATAAGACCTTCAAGTCGGGAACAAAAATCGGTCTTCAGAGATTGCTTTGATAGAAAAATAGATGAGGACCACAACGTGGGTTTGCTGCACTCTTCACTATTAATTAGTACCCACGCATTCAACCTAACCTATGGAGCACAAACACGTACGCTAATCTACGACCATCCAAATCATAGACCCAATTGTTATGTATGTTAAAAATTTTAAACTAGGAGTAAATTCGCACTATGAATGACACGCTTCACTATGCACTAAATGGCTATTAGCTGGATGGTTAAATTTATAAATAATACGAGCTGTATTACCCATCTTATAACTCATTTTACGATTGTTTTATGTGATAGACTAATTTATGTGTTTTGTTTTTAAGATTGTAACGATGAGGGAAAAAGAAAGTATCAAATAAGACGATTGTGAGATGAGGAATGCGACTAGCATGACTCGAAATTCATGCCATCATTAATGTACAAGTTTTTTCCTTGTTCCATGTATAGCTGAAGCTACTGTTTATAGGGTCCAATTATGGTTGGCACAAGTGTTTGTTGAGTGTAATATTTTGGAAGGGTTGCATTACATCCACGAAACACAGATACAACTTATACATGAAATGTAATGAGAAAAGCTTACTCATATGTGAGGAGGAGGAGACAAGTTTCGAAACTTGGATCTCCCAATGAGAACAGTCAAGCCATTCTTAGAAGTCTTATTTGTTAATATATATATTTTCTATATTGTTTAACGCAAAATAGTATTTTACGAATCAAAGTGAAAAATAATTAGGTGCAAGGATGTTGTTTTGAATGTGTTCTAAGTTTGAAATGGGTAATAAAATAAATAGACCACAACTGATTTTTCTCTCAATTGATGTGTAACACTATAATTTTAAATTCTGATTGAATTATCAGAACAGTTTTATAAAGTTGTGAAAATAGGAAAAGTAAAAGAAAAAGGTGGTTATTTTTTAGCATTTGTGATGGAGTTTGTGGCGGACCCAAGTAGGTTGATCTAGGGGCTAACGCCCCCACTCATCTAAAAAAATAGTTCAAAATTTCTTAGAACCCTTAGTATTCTTTTTGCATATTCCCCTTCTCCCAAGATATTTTTAGATAAAAGCCGCCCCTCTCCCCTACCCCCCACAAAGAAAATTTCTTGGGTCCGCCCTTGGATGGAGTCCATCCGTGATCACAGGTGGGTAAGTATCAATCACATAAGAGAACAATCCTCACATTAATTGTCTTTCCCTACGGTTGTGCAAGGGTTTCAAATTCAGAAATTATCTATCTTTATTTCTAATGCTCAATTGATTATTGGGATATTCTCATCCCTTTGTGTTTTAAGTGGGTTTTGTTGATGAGTGGGCTCTACCTAAGGCAAAGTATTGAAACGCATTTGTGTTGTTTCTACTAATACCTCAAGGTGATTTTGGTATAAATGATTAGCAAAAGAAATTTAATAGGTTTTCTTCCATGTATAATTTAGGGTGGAACTAGCTTCTCATGTTTTGGCAACAAGCAGGGAACTAATGAATTTGACCGACTTGACAATTCTCCTCACCTCCTCTAGAGTAGGATCTCTCATTCAATATTTGTCTAGCTAAGAATTTCACAACAAAATAAATGTGATGTCATGTAAGAAGAAAATGCCAAGAGGGTAAATCGACTAAACTACTAGGATCTTGAAATTCTATGAGGGGAGGGCAAACTTGGAAATCCTCAAAATCCTCAGACAATGAAGAGTCGATTAAGATAGATTTGATTTTTAAATCTAACCCAAAAGGCTTTCAATCCAGTGATAAAAAGAAAGAAGAAGAGAGAAATAATATTCTTTTTCATAACCTTGATCAAGATTTGATCGAAGCAACTCAAAACTGTTTGTCATTTGATCGACGCCATGATCAGGGTATCCATCCTTATCAGATGCACAGCCAATTTATCATGGTCAATCCGTTTTCGATCAAAACTCTTGCAACGCCAAAGGCTTCCATTTCCATCGTGGCAAGTAACCTAAATCAAAGGCGACTAATATCATATTAATTAGTCAGCTGCTTCCTATTTGTTTCGCATGACTTGGGGTACAATTGTCATATTTGGCAACCCATGACCTGCTCTTGTCGTTTTGTCCTGCTCCTATAAAAGGACCACTAGCTCTGCTCCATCCACTCATTTAAAAGGGCAGAAACAAAGGAAGGGTCGTGACAACCATGGACTTTCAGCGTCTACCCGACAGAATCTCGACCGTTGACCATTTGCTCATCCGACGGCCATTGATTAAAGCATTCCAAGACCCTTTGTAGTGAAAAATACTTTTGTTGGGACTTTTTTGGTAAAAGTCGTGCCGGCATTATTATTGTGTCCTAAAAACTAGAAACGCTAACGCGGATTATTATAAAGCATACAATTGGTTCTACGAATATTCCTGGCCTTTCCATGGTCCCATCTTGTAAAAAAATTCGGCAGTGCGTTAAAATTTAGATTGCTCAATGATCGTGGGGTGATTGGCCAAATTTTGGTTGAGCCTCCTAGTTCGGCATCATCATGTAAATACTTTAAAAATGTGCTTAAAACCTCATTGAGATATGTGGGAATATAAAGATTGATAGAAGATCCACTGCATATGATGATGTGTGCCGAATTTACAGTGTGTACCACCTAGGAGGTCGCACCTGATCATCTATAAGTAGACAACAAACTTGGGACCCTGTTGGGAATCCCTGAATGTCATGTTTACATCTAGTTGAATGAACTGAACTATTAGATTAATTGTATTTTTTTAATATAAAACTATTGGAGTTTGTGGCCATTGATCAAGGGATTTGATAAGGATGCACGGTTAGCCATCTATGACGTGAACATTTATAAACTATTAAAATTCTTAAACTATTAAAATAGTCGAAATTCAAAATTTAGTCAGCTTGTAATAATTATTTTTAGTTTTGTTCTTAGGCTGATTCTAGGAGTTCTCCGGGTTTAAATGATTCGATAGTTGAAACTCAAAGTTCACTTGATTCAACTAAAGCGGTCTATGTTTTTGTTGAACTTTATTACAACATCTAATGATTACGGTTCAACATCATAGAACAGCCAGGCTTAGTTCTAATATCGAAAGTCAATTCAAAACGTTTACAGGCTCCTGTACAGTTTTTTTTTTTTAATACAAACTACTGTACAGTAATTCTTTAAGAGCCTCGTGTTGTACGAGAAGATGAAAACATAATACAGTAATATTTTAACTAGGAATTAATCAAATGACTAAGTAGGATTCAAGTTTATGATTAGTCGATTAATTCAAGTGCACTATCATTGAGCTGCAAAATAGTACAACCTTGTTTTCAACTGTTAGGCATTGTGCCTAGTTAACGATAGAGTTAGGTATCTCACTTTCTAGAGGGAGAGCTAGAGATAATCTCTAGTTGTTGTTTGTTGATTGCAGACTTGTGTAACATGTGAGTACGTTGAATCTTTATTTAAAAAAAACACCAATGTATTGGACGTATGCAAACTTTGTTTCCATGTACTCTGTCATTGTGTAATAGAAAGAAAATGCATGTAAAAGAAAAGAAGAAGAAGAAGAAGAAGAAGAAAATGCATATAGGGAAGGAAGAAGAAATTTAAAATATTTGACTTTTGTTTTTATGAGTTAAGTGGTCATTTATATATGTACCAATCAAACGATGGCTCTACTGCAACCAAAGGGAAGTTTAGACTAATTACAACATCATCAATTCATACATTCTTGTGGACATTTAAATGATTTTGAAACAGAAATGTCTATTATTTTGTGTTTAACATTTTTCATGACTTCTACAATAGCAAAATTTTTCACAAAAGAAGAAGTTGTTGGGATTTTTGTGTGCTGGCTAATTCATGGGTTGGATAAAACTGAAGTCGATTGAGTTGTAATTTTTTTATTTTTTCTAGAAATCCGGATTTGAGATGAGTTCTCAATTGCTTTCAGAAAGGGTCACACTAAGTTGTTGTCTGTTGATCAATTAAGATTTCTAGAGTCGATTTCAGTAAACAAGGCACATCTACAACTAAGCCATCGTTGCTAAAAGATTAAAAAAATAGCTTGATTATTCACAAATCAAAGAAAAAAGTCTACAATGAAAAACCATATATCTATTCCATGCTTTGAATGTCAAGGGTTTAGGGATATGGCTTCTAAGTGTGCTAATCGAAAAGAAAAAAAACAAGGAAAGGCCTTAAATGTCACATAGCACTACAAGAAATTACATTTATCCTGGCATTTTTTCCCGCGAAAAATTTAAACGCTGGGAAAAAAAAACTTATTTCGCCGGAAATAGTTGGACTTTTCCAGGTGCACTAAAACGCAGGCAAAAGTATGGGTTTTTCTTGGTGAATAATTTTTTCGCTGGAAAAGGTTATATTTTTACCGGTGAATTATTTATATCGTCGGCAAAATTACCTCTTTTCCACTTCGCGCCTTTTCTTTACAATTTATATAAAACCCAAACCCTAGCTCCCTTGCTGCGCCAAATGCACATTGCTGTTGCTCGTGAGAATTCCCCAACCATACTACTGCCCAAACGCGCTGCTGTTGCTCCACGCGCTGCTGTTGCACGCGGTGAAGGTCTTGAATCAGGTACTCTCCTTCATCTTTATGCTTTCATCCTTGAAATCAGGTGCTGTTCCACTCTTTAATCATCTTCTTTTTTCTTTTTTCTTTTTTTGAAATCGTCTTCTGCTCCACTCTTCAATCGTCTTCTTTTCTTGAAATTTTCTGGTTTGTTGAAATCGTTTAAAGAATTGTTGCTATAAGATGTCTGAAAATTTTTGATTTTTTGAAACCACTACTGCAGATTTCTTGAAACCACTAATTTCTGATTTTTGATTTTTGATTTTTTATTGCACTGTCACATGTTGGATTGAATAGTGTGCAGGATTTCTTGATATTCTATAGAAACTCGATTTACCTCTTCCTTTTCAAGGTAAAGCTCTCTCTCTCTCTCTCTCTCTCTCTCTAGTTAGCATTCTTGTAAATCTTGGGTAATATCGATCTTCTTCTGATTTGGGGTTTTGGTGCTTTAAAGTTTTGAAATCTTGGGGCTTGTCCTTGGTCGATGATGGGTTTGGAAACTCTTATTAAGTAGTCTTTTTTTTTATTTTTGTACTTTCAAAATTTCTATATGAAATTCTTTATGAATGTCTCATATTTCTAGGTCTGAACTTCCAATCAGTTAAATCCCATCTCACACCATTAAAAAAATAAGATTTTTTTCTCATTCAAATAGAAATTTTAGAGAGAGAGAGAGAAGAACATGTGGTAGTGACTACTTGTTTAAGATTGAGAATTAGATAAAACTGAATTTAACGGGAGAAAAAGTAGGGAAGGATGGTAGGAGAGGGTAGTCCAGATGATGTATGTTGGATGGACAAAGAGTCATCTTATCAGCCTTTGAAAAATCTAGTGTTAATGATGGACTAAGACAGGAAGTGGCATGTATGTATTGCCCATTTTCCATGGAAAAAGTGAAGAATGCTTAGATTAGATTCTACACCACAGTAAAATCCATATTTGGTGTTGCCACTTATTCTCATGGAAAAGTGACAAATGGGCTAACTTTTATGCAATTCCTTGAAAAATAAGTTATGAATAAATTGCAGAAACCAAACGAGGTACTCCTTTAACAAAAGACACCAGGTAGCACCTTTTGGTGCTTGGCGCTTTCAAACAAAGATTGTGAGTTGTATTAGTAGACAAAAGAAGGGCAAGATTGTGAAACAAATGCTGGGATTGTATCTTCTGTCTACTGCCATAATTAACATCTGAAGCACTTCGCCCTCAATGTCTTGAAGAGACATTGCTGCCTTCAGATGTAAACTTACATAAAAAAATAAAATAAAAACTTCAGGAGGAAACACTTAGACCTGCAAGGCTGCAACTAGTGGCAGCATAAATTTCTCTAAGAAGTGCATGCACGTAAGGACCACCGTTTTATTGGTTGACAGCTATTCCTCTTAACAAGAAATTAAACATGTACAATTCTTGTGTAAGTTGCATTTTTCAAATCATTTTCTATTTCTAGTTCTGAAATATTTATGTCAAGCCCATGTAAAATAGCATAATTCATTATTTCCTGGCAATTTCACGGTGAATAGAAATCCCTCCAATCATCAAACGAGAGTGAGCCTCAACAATAAAACTAAGATTCTGATTTGCAGACCCAAAGTGATATAGGTCCTACGTGGGAGTACCACTCTTTTATCTTTAAACTATTGAATCAATTGAAGTCCAGTGATTGTACCAAGAGTTTTTCCAGGAAATTGGTGATGGTGCTTAACCTTCTTGTTGTAAGATCTACATGTCAACGTCATATATGCAAATTCCAAGCATTTTTGGTTTGACATTGTAAGATCTCATCAAACTTTACCAATGTCGATAATTGAAGCCCGCTATGGATCTCATCAAACTCTATAGCTTGTCACTACAGAGTCCTAAATCTTGCCCAGAATTTTAGCCTTGAGGACTTCCACATCTCCAAAATCTACCTATGTCCAATCTTTTATTCTCTTCATCAGTTTTAATTTCAAGGCTAGTTTTTGATCCAGCCAACCCTTCACTTAAAGTGATTTCTATGCTTTTCTCTTAAAGTTTACAAACTAGTTGAATTGGTTTGTATATTACTAACTTATCATAATATTTTTTTAAATTCTATGAAGTTTCTTAATGATATCTTTTATTGAATTTGAGTTAACCGTCACCTTGCATATGTGAACAGATATGGACAAGAGTTGGATGTTACTGTATCAGAATAGATTTAGTCAGCCGTATATGGATGGGGTGAATTCTTTTATTGAATTCGCAAAGGCAAATTCGGGTGGAAGTAGAGTGATAAAGTGCCCGTGTAACAACTGTTGTAACAGTGATAAACATGACTATGAGATTGTGAGAGAACATCTACTCTGAGGTGGGATGTTGGTATCCTACGACACCTGGTTACAGCATGGGGAACTTGCACAATCCGATGAATCGGCTGATAGCGAGGATAAATTAGATAAAAATCTGGATGGATATGGTGAGTTGCTCGGTTACCATGCAAAGGGGACTTACATGGTGGATGACACCTTAGGGATGGATGACATGCGGAACTTTGAAATTATACTAAAGGCTTCCTAGTGTGGTTTGTACCCAGGCTGTAAAGATTTTGAAACCCTATTAGCGTTTGTCATTAAGATGCTAGATGTGAAGGTAAAACACAAGTGGAGCAACAAGTCATTCAACAAGGTCTTGGAGATATTGAAGGACATCCTACCAGAAGGTAATGTGGTTCCGCCTTCCATTTATGAGGCCAAGAAGATACTGCGTGACTTGGGCTTGTGGTATGAGCACATTGATGCATGGTATAATGATTGCATATTGTTTTGGAATGAGAAATCTCACTTGGAGAAGTGTCCGGAATGTGGGGAACCTAGGTATAAGGTCAATGATGGCAAGGGTAAGCAGATCACTCATAAGATACTGCGTTACTTCCCCTTGACACCTAGGTTGCGGAGATTATACATGTCTAGGATAACGGCCAAATAGATGAGATGGTACCATGAGAATTGCATGGATGGCAATTTGGGTAGGCATCCAGTTGACTATAAATAATGGAAGGATTTGATTTGAAATTTCTATAGTTTGCCCGAGAGATCCGCAATGTGAGGTTGGACTAGCCATTGATGAGTTCAACCCATTCGGCAACATGAGCACTTAAGAAGGAGATCGATGTGTAGCTGAGGTCCTTGGTTGATGAGTTGAAGGAGTTGTGGGAGAATGGTGTCCTGACTTACAATACTCACAGTAAACAAACCTTCCGGATGCATGTGACTGTGATGTGGACCATAAATGACTTTCCCGCATATGGTAACTTATCTGGTTGGACTTTGGAGCACAAAAGGTTACAAGGCTTGTCCCACTTGCAATGAAGATTCATTATCGCGTAGGCTAAAAAGTAAGATTGGTTGGGTGGGACATCGAACTTACTTGCCTAAGAACCATCAATGGAGAAAGAGCAAGAAGTTCAACGGTCAACCAAAAAATAATATGAAATCCTTAGAGTTACCGGTGCAAAAGGTACTAGATCAATTAGATCGACTACCAGAAATTAGATTCGAGAAGGACCCCACCAACAGGAAAAGACCTCATGAGCCTACACTGTTGAATTGGACAAAGAAAAGCATCATTACGAGTTACCATACTGGAAGAACCTAAACCTCAGGCATAACCTTGATGTCATGCACATAGAGAAGAACATTTGTGAAAATGTTGTTGGGATAGTGTTGGGCATAGATAAAAGAACAAGGACACAGACAAAGCGCGTGAGGATTTAGAAGAAACGACCATCAGGCCAGAATTGCATCTGCAAAAGAATGAAAAAGGAACCCGTGTGAAACCCCAGGCATTCTACACATTAGACCTGAAACAAAGGGAGGGTTTTTATGAATTCTTGAAATCGATCAAGTACCCGGATGGCTATGCAGCGAACCTTTCGAGGTGTGTGACCTCTAAAAATGGCAAATTATCGGGTATAAAAAGTCACGACTATCATGTCCTCCTTCAGCGTCTTCTTCTAATTGGCCTGCGTGGTTATGTAGACAAGGAGTTAAATATAGCTATATTTGAGTTGGGTAGTTTTTCCAAGACCTATGCTCGAAAACATTGAAGCAGAGCAAGCATTGAAGCATAGCGATTTAGAAAAACTGGAGGAACAAGGAGTGCTCATACTTTTCAAGCTTGAGAGGATTTTTCCTCTTGCATTCTTTGATATAATGGTCCATCTGGCTATTCACTTGCCACGTGAGGCCATGCTTGCTGAACTGGTGCAATATCGGTGGATGTACCCTATCGAAAGGTAATTGTTACCATCCCATGAAGCGTTACTCATGTAGTAGTGTAATTGTCTTACATAAGTAACTTTAATACTAATTGTTCCTTGTTTGAGGGTTTCTCGGGACTTTAAAACGTTATGTTACCAATTGAGCAAGACCTGAAGGTTCGATTGCTGAGGCATATATTATTAAAGAGTGTTTGACTTTTTGCTCAATGTACCTAAAAGGAATTGATCAAAATGAATGAAATGATGATGGCGGTGTGCGTGGTCCCTGGATGGAGATCTTCACACAAAATGTTTGTCCTTTTGCACCGATTACAAGGGCACCAGATCCTTCTCAGAATGAACGCGACAAGGCTCATTGGTTTGTATTGCATAATAATCCCGAGTTAGAGTCGTATCTTAAGTAAGTGGTTTGATTTATGCATATTTGTACATAAATTATGAACTTGTTGATTCTTCCTCTACTTTTATTTGCTCATGAATTGCATTTCCTTAAGTAAGGAACACAGGATTACAATACAAAATCCAAGAGGGCATGACATCAGTCAAATACAGTGAGACACATTTCCAAAATGGTTCAAGCAACGAGTAAGATATATGATGCCTTAGTGACAAGATGAACATTATCTAACTTGGCTTCAATTGACATTAACTTGATAAATTTACTGTATGTTGCTCGTGTAGATGAATGAATTGCAAAATCTAGGGTCGCCAGAAGCAAGCAATGAAATGTGGTTGTTAGCAAATGTAACGAACTAGTCCCAAAGTAAAATCTGAATGAAAGAATATAAGTAATAATCAGTTTTAAACTATCGAGGCGGCTTTTGGAGGCAAAACCGTGAGGACTATCCATAAAAACTGTAAAGTTAAGCGTGCTCGAGTCAGAGCAATTTTAGGATGGGTGACATCCTGGGAAGTCCAAAAGCGGACAATACCTCGATAGTGCGGAGCGGCTTGTTACAGCAAATGGCCTTAGTTCGATAGTTTACCTATATTCAGGGTGCATATTCAATGGTGTCCGATTCCACACTAGAGATCGCGAGAACCGGCGTAAGTGCCAAAATAGTGGTATGGTTGTGGCAGGGGAGCATAAAGGGAAGACAATCGACTTCTATGGGTGCTTGTGCAAAGTCTGGGAATTAACATACATGCATGGGAGTAGAGTGGTTCTGTTCCAATGTGAATGGTACAACACTGGTACCAGAAATAAAATACATATCGATCAACACGTAACAAGCATTGATGTAACGGGCCGGTGGTATAGAAATGATCCATTTGTCCTACCAAGTCAAGCGAAGCAAGTTTTTTATATTAGTGATACCATCAAAGGCAACAACTAGAGAGTCGTAGAACGAGTCAAGCATCGGGGAGTATGGGTTGTACCGGACCTCGATGATGTCCCTGATGAGGCCTTTCAACAACATGAAACCACTGATGTTGTCCCAATCTGTGTTGAAGATAGTGATGTTCATTACTGTAGGGATGATATTCTGCCAAAGATAGTTAATGGTGATGAGCCGATGGAGGAGCATAGTGACGATGATGATGAAACTATGGTAGAGTATATAGATGATGATGAAAATGATTTGGATAGTCGGTCTGATCCAGATATAGATCCTGATATAAATTGTGATGTGTTGCGTTTGTTTTCTAATTTGTGTATGGACAAGTGTTCTAAATTAATAAAGTTGTTGGTATATATTTCATGGCTCACTATATATATATATTTCATTTCATTTTATTTTGTTTTCTTCATTTTTTTTTTGTATGTCAAATATAATTGTCAAGAATGCACAAGGGAGGCAAAACGTATGTCAAGCCTAGCTGGGTGGCCAAGTAGGCAAAGTTGACAGAATACGAGAAGGTGAGAAATAGGAACATCATAGATAACGACGCGAGATGTCATGCTCTAGGGGTGAAGCACATGGCCAGCACCATTTTTGGAATGGGTCAAATGAGCAAGAGGAAAATAGGGAGGGAAATAGAAAATCCGGTGAAGATGATGATGATGAGGAGTATATACCACCACAGGGTGATGTAGGGTTGGTTTACTCGGATGAAGATACATGTGATGACGAGAATTATGAGTCTTCTGGGCCTCAGGCGAATATGGTAATATATGTCTCTAAATCAAGTTATTTTCAATTATTGATTTCTGATATGCAAGCCATACTAGTTGTAAACATCTTTCATTCACTTTAAGTGAGCATTTATGTACTAATAATTCATCGTGTTATTGTGACATGTTACTCATATGAATCGAGGGAAATGAAGTAAACATGCTCATGTTGTAGTAGTTGCACTGGCCCAGGCTACACTAGCACAGCCTCCAGTCATACAGACTTCTCGTACAGAAATGATACCTGAGGGGGTAGCCAAGGCTACACTGGCATAGCCTCTAGTCACATGGTCTTCTCATGTGGGTAGTATGCCACCTTCGTTAGCAACCCATGCGAGACCGATGGATCCTACACAGGTTGCCAATTCATCTGGCCAACCTGACCAAGTTTTAGGTCCACGTACGATTGGTAGTAGTATTGGTGAATGTGATATGCTTAGTAACTCAATTAATATTGTGGCCGTGAAAATTTCGGTCTCAATTGAGGGCTCGAGCCATGTACAGGGTAGGACACGTTGGGTGAAGGTGGCAAAGCTGAGGGGGTAGCTTGGCCATGCCATTCCAGTTTCGAACCCAGCTTCGAGCAATTCGCCAGAGGGCAAATTTGCCACTACTTTGGCGAACCTTCTCGGTGAAGCGATTCGAGATGAGATGCCCGTTCAGAAAGAAGACTGGAAGTCTATTCCTGAGGGGATCAAGAAGTTAGTGGTACAGAGAGTTTAGGTAATTTTGTTAAAAGTAACTTAATGCAAATTCAATTAGACTCATTTCTATTTAATTGTTGACTCACATAACTTGTTTTTGTTTGCAATTGCAGCAAAATTTTGAGTTCGGGGACTATAGAATGATCCGATCATCAAGGCTACCATTGATGTGAAGTGCTAGAAATTGTACAGGGACTGAAAGAGTGACTTACATACCCACTATTTGTCTCTTGTGGAGGCGAGAGTGCCCAATCCAAAGAGCCACCCACTAAAACCTTGTAAGGCAGATGACTGGGCCTGGATGATCGACAATTTGTGGGAAACTGAGGAGTGGAAGGTAACTTTTAATGGTTTTGTATATATGTCTAAATTAATTATTTATCAGGTTCATTGTATTAGTTAAGATTTATTTAGGCAATATATTATTTTTTTTGTCTTTCTAGGAGAAATCAAGGAAAGCGAGAAATAGTCGATCGAAGATGCCGTGGAATCATACGAGTGGGTCTAAATCGTTCCCAGCACGTCATTTAATCATTGTAAGTGCGGGTTTAGGAATTTTTCCTATTTGACTAAGTCATGAAATCTTGATTTCTTATAGTAATGAAATATTTAATGTCATAACAGAGAGCACAGAATGGTGGACAGGCACAGTTTTCCGGATTTCTACCACGACACCCACTATATGCATGGGAGTAATAAGTGGATAAATGAGGAGGCTTAGAAGATATATGTACATATGCCTAAGTGTTATTTGATAAATCGATACAAATATACTTTTATACATTTGTTTAACTCACTTTATTTGATTCTTACTTGTTTAAGAATATCGCAAGAAGAATTGGTACGAGTGACAACTGAACAGTCTCAACCCTCGATCACATCTCCGATGAGCGAGGAACAAATGTCTGTTAAGGTTATTGGGAAAAGGTCTGGATATTTGAAGGGTTTTGGCATTCGAACGAAGTCTGCTTTAACTTCAGCCCAGACTTGGACGGGCCTTGATTCTGAGGTGCGTGTTTTGAGGGAGCAGTTAGCAGAGCATGTAAAGAGAACTAGTTTTCTTGAGGGCTTAGTCCTCTGGTCAGCAGAGCGTGCATGCATAGATTTGGGTATCGCTGTTGGTGGGGAGGGCACCTCTGGTGGAGCTCAGGATGCGCCTTTTTTAGGTCTGTATATAACTACTCTTGTCAAAATGGCATTTATTTGCATGTTAAATTAATTAGGAGGGGTAGCAATTCCTTCTCCCATTATTACTCTACTAGTCGTTATGAAATGTTTGCAGATGTTTTATCTTTGTGATTGTGATCTATCATAAAAGATCAATTTTACTTGGATTTTTTCATACTACATTACTAGTTTTCATATGGATTTCTCTTTTGGTTTGCTAATCCGTTTAGTTGTATCAGAAACTAATATATGATATTACCTCTTTTTCTAGTAACTGCACATGGCCCTTGTTTTTGGAGGCTACCTATGATTCTCTCTTTGCTTATTGTGAGCAATGAATATTGTGCTTTTTTATTGGGATTTTATTCAGTAGAATTGAGAGAGCTTTTCTTCAATAATTCTAACTTTGAATCAATGGACCTCAGTGTATTTTCACTGTTTCTCTGATATAAATTCCCATGTTCTTTAATTATAAAGTTGTTCTACCATCTCAATTTGTAATGTGTATGCGATTTACTTAAAAAAAAAAAGAAGGATAGATTCCTTTTTGGTGTATCACCCTTCCCTGCTTCCATTTGGGCTCTCCAAGTAAAGGTTAGTGAGTGGAGAAGTAGAAGTTAGAACCAATCTAACTTGTTATTCATATCATATTGATTTATTTCTGAAGTTGGGTTTAGCATGTTTTAGTAGGAAGAACTTGTTTCTGTTCTGCTCAAAGGTTTTTTTTATTTTTATTTTTATGGGTGCTAGTGATGATACATTGATTTGGGCTGAAAAAGGGAGTAGAATTAGTATCAAGCTTAATGTGATGGTCTGCCAAAACATTCGAAGGCTACTTGGGTTTTGGGGTTTCATCCAAATGGTGTTTTCAGTTATCAATGAAGACTAAAAAGTTAATAAGATGGGAACTTTCTACAGCCATTTTTTTCTTTTGTTAGATTCTCTTATCACAATAGGAACTCCATTGTAAAAGAGTGACTTTTTAAATGTTCTTGATTTGAGAAAGCAAGGATGTTTAGTTAATATGTTAGAAATTGCTTTCCTAATGACAATGACGATGTCAACAAAAAAATTTACTAGTTTCATTATTTTTTTATTTTTATACATAATGTATCGATTGAATCTTGTGAAAGGGGAATTATAGACTTCCAACAAATAAAGCTTGTACAAAAAAAGGATGTATTGCCACTCTTAGCACAAATTTTATTGTCATCGCTTTGTGCATTCAGGCTCATGGACTAGTCATGATGCATGTTTTATTTGAATTTATAGTTAAACCACTCAGCTTAGTTTATGTTTTTTTTTCCTCATGCAGATTGAGTAAAAAATGAAGAAAGAGTCATTGGCGCTAAGATGCAGCACACATGAAAGACAAGTATGAAGAGTAACAGATTGTTGTGTATTGAAATGGGATGCAGGAGGTTATTTTAAGCAATGTTGCAACAATGACATGATCATATGAACATGTAAATTTTCATTGGTATTTAAATGTTGGTATATAATAAAATGTTATCATGGGTTTTAAATTTGTAATGGTAAAGTGCTTTCAATGTTGAAATGGTATCTGAATGTTGAAAGGATGTTTGAATATTAATATGAAGTGGAATGAATTTTTCTTATTTTATTTTTTGGTGGTATTGGAATGAAAATGGAAATAAGGTGTGTAATAGATCTGGTCTTGGATAATGGAATGAGAGAGGCTGGAATATGTAACAAATTTATCTATCTACAGGGGAAAGAAAGTTAAAAATAAAAGAAACACAAAAGATGATAATAATAATATTATTGCCAGTGCAATTTTACGGATTGCGGGTGAAATAAATCACCAGCAAAAAACCTTCAAAAACAATTTAAATAAGAAATATAATAGCTATTGCTAACGATAAAAAACACTGGTAAATAAATTTGAAAAAAAAATTTCGTAAATTAAAAAATTTTTACCATCGCTATAAAACGCCAGCAAAAGTTTTCTCTTCTCGCCAGCAGTGTATAAGATTTACCGACACTTCCATTTTATCGCCGGTAAATGGTATCTCAGGTGAATTTTTCCTGGCGGATTGTCGGTGCATAAGATATCAACGGAAATGTATTTTGCCGGCATTTTATATACCTTTTGTAACACTCCGACCTAGCTTGACCTCGTTTAGCGCCTAATTACTATTGTTTTTCGTTGTTAATTGTGTTTTGCTTTTGTTTTGGATTCGTTGCGGGTCATGGATATGTAGTTGGGTTGAGTTTGACCTGGATTAGGTAGACCAAGCCCTTTTTTCGTAATTTTAGCTTTTCTTCGACATGGTCATTTTTGCATCATCTTGATGTCAACACGTGTCTTTCGTTGAGCTTGTTACCTTTCGTAACTACGTCGTTTGCAACCGATGTCACATGATTCCATTGGACTCGGATTTGACTCGAATTGTAAATTGCCTTAAACTTGGACTTGACTGTAAATTGAACCTTTATCTTATATATATATATATATAAGAACCACCCCACCGATTCGAGCTCTCTCTCTCTCTCTTTCTCTCTCACTGTTCACGTGAAGCTCCATTCTTTCTCCCTCTTGGTTCTTCTTCTACACCGATCAAGCCAAAAGAGGAGATTGTGCTCTTTCATTCCTTGGTGCTTGGATTGAGGTGAGTTGAGGTTTTCTCCATCTCCCTCATTTTCTTCTTCTTGTTTCCATGACTCCATGTCTATGCTCATGATGCTTCCTTCTCCTTCTCATGCATGCATGCTAGCAGTGATTGGTGTTTGATTGTGAATGAGCCAAGGACAACTACTGGTGTAATTGAGTTCAATTAAGGCAAGTATAACCATAATATGTAAGAATCTATATTGGTATTTGCTTGATTTTGTTTACTTCACATGAGTTTGTGGAGAAAAAGATGTTTACAGCTCAAATTGCTAGTATTCTCCCTTTCTCTATTGGAAATTTGCATATCTGATGTCTTTACAGGTTTTCTGTAGTTGATTCAGATTTCAACCCCGTGGGTGTACGGCTAAGCCATAAGTCACCTTCGGCTTAAAGTCCAGAGAGAGTAAAAACTTAGTTTTCTTCTACGGCCAGGACACGACTAAGCCGTATATTGTCCTACGGCTAAGCCGTATTTCAGCCGTGACCCAGCCGTAAATCAGTACAATGTGTCTTTTTCTGGATTAACTGAAGGCAAGTAAATGACAGACCTTTTACGGCCCAGCCACGACTAAGCCTTAGAACGAAATACGGGTGAACCGTAATTGCGGATGAACAGTAAAGGGAATCGCGGTGGAGCCGCAGTGCATATTACGGCTAAGCCGTATGTTCACCTACGGCCAAGCCGTACCACCCCTGGAAAATGATAACAAGGATAAGCATAAGGAAAAGACAGATATGGCCTTAATGATAGAATGTAGAACACTTATACTTGCCCAATGGTGTGAATGTATGACATGAATGATTTCGAGGGCTGCCATTTATTCATGCTCGTTATCCAGTTGTTAAGCACCTCCCCATGGGTGTTGGTTTAAGGGACTTCGGTGTACCAGCTTATACAATGCGAAATTAGACAATGGTGCATTGAATAACTTAAAACTATATCATCATGCACGGTTAGAAACACTGGATAAATAGATTAGCATTGGTTAGTAAATGAGTTTGATTCGCTACGCTAATGTAGCTTGCATGACATGTTGTCTGTCAATCATTGATCTCCACTCTCTAGCATGATTACTTGTTTCAGCTACTTTCGCATTGTTCACTATGTCTCTATGGTTTCTTTACCTTGAGTATGCATGTATGATTCACGTATAAGAAATGATCTTGGATATGCACGCACGATATACTTGTCACGATCTACTCAGGGTTTTCATGATTGACTCTGTATGGTTAGGCACTACTTAGCCTCAACTTTAGGATCCCGACGGGGTGAATTTGGTGTAGTTTTTATGGCCTTGCTGCAGTAAGAAAATGTCTTGGGAAATCGGACCCCAGGAAACCCGAGACCCATTTGTACCCTGGCCCGGACAATGGTATTCTCTGCACGGATATAAGATCCTTCTTTGGGAGCATATGGCAATGTAGTCACCAACTAGTTATGTACACAGCATGTATACATTGATTCGCATGGCATATTTCTTTCTTGCACGACAGCTTAGTATACGAATGTGACCTACTTTGATTTACATGATGTTCTTTATTCTATTAGACACAACATGCGTTAACTGTTATGGTTTATACTTTGTTGAATTGTTGTATTCACGAGTTGTTTATGGTGTTGCAGGCTAAGATACCCCTTCCGACCCATCGTCGGTCGGCCAGACTTCAGTTGAGACCCCTGAGGCCCCATCAAGCCTAGAGGAGTGGATTTGATCACTCCATCGGAGAGCGTCTTAGACATACATGGCTTAGGAGTCTTCCTTTTTGAGATTTGTCACGCTTGTATACGTTATGATTTGTATATGTTATTTTGTTCATTTTGTAAAACCTTCAGCTATATATGTCAGTTCTGTTTCGTATTTCTCTTCTTGCATTGTTTAGTTTGATATTTTTGATATCTACAGCTTCCGCGTACATGTTTGGCACTTGTGAAACTTCCCTTGTGCGTGTGCATTTAGACCATGTCTACGTGTATAGGCACGGGAGTATGTGTGTCATTGGTTTGGCTTTTGCTAAACCTCTGGACTCCTGGGCCCGGGTTGTGACACCTTTACCGGCACATATTTTGCACTGGCAATGATGGAAACCATTTTAATGTAGGATGTAGACTCAAATGAAGAATGTAGTGAATCAGATTCTCCCACTCGGGATTCTAAAAAATTTGTTGCCTTTATTGCTAAGATCTGAATGACATATCTGACAAGGACTCTAAGTCAGATAAAAATTTATATCTAAATGGTTTCTCAGATGATAAATACAAATTGGAAGCGGGGTACAAGTTATTTGCTAAAGAAATTTAAGCGGATGTCAAGTATTAATGAGAAGTTGGCACTTAATATGAAAGCCATGAAATCACAAAATCTGTCTATGATCTCTTAACGGGAGGATGCACGTGCTAAGGTATGCCAGTTGGAAATACAATGTGCAGCCTTGTCTAACAATCTAATTGAGGGAATAAGAATGGGTTGCTTACTGTTCAAGTTGAGAAAGCTGCAAAGAACATGAAAGTATTTCATAATGATTTGAACACTTGCAGAGTTGAAAAGGATGATCTTAATTGCAAATTGAAGATGGTCCACGTTAAGATTGAATATGCCAAGTCCTTGATAAAGTGAATGAACATCGGATCCATAAAGCTTATCAAAATTTTAGGTAGTCAAAAGAAAGACTTTTCAACTATTGAACTTGACTATGAACTTAGAGGTTCAACATAAAAAAATAAAGGTAAATCTATTTTTGTTAAAGGTATCACTGTAGTTTCTATGGCATCTACTGCTCCAAATGCTGTATGAGTAAATCATGTTGGGATTATATCGAGGAAGAATGTGTCAAGTCCTAAATTTACATCCATATGTCATCATTGTGGAGTCAAAGGAAATATTCGACCCCACCAAAGATCAAGACTAGAGCTATATGGTCAGGAAGTTTGACTTACCTAATGATTTGGTATACATTGTGTTAAAAGTGTCAAATTCACAAGTGTAGGTACCAAAATCCAAAAGCTTTTGATCAAAATAATCAAGCTCTTAGCCTCAGTATTAAAAAGAAGATGACATTAAAAGGAAGTCAAAATTAAGGGGGAGCAGCTGGATCTTGATTAACAAATTATTGCATGCTGATCATTCTTTGTCAATTATGGACAAAAAGGGGGAGATGGAGACAAAGATAGGTTATATGTTGAAGGTATAATTTTTTTTTTTGTAAATACTTAATGTATATTTTTTTGTAGAATATTTGTAAAATTTAAGGAGTTTTGTTTATGCATTGCTAAAGGAGGAGATTGTTAAAATATTTCATATTGACTAATTGATGGGTTGGACAAAACTTTAAGTTCATTGAGTTGTAATTTTTTATTTTTTCTTGAATTTCGGATCTGAAACTATCTTTAAAAAACTAAAAGACTAAGTTTTGTTATTTATTTACAAGAACTAAAAACACATAATAAAAAAATATTTTGTTACACCAAACAATGAAAACTAAAATTGCAGATAATAAAGTCCTATCGTATGAAGAAGAAAACGTAGAAAAGAAAACCGTTGATCTCTTAGGTATATAAGTCCTTTTCATCTTGTCATTTTTTCTAAGTTAATAAAGGTAAAAAGAATGAAACCATTCACTCAAAAATTCAAGTTTACTCTTAGGTATGTAAGTCTGTTTCATCTCGTCATTTTTTTTAAAGTTAATAAAGGTAAAAAGAACGAAACCATTCACTCAAAAATTCAAGTTTACATATAGTAGAATTTACAGTACCTGTGAAGAAAAATAATTGATAGCCAAATGATACGAGTTGATATAGTACATCACATGTAGGCTAACAATCATGCGAGGAAGTATCTTTTAGGTTTTGTTTCCCGTTAACTGCATTTCTAAATCTTTATTGTTTAACTCTTAACTTTTGTATTATCAAAATCAGAAACATGATGGTATCACTATTGTTTTTGGGAATTCGCTAGGCACCTCATATTTATCACCAACCCTAAAAGTTACATTCCTAACTTTCTCATCAATTTCACTACCAAACGATGAGAGGTCTAAAAAGAAGGCTTTAGCACTTAAAACGTAAGCCCCACTTGTAAGATTTTACATTACTAAAGCAGAAAAGATGGAAGAATTCGTCAAAGAATATAGGCTGGCCAAATAAAAATCGGATCAAAAGATTTTATCACTTGATGTTTTCTTTTTTTAGGTACCTATTGACACACCTACCCACCAAGTACCTATGAACATATCAAGAGAAGTTTATTATGTGGATCGGAGGATGCCTCACCATTTGTGCTACAAGTGGATTTACAAAAATAATAATACATGCTTCTCCCCCCTTTATTCTTGTCTATTTTTATCAGTTCATCTCTTTTTTTTAATGATTTATAAAGCTGGAAAATCTATAATTCATTGTGTCATAGTGCCAGTGGTGGGTGAAGTGTCAAAGTTGATGAGTGCCTAGCATTATCACTAGAGACAGATAGAGGTGGGCGAAAACTCAAGCTAGTGGGTGCCAACTCAAGGGGCCTACATTAGTGAGGTTGAATTGGTAATCAGTTGTCCCCATTGTACAGAAACAGTGGGGGTACTCTGATTTGGAAATGAACCTGTGTTCTTTTTTATTTTTGATTTATCTACTACAAAGATATGCAATTTTACAATTCTGGTTGGAAATAAACAAGCCAATAAATTTGGAGAAAGGAACAGTACCTACCAATGCGCCAAGGTCCGTACATGCGTAACCACTGTCATTTATCAGCTATCCATGCTCTTGAGTACAACTAACAATCTATATATGTGGGATTCTTGAAGAAGCATCTGTTGGCTTGTCACCCATGATTCAGAACCCCAGCAGATACAGATGGCTGGTAAACAATACATAAAAAGCTCCAAAATTAATAAGCCCAAATGGCTCCCACATGTGCAGAATTTATGGCTAAACCTTACAATTCTGCAGTGGTAACAGTTGATAGCACTGTCAGAATAAGTGTCTTGTTTAGTTGTAGAAACTCTCCAGTGAGTGAACCAAGTTTACAATTCTGCAGATTGGGTTGGGTGTGGGCTCAATCCAAGCATATCTTACTCATCACTCATCAGGTAGGAAACTCAACTTCCTAAGTTCAAATCTATTATCATGAGTCACAAATGATTCAGTCGCAAGGCATTTTTGTTGGAGAAAATGCACCCATGGGAGACCATTTCTGTGGGAGAAAATTATACTAGCTTTGAAAAATAAGTACTAATTGCCCTAGCAATAATCTTCCAACTGCACTATATGCCACTCCCATTTATTTAACTATAAATCAGTACCAGTTGCTCAATCAAGTCTTCCAACCGGACATGCCACTATCAATTGTTAAATGGGGGAAGTTCAACCACATGAACCATGAGCTGCATGTTAAAATCCATACAGGGATACAGTCAAAATCCTAGAAAAGGACTTTTTTGCAACCCCAAAAAACATATCGTGGTCATGGGTACATGTTCCAAATCCAGTCCCATCATTCCTGTGGGTCTTTTCTATAAATAGGCAACAATTCAAAAAAAAAAATCAAAACATAACACAAATGATTTAGCCGCATAAAGGAATTTATTTATAGCAGCAACATGCCAAACCACCTTCCATCAGACTGTGGGCCCAAGCATGGACGGTAGATGTCTCACTCCAAAAGTGCAGCCACTGCTCAATGGACCCCACCACAAAGATCCCGGTCCCACACAATTGTGCACCCAAAAGTCGGGCATCTTTTCTGACGCACGGCTTTTCATATGATTTGTCGACAGGCTGAGTTGCCGATACATAACCGACACGAGACGCAATATCGCGGGACACGGATGGTACTTTCTTATCATCTCCTGGCCTCTTTCGGAGTATAAGTAATAATATAAAATTCAATATCGGAAACGTTCCATACTTCCGACCAGTTACGTTTCGTAACAGTCAAGTTCTGCGTTGACCCGTCGTAGATCCGATGGACACTTCTCAGCACGTGCTTTTACCGGATGATCGGTTCAACGTGCAATAATTACGAGAATGCCCTCGTGGTGGTCGCACGTGCTACAAGTTACGCACGTATAGGTCGCAATTCTCAATGTGGGCTCTGCGCGTAGGCATACGTGTTGGGGAGAAAATAATAAAAAGGTTGATATGAATTTGTTCCCTGACATCTGACTGTAGCTTTTTTTTTTTTTTTTTGAGCTGTGTACATTGATGGAAGGCCTTTTTCAGAAGATGAGTTATTGGGTGGGGCTGGATTGGCCAATTCAGGTTCCAAATCTTACTTTTTCTGAAGTTGGATTGGGAATCAAATTGGACCCATATTGATAATGTTTCGGTTTTGATTGATATGTATGAGAGGTTTGGGTTTGGGATGGTAGAGGCATTTTCTTACCAGACATGGTTAGTGGCGGGTCCAGCTAAGGTTTGACCCTCTGGAATGTACTCCACATCCAAGACCTAGGCCCTAGTCCAAATTTGACTATGAGAGCATGGGTTCAATTTTGTGGTCCAGCTATATGACAAATCAAGGTCAAGATTAGGTGTGGTAAGAGAATAAAGTATATATAACACATACAAAAGTTTATATATATATTATTTTTATTGGCATAGAAGTTTATGTATTGAGTGTACATATGTCAATTAAAAGAAGTGCCAATCCCTTGGATCAATGATGAGATGGAAATAGTAGCTCAGGAATTGGCTATGTATGTTCAATTTATAGATGATATGTTGGTATAGTAGTACTCTTACCCAATTTACAGATGACATGATGGGTGTAGATTATTTATGAGAGGAAACAAAATACTTAGCTATAAATTTGGTGGAAGATAAATTAGAATAGAGACATAAAATTTATGTAGTTGATTCTAACATTATTAATTGATGATAAGATAGAAACAAGGATGGACATTCTAATCATGGAGTTTGATGAAGTGGCTTGGATTGGATAAATCTAAGATTAGGGTAGGTTTTCCAAGAAACTTTTATTTCTAATAATATTTCGTGAGTCAAGGTCTTCTTCCTTCTCATTGTTTTAGAGGCTTTTTCCGTAAAAGGGATGGAAATCATGCTTGATTTGAATCATAATCCAAATTCTCAGTGATTGAGAGGAAGGAGAGATGATTTGGGAGAGAAAAGGATGTCTTACCTTAAAAAAAAACCCAAAAATATATCTTTCCATATGTTTGTGGCATATTCCAATCCATAGGTTGCCGTCCACCCACATGTGCATTTAGGGTAGAAAGATAAAAGACAACTAGACACATTTGACCTGCATCAGTCTATCATGGCCCATGCTGATAGGGCCACCAAAACAATTGTACATTGGATATTGTACTAATAACACAAATCAAGAGCATGTTTACAAATCTATGTATCCTTTAACTCTTTTATATAATGCTTCATTCCTTCAAATTATGCAATGTAAGAAATAAAAGGAAGATTTGTAATTAAGACCATGTTATGGGGTCCGTTTACATCCTTTGGTAGGTGGGTATGGTAGAAAAGAAAAAGTGGTAACTTGTATTGGTAAAACTCCCCATATGGCATATGGCATCCATCAAGAGGAGCACCGTAGCACTATAGCCCCAACAGTTGTCACTGGATGTGCAGTGCAAATACTGAAAGACGTGGTGGCGCCCCCTGTCAAAACGGCTCTGCCATTACTGTTACGCGTTGTTGAAAAATCGTGCACCAGTCCATAAATTAAGTGGTCCCGATGCCAAAACACTATCTTTGCTGGGGACCAAAGATAATATGAAATTCGTTTTACATTACTTGCTCAGTCAGAAACAACAAGCCCCACAGACTTGCGTGCACCAAAAGTTGGCAACGACCTGATCAATATATAAGAGCAAAATTTTCTCCTGCGAATTACCATATGAAAATTGGTGAGTGGTGGGTCCCTATGCATTTAGCAGATGCCGATTTATTTTCACGCTCGGTATCTCTTGCGGACATTATAGGAGTTAATTTTCTAGCTTCTTTTTCCAGCCTAATTTCCTAGGTTCTTATTTCAGCCTTTTCTTTTTGTAATTTTAAATTTTTTTTATCTCGTGCGAGGTTTTCATTAACAATTGAGAAAATGAAAATTTTGAAATGGCTCCCATTTTTCATTTGCTAAAAAAGTGAGAGAACGATGTAGGAGTGGTATTTTTATGATGGTTTTTAGTATTTTATATTTTAACTTTTATATTTTATTTTTTGCATTGTTCCGTTATTCAATCTAGTACAACATTTTTTTTATTAACAACTTGGAAAAGCCTAGAATATGGAAGTCTAGATCCTTTAATTTCTCATGTGAATAATATTTTCAGTGTGATTCGTAAAAATAATTAGAGACATTGTCCTCAATACATAATCAACATCATCAAAGTCATTCCTCAACTATAAACACACAATGAATAGCATAGTTCAATTTGGACTTTAAGAAAATATAAATATCAAGAGATATTGGAAACACCAATATAATGTGATAATATTATGGTATTTATATGAACCTTTTGCATTTCTCAAAAGGGCGTATTTATTTTGCATGAAATTAAATTGTAACAAGTTCTAAAAAAGTGTATCTCCATCAAAATAGTTGTGCTTTTTAACTTCTTGTTCCATTAGCTACTACAAAGGCACCTGCTAAGCTTTGATAAGAAACAATGAACAAAAAGAACAATTTTCTTTTTCATGAAAAAACAAAGAAGAAACATTTATTTATCAAGGATGGTGGCATGCTAAGCCAAAAAAAAAAAAAAAGAAGAAGAAGACAATGAGAGTTAAAACCAATGAAATAAGAGTAAAAATCCACATTTGTAACTGTCAGTGGCATGTAAATCAAATCCCCAAAGATCAAATACCCTCACAAGTTCCAATCATCCAAACAAATATATAGTTTATCTAACAATCTAGTTTAAATTTGAGATTGATGACTATCCTCGGAGATCCTATGATTACGAGGGGTTCATACTGTATTTTCTTTCCCTAAAAAAAACCCTAAAACCGTCAAATCCTGTGCCATGTGTCAATGTTAATCCCGCCGAATCGTTATTAAGGGAAACAATGATGATTGAGATTGGAAACCACGAAGGGTATTCCAGTAAACTCAACTACAAACCCGGATCGTATCTTGTACGCTTGGTGGCAACGCTGTCCACCACTTTACTTTACAACTCGCTAATGAAGAAAGTAGTAAAACCGTAAAAAAAAAAACAACAATAAAAAGAAGAACGGAGTGAAAAAGTCCACGAGAAAGAGAGAGAGCAAGAGTGAGAGAGAACCACACGCGATATGCAGGCAGGAAGCAGTAGCAGAGAAACAGCGCAGTTACCATCTCATCTCTTCTCTAGCCTCGAAATCTCGTTGGGCGGGCCATCGCTCCCTTGCTCTCCATCTCGAAAATCGAGGCCGTTGCTTTTGGTTTCTCTGATTTAATAATAATCCACCCATAATCCTCCGTTTGTCCGATTACCGTTTCTCTTTTCTCCAGATTACACCCCAGACTCTTCCTTCTTCTCTTCTTCTCCCACCCAGAAAGAAAGAGAAACAGAGACAGAGGAAAGGCAGGCAGAGAATAAGTAGAAAGGAAGAATCAGGGGGATTTGGGTCGATTTGTAGAGCTAAAAAGCTTAGAAATCCACCATGGATTCATGGGGCTCTTCGATTTGACGTTGTTTGCGTTGTTCCTCTTCATGGGAATCCAGGTTAGAACATACTAATCTTAGGAAGATTGGGTTTGCACTTTTTATGATCTTTGCGTCGTGTTTTGTGTTCTTGCTTGATCTGAGCCCAGATTCATTGAGTTTGGATTGGGATCTGTGTAGGGAATTAGGGGTGGGTTTGGATTTGTGCATTTTACTGATCTTGGATTAGGGCTCCTTTCTTGCTCTTCTTTGTTGTTTTTTGAAGGGAGCTCCGGGCATCTTGCTTGAGGGCTCGAAAGGTTGATGCTTTGATAGATTTTCATGGGCTGAAGTGAGGGAACGATGGAGATCTGCGGAGACGACGACGAAGATCGGTTCTTTGATTCGAAAGAGGACGTCTCGTCGTTATCCGATTCGGGTTCGGACTGCGCCGATGGGTCTGATTGTAACGGCCGGATTCTCGATTGGGTTTCGGAGAATTTCCGATACGAGGTCTGGATTGCGAGGCCGGACAGCGTTCGAGAGCGTCGTGATAAGTTCTTGCGGTGGTTGAGCCTGGGGAGTTTGGATCTAAGCGATCGGAGCAGAGGGGGGTCTGCGGATTTGTCGGGCGGCGAGATTGCCGCCGATATAGGCCGAGCGACGGAGACCAGTGGGGCGGTGCTGAGGCGGAGCTCTGACTTGGGGAACGGGCTCTCGTCTTCCATGTCGAGCGCGTCCAACGACACGCCTGATCAGTCGGACGACGGCGTCTCGGAGGAGAATTTCACGTGCAGAATCAGGAATCTGGATGACGGGACGGAATTCATCGTCGATGGATTGGGGCAGGATGGGACGCTGAGCAGGCTTCGGGAAGTGGGTTCGAACCGATTGTATACGGCCGATGAGTTCCAGCGGGCTCTCGGATTGTCGCCGCGGGTGCAGCAGCTTATGAGGAGAGAGGCTGCGGCGGAGAGCAATCTGGGTGCTGCGGCAAAGAGAAAGAAGAAAGGGTGGTTGAGGCGATTGGGAGCTGTGGCATGCGTAGTACACAGGGAAGAAGAGGAAGGTTCGCTTCACTCGGATGCTTCGGGGAGCAACAGCATCACAACAAGGGCTGTTGGGGGTGGGAGAGTTAGAGTTCGGCCGAATAAGAAGCGGTCAAAGGAACTATCGGCTCTTTGTATGGGGCAGGAGATCCAAGCCCATGTGGGTTCAATCTTTACCATGAAGTTTAGTCCCGATGGAAGATACTTGGCTAGCGCCGGTGAAGATGGCGTGGTGCGCGTGTGGCAGGTTTTGATGTGTGCGAGAACGGATGAATACGATATCCGCAATGTGGATCCTTCTTGCATATATTTTTCAGCGAATGGCTCTTCAGAATTAGCTCCCCTCTTTGCAGATAGGGAGAAAATTGGTAAATTAAGCGGCATTCGAAAAACGCCGGATTCAGCTTGTGTCATTTTGCCTCCTAAGCTTTTCCGGATATCAGAAAAGCCATTGCATGAGTTCCATGGACACAAGGGCGGCGTATTAGATCTGTCTTGGTCCAAGAAGCAGGTGAAAATCCCCCAAAACAAAATAGTTAGTCTAGTGTTTTTCAGGTCAAATTTAGTTTGCATTTTCCTTGTGCCAATTGAATACAGCTGAAATGTCTTTTGCAGCATCTGTTGTCATCGTCGGCGGATAAAAGCGTGAGGCTGTGGCGAGTGGGACATGATGGATGCCTCAAAGTCTTTTCCCATGGTGATTTTGGTCCGTGTTTGGCTGTTGTATTGATTTTAGTTTTACCTTATGTTTCTTCATTTAATATGTTTTTATTCATTTCTTGTTTACTGTTTTGTTGTTCTCATTCTCTTTCTGTTTTCTTCTGAATTTATGATGCAGTGACATGTGTTCAGTTCAATCCGGATGATGACAATTACTTCATCAGTGGCTCAATAGATGGGAAAGTCCGAATTTGGGACATCTCTGGTTGTCAAGTTGTTGATTGGACAGATATAAGAGAAATAGTCACTGCCGTGTGTTATCAGCCTGACGGGAAGGTTTGTTCCTATGTGTTTGATTTAGCATTCAGTTGAAATGAAATGTTACTAAAAGAATCTACTGGAATCATCTGATAATACTGTTAGTCTTTGGTTCATGTAGGGAGGCATTGTTGGATCATTTTCTGGAAATTGCCGCTTTTTTAATACATCAGGTATACACACTTGTTTGAGCCATGTGCTTTTTTTTGTAATTTTTTTATGACCTTGATTTTACAATTTTAAGTATTTTCTGCAGTTTGTCGGTTCGTTCTTACTTTTTTTTGTTGTTGTTGTTTTTTAATGTAACCATAAAGTATGTGCTTTCCTTTTCCTCATTTGACATTTTTAATTTTCTTTTATCTACCCACTGATAGTTTGTTGTCCTATTATTTGTATTTACAGATTGAATTTACCACAATGTGTTGTCTGCTTTTGTGTGTGTGTGTGGCTGGCTGTGTGAATGCATTTGTGTGTCCTGGAGCATCTTGTATTGTCCTGCACATGATTATTACAAACAGCATGCGTTTCTGCTTGTTGATAAGGAACACATGCAGTTCACCTCTAAGTCCTATCTAGTTGAATGGAGTGGTGTTATGATTGGGTGCTGTCTTTCCTGAGTGTCACCGATGGTATTAAGCCGATGGTATTAAGTGGCCATTTAGTTCCAATTTCCTTGCAATCATAAATCATGGAAATTCTAGAATTGTGTAATAAGGGGACTTTTGGAGTTTTTGGAATCTTCTTGATTGCTTTTTTCCTACTTGGTGGCATCTGCAATCTGTGGCCCTACTACGAATTTTTGAGATGAGTGACTTAGAATCTGTGACTTGTTTGGAATTATAGAGGAATTGGAATGTTTGGAATTATAGAGGACTTGGAATTCAAGGGCACTTAAAATTTGCAGTTGGCAAATCCCTGCTGCTATCAAACGCTAGAGGACTGGGAGCTGTGAAAGTTCCAAAAAAGGTGGTTAGTTACAATTGGAACTCGTTGTTTTGGCCGCATGTTTTTGAAGGAATTTGTTTAGTCTGGGGATTTGACTATTCCTTGAATACTCCGTAGTGCGAGTGAATTGATCTCTGTAAGTCCATGCTGTTAAAACTCTATCAGTAACTGGTTCTTTACCAAGAAAGCCCTATATGACTCTGTCGTATTGGCTTTAAGTCAGCCGATATTTGAAATTGTCCTTGAACCTATTCTTGTAACATTCTAAAACTTGTTACTCCTGGGGACTGCCCCCTGAAATTGTGCAGGGATTAGTGAATGCCCTGGTTGCATTCTCACTGTAGGGAGTCACATTTTGTTGCTGTGAATTGGGTCTTGTCTATGCTCATCTGATTTGTTATTTTACTTCAATAATGTCTAAATGGGTCAGATTTTGGTAGATTCTTAGAAGAATGATTTACAATGTTGTAGTATGTTCTTATCCTGACCTAGTATTTTTTTATAATGGCATCATGACCTCGTATTCTGCATTCATATTACCAAAAAACATTACAGACATTGCAGCTTATGAAGCTTATGCATATTGGATGTGAGGGCTATGTGCAGTATGGATATATTGGTTATTCTGACAGCAGGATAGGAAAGGCCCACACTGTGTCACACTTTTCGTTCATTTCAAGCTCCATTGTCTATGAGTAGTCTCAGACTATTTCAAGATGCTTTTGGGGAATCTTTGTCGAAAAAATGACAAACTCTGGAAGAGGTTGGATCTTTTGTCAGTTTTTGTCATTGCTTCAACAAAGCCGGTTAGTCATAAATGATGTTACTCGCATTATTAAATCTAATTGAGTAAATTTGTCTGTGCAGCCTCACTTTGGAACCCAAGTTATGTGTTGCTTTTGTTACAACCACCAAAATACATATTAATGAAAGATGTGTTATTAGGTCCTATACGTGCTCCTCACCTGCATAATATACAAACTCATTGTAGATTTAATACGCTTACTTCAAACTTTGAGTTGAGTGTTTTCTTTTATATTGAATATTGGGAAAAAATTATTTCCTTCATTAGCATAAGGTAATAATGCCATTCTCTATGCCTTCCTTGCAGAAAGGTGCCCAGAATGGCTGAACTCATGAGGCTACTCTTTTGACATAATTACAATCTATGGGCCCAATTACTTATCCTTATAGTACTCTCTTAGTTGGTGACTTTTGTCCAAGCAGTAATTAAAGACTAAGTTTTTATATAAGTTGTTTGAAGAATGTTTTCCTTTTTGTTTTGGAGTTGTATGTGGACCTTTTCTTTATTTTAAAGCGATTACTGTCATTATTAGTGTTCCTAGTTTTATTATTAAGGCCACTGCCTGGCCAGCTTTCCCTAAAAGATATTGAAGATTTGTTAGGTAAGGAAAAAGCCCTCAAAATGTCACCGTTTTATCAATGAGTATGGATTGTACAGAATTTCACGTATTCATCTATATTTTGTTTCCTTCCAATTGACTATAAAACTCATGTTGTCCTTAAACATTATATATGTCATTTTATTTTTACTGATTATCCATAGGAGAATGAATCTGTGGTTCTTTGCATTCTTTGTTCCTTCTGTGATTCTATCTTATTTTTTTAGTATCAACCATTTTAGCATGACTGCCTTGGTCAGGTTGGTTGGTAATAATTTAATTGTGCTTGCCTGTCCATCATCACCATTATGAAAGCCTTGTACCAACCATTGATGTAGGCCGATCTTAGATCTGGCCCGAATCATAGGCCTACAAGCCAATTGATTGATCCCTGATCTCCTCAAGGATTCCTATCCTTAGTTAGATAGTTATTTACTTCCTATTTTTATGTTGAGTTGAGATTAGAACTTGTTTAATTTATTTTTAGCAAGCCATGCTTGTTTAGAGTTATTCCTTCCTACTTTAGAAACAATCGTTCCTATATAAGGAGTAGTTATTCATTGGAGTAGATATGCTTTTATCAATTAAATTCAATTTACAGTGAAATTGCTCTCTCTTGATGGTGTTCATCGTGAGTTAGATTGTGCCCTAAAGCTTGAATCCTTCTTTGGATTCAAACAATCCTTCGGGAGATTATTCAACACCAGATCTAAGATCCGGGGCTGCGCCAACCATGTTGCGGTTGGCTACATGAATTTTGTTCTCCATTCCAATCTATTGTACTAGCCTGTCCAAGTTCTTGAAATTATGAGAACAATGATTGAAAAAATCAATTTAAATTTATGACATATGTCTAGATTGATTTAAAAAAACCACATGGTGACCTCAGCATGTGGTGTCATTAAGACATGTAAGTTTGTACATATTTATACACCTGTATAAGTTAATGCATACATACACACACACACATGTAGGGGAATGATCACAATGGGCTATTTAGTCCAAGTGGACAAGTAAGGTTGTATGAAATCCTTAAGAGGTTTTGTCATTTTGACTGGATCCAAACCATTCAAAATATGTGGCCACCGATGTTTTCCCATGTGAGTCCATGATTCACTGCATCGGTTACTATTGGTTTGGACAAATCTAAAAAAACATGGGGCCAACGTTACATAGATCCAAACTGTTGGTTAATCCTAATGAGCATTGAGACATATCCAACTCTTTTATGTCAATCTGAATAATATTAACGAGTAGATTGGATGTGTAAAGAACATTGCTAAATTGGGTTATTTACATTCCCAACAGTGAATTTAATTCTGATTGGACTGAAATTTTATACAATTATAGGGAAGGAAAATTGGCATCTAATGGAAAATCCAGATTGTCAAAAGATAGGCCCCATTGCATGCAGAAATTAAAAGTACTAATAGATCATTCGATTAGTGAGTTAATCACTATTGTTTTTCTGTTTCAATCCAATTTTAATTTCTCTTCCTTTAGAGATGAGCTGAAGCGTGCTCTATATAAACATGATGACTCCACAGATTCAATGGTTTAGATCTTTTAAATCCGTACCTTACATTTTTACATTTGGTTTTGCCTTGACTGTACCATGTACTTAAGCTTTTATGTATATATTAATAATTTCGAGGAACAGAGAATGTTCCTCAGCTTGGAACGATATTGCATTTGGGTTTGTCGGGTGGTTCGATGTGTTTTAAATGGTGCATCAAAATGGTGAATCCCACAAGCCACAATGGGGGTTCCCTTCTCTCTCACATCTTTGTTGCTTTATTATTAATAGATTTTGGCATCAGCGATAAAAATATAAGAACTACTATATGACAGATTGTTGATAGATTTAGTTGATCTTGTCAGGTAATCATCTACAACTGGATCATGAAATTTGCCTTCAGGGTAAAAAGAAGTCCCCTACCAGACGAATAACTGGCTTTCAGGTAATGAGACATCTGTAATATCTTTTGAGCATGATTGAACAAGCCCTATTGGTGTATTTTTCTACATATATCAGCTCATATGCAAAGTATTACAGTGCTTGATAACATTGCACGCGTGTTTGAGCCCGAAGGCAGTATTTCGTTATACATATCAGCTCATATGCAAAATAGCACAGTGCATGCTATAATTGCATATTTACGTTAGTGCATCTTTTGCCGAGATTGATGGGACAAGATTTTGATGACTATGGTGAATTGATGATTGGTGCATGGTATTCATTGTGTCTGTTGATGGGGCTGAACAAATCGGTGAAAAAAGAAATTGAAAATTGAAAAAAAAATGCAGAGCTCATCTTTTTTTTCTTTTCTCTGAATGTTTCAATGTTTGCAATATAAGCCAAAAGGTGGAAACCTTGCAAAATTTGGCATTTCTCCAAGTGTAGCTTATGATTTTATTGTACGTTCTTTTTTCTAAACTACTCTGGATTCTGTAAATCTTGTAATTTTTTTTTGTTATATTTGCTCCAGTATTCACCAAGTGATCCTACAAAAGTGATGGTCACTTCTTCTGATTCACAAGTACGAATCCTTGATGGGCCTAAGGTCATCAGCAAATACAGGGGTAATGAATCTTTCTTTCTTAGAGACATCTTTATTTAGTTTCTTGTTATGCATTTTTTGTCTCTGATTTTGAATCTTTGTTTCTCCATCTTTTTTTAATGGTTTTGTTTCTCCTTCAGGACTAAAAAATGCTGGAAGTCAAATATCTGCATCATTCTCTTCTGATGGGAGGCATATTATCTCTGCAAGTGAGGATTCTAATGTCTATGTCTGGAACTACAGTAATTCAGAAGGAACCTTTGCTCATCAGCCAAAGAGCATATGGTGTTATGAGCGTTTCTTTTCCAGTGATGCATCGGTTGCAGTACCTTGGCCTGGCATGAAACCCGAGAATTCAGCCTCATTTACTTCTGAAACTCTTCCATCTGATCTGCTTTCTCTGCAGTCCTTCAGAAGTTCAGACAATGGAGGCCATAGTCATACAGACTCATCCCGCAACATGCTTTCATTTCAATCTCCTGATCATTTCTCACTGGACCATGGGTTCTTCGTGGAGATTCTGCCCAGAGGATCTGCAACTTGGCCGGAGGAGAAGCTTCCTTCAAACACAATGACTGTGTCTTCTGCTGTGTGTAAATCCCAGTACAAGTTACTGAAGACATGTTGCCAAAACACAATCACATCCCCTCATGCATGGGGTCTTGTGATAGTAACTGGTGGCTGGGATGGAAGAATCAGATCATTTCAAAATTATGGGTTACCTGTTCGAAGTTGACTTCACAGTTTTGGCATGATTATAGATGCTCCTGTCCATAGGCGTTTTGTCTATTCATAGTCAAATGTTTTTGTATAGTGTACCATTTGTCTGGGACTAGATGCTGCAGGTTTGTCTCTGTTCTGGGCTCGATCATGCACAAAACATCTGAAGTAAAGCTTTTTTGGGACGTGGGTGGGCTGTATTGGATTTTGCAACATCAACAGCAATTGCCAATGCAAGTTTGCATCATTTCTGTGAGCTTGTGGATTGCACATGTAGTTTGAGATGCAGGTGTCTACTTCGGCTGCCCCCTTATATAGCTTTTTCAAGGAGAACTGGAAGTTACTACACTCGAAGTAAGATTGCAAAAAATGCAACAATCCGTTGGCTTGATAATGAGAGCCATTTAATTATACAGATTCTTTTATTTTATTTTATTTTTCACACAAGGCATTCATATCGGCCTGCTGGAAAAGGATGTGGAGTCCATCCATTCAGTAATGTGTACAGTTGCAGGTGCTTTTAGGGTCTCTGGACTCCAGATCTCTACTAGAAGGTTGGAGTGGGTAAGAGGCAGGTAGTGTGGGGATTCATCTGCATGAGAATTTAGTGGGTCCATTTCATCAGGTGCCGCTGATATGGTCTGATTGATCGAGTTGCTGCTGCATTTTGTGGGTTGTAATCTCAATAGCCCGTGGTACGCAGAGGGAGGACATTTGCTGCACAACCGAAGTCATCTACAATCTTTGGAAAGGAGATCTGTCAGCTTCAGGTGATTCGATTCTTGACCTGCCCTTTATTCCTTGCACTGATCAATGTATCTGTCAACCAATTTGTCATATTGATTCTGGGCTGTCCAATTTTCTTAAGCAAATTGTCATATTGATTATGGGCTGCCCAACTTTTGTCTTGATATAAAATTATCACATTTTTTTTAGTTATTTCTTGTTAATCTTTAGAAATTGGAGCTTTGAGGGATTGTCTCTCT
This sequence comes from Sextonia rubra, assembly GCA_037013555.1. Taxonomy (NCBI): domain Eukaryota; kingdom Viridiplantae; phylum Streptophyta; class Magnoliopsida; order Laurales; family Lauraceae; genus Sextonia; species Sextonia rubra. The sequence goes on from JASUAD010000009.1 coordinate 11,574,877, forward strand.
CGCACGTTGAAGAGTCTCAGATTTATATATTTGCAGTTGTAACTGATTTTACCCTACTAAGTGAACGTGGCGACTGTTTCATTGATGTTGGATTCTCTTACAAAAGTGAATGGGTGAGACCAGATCCTCTGAACTTGCGCGGCCTACTCTAGGTTTACCTGGAACTCTAGTTAACATCTAACTTTGTTTCCATGTAATTGGTAACTGCGAAGGACAAAACAGGAAGCATGTACAGGAAACGTAGGTTATTCAAATGCAACTTGATTTATTCATGCATTTATGAAGATTCAGATGGATAACAAACGGGACTATTCAAATGTGTTATGCTCCTTTAATTCTACTGTGTTGGTTCAAGGTTTTAGATAGATCTGATCCATGACCTATGCATTAGATGTGATAGTTAGCCATGCTCAATGAAACTAAGTTTCGGTTGGTACCTAATCGACAATCCTTTCTTTGGTATTATGACGCTGTTTGTGAAGAGTGAATTAACATGGACCCATTGGATGAAAATAGGGCTCCTAATCTGCCAGAATCACTCTTTTTGGGTATGAGCCTTGGACCAAATTTGATAGATAGTCGGTCCTGTTGTTAGATTGGCCCTTTTCAGAAGAGATAATGATTTTTTAATCAGACATTCTGAACACGATCAATCAAACAGTGAAACAGATTCTTGTTAGAGTGAAACTTGGATTGGATTGGAAAATGGGATTCTGTTCGTGATTTGTATGTGACAAATGCAGTGTTTATTTTTCTACACTGGATACTGTACAGGGTCGTTTCTGTGGTATTGAACATTGTTATGCACCCGCCCTCACTTGAAAATAACCCATGATATGGATATAGTTCTCAGATAATTTTGATTTTCTAAAAATTAATGTGGTAAGCCTATAATTTTAGTCCAAAATAAATCATTTGATAAATGGAACATCCTGGCAAACTAGAATACACAAATGCCAAGTGTTTTGGATTTAATTTTGATCACATTTACTCAATAAAGGATGTTTGATGTTGAGTGATCCATGCAGATTGATGTAAACGGACCATTTTTCCTTCTAACATATTCTTCAATTATTCAATTATTCTTCTCTTCAATATTTTATGCTAATCCTTTGAGAAAACAAGATTTTTCCTTGACCTCTGCTAACCCCAAGGCATTTAGTTTCTTCCATCGTATGACTATAAATGAGGATCAGAAAATTAAAAAGTATGTCAGTCGTAGGCTCATGAGTCAGTAGTCTAGACCCTATAATTCCCGTTTAAAGCATACGGCAGTCTGTACCCCGCGTGTTGTACAGGTACTGCCTCTCTGTGGTCCGTAAGTCTTCCTTTATTTGCAGATGGATGGCTTTCTGGATGGTCGTGTTTCTGGGGCTACAGTTTCTGACTTCGATTACTGTCTTTATAAGAGGATCCAGAGTCCGGACTCCTGTGTATTATTGCTCCAGCCAAACATGATCTTGCCCATGTGATTTGGTTGACATGCCAACTCATTTATCTTCTTCACCAGATTTCTTCTGGATTTCGACTCCATAATTGACGAATAATGATCAAACCATAACAGAAGATAATGCTAAGAATGTTCTATTAGAAAATGTATTGGTAACAGCAACTAAAAGAATCATAAACCCACTACCTTGATTCTTCTACTAATTGGATGGAATGTATGTGGATTGTTTAAATGCATCAAATGCAAAACGAGAGACTATTTCCTACCACCTGCCCTATGAGAAGCTTACAATCACGATTGCATTCCTAAGCAGTTGATTGGCGTTCAAATTTTCCGTTAACATATGAGGGATATTCCATGCAACTAGGGCTGTGATCTGGCTGGGCCAAAGTCCTTATGGGTCGAGTCAGGCCAGGTACCAGGAGGGCCCAATTGATAGCATAGTATTGAATCTATACATTTGGATGCGTACATGAAATTTGAATCTGTACATAAACAATGCATATAAAGATGTGATTCGAATCAAGAGTTTTAGTAGCTTTAAAACAATACATGAATTCAATAAACACAGAATTAAGGAACGATAAAGTTTAGAAGCATTTCGGAAGTCGTGCCTTCCAAATTATCCGACATCCACTATACATAAATCCCATGAATATTTCAGGGAAAATGTCACAGGGGAATGTACCCTTAGATAATGTCCATTATACAATACCCGTGCATTAGCATTACATGGATAATGTCAAGTTGAACTGGTGCAAGTTGCGCTAGTTGGAACTTCCTATAGATAGTCCCTCTTTTCTCACTATGGCTGCACATGGAACATTAATGAACTCCAACATCTTCAACATAATGTTCTACATTCTATGCAGAAGATATTCAAAGTTATGGCCTCACATGGCAACTTCTGCTTTAAATGCTTCCAATGAAAGGCTCTTGCCTTAATGAATGCTTCATCTCGAAACCCAAATGAATGTTGCAATTGAACATTCATTTGAGCGACAGGCATTTCCATGTTAGGTGTCTTTCCAGCTTGCTTTCCCCTCTCTCTCTAACCACCCATAGACTTCTCGTTCTATGTAGTTATGCAGATGGGAAAAAAGGCTAGCTACTAATGCCCAAATACAGGTTATATGGGCGGTTGCACGGGACCTATTGTTATTTATGTGATGTGATACTCCCAGTTGATGAAATTGTTGATTGATTTCATGTAAAAGAAACGGATCGAACTTAACTCACTGTATTTTTACGTGCAATGCAACCCCTACATGTAAAAATAGCTAAACAGTACGTGGAGATAAATTTTAGTCGGAAAGAATGCAGACCAGTCATTACATAGCAAGAAAACAGTGATTCTGTCCCTTTCTTAGAATGTTGCACTGATAGGACACTTGATAATCAAACCCTCGTTTGCAACTTACACCTTTTTAAATAAACTCATTAAGTGGGTTCTAAGACAAGTTACATGATCAAATGATACACAAATATCAAGAGTGTGTCATTTCAATTGGTCATATTCTTAAAAAAACATTTTTTTAATCAATGTTTTCAACAGAGCCATTAATATTTAGATATGATTACCCAAATCTTTCCTCCACTGGGTCGAGCCATAGATATGAGCCCAAATGATCTAACTCAGTAGTGGAGGGATTACTTTCCCTTGTATAGAGGTGGGACCTGAATGCTCGACAAGTGGCCTCTCCTCAATTACATTTGTTAACCCACCTTGTATGGAGGAGGGATTACTTTTCCCTTTTATAGTGCCAACGCTCCAAGATGGGACTTAAACAGCAGCATTTCATATTCCCTGCATTTCATCAATTCAAGTGGGACACACAGTTTCGAATAATTTTGTACCACTATGAATCCAATGGGGGCCATGTGATTCCACGGGTTGGATCAAACAAAGATCACATGTCATCCTATATCAATATAAACAACCTAAGATCCATTCTCAATGTAGAAGTGGATAGCTTTAGGTGTTACGAAAGCGTAGAACAAGATCATAGAGCTACTACAAATGCGATTGGAACAACATCAGCTTGGATCAAGCAACTAATATAGAGATCAATGACTTGCTATGAGAGATCAATCATGTGGATTTACTCTTCACAATTTTACGGCAAGGATGAACACTCAAATGGAGAAGATGAGATGTATAACTTTTCTCTAGACATCGCTTATTGGTATTTAATTTATCTACAACCACTCTTTCATATGTATTTATAGCATCTTGTTTTGTGGATGATAGACTCCAATTCAAGTTAGAATAAGATAAGAAAGGAGAGCCGGATTAAACTTTCTCAATTGGAGTTCTAGAAGGGTTAACGCATACTCTATTTATCCAAATAGACTCCTCGGGAGGGATGTCTTTTTGTGTTGGGTCCACCCACATGGAAACACAAGTGGGCCCCATCACATATGCCAACAGTACTTGCCGTCAATCACATTCTAGGGTCTTCATCAACCCCTGAAACACCCCTCATATATCTATAGATTTTCCTTCAATGCTTACATTGCGAGTCCAAAATTGTGTTTTAGAACCTGACAATTGATTAAATGCAGGAGTATCAGCAGCATTGCCTCCATTAAATCGAGTAAATGAAAACTATCCGCATTCTCTTCCATTAATTAACAAAAGTCACCTAATAAATACAAAATTTAACAGTATGCCCAGCAAAAACTTGGGTACATGTACATTTAGAATGGCCATAAGTCACCCCAGAGAGACCTGCGAGCCTGAAGATGCAATGCAGGGTTCTTTCTCTGTGTGATGACTACATGCTCGAAAGCACCCTCTGAGCCATCTCGTTTGGTTGAACGGCAAATGTCCATCGAAACCTGCTTGCCCCTTCGCACAGGTGTGAAGATAATCCGACCCCAACCGCTTCCAAGATCAGCACGGACTGCTTCATCTTCCTCCTCTAATTCTTCGTGATTGTCCCCCGCATCTGTTTCTGGGGCATCAGATGCATACATTGTGGGATCCTCCTCTTCATATGGAATATCCTCATCCTCATACTTCAATTGGTCCTCTATCACAGCAAAGCAAAACCCACAGTAAACATCTGCCAGATTCTACTTTAAAGTAGTACCTTATTCAGAGTTTTTACAGTAGGGCCATATAGTGATAATCCAGACCAATTTGATGGATACCACTGTGACCGCTAGACGTCCAAAAATATTATAGGTTCACTGATCCCTGGCTGCCTTGCCCATAAATGGATGTTTAAGAAGAAACAACAACAAAGGCCCAAAGGATAAGCCAGTACCCTTAACCTGAGCTGTAATGATCAGACAAGAGTTAGGACCACACTATTAGGATATTCCTCATCAGCTTGTTGCATCTTAGAAACAAGTTGACCAGTTAAATAGCGAACGTTTTCACAGTTCCACACAAAGCACACTTGCGCTTCTGCTTGCTCAAAATATAGTTTCATATTTATCATACAAATGAACTAAACGAATCCAGGAAATTCTACTTGAGGCAAATCTTCATCTTCCAGATTGTTGCAAATATGAATTTGGACAATCAAACTGTCAACATATATGCTAAGTTTGACAACAGCAAACAAAAAATACCGATCAGTTGAATATTTGAAAAAAAAAAAAGTTTAATAAGAACCTTGGAGTATAGAGGATCACCTCACCAAAGTGAAGCACCTACCAAAATCAATCTCCAGATCTTCCGGGTTTCTTTTGGCATGTTGCTCCTTAAGAGTATCAAATTTCATTCCATCAAGTGGCCAGTGCTCCCTGTATCATTTTCATTAATAACCATCACTAATCACTGGACTAATTGCAAAGAATAGGTGTGTGTGCGTGGGTTGGTTTGTTTGGGGGGGGGGGGGGGGGCGGGGCGGCGCACAAGCGAAGTGTGCTATTCTTCTTCCAAAGCAGTGAAATTCCCCTAGAGTCAATTTGTTTGTTTGGTTTTGAGTTCCCAGGAATTCATAGCAAAGTCTGTCACTCTGTTGCAACAATAGAACATCAAAGAGTTGAAGGATATAAGGTGCAGATGGAGATAGGCCCACACTTTGCTAGGATTTGATTAACTAGGGTGACTGGTGAGTACTCATTTCAACCAAATGGGAGACCATTTGATGCCCATTTTTGGCTCTTTGCTTTCGATTCTTCAATGCTACTTTTAGAATTTAATACCCAACAACCATACTGGCCCTTAGTCTCCAGTCTGAAGCTCAGCTGTAAGAGGTGTGTGTAAGAGTACATGTGTTGCTTTGTAGTTGAAACAAATCATAAGCGATTCTTGATAGTCTACACAATTTCTCAATGACCATGGTTATAACAAAGTACTGCATTTGCTTTGTGGAAGTAGATGAGTTGAAGAGAATTTTCTTATACAAAATATGAGGAGCACTATGAGAACAAATGATTGGCTCTACCTGTCCACAAACATGCAACCAAAATAACTGGTACACAGGTGGGCCACTCTGTTTGGACCAATTAAGTCAATTTTTATATTTCCCAGTCCAATGCATGACTATGATATTCTCTAAAATGTCTAACAGTCTTCCTGTCCACACCCGCAGCACCTAACCTCAAAAAACGCTATGACTTTTTATCAGCATTTATGTGGTTAACTGGTTATAAATGTTTGCAAACATGTACGCAGACATACAAGTGTATTTATTTATACCATTTTTATCAATATATTTATGTCTAGTTATTCTTTAGCTCTGTAGCATATCATAAATTTTTACAACAAAAATAAGACTTTTCCAGTGTTGGATTAGGATATACTTACCGTGGTCTTTCCCCTCTTCTTAGAGCAACAAAGCAAAATTTCTCATCCTCAAAACCACGTAAAGGCTCACCTTTAGACCGCTACAAGTAAACATGAAGTAGAAATTATAACAAAATGATAGATTTCTTGCAACAAAAGAGACATCACACTTATAATCACAACAAATAAACCAGATGAAAAGAGCCACTTTAAACTAAGGGGGAAAAAATCCAATACAACAATGTGATTTTGTATTGTATCAACATGGTCGTTCATGCTTCACCACTTCAATAAATAATCTAGATTACACATTCATTTTTTCTGTTCTCTAATATATTTCTTTATTATTTGACAATAAACTCAGTATATAATCTATCCTCTGACATTTTTATTATTTTTTCATAAAAGAAGATAGCCTTGCTCTGTTGCAAGGAGCTGAATGTCAGACAACAAAAGGTGAACAAAATATAATGCAACTGAGATGAGTATGCTAAGATGGATGTATGAACTTGCAAAAAAGAAATCAGGAGTGAGTACATAAGATTAAAAATAACATCCACATAACAAATCATATAAGTGTTACAGGTTCATGGAACTAAGAGATGGGGCAGAGCAATAAAGACCCTAAATGAAGTAGTGAACTGAAGAGACATGCTAGACAGCAGACAGTGAAGTTACAAAGATGCTGGCTTTAAATGAGGTTGAATTGAAAAGTAAAACTCACAAAGCCAACTTTAGGTAAATTGAATATCGATCACAATGATGATGATTCATCCTTTACCAATTAAATTTGCTTTACATGAAAGAAGGAATTTTGATATCAACTGAAGAAGCTAATGGAAGATTCATAAACTTGGAAGACCCACAAGGGATCCCCAAGCCATGCAGAGGCCCACATTTTCACTGTGCCAGACCCCAAAATGGATTTATTTGCTTAATTTGGCAGAAATCTAGGATGGTTGAGCCTTCTCCTTTTTTTTTCTTTTTCTTTCTTTCTTTATTTTCTATTTTTTGCCTGATGTGTTTTGGCTATCACAAATGCCCTGGACAATATTAGAATGTTTGCTTCGGAAAGAAAACTCATTGAGATTGGATAATTAGTATTCCGTTGTTTCTCCTTGTCTTCTTAGAAAACTAACAGAAGCAATTAATAGGCATTTGTTGAGCTTTTTCCTTCCTATGATGTGTAGTCATAAAGGGAAGTGCTAACACGTCGTGCACTCATGCTTCTATTCATGCTGATTCCGCTCACGTTCAACATGAACTAAAAAAGATCCAGGCTCTTCAAATTCCAGATTGTTCTACACCCATGAATCGTTGTGCGCATCTTTACGCTCAAGAAACCATCTACCAGTGTCTTCTTTAGATTTTTAAAGAACACAAGTTCAACCAACTTGATTGAATTCTCAACCTGCTCTCAAGTTGACTTGGACTAAGAATCTAAGACACTCATGCTTGACATTCTTGAGGGATTATTTCCCTTATATAAATTTAGTCATAACTATGTAGCTGTATCCAGCCTTTAATAATGTTCACGGCCCTACTTCAAGCTAAACAAGAGCTAAAATTTTGGTTCAACATTTTGCTTATCTACAATTTTCCATTCCATGTTCGAGAAGCAGTAAAATCAAATCATAATATGCAGAAAAAAAAATTGCCACAATCTAATTCCCAAGATCATTAAAAAAAAAGACAAAAAAAGACACAATCACAATAAATATTGTCTTAAACCATAAAAAGCATACCATATAGAGAAATTGATTAACTATAATTGCCAACAAACACCTTGAAAGTGGTACAAAACTATGACAATATGACCACACCTTGTATGCACGTTGAGATGATGTCCTCTCCAAGCGCTGAACAAAGTGACAGTACTTTCCTGAATTCTCCAAAGGACAGGGTCCATCATGAGGACACTAAGAAATACATATCATCAGAAGGTCACTGTAAAGAAGTAAATTAGATGGACCAATGTATTTACAACAATTGTAAACTTACAGGAGCAACTACGAATGCACCACTTTTAGAAGCCACTGCATTGTCTCCAGAAATTATCATCTCCCTCGAACCATTGCTGGATGCATCATCAGACTTGCGGCATCTCTTGAGACCATAAATATACAATCATTATGCTTAGAAATGGATGATTAGAGAACTAGGGGGAAAATAACTGAACGAGAACAATCAGCTTACTCTTTTTGTCATCCATAAGATATGAGATCTCATTCGACTAATTATGCTCGATCCATGTGGAGTTCCAGGCTCCACCAAAACCTGAACCAGACACAACATTACTTGGAGATATCAATAACAGCAAATAATAATATAACAACAATGATGAAGATAATGATACTGATTAGGGCAGGAGTATAAAGAATGCTATCATATTCTGCAATTAATGGAAACCACCTTATCTCTTTCTGAAAATCTAAAGTGTAATTGCACGTGCAGTTGTTTATTAAGTGAAAGCGTCTTCAGTATTACAGCTTTAAGAAACCAAACACAAAGGCAGTACTACTTTCCTATCAATCTATCTCTTCACACCAATTCGTCCACCTTCATTTTTTTCAATCATTAAATATAAAAATCTGATGACATTCAGTTTTCATCTCCAGCATATTTCAAACTACTTCTAGACAATCTTTTTCATAATTCCTCTACCTGTTTCCTCCTTACTAAAGTATACTTTCCCACTTTTCCGCTTCTTTCATCATTATAGCGACCTCTATGCACCCACAAACTAAGTACCTCTATATGTTCTCCTTATTCAAGTATACTTGCCAACTTTTCCACTTCTTCCATTATTACAGTGACTCCAGTGCTAAGAAGCACGGACACAAACACAGGACACAGATACGATACGACACGGATATACCGACACGGTATTTCTCAAAAAAGGAGGACACGGATACGTTAGGGGACACATTAATAATGTATATTAATATATATAATCATCTACTAAAAAAATAATATCATTTTAACTTTTTTAATCAATTTAGCAATCAAAAAATAAACATTCAAGTACCAACTAATAAACATATCAAATTATCAAATATCAATACAATACTAAAACATAATTCATAATCATTAAAAATGAAACATCCATAGTTCCATAAAATCCATATAAAGAAAGGGCGGATCATCTCTTTCCCCTCCCTAAAAAAAAAAAGCCAAAACAAAAAGCAAAAAAGAAAGCCTATCTTGAGGCCTATTCTTTAGTAAAATATTTATTTGTCTTTAACTTGTGATATGATTAATATTTACAATCATACATTTTTCTATGGTATAAAATTGTCATAAATCAAGTTTACAAGTTTTAATAATCACATGTTAACAAAGTGTCTGAGAGATATCAGCCACATGTTTATTTTTTAGGCATAGACACGGGTTAAGAATTGTGGGACACGTTGTAAAAAGAGTGTCGTACAAGTGTCCGAAATTAAGATTTTTAGTTCTTAATTATGGACACGGCTAAATAGTATTAGACACGTGTCCGAGAATGTCCGAAGAGTGTTAGTGTTTGACATGTGTCCGACACGGGCACGTCACTTTTTTAGAAGTGTCTGTGCTTCTTAGCTCCTGTGCATCAGCAAACTATATAGAATTTTCCTAGATTGGACCCATAGCCTATTCTCAAGTTTACTTCAGAGTAAATAAGGTTTTACTGTTTTAGAAAGGTGCGACTTCTGGCAAGTTGAGTTGGAAGTGTTATGCAATTAGAAAATCTAGGTTTCTAAGCTATTAGTGTGCTTATAAATATTGGTTTTGTGAGAAAAGAATTTTGATTGATATTAATGATACTCTGAATGTTCTTGCCTTGGGCTCGAGATGTGGCACCAACAAAAGAAAAGTTCTTGCTTCTCCAATTAGTAAGTTTTCAATTTCTCATCATCTACTTCTAATCTCTATGCTTTCCTATTCTTCTTCAAACACACTCTGCACTGTGACATCTGTGATGACCTTAAAACTACTTAAAGTATCTTAATTTTCACCATGGTATTGAAGCTGCCTTGCATGCACTTGAATACCTCCCAGATTTGCATCACAGGGATGCCCGCTCTAATCCCCAGGTTCACTCATGCATTATGATTTTTCATTTTCACAAAGGTGTTTGTTCCTTCTCAGCAACCAACTCCAAAAGGCCATTGCAAGGGTCACAACTCCAAAATGATATAGGCTGCCTGCTAGTCGTATACATACAAACAGCCACTGTTTACAAAGTAACATGACTGAAGGAGCCAATCTGACAGGTTTTTTTATTTTAATTCCTTCCACCTAGTATGACAACACTTCCTTCCTCCATGGGTTCCACTTATATCCAGTCTATGTTATGTTGCACACTGATTTAGACAGTGTGGCCCCAATCTAAGACACATGTTGAAATAAATAAGATAATAAAATCAGAAAAGTATAGTCATACAAGCATAAAACTTCTAAACACTACGAAAGAATTCAAGGGAGTCTTGCTGAGATGAAGTGCTATGACACTTGGAAAGTGTCTCCTTGTTGAAAATGACAAGTGCCTTGGGCTATAAGAATAAAATATAGAAACTTCAGAACCCATCAAACCACTGATGCAGGACAAACCCATGGTCCCTCGTGGGTTGACCCGTCTTTGGGCCCAAACCACTTATCCTAGTCTATTTAGGGTTTATTTGCTTTAAGTTGTTTTAATAAGATGTTTTGATCGTGACCGTCAACTTAATTGGATGGTCCAGATTAGTCCTAAGTTATTTCTTTTTTCTACTTAAGCATTGTAAAGTCTATTTGGCTTAGTTAATGAGTGATGATTAAGGAAAAAGTTTTAGGATCTTCCCCAAGTTTCTTTGAGTTCTCCTCAAAATCTCTAACGCCTCCTGCAATTGGAGTTTGGTAAGAGCCTAATTTTCTAATTCCTCCTGTGACTAGAGTTTGGTGAGAACCCAATTTTCCCCTTTATCTCCATCTTTTACCTTACCCGCCGCACGTCTCCATTCCGTTCTGCATTAATTGGTATCAAAGCCGAAGAGCGATCCATCCCAGGTTAAGTGCCAGCAATCTCCATGCCCTCGGATATTCGCCACCAAAGATCAGCTCATAATGGCAGATCATCACCATAGGTCTCAGATCTGTATCTCCAGATCCCATCTCCAAATCCTTCGCTAGTCGAGGGATCGATGTGCTTGCCAAACCCTAACACCCAAATCATCCAAACCCCTTTGGCCGATTGCAATCCAACGCACCCATTCCTATACATCAGATCTCTAGAACCCCAAATCTGCCAAAAGCCCCAACATCTCTAAACCCCAAAGTAACTAGATCCAATCACTCCCACCCAATCAAATACTGTCAAACCCAACCCTTGCCAACATCACCCTCAAACAACTCAAGAACCCATTTGCCCCAATCCCAACACCCAAAACCCCATTGCATCATTTCCCGATTGAAGCCCTCATACCAAATCACCTTTGAAAACCCATCCACTTCTACAAATCGTCGAACCCCCAGGCCCCAATCGAAAGCACTCAAAGCCCTTTCAGCGATCTCCCCACCATTATGACACTACCACCATCATCCCATGCCATACAGTTCTCCATTCCCACTATCCCACCACCTTTGACATCACCCGAGAGGAAGAACAGAAGTACATTAAAAAAAAAAAAGGAGGAGCATCAAGAGAGAAAAGAGAAGAACAGAGAGGAGATCAAGAGTGAAATGAGAAGAAACGTACCTGGTGCATTGCAAATCGCTAGAAGCCCGTCTCCGAGCATCCCTGACCCTTATGTGTTGCCGTCGGCCATCACCGCCGCCAGCATCCACTGCTTTCGTCATCACATAGCCCGTTTGCCGTCGCCGTCGCACATCCTCAACAGCAGCGACGACCGCTAGTTTCATCTCGTCGTTGTTGCCTAGCCGAGTTTACATGCCATCCCTTTGCCCTCATTGTCACCTCCACAAGTGGCAGCAAGGTTTGCAAGCCTTCTTCTTTTCTTTCAAGCTCTAAGTTTGAGAGATCAAAAAACAAAAAGGTGGACCTACTTTTCCAATTAAGTTGATTCGACCCGATCCAAGAGAAGCTCATCCTAGTTTGGTGACCAGTTAAATTCAAGCCAGGTCACAGGTTACATTGACCAGTCCTACAAAGTAGCCCAGAAGCCAGTAGCAGACGCTATCATCAGCAGTGACATCAACACAATCAAATAGATTGTTTGACAAAGATCAACAGCATAATCTTACTTTCGCGATATCAAGACCATCCAAACACCGATTTTAGATTCGTTTGATCCTGCGCAATTATGGTGACAAGATCTACACAGTAGTGAAGGTATTGAGCCAGATTTCATCAATCAAGGACCCATAAATTCAATCTCAACCATTCATCTTCAAATCACAAGATTTCCTCCATCCGGACTCTGATTTCAGATGTGTTTGCTCCTGTGCGGTTGTTTTGAAGAGATTTACACCATAGGTCAGATTAATTTATTATTATTTTTTTAAAAAAAGTGCATTATTCTAGAAAGTCTTCCATATGGAATCGGAAGAAGAGCTAATGTTGATAATTCACCGTGCTATGCTTAGAGTGACATTCACTTAAGTATGGACAATGGTATGCTGATAATAAAGCCTACTTCGATCAATTTCTAACTTTGAGACAAGGTAAGAAACTATCAATTCTTGATTACAATGATGAATTTTCAAGACTACAAGCATTATGTGGACTACATGAGAGTGATGAACATCATGTTACTATCTTTGTTGGAGGTTTGAGACCAAGCATACGGAAAAATATGCAAAAGGAGTGTAAAGATATGTATGAAGCATTTTGGAAAGCGATTTGTGTTGAACGTTTGATAAAACACTATCACCTCCGAAAAGCTAAGTTACAAGAGAAAAAATCCAATGTTGTGGAACCACCTGTGGAGAGTATTCAGGTTGATATTGAGAAACAAAAGCAAGAAAGAAATGATTCCATGATCAATTCAGACTGTTGATCAAGCAGTGCAAGAGGAACAAGAAGAAATACACAGTGAAGAAAATCACAACAAGTCTCATCATCTCGTGAATCTGATCATAAGTCCACTTCCTGAAGAGCAAAATACATCATCAGTTAAACAAGTTGTTTTTTTGAAGTTTGAAAATGATGATCAACAGATACCAGCAATAAGTAAATTTGAAGACTTGAATATGGTTAGCAATCAACTTGATGATCCAATGGATATGAATGTAGAATCATACAAAAAGCCTATCTCCACCGAAGAAAAAACCAGTGTTAAAAACGTTGTGCAACTCATTGATATCCCTCACATTGATTTCATTTTTAGGAATAAACTGTTGATAATAGAAGACTATGATCTATTGCTTCAGCACCAACAATTGCTACATCTAACGGTCAAATCACACATCAATGTTGAAGTCAAACATCAGTAGAAACTATACCTCCAGTCCCTTTCTATCTGGATGAAAAGATTGATTACAGCTTCTAAAGCGTGCTAAGAGGTTGAAGATCAAGAAGCACATTGAAGATTTATACGCTTGATATTTGACCTTGGAGGACTTCTACTAAAACTCGGAGTCAAGTTTTCTCCAAGAAAAAGAGAATTGATGCAAGATAGACCCATGGTCCCCCGTGGGTCGACCCATCTTTGGGCCCAGCCCAACTATCTTAGTTTATTTAGAGTTTTATTTGCTTTAAGTTGTTTTAATAAAATGTTTTAATCGTGACCGTCAACTTGATTAGATGGTCCAGATTAGTCATACGTTATTTCTTTCTTCTATTTAAGCATTGTAAAGCCTCTTTGGCTTAGTTAATTAGTGATGATTAAGGAAAAAGTTTTGGAATCTTCTTCAAGTTTCTTCAAGTTCTCCTCGAAATCTCTAACGCCTCCTGCAACTGGAGTTTAGTGAGAGCCCAATTTTCTAATGCCTCCTCTGACTGGAGTTTGGTGAGAGCTCAATTTTTCCCTTTATCTCCATCTTCTACTTTGCCTGCCACGCATCTCCATTCCGTTCCACATTAACCACGTTCCAACATCCCAGCCCCATTAGTGTAGAGATCTCCATCTGAGTTGATCCCACTGTTTGATTAATTGTTTGATTAAAAAAAATGAAAATAAATATACATAAGACCATGTTAATCATGTTTTTATCAAAAAGTCAATCAAACGGTCAGATTAATTCTGATTCTGGATATCACATACATTTGAAGGGCCTTTATTTTAAAAGGTTCGAATTTCAGTAAATGGGCTCCACTGTAATGTTCCACCTTCTTTTCTTAATAAATGTCTAGGTGCAACGAAAGCTCAATGTTGCTCAAATCAGGAGTAGAACCATACAAGAATTAGGAGGGTATTTTGATGGGTACTCGAGGATCGTTGGATGCTTTACATGTAGCCCCATTAAACGGTACCAGCTGTTCCATCTCATTCATCAAATTGAAAGGCCTATAATGCATAGAATTATAGAAATTATAGAAACTGAGCTTTAATTACTTCTTCTTCTTCTTCTTCTTCTTCTTTAAATGCAATACATTTTTTTTTACTATTGTTAATGAGGAAAAACCCTAGCAAATTGTAGGAAAGTTTAGCCCCACCAAAACAAAAATCCTCAGTCTGCCACTGCCCCCACTCATGATCAGAATCGCTATCATCTCTCTTCAGACCCAGCGCCTCATTGGACAATGCTCCACTATGTTTATATTTTTGGCTATTTCATTAATAATATAAATTTATTAATCAAAGAAAATAGAGGTAAACATTAATAAATTCCATACAGAATCCATGAACTAAGAAAGTATTTTATGCACAACAGCATGCATTGGACACAGTCCTTGCATAAATGTCAATGAAAAAAAATTTTATGTTAACATATCCTGGGGAGTTAAAGATTCTAGAATCTGAAATTCCCCAGACTATAGCAGCATATGCACATTGCAAATGTTTTTTTAATTCACTATAAAATCATGCCATCAAAAGAGAACTGAATAACCATTAAAAAAGGGAAAGCGGACAACAAAACGTGAATCAGTTGAGCATGCACAGCATACCAGGACATCTCGTGTAAGTTCCCAAAGTTGTCGAACTACAGTGATTCTCTCTCGGAGCGAAGGTATCTCTCCAAGTACATAAGACTTTTAAGTGGTTTCCAACAAAAAAAACATTAAGTTAGCACCAGTTGAGCCAGATAACCAATCTTATAAGAACAGAGGAGAGTGAAGACTAGGAAATTGTATTCAAAGAAATAAACATACAAGCAGTAAGTCATCACATGGCAAGCTGATTCACATGCCCATGCATAAATACAACAAATTTACATAGTTCTGTAGTCTAACTCCACAATCATTGAGTTAGTACCGGTGAGCTGGTTTAACTCCACAATCATCAGAAAGCACGCGTGCACATTTATGTAACATCATTTAACTTCTGAAAGGCAGTCTTCCACTATTTCAAGTTTCAATAAACTCATCAAGTTCGAGTTCAAGGCTTTTGCTTTCTCAGCATTGAAGCTGTGGAGAAAGAAACTTGACACATAAAAGCGCACCATTTTGTCCCAACCCAGGCTGTCAAACAAGAAATAATTCAAAAAACAATTGTGAAAACTGTCTCATTCTTTTTTTTCTTTTCTTTTCTTTTCTCTTTTTCAATTATAGAAACCAACCCAAATGCACTAATAAGTTGCAGAAATGACCTTCCAAATACTGTACACACCTAAATTATATTGTTTTCAATTAGGAATGAGGGATATCATACCATCATGATTTGTAATTTGTGTATAATTTCTTTATTGATTTGTCATGTGTATCTATCTTTGCATTCTTTTGCCATATTTCAAACAGTTTGATAGTGTGTAGCCTTGCCCTAAAGGTTCGTTTGTGCAACAAGAGGATTATGTTATAGTAAGAAAAAAATGTATTGGTTTTCTATGCAGCCCACTCTTCTGACATTTTCAGTTTTTCTGTGTGAAAAGGGGAAAAATGAATTGATTTCCCAAAATAGAGAGGATTTCAACTTCCTATGGGAGCGGTAAGGATTTCTCTCTCCCACGGAAATGGAAATCCACATAGTGCAGAATGGTCTCAATGCACAATCACATTAAAGTTTGCATCCACACTTCTACATTTCAGTTTTGGACCATGATATATAAATTGCAGTTAAATTTTCATTAGTACTGATGCATGCTTGTTTCATGTTTTTATGTTTCAAGTTGTATAGACAGTGAGTTTTATTTTTGTTGGATAAGCTATATTATCTTGTTTTCCGTTAAACATGGACCTAGCTGAATGAGGCGCATGCCTTGCCTTGCAGCAACGGCTCCAATTGGCCTTGGGGCCTTTACTGCACATTGCGCCTTGACAACATTGAGATATAGAAACAATAACTATGTTAATCAGCTCTTTATAAATTGGCATACTGATGTACACCGATGTCATAGGAAGACAAAGCAACTCATCTCCAAATGTTTCTCAAGAAAAAGGAACTCTTATCATATAGTTGGAAAATAATGGCATATGTGCTATTCTAACCATGGAAGATGCCAGTAATGTAGGAAGATACAAACCTCACAGTGTCTACAGGTATTGTCCCATTAGGAGACAACTAGATCGAGGTACGTGAGGTGCAAGTGCCCAACCCCAACAAATATAACTAAATAAATTCGAAGTCTTTACGCACCAAACACCCCACCCTCTTGAAAATTACTAAAAACAAATTCTAAAGACATTATAAAAGTATAGTTCAGAATACATACAGCAATTACAAGGTCATGCTCCCTTTCTGACTTTCCAATCTTTTGAGTCAATGCTTGAATGCTATCATAACTTTGAATAAGCGGCAAATCCTTTGAACCTTTAATAAGCACAACACAAATACATTTGGAATCTACATAATGTTCTCACCAATCATACATGTCATTCATATACAGAAATACTAAAAAGCCAAGTGATAATGAAAAAATGAATGTATAAAAATGATTAAGTTCTTTATTTTATTTTATTTTATTTTATTCTCTTTTCCAAGTGGGTGATGACTTGTGACATCAAGCTTAATACTATTGATACTAACAAAATCAAATGACATAAGAACAGCTCGACAAAATTTCCAGGTTTGGGGGATCAAATATATAGAGATTGCAATATTTAATGCGGGGCTATAGTTACATGCATAGATGCTTTTGTTACATACATTTTTATAGGTAATACGGATGAAGATAGCAAAATATTCCAGGCCCCCACTCTAATGGGCTTATGGACTAAACCTAACACATGATAGGTGGTCAGCCCTTCCAGTCCCACCTCCCACTAAACAGGCAGGCGTTCTTAAGTAAGCCTTCCCTTCCAGTCTCACCTCCTAATATGTGTGGCTTTGCATAGTTGTTGCAAGTTCCTCTCCTTCCAGTCTCACCTCCTAATATGTGTGGCTTTGCATTGGTTCTCTCTCTCTCTCTCTCTCTCTCTCTCTCTCTCTCTCTCTCTCTCTCTCTCACAAAAATATCTTTTTATTCAAAATTTTAAATAAAAAATGAAAGTTCTCTCTCTCAAATATCTTTTTATTCAAAATTTTAAATAAAAAATGAAAGTTTCAAGCAAGGTATCAAATCATTGGAGCATATTACAATACAATCATTAAGAGGGCAGTGGTTCAGCCGATATGTGAAAAACCATGTTTGTCAACAATGTACAAAGCACAGATCAATTTCCTTCAGTCTACCTGTACCTAGATGAACATGCCAAAGTATCCAAATGGGTCCAATGATAACACATTAGAAATAGCAAAATCATGACAATTGATTATTCAGGTACAGTGCTTGAAGAGCAATTAAATATCCAAAACTAATTCTAACCCAACGACTTGATATGACATTTTTTAGACACGCCAGGATTATGACATGTTTCTCAATTCTTTCTTGTGCAGTTCAATATGCCAATGGAAGCCACAGACGCCGAAGAAACAGCAGATTCTATCCAGGAATGCCTAAAATTTATACTGCAGTTCAATTTGGAGCTCTTTCGATATAACTACTGTCACTGTCAGGATGTTAACAATTTAATGTCTCGTAAGAACACCCTAGTGAAAAGGCCTAAATAACAAAAGGAAGTCGTATTTGATTAATTACCTTGCAGAAGGCTTTGACAAGTGCGTTGCATTGTTTTTGATGGTTCAATTAAATTAGCCCTTTCCAAAGAATGAGGCCAAACTTCACGCAGAGCCCTGCATAACTCAAGACAATGTAATCCGCTGAGAACGTAATTATGTATATACGAAATGAAGATCATAATAGCATAGTATCCATACAAAAGAACCACAGCAGAACCTCACCACAACGCGGTGCCCGGACCAGAACCAAAATCCAACACCCTAGTAGGAGAGAAATCCGGCAGCCTACGGCGGACCTACACAAAACATGAGTAAGCACTAGTAAAGATTAAAAAAAACAAAGAATCGACTGCCTGCAGTAAAGCTCACTGTACTATTTCACTTCCAAGAAACAGTCAAAAATTGTTGAACAATTTGGAATGAAGAAGATGATGATGAGAAGGAATGTGAGATCAATCACCTCTCTGAGGACACGGTGGCAAGCAGAGTAGACGGCGGGCATGCGAGAGGCGACATAGGCGGTGGTCTGGTCGTGTCTGTAGTTGAGGCCGATATCGCCGTAGGAGGACTTGATCTTCCAGCGCTTGGATCGGTCCGTGGACTTGAGAGGGTCCTCTACCAGCTCCTTGGATGTGTTGGAGCAGAGCTGCAGATTCGCGTCCTTGATTTCGCAGAAGGACTCGGACAATCTCAGGACCTTCCTGTTCATGTGTGCCTTCTCCTCATCTGAAACAAGTCCCATCATTTCACGAATCACGCATGAATGAGAGAGAGAGAGAGAGAGAGAGAGAGAGAGAGAGAGAGAGAGAGAGAGACAAACAGAGATTGGGGTTTGGGGAAGGGAAAGATGAGAAAAACCAACCAAACCTCGGAGGAATCTTTTGATGGATCTGCGGAGGCGGAGAGACACCAGATGGATGCCCTCTGATTGTTTCGCGGCTGACCGGAGCGTTTCCGCCGTCAAAACCTTGGAGGCGCTCTCCGGTATCAAAGACGCCATCTTTTTCTGCAGGCTCCCGCCACCGTCTTTCCTGCTGCCTCCTGCCTATGTGACCAGGGCGTTAGTGTTTTAGTAGGGTTTATCAGAATCAAGCTCATATAGTATTTCTGAAGAAAGTCCTTAAATTGCATGTTCTTACTCTGGGAATGGGATGTATTTTAATTTAATCGTGATCAATACAATCGTGACGACACTCATGTGGCCTTTCTCTAATAAAGTGAGGGCAAACCTCAAATCAAATCAAGAGAGAATAAAATTAGGCTGAGTCCAATCATAACGTGGTGAAATTTTTTCTTTTGTCTTTAGTAATTTGAGAATAAATCTTTTTTACTTATCTTTTTATTATTTTTTAGATTAAGTAAATGATTTTTTTTCTTTACTTTTCTCCTATGACCCATACATCTTTTTATGCCTTACTCCACTTCACTCTACGGTACTCTAGTGAAATGCCAAACATGCTTTTAGATATAGGATTCCTCCGATTTATCAAACGTGCCTTTGAGAATGAATTTATTTTCAGCAAAAGTAATCACTCACTACGAGTCTTGTCCAAGAATATAGGTGATATTCCTTTTTTTTTCCCTACTCCTTTAAGTCACAATACAATAACGGAGTGAAAATGTTCTAGTACTAGCACACAACAAGTGCACTCCAGCACCATGGGATCAGTACAACTCATTTGAGTCTTTTCACCCAATGAACTCATCAAAAATTCATTTATCATTGGATTGAATCTAAAAAAAAATCTAATTTAAGATACCATTAAATTTTAAGGATCTTAGATCAAGAGTTAGATAAGATGTAATGTTGGAGTCGATTATTTTGGCTCTATAGTGAGACCTTTTCCATTTGTTTACTTCCAATAGATAAGATAGACATCCATCTAAGTAGCCCCTTTGAGATGGATGACATATGCACAATTATAAGAGAACATTTTCCATCAATCCATAATTAGATTCTCATACCCATCTGCACTCAAATGGTGCAACCAATCACTCTAAACTAGCAAGGTCCTGCACAAGAAAAAGCCAAATCCTTCTAATGAAGCATTATCTAAATCAAAGAGTAGTCCTTGAAAGCAGGGTTAACTGATTCCCACAAGCAACTGTGAACTTAGTTTTCTCCACCAAATAATTATTGCTGCCGGTGGCCCCTTCAAAATATCTTGAATTCCTTTTCTTCCAAATTATCCAAATGATAGCAAGGAAAGACCGCCTCCATAGTTCCCTGCCTCTCTCCAGGCCGAATGGAGGCTTCCAAGCGTAGAAGATTTCAGGAAGGGTCCTTGGACAAACCTAGAAGCAGTCAAACCATTTAATCATCGCATTCCACATCATCTACTCAATCTTGCAATCAACATTAGGTGGTTCAGTCTTTGCTCATCTCTTAAGCACATGGGCCATTCACTGACCACAACCCTCTCCTCCCCATTGGATTATCAATTTGGTTATTTCACATGTGAAACAAGAAGGAAAGTAAAACTCTTTAGCATTGTAAGAGCCTAAAAATGCATGGAACACAACAATGCAACATTCCAACATAGTTTGATCTGGTAACTAACTTTGCTCTTTTCCAAGTTCTCTGCAGAGAATTACTAAAGGTAGGTAGGCAAGACAAATAGAGATAGGCAAAATTCATGTAAAATAATCCATAATAAACTTTTCACATGCAGAGAAAAATGCCTGACCCTGAAAAATAATTAAAAATATATACTGCAACTCTATCTTTAACAACAAGCCGACCAAGTGAATGAGCAGGAAGATATAAGCAGAAAGTGCACACCTGCAGTTCACAATGTTATCTACCATTCTTCTCTGACTTGAAAATTCTGAAATGGGAAGCCAAGTGGTTTTAGTGAAACTTAAAAACCTATTCTAGTATATCTTCCATAGAGAATAACTCAATTGAGGAACTTTAGGTATGTCATTGCATCACTGTGTTGGAGCCCTTAGCTGTGTAATGTCCGGTGCTAGGTGCCTAGCACTATTTTAGTACAACCACAACGAGTGGCTGTGCTTAGTATCTAACACTAATTTTGGTGTTATGTGCTATTTTAGTACAACCACAACGAGTGGCTGTGCTTAGTATCTAACACTAATTTTGGTGTTAGGTGCTTGGTGCTAGGCACCTAGCACCTGAAGTCTACTCCCCTTAGTTGAAAGTCGTTATATCCAATTTACTGACTGTTAGAATCTATGGCATAAAGCTCACTGAGTCTACTAAATGATGATAGTGGCAAGCAGACCCAACAATACCAATGATTGAGCAAACTACGGAATTCAAATTGTGTAATTTCTTCTAATAATAACAATAATTTGTCAAATCATTCTAGTCCTTGCATCACTCATTTCAGATTCAAGCAGGTAAAGCAAACTCTCTCCTTATTAGGATGTGTGCAGGTGTAATAACAACCAATTTCACCATACAAACTGAGGGGTGCAGAAAAATTGAACGGATTTTATGGTATTGGCACTGTAATTTTCTGGAATGATGTCAGGTATGTAAATTAGGTTTAAAAAATTGTAGGGGGGGGGGGGGGGGGGGGTCAAGAGAGGGCTCTACAGAAAAGGGGGCCGGGCTTCCGAGGGGTGTTACTTTCCTTCTTTAAAATTTTTTTTTTCTCCCAGAGTTTAATTTTTTACTCAACTACTCATGGTCCTATGGAAGCCCTTTTCTCCATCTACTCCTCCTACCTCAATCTCAAAAACCCTGAAACCAGTTCAAGCCCTTTTAATGGCTGCAAGAGGGTCACTGTGAGAAAGGTAGAGAGAGAGAGAGAGGGCCTCATTAGATTTTGTTCCTTGCATCTTACTTCAGATTCAAGCACTTCTAATCAGAATGTGTGAAAAATGTAATGACAACCAATTTGATCTTACAAACTGATGTCTTCTTGACAAACCACTCTGTTCCTCCTTTCTTGGCATGTAGCACCACATTCCTAGAAATCATTTGGTGTGAGTTTAACAACTACTAGCTAACCGATTATTTTTATTGGAACATATATCCTGATATTTTTCACTTTTATTCAATCAGTGTCAATCTGATAGTCAGATGGATATGTGAAAAAAGATTGCATTTCTGGATGCTGTAACATTGCAAATAGAGGCAAATTGAAAATAAAGGCTATAATTTATCCATTTTTTTGTTGAAATGTTTTAAATTCAGCCATATTTTTGCGACTAGAACGTTAAAATGCATTGGTTTTAGTTATATTGTAAGCTTTGAACAAATAAAATTAAAGATCCTCTATTGTGTCTGATTGGAATGCGGAAATATCCATGTTTGAGAGAGTAGGCACCTCCCATTCAGTGAACTTTTTGACATCCTCAACCATAAGTGGGCCTAAATTATATATTAAAACTGACCAATATTCCTGGCCTGAATGAACTTGAATGAAATGGCTAATTTTTCAGCCATGGGGCTTTGGAGAGTTCTATATATAGGTTGAATGATCCTTTCATTCACAGTGTGCTCAAAGTTGTGACTATAAATGTCCTTTGGCCAGAATGAAAAGCTTTATACCAATTGAATTTTTCAAAACTTCATCTACACAAATTTTACAGAAATTGGACACGTAAAACATTTTTGCCCAATGTTTTGACTTTAAAATTTCCAAACTCCACATATAACTTCTAAGCAATGTCATTTCAAAATGACTATAATAATAACCATAGTAGTGATATGCAAACATCAAACAATAATTAACATTAAGAGGAACAATTGTTAAAAACATTAATTATTTGATTGTCAGGACAATATCCAAGCATAATTGCATACAAAACAGAGAGTCCCAAAGGAGAAAAAGAAGGATTAGATAGATGAATGAATGCCAAATAAATAAATTTACCTCAATAAACTATCTCTGACGTGAATGATAGTTTGCACATATCTACTTGGACTAATTTAAATAAAGAAGACAAAACAAAAATGAAAAATGTATTTCTGATTTGGATACACCCCCAAAAACATAGATGGCATCAAAAATACCTTCTCCAAATGATGAAATCTGTATAACTCTATGAAATCTGTATAACTCTGTCCATTCTATTATAATGGGGGTGCAATATTCCATATTGGCGGGGGGCCGGGGAGAAGGTAGGATGGAATCTTTTTGAGAAAAGTGGTCGAATAGTCCTATCCTCCATGTCAAAAAGGCCCAAGTCTACACACCCAAGTGGTGATTTAAAAAAAAAGTTGCCACTAAATCGTCTGTGAAATATATGCCATTCCCTTTGCATCCTGGAAATTGGCTTGCCATGACAAGCATAAAGGAATGCCGGATCTTGATTTTGGGTCAGCAAATTGAAAAAGGTGAACTACTCATTTTCAAGCCCAAGTTACTAAAACGTGGCTCAGTAATAGTCACATGCGACTCCTAGCACTGGTGTTCAAGGTGTTAAAATTTTGGGAACAAAACCACACCCATTTTCACCCTACTTTCACATTTCATTTACACGCATAAATGACACAACCAAACATGAGGGTGCATAACCATTATACATAACAACCCATTTAATGCAACCAAAAAACCCCCCAACTCAAAGCCTTAGAGCATCAACTAGCCCACAGTGGAATTCCACTTCAACTAATGATCTCCAACTCCAAGTCAAAGCCTCAGAGGATCAACTAGATGGATGAAGATTGACCATGATAATAACAACCATAACCTTTTTCAAAAATAGTCTGGCTAATTTGAGGAAATGTGCAACATTATGGTGGCTGAATGTTAAGAGAAATGCATCCCATAATTTAAATTTTACAGTCGAACCCTAAAAGTCTCTCACATATATCTCTCTCTTTCCTAAAAAAAAAAGGCAAGGAAATATACTCCGATTCAAGATTCTTGCAAAGTTCTCAGAACAAATAACATAATCCGGCAATTAAAACTGATTCAATGTTTCATTAATGAAAAAAGAAACCCTGAAATCTAATAGATACATACCTCCCCCACACTATGGCCTTGGGTGCTAACTATGGAAAAAGGTCAGGCACCCTGCATGCAGCGATCAATTGTTTCTGCCATCCACCCACCTACTATTTATATGACGAATGATCCATGTTGGCTCATGCTTTGGTATGCTGTCTTGTATGTCACTATATATAGTCGACCAAGATCTTCCACTGTAATGCTTTAGTATGCTGTCTTGTATGTCACTTGATTGGCTGAATCTCTTGGAGTGACTTGCTGACTTGTCTGGTGAGATGGAACTATGGTTGGGTTTTTAAGGTCGATTGATCCACTTGTTTGGGTCGACTTATACTCAATAGGTTGTCTCGTCAACTTATGTTCTTCATCAATGGAAGGAACAAAATTTGAAGGGGCTCCCTAGTGATGCAGTCTAGGGCCCAGCCCCTCTCAGCCCCTCTTTCAATTAGATTAGGATTCTTATTATTATTATTAGGAAAGTTTCTATTTTTTAGCCTAAGGTTTTCTTGCTTCTTAAGATTGTTTTACTATATATGGCTTTGTAGAGAAGAACTTCTCAGAGAGATTTTGATTGATTAATCGATTTGGGTTTTTCCCAGAGGTGTTTCCTCGTGTGGTTTGAAGTCTTTGTGACCGTCGAAGTGTCGTTGGACACGTGCTTAGGCACCTCCACGCAGCCCTAGCCCTTGGGCTGCATCAGATTGGTATCAGAGACCCACGATCTTTGATCGTCGGCGTATACCTACTCTCCCCCTTGTCTGCCGATTCAGACAAAACCCCATCTGCCTTCTGTTATCTCTATCCCAACAAAAACCCCAACCTCTGTGACACCCAAAAAACCCGATCGGAACCCAGATCCACCACCGCGAACCCCAGACCCTGCAAAACCCCCTGACCCTGAACCGAGACCCCTTCTGATCTCCACTCCGGCACCAGCAGTCCCTTCACCCTTCGACCACTGTTTCAACCCTTGACAGCGGTAGTCCATTCCCCCCAGAGCAAAAAAATAGATAAAAAAGAGAGAGGACAGACAGTAGCAACAAGAAGAGAAGAAAGGGGAAAGACCACGTATCTGTCGCCGGTGGCTTCCAACGTCGTCGGCTTCGTCATCACCGTCCTCAGCAGCGGCGACCTCCAGCCGTTTCGTTGTCGCCGTCATCAGCAGCGGCAAGAAGCACGTCGCCGATCTCTCACTGCAGCAGGTGGTTCTGTTTCATCGTGACCTTCATCGGCTGGACCTCCAGTCGTAGCCACCACTGCCGATCGTCACCACCTCCAGCCGGTCTTCGTCGACGAGCACCAGCGCGACGGTCGCTTCCATCGTCCGCCTCCAATCGCCTAGCCTCTCCGTTTTCTTTCTCCTCTTCCGCTCTTCAGCTAAGTCCCCTTCTCCTCTCTTTTATTTCCTTCCTCTGTACACAGACCGAGACAGAAATTTCCAGATCCCCTCTTGCCTACCGGGTTCCAGTTGGACCTCAGTTGGTCCGGCCCACCGACCCGCGGCCCGTCTACATCCAAGTCAGGTTCCAGTGGGACCTAAGTTGGTTTGGCCCACCGACCGGTGACCCGCCTGCGAAAAAAAAAAAAAATGCCTCCAAAGAAGCAAGTGGATGCTGACTCTTCATCTTCTTCACTTGAAGATTTGGCGACTACCATTAGAGAATTATCTACAAAAGTTGATGGCATGCACACTACTCTACAACAATTGGACATTCGAGTAACAAATTTGGAAAATCATCAACGTGTGCATCACTACCGTGATGATGGTGCAAATATTCGGAATCACCGGGATCCGCCAGTCAATAATCCTGATCGAGAATTCGGGATAAAAATTGTGATTCCTGAATATGATGGAAAATTACAGCCAGCTGAATTTATGGATTGGTTAGTGTGCGTGGAAAATATTTTCGCACATAAGCCAATGACTGAGCACAATAAAGTCACACTGATTGCTACTAGATTTCGTAATTATGCTGCAACTTGGTGGGCTGAATTGCAAAGAAAATGGAGGAATCAGAACATGGACCCTGTTGATACATGGACTGAGATGAAAAATATTTTGAAACAAAAATTCCTCCCTGTCAACTATGCAAGAGATCTTCATTCCAGTTTTCAAAATTTGAAACAACGGTCCAAGTCAGTTGTTGAATATTCTGAGGAATTTTTAACTCTGCAAGCTCGTTGTGGTTTGAATGAAGATGATGATGTGGTAGTTGATAGATTTTTCAATGGATTGAGACTAGACATTCAGCATATCCTTGCCTTCCAACATTTTGATAATGTCAATGAACTCATCCAACATGCTATCAAGGCCGAGGGAATTGCAAATCATCAAGTACGAAAATCCAAATGGGTTCAGCCAAAGAATTCCCCTCTACAAGAAGCTAAATCCAATGGACAGATTTTTGCTAAGACTGAAGGTCAAAATAAGATGATTTGTTTTCATTGTCACCAGCACGGGCATCGCGCCGTAGATTGTCCAAAGCGAATACATCTAATTGAGATTGAAAGTGCTGATAACAATATTCGAGATGATATTGACACTGATCCTAAGGATATTGACAATTCCAAGGATATTGACACTGCGGACATTGACTTCACTGATGCAGAGCCCCCAGATGATGCTCTTATTGTCCTCAAGGATGCGTCACCAACTGTTGAGCATAAGTGGTTGCGCAAAAATATTTTCTGTTCCACAGGAATGATTCAGGGACAAAACTGCACAGTTGTTATTGACAATGGAAGTTGTGAAAACCTCATCTCCCAGGCTCTTGTTGATCGCCTTCAATTGAAAGTTTATAAGCATAACCGTCCTTATTTTGTCAAATGGCTAATGAATGGTGATCGAGCGCATGTTCGACATACTTGCAAAGTTAATTTTGCTATTGGTGAGACTTACACAGATACAATCCAGTGTGATGTGCTACCTATGGATAGTGGTGATATCTTATTGGGCCGTCCTTGGATGTATGACAAGAATGGAACTCATGGTATGCGCGACAACACCTATACATTCATGCACGATGGACAACAAGTTACGCTTCATCCTGAGAAACCACAACCGCCAAAGAAGAATTCCTGGAAAGCTGCCACAAGGGATGTCCTTCATGTTCAACACATTTACACTGGCAATCCGAAGCAGCATCGAGTTCGAGGACGAACTCTTCTTTCAACCCGGGGAGGATGATGCAGTCTAGGGCCCAGCCCCTCTCAGCCCCTCTTTCAATTAGATTAGGATTCTTATTATTATTATTAGGAAAGTTTCTATTTTTTAGCCTAGGGTTTTCTTGCTTCTTAAGATTGTTTTACTATATATGGCTTTGTAGAGAAGAACTTCTCAGAGAGATTTTGATTGATTAATCGATTTGGGTTTTTCCCAGAGGTGTTTCCTCGTGTGGTTTGAAGTCTTTGTGACCGTCGAAGTGTCGTTGGACACGTGCTTAGGCACCTCCACGCAGCCCTAGCCCTTGGGCTGCATCACCTAGCTCCATTGATAAACAATCCATAATAAGATGTATGTTGCTCTTCATCACTTATCTGATTCATAAGCTCTATTATTCTTCTAAGATGACATTTTTCATGATACTCTTGTTTTTTTCATTTTAAATCATAATATAAGAACACATTATGGCCT
This sequence comes from Sextonia rubra, assembly GCA_037013555.1. Taxonomy (NCBI): domain Eukaryota; kingdom Viridiplantae; phylum Streptophyta; class Magnoliopsida; order Laurales; family Lauraceae; genus Sextonia; species Sextonia rubra. The sequence continues at coordinate 11,602,703 of JASUAD010000009.1, forward strand.
TTGAATTATTCTTTTAGAAAAAGAAATTAGAAGTTCAATAGAATCTGGCTGCAGTATACATTTACTCAACACTGAATATTATTTAAAAGAACAACTGCTTCCACAAAGATGAGAATGATGTGGTATAAAACAATCAAATTGAGGTGTATGAATATGTTCTCCAATGAGCAACTGCAAGTACAATTCAATGCTATGGGACGACCCACTTGGGCCCACTTTTCATCACTGCGCCATTTAACTGTTTTTCTATCTCATAAACTCATTAAATCTTCAAATATAAGAAAATATCTACGGTTTAGACATGATAACTAGATAATTAGATAATTCGTTGGATAATTAGACAATCCAACAAATTAACCATTACCTTTCACATATCCATTTCAAATAAGCGCGCGAAAAAACACATGCTATATCATATGAACCAGCCACGTCCGCTGTTGCATCATCTTCCTCCTTCTGCTCCGATTCCGGCCCGGTCGAACCCTCCACCCTTCTCCTCTCCTTCCTCCAACGCCTTCAATCCACCGCCCTGCAAACGCAGTCCCTCCAACTTCGATCCCAAGCTCTACGTCGACCTCCCCCTGAAATTCGATCTCTCCACCACCGAGGCCGCCTTCGTTGACCTACCACGGGCGCCAAACGGATCAGTATCGGTTCAGGATCTAGATGGGTTTGTGGAGACGTATTTGGGAAGTGCAGGGAGCGATATGTTGGCGGGAGAGCCGGTGGATTTTGTGCCGGAGCCTGAAGGGTTCTTACCCAAGGTGGAGAGTTTGGAGGCTCGGGCGTGGGTGCTGGAGGTGCATTCCTCGTGGAGGAATTTGAATTGGAGAGTTTCGGATGAGGTTAAAGAAAGGCCGGATTTGCATACTCTCCTTCCTCTGCCTGGGCCGCTCATCATTCCTGGTTTCAAATTTAGATTAGTTTATCACTGGTGGGAGTGGGATCGTCGAAGGCCTGCCTGGCATTTGTCGGAAACACTAATGCCAGTGACGTGACCATCATTGGGAACAAGCAGCAGCAGACATTCAAGGTGATCTACGATGTGGGCAATGCAAGGGTTGGATTCAGGGTTGGAGGTTGCAGCTGATTCAAAATTTCCAAGATATGATGTTCCATTGCCAAAATATACATAGAAAGGCAAAAGGTATGAGAACAAAAAGAAACAAATGGCAGCAGAAACTTCAGGGGGTAGAAACTAATAAGAAGAAACTTGTAGTTTCTGCAAGCAGAACACAATTGCATAATTAATAAGAAACCGTTGTGGATTCTCCAGCCTGGGATATGTTTGGATGTAAATAAGAAACCAATCTTTAATAGGTGTTGCGGTTAATGGCACTGAAATAAATGGTTCCAAGGCCACTGAAATATCATTGCATTGCCCTTGCTGGACATTTACCAACAAAGGTACGCTATGACCATATGAAAAATATTTTTAAATTTTTTTTAAGAAGGTTCACTAGGGTTTTGAGTTTCAGTTTGGTAAGAGCCTCGGGGTCAAAGTTATGTTGAGTTGTTGAAGTATACTAACAACAAAGCCCTGTGCTAGGCCTGGGGCCAAAGTTAAAAATTTATTAAAAATCTAAGACTTTTAAGTTTAATTAAAAATATGTATTATAAATTAACTATGTTTGTCTTCTTATATAACCCTTCTGGTCCAATCACCATGTATATTTAGGTATGTGGATCAAAAGCCGAGACTTGATCAATATTAACTATGAAGAACTGCTCTCTTTTTTAATAAAAAACATACAATGATACCTTTGGGTAATTCCATCTAAAAATCAGTTAATGATTGAATTTGAGTGCCAAACTGAGATCAGGGTCAATTCATTTGATAAAAGAATGTGAATGGATCTATACCTCTTCGTGATGATTGAAGTAATGCTAAAATGGGTTTCAATGGAGGCACCTACGTCAAAAGAGGTAAGGAACGAATGCTAAAGGATGGAGATCTAGATGGTAAAATAAGGAGGGGACATGGAAGGTATTGATCATATTTGGCTATATGAGTTGAGAGTATGTAGCCCCTATCTTCTACAGTTATGTGTAGCTTGACTTGGAAAATGGGTCGGGTGATCAAATTCGGGCCAGGTCAACCCAATCTTGAATTTATTGTCTTAACCCTAAACCAACCTGCTTTTAAAATGGGTTGGAAACCTTCAACCCGCAGTTGTGGTGGGTCAACCGGACCCAACCCCCTAACCCAAATTCAATATGCGTTGGGTCAGGTTCACATGACCTAACCTGTTTAATTACGTTTTTTGTATGTGATCTAAGTCATTTTTGTATGGTCCAATTTCATTTGTAAAGTTTTCATTGGGTCTAAATTCATTTCAAGTATTGCATTAAGCATGAATTTATAATATACCAATTGTTAAGATGTAAAAGATGGGGCCAAAATTCATTAATAATTTCTAGCCTATTTATTGAGACAATCCCTTTCCAATTTTTTTTTCAATTTTATAATGTCATATTATGAGTATAAGCCTCATCAACGCTATTGTGGATTCCATTCATATTTATATTTTAAGGTAAATTTCTATTCTTAACTACCTAACATAAAAATGAAAGAAACAAATCAATATTTCATGGACAAAAACATTGTTTTATCAAATAAAAAAATAAATTTCATATTCTAAGTATCAAAATATTTAATCATACAACATAAAAATAAAAAAAGCAAACTATTGCATAACTCGTCCCCTTAATATTAAGAGTTACATGGTTTTTGGCTTATAAGAATAAGAAAAGTCACATGAAATTAAAAACTTACAGTAAATTAATAAAACTTAAATGGGTCAAGCCGGTCAATGTTAACCCGACCCATTTTTATACAGGTTGGTAAAGTCTAACCCGTGATTGACCCATATTCAAAATGGGTCAAGTTAGGAGGGCCAAAAATGGGCCTAGCAGGGTTGGCAGGTCGTTCCAGCTTTTGCCGACTCTAGTGAATCACTCTAATAATATGGTTTGCCAAGATATTATAGAATAATATATGGTAAGATTGGAGATGTGTAGATCATGAGGATGTTTAAATGCAACCTCACGTTATTAGGTGGAATACAGATCTCTATTCAAACATTTCAAAAATGTTATGAACAAAAAAAGAATATTAGGAAGCCTTTAAAGATAAGAAAACAATTTACACAAATCTAGTGTCGTCATCACCACCTACATACTTATTTGAGGTCGTGATGGTTTGATCGGAGAGAGGTGAAGAGCTTGAATAGTTAGGACTTGGAACTTGTGAAAAGGTTTGGAATTGTTGTTGTTTCATCACATGTATGAGAAGAAGGGTTGAAAAAAGCAATTTTTCTTTCATTTTATGCATTTACAATTATAAAAGCATTATTTCTCTATGCATCATTTTTTATTTTCATTCTTAAAGTTCATACCTGAAAGCTATCTTATCCAAAATTATTTTCTATTTATGTTTTACTAGTACAAAAAACTTCCAATTGATTGGAATTATATCCACTATTGGTAGAGAAAATATATTTATGTTTCAATATTTATTTCAATTATTAATATTAGGTTAAATAGCTTGAATTTTAAATTTTGTTATATACCATTGATTCCCTTTTGAGGATTTTAGGGGAAAAAGCCCCATGTATGTAACAACCCGACCCAACTCCCAAGCGATATTGTCCGCTTTGGATCCGCGATCCACACGGTTTTGTTCTCGGGCATCAAACCCAAAATGCGTCGACATGGGAAGCATAGGCGGGAGCACATATAAGCCCAAGCTCCGGACACTCTCTTAAGCGATGTGGAACTTTGCGCTTCAAGAGGTCCCTAAGGGGCATTAAACCCCTCCACCACTCAGAGGAGAGCCGTCCTTGGCTCTGATACCAATTGTAACAACCCAACCCAGCCCCCAGGCGATATTGTCCGCTTTGGATCCGCGATCCGCACGGTTTTGTTCTCAGGCATCAAACCCAAAACGCGTCGACATGTGAAGCATAGGCGGGAGCACATATAAGCCCAAGCTTCGAACACTCTCTTAAGCGATGTGAGATTTTGTGCTTCAAGAGGTCCCCAAGGGGCATCAAACCCCTCCACCACTCAGAGGAGAACCTTCCTCGGCTCTAAAACCAATTGTAACAACCCGACCAAGCCCCTAAGCAATATTGTCTGCTTTGGATCCACGATCTGCATGGTTTTGTTCTCAGGCATCAAACCCAAAATGCGTCGACATGGGAAGCATAGGCGGGAGCACATATAAGCCCAGGCTTCGGGCGTTTTGGGTTTGATGCCAGTGAACAAAACCGTGTGGACCGCGGATCCAAAGCGGACAATATCGATTGGGGGCTGGGTCGGGTTGTTACAATTGGTATCAGAGCCGAGGAAGGCTCTCCTCTGAGCGGTGGAGGGGTTTGATGCCCCTTGGGGACCTCTTGAAGCACAAAGTCCCACATCGCTTAAGAGAGTGTCCGGAGCCTGGGCTTATATGTGCTCCCGCCTATGCTTCCCATGTCGACGCGTTTTGGGTTTGATGTCCGAGAAAAAAACTGTGCGGATCGCTGATCCAAAGCGGACAATATCGCTTGGGACTGGGTCTGGTTGTTACAATGTATTTGCATTAAATACGATTAAGCCCAATTTTTTAATGTGCACTGATTGAGTCAATTGGGCTCGAACTCGTGCATTTTTTTTTGTTTTTTGTATGCGGGAATGAGTGAAACACAGATAAGAAAGGGAGAAAAGAAATGAAAGAAAAAAGGAAGAAGAAGAGAGGAAGAAAGTAATAAGAAGAGAGAGAGGAAAGAAGGAAAGAAAGGAAGAAAGGAAGAAAAAGAAAGGAGAAATAAGATAGGAAAAAGAAGAGAGGACAAGGAAGATAAGGGAGGGAAAAAAAAACCTTAATCCCTTGCTTTCTTCCTCCCTTCTTCTTCTTCCTTTCCTTCCTTTTTCCTCTATCTTTGTTTCTTCCTGTCTCCTCTCTTCTTTTTTTCTTCTCTGTATTTTTTTTTCCCGCAAGGCTGAGTGACGCTCTTTTTTTTCCTGCAGGGCTGAGTGATGCCCTGCAGAAAAAGAAAAAGAAACATAGAAAAGAAAGGAAGAATAAAGGAGAAAAAAGAAAGGAAAAAGAAGAGAGTAAAAGGGAAGAAGTAGAGAGGATGAAGGAAAGGAAGAAAAAGAGGAGAGGTAGAAAGGTAGAAGAAGAGGAGACGAAGAAGGGAAAGGATTAATATTAAGGAATTCTTTTTTTACCTTTTCTTCTCTTCTTTGTCCTCTCTTCTTATTCCTTTTTTCTTTCTCCTCTCTTTTACTTCCTCTATTTTTCTCCTCTTCTTCTTCTTTTCCTTCCTTTCTTATCTCTTCTTCTTCCCCTTTCTCTCTTCTTTCTCCTCTATTTTTCTTTCTTTCTTTTTTCTTCTCTCTTTTTCCTTTTTTCTCTAAGTTTTTTTTTCTATGTATAGTCGTCACTCAGCCCCACATACAAAAAAAATAAAAATAAAAATTTTGTATGAATTCGAGCCTAATTAACTCAATCTGTGCACATTGAAAATTTAAGTTTAATCGTATTTAATGCAAATCTAAGGGGTTTTTTCCCATAAAATCCTTTTACCTTTTTTATCTTATATAAAGTACAATTACCCACTTTAATAATAACTTTTGTGACACTCCAACCCTAATTAAGCCCGTTTAGTCATTACGTAATCATGTATTAGTGATTTTCCAGCGAAGTAGTTTAATGACTATCGTTTTGTCTTTTTGAGTTACGTTTTGGGTCATGGATATGTAGTTGGTTTAAGTTTAACCTGAATTAGGTAGATACAAGCTCTTTTTCATAATTTTCGACTTTGTAAGATTTTGTCATTCATGCATCATCTTGGTGTCATCACGTGCATCTCGTCACGTTTTTTGATTTCCATAATTAACTCGCATGCAAACAACTTCGCTTGTCCACGTTGAATGTTTAGTTGACTCAAACTGAAATTTCCTTGGAGTACAGGGACTTTCTTATAAAGTCCATATAACACTTGTCTTATATAAGATGAGTGCATTGACTACTTCCATTAACTCAGCTCGTTCTCTCTCATTGTATGTCTTTTCTTCTTATTTCCATTCTCCTCTTCTGGTATCAAAGATCAAAGCAAAGAATCTAGGATCCGTCTTGCATCCATTCTACTGATTCATTTCTTTGTGCGGTCTAAGGTAAGAATTTGTTTCATTCCAACATCCATGAGTCTAGAGACCTCTTCATGTATTGCATCCACTCATCTTTTCTCCCTTCTTGTATGCATGGCTACTAAGGCTCCATAGATATATCCAATTTGAGACAAAGGAAGAAGATTCACTTGAAAAAGCTCAATTGAGGCAAGTATAAGTACGTTATGATGAACACATGTTGGTAGACTATGATTGTTCTTATTCTTCTCAATCTTTCAAGTTTTCTATGTTTTACAGTCCTTTTATATATTATAATATGTTCTTGTTTCCTCCTGTTTCAAATTCATGCACTTTTGAACTGTATGTGAAATCCTTCAATTGCAGAGTTTTTGAAGCCTACAACTAATCCATGAGTCACCCACGGCTAAGCCGTGAGGCCCCTGAAAATTAAGGAAAAAGATAAGCATGATTAAAAGACCTTATAGGGCCTTTGTGTTGGATTCCGGTACCCCTTAACTTATCCAATGGAATACCTGAATATCATGAATGGTCTTGAGGGTTATGACTCATTCATGTGTGTTATCTAATTGTTAAGCACCTTCCAATGGGTGTTGGTTTAATGGATTTTGATACACCTTCTGGATACATTGTAACACCCAAAAGACGAACAATTATGTATCAAATAACTTAAAACTAAATCATCATACATGGTTAGAAATAATGGACAACTAGCTTAGCGTTGGCTAATAAACTATCATGATCCCATGAAAATGAATCGAATTGCATAGCATGTTGGTTCCGGTTATTGCCTTATATTCTTTACTCTTGCTTTGACTTGTATCGTTATTGATTTGACTTGAAAGATCATGTTCTTTGTGATTAAGCTTATTACGGTCCTTCTCGAAACATATGTTTGACTTTGGACTTGCATATGAATGTATTACTCAAGATGACATGATTGACACAATCTGGCTCTACTCAGCCTCAACCTTATAATACCCGACGGGGTTGACTTTGGTATAACTTGCTTTTGCAGCTGCAGTGTGCTCTTGTCTTGGGGCTTCGGACCCAAGAAGTAGAGACCCATTCGTACCCTAGAGTGGTTGATGATGTTCTCAACACATAGATCCTTAGAGGGAGAATATGGTAGATGTAGTAGCCACATAGTACAGTATATCTGTTCATTGATTCTTATATCATGCTTTATTCAAATACACAAATTGCGTAGTATACTAAATTAAAACTCTATAAGTAACCACCTATTAAAGATTCTTGTAAACACAACGCGGGTTACCTTACTGATGCTGATGCTTTGCTTAATAGTCTTATTCACTAGATGCCCTTAGTGTTATAGGCTCAGATCCCACTCTCGATCTCTCGCTAGTCGGCAAGATTGCAAAGGTGATCGTAGAGGCCCCATCAGGACTGGATGAGTGGACATGATCAATCCACCCCGTAAAGCGGCATGGGTTAGGATAGGCTTCATTTGATCTGGGGGGTTACATTTTGTTATGTATTGAAGTATACATCCCTGCATTTTGTGTATTCTAGAAACTTCCTTCTCACTCTTGTAAATATATAGTCCTTTTTCATTGTATATCATATAGATAATGTTTTCTTTTAGCATAGTGTGTCCTCTGAATTATGTGATGATACTGACAGCTTATATGTACAATGCTATTGCACGTGTGATTTTTCTTTGTGCTTGTGCACTGGGTCTAGGTGTATATGCACGGGAGTACGTATGTCATTGATTAGGTTTAAACTTAATCACCGATTTCTTGGGCTTGGGTCGTGACAACTTTCTTTTGCCTTATGTATTTATAATCGTTGTTATGCTGACCTCCAATGCTTCACTATGCATTTTTCAATCAATACTCAATAGGACCACAGTTTGCTCTAATCAAAGGTTGCAGGTTTGAATTGCGCTACTACATTAGGGCCATAGGAGATTTATTGGGCTCTCTCTGGGCCAGTTAAAAAAATCAATGCAGCTCATTATTAAAATTCAACCTACTCAAAATTACTTCCTAGTTATGTTGTATTATTATGACAAATTTTAATTTAATTGGAGTTATATCAGCCATAGATCAAGAAACTTTGGCCCCCCAGTAAAAAAATTCCTGGTTCTGCCCTTGGTGGTCGGGCATGAGCAGTACTAGGATAAGTGACCACGTGAAAAGTCTTCACACAATATTATTGACAATCAATTTGTATAACCAAAGTCATCACGATATTATTGAAAAATTAAGATCTCAGGATAATATTGCGATCTTTTAACAAACCGCTGATATGTGTTAAGTGGTTGGAACTTGTGAGGCTCTTTCTCTCTCATAATTAGGTACTAGCACTTCAGGACCATCGCCCAACGCGGACCTTATTTAATAATTATATTATTTGTAAATAAGAATATTTATAAATATGTAAATGATTTTTAATTTAATATTAACATTAAATTCATTTTACAATCATAATCTTAAATATTTTAGTGCACTCTTAAAAAAGCAAATATCATATTAGTAAAACTAAATAAAAATGAAAATAATGTACTTGTGGGATTTCATTAGAATATTAATAAAAAATAATTTTTCCTTTAATCCGTAAAATCAAGTCAAGAGAAAAAATATTATATGGTAATATAAATTAGATGGAATACTCCACTATGCAATGAATCATCAATTCAACCAATCCTATCACTATGAAAATTTTGAATTAGGTGAACAGAAGCAAGTAATCAAAATTATCACAAAATTTGGGCTTCTCACTTGTTCATTTGCATATGACTCAAAGAAAGAAAAAGAAATAAAAATAGAAAGAGAAATTTCGACTAAATATAACAAAACCTAAGACTCTCAGTGGTGAGTTGTTTGATGGTGTCTCCATACATATACTATACTTCAATGTAAAACCTATAAGCCAATGAACCGGTCGTTCTCTTTTTTTCTTTTTTTCACCTCCTATTGTTACATGGAAAAATTGAATTTCAACATCCACCCATTCAAGGTGAGTGGAGTCAAAATAAAAATGAATATGATTGTCCACCTTCCAAAGGTTCTATTAATTTAACTGCAAGAGATGTTGTGTATAAAAGTAAAAGATTTTAGGATAAGAGACAAAGATTAATTAGTTTATGTAAAATTTAAAATTGAGTGAGAGTATTAATCCAAACTTAAAATTGTTATGCTAGGGCTAATCCAAATTATGGTTGTTCCGGGTTTTACGGGACATGATTTAAAATGAGAGAGATTTTGGAAATCTTGCGTCTTGGTAGTGCCATTCTAAGTGATTAATTTATGGAAGATCTAACAAATTTAGGGCTTGAACATTAACTTATTCGAGGGGGGTCCAGATATAAATTTTTAAATTGGGCTGATATTTAGTAGTAGAAAGCCCAAGCCCGATCCAATCCAAGTGAGAGACGCTAAGAAATCTCTCACATAGAAACAAATATCCTAACCAACAAATATTTTTATTTTTACAATATAATACAGTATGGCTCAAATTTAAACTATTCTAGGTGAGCTGGGCTCAGGGTAGGTACTTATGGCTTGAGTTTGGCTTTCTCTAGACTCGGGCTTGTTGTTCAAAATCTAGGATAGGCCTGGACATTATTTGGCTCGACCCAGCCTGAATTGGACCAGCCCCATGAACACTCGTGACCAATTTAAACTCTATTGTGATTTTAATAGGAAACCATGTGGACCCACAAATTGCCACTTGGATAGTGGGATTTAATGGCATGTAAAATGAGATAAAGATAATTTGCCTAATTAATATGATAAGTGGTATGAAAATTCATTTAAGATGTATGAGAACCCCTCCTTTTGACTAGATGACATTCTTTAATATTAAATATGATATGGATATTAATAATAGATTATAATGAGATTGCATGCAAGAGATTGCATTGAAATTTTTAAGATATCGTACTCTTTAAATAAGAAAGATTTAGATTGATTTTAGAAAGAGAGAGATAATGATAGCGATAAGGATTATATTGATTTTAGGAGATTAAACAGTAAAAAGAGATATTTCAGGGGAATGAAATAGAGAGAATCATAGAGCTGTGATTGGAGTGTGTCACATATCGCTCTCTCGTAAAGAAGAAGTGCCACGTGTCGCTCTCCTAAGAAGAAGTGCCACCTGTCACTCTCCTAAGAAGAAGTGCTATTAAACAACATCCAAAAGTCGGTAGTGGAGGCAATTACTCAAATGGACTTGGTGTTGGCATCTAGGATCAAATCCACAATCATCATGATCTCCAATGTTCTAAATATAATAATTTCTAAAAAACTTCAAACCATAGGGATGTATCCATCGTTCCAAAAATCTGGGTGAATGAAAATATTTTATAAAAATCTAATTTGAAAGACTAAATTACATAAATAAAATTGGAAGTTGAAAAGTTGGTAGGAGTAATGGTTTGTGTACTTGCCCCTTATCTCCAATGGAAAATGGGCCCAAAAAAGAGGGAGTACAAAACTTCAAACAAGCAGGGGCTTTCTTAAATGGTGGGCTCCACTTTGATGGGCCACACCAACATAATGGGGTTAAATTGGTGGCACCAAAATCTTCAGTCACTGTTACTTGAGAGCTATTACTTTGCACAAGGGCTTGCGGACGAGTGATAAAGATATTTAAAATAGGGATTTAATCTTATGGGAACAATTCTCACAAGTCTTTTCAGAAGTTTCATCTTAACCATCCATTCCAAGATGAGATCCAACGGCTTCCACGCATGAGATAAAAGCACCCAAAGGACTGTTCAAATTTCGTTTCCCCCTCCCATAAGCCCCAAAATTCGAGCTAGGGCAAAAAGGGTGAACGCAGACGTTGCCATCTCCTTCACCGTCTCCACCTTCCCAGACGCCGGTACAGGACAGTAATCGCCGTCGCCGTCAATCTCTGCCGTCATCGGTCTCACGTATGCCATTTTCTCTCTCCCTCCCTCTCTCCCTCTCTCTCTCTCCTTTTCTCGAGCTCTCCCTCTCCTGTTCTCTTTCGTCTCTTACCCTTTCCCTCTCTCTTTCTGTCTCTGTCCGCCTCTCTCTTGCCTCTATCTCTTGCTCTCCCTCTCTCTCGCTCCCTTTTTCGCATTTCTCTATCGCTCCCTTTTTCGCCTCTCTCTCTCTCCCCATCTGTCTCGCGTTCCCTCTCTCTCTCCCTCTCTCTCCCCCTATCCTCCTCTCCCTCTCTCTCTTTTCTTCCCCTCTTTCGTTCTCCCTCTTTTTTCTATCTCTCCTTCCTCTCTTTGTATCTTTCTTTCTCTCTCTCTCTCTCTCTCTCTCCCAACATTTTTATTTTATAAATATTTTTTTTATAAAAGTTACTTACCATTCAATTAACGATTGTTTAGGGCAATCATTTTATTTTTTAAGAATTTTTTTAACGACTATCTTGGGCAATTTTTTTATTTTTTAAGATTTTTTTAAAAATACTTATAATTAATTTAATTTTTTATTATTTTTTAAAAAACCCGTACTTTTAGAAATTGTAACCTAGCATCAAAATATTTTGAAAAATGGCCAAAGGAGATCAGATATTGTTATTTATTAATTTAAAATAATAACCAACAAGACCATAGCAACATGTTTAGATGACAGTCTACCTTGAAATCTTGTCAAGAATTACGTTGTGCCAAGTATAGTGAGACATTGCGGATAGTGCTACCAATATTTTGAAAGCAGAAAAGAAAAACAATAATTTGTAGAAAATTTAAAGAATGAAGAAGAAGTCATATATGAACTAATCAACTCAGCAATCCCACATCACAGCTTCCTCCAAACGCCCACACCTCCTCCCTTTCACTGTCTTTTCAGTTCTTTCCTCCACCTCTTTTTTTGAGTCCAAAACCAAGCTCTGAGAAAACAAATCAATGCCTGCAGCTTCCCTTCAATCCATACCCATCATGTCAAGATGTTCAGGAAAAAGGAACACAGAAGAGAAGAATAGAGCAATTGACGCAAAGCCCAACAGAATAAAAATAAAACTGAAGGTAAAAATGCCACCCAAAAGTAGAAAAAAACAGATTGTCAGATAGGTGTGATGAGGGTACAAGTAGTCTCATGCCATACATGGAAATGGAGAAATGCAGCAAGAGATTTCAGATGCAAATGAAGTAGTTGTTTTCTTTATTTCAAATTTACTGATTTTTTTTCCTTTGTATCCTTTTTCTTTTCTTTTTTACTTTGCAAACACTGCTGCCCAGGGGCCAACTCTGCTGCTGTTACTGTTGCTGTTTCTGAGGAAAAGTACAGCTCTCTTCACCAAAGCCATCTTCTCCTCCCAGGCCTTGTTAGTGAAGGGGTTTTAAAACCATACATGCATGTTAATGTGATGTATGAGAAATGCACATGGCATGGATCCAATGTGGCAATGACAATTATGCCATACAAGAAGAAGCCCTGCATGCTTTATTACCACCCACCATCATCAAAATCAACTAACTAAATATTTTCATCCCTCAGTGCAGGTCCATTAGGCGTCCTTTTTCACACTCCTTTTTTTCTCAACTACAATTTATAAAAAAATGTCTTCACACATGCCCAGCGTATGCCATCATAACTATCAAGGTACATGAAATTTGCTTCACACACAATATCATGAAATTAGATGAATAGCTAGTACAGCTAAACAGGAAATATAGTAGCTACGTACTTGTAATGAAGGATAGAATTGTTGGAAGTAGGTGGGTCTCGTGGATAGATTTTCAAAACTTTTGACCCACTTGACACAGGGATCAACTATCCATAAGATCAAAACCCAATCCAGGATGCGTTACCCTCAATCTCGTGACCATGTACAGTAAAAATTATACCAGCACTAAACATCCAAAATAACCTACGACATGCAAGAAGTAGATCATACCTTTGGAGACCCGCAGTGCTCTAATGGACTTCTTCAAGACCTCTTAACCTTCCACGCTATGACCCCCGAATTGGATTTCTTTTCTCAAGAAGAACGGTGGAATCTTCAGGAGAAAATCCCAACTCGAGACTCCAAGGAACTAGAAGAAAGGAGAGGAGAGTAACTCGCGCAACTCTTGCACGAAAGGGTTTTGGGCGTGAGGGGGACTCTTTTGGATGTCCAAGGATATTTTATAGACTTCCAAATCTCTCCCTTGTCTAATTGAAATAGAAGTCTTACTTCCAAAGCAATTAGCAACTTTCTTCTTTCCAAACTCTTATTTCTAGAGTCCAAGTCGGATTAGTGTTTTCCAATATCTTGGGCTAGCGTGGGGACCACTAGGGATTCCTTAGAAAGCTGGCTCCAACTGGAACACCGCGACCCCACATCTCATGTGCAATCCGGGCCCACAGTTAATTGCAAATAACACCACTATATAAATGCAATTGCACTCCAGTCTTAGGAATAAATTACAATGAAGACCCTAAACTTCCCAATTACCACAAGTAGGCCCCTCTATCAATATCCGTGGATCAATTGGAATAAATCCGTCTCTTCCAATCTAAGTTCCACATCTTATTATCCTTGAGCCCCAATTAATCACAGTAATCATCAGTACCATCCAATTAACTCTTAATTGAGATGGGTGCGCACTTACTAATGACAAATCCATTAATTGGCACAAGGGGATAATAGAGATAGATTCCATCTTGATCATTCAACGTTCCCACAGTTCTACTACCATATACCCAAGACACCGAGGTGTTAACCTATAGTCGGCCTCACTCATTGGTGACTCAAAGCAAATGAATAGATAGAAACTTGAGTTCGTCAATGTCTCAGGATTGAGAGCCTATTGCTAGAGAATTATGAGAGCATACCTTATTATTGAGATGGAATTCCATAAGGTGCATCTCATGGTCCTTCAATACATCCAATGTACCGGCACTATTGATCCAGAATCTTACATTCTGATGATCGAGACAAATCACATTATCTCATAGTGATCAAAGTGCTGCAACCTTATCAAATGAGATGCCTAGTCTCATTACTGGTTGTGAAGCTATTTAAGTATAAGATTTGTGACATATATCTCCCGCGTGTGGATCTCATCCATGCACATATATCACATCTAATATACTAATGGGACCCGGTTCAACTCATGAACCATTATGTCATACGTATTGGTCATGTGCATGAAGTAGTAAAATAACATTCATCTCATGAAAGTAAAGCATGATTTTATTGATAAATAAAGAAATTAATCAATTTATTACATCAACTGATGGCTTGAGTCCACAAAAACTAACAAGAATAACAGAAAGAAAAACGAAGAGAGATTACTAGCACAGGAAATAACTTGGAACTTTTTATAAAATCTGAAGAATTCACCAATAGACATCCAAGTGATTCTAACAGAAATCAAGCACCTTCCCCTTGTCCAATTTAATGGTGGGATGAATCTCTAATACCTGCATCATGTAAGAAAAATAATTACTTCTCAAATTGAGCCCTTCCTTCTTTTAGTACCAAAAACTTAAAATAGCAATGCATGATCACCGTTCGAGGATTATATAATTCCTTCCACAAAAATGATTATCCAAAGAACCGAAGCAAAGCACCTAGCAAGTATTTTTGGAAGCCCATAACTATTTTATCCATATACCCATAATGGTATCATTAGCTTGACTTTAAATAGAAGCATGACAAACTTAAGAAGATGACAGTGGCCAAGTGAATTTACCTTTGTTTTTTCTTATGATCCCCTAGCAAACATGCCAAAAGGTATTGTTTCTTCTGCTATCTCAACTATGTAAGGCTGTGGCTAAGGACTGAAATTTCCTATCATTTGTGTTGTAGAGTCCACTAAAATAAGACTTCATCAGATCACACACTTGCAATTCTCAAAACAAAAATCTCTCAATCTTTTATATTGATATTTCGTATTAAAAAGCATGATCTACCACAGATGGAATGAAAGAATTGGGCAAGCTATATTAATGATTCTAGCAAGTACCTTGGTGTCATTCAGTGATAAAACTTCAGGTCCTATGACATTGACATCATCTGAAGTATACACATTGCCAACTTTTCATGAAGTCCTATATCAAAATCCTTGAAATGACCCAATTGTTAGTTCACCTTTCTCTTCTTTCAACAACACTTGAATCAATTACATATAAACAAAGACTATATCGGTATTTTTAAAACAAATTGAATGTGAACAAGTTATCTACCACAGATGATAGTAGCTAATCATTTATTATTACAACAAGTACTTCATTTATAACTTTCCCAAAGGCTTAAAAATTCTTCAAAATAAAAACGTACAATATATATCAGGAAACAAAATCTAATGGAGAGAATACTTTGGGAATCATGCAAACCTTTTGACTACCCCCCCCCCCCCCCCCCCCCCCCCACCCAACCAAACCAAGGCACAAAATTCATCTGCCCCTTTCTGTAATTTGAGTATCCAAGTTCCAACATACACCTACCACATCTTTGTGTAATTTAACATGATGAATTCTGCCATTAAATATTTTAAACATAAAGAAATAAGAGGCAACGAAAAGTCACCTGGATACCAAACAAAGAAAGATATTTGTATAACATGGTTTCTATGAATTGGGTGCTTTGGACCCAATATCAACGTGAAGAGAGTTGGGTTCACAACTTGAAGAGGGTTGGCAGTTAGATTTAATCCAGAGTACGAGAGCTGAAGCATGTTGTTGACTCTCTCTTTAGGCAACATATTCCTAAACAAAAAAGTCATGGGCTCAATAAGGGCCATTAAAGAGAAGTTGCTTTGGGAAAGAACAGAACAGAAGCTTATCATATGTATTGGCTTGTGAGGACTCTCAAGACTTTCTCCATTTTGTAGCCCTGAAGGCCAATGCACAAGTTGCTGCAGTATATTGTCATTCTGTAGAGCAGTAGACTGTCCAATCACTTCATACACGATAATAACTTAAAGTACTAGAATATGTCATGAACAAGATATCTCATACACATAGTAGCCAAAATGCCCAAGACCCAACCCAACAGCCATGCAAAAGATTTGAACATGGGGCTCCTATAGTTCACCAAAATCCAAAATGAGTCAATATTTCTCTCATAAACCATAAAGATGAAGCCCCCAAAATCACTATCAAGGCACCCAAACAGTAAAAGTAGTCAGAGATGAACTAGAAATTACAACAATAGACAAAGAGAGGGACGTTCATTACCGTGTCTGCCTTTGGCATGCTGATATTTGAAGGGAAAAGAGAAAGGATTGGATTTCAACTTGTAAATTGTAATGCAGAAACAATTGTTTAGCATAGAAGATTATAAAACCTGATGAATGCTCTTATCATTTTTTTATCTAAAAGAAAAAGAACAAAAGGAATCTTACCTGAGCTCTTGCCCTCTGAAGCTCTTGCTCCAACTGTGTAAGCTTAATCCTACTAGACTCTAGCTCTTGAACATAAGCCTGTTATAACAACAACAACAACAACAACAACAACAATAATAATAATAAAAGGGGTTCACAACAACAAAGTGTTTGAACACTACCCAGGTGAGGAAATGATGCATTTTGACTTACATTTAAGATGAAGAATGGGAAAGACCATGAATAGGAAGACTGGCGTTTTTCTTTAGCCTGCTTTTCCTTGCTGCCTCTCTATTCTGAGCAAGCATTCTCAATGTCTGCACAGGGAATGGTCTTGGAACTCCTAAATTGCGATCTTTGTATAGAAAGAACATATAGGATCATTTACCTTAGCATCCGGTGTTTTGGGTCCTCCATGCTCTGAACTGGACATGGTTGGGTTGGCCCCTTCCGGTTTCCTGGGCACTCTGCCAATTAAAGGAAAAATAAGTTCATTTCTTGAAAACTATCCTTTAAGAAATCAAGTGACAAAGGTTGAGAACTCATTATCTAAAATAGGTTGAGCAGTCATTGTCCCTCCAAACTACAAATTCGTTCACCACTCAACCATAACACTTCAAAAATTTAGTTCACATACACCCCAATGCACTCCCAAACTACAAAGTCATTCACCACTCCACCATATCACTTCAATAATCAACTTCACCATATTCACCAACCATAGCAATAAAATAATTTACTTCAATTAAACATACACCAACATAATAAAACAAAAAGGTTCTCACCTAGCAATGAGGGATTAGACACCTCCTCCCACAAGGTTAGTCAATTCAAACTGAAAATCTTGCAACGAATTTTAGTAAAATTGTTCTGGGCCTCGATGCTCTATCCTTTCTTTTGTGAGTTGCTAAGAAGAGATCCACGCAAGTTAACTGATTTTTTTTTAAAATATAATTAGATCCATTGTTCCTTTTATGTACGAAGGTGCAATAACAAATGTGAGAACCACATGTAGAGAAACGGGTGGATTTTCCGTGACTATAGGCTTACATCAGGGATCATCCTTAAGCCCTTATCTCTTTGCATTAATTATAGATGAGTTAACTGTGCATATTCAAGAAGAAGTACCATGGCGTATGTTGTTCGCAAATGATATAGTATTGGTGGATGAATCAAGAGAGGGTGTAAATGCAAAGCTTGAGAGATGGCGGGGGGCATTAGAATCTAGAGGCTTTAAAATAAGTCGTACAAAGACAGAATATATGGATTGCAATTTCAGTGGACATATACAAAGTGTTGAAACCACTGTCAAAATTGAAACCCATGAAATACCATGTAAAGATTCTTTTCGGTACCTAGGCTCGATGATTAGTAAGGATGGGGAGATTGACGAAGATGTGGAGCATAGGATAAAAGCTGGATGGCTGAAGTGGAGACTAGCTTCGGGAGTGCTTTGTGATAGACGAATGCTAACAAAATTGAAGAAAAAATTTTACAGGACAGTGGTTAGACCAGCTATAACATATGGAGCAGAATGTCGGCCAATTAAGAAGACACATATTCATAAGATGGATGTAGCGGAAATGAGAATGCTTAGGTGGATGTGTGGTAAAACTAGGAAAGATAAAATTAGAAATGAGCGCTTTCGAGAACATTTAGTGGTAGCACCAATAGGAGATAAGATTAGAGAAACTCGTTCAAGATGGTTTCGGCATGTTGAGCGTAGGCCAGTAATGGCACCGGTGAGAAAAAGTTTGGATACATAGGTGGAAGGTTCATCAAGAGGTAGGGGTAGGCTGAAGAAAACATAGATGGAAGTCATTAATTCAGATTTAAAGAAGTTTCACTTATCGAAAGATTTAGCTCAAAATAGAACGGAATGGAGAAATAGAATTCATGTAGCCGACCCCAACATGGTCGGGATAAGGCTTTGATGATGATGATGATGATGATGTTCCTTTTATAAAAGAAAAAGTTAGAAATAAAAAGCATTAAAATTGACACTATCAATAACACTAGAAACAAAGGATAAAAAGCATTAAAACAGAGCATGGTATCAAAAGCTAATATTGGTATCAGATCAGAGATGTACTAAGACCCAAAAGGGGAAAATAGATTACAGATTTACTGAGATTCAATGCATCTAAAACTCATTCAATCACAGCTGTTCGGAGATGATCAAAGACAATGAAGATGAAATTTGTGCCAAAACCACTTGAATGATCCTTACTAAGCATCCCTTGACTCAAACTCACTTTATTTTATTTTCTAGTGCATGCATCTTTTTTGTTTTTGACGATAACTGAATTTTAGTAAAGGAGCTGAAACAGTCAGTTCAATAGTACTGTACCAAAAGCTACCAACACAAAACACAAAACAAAGCCTAAACAGAAATGAGATAAAATACCAACTCGGTTTATCATAGCATCTAAGATTGGTGGGAGACTCGCTAGACAAGCAATCCACCTCCCAATTAGCATTTATTTTCACATGAACGAAGATAAGAATCATAAACTTCTTTGCAGACTTTTACTTACTTACACTTGCACTTCTCTAGATTTATTGTAATTTTCAATCTACTTCTTTCAGAAATCAAGATAGGGAATCAAAGACACTTCTTAATGGACACGTAGAGGTACCCATAGCCCTATTGCTTCCTTTGCCTAATCCCTTTCTCCAATTGCATTATCCTCCCAAGTCCCAATATTACTTCCAAATTATATCTGTGCCAACTCCACTTCACACCATTTTTCCTTTCCAATAGCAAGTGGGCCACCCTAAGACGCTCGCATGCCAATGCGGATGGTGCAAATAGACCTAAGGCTACATGTCTAGGGCCCAACTAGATTTAAAAATTTTTTATTCAATCATTATTTTCCAAATTTTATTTAAAATAGTTCTAATTAAGATTAGGTTTTCTATATTATTTAGTTTCCTAGTTTAATTAGGTTTTTTAAACCCTAAGTTATCTTTCATATTTATATGGCATTGTAAAGAAGAAATTCTCAGAGTTTGATAATTAATTAAATTCGGTTTTCCAGTGAGGTGCATTCTCTTTCATGGTCTCTACGGAGACGTTTAACGTGTCCTTGAACATGTGCTTCGCTACTCAACGCAAGCCCTAACCATAGGCCTTGCATCAGTAAAGGTGGACCATGACATGGAAGGCTGGTCCATTCAATATTAGTCCCATCAAATCAATGACCTAGACCAATGAACCACAGCCCCACTTGTCCATGCTCAACAATTACACAATTCTCTTCAACTAAAATAAACATGTCCAAATAGTTGAAAATTAAGATGAGTGATCAAAAAGGTGTAGGACCATACCCAAATGCTTCCTTGCCGAAACTCATCCCAAAATAGCTCTGGATGGAATTCCTCCACATCATTCAACCTGAATCCCTGGCCACTCCTTCTTGATACATTGCAGTTTATGCAACTAAGGCTCCAAAAAGAACCTCAAACATGCGATTTTCTTGTAATATGAACAGTAGTTTTCTTAAACATGTCAGAAAAAATCAGGGAAACCCCAAAATCGAATCTTTTGAACTTAAACTATTGGATTATACCAATCTGGAGATTAGCTTGAGGTCTTAAATCTCTGGTACAGGAAGGGTAATTTGGGCCAACTGACTGAAATCAAAGCTGCATACAAGGCTTCACCCAAAACAAAAAAAAAATCCTGCATACAAGGAAAGGGAAATGTGAAGAAACGAGAGAATTCAAGAGCAGAGAAGATAGAAATTGGAATTAAAACGGAGATTGAGCCTGAGAATTGGGGCAGCAATGCAGAGATCATCTTCAGATTTGGCAAAGAAATTTTAGGGTTTTAGTCACAAAAGCCAAAACATTTTTATTTTTCCCATTTACCAACTAACTTCCACCAAAATGGCAACCAAAATAAAATACAGAGGAGATTTTTCTATTTCTTCATAGAGATTCAACAAAAAATAAATTTCAATAGAAATTGAAGTTTTTGAATCCAGAAAAAAGTAGAACTTTTAATGGAAGACTATGCTACCTACCTACACGCTCTAAAATGAAATATTGTATGGCATCTTGGGTCCCCATTCTACCAAACTTCTGGAGTTTATCTCTTGATGCCATTATGTTCAATTGGAGGGAAGTCATATGGGCACCCCCTTTCTTTGGGAGCTGCTTTTATTTTTTGGGGATCTTTCTCAATTATTCCTCGGTATAACTCTTTTATACTGTAAAACTTTTATCAATTCATGTTACCATTAGAAAAAAAAAAAAGAAAAAGAAAGGAGGACATCAATTATCTAGTTCATCAAAAACTCTCCCATAGGTGCAATTTCCCATATGAGATTTTATCCTCTTTTATTTGCCTCTTTGAGCAGTGCTACAATTTGGGCACCATAGCTTGAGGTCCCAAAAAAGTTTGTATCAATTGGTATCAGTGCCGGTTGGATTCTGATATGGCAGACAAAATCGTGAGCTCAAATGGCAGAATGAATGCGCGGCCTATGGACGTCTCAGATTGACTTAAAGGAGACGTAGTAATGCCATGGCAAGATGTTAATTCAGCTATTACAACGCCTGGAAGAAATGTTAGTCAATCAAATCCAAAATGGAAGAGACGAAAAAGAATTCCAGACTTGTGATCTCCGCCATCCACAACTCACATTGGTTGGTAAGACCTTTCTCACCCACTGCCACTCGCCGAACAGAGGTAAGTCACCTCCTCCCTACTGCTCCTCTCTCCATTTCTACGATCTTGACAAGGAGGCTGCCGCCACGCCTCTTCCACAGTCTCACGAGCCATTTTGACTCCCCTCTTGATCTCGAAATGTCCTACGAATGTCTCTCATATCAACAGCCATTTGACATTAAAACAACAGAATGCTACATTTGACAAGCCTTCCGTGAGATTCATACTCGTAAAGGAAGCATCCTATGACTGGATACTAAATGCCTACCCCGAGCACTTCTCTATCATATCCAGCCATCACGTAGGTCCTGTGAAGAGCATGTCCTGGTTGTACCTGAGGCCTCATCTCTAACCTTAACATGCGTAGTTTATTATTTTGCCAAAAGATAAAAGAGTTGAGTATATCTCATTTTTCAGGCTCTTAGGCTTCCATCCTTATTAAGGGGAGATGCTACTGAGATATCGGTTGTATTTGCAAATTACTTAGAATGACTGCCGGAGATTACCACCCTAATGTTTTGAACTTTGAGAATCAGCATTTCAAGATTTGGAGAATGAAAGTGGACTTTCTTTTAAAAGTCATAAAGATTCTTTATGTGCCAACCAAAGCGTGTCTCAACCCACAAACTATATGAAGATGGGCCCATTATTACCTATGAGAAAGACCAGTGACAATTTGATGGCTTTGATTACAGAAATTAGATTCTCAATCACTTAGACAATTCTCTATAATAATTTTTAGACTTCCAAATGGAAAGAGAAAAATTAGTGGTTGCACAAATTAGAGATTTTTAGAAGATTATTCATGAAGTTCAAACTGAGGAAATGAAATTACTAGAATAATTTATAATAGGCAATACAATTCATAAACTCCCACCATCGTGGAAAGATTTTGAGACCACCTTGAAACATTGTTTTGTACCACTTATAATGTTGAAGCTGCCTCTTTCCTGGATAAGATAGTACTCGTGGAGTTTTTTACTAGCTGTTTTTTGAGAGTGATTTTCTTATCAAGGAAGCTGGATGCAATACTAAGTTGTGCCCTCTGGGCAACCTACTAGTTGAGGATCCTCAAATGTTGATCCATTTAAAAAAGCTACAGGTAATTATTATGTAGTTTCTCTGTTTCATCAAAATTACGAAAATCATCCAAGTTTTCAACAAGGCGAGGAAGTTATTGAATTTATTATCTTTATTATTATTATTTTGATGACCCATGGTGTTCCTTGCTAGCCCAGCCTTTAGGCTATTCCCTCGGAGGTATATATATAGCCGCACACATTATATCCGGATAAAACAAGAGGCAGGAGTCAAACTTGAGATCTTAGGGAGCAAACCTAAGTCTCAAATCAAATGAGCCTCGGCCTTCATTGCTTTATTGGATTTATCATTCAAAATATATAAAAAAATGAAATTATTGAGGATTGCTTTGGGTGTTTCACATATGTGAAGAAATGCTTTGGAATGAGATGAATTCTTTTGTTAGGCTTTCAAAGTTTTTGGCTGAATTATCATTATGATTTTATACAGAAATCTCAGCAATCAGTTTTGTGAATTTCAAGGTATGGTAATTCTTCTCGGCACAAGAATGGGGTTTCTACTCTTTTACTCTGCTTGTCATTACATTGACATAAAAAAAATTGTCATTCCAGTTGATCTGAGCATAGGTTTTCCTGTTCTCTGTTTTGCGTTGCAGATGCCATCTTCTTGATCTGATGATTGAGATGGACCGTATATTATGTCCAGATGGGACAGTACTTGTCCGAGATTCGTCCAAGTCATTGATAAGGTGGCTTGTATTGCCCGAGCCATAAGATTGAAGGTGACATTACATGACCCTGAGCCACAATCAACTGGAAGAGAGGAAATACTCGTTGCAGCGAAGGAATTTTGGCTGTTGCTTCCAGCCTCCCATTGACACACTTGTTCTCTATGGTTACTGTGCACTATTGTTTTTCTTTTTCGTCAATGTAGTTTCCTTTCATTTATCTTGCAGCTTATCCGAAATTTTCTGATGAGTTGGGTTTTGGTGCTGGACAAAAGGGATGTTGAGTACAGCCTTCTCTGGGCTGGCCTTACACTCTACATATGAAGATACATGATATTAGTGGACTTGGCTATGGGCCTCGCCTGATAATTAAATTGAAATCGACCATGCTTTGGGCTGGCACAATCAATGCTGGACTGTGAAGGCCCCATTGACTAACATTGAATGTATTGCAGAACTGTAGTGCTGACTGCTGAGCATGGTCTCCTTGTGAGGGCAGGGCCAAAACATCTAGTGTCCAACCCTTTTTTTTTTTTTTGGTTGGTTAAAAAAAATGTGGAGCCCATGGTTAACCCTTTAGCCGACAGTGGTACAGGGTCCACATTTATCACAATGTGAACCACTGAATGATTAATTTGAGCATGTCTTTTGTAGACCATGGTTAACCCTTTAGCCGACAGTGGTACAGGGTCCACATTTATCACAATGTGAACCACTGAATGATTAATTTGAGCATGTCTTTTGTAGACGACTGGAGAATTTAGGTAGCTGGTCTCTGTAATGGAATGACTGATTTCATATTCCTTATTCGGAAGTTCAATTCTAATGTATATTATAATATAAAGATTTGATTTAAAGGCTGTAAATCTGAACAGAACATAAGTATATTTGACATCCATTTAAAATGCACAAAGACGCTGAAACATTAATAAAACTTGATTTAATACATGACTTGATCTCAAGGTAACAAACGAGTGAAGGCAGCAAATCGAAAAAAACAAAAAATCACAGCTAGATTAGCAACTTAAGTGCCCTTGCATACATTAATTGCCACAATAAATCCAGTCTTTCTTACCAGTAAGGAGCATAATGTTTGATGCCACAGGAATCCAGACTGTTGACTAATGATCAGTTGAACCCACCCTGGCAATAAATTTGAGGATAATTGATCAATAAAAATGAAAAAGGTAAACCACAAAAAAATCAGCTTTTTTGTCTTCCTTGTATGTGATGCGGCAGGCAATTTTTGTCTAGATAAGAATTCTCAAAGCTAACAGGATATGATCATTTTCTATTAAACTCAATTAAACTTGTGATTCATTCTTAAAGCAGGTAATTGATCTCCAGCTCGATTAAACTTATGATTCCAAATGACAGGAAATGATGGATGTCAATGAAGGTAAAGTTCTGATATACCTTAATGAAATTGCAGATTCATCAACTAATCAAGAAGTGGATATCAATGATCTATGTGAGACCTATGTTGCAGCATTCTTTTGTTAATTTTTTTTTTAAATTGTTCCACTGCTCTTTTGCTTGGTATAGAACTGACTATGACAAAGTATGTACTTTGTCATTATATTCGTAATGAAAAAAAAGAAAGAGCAGTGGCACTTACACATGGAGAATAGGCAAAGGTAAACTAGTCCACAGTTGTAACAGCAGCCAAGTGACAAGGTTTGTCCAAGAGAGAGAAGGGATGGCAACCATCTCCTGCAGGAATTATGAAATGCATATCCATTCCCCAGTGCAAGAGGGATGTGCATTTTATTTCCATAAACACTCAAGTTCCACCAAATTAATTGAAATTAGTTGACCCTCTCTATGCAGGAGATGATGCCTTTCTCGTCATTATGATCAGATGTGGGGTCCCATTAAGAGCCCAATCCTTCTAAGGAATGAGGATATTCAAGGCTATCCCAATCATTTTATGGCAATCTAGTCGATGTCCAATCAATAGTAGCTCCATCAGCTATGTGGGGATCCTTCCCAGAATCATATGCAACTGAAAAGTCACAAATTGCTTCCTCTTCACATTCATCTGGTAAGTGTGACACACAAGCACATTATTTCATATGCCACTCAAAAAGTCTTGAACAAACACCATCCCTAGAATGATGAAAATAAGTCCGTCTCGCACCCAACATTCAGCAACCCAAAAGCAAATGCCAACTACCATAGATGAACAGTAACAATAAACATTACATTTATATACAATCTAAGATTAAGATGAAGGCACACTGATGCAATGGCTGGGAGCGAATCAATCCTTCACTACAGAGAATAAAAACATCTTAAGAAAATATGCTAAATTAAAAATTAAAAATTTTAAAATTAAAGTGAAGATTTCACCTGTGGTGCTGGTGGTGGTGGTGGTTGGGCCACCTGATGGTTAGTCGCTCCGCATAATGGGCAAATTTGTGGCCATTGGATTTGGGGAATACAAGGGAGACACAAAATCCTGCCTCCGCAGGAGGAACAAGGGTAACTGGCTATATTTTGACGGCAACGTAAGCACAAGGGATAAGTAAAACGCCCACGAGCCTAGCACAACGAAGAAAAAATATACTTAAGGAATAAACAACTGAATGAAAGTAGAAATAACAGTACTAAACATATATTAATAACAAGCAAACCAGAATAAGAAAGAAAAAAAAATCATATAAACTTACCACAGGCGGTTTGGGGGGTGGTGGGGAGGCGGAACCTGATGGTTTTACTGATTGTAGAGAAGATGATGGAGAAGCTGCTTGCTTGGACGTTGGTGATCGTCTTGGAGGAGAGGAAGACATTTCGTTAAGCTGCTGCTTGTGGTTCTTCTTCTTCTCCACGCAGGTAAACAAACAAGAAGGTCTCGCTCTCCTCAATCGGTTGCAAATGGCTGGGGGGCCGAGGCATTTTAAGGGAGTGGATTTAAGGGTGTGGTCACGGATGCATTTACCGATTCGGGTAAGGGAGTGGATTTAAGGGTGTGGTCACGGATGCATTATCACAGCTAGATTAGCAACTTAAGTGCCCTTGCATACATTGATTGCCACAATAAATCCAGTCTTTCTTACCAGTAAGGAGCATAATGTTTGATGCCACAGGAATCCAGACTGTTGACTAATGATCAGTTGAACCCACCCTGGCAATAAATTTGGGGATAATTGATCAATAAAAATGAAAAAGGTAAACCACAAAAAAATCAGCTTTTTTGTCTTCCTTGTATGTGATGCGGCAGGCAATTTTTGTCTAGATAAGAATTCTCAAAGCTAACAGGATATGATCATTTTCTATTAAACTCAATTAAACTTGTGATTCATTCTTAAAGCAGGTAATTGATCTCCAGCTCGATTAAACTTATGATTCCAAATGACAGGAAATGATGGATGTCAATGAAGGTAAAGTTCTGATATACCTTAATGAAATTGCAGATTCATCAACTAATCAAGAAATGGATATCAATGATCTATGTGAGACCTATGTTGCAGCATTCTTTTGTTAATTTTTTTTTTAAATTGTTCCACTGCTCTTTTGCTTGGTACAGAACTGACTATGACAAAGTATGTACTTTGTCATTATATTCGTAATGAAAAAAAAGAAAGAGCAGTGGCACTTACACATGGAGAATAGGCAAAGGTAAACTAGTCCACAGTTGTAACAGCAGCCAAGTGACAAGGTTTGTCCAAGAGAGAGAAGGGATGGCAACCATCTCCTGCAGGAATTATGAAATGCATATCCATTCCCCCGTGCAAGAGGGATGTGCATTTTATTTCCATAAACACTCAAGTTCCACCAAATTAATTGAAATTAGTTGACCCTCTCTATGCAGGAGATGATGCCTTTCTCGTCATTATGATCAGATGTGGGGTCCCATTAAGAGCCCAATCCTTCTAAGGAATGAGGATATTCAAGGCTATCCCAATCATTTTATGGCAATCTAGTCGATGTCCAATCAATAGTAGCTCCATCAGCTATGTGGGGATCCTTCCCAGAATCATATGCAACTGAAAAGTCACAAATTGCTTCCTCTTCACATTCATCTGGTAAGTGTGACACACAAGCACATTATTTCATATGCCACTCAAAAAGTCTTGAACAAACACCATCCCTAGAATGATGAAAATAAGTCCGTCTCGCACCCAACATTCAGCAACCCAAAAGCAAATGCCAACTACCATAGATGAACAGTAACAATAAACATTACATTTATATACAAGCTAAGATTAAGATGAAGGCACACTGATGCAATGGCTGGGAGCGAATCAATCCTTCACTACAGAGAATAAAAACATCTTAAGAAAATATGCTAAATTAAAAATTAAAAATTTTAAAATTAAAGTGAAGATTTCACCTGTGGTGCTGGTGGTGGTGGTGGTTGGGCCACCTGATGGTTAGTCGCTCCGCATAATGGGCAAATTTGTGGCCATTGGATTTGGGGAATACAAGGGAGACACAAAATCCTGCCTCCGCAGGAGGAACAGGGGTAACTGGCTATATTTTGACGGCAACGTAAGCACAAGGGATAAGTAAAACGCCCACGAGCCTAGCACAACGAAGAAAAAATATACTTAAGGAATAAACAACTGAATGAAAGTAGAAATAACAGTACTAAACATATATTAATAACAAGCAAACCAGAATAAGAAAGAAAAAAAAATCATATAAACTTACCACAGGCGGTTTGGGGGGTGGTGGGGAGGCGGAACCTGATGGTTTTACTGATTGTAGAGAAGATGATGGAGAAGCTGCTTGCTTGGACGTTGGTGATCGTCTTGGAGGAGAGGAAGACATTTCGTTAAGCTGCTGCTTGTGGTTCTTCTTCTTCTCCACGCAGGTAAACAAACAAGAAGGTCTCGCTCTCCTCAATCGGTTGCAAATGGCTGGGGGGCCGAGGCATTTTAAGGGAGTGGATTTAAGGGTGTGGTCACGGATGCATTTACCGATTCGGGTAAGGGAGTGGATTTAAGGGTGTGGTCACGGATGCATTATCACAGCTAGATTAGCAACTTAAGTGCCCTTGCATACATTGATTGCCACAATAAATCCAGTCTTTCTTACCAGTAAGGAGCATAATGTTTGATGCCACAGGAATCCAGACTGTTGACTAATGATCAGTTGAACCCACCCTGGCAATAAATTTGGGGATAATTGATCAATAAAAATGAAAAAGGTAAACCACAAAAAAATCAGCTTTTTTGTCTTCCTTGTATGTGATGCGGCAGGCAATTTTTGTCTAGATAAGAATTCTCAAAGCTAACAGGATATGATCATTTTCTATTAAACTCAATTAAACTTGTGATTCATTCTTAAAGCAGGTAATTGATCTCCAGCTCGATTAAACTTATGATTCCAAATGACAGGAAATGATGGATGTCAATGAAGGTAAAGTTCTGATATACCTTAATGAAATTGCAGATTCATCAACTAATCAAGAAGTGGATATCAATGATCTATGTGAGACCTATGTTGTAGCATTCTTCTGTTATTTTTTTTTTTTAATTGTTCCACTGCTCTTCATTAAACTACCGCAATCTTCACCACCCCCAACATTCAGCAACCCAAAAGCAAATACCAACTACCATAGATGAACAGTAACAATAAACATTACATTTATATACAATCTGAGATTAACATGAAGGCACACTGACACAATGGCTGGGAGCGAATCAATCCTTCACTATAGAGAATAAAAACATCTTAAGAAAATATGATAAATTAAAAATTAAAAATTATAAAATTAATGTGAAGATTTCACCGGTGGTGGTGGTGGTGGTGGTGGTTGGGCCACCTGATGGTTAGTAGCTCCACAGATTGGGCACATTTGTGGCCATTGGATGTGCGGAATACAAGTGAGACAGAAAATCCTGGCTCTGCAAGAGGAGCAGGGGTAACTGGCTATCAGTCGACGGCAACGTAAACACAGGAGATAAGTATACGGCCGACGAACCTAGCACAAAGAAGAAAAAATATACTTAAGTAATAAACTTACCACAGGCCGTGGGGGGTGGTGGGGAGGTGGACGGTTTTACGGAAGATTGTGGAGAAGATGGTGGAGAAGTTGTTGGCTTGGACGTTGGTGACGGTCTTGGAGGAGAGGAAGACATCTAAAGTTAAATTGAACAAAAAATAAAAACAATCAAAGAAACGGCTTTGAAACGGCAGACAAGTCTCATGCCAATGCTAAGCATTAATCTCGACTAAGCACCTCCAAACTAAAGATAGAGAGATCCACCATAATCGAAAAAAAAAAAAAAGAAACATCAATTTTTGTCACTCCTTTTTATTTAATCTAAGATTGGGAAAACAATAGGCCGTGATCCATAAAGCTGATCCTTTTTAAACCAGAAAACTCAGCTGGTAATCAAGATTTTACAAACGAAAAAACAAACTGGAACAGAGAATCCGAGCAGAAAAATCGAAACCCTAGATATGATCTCACGTGGAAGAAAGAAAGCAGAACCAAACAACAAAGAAGAAACACCAAAAAGAAATGCATAGAAAGAAGGATCAAATGCAAAGGAAAAATCTCAGCTTTTTTTAATCATAGACAGAGAAATCCATACATTTCATTAAGCTGCTACTTGTTCTTCTTCTCCACTCAGGTAAAAAAACAACAGAACATGTAAAAAGAAAGAAAGAAAGAATCGACAAGAGAAGGCAAACCGTGAATAGTGTGAAGGTTTGGGGTCTATTCTCCTTCCCTCCTCAAGTTTTTCTCTCTTCGCTCTCCTCAATCGGTCTGGGGTTTCCATCTTTGCAAATGGCTTAGGGGATGACGGCATTTTAAGGAAGTGGATTGACAAAAATGGTTGGGTTAGAGTTTTTGGATGCACCGTTTTGTTTACTGATTCGGGTATTGTACACTTCGTCGCATTTATCAGTCGATAGAGATGAATCCCCATTTTATCAATATTGTGAGTCCTCTTCGAAAGTGGAAGTGATTGATCTTAGAAACGCTCATCATCGTCCAATCTGTCTGGAGGTAATTTTGAAATGCCATCATATTCATATAAGCCTGCGACCCCGTGACATGCTTTCTGAAATATTTTTAAATACAGCATCATCAAAGTATCAAACAGAACTCACATCTGGACATGCATGAAAGACAAATGAATGACAAGAGCTCCAGACTAACTAGAATGAAAGGCTGAGAAGAGCACCATATGCTTCGCCGATTGTATTCAACCCAAATATGATCCACATACGTAGGTACTCCAATAAAGACAACCAAAGTCAGGTGTGGCCCACATTACATATTCATGTGGGACCTATTTGAAGCTTGTCTGCATCAAACTACAATCAAATGGTTAAGTTCACATTCTAGATTACTCTCACAAATATTGTGCTCCTATCGAACAATATGGAGGATGTTTATTCATGATGATTTGGTAGTCCAAGATACTGGTGATTTCGGCTTTCTGCTTGCTCTGCCTCTATTTACTTCTATCAAGATAAAAATAATAGTTTTACAGATTCTTAATCTCATGAAGTTTAGGTATTTGTTTTTTGGATTTTTAATACTCTATACTAAAAAAAAAAAGGAAAAAAAGTCAGGTAACTTTCATGTGTCATGTTTTGAAAGTATCAGTAAAGCACAGTAATATTTTAGACTTCCATCAAATAAGACTCTTATTTTTTTTTTCAAAAGTGTGTACTCTATAATATATCTAAAAATGAAAAAAATATTATTACAATATAATTATCAATGAAAAATAGGAAAAAAATCCAAACAATGTTTCCCCCATACTATATATGTTATACCGTTATATATATAGAGAGAGAGAGAGAGAACAATATTTATGTGTATATTGTGCATATGTCTTTCATTTTTTTTTCTTGGTTTTTTGTGTGAGAATTCGTGGGGCCCATCTATCACCCAACTTAAACCTTGCAATAACGTGGAACCCAACCCCCCCCCGGCGGATAGCCACATACCTTAAGTTTTTATCAGATCCAAATTTACTAAACCGTGGAAAAACTTTACTATCTCCATAAGTTATCTATAGAATTTGGAGCCAGTGTTTATGAGGGAGAGAAGCAGGGTGTGAAACCAAAGGAGGAGAGAATTAGGTAAGGGGTAGTTCAGTGGATTACAACTAAATTGTCTGAATATTCTATGTATGTGAGTATTAATGACTCTTTTATTTCAGGGGTACTTGTGCAATGATGAAATATGTATTGGATAGACCTACAAAATACAAAAGCAGCAAATCAAAAAATGCGTTCAGCATTTGCGTACATGGCCTTTTCTTCTCTTTATCCTAGTTTAAAAAGTGAAATATATTATAGCCTTTTTTAAAAATATAGGGCATTCTTACCATTGGGCCTAGAGCAAACGCTTTAGTAGCTTTACCCTCAAGTAGGCCCTAAGGGGCATAGATATGGCTACTGTAGGATGGAGATCTGCATACAAAAAATATAAACAATAATAGGGACGGGTCTGATGCTGCTGTGCAATTAATAAGCATGGATGTGGATGCAGTGTTCTACGGATGCAGATTCGGAATTCCAGTACGTTATCATCCTGCTTATAGTGATGTACATTTCCCAGTCAGAATGTCAACATAGATAACATAACTCTTTTTTTAATGTAATATAGACCAAAAGGGACCATTGGTTGGACAATGGGAGATTAGATGAATGGATGACAAAGGGTAAGTGCAATATTCAAGAGGATCAAATTGTCCAAGTCAGTAATTTTAGTTCATCAAATTAAATGCGAATATAAAAATTTATTGTCATCAAACGCAATGTTAATTAACTTGTGATTAAGTTCCACTACAAAGGAGATAGGTGTGTGTAAAATAGGGTTGCAAATGGGTATCCGATTTTTCAATTATCCAAAGATTATGATCCGTTAATAATCGAATTTAGGTCCTTATTTTGGTTTCGATAAGTAAATGGATTTGGGTCTGGATCTTATTTTTGGACCCGTGGTCTAAATGGTTCTAGGTCTAATTCCACGTTGATTCCGACTAGGGTTGCAAATGGGTACCGAATTCTTCGAGTACCTGAAGATTCTAACCAGTTAATAAATGGGTTTGAGTCCTTATTTTGATTATGACAAGTAAATGGGTTCGAGTCTTAGTCCTATTTTTGGATCTATGACTTAAACGGTTCCGACTCTGGCTCTATCTTGGTTCCGACCCATTGACCCGAGGCCCGACATATTAACCTAAATTTTTGAAAAAAAGAAATCTAAAAAAATAATTTTTCTCCAAATCATTCCCTATACAAATTTGGACCCAAACCCACCTCATATATGGAATCGATTCCGAGTCTATATTTTCTTTAACGGTTTCGGTTTGAGAACCTAAATCTTGGTTCCAAACAAGTTCCGGGCCGAGGTTCACCATGGACCCAAATCGAAACTAACCCGCTTACAACCCATCTGTGAACCTAGACCCAACATATTACCTAAGTTTTCCCTAAGTTTTTCATAAAAATAGTTTTTTCCCAATTCATTCTCTACACAGACCCGGAACCAAATCCGCCACATACATGAAATCAATTCCGATTTTGGGTCCATATTTTCCTCAACAGTTTCGATTTCGGAACCTAGAAATTGGCCCCGTGGTTCCTATTCCAAGTCTAGGTCCAAGTCAAGGTCCATCTTTTCATTAAGAGTTCCGAGTCCCGAAACCGACTCATTTGCAACCCTAGTATTACAATGAACATACAAGAAAAAAAAAAGGTAAAAAGGTAAAAGGAGGAGATAGAGAGAGAGAGAGAGATGCATATCTTATGGAACATTTTCACCCACTAATGTAAGACTTCGTAGACATTTCAAATGAAAAACTATGGATCAAGAATCAAGGGCAGAAACAATATATATTTATATATATATATTCTGGGAGGGGCCATAGTGTAATTAAAAAAATTAATAGAGAGGCAATATATAAGAAGAAATTATTAGAGAGGTGAAATGTAAAAATGCATGAATTTTTCTCAGAATGCAAGAAATTTTTCTAAAATTTTTATGGGCCATGGCCATAGACAGCCCCAATCCATGTCTAGACTATGCGTATGGAGGATTGCTAAGGTGAAGTTAATGGTGGAAAGAGATCTTCAGAACTTAGATTTTTCTTAGGTTAAAAGTAGTAACAACATGAAATATTAAAGAAATAAGAAAATGAATAGGGAAGTAAATCAAAATATTAAATATAAATAATGTTTTATCAAAATATAACAATCATAGGTAAATGTCCTGAAAATATATCATGACAGCACTAGGTTAATATCATGTTATTCTCAATTGATAATGATTTCAATTTATAGTGAGAATACCATATTACCAAAGTATTACAAACTATTTATTACCAATTTACTACAGTACTTCAAAATACTATGGTAATGTAGATTTTTATCCCTGAAATGAGAAAAACAAAAATATATAGAAAAATTTTGTGATGATGAATTATTATAAAATATTGTTTTTTTTTTCAACAGAGGGTGTCCCAACCAATATTGTTTATCTAATGTAACTTGTGCAAATTCTTGAAGATTTACTTGGCAATAGTGAATTGGATGAGCCCGACTCATCTTAGATCAGCCCTTGTTTTGGGTTGAATCTGGAAGCGAGTTGTCAAAATCTATTGTCTATTTTATTTATAATATAATTTGTAACAGTCATGATACATTGTTCCAATAAAAAAATCATATGTTCCTTTTTACAGAGCTGTGTACTAAAGAGCCTGGTACATGACATGTTCTATGCTACTGTGTATCTATCTATGCATATGGACATATAAACTTCACTACTCTTATTTTTTATAGAGTTATAAAAAACAGAGCCATCAGAAAAACAACCATAAGAAAAAGAAGATAAAATGAAAAAATGCGTTTGGTATTGCACGGATCTATTTTAAATAAACTGTTTGGTACCACCTCCATTTGCCTCTTATTTAGATGAGCATGCATCTTTTTAGAAGGGTAGTTATGTCAACAAGTAAAAAGCGAATATCACCCACTTGGGGAAGACATCTAAGCAATAAGACGCCTAAGCAACTAAGAAAAACAAACTAGAAGAATCAATTTTCATCATAACATGAATAACAAAAACACTTAAGGTAAACAATAGATTCTGATCCATAAAGTTGACCCCTTCTAAACCATAAAATTCAACCAGTAAGAAAAACAACGAGAATTTTTTGATTTTCAACATACTATGATCAACTAATCTGTGGCTCCATATCAATTCAAGTGAATATGCAAAATATGTTTAAAATTTATAATTTTTAATAATAACATTGAAAAGTCTAACTTAATTTTTAGAGATAATTATAAATTTTTACAGTCGTATATATTTTGATACAATGGTGCTCATGCAGCCTATAAAATAAACTATTACTTCTAAAATAAGTAATGAAGATGTTAAAGATATATTAAATTTAACTGCAAAAAACAAATAAAATTTAAATATACCTTTTCCTATACCACTTAATCCCTTCATCTTTAGTCCCTTCATCCTGCAACACTTAATCCCTTCATCCTTAGTCCCTTCATCCTACAACATAGAATAATCAAACTTAGAAATAATTTCATGATTTATTTTGAAAATGATGAACTATGAAGAACATACAAATGGTAAAACATTAAATGGAAACTAAATGTATAAAATTCAAATTAAAAAAAAACTTAAGAATCCAAGAGTACGTTTAAAAAATATTTCCATTCAAATAGTTCTCATACCGCATTCTGTATAAAGCCAGCTAAATAATATTTACTAGAAATCAAATAGAACAAGATTAACAATTACGATATAAGTACACGGAGCTTATAAAATAAACAAATTAACAGAGAATCCAACCAAAATGCAAAGGTTGTGAAAAGAGTAATTCCACTCTCTAAATTCACATACAACGCAAATATCTTCTATTCTGAAAACCTGATTGATAAAATCAAGCAACCGGCTCAATTATTTTGAAGGAAATGGAGAAGAAATGGAGGAATTATGCATACGGAGAAGAGGGGGCAGAATGCAGAAAGAGGAAGAGACATATCCAACAACAGAAAACCCACATTCAGCACCATCTCTCTTCCTGAACCCAGAACCAAAAAGGATAGAGAGAAACTGGAGCCCAAAGGAGAAGGAGAGTACCACAATGGGTCCATAGGTGGTGCGGACCCGTTGGATTCCAAAGAATAACGATTGGTGGCCTATGCCCTCTTGATGCAGGCCGATCCCAAGTCCGACCCAAATCACAGGCCTGCAGGCCATCCGATTGATCCTTGACATCCTCAAGGATCCCTATCCTTAATTATCTGCTTCCTATTTTATTTTTAGTAGGTTATGTTTGTGTACAATTAGGCCTTCTATTTTAGAATCAATCTCTCCTACATAAGGAGGAGTTTTTCATTGTATTAGACATGTTTTTATTAACTAATTTCAGTTTATTGAGAATTTTCTCTTTGATATCGTGAGTTGTGTTGTGCCCTAGGCTTGAATCCTTCTTTGGATTCAAACAATCCCTCGGGAGATTGTTCGACTCTCCATCCATGATCCAAGGCTGCGCCAGATTAGTATCAAAGACCAGATCCAGTCGCCGGGAGACATTTGTCGTTCCCGGAAGTCGTCACGCCATCCTCTCCATTGCTATCTCAGACGACACCCAACCTCCCGATTGGCACCCACCAGAACCCTACACCCAGACCAATACAGATCCCAATCCTAACCACCATCCCCAAACCCTATCCTCTGCTACCATCCCAGACGGCCCCAGTCGACCCCAACACCCAGGCAACACCCTTTCTTAAAAATAGAAACCCTTACTGTTCAACCCTCGTCGCCAACTCAAACCCACCTACCCTTACTGTCGACAGCCATCTCCCTGTCACTTCCCAAATCCACAACCGCTAACCTTACCGTACCAAATCCCTAACGCCCCACACCAATACCAAAACCCTAACACCACACCTTAACACCTTAAAATTAGGAGTTCTTCGTAAATCCGAATTTTGGGGTCGTTACAGTGAGCGTGTCCCCGGCCGGAGGGAGGGGCTCTCCCTCTCTCTCTCTCACTTTTCCTCTTCTTCCCCGCCCTCTCCCTCCTCCTGTTTCTCTTCCTCTCTTCTCCTCTCCATTTTCCTCTACTCTCCTCTCCTCTCCTCTTCTGTCCTCTCCGCCTTGCTCATCCCTACAAGCCGAACATTACACTCCCAGTTCTTGTCCCGCATCACCCCAACACCCAGTCTCCATCTCCAATACCCAACACCCCCGCTGTTAGAACCCAAAACCAGAACCAAAAAAAAAAAAAAAAAGGGTCTAATACATACCTGGCTGGTCACCGAGCGCCCTTTCCGTCGGCCACCGTCAGCGTCCCTTTCGCCGTAGCCGTAGCCGTCGCCGTCGCCGTCACCGTCACCAATCAGCAACAGCAGCTCACGTCCGTCCCTCATCCCCCCACTTCCTTTCAAATCCCTCCCCTCTTTCAAGGCCGGGGCTCCGGTGCAGGTTTCCAATGGAGCTGCATCAATATATGATGCATCTCAGGGCCCCAGCAGAGCTCTGCTGCACCGACGTTTTACTTGTCGCCTAGCTCCAGGGCATTTACTCTGTTTGGTGGATACATTAAATTAAAAAATAATAATAATTGCACCATGTGACCTTCTCCGTGCTTTAGTTTTGGTACACTCAAGTCCCACAATACTTGGTGATCCCTCACGCCTATTGTTTAAAGCCAGGTCAGGCCCAACCCAATTAACTGAAAATAAAAAATTAACAGAAACTAGTAAGTTGTAAATGTAATATTTCAATTTTAAAACTACATTACAATTCTCTAATTAGATCCAGCTCTAAAACCGATTTCAACTTCTTTTATTGAACCGTTTGTGGCATTTTCACTTGGATCTGAGCACGGTGGGGCCCACTTGGAGGAGATGAGGGAGACGGGGCATGGAGGCCGTCTGTCGCGTTGGATTGGATAGAAACTGCCTGGCTGCCCAACGAGCATGAGTCTAAGCGATCACTTCCCATCTTTTTCTACTGCCCGCATACTGCCCACGACCCCTACCTGTTTTGGTCTGGTTTAGTTGCAGTCCGTATCGCGTGTCGTTCCTCACTGAAACGTTGCATTCTTTTTTAATGACATACATTTCTAGCCCTTTCACCCGAACCATTCTGTACCACAGATGATGTGGGCACCACCTTTGACCATCTACATCCAATAGGATTTATACTATTTACTAGCACTAGCAAAGTCAGGCTTATATCAAAGGATCCAGATCAGCTAAAAAGTATTGCGACAGTCACAGGCTCATGGTACGCCTAGCTTTTTTTTTTTTTTTTTTCTCTTTCCCTAGGTTGTTACAATAGCGAAAAAGGGACAGTCCACTCAAATACCCAAAATTGTTAGGAAATAAAAAAAGAATAGGAGAGAAGAATAGAGAGGAAGGAAAGATCTTATCCAACTAGAGATGTATGCCTAATATCGAGATGCTGCCACTCATTTCTATTTGTGTGATGGGTCTATTTGTTTTGCCCCTCTTTTGAAAACCTAGATTGTGGAGCCGTCATTTATTATGTACAGGTTGTCTAGAGATAGTGCTGGGTTTTAAGTTTTGACGTTGGCTAGTCCATAATTGTCTGTCCACCATAATTTTTTGTCCACACTCACTTTGTTTTCCTTTTTGGTGTTAAATTAAAAATAAAATACAGCCACCCTTTGCATGAAAAAACGAGAAAGAGAGGGCCTAGCTACAATCAACAAGCATTGAGATCCGTTGTCTGTCCACACTCGCTTTGTTTTCCTTTTGTGTTAAATTAAAAATAAAATACAGCCACCCTTTGCATGGAAAGACGAGAAAAAGAAGACCTAGCTACAAACAACAAGCATTGAGATCCGTTATACTTCAATTGATTGTTAAAATCACTGCTAGAGTTTCGTCAATGTTTTTCATATGAGGAGTATGTTTGTCATATCTTTATTTTGAGTATCAACGTAACCAGAGATGGGAAGATATACAGGATAGAAGCATGATCATGTGAATTTTTTTATTGGGGTATCTAATCCTTGTTTAATCATATTAAACCTAGACCCTCCTTCAGTTAAATATGTTTAGCATTTGAAATAAACTCATACTTAATGAATCAACTATAAAAGATCTAGCATGATGAACACAGCTAAGTGAAAAATTAATGATTGTACCAAGCAGACAAGGTATGTTTGTGCCATTTGGGCTGCATATCATTCTTCCAGTTTAATGATAGAAGGATTAAATTCCCTGAAAACACTGCTAGCGAATTAGAGGAGATAATCGTAATTCGTAAGCCATTTATAGTTTTTGATTTTTTGACTGATTATTTTATTGTGTGAAGTACAATTTTAAAGGTCATTATTAGCACCATCCAAACAATAACATTATGGCAGTGTTTAAAAAAAAAACCATGGTGGAAAGTAATTGCTGAAATTACAATATCTTAAAAAGTGCCACGACAATCATTAAGTTGGATAGAATGATATACTTCAACCAACAACAATAATATTAGTAAAAAAAAAAAAAACTAACACCAACAATAGGCTTATGGTTATAGTTGATCTAGGAAGCACGGGTACTTGAAAAATCCACACGTACACGTATTAGACATGTATTCAGCATGGATATGTATATGGGTATGGCAATATACATACTGAGAACAGTCAAATGTACTCGATACTCTTTCAACTTTATGGGTATGTATCTGGTATGCACCCATTACATACCTGGTACACACCGGTACATCTCTAGTACGTATCCTGTATTTTTTAACTTTTTAGCTTAAAAAAAAAAGAAAAAGATGAAGGGCCTAAATGTAAAATTGGTTTTACTTAAAAACTGCAGCTTCGGCTAGAGCTCTAATTTGCCTCTACCTCTACCGCTAAGAAAAACAGAAGAAGGAAAAGAGCAAGAGAATAAGAAAGGAGGAGGAGAAGAAGGAGAAGAAGAGGAGGAGGATGAGGCTCATCGAAGGGGAGGCTCCTCTGGAAAAAGAAAAAAAAAAAAGCAAGAGAGGCTCAGGAAGAAAAAAAAAATGCAGAAGAGGAGGAGACGTACTTGCTACACCCACACATCCACCACATCTGCTGCTGCACATCCGCCACTGCACGTCGACCACTACAAATCCGCTACAACTGCAGGACTGCAGATCTTCTTTCCTTCTTTCTTTTTCTCCCTCCTGCTCTCCTCTACTGTGAACTCATGTTGTTGCTGTAATTTTTGTATCCCTACTGATGGTTGTTGCTCTGCTGCTGTAATTTTTTTTCCCTGTTATTCTTTACAATGCTGATGGGTGTTTCTTTGCTGTTGAATTTTTTTCTCTCTAATGATGCCATGTTGCTCTACGTTTCCTGTTTTTTTTAATGCTTTGTTCTGCTCTTTTGTTGGTTATTGCTTTGTTGCTGTATTTTCTTCTTTTTCTTTTTCTTTTTCTTCTGCGCTCTACTGCTCTGCATTTGTTGTTTTTTTTTATACGCTCTATTCTGTTGTTGCTTTGCTGCGGTATTTTCTTTTGTTTTATTTTTTAGCTATGTATGTCTACTGCTTAATTTTCTTTCTTCTTTTTTGTCTATTCTTTTGTTGCTATTGTACTGACTAGCTCTGACGTTAGCCACAGCTATTGCTAGTGCTGTTTTTTTTTTCCTTTTTTTGTTCTGCCATTACTGTTGCTCTGTTGTTCGCTGTTGCTATTGTTCTTTCCATTTTTTCAGTATATTGGTTATTTTCTAAATGTTTGGTTGTTTGGCTGTTTGATTATTTATTAATTTTTGTAGGATAAAAATGAGTTCTTCAAGTAGTTTAGGTTTTACTAGTGCAAGTGTAAGTGTAAATGCAAGTAGCATTGATGAACTTGTGGATTATCTTTGGAAGTACATAACCATATTATAAAGAAAGGGAAAAGGAAGTGCGAATGTAAAATGACAATGCAATTATTGTAATGGTGATTTTCAAGGGTCATATTATAGGGCCAAAGCACATTTGTTGCAAATTAAAAGACAAGAAATCAGATGTTGTGTTAATGTGAAGAGTGATCCTCTCCTTCAAATGAAAAGGGAAAGTGAAAAAGCTGAGAACCGAAAGAAGATGGTTAAACCCAAAAATGTTCCTTTACTACCCTCCTCTTATCCTATTAGTAACTAGATGGCAAATATAATAGATGTTGGAAGTAGAAATGGAGGTTTAGATTGGAAGAGTAAGAGCTAAAAAAAGAAAGGCCATTGGAAGTAGTGCCTTGGAGAATGCATTCAATTAAGTTGCTATGGAACATTTGCATTCTTTGATTGCTCGTATGTTTTACTTAAGTGGATTGCCTTTTCATTTGGCTAGGAATCATTATTTTGTAAAAGCTTTTCAGTTTGCTGTTAAAAATCAAATTAGTAGGTATGTACCTCCTGGTTACAATTGGTTGAAGACTACACTACTTAAAAGAGAAAGGGCAAATATTGAAAGGTTGTTGGAGTCATTGAAACAATCATGGAAGGAGAAGGGGTTAACCAGTTAAGTATTGTTACCGATGGATGGACTAATGCACAAAGAATACCTCTTATCAATTTTATGGAAGCTTCGAAAGATGGAGTTATATTCTTGAAAGCAGTTAATTCTGAGGGTGAGTTCAAGGACAAACACTACATTGCCCAATTAATGTGTCAAGTAATTGATAATGTCGGACCTCAAAATGTGGTTCAAGTAATTAGCGATAATGCTCATGTTTGTAGTTCAACTAGATTAATCATTAAAGGTAAATACCCCCATATCTTTTGGACACCATGTGTAGTTCACACCCTTGATCTTGCTTTTAAGAATATATGTTTTGCAAAGCAAACTGGAATCGCTGCCTATGCTTACGATGAATGCCATTGGATTACTCATTTTGTTGATGATATTTATAAAAATTTTATTGTGAACCATTTATTGTGAACCATTCTATGACATTGGCAATTTTTAATGACTTTGTGCCTTTGAAGTTACCTATTGTGGTGGGGACACGCTTTGCATCTGCTGTTGTAAAGCTAAAAAGGTTCAATCTTATCAAGTGTGGCCTTCAAACAATGGTTATTAGTGAAAAATGGAATATTTACAAGAAAGATGATGTTGGTAAGGCAGCATTTGTAAAGGAATATGTGTTGAGTGACATCTTCTGGGACAAGATAGCATACATATTATCTTTCATATTGCCTATCTATGAGATGATTAGAGTTTATAATACTAATAGGCCACGTTTGTACTTGGTTTATGAAATGTGGGAAATGATATTGAAAAGGTAAAGGCAGCCATTTATAGGCATGAAGGGAAGTTAGAAAATGAGGAGTTTAATTTTTATTCTGTAGTGCACCAAATACTTGTTGAAAGGTGAACCAAAAGTAGCACACCACTTCATTGCATTGTACATTCATTGAATCCTAAGTACAACTCAATACTTTTTTGTATTTGGTTATTTCTTTGAATATGATATGCAATACATAATTTACTTATACTTTCATCTTTCTATAAGTTAAGTATTATAGTGCAACGTGATTTGATGAAAATACCAATCATGTTCCTCCTCACAAAGATGAAGAAGCTTCAAATATAAGAACAAAGTACCCTAAGAAATACTTTTCAGAGTCGGAGGATAGAAGGGTTGTTACAACAGAATATGCCAAGTTTTCAGGTTGTTTAGAAAGTTTTAGGAAATCTGATTCAAAATTTGATAGAGAAGTAATGGAACCAATTATTTGGTGGTGTGCACATGGGTCTTCTGCACCAATTCTCCAATCTTTAACATTAAAATTACTTAGTCAGCCATGTTCCTCATCATATTGTGAAAGGAATTGGAGCACTTGCTCTTTCATTCACTCCATTAGAAGGAACAAAATGACACCAGAGCGTTGTAAAGACTTGGTCTTCGTGCATAACAATATTCGTTTTCTATCAAAGACAAGTCGACAGTACACAGAAGGAGAGACCAAGCTTTGGGACATTAGTGGAGATGCATTTGATTCATTAGAGGGTGCTGGCTTACTTGAAATTACAGATCTTTTACTTGATAAGCCTGACATGGAAGCTGGATTATTTGATGAAGGCAATGCAGTTCAAGTTGATGGATGACTTTGTTTTCAGTGCTTTGATTTGTTGTTTTTGTTGTAATCTTGGTGTTTACGTGGCTTTTGACTTTTGTTGCAATGACAGACATTAAACACAATGTTTTGTAGGTTGACTTTGTAATGATATTAAGTAATTGTTAGCTTGTTGCATCTAAGAGTTCTAACTTATTTAAAATTTTTAATTATTAGCTTATTGCATTATTAAAATTTTAAAAAATATAATTTTTAATAGACGTACCTAAGCCATACCCATATCCTATTTTTTAAGAATTCTGTCATATTAGTGTAACCATACCGTACCCACACCGGTACCCATACCGTTGCTTCCTAATAGTTGATAGATCCCAATAAATAAAACTACAACGTTGTTCTTTATTTCTTCCTTTTCTCTCTTTTTTTTTAATTTGTTTTATTATATTTATGTGTGTGTTTGTTATTTTTTAGTACCTAGCTTGCATCCAATGCAAGTTGAAGAAGGCTATATGGCAGGATGCAAAGCTGTACGACAAGGGTGCAGGCATTCTATATCCTGCCATGTGTGTAAAAGAAA
Source organism: Sextonia rubra (assembly GCA_037013555.1). Lineage (NCBI taxonomy): Eukaryota > Viridiplantae > Streptophyta > Magnoliopsida > Laurales > Lauraceae > Sextonia > Sextonia rubra. The sequence continues at coordinate 11,645,141 of JASUAD010000009.1, forward strand.
AGGAAGAACGCCGACGTTACCATATTTGTGGTGAAATGGTAAAGAAGTTTTCTTTACTTACGACATCTGGTCACAATGCTCGTCCATCGGATGAGGTGCCTGCATCAGGAGACTCCACTGTGGAGAGTGACGAGGAGGAAGAGGGTAGTACTACATTTGTACCAACATTCTCTCATCTCAAAATTTCATGTTGAATATCTCCATCTCGTCTTCCTTTTTCCAGCTTTTGTTGTTTCTTTTGGTAATAATCTTTCTATTTCCTCCTTGTTGTTTCTCTCTTTTGCATTGCATATAGTTACCTTTCATTGCATAATAGAGAGATGAAAGAAAGAGAGAAAGAAAAATAGATGGAAGAAAGGGGAGGATGGGCCTATTTGTTTGTAGGGTAGCGTAAAATAGAGGAGAGAATTTTGAAATTAAGAAAAAATAATCTATTATGAGATTACAATGACATTTTGTTTTTAGTTACTTGATATAAATTTTTTTTACTTTTGTATAAAGATCTAAAATTTTTTTTAATGAAGAAAGCACTCATGCATGATTTCATGTTTTTTAATTGACAAAAGGTCCTACTGGGATAATGGGAGGCTAATGTTTTATTAATGATGGGTGATAGTTTGAAAAATAAATAAATAAATATAAAACGATGGATGCTGCATATTAATATTTTTAATGGTCCGAAGCTCTCTTCTAGAAGGAGTGGGATATTCTCTCTGTCTTTACATGCTACCGGGGGGATTACCACAATGCCACCCATGACCAAAATTGCCACCCTTGGGTCTTCCTTCCAGACCAAAAATACCCCCAACTGACATAAACCTTCTTATGGTTGCACTTCTTGGGGGGTGTGATTGTGTGGGGGGAGGGATTACCAAAATAGCGCACATGTATCTTCCTTCCGGACTAAAATTAACCCCAATAGACATAAACCCTCTTATGGTTGCACTTCTATGATTGCTCTCAACCAAAATGCCACACCTTAGAATAATCAAACTAAGAGAGAATTTCATAATTTATTTTGAAAATGATGAACTATAAAGAACATACATATGGTAAAACATTAAATGAGGATATGCAAGGCTATCCCAATCATTTTATGGCAATCTAGTCGATGTCCAATCAATAGTAGCTCCATCAGCTATGTGGGGATCCTTCCCTGAATCATATGCAACTGAAAAGTCACAAATTGCTTCCTCTTCACATTCATCAGGTAAGTGTGACACACAAGCACATTATTTCGTATGCCACTCACCAAAAAGTCTTGAACAAACACCATCCCTAGAATGATGAAAATAAGTCCTGTCTTGCACAGCTATCTCTTTCTCATAGAAACCCACTTCATTAAACTACGGCAATCTTCACCACCCCCAACATTCAGCAACCCAAAAGCAAATGCCAACTACCATAGATGAACAGTAACAATAAACATTACAGCTATATACAATCTGAGATTAAGATGAAGGCCCACTGATGCAATGGCTGGGAGCGAATCAATCCTTCACTACAGAGAATAAAAACATTTTAAGAAAATATGATAAATTAAAAATTTTAAATTATAAAATTAAAGTGAAGATCTCACCTGTGGTGGTGGTGGTCGGGCCTTAGTAGCTCCACAGATTTGGCACATTTGTAGCCACTGGATGTGCGGAAGACAACTGAGACACAAAATCCTGGCTCCGCAAAAGGAACAAGGGTAATTGGCTATCCTTCGACGGCAACGGAAACACAGGGGATAAGTATACCGCCGACGAACCTAGCACAAAGAAGAAAAAATATACTTAAGCACCTCCCTATGGGTGTTGGTTTAATAGACTTCGATACACTCTCCTGATATAATGCAACACTAGACAACTGTGTATCGGATAACTTAAAATTACATCATCATGCACGGTTAGAAACACTGGATGACTAGATTATGGTTGGCTAGTAAATGATTTTGATTCTATTAGATATTGAATTGCATGGCATTTTGTATGACGATCATTGACCTCCATTCTTCTGTATGGTTTATTTGTATCGTCCTCGTTATGCCTTTTTTGACATGGTAAGTTCGAATCATTTGATCTGTTCGATATGTTTCTATTAACTTGAGTATGGTATGCAAGAATTGAACGCATGATTGACACGTATGATATATGCTTGCTATGATATGCACGGTTTACTTAAGTTCTAGTATATGATTGACTCCACATGGTCCGGTACTACTCAGCCTCAGCTTTAGGATATTCGACGGGGTTGAATTTGGCGTAGTATGTATGGCACCACTGCAGTGAGTTTATGTCTTGGGGCTTCCGGACCCCAGGAACCTAAGACCCATTCGTACCCTGGCCCAGTCGATGGTGTTCTCAGTATGTAAGATCCCTTTTTGGGAGCATATAGCAAATGTAGTAGTCACCTAGTTATGCACACATTATGTATATATTGATTATGATAGCACGTTTCATTTGTTTGCACAACTGCGTAGTATAAGAATTTGAAACTCTATGATTTATCTATTGGTAATTATTCTATTAGATACAACATGCGTTAACTTGTCGTTGCTTATACTTTGCTGAATCGTTGTATTCATGAGTTGTCCTTAGTATTGTAGGTTCAGATCCTTCGACCGACCCCTTGTTAGTCAACCAGATTCCAGGGGAAACCCCAGATGTCCCATCAGGACTAAAGGAGTGGATGTAATCACTCCATCGGAGTGCTACAGTGTCATACATGTATATAGGTCTTCCTCATTTTGGGATCTCAGTGGATTTTAGGTTTATTCATGATCTTTATACTTTGTATTTTGGCCCATTTTGTATAACTCTAGACTTTATGCAATCTTTTGTATATATATTATTTTGTTTTGGTGTATGTCTCTTGTTATGTAATGATACCTACAGCTTTCGCGTACATATATTGGTACGTGTAAAATTCCCTTGTGCATATGCATTTAGACCGGGTCTAAGTGTATATGCACGGGAGTATGTGTGTCACTGGTTAAGTTTAAACTAACTTCCAATTCCTTGAGCTCGGGTTGTAACAACAACCAAACATGATGGTGCATAACTATTGGCTATGAAACCCGTACAACCAAGTAACCCTAACTCAAAGCCGCAGAGCATCAACTAGCTCACTATGGAGTTCGCTCCAACTAAGGATTTCCAACTCCAAGTCAAAAGCCTAAGAGGATCAACTAGATGGATAAAGATTGACTATGATGATAACAACCCACAACCTTTTGTCAAAAATAGTTTGATACTTGAATGTCGGAGAAATGCATCCCATAATTTAAATTTTGCCGTTGAACCATAAAAATCTCCAGCATATATCTTTTTCTTTTTGTAACAAAACTACTTTGCAACGAAATGTAACACTCTGACCCTAATTAACCAGTTTAGCGACTAATTAATATTCTTCTTGGTCATTTCCAGCGAATTAGTTTAGTGAATATCGTTTTGTTTTTTTGAGTTACGTTTCAGGTCATGGATAGGTAGTTGGGTTGAGTTTAACTTAGACTAGGTTGGTACGAGGCCTTTTTCGTAATTTTTTACTTTATTCGAGTTTGTCGTTCATGCATCATCTTGGTGTCATCACGTACATCTTGTCAAGTTTGTTGATTTCCGTAATTGACTCGCATGCAAACGCCTTCATTTGTCTACGTTGGATGTTTAATTGACTCAAACTATCATTTCCTTTAACCAATTGGACTTTTTTATAAATTTCAAAAAATTGCCTTATATAAGGAAGCACTGACTCATTGACTTCACTCCAACGATTTCTTTTTCTTCTTCTTCATCTCTGTCTCTCAACGTTTTCTTTTTCTTTGATTTTCTTCTTTATTTCGTTGCAAGGATCTTACTTACGCATACCTTACAGTTCATCTCTTGAGTAACTGGAGGTAAGAGTTGTTTTCATTACCGTTCTGGCTCTAGAGTCTAGGGGACTCTGAACTCACTGCATGTACTCTTTTTTTTTTTTTTTACTTCTTGCATGCATGGCTACTAGGGCTCCATAGATATATCTAAATTAAGCCAAAGGACGAGTAATCACTTAAAAAGCTTAATTAGAAGTAAGTATAGGCACTTTATGGATGAACACATATTAGTAGACTATGATTGTACTTATTCTCCTAAATCTTTTAAGTTTCCTATGTTTTACAGCCCTTCTGTATATATAAAACGTTCTTATTTTCCACCTGTATCAAATTCATGCAATTCTGAACTGTATGTGAAATCCTCGAATTTCAGTGTTTCTGAAGCTTACAGCTAAGCCGTAGGATTTTCATGGCTCAAACTCCAGAGAATAGCATAAATTGAATTTACACTACGGTCAAGCTATGGCTAAGTCGTAGGATGTCTTACGGATGAGCCGTAAGCTAGCTGTAACCCCACCGTAAGTCAAGCTACGGCTTGATGTCTAGAGAGTAGGAAAAAGTGGGGTTCTTCTACGATCCAGCCACGACGAAGCCGTATAAGTACTATGGCTAAGCCATATCCAACCCGTAGCTAAACCAGAGAACAATCACAGTCTGGCTGTAAGAGGAAACACAGTTCAACCATGGCTCACCGTATTTGCAGGAGAAATTCCGGGGAACTACGTGTCACAACCCGAGCCTAGAAATCGGGGATTAGCGAAAAGCCAAACCAGTGACACACGTACTCTCGTGCACGTGCATCCAAACCCATCCAAAACACACGCACAAGGGATCTAACACGTGCGGACTAAGCGTACGCGGAAGCTGTAGATATCATAGCAAGCAAAACAAACGAAATAGCGGAAAATCAAAATGCAGAACGGAAAAGAGAACGACCAGAAATTCCAAGATGCGATAAGAAAAGACGAAGATAACATACATGGCGATAAAACCAAATACAAGTCTGATTACACACCAAAATACACCCAAAATAATGATATACAAAATAATACACAAAAGTGACAAAGTCCGAAGTACAAAACATTAGATCTCCAAGTGTCAAAACATATAGACCACTAATGATATGCATGTACGCACTCGGCATAAGTGATCAAGCCCACTCTGCCAGGCCGGAGGGAGCCTCTACTAAGTCCTGCCTTGCAGCCTCCTCGACCGCCGGGGAGCCGGACACAGGATCTGTGCCTGCAACACTACAGACAACACCATGAATACAACGATCCAGCAAATATAAGTAACAGGGACGTAACACTCATGATCTCAAATTGAGTAATGATAAAAGATTAAATACAGAGTTTCATATTAGGATGCTAAGTATCACGCCCCAATCCCGGGAATTTGGGGATTTAAGTGGGCCCCCAGGGCGTGGATACGTAATCCCGTAGAAATCCATGCCCTCAAGAATTATGCACGAATTCCTACAAGGGAGATTCCACAGGAACGTGTGAGGTATGCTGACACATGTACAAATATAACTTATCATAAGCGACATCCTGCAAAATACTCAGTAATTATCAAGAGCACATGCTTTCATAAATAAATATATAAACATACAGTAGAGTTAAAGTCTTTGAAAGTCTTTAAGTACATTCCCAAAAGGTTGTTAAAGACGTGATATAAAAATTCCCAGCATAATATCCCAAAATAGACGCTCTTCGTAGGATGCCTAGTAGTAGATGTCGCCATCCATCCAGTCGCCTACACCCCGAGGTACCGTTGGGGTACCTTCTGGGGCCGCGTCAGTGTCCGCGTTGGGGCCGGGTGCTGGATCTGCAATACCAAGGGTAACACTGTTAACACGACGGTTAAACAAGTACTAAGGCATAAGAACCAATGCAACATAATATGGTAACAAGAACAATCACTACACATGATGCATAAGTGAGGAATTACAATTTAAATATCATACATACTGATTGGCAACCACGATGCTCTATTCTCCCAAAAGGGAGCATACATATCGTATGGGTCACTAGGGGATCAGGCTAGCTTCCCGAGGAGCGTCGACAACCCCTCCGTAAACCTACTGCAGTAGTGACTTACATATACCCAAAAGGGTAGAAGCTAAGTGATGCCGACTCGGAATCAATCATACGAGTCATAACATACATAAGGAATAGTTAATCATAATCAGTGAAACACATGCACATGGGCTACAAAGGCCAAAGCCTCGGTTATACCCTGGCTAGCAAGCACACACTCAATAGAAGCTCTGGCTTGTCAGACATGCACTCATTAGAAGCTCAGGTCTGAATTGCCGCGGGGTTTGCTAGAGGAATTGAACTCGATAACAATTCATGTCAAGGGTAGTATAGCGTAACAATATAAATGCATTCCAATGAAGTAGTATTTTCCGATCCCCAAGGACATTCAACACGATGTATTCATAAGACGTTCGGTGTCAATGTGTTGCCATTTCTTGGTATTGCCTTGTGTACGCAAGGAACACCTCTTCTTATGCCAACATCCATGACTTGTCTTTGGGGAATCATCCGGAATTCATTTATCCTCTTACTGTGTCCTTATCGTCAGGCCCGTGTAGAGGTAAGAGGGTGCCAATACAAGGTCCTACAAATCATTGAGGTTCCTAATATCCTACATTCATTGGGTTCTTACGGCTTAACTGTATACAAGGCTACGGCTTAGCCGAGGGGGGTCACTGTTCATCCAAATTTTTGGCGCATTTACGGTTCAACCGTATATTGGCCTACGGCTTAGCCGAGCTAAGCCTACGGCTAGGGTACGGGGAAGTCACGGCATAGCCGTATCATGTTCCACAGTGTAGCTGTCTGCAAGCTGTAGAAGAAACTGAGTTTTATAAGCTCTCTGGAAAGCTCGCCGTAGGAAGGCCTACGGCTTGGCTACGGGCTGGATACGGCGTAGCCGTAAATGAGCCGTAGTACAAAATCCCGTTTTACTGCTCTCAGGACTTTGAGCCGTAAGTGCTCACGGCTTAGCCGTAGCTTCGCCGTAAGCTTCAGAAAATCTGAACACAGTTTTGTAGTTCAATCTTTTGTACGGGATCCCTATAGAACTAACTTGTAAGGGAATTCTGAAGCTCAATTGAAGTGTCCTTGAGAGTATCATATTCTTATCATTCTATCTCGATTCACACCACATTTGCATCAATGAAAACAATCACAGAGAAATGGCTGGAATCGGGAAATGCAATAACTAGCTTAAATTATCCACACTCAACCATGCATGCAATACATATAACTTAATACTTGCCTTTTTCTAACAGTGTTAACCCTTCAACCCCCTTATCTTGCTGTGTGTTCAGGGAAAGTCTCAGTAATGAAATGGGTCCTCTACAAGCCTCTACAAGTAAACATGAAATGTGGAAGGATTCACATGCATGTCAAATGATGGAGTCTTTAAAACCCTAATAAACCCAAAAGGATGAAATAGGAGCCATTCCTCACCTTATTTGCTGTAGCTTGGAGGGAAGAGCAATCTATCCAAGGTATAAAGGAAAAAGGGAGAACAAGCAAGAAGAAGATGGGAGGATGCCACTCTCTGTGCATGCACTTTTCCAAACTCCCCAAACACTTCGATTACAAGGAAAAGAGGAGAAGAACCCAGAAGGAAGAGAGCTACAGCCAGTTGAACCAGTTGAATGAGAGAAGGAGAAGAGTGTACGTTGGATTTTCTTTTTAACATAACTTTTCTCTTGAGTTACATGCAAGCCCATAAGTTCTAGATAATTTACAGTTTAGACCAAAAGGACCTCAACTGGCCCAAGATGAGTCCGGATCAACTCAGGACCAACACGAAAGACGACCTACGCGAAGAATTACACGAAAGGACATAGACGAGGTGTCCAAGAGGTACAAGGACAAATTATAAAAGGCCCTTAACTACTAAAGTGGGGTCCAAAACCTTGCCCAACCACCTATCCGAAGCCCAAACCCTCTAATTTTGGATTAATTAATATAAAACGAACTTAACTAACGTAAATCAAGGTTAGTGGGGTTCGGGACCTTACACTAAGCAAATTGTGCATAGAAGTAAAGCGTGATAAATGAGTCAAGTATAGAAATACTGAACTGGGTGGCTACTACATTAACCATATTCTCTCACATAGAGAGCAGACAAAGCAGACAGATGAGAACACCACCGACCTGGCCAAGGGTACAAGTGAGTCTCGGTTTCCTGGGTTCCGGGGTCCCAAGACAAAGCTACACTGCAGCGATACAGAGATACAGAGAACCAAGCCAGAGGCAACCCCGTCGGGTATCCTAAGGCTGAGGCTGAGTAGAGCCAGATTGATACCAATCAAATCAAATCCAAGTAAAAGGGAGATTATCCGCTTTGGACTCACCGACGGCAAAGGCCAGATCTTATCCTCACGTATTAATCTCTGGGCAGATCCACTTGGGAATACCCATTGAATCAGAGATTTACAAAGCCAGAGATATACAAAACATAACGGAAAATAAGGCAAAGCACAGCAGAGATCAAAGCATAGTACAGACTGAAGAATAAAACAAGCATACAAAATGAAAGCAAAATGATCTCGGAATGCATATATATAGATCAGTAGAACAGAGGGCAAAACTGTAAGCAATATGCAATGCATCTCAGATTAATGCGGAATCAAAGTTAATTACGAGCCAACTCTATTCTAGTTGTTCACTGTCACTAACCGTGCATTTTGGTGTAGCTCTAAGTTATTCAATGCACCGTTGCCATCAAAGTGTCGCACTGTAATAATCACGTGCACTTAAGTCCCTTAAATCAACACCCATGGGGAGGTGCTTAACAGTGAATCAACGTTCACATGAATCAGTCACAGCCTAACAGACTATTCATGCGGTCTAAAAGCTCTATTGGGCTGGTTTACATGTGGGGTTAACCTGTGTGAAAGCCCTACAAGGTCACACCATTATCCTAAGTTTCATGTCAGATTTTCCAGGTATTACGGTTTAGCCACGGGTGACCTACGGCTTAGTTGTATACATCTTACGGTCTAGCCGTAACATGCACTACGGCTTAGCCGTGGTTCCTTTCAAAACACGGCTAAACTGGTCATCTTGCACCTCTGATCGATACCTTTTACGGTTGAGTATACGGCTCAGCCATAGACCAATCCACGGCTTAGCCGTAGCCACACCGTAGGAGTACTGTGTCTGAAAAGTTTCGACTGATCAGAGTGTTAATTCACTGCTGGATCACGGCTAGTGTACGGCTCAGCCGTAGAACAATTCACGGTTCAGCTGTAGCCTAGCCGTAGAACAAAATTCAAAAATGAAGGCTCTGGAAACTGAGCCGTACAAGTTTACGGCTTAGCCGTACAATACAGAAAACGAAATCGAGCTGAGTACAAAATTAGAAATTTGTACAGAAACTTAGCAAAACAAGTTCAATGAATCCCAAAACCTTAAGATTAGGTTGTAAGACATCTTAAACGTACAAGACGAAGAAATCAAAGCGATCAATCAAAATAGCCATATGTGTTATCCAATCATGTACTTATACTTGCCTCAAAGCTTTGTCAAATCTACTGAAATCAAGCTCCAATCCAACTAAAACCCAAGCAAACCAAAGAAACAACACATGCATGAGATGTATCAGATACAGAGCTTGGAGAAAAAGTCCAATTGGAGAAAAAGAAATCAAAACCCACTTACCCAAAGCAAAGACAGAGATGAGAGGGAGAGAACCCAATTGATGGAACACCCAACACTAACCCAGAGAGGAAGAGAAGTGAAGTGAAGAGAGAAAGGAGTGTACGTGGAGCTCCCTGGAGGTGTTGCATGCAACGTCTAAGGCAACGAGCCGGAATGAAGACATCTGGAAGATGACTCATATATATAGTTTGGAGTTTAAAACAAGATCCAATGAGTTTCCACTATTTACAATTCAAGTCACACGAGGGTCTAACTTCTCCAATTGACTCTGAATGGATTTGAGACAGTTACGGAAATTGACGAGCTCAACAAAATACACGTGCTGACACCATGATGATGCAAATATGATGCATTCAAAGCAAAGGTAAAATTACGAAAAAGGGCTTAGAACTACCTATCACAGGTCAAAGGTTACCCCACTATCTATCCATGACCCGAAATCAAGTTCAAAAGGAATAAACAACACAAAATCACACTAATGAGCCACTAAACCGGCTTAGCGGGGATCGGAGCGTTACACTACGGCTGAGCCGTAGTGCATAATACGGCTAAGCCTTAGATCACCCATGGCTATGCCGTGAGGCCCTTGAAAATTAAAGAAAAAGGTAAGTATGATTAAGAGGCCTTATAAGGCCCTCGTGTTGGATTTCGTTACCCCTTAACTTGTCCAAAGGATTATATGAATATCATGTATAATCTTTAAAGCTATGACTCATTCATGTGTATTGCCCAATTGTTAAACACTTCCTCATGCGTGTTGGTTTTCGGAACTTCGATACACCTTTTCGATACAGTGTAACATCGAAAAGACGGACAACTGTGTATCGAATAACTTACAATTACATCATTATGCTCAGTTAGAAACAATGGACAACTAATTTAGGGTTGCCTAGTAAACTACTATGATCCCATGAAAATGAATCGAATTGCATAGCATGTTGATTCTGATTATTGCCTTCTATTCTTTTACTCTTGCTTTGAATTGCATGATTATTGATTTGACTTGCAAAATCATGTTTTTTGTGATTAAGCTTATTGCGGTATTTCTTGAAAAATATGTTCGACTTTAACTTGAATTGAATGGACTTTTATATGAATGCATTACTCAATACAATGCTTTTTACCTTACTGATGCTTATGCTTTGCTGAATAGTCTTATTCACTGGTTGTCCTTTGGTGTTACATGCTCAGATCCTACTTCTGATCCATCATCGATTGGTAAGACTTCAGAGGAGATTGTAGAAGCCCCATCAGGACTTGATGAGTGGACATGATCCACTTCGGAGAGTGGCATGGTTTAGTATATGCCTCATTTTAATCTGTGGGTTACATTTTGTTATGTATTGGAATATACCTCCTTGCATTTTGTGCATTATAGAAACTCTCTCTTCACTCTTGTAAAGACATGGTCCCTTTTCATGTTATCTCGTAGATAGTATTTTTATATTTTAGTGTGTCCTTTGAATTATGTGATGATACTGACAGTTTCTACGTACAATGGTATTGCACGTGTGATTCCCCTTGTGTGTGTGTATTTGAACTGGGTCTGCGTATGTATGCATGGGAGTACGTGTGTCACTTATTAGGTTTAATCTTAATTTCCGATTTCTTGAGCTCGGGTTGACACGAAATATACTCCTTTGAAAAGATGCAATATCATTGCAGTTGTCAGAAAAGATAACATAGTCCCACGATTAAACCTGATTAAACGTTTAAAAGGAAAAAAATAATAAATCTGAAACCTAAAAGTATATTTGGCAAAGAGGTAGGATAAAGTTAAGTAAAATTAAATTTTTAAAAATTTTAAATTTCCTCCCTTCTTTTTTTTTTAAAATTAAATCTTCCTCCTCTTTTTTTAAAAAAAGTAAAAAAGTCATTGCTAAATTATAAAAAAATCTCTACTTTTTATATAAAAAGTAAAAAAGATTTCATATCAAACAACTAGAAATACAAAGTCATCATAATCCAATCATATATTATTTTTCTTGATTTTGAGTTTACTCTTTTTTACTTTACCCTACCCCCTCTAAAACATGCCCTAAAAGGATATATATTTCCACCAAACGATGGCCTTTAGAACTCTAATGTGGGTACAGTCTATTTGAAAGCTCCTTGCATGTGTGAATTCTTATTATAACCACACAAGTGCAAGTTGTCCGCCCTTCGCATGTCCAAGTCTCTTAGTGAACCAAGCACGACTCCTCAGCAGGAAAAAAAAAAACGAAACAAATGAAAGCAAGCTAACTAAGTAAAAGGGTGCACCGAATGTTGACTTGGTCTGAGACATTAGTTCTGTACATTTTTTAATTTGCAAGTAGATCCATTCCTTTTCAAATTTTGTCAACTTACATATTTGGTTCTGATTATAGTCCAAGTGTACGTATAATGAGTTGAACCTAGCCATTAAGGCCTCATTTTAGTGTCCCGATCTGAATCAAAGTCCTACCTCAGATACAGAGTTAGGTTTATGCCTAATCTAGGTCACAGTGTATTAGATCTATGAACTGGGATATGGAGGATCTAACTGAAAACGATATCCAGAATCGGATGCATTTGGTAATAATAAAAATAACGGCAGCAGTTACAACAAAAATAGTGGTGATGATTGTGTCTGAAAAGAAAAGAATACCATTCAAATACAAAATGGGCTCCCACAGGCCCGTGAAAAAAAAACTCATGAACCAGGAGCTCATTCGAGAGCCCACAGTTCTGCAGATGCAAGTACAAAATAGCAGAGATTAGTTGCATGAGTAGGGTTGATGCCACAACAGAGAAAAATGCTAAAAAGTTTGCCAGGTCAGAGTTATGTAGAAAGCTGCTTTCTGAGCATCCTATCATGGTTCAGCATAGCACCAACACTCTCAACCACCAAAATAATCTGCAGACAACCAAAACCATGCCTTCAGAAGGTGGGCCTCGGGAATGCTAGGTAAGCATAGAACAGAAGATGCAACAACTGAACTCAAAATAATGCTTTTATATATTAATTATTGTTAATCTTTTCTTTGCGCTTTCTTTTCTTTTCGTTCTTTTTTACTGGCACTGTGGTTATCTTATTGGACAAAAATGGTAATGTAATCCTCCATTGATCAAGCATTTCAATCTTTGGTTAGTATCCAGATCATACAACAAGAAGGTTTCAATTAATTCAAATAACTGGTTTGCACACCTAATGATACTGACAATTGGATGCAGAGTTGATCAATTAGACCTTTCAATTTCGAAGAAAATGGGGGCTGAGCCGCAGTTTGCCATGCCCAAGGAATTAAATTCCTCACTGAAACCAAACTGGTTGATAGGCCAACTCAATGGAATTAAATTCATTGACCAAATCTGTAGTGGCTGGTACCACTGTTTTGGTGAATTGAGTAAGCTGCTCCTAAAGCAGAGCTTTAAAACATTGAATAGAAGGAAACAGTTTCAGGACTCTGATCATGCAGCTCAAGGTCTACTCGCTCATATGTGTTTTTCAATGTTAATGAGAAGCATTTGAGCCCACAGTGGTTACCTCCAAGTGAAAATCAGGTAATTCGACTTCAAGGCTTAAAGCATTTCTCATTTCATCATCGTTAGGGTGCATGGAATGTGACATTCTGACCCTAGTATACTATTCTTGACAGCTTGTATTGGATAAACTCAGATGCTCCAATAGCCATTTCACCTGTGACCAGTTTTTCTTTTGCATCACAATTTTTCAGCTTGAGACGCACAGCATCTTGATCTAAAATGATATTTATAAAAAACACTGCCACCTATGTGCCATCCACGCTTCACAGCTAATGCTCTCTCCCACTCACTAAATCTTCCATTGGTAGTCATTAATCCATTAATCTATTAGAAACATATCAGACATCAACACCAATTCAGACAATCCAAATTGTGGCCCTCATTTAAGGATAGAATGCAAGTAGAAAAAAATAAAAAATAAAAAATAAAAAAAGTGCCGCACTAGGATGACAGAGTGCTCAATGAAAAATAAAAGATACAGCTAAAACACAACTAGAAGAGATCCTTGGCCTGTGCTAGTGGTGCCTAGAGCTATAACAAGGGAGCTTTTTGGTGAGTCCTTTTGATGGCCTTTGGCTCTCTTTCTTCTTCCTTTCTGTGTCGTGCCTTTTTTGTTTTGGGGGATTTAATCCACCCCTGTGCTTTTTGGTATAATTCGGTTGTCCTATTAAGCCTTTGCTAATACAATCCACCATTCCAAGGGTGGAAAAAGGAAATAAAGAAAAGAAAACTGGAGGATGGCTTTCAACTTGGAAAGGCCGGTGTGGCATGCTAGGCAGCAGTGAGAAAAGAAATCCAAGATAGGGCTCCTTTGAACATTCTGACTATTTAGGACCATCACCCACAAGAGCAAGTGAAAAAGTAGGAATCAAGCTGACAAAGGATTGAAAGTGCAATAACTAGATCTCACCAAGTCCTAGAGGGGGGGTGAATCAGACTATTAAAAATTTCTTTTCAAGAATTATATTTTATTAGTGGGGCAATCTGAAAGATTATTTAAACTTGAGAGTCCCCAAGAAGATTTAAGAGAGATATTCAGAGTTGTGAGTGTTTACAGTATGTAGAAATGCAACTAGAGTAACAAAGATGTAGCTTATAAAAGATCATCAACTCAAGTGACAAGAATGCAAGACAACATCCACACACAACAAACAATAAACACAGTGATTTATAGTGGTTCAGTCCTAGACCTACATCCACTCTCAAGAGCAATCTCTCTTGGTTCCACTAAATAAGAGGTACTTACATAACATACACCTCTTGCAATAGTTTTTGATTCGGTGGTTTGTCTTCCACCAACTAGGGTTTTTGATCAGGTGGTTGATCCTTGATCTAGTCCACCAAATACAACAATTTTTTATGCGGTGGTTTGTCTTCCACCAAATACAGCAATGAGAATTGAAATATTAAAGAACACCTAAACAAGGAATTGTATACCTTGGTTTTGAGTGGTGCTCTTGATGCTTGAAAGACTACCTCCAAGCTTTGGCCTCTTGTTCTTGCTCCTTGGTGATGAAGATCTTCAGATGAGTGCTCAGCCAAGGGAAGAGGTTTTAAGAGGGTTTGGAAGGCTAAGGTATTCTCTCAGATTTAATGGAGCCTTTCCTATCTCACCAGCTACTCTTCTTGTAACAATAATGGCCCTTTTTGGTTTTGGAGAGTAGGTGGTTGTGGGAGCTTTGAAGATGATTTTAATGGAGATGCAAAGGCTCAGCTATACTAGTGTTTTTCACAGTAATAAATTCAGTAGTTGGAGCAAGGGAGAGGTCCTCTTTAAATACAGATGAGCTCTAACGGATAGATCTACGGCTAAGAACAGAATGGTCTACGGCTTAGCCGTAAGTTCTGACAACATCCAACGGCTAGTTTGACCAGATTCAACAAAAATTCCTTCTTACGGTTAAGCTTACGGCTTAGCCGTAAATCCTTATACGGCTTAGCCGTGAGCACCTTTCGGCCTAGCCGTGGGTCAGCCGTAGACTGAAATTTCCCAAAAACTGTTCTCTGGAGAGTGACCCGTAATCTTTACGGCTTAGCCGTGAATCACATTACGGCTTAGCCGTGAAGGCCTTTCGGCTTGGCCGCAAGGTCAACCGTAAGCATTATATGACCAAGTGCACTCTCTGGATTGTGGCCTGTAGATTTTACGGCTTAGCCGTGAAACACACTACGGCTTAGCCGTAACATTTTTCGGTGTAGCCGTAGGGTCAGCCGTAGAACAAAAGGCTTCAAAATATACTCTCTGGAAAGTGAGCCGTAAGATCTACGGCTTAGCCGTGGTCCAAGCCGTAGAACAAAAATTGGGTGTTTGAAAACCCTAATTTCCTATTTTATTTCTATGGACACTAGGGGTCACAGTTACCTTATCCCTTGGCACTCACAAAGGATCTTCTTGAATAATCTTGAACTTCTTTGCTTAGTCTTCATTGATAGGTCTTTCTTGAATGGTCTTGAACTTGCTTGAACTTCTTTGAACTTGGCTTGATCTTCAATGAACTTCTGAGGTGAGCTAGGTCGTTCTAGAACCGAACTACATTTTGGTCACGTAATTGACAACACACTCTTACAATGACACTAACAAGGACATCAAAAGTTGTCTGGAAAAACAATGCAAGAGAGAACTCACTTTTCTTTTCAAAACTCGTTGGTATGGAGCCCATTGAGATGGGACCTCTTGCCATTCATCAAGCGCTATTGATCTTTAAAAAAGATTAGCAGGCAATCTGGCCTTCGAGGACGCCACAAATACAATTAAATGACACAAAAAATGGAGAATAACTATTAACGGCTTGCTTTCCACGTAAGGGGGATTTGGGAACTAGGCATAGGGATGAAAATGATCTTTACTCATTTACATTAAAGCTGACCAAGAACAAGATAATGATATCTTGGTGAAACGGATGTAGATCTTGACATAGTTATCAATAAATAGTTTATTTTAGATATGTTGCAATATGGCTGGTTCCTCAAGAAGCATATCTATACACCTAATAAAATTGAAGTGTCTGTTGCCTATCCCAATAACCAAATTAAAAAAAAAAGATATATCCAACTTGTTTGGCAAATCTTTTCTATGTAAATTAGATCTGTGTGATATAGATCTACTTTAAAAAGAACGGTTTGAAATATATGTTTAAGAACTAAACCGTTTGGTAAGACAAAAAAATTGGTTAAAATAGATGCTTTAAACAATCACGGTTCAACATTTTTTAGTAATTTCTCAAGATATACAATGAATCAAGGGCTGAAATTTTCTGTGGTAGTCATTTTGATATTTTCAAAGAGGATCATTAGCTTGGATCATCAGTGTGGTATCCATAGAAGTCTAAAGATTTAGATCTTTGGTCCATTTATTAAAAATATCTTGAGATTACAAAAAGATCAAAGGCTGAAAATTTGATGGTTAGTCGTGTTCTCTTTTACAAACATTTCCATTGGTTTGGATCACAGCTTTATGGCCCACAATTAAAAAAAAAGGAAAAAACGGACTGGAGAAAAGCCACATGGAAGACAATTCTTTTTCTACCTTTAGCATACCCAACGTTCTTAGTTTTTCCTAATTTTCTCGAGATATACAATGAATCATCAGTTGAAATTTGAGGTCATGGCCGTTTTTACTATTCCAAAGAGGATCAACGATTCGGATCATGAGTGGAGGGGCCCACAAAAGTCTAAAAACTTAGATCTATGGTTCTACTTTATTTTGTAAGTTTTTCAAGATTCAGGAAATATCAATGGCTAAAATTTAAACAGTTCGCTGTTTTTTATGGTTTTAATATCTCCAACAGTTTGGATCATCAAGTAGGTCCTGTAATTTTAGAAACAATGGAAAAAAAGGGTGACAAAAAGAATACGCCATCTGCACTGTGCTGGCGATGTCTTTACGCACTTTAGACATTTAAGGTCTATTCTGCAGGGTATTAATGCTTTTCTAAATAGACTTCACATCTTTTTGAGTTTTCAAATGGAGAGTATACCAAACGCACTGTTTGAGTTTTAAATTGGTTTTAAGTCAATAAGAGGCTTAATCCTGATATAGGAAAAGGGGCACAGATATGGGTAATGTAGGATGGAGATTTGAGTACAGGAAATAGAAACAATAATAGTAACGGGTCTGATGCTGCTGAGCAATTAATAGGCATGGATGTAGATGCAAGTAATAAGCGATGGAATTGAATTTTGAATTGGTGTCAATCAGAGGCTTAGTCCTAAGAAAGAGGGGCACAGATATGGGTACTGTAGGATGGCGATCTGCGTACAGCAAATAGAAACAATAATAGTGACGGCCTCACGGGTCTGATGTTGCTGTGCAATTAACAAGCATGGATGTGGATTGTGGATGGAGTGTTCTACAGTTGCAAGTAATAAGCAATGGATTTAGAATTCCAGTACGTTATCATCCAGCTCATAATGTCAGCATACATATCTCTTTTTTTAATGTAATATAGACCAAAAGGGACCATTGGTTGGATAATGGGAGATTAGATGTATGGATAACAATGGGTAAGCGCCACATTCAAGAGGATCAAATTGTCCAAGCCAGTAATTTTAGTTCATCAAATTAAATGCGATTATAAAAATTTACTGTCATAAAACTCAATAGTAATTAACTTGTGATTAAGTTCCACTAGAAAAGAGATAGGTGTGTGTAAAATAGGGTTACAAATGGGTATCCAATTCTTCAATTATCTGAAGATTATGATTTGTTAATAACCGGTTCTTATTTTGGTTTCGATAAGCAAATGGATTTGGGTTGGAACCTATTTTTGGACCTGTGGTCTAAATGGTTCTGAGTCTAATTTCTACATTAATTCTGACTAAAGTTGCAAATAGGTAGCCAATTTTTCGAGTACCCGAAGATTCTAACCCTTTAATAACTGGGTTTGAGTCCTTTTTTTTTCTTCTGATAAGTAAATGAGTTCGGGTCTTAGTCCTATTTTTGGATCCATGACTTAAACAGGTCCTAGCCCGGCTCTATCTTGGTTCCGACCCAAGGCCCAACATATTATCTAAGTTTTTGAAAAAAAATCTAAAAAAAATAAATTTTCTCCAAATCATTCTCTATACAGATTTGGACCCAAACCCGCCTCATCCATGGAATTGGTATATTTTGCTTAATGGTTTTGGTTTCAGAACCTAAATCTTTGTTTCGAACTGGTTCCGGGTCGGGGCCCTACCATGGACCCGAATCAGAACTAACCCGCTTGCAAAACTGCTGTGGACCCCAGACCCAACATATTACCTAAGTTTTTGCTAAATTTTTTGTAAAATAGTTTTTCTCCAATTCATTCTCTACACAAACCCGAAATCAAACCCACTTCATTCATGAAACTGGTTCCAATTTTGGGTCCATATTTTCCATAACAGTTCTGATTTTGGAGCCTAGAAATTGGCTCTGAGATTCCTATTTCGGGTTTAGGTCCATCTTTTTATTAACGGTTCCGAGTCCCAAAACCGACCCATTTGCAACCCTCATGTTAGAATGAACATAAAAGGAAAAAAAAAGGTTAACAAGGTAAAAGAAGGAGAGAAAGAGAGAGAGATGCAATACTTATGGAACATTTTCTGCCTACTAATTTAAGACTTCATAGACATTTCAAATGAAAAATTATGGATCAAGAATCAGGGGCAAAAACAAATATTTATACATATTATGGGAGAGGCCATAGTGTAATTAAAAAATTAATGGAGAGGCGATATGTGAGAAGAAATTATAAAAATGCATGAATTTTTCTTCAGAATGCAAGAAATTTTTCTGAAAATTTTATGGGCCATGGCCACGGACACCCCCAATCCACCTCTAGTTCTTCCCTTGTCTAGACTGTTTGCATATGGACATTATCACAAATGATGTTTTTGGATTGCTAAGGTGAAGTTAATGATGGAATGAGATCTTCAAAACTTTAAATTTTTCTTAGGTTAAAGGTACCAATAACAAGAAATATTTGAGAAATAAGAAAATGAATCGGAAGTAAATCAAAATATTAAATATCAATAATTTTTTATCAACATATAATGATCATAGGTAAATGTCCTAAAAATATATCATGATAGCACCAGGTTTATATCGTGTTGTTCTCAATTGATGATGATTTCAATTTATAGTGAGAATACCATATTACCAAAGTTTTTCAAACTAATTATTACCAATATACTACAGTACTTCAAGATATTGGTAGTCCATTGAAAATCCCAGCTTAACAATGTACCTGAAATGAGAAAAACAAAAATATATAGAAAAGATTGGCGATGGTGAATTATTAAAAATATTGTTCTTTTTTCCCATAACAGTGGGTGTCCCGACCAATATTGTTTATCTAATGTAACTTGTGCAAATTCTTGAAGATTTACTTGGCAATAGTGAATTGGATGAGCCTGACTCATCTTAGATCGGCCCTTGTTTTGGATTGAATCTGGAAACCAGTTGTCAAAATCTATTGTTTATTATATTTATAATATAATTTGCGATAGTCATGATACATTAATTCCAATAAAAGATCATATGTAATCCTACCTTTTTACTGAGGTGTGTACTAGAGAGCCCGGTACATGTTCTATACTACTGTGTATCTATTTATACATATAGATGTATAAACTTGGAGAATTTTCATACGCATCTATCCCTCACCATTTTTTTTGTAAGAACTCTAAGTGGCGCCCATTTATCACTCAATGCAAACCTCGCAACACACATTAGACCCCATGATAGCAACTCACCCCAACTTTTGATCAGATCCTGATTTATTGGACCATTGGATCGACTATACACCAATCCGAACAAAATGAATTTGTGAGCCATGGATGAAGGGGTTAGAAATATGTGATTGGGACCAAATTTGATATGTAGGGTGCTTTCACTTATATCTTTTCAATTCACCCAGTCTTATCCCTTGGTCGGGTCCATAGTGGGCCCCACCAAAGAGTGTGCACGAAAAGTCCATGAGGGACATATGCACAGGAAAAAGCCCCTATAAACTTTGCTACTCTTATTTTGATAGAGTTATAAAAAAAAATAGAGCCATCAGAAAAACAGCCTTGAGAAAAAGAAGATAAAATGAAAAAATGTGTTTGGTATTGCGGGAATCTATTTTAAATAAACTGTTTGGTACCATCTCTATTTGCCTTATATTTAGATGAGCATGCCTCTTTTAAAGGGGTAGTTATGTCAATAAGTAAAAAAGAGAATATCACCGACTTGAGGAAGACATCTAAGCAACTAAGAAAAACAACCTAGAAGAATCAATATGTCACAGACAACCACATTCGATTTTCTAACAAAAAAAAAACACCTTTTAAAACACCCTATTCCATCATTTAAAACATCTTCTTATTGGCTTATTCGACGTGGTCAACTTTAGAACATTTCAAGTTAGTACTGTTTTATTTGAGCTCACCTAAACTTAAACTGACCCGAAACCTTCATTTTTGTGAAATTTTAACCTTTAGGGGTTTCTTAGGATACTATACCTATCATGGCAAATAAATTACATTGGAAGCAATATATATATGTGTGTGTGGGTGTGAGGGGGTGGGGTGGGGGTGGAATCTTCGTAAGCATACATCCCTCGTGGAGGGACCCGAATACTCCTTTGTGGGGTCCAATGTGCACCCAACCAAAGAATGAAGGGGTGATGGAAAGATCCATGCGGGATCATTTGCGGCTCACAAATCCATTCCATTTGAATCGGAACACAGTTGATCCAACTGTCCATTAAATTTAGATCTGATCGAAACTTAGGGCAGGTGGCTATCAGAGGAAATCCATATGTATTGCACGGTTTGGATTAGATGATAGATGGGCCTCACGAGTTCTCACAAAAAAAATAAAAAAAAAACAGTAAGAGACATATTCACATGAATATATTCCTATATATATACACACATACAAAAAAAAGTATAACATATTATGGGGAAAACATTGTTTGGAAATTTTTTATATTTTCCTTGTATAATTATATTATAATAATGTTTTTTCATTTTTAGTTATATTATAGAATACACACTTTTGAAAGAAAAAACAGTCTCAATAGATCAAAGTCTAAAATATTACAGTGCCCTACTGTTGGAATGTTGCATTGTTGTGTTCCATGCATTTTTAAGCTCTTATGATGCTAGAGAGTTTTTCTTTCCTTCTTTTTTCACATGTGAAATAACCAAATTGATGATCCAATGGGGAAGAGAGGTTTGCAGTCAATGAATGGCCCCTGTGCTTCAGAGATGAGCAAACAGTGAAGCACCTAATGTTGAATTGCAAGATTGAGTAGATGATGTGGAATTCGATGATTAAATGGTTTGACTGCTTCTAGGTCTGTCCAAGGACCCTTTCTGAAATCTTCTACGCTTGGAAGCCTCCATTCAGCCTGGAGAGAGGCAGGGGACTATGGAGGCTGTCTTTCCTTGCTATCATTTGGATAATTTGGAAGAAAAGGAATTCAAGATATTTTGAAGGGGCCACCGGCAGCAATAATTATTTGGTGGAGAAAACTAAGTTCACAGTTGCTTGTGGGAATCAGTTAACCCTGCTTTCAAGGACTACTCTTTGATTTAGATAATGCTTCATTAGAAGGATTTGGCTTTTTCTTGTGCAGGGCCTTGCTAGTTTATAGTGATTGGTCAGGCCATTTGAAGGCAGATGGGTATGAGCATCTAATTATTGATTGATGGAAAATGTTTTCTTATAATTGTGCATATGTCATCCATCTCAAAGGGGCTACTTAGATGGATGTCTATCTCATCTATTGGAAGTAAACAAATGGAAAAGGTCTCACTATAGAGCCAAAAAAATCGACTCCAACATTACATCTTATCTAATTCTTGATCTAAGATCCTTAAAATTTAATGGCATCTTAAATTAGATTTTTTTTTTTAGATTCAATCCACTGATAAGTGAATATTTGATGAGTTCATTGGGTGAAAAGACTCAAATGAGTTGTACTGATCCCATGGTGCTGGAGTGCACTTGTTGTGTGCTGGTAGTAGAACATTTTCACTTGCCTAAATTTGGTCGTCTTATGCAATCATATTTTATTGAAATTTTAATTTCTTTATATAAAAAATAATCCAAATGGCATAATCTGTTGTTGTATTGTGACTTAAATGAGTAGGGGGAAAAAACCGGAATATCACCTATATTCCTGGACAAGACTCGTAGTGAGTGATTACTTGTGCTGAAAATGCATTCATTCTCAAGCGCATATTTGATAAATCGGAGGAATCCTATGTCTAAAGGCATGTTTGGCATTTCACTAGAGTACCGTAGAGTGAAGTGGAGTAAGGCATAAAAAGATGCATGGGTCATAGGAGAAAAGTAAAGAAAAAAATATCATTTACTCAATCTACAAAATAATAATAAGTAAAAAAGATTCATTCTCAAATTTACAAAGACAAAAGAAAAAGAAATTGCTACAGTACAATTAGACTCAATCCAACTTTATTTTTTCTTGATTTTGTTATTATCAATAGTATTAAGCTTGATGTCACAAGTCATCACCCACTTGGAAAAGAGAAAAAAAGAAAAGAAAATAACATAAAGAACTTAATCATTTTTATACATTCATTTTTTCATTATCACTTGGCTTTTTAGTATTTCTGTATATGAATGACATGTATGATTGGCGAGAACATTATGTAGATTCCAAATGTATTTGTGTTGTGCTTATTAAAGGTTCAAAGGATTTGCCGCTTATTCAAAGTTATGATAGCATTCAAGCATTGACTCAAAAGATTGGAAAGTCAGAAAGGGAGCATGACCTTGTAATTGCTGTATGTATTATGAGCTATATTTTTATAATGCCTTTAGAATTTGTTTTTAGTAATTTTCAAGAGGTGGGGTGTTTGGTGGGTAAGGACTTCGAATTTATTTAGTTATATTTGTTGGGGTTGGGCACTTGCTCCTCACTTACCTTGATCTAGTTGTCTCCTAATGGGACAATACCTGTAGACACTATGAGGTTTGTATCTTCCCACATTCCTGGCATCTTCCGTGGTTAGAATAGCACATATGCCATTATTTTCCAACTATATGATAGAGTTCCTTTTTCTTGAGAAACATTTGGAGATGAGTTGCTTTGTCTTCCTATGACATTGGTGTACATCAGTATGCCAATCTATAAAGAGCTGATTAACATAGTTATTCTTTCTATTTCTCAATGTTGTTAAGGCGCAATGTGCAGTAAAGGCCCCAAGGCCAATTGGAGCCGTTGCTGCATGGCGAGGCATGTGCCTCATTCAGCTAGGTCCATGTTTAAGGGAAAACAAGATAATAGAGCTTATCCAACAAAAATATAACTCAACTGTTTGTACAACTTGAAACATAAAAACATGAAACAAGCATGCGTCAGTACTAATGAAAATTTAACTGCAATTTATATATCATGGTCCAAAACTGAAATGTAGAAGTGTGGATGCAAACTTTAATGTGATTGTGCATTGAGACCATTCTGCACTTTGTGGATTTCCATTTCCGTGGGAGAGAGAAATCCTTACTGCTCCCATAGGAAGCTGAAATCCTCTCTATTGTGGGAAATCAATGCATTTTTTCCTTTTTCACACAGAAAAACTGAAAATGTCAGAAGAGTGGGCTGCACAGAAAACCAATAATTTTTTTCTTACTATAACATAATCCTTTTGTTGCACAAACGAACCTTTAGAGCAAGGCTACACACTATCAGATTGTTTGAAATATGGCAAAAGAGCGCAAAGATAGATACACATGACAAATCAATAAAGAAATTATACACAAATTACAAATCATGATGGTATGATATCCCTCATTCCTAATTGAAAACAATATAATTTAGGTGTGTATAGTATTTGAATGGTCATTTTTGCAACTTATTAGTGCATTTGGGTTGGTTTCTATAATTGAAAAAGAGAAAAGAAAAGAAAAGAAAAAAAGAATGAGACAGTTTTCACAATTGTTTTTTGAATTATTTCTTGTTTGACAGCCTGGTTTGGGACAAAATGTTGCACTTTTATGTGTCAAGTTTCTTTCTCCACAGCTTCAATGCTGAGAAAGCACAAGCCTTGAACTCGAACATGATGAGTTTGTTGAAACTTGAAATAGTGGAAGACTGCCTTTCAGAAGTTAAATGATGTTACATAAATGTGCACGTGTGCTTTCTGATGATTGTGGAGTTAAACTAGCTCACTGGTACTAACTTAATGATTGTGGAGTTAGACTGCCGCACTATGTAAATTTGTTGTATATATGCATGGGCATGTGAATCAGCTTGTCATGTGATGACTTACTGCTTGTATGTTTATTTCTTTGAATACAATTTCTTAGTCATCACTCTCCTCTGTTCTTGTAAGATTGGCTATCTGGCTCAACTGGTGCTAACTTAATGCTTTTTTTTGGAAACCACTTAAAAGTCTTATGTACTTGGAGAGATACCTTCGCTCCGAGAGAGAATCACTGTAGTTCGACAACTTTGGGAACTTACACGAGATGTCCTGGTATGCTGTGTAGGCTCAACTGATTCACGTTTTGTTGTCTGCTTTCCCTTTTTTAATGGTTATTCAGTTCTCTTTTGATGGCTTGATTTTATGGTGAACTAAAAAAGGCATTTGCAATGTGCATATGCTGCTATAGTCTGGGGAATTTTAGATTCTAGAATCTTAACTCCCCAGGATATTGTTAACATACAAATTTTTTCCGCTGACATTTATGCAAGGACTGTGTCCAATGCATGCTGCCGTGCATAAAATATTTTTTAAATTTATGGATTCTGTATGGAATTTATTAATGTTTACCTCTATTTTCTTTGATCAATAAATTTATATTATTTACGAAATACCCAGAAATATAAACATAGTGGAGCATTGTCCAATGAGGCGCTGGGTTGGAAGAGAGATGATAGCGATTCTGATTATGAGTAGGGGCAGTGGCAGTTGTTTTGGTGGGTGTAAACTTTCCTACAATTTGCTAGGGTTTTTCCTCATTAACAAGAGTAAAAAAGAATGTATTGCATTTCAAAAAAGAAGAAGAAGAAATAAGTAATTAAGGCTCAATTTTTATAATTTCTATAATTCTATATATGATAGGCCTTTTGATTTGATGAATCAGATGGAACAGCTGATACTGTTTAATGGGGCCACGTGTAAAGCATCCAACGATCCTCGAGTACCCATCAAAATACCCTCCTAATTCTTGTATGGTTCTACTCTTGATTTGAGCAACATTGAGCTTTCGTTGCACCTAGACATTTAATAAGAAAAAAAGGGTGGAAGAGCCCATTTACTGAAATTCGAATCTTTTAAAATAAAGGCCCTTCAAATGTATGGGATATCCAGAATCAGAATTAATCTGACCGTTTGATTGACTTTTTGATAAAAACATGATTAACATGGTTTTATGTATATTTATTTTCATTTTTTTATTGAACGATTAATCAAACAGTGGGACTGACTCAGATGGAGATCTCTACATTAATGGGCTGGGACGTTGGAACGTGGTTTGATGGGTTCTGAAGTTTCCATATTTTATTCTTACCCCAAGGCACTTGTCATTTTCAACAAGGAGACACTTTCCAAGTGTCATGGCACTTCATATCGGCAAGACTCCCTTGAATTCTTTCTTAGTGTTTAGAAGTTTAATGCTTGTATGACTCTACTTTTCTGATTTTATTATCTTATTTATTTCAACATGTGTCTTAGATTGGGGCCACACTTTCTAAATCAGTGCGCAACACACAGACTGGATATAAGTGGAACCCATGGAGGAAGGAAGTGTTGTCATACTAGGTGGAAGGAATTGAAAAAAAAAAAAAAACTGTCAGATTGGCTCCTTCAGACATGTTCCTCTGTAAACAGTGGCTGTTTGTATGTATATGACTAGCAGGCAGCCTATATCATTTTGGAGTTGTGACCCTTGCAATGGCCTTTTGGAGTTGGTTGCTGAGACGGAACAAACACCTTTGTGAAAACGAAAAATCATAATGCTTGAGTGAACCTGGGGATTAAAGCGGCCATCCCTGTGATGCAAATCTGGGTGGTATTCAAGCGCATGCAAGGCAGCTTCGATACCACGGTGAAAATTAAGATACTGTAAGTACTTTTAAGGTCATCACAGATGTCACAGTTGATCCATCTCTCTGGAAGGCATTTTTTGACAGGTAACAAGGGCTATAGTGCGGATTTCTTATAGATGCCCAAATCTTAATTCAAGATCTTTATTGGGGAAGGTGAGATCTACTAGTCCACCAACTTGCAGCACTTGTCCTTCTTTGACAGACAATATTTTAGTGTGGACAACTAAATACCTACATTTAGAAATAAAAAATGTCATGAAGACAGAAAATTGAGTTCAATAACTGCTGACCTGATAACCCAATAGGAATCCCAGTAATAAACTTCTCTAAATCTGGAACCTGGAATGATGAGCGGCACAGGCAGAGGAAGGAGAGTGTGCAAATCCGGCCTTCCTTTAACCTCATCTGAAACTCTCCAACTCAAATTCCTCGACAAGGAATGCACCTCCAGTGCCCACGCCCACGCCCGAACCTCCAAATTCTCCACCTTGGGCAAGAACCCTTCAGGCTCTGACACAAAATCCACTGGCTGTACCTCCACCATATAGCTTCATGCGCTTCCCAAGTACGTCTCCACAAACCCATCTAGATCTCGAACCGATACCGATCCGTTTGGCTTCTGTGGTTGCTCATTGAAGGCGGCTTCGGTGGTGGAGAGATTGAATTTCAGGGGGAGATCTCGAATTTCACGGGGTGATCGCCGTAGAGCTTGGGATCAAAGTTGGAGGGACTGATCGTTTTGCAGAGCGGTGGATTGAAGGCGTTGGAGGAAGGAGAGGAGAGTGGTTGAGGGTTCGACAGGGCCGGAATAGGAGCAGGAAGAGGAAGATGATGCAGCAGCTGACATAGTTGGAAAGGAAAGGAGAGAAGAAGAAGAAGATGATGAAGAAGAAGTGGGAAATAGTGGGGATCAAAAGGGGCGTTGCCATTGCCGTGGCGTGGAAGCTACAATGTTAGCGGAAAATTAGCTTTTATCTGAAGAAGATAAAACCATTGGTTGGTTGATGTGATATAGCATGTGTTTTATGCGTGCATATTTAAATGGAAATGGGAAAGGTAACGGCTATTTTGTTGGAGGGTTGAACTGTGCCAAACGGGTATCTGATCAAGGGTTGTACTGTGCCAAACGGGTATCCGATAGAATATCTAATTACTGCATGGGAGTGTCCTTGTACCATTGTCCACATGCAGTCCAATCGATAGATATCCTTGATATTTAATTCAATGGTGAGGGATGGTTCAATGCGTTTCTGGAATAGAAAGACCGTCAAATTAGAGGTTCGATGGATGAAAAGTGGGCCCAAGTAAATCCGGTAGTATTGTATTATACTTGCAATTGTATGTTGGGTGAACATTTGTTTTATACCACATCATTCTCATTTTCGTCAAAGCAATTGTTCTTCTAAATAATATTCAGTGTAGTATTGTATCATACTTGCAATTGTATGTTGGGTGAACATTTGTTTTATACCACATCATTCTCATTTTTGTCAAAGCTATTGTTCTTCTAAATAATATTCAGTGTTGAGTAAATGTATACTGCAATAAGATTCTATCAAACTTTTAATTTCTTTATCTAAGAGCAAGGATAAAAATAGCGGCTACGCCCGCCGCCAAAACGCTACGTAGCAGTAGCGGCGATACGTAGATTCATGTAACTAGTATATGGGTATGTAGCGGTCCTTTTATTGCATGAAGTCCTGTATTGTTTATTAATATAAAAGAATAGGAATGATCAATTTTTTTCATATAGATTCATGTCGTTTAGTTATGTTAACTTAAATACTAACTTAAGGTGTATAAAAAAATTTCATCAAGATTCATTCAAGAATAAAAGATAAACTGTGTTCAAATTTCGTAGAAAAACAATATACTAATCTACTTAAAGAGCAAAGACTTTATAATGGAAGAATACCTTTCTGATTAGCTCTAATCTAATACCAAAGGGAATGTCTTTTGGGAATCACATTGCTGTCAGTGTCATCATCTCTATCATCATTTGTTGTGCCTCTATGATATTGCACATTCTCACCAAATTAAATTTGATATTGGTGGGCATTGGGATCTTGGAATGCAAAGAAGAAATCAAAAGAGCTTGGAGGAGGTGGATATGTATATTGAGGTTGACTATCATCATAATCATCATATGAGTAAGACTCTGAAGCCGAAGATTATTCTTCTTCTTGTTGCACATGACCATACTGATAATATTGTGATGGTTCATGAGGATACGGCCTGTAGTCTGAATGTGGAAGTGGAACATTATAAATAGGGTTCCAAGATGCTGTTTATTCCCCTCCTATATTTCCACTTCCACCCATATTCCCTTGCTTATCTATGTGTGCGGGTGATGACATTCTCTGTCGCCTTTGATAAGCACGTTGTGGATCCATTCTTAATTGTTCGGGAAACTCTTTTATGGTCTCAATAGGAACAACATTTTCTTTTTCATCATATTGATAAAACTCAGTAGTGCCACCTGTCCCGCTGTCTCCTCCATCTCCTCTAGGACCTCCACTATGGCTACTGGAAGAGGCAATAGTGGAACTACTATCTTCAGAAGATGACATAATATGAGTTGGTTCCTCCCCTTTAGATGTTGCACTTGCATTTCCACTACTTCTTTCTCCCTGAGGTGGCTATCCCCTTGACATTTGTACATCTTCAACAATTAAATGTTGCACTTCTTATTGAAAGCCCGAATCTGAATCTAGCAATGGATCTTCAGTCTCGGCTATCCATGGAAGTAAGGGATCATCGTCTCTGAATATGTGATCCAAATTAATTGGACAATAAGTAGGATCATCCCTTGCCTTTCTCTCTCTATTTCTGTTCCTCAACTTGAGATTTTAATGGCAGTATACCAATTTGTTGAGTTTTCTCATGGTTATCCGATTCCTGGACTTTGTATGGATCATGGAGAAAGTGCTCCAATTCCTTTCACAATTTGATGATGTTGTTATTTGACTAAGGATACGAATGACTGCTCTCCTTAGATGTGGAGTACTCTCTCCAAAACTCTCCCACCAATCGGTTGGAATACGAAGAAAAAAAAAATAGACATCTTTAAATCATAGAAAGTTCCTTTTCTATGTATTGCCAGTTGTGTATAAGTATAACTACCAGGTGAACATCTTCCAATCACTCGCTGTACAAGAGGGTTAGGGAAAGTTCCTTTTTTATGTGTATAAGTAGAAATCTACAATGCAAGAAATTAGAAATAAATAAGTACACCATATCAATACAATTATCTCAAATATATTTAAAAGATTAAACAAATTTCTTAACTAGCTCACCTCTTGTATAGCTTCGATATGATCATCTTCACTCAAAATTCTTTTCAACACTGTCCTTAATCCTACTCGCAATTCCGTATCTATTGCTTCAGTGTGGTGTGGGGCATTGCGATCGTAGAATTCCGGATTTAAAAAATAACCTGCAGCATGCAATGGATGGTGCAGCTGATCGTTCCATCGAGCATCAATAATTTTTATGTAATCATCATGATATTGGCAATTTTCTATAATGGCTTGCTTTGCCCGATCAATTGCTTCATAAATGTACCCCATTGTCAGCTTTTCATCACCATCTCAACACTTCACTAAAGGTTCATATACCTTTAATATATTCTTTATTTTGGCCCAAAATTTATTATCCCTCATTATAATTGGGATGTCGAACTCCGGACCACGTGTTGCTTTGCCCCATTTCGAACGAAGCCATTTTTCTGATGAAAACATCTGAATTAGCTCCGTTCTCCAATGTACTAGGCTTTCCATAGCAATAAAATGGGTAGCAAATCTAGTGGATGCCGGACGCACTAAGGCATGATTGTTTGTGAATCTCTTCATCAAGCTTAAGAGCCATGAATGGTCATATATGAACCTTGTAATGCCTCTACATGCCTTGATTGCAGCGGCTACATTCTTCTTATTTCCAATATCCTCTATTATAAGGTCAATGCAATGTGCTGCACATAGAGTCCAAAATAAATGTGTCCTTTTTTCCATTAAAAGTTGAACGACTTTCTTAAAATTGGCTCCATTATCTGTTACAATTTGGACAATGTTCTCCTCTCCAACACTTTCTACAACTTTATCCATAAGCCTATAAATATAATTTGTTGTCCGTTTCTCTTCAGATGCATCGACGGACTTCACAAAGACGGTCCCAATGATATTATACACTAAAAAGTTAATCAATTGTGTTTGGGTGCTGCTTGTCCACTAGTCACACATAATAGTGACCCCATTTTGCCCCCGCATGGGCCTAAACGTATCTAGCCAAGCCTTTATTTCTTTATACTCTTCTTCAAGGTACTTGGTGCCCACATCATACACGAATGGCGACCTAATACCCCACCCAGCTTGAGCCGTAATATCAAGAACTGTCTGAAAATACAGAGAATCAATTGCGGTAAGAGGTATATTCTTATGAATTAGCCATTTTGCTGTAGCTTTGGCTAATCTATCTCTTGCAGCCTTCATAACACCCTTGACAACATTAGAGATTTTTGGTTGCTTAGCTGCCTCCGATCTATGTGCGAAAGGATCAACAAAACTAACCCCTCTTCCAGTTTGTGTAGGTGTAGCCATCTGAGTAGAAATAATCTCTATTATCATCATCCCGTTGTCGGGTGCTAAATGCTCTACGCAGTTTATCCGCAATGCCTTTGCCCTTGCTTGTTGCACCAGATGAGCCACCTTCATCATAGTTTCTACGTTGACTATATGCTCGACGCTCTGCTTCTTCTTGGCACGACATAAGGGACTCTTGGCGTGTAGTCATCATTTCTAGCTCATCAAACTCATCATCAGAAGCAGTACCAAAACCTTCATCCCCAAATACATCATAGCGTGCTGCATCAACACCCTACTGCTTCTTCTCTTTAATTTGTACTTTTCTCTATTTTTTTTTATTCAATAAATTTTTCATTTGCTCCCTAACTTCTTTGGACATTTCAGGACACCCTGCAACATTGCCTTGCATATGGGCCAAATGTTGCTTAAATCTTATAATGCCCTCGTTGGTCACTTTATGACAAAACTTACACTTAATCTTCAACCGATTATTTTCAATTGCCTCATCATAGCTCCATGCAGAATCTATCTCATGCGGCATTTTTTTCACGTCACAGTACCTAAAAAAGATTTAAAAGTAATAGGTTAAAATTTAAATAAATTTTAAAAATATGAAAAAATTAGAAGAACACGCAACTACGTGGGTGGGATTGATATATGGGAAACATAGATCTAACATTTAAGGACTATTTTCAACCCATTTGATTGAGTTTACTTTTATAAAAAAATATTTTTATTAAAAAAATACAAAAATCTGAAAATAAAAAATATGAAAAAATTAAAAGAACACAAAAATATGTAGTATTGACCTATGAGAAACATAGATCTAATATTTAGGGACCATTTTCAACCCATTTGATTGAGTTTACTTTTATAAAAAAATATTTTTTTTAAAAAATACAAAAATCAGAAAATAAAAAATATGAAAAAATTAGAGGGACACAAAAATATATAGGATTGATCTATGTGAAATATAGATCTAACATTTAGGGACCACTTTCAACCCATTTGATTGAGTTTGTTTCTATAAAAAAAATATTTTTTTTAAAAAAATACAAAATTCCGAAAATAAAAAATATGAAAAAAAATTAGAAGAACACAAAAATATGTGGGATTGATCTATAGAAAACATAGATCTAACATTTAAGGACTACTTTCAACCCATTTGATTGGGTTTGCTTCTATAAAAAAATACAAAAATTTGAAAGTAAAAAATATGAAAAAATTAGAAGAACACAAAAAAATGTGGTATTAATCTATGGGAAACATAGATCTAACATTTATGAACTACTGTCAACTCATTTGATTGAGTTTGCTTCTATAAAAAAATATTTTTTTAAAAAAATACAAAAATTTGAAAATAAAAAATATAAAAAAATTAGAAGAATACAAAAATATGTGGGATTGATATATGGGAAACATAGATTTAACATTTAGGGACTACTTTCAACCCATTTGATTGAGTTTGCTTCTATAAAAAAATATTTTTTTAAAAAAATACGAAAATCTGAAAATAAGAAATATGAAAAAATTAGAAGAACACAAAAAATATGTGGGATTGATCTATGGGAAACATAGATCTAACATTTAGGGACCACTTTCAACTCATTTTATTAGTTTTCCATTAATAAAATAGATTTTATTTTTCAAATAATAAAATAATCTGAAAATAAAATTAAAAAAAAAAGAAAGTGATAAAAAAGAGGGGCTTGATCAAAGGGGAACATGGATCTAACAACAACAACTCATTTTCAAGTGATTCATGAAAGAAAAGAGAAAAATAAGCACAAAGTAAAAAAAAAATGAGCTCCAAAACTCACCTTTTTTTGAGTTTGATGCTTGAATTTTGAATACCACCTTAATGTTTTGATGTTTTTGTTTATGATTTTACTGTTTTTTGAGAGGATTTGAAAAATGGAGGCAAGAAAAGAGGTTTGGAGCAGTGAAAAATGGAGAAGATAAGAGTAAAAATGAAAACAGTGGGTCAAATAATCGGCTGGGGGGGTTTTTTAACTCCCTAGCGATATGTATCGGTTGCTACGCATGCGTAGCGGCTGCTACGTTTGTGAGCGGCTTTTTTTTTTAAATATCTTAGCGCCCTTGGGCGCTACAGCCGATATATCGGCCGCTACAATATTTATATCCATGTCTAAGAGAATAATCCAAATGCCATAATATGTTATTATATTATGATTTTAAATTAAAAAAAGCAAGGGTATCATGAAAAATGTCATCTTAGAAGAATACTAGAGCTTATGATGATAATAGGTGATGAAGAGCAACATATGTCTTATTATGGATTGTTTATCAATAGTTGGCGGGCCCTTTCAGATTTTGTTCCTTCCATTGATGAAGAACATAAGTTGACGAGACAACCTGTTGAGTAAAAGTCGACCCAAACAACTGGATCTCTTTTTTTCCACTTTCTTTGGATATATACTCTCACCTTCTCCGCCCCCCCAAAAAAAAAAAAGAGTCTTTTACATTTTTAGGTCGGGTTACTTCTAAGTATTAATCTTAGCTTTTCTCAATCCATACCATGTATCCTTGTTTATTAAATGCACGAGCCTAAACTTTACCTTGTTTAAAAAAGTAACTTTAGTTAGATATTTAAAAACATGGTAAAATATTTTGACACCTTTTCTCCCTTCTTGCTACATTTTAAAAGTTTATGTTGGTACTTTGTAATAAATTAAAATGAATTACTAAGGTCAAGGCATCAGTTCAGTTTCATATGAATTATTAAATGAATTACTAAACTCTAGGCATCGGATCAGTATCATATGAATTGGATAGTCAGCGTGAATTATCTTTTTATGTCTTTTCAACAAATGCAAAATGTAATTTGTGTGTCTATACAAGACATGTGAAGCAAATTTTTATTTTTATTTTTTTCCTCTTTGACATTCTTTATTTTACTTTTTTGCTCATTTTCTTTTGAACCATAGGATTGACTATAATTTAATGGTTGTGATGCT
This sequence comes from Sextonia rubra, assembly GCA_037013555.1. NCBI lineage: Eukaryota > Viridiplantae > Streptophyta > Magnoliopsida > Laurales > Lauraceae > Sextonia > Sextonia rubra. The sequence goes on from JASUAD010000009.1 coordinate 11,678,780, forward strand.
TGTTCCCATTTCGATAACTTGATAGAAATATCGAATGGGCCATTGTAGAGTGGTTGAGAGCAAACAAGAAAGGATTTTCTTCAAAGGAATGAAGAAAAAGGGACGAAAGACTCATCGAAGGTGATAAGATTTGAGCTTGTACATTATTAGAGGGAACTCTAGATATTTAGGTTGCATGTTATGGCTAAACCATGTAAATCTTATGCCTTGATGATTATTAGAGGGAACTTTAGATATTTAGGTTGCATATATGTATGTTTTAATATGAAAGAAAATTCTTGTTTCTTCTCCGATGTTTGAACTCTCAGTGCATGCAAAAGACAGTCTCATCTCCCCAGATTAAAAGAAGAAGAAGAAGAAGAAGAAGAAGAAGAAGAAGAAGAAGAAGAAGAAGAAGACAACACAAGGTTGCAACCCTTATAAAATGCCACCTCTTTAGATATTGTGTTTTTCATGTAACATCGTCATCTTCGAAGGGCCGTATCATATTTGGAAGAAGTTGACTCACTGTACCACTAAAAGGGTCTTATCATATTTGGAAGAAGTTGACTCACAGTACCACTCAAGGTTGTAGACTGATAGGCCTCCAAAGCTGCTACTATGCATGTTAAATGCCCCAATTTTGCAGTATTGATAATAAAAAAGGAGAAAATACCAAAGGGTTCAAGTCTCTCTTAGGAAAGAAGCCTCATAAGCATTTTCAATGTCTTTTTGTTTCTTTTCCGTAAATCTTAATCCATGATGTTGAAATTCTTGTACGCTTAACCCCAATTCTCAATATGGATTTATAGCAGTAGGTAGACCTGAGGGTTTCCTGATATTAGCCATTGCTTTCCTTGGAGCAGAAATTATAGAAATATCCAGTGTATCTGAGGTAAATTCACTCTTGTACTTGGTTCTAAGGATGAAAATAGCGGTTGCAGCGGGCGTAGCGGCCCGCCGTCGAAACGATACGTAGTGGACGATATGTAGCGGTAGCGGCGATATGTAGTGGCGTAGCAGTGTGATTTGAAAAAGTCTTCAAAAAAATCCGAAAATTTTTAGAAAATCTAGAATATTGGAAAATGATGGAATATATGTTTGTTTTGTAAAAGTAACTAGTATATGAGTATGTAGCGGTTCTCTTATTGCATGAGGTCCTGTGTCGCTGTATCAATAGAAAAGAATAGGAATAATCAATGTTTTTCATATGGATTCATGTTGTTTAGTTATGTCAACTTAAATACTAACTTAAGGCTTATAAAAAAATATTATAAAAAAATTTCATCAAGATTCATTCAAGAATGAAAGATAAATTATGTTGAAACTTTATAAAAAACAATATAATAATCTACTTAAAATTCAAAGACTTTGTAATGGATAAATACCTTGATGATAGCTCTAATACGAAAGGGATTGATCAATGGGAAATATAGATCTAACATTTAGGGACCATTTTCAACTCATTTGATTGAGTTTACTTTTATAAACAAAATGTTTTTTTAAAAAATACAAAAATCCTAAAATAAAAAATATGAAAAAATTAGAAGAACACAAAACTATGTGGGATTGATCTATTGGAAACATAGATCTAACATGTAGAAATCATTTTTCAACTCATTTTATTAGTTTTCCATGAATAAAATAGATTTCTTTTTTCAAATAATAAAATAATCAGAAAATAAAATTCAAAATAAAAAAATTAAGAAAGTGATAAAAAGAGGGGCTTGATCAAAGGAGAACATGGATTTAACAATAACAACTCATTTTCAAGTGATTAATGGTAGAAAAGAGACATAAATTTAAAGTAGAAAAAAATAAGCCCCAAAACTCACCTTTTTTTGAGTTTGATGCTTAAATCTTGAATACTACCTTGATGTTTTGATGTTCTTAATGTTTTTAGTTATGATTTTAGTGTTTTTTTGAGAGGATTTGAAAAATAGAGACAAGGAAAAGGGTTTGGAGCAATGAAAAGTGGAGAAGAGAAGGAGTAAAGATGAAACAAGTGAGCGAAAAAGGTTGAAAAACCCCACCAGTTACGTAGCAGCCGCTACATTTGTGAACCCCGCTATTTTAAAAATAGCGTAGTGCCCATGGGCCCTACGGCTGATATATCGGCCGCTACGCTTCGTAGTGGTCGATATTTACATCCATGCTTGGTTCAATTAGCAGAATCTTCACTAAAATTTTTTGTGCAACTGTACTAGGCTGATATCATTCATTTTGAAAATCCTTTGAATTATTCATGACATGTTTTAGATGTTTGAGCAACTGTGGGCTATGCTAATGCAAGCTCCTATTATTTATATTGCATACCTCTCCTCATAGTTGTCAAATCCTAAATCGTATCGTAAATCGGTCAAGGGGGTGAATCGAATTGAGAATCGCAGGATATTTTCTATTTTTCTCAATATAGATGAAAAAAATAGTAATATGTATATATAAATAGAGAAAATTATAAATGTCCATAATCTATTTATTTTTTATCCATGTCCACATCAATACATGACTATTATTAGCATCATGATATACTACTACCAAAATCGATGAGCATTATTAAGATATAAAAAAAAGTAACATATCTATCATACCAAAAAAATATATATATAGTTTGTAGGATCAAAATGCCCTAGTGTTTAAATAGGAAAAAATTGTCCTTGCATAAAAATTGTGCTATTGGCCCTTTGCATTTCCTTTTATTTATTTATTTATTGTTTACAGTGCCATAACTCTAAAATACTCTTTCTATTAATAATTCATGAAAGAAAAAAAAAAGAGTTCAAATTCAAATATTCGTTAGTTAATGAATCATAGAAGTGCTAAAATTAAAGAATCACCAATAGGTAGGTCCCACTAGTTGATAAAAAAGAAAATTTTGGATTCTATCCTGACAAGTTGATGAGGAAAAAATGGAGATGCAAAAGAACATATAAGGAGAGAAAAACAAGCACTGGCTCCTAAACAGCAAGATTGATTTAGGCCCATCAATGAGGCTCAAACATTGATTACATTTAAAAAAAATATAGTAAAGTTGAAAAAAATATATTCAGATTTGCCCAGATGTGATATAGGTTTTGGTTGCTGAAACAAATGATAGATCCATCGTGGGTCCCAATTGAAGAAGAAATAAAAAAGGGAGAGAAACTAGAAGGGAAATAGGAAAAAAGTGAAAAAAGATTTGGAAGAATACAAAAATAACTTGTTGGACTTTTCAAATCCTAGCCTTTGTGAAACGACCAAATCGTGAATCATGAATCGAACTAGAGAAAATCCAAATGCACGATATCATGTATCTAGTGGCACTGATGTAGAGAGTGTTCTCGCTGATGAAAAGGAGGGTATTGCATCTAGATCCTGCATCTAAGCCCTGAGGACACTTGCATTTGATGTTTCGACTTTAGCGATTCTGCTTTTGATATTATCCCATTTCGCTTTACTAATTACAAATAATAGTATAGTACTCTTTTAAGGTGGCTAGGTGGGCCGCGTATATTATCATGTTTTTCTGTGCATTTTGAGTTAGTTCTAATTGATTAAATTTGATGTTGGGCATGGATATTTTTCAGCCCAGCATGGCCAATGAACATCTTACATGGATTATAGAAGATGAATCCCTACCATTATATAAATATATGCATAGGCCCTAAATTGTGGTGCACTACTATGCTAAACTTAAACAATCTAGTGGTGTCACCTTAATTCAAAATACATATAAAATCAACATATATTCATAACTAATAAATTTATTTTATACATAATAAATTCAGAGTTACTAGATACTGTATCGGACTTCCATAAATCATATAACCGAGAAAATATATTTATCATGTCAGAGTATATAATAGGTACGCTTGAAACATGAAATCAAATAATTAAATTTCATTATATGTAATCCAAATTTACAGGTTTGGCTTAGATTAGGGTTTGCATGTGGGATGTAGGCCAACGTAACCCTATGATATGATAGAATCTCAAATACCATATATTAGCCCAAAACCTAATTGGATGACCGCCAGGACCTTCCCTTTAGATTTAGGTTAATTTTAAATTGGTGCTTACCAAGGTAGTTAGTGTCAACAAAACCATTACATCACATCCTTAGATTTTGGAGACCCTAGGCATGCCTTAAGATAATTAAGAGGTTAGCATCAAAGCCCTATAACATCACTCACTAAGTTAACCCTGTATGTTTAGCACCATAATTACATGATTTAAATTTCCATATCTCAATTAGCCATCCAAAGGGATTACCCATGAATTTAAAGATGCCTAATGCTACTTAAAAGCAAAGGTTAACAGTCCTTATTAGTAATTCTTAGAAATTTAGAACCCCTCTTTAATGTTGATAAAGTTTAAATTGTAAGGTAGTAAGTATCATGGCTTAGTAGTATTTTGATCTAAGGGAAAGGGCTGAGTTGTAATTTTCCAGAAGTCCCATTGGACTCCCACAAAGGAGTCATGTGGTTTCTCCTCTCTTTACATTACGTTAGAGAATGGGTCTTACGCTCTTATGCATTTAGGACAAACAATGGTGGGTCAAATGGGACCCAATCCATGTGGGTCCAACACCAATATGGTTGACCAAGGTCCACTAGCAGATGACTGGTCCTGATCTTTGGTCAAGTGGGCCATGGGGTTCCACTACCTTTGACGACCTAATTGCCATGTGCCGGCCTGGTTCTACAGAAGTTGTATTCAGGCTAAGATTTGTGACAATCTGAGTAAATTCTAACCTCCTACAATCCTATACTAACAGCACCTCGTATTTTCACAGAATTCCATGTGTTGGGGAAGAAAGTTTAAACACAAGACGATAAGAAATCATGGTTGACAGATTGTCTGTTTACGTGGGCAGGGTTTGGGTCAACTGGACTAATGGCTTAATGTGGTCAATCAATGTGGGTCACTCATCCTTAGGATTGCCCATGGCTGATCTATCCAATGAGCAGGCCAGATCACTTGCCACGTGGGTCGTGTAGGCCCCCAGCAGTATAAATAAAAACTGATCATGACCTTGCTTTGTTTACCCGTAACGTGAACCTAGTTATTGTTGGCAGTCCTTCACTTAAAAGAATTTGCTTGTTTCACATTATGTAATACCTCTTTATCAGAATTATAGTGTCAACTAACTTAGAATCTAGGATCAAATCCACAATCATCATGATCTCCAATGTTCTAAATATAATAATTTTCAAAAACCTTCAAACCACAGGCTATATCCATCGTTCACAAAATTTGGGTGAATCAAAATATTTTATATAAAACTAATTTGAAAGACTAAATTATATAAATCAAATTGGAAGTTGAAAAGTTGGTAGGAATAAACTCTGGTTTGTGTACTCGCCCCTTATCTCCAGTGGAAAATGGGCCCAAAAAAGAGGGAGTCCAAAGCTTCTTACAAGCAGGGCTTTTTTAAATGATGGGCTCCACTTTGATGGGCCACGCCAACATAATGGATTAAATTGGAGGGCACCAAAACCTTCAGTCACAGTTACTTGGGAGCTATTACTTTACACATAAAAGGCCTGCGGTCGACAATGAGACTGGAGAACTTTCAAATGCCATCCTCTCTTACAGAACATTTCATCGAAGAACAACTCTATCCAGTGTTTGGACTTGACTGTAGGTGGTTTCAACTTTCAGCCCTCAAAAGGAAGACACTTGTGGCATTTTGGTTGAGGGTTTATGTCTGTTGGGGGTAATTTTGGTCCGGAAGGAAGACACATGGGTGGCATTTTGGTCCAGAAAGGAAAACACATAGGGTAAAGCCAAAAGATAAAAAAACCCACCCTTTACATATATTTATTTTACACCCATGAGAAGCTGGTGTTTATTGGGCATTGAGGTGATTTTTGGACGCGTGGCATGTTACAATTTGTCGACTCACGGACCACTGGTGTGGGAGATGGGTGGTCCACAATAGTCTTTTATAGAGAAGCCATGCACACATGCATGATTTCATGTTTTTAATTGACAAAAGGTCTTGCTGCGATAATGGGAGGCTAATGTTATATTAATGAGGGGTGATAGTTTTAGCATGCAATGAAAGATTCTATATGAGAAATAGAGGAAAAGGAAAATATCATTACGAAGAAAAAAGAAAGATTTCAACATTAAAGATTAACAAGATGGATCAATGGTAAGATGTAGGCTCCTAAATTGAAGTGGTTCCTCGAGGAAGATTTCTAGTCAAATCCAGTCTTTCTTCCTCGTCAGGGTCCATCTCTGCAGCGAGAAGTGGCGGGGCAACCGATCATTCGTGATTGAATCGAGTAGTTGAGTCTATCACGGAGGAATTCATTCATGGAATGGCGGGCGCACAAATAAACGACTATTGAAACTTAGTCGATTCCTATCTATTAGTCATAGTTGAGTCGAAAGATATCCGCTTGACGCTTCCTCCCCTTTCTATTTAAGGAACAACAAGTCCACCTTAAATGGTTGGTGTGGCTGATTCCACCATTCAAATCATTACGAAAAAAAAAGAAAAACAGATTTCAACATTAAAGACTAAAAAAAAAAGGTTCCGATTTAAACAACATCTTGAACCGCCTCCTCTTCCCTCTCCTCTTCTTCCTCCTCTCCCCCTCTTGCAGCGCCGGAAGAAAAGGCTTCTTCACCATTTCGCCACATATGTGGCACCGGCGTGGCTTTTTCCTGCCTTCACTTTGCACTCATTGCAGAAAATAAAGTGCCCACATTTTCCCCGCTAAATAGCTTGGTTGGAGTTGCATCGAACGTAGGCAGGATACTGAAAAATAACAAAAACACACACAAATATAATAAAATAAATTTTAAAAAAAGGCAAAGATGACATAAAGAACAATAATATAATTTTGTTCGGTCTTTGTTTTTTGTAACGGCATATTATAATAAAATAAAAAATATTTTTTTCCCACTTGTGCATTTTCTTGGAGATTTACTTGGCAATAGTGAATTGGATGGGCCCAAGTTAATCCTAGATCAGCCTTTGTTTTGGATTGAATTTGGAGACCAATTGTCAAAATCTATTGTTTATTATATTTATAATACAGGTAGCAATAGTCATGATACATTAATTCGAATAAAAATTCATATGTAATCCTTTCCTTTTTACAAGGTGTACTGGAGAGCCTCATACATGTTCTACACTAACGTCTATCTATCTATGCATATGGACGTATAAACTTCGCTACTCTTATTTTGATAGAACTTAAAAAAAAAAAAAAATAGAGCCATCAGAAAAAGAGGATTAAATGAAAAAAATGTGTTTGGTATTATAAGGATCTATTTTAAATAGACTATTTGGTACCACCTTTATTTGCCTCTTATTTAGATGTGTATGCCTTTGTTTAGAAGGGTAGTTGTGTCAATAAGTAAAAAGAGAGAATATCACCAACTTGGGGGAGACATTTATGCAACTCAGAAAAAAAGGCCAGAAGAATCAATTTTTGTCACTTCCTTCCTTTTATTTAATCCTATCAAAGTGGAGCCCACCATTTAATAAAGCCCCTGCTTGCTTGTTTGAAGTTTTGTCCTCCCTCTTTTTTGGGCCCATTTTCCATTGGAGATAAGGGGCAAGTACACAAACCATTACTCCTACTAACTTCTCAACTTCCAATTAGATTTATGTAATTTAGTCTTTCAAATTAGATTTTTATAATATATTTTCATTCACCCAGATTTTTGGAACGATGGATACATCCCTGTGGTTTGAAGTCTTTTAGAAATTATTATATTTAAAACATTGGAGATCATGATGATTATGGATTTGATCCTAGATTCTAAGTTAGGCAACACTAAAATTCTGCTATAGCGGTATTACATAATGTGAAACCAGTAAATTCTGTTTAGTGAAGGACTGTCACAGTAACTGGGTTTATCTTTAACTGGTAAATAAAGCAAGGCCATGATCAGTTTTTATTTATATTGCTGGGCCCACATGACCCACTAGTAAGTGATCTGGCCTGCTCGTCGGATAGATCAGCCATGGGCGATCCTAAGGATGAGGGACCCGCATTGATTGACCCCATTGAGCAATTAGTCCAGTTGGCCAAAACCCTGCCCACATAAGGAGACAATCTGTCAACCATGATTTCTTACCGTCTTGTGTTTAAACTTTCTTCCCCTACACTTAAAATTCTGTGGAACTATGAGGTGAATGTTGGTATAGGATAGTAGTAGGTTAAAATTTACTCATATTGTCACAAATCCAGAATACAACTTATGCAGAACCAGGCCGGCACACGGCAAGCAAGTTGTCAAGGGTAGTGGAACCCCATGGCCCACCTGACCTAAGATCAGAACCAGTCATCTACTGGTGGACTCTTGGGCGACCATATAGGTGCTGGACCCACATGGATTGGGTCCCATTTGACCCACCATTCTTTGACCTAAATGCATGTGAGTGTAAGACCCATTCTCTGACATAATGTCAAGAGAGGAGAAACCACACGACTCCCTTGTTGGAGTCTAATGGGACTTCTGGAACATTAAAGAGGGGTTCTAAATTTCTAAGAATTACTAATAAGGACTGTTAACCTTTGCTTTTGAGTAGCATCAGGCATCCTTAAATTCATGGGTAATCCTCATGGATGGTTAATTGAGATATGGAGATTTAAATCATGTAATTGTGGTGCTGAACATATAGGGTTCACGTAGTAAATGATGTTATAGGGCTTTAACGCTAACTTTTGAATTATCTCGAGGCATGCCGAGGGTCTCGAAAATATGAGGATGTGACATCATGGTTATGGAGACACTAACTACCTTTGTAAGCACCAATTAAAAATTAACCTAAACTTAAAGGGAAGGTCCTCGTGGTCATCCTATTAAGTTTAGGACTAATATATGTATTTGAGATTCTATGATTATAGGGTTACGTTGGCCTAGATCTGACATGCAGACCCTACTGCTAGCCAGACCTGTAAATTTGGATTATGTATAATGAAATTTAATTATTTGATTTCATGTTTTCAAGCATACCCATTATGTACTCTGACATGATAAAATATATTTTCTCCGTTATATGATTTATAGAATTCTAAGATAGCATCTCTTAACTCTAAAATTATCATTTATAAGATAAATTTATTAGTTATGATTATTTGTCAATTTTATATGTATTTTGAATTAAGGGGACACCACTAGATTGTTCAAGTTTAGCAAAGTAATGCACCACTAGTTAGCGGCTATACATATATTTATATAACAGGTAGGGACTTACCTTTTATGATCCATGCAAGATGTTCATTGGCCGTGCTGGGCTGAAAAATATCCATGCTCAACATCATATTTAATCAATTAGACTTTACTCAAAATGCAGAGAAAAACGTGATAATATCCGAGGCTAACCTAGGCCACCTCAAAAGAGTACTATACTACTATTTGTAATTAATATAGAGAAACAGGATAATATCAAAATCAGAGTTGCTGAAGTTTAAACATCAAGTGCAAGCATCCTCCGGGCTTAAATGTAGGATCTAGATGCAATACCCTCATCTTTCTCAGCGAGCACTTTTCACAACAGTGCCATCAAATGCCACCAGTAAAGAAAATTTTGTACGGTTTGACCATATACATGACTTCGTGCATTTGGATTTTCTCTAGTTCGATTCATGATTCATGATTCAGTCGTTTCATAAAGGCAGGAATTTGAAAATTCCAATAGCTTATTTTAGTATTCTTGCAAAATTTTTTTCACTTTCTTCCCATATCCTTTCTAGTTTCTCTCCCTTTTTTATTTCTTCTCCAATTGGGACCCACGATGAATCTATCATTTGTTTCAACAACCAAAACCTAATGCACATCTGGGTAGATCTAAATTTTTTTGTTAACTTTATTGTATTTTTTTAAAATGTAATTGATGTTTGAGTCTCACTAATAAACCTAAATCACTCTCGTTGTTTGGGAGCCAGTCTCTAGTTTTTTCCCCCTATATGTTCTTTTGCGTTTTTATTTTTTCCTCATCAACTTGTAGGGCCTACATGGTGATGGAATCCAAAATTTTCCTTTTCATCAACTAGTGGACCCACCTATTGGTGATTCTTTAATTTTAGCACTTTTGTGATGTAAAGAAAATGGGTGATTGGGCCCAATGGGCCGACCCAAGGACTAGCCCAATAAGCTGGGCCCAAATTGACTCATTCTTGGAGTCAAACCTTGTAGATTACATTGTATCTTTGTGCACCTATTAGAGAGATTTTATTGTTATTTCTTTCTATATTTAGACTGTAGTACAGCATATACAGTGTAACAAAGTTAGCAACTATTGTATATATATTCAGTGCTTGAGGATCCCCTCAGTGTGCATTTTGATTTTCTCCTCAAGTTCTTGTAGATCTCCTGCAAATTGTATGGTTTTGTCATGTAGGGCCTACATGTGATGGAATCCAAAATTTTCCTTTTCATCAACTAGTGGACCCACCTATTGGTGATTCTTTAATTTTAGCACTTTTGTGATTCATTAACTAATGAATATTTGAATTTGAACTTCTTTTTTTTTTTTGCATGGACTATTAATGGAAAGAGTATTTTAGAGTTATGGCACCGTAAAAATAAAATAAAATAAAATAAAATAAAAGGGAAAGCAAAAGGCCAACAACACAATTTTAATGCAAGTATAATTTTTTCTTATTTAAAACACTGGAGCATTGTGATCCTATAGACTACATGTATATTTTTTGTTTTGATATGATAGATATGTCAATTTTTTTATATCTTAATAATGCTCATTGGTTTTGGTAGTAGTATATCAAGATGCTAATAACAGTCATGAATTGTTGTGGACATGGATGAAAAATGGATAGATTATGGACATTTATAATTTTCTCTATTTATATATATATATTTTTACTATTTATTCATCTATATTGAGAAAAATAGAAAATATCTTACGATTTGCGATTAGATTCACTCCCTTGAGTGATTCACAATATGATTTACGATTTAACAACTATGAGGGGAGGCAAGCAATATAAAAATAGGAGCTTGAACTAGTGTAAGGTCCCGAATCCCACTAATTTCGATTTACGTTAATTAAGCTCGTTCTATATTAACTGAACTCGATTAAGGCTAATTTAATCTAAAAACTATTGGGTCTGGGCTTTGGTTAAGTAGTTGGGTGAAGTTGAACCTTACTTATGCATTTGGGGGCCTTTTGTAAATTATCCTTGCATCTCTTAGACACCCCGTCTACTGCCTTTCGTGTAACTTCTCGCGTGGATCATCTTTCGTGTTGGGTCCGACTTGATCCGGACTTATCTTGGTCCAATTGAGGTGCGTTTGGACTAAACTGAAATTTCACGAAAAGGTTGGACTTGCATGTTAAATACAAGGAATTTTAAGTTAAAAAGGTGGACTCAACGTCCCATTCTCTCTTCTTCGTTCTCTGTCGTTGAAGCTCCTCTCCTTCTTCCTGCATTTCTTCCCTTTCACTTCCAAATCGAAGAGCTACTAGGATTGGGGGTCTTGCATGCGCTAGGGATAGCCTTCACCCATCTTCCTCTTCCTCATAGGAGCATTTACTTCTTTGGGAAGCACATCCTCTTCAAGCTACAGCTCACTAATGTGAGGGCTTTGCTTCCATTCCTTATATTCAGGTTTGTTGGAGTCAAGAAGACTCCAATCCATGACATGCATGCAACTCTACATTCCATTTATCATTTGTATGTTGCCATGTAGAGAGCCCACTTCTTCTTGGAGGTTTCCCTTAGCCACACAACAAGAAAGACATAGGAAAGGGCTAGCACTGGCAAAAGGCAAGTATTAGAGTCATATGTGCTGCATGAATGACTAAGTTATTGTGTATTGAACCAGCTCTTCATATTTCTAATTTCAACCATTCCCCTTCATTGTTTTAATTGATATGAATGTGGTGTGTATTGAGTTAGAATGACAAAAAGGGAATATGAGGGTGTGTGAGTATAGGATACTTTCAAGGACACTTCAATTGAGCTTTAGCATTCCCTCACAAGTCAGTTCTGTATTGATCCCGTATAGAAATTGAGCTACAGAACTGATTCTGAAACTTACGGCGAAGCTACGGCTAAGTCGTGAGCATTTACGGCTCAAAGTCCAGAGAGCAGTAGAATGAGATTTTGTACTACGGCTCACCTGCGACTACGCCATGGATTTCACTACGGCTAAGCCGTATCCAGCCCGTACCGAAGCCGTAGGTCTTTTACGGCGAGGTTTCTGGAGAGCTCATGAAACCCAGTTCCTTCTATGGCTTACCCACGGTTACACCGTGGAATAAACTACGGCTAAGCCGTAACCTCCCCGTAACCTAGCCGTAGGCTTAGCACGGCTAAGCTGTAGGCCAACATACGGTTAAGCTGTAACTGCGCCTGAAAATTTACAAAGAGCATGAACCACTCGGCTAAGCCGTAGCCTTGTATACGGCTAAGCCGTAAGGACCTACTGAATGTAGGATGTTAGGAACTTTCAATGATCTTGCAGGGCCATAGTATTGGTACCTTCCACACCACACATTGGCCACTGGTAATCACATGTTGGAATGAATGAATGACTTATGAATGATCTCCTAATAGCAAGTCATGGATGTTGGCATAAGAAGGTGTCCCGTATGCCTATAAGGTGATACCAAGACGCGGTAACACAACGACACCGGATTTCTTATGAGTACGTCGTGTTGAATGTTCTTGGGAATCATGTGTCAATTAATATAGGACGAGTAGTAATCTCTCAATCCGAATGCATGCATCTTGCTGCAATACACCACTTTCAACATGAACTACTTCCTTTAGCAAAACCCGGAGGCAATTCAGACCTGAGCTTCTAATGAGTGCATGTTTGACAAGCCAGAGCTTCTAATGAGTGCGAGCTTGTTAGCCAAGGGTATGATATGACTGATACGGTTGAATCTGAGTCGGCACCACTCAGCTTACGCCCTTTGGGTATATGTATGACACCACTGCAGTAGGTTTACGGAGGAGTAGTCGGTGCTCCTCGGGAAGCTAGCCTGATCCCCTAGCGACCCATATGTATGTATGCTCTCTTTTTGGGAGAATAGAGCCCCGTGGTTGCCAATCAGTATGTATGACATTTGAGTTGTAATTCCTCACTCATGCATCATATGTTCAGTTATTATTCTTGTTGGTATATTATGTTGTATTAATTTCATATGCCTTAGTACTTGCTTAACCTTCGTATTAACAGTGTTACCCTTGATATTGCAGGTACAGAATCCGGCCCCAACTCAGGTAATGATGCGGCCCCGGAGGGTACCCCAATGGTACCTCGGGGTGTAGACGAGTGGAAAGATGGCGACGTCTTTTACTAGCCATCCTACGGAGCGCGTCGAGTTTGGGAGATATCATTGCCTTGTTCGGACCTTTTGTATCACACTTTTAAGTAGTATTCTTGGGAATGTAATTAAGGACTTTAACACTATTATATGTATATATGTTTACTTATGAAAGTTAACGACTCTGAACTTAACGTGCTCTTGATTATTACTGAGTATTTCGCAGGTTATGATGATTTGCCTTCTTACGTGTGTTGATTACCTCACACGTGACTGTGGAATCTCCATTGTAGGAATTCGTGCATAATTCTTCAGGGCACGGGTTTTTACGGGATTACGTATCCATGCCCTGGGGGCCCACTCAATCCCCAAATTCCCGGGATCGGGGTGTGACAACTAGCATAGCCCACAATTGCTCAAATATCTAAAACATGTCATGACTAGTTCAAAGGATTTTCAAAATGAAAAATATCAGCCCAGCACAGTTGCACAAAAAATTTTAGTAAAGATTTTGCTAATTGAACTAAGGACAAGAGTGAATTTATCTCATTACGCTAGATATCTCTATAATTTCTGCTCCAAGGGAAGCAATGGCTAATATCAGGAAACCTCAGGTCCACCTATTGTTATAAATTCATATCGATGATTAGGGTTAAGCGTATAAGTTTCTCAGCACAGTGGATTAAGATATACTGAAAAGAAACAAAAAGACAATTAAATACTTTTGGAGCTTCTTTATTTCTTAAGAGAGACTTGAACCTGTTGGTATTTTACCCTTTTTTATTATCAATACTGCAATACTGGGCATTTGGCATGCATAGTAGCAGCCCTGGAGGCTTATCACTCTACAACCTTGAGTGGTTCAGTGAGTCAACTTCTTCGAAATATGATGACAAGACCCTTTGAGTGGTACAGTGATTCAACTTCTTCGAAATATGATATGACCCTTTCATGGCGATGATGTTACGTGAGAAACACAATGTCTAAAGAGGAGGCATTTTATAAGGATTGCAACCTTGTGTTGTCTTGTTCTTTTTTTTTTCAATATGCGGTGATGAGACTGTCTTTTGCATGCACTGAGAGTTCAAAGGTGGGAGAAGAAACAAAAATTTTCTTTCATATAAAAACATACGTATATGCAACCTAAATGTCTAGAGTTCCCTCTAATAATCATCAAGGCATAAGATTTACATGGTTTAGCCATAACATGCAACCTAAATGTCTAGAGTCCCCTCTAATAGCATACAAGCTCAAATCTTATCTCCATCAATGAGTCTCTCATTCCTTTTTCTTTATTTCTTTGAAGAAAACCTTTCTTGTTCGCTCCCAACTACTCTACAATGGCCCATTCTATCTTTCTATCAAGTTATCTGAAAGTTATCTCAATGGGAACAAGCATCACAACCATTAAATTAGAGTCAATCCTATGATTCAAAATAAAATGAGCAAAAAGATCAAATAAAAAATGTCAAAGAGGAAAAAAATAAATAAAAATTTGCTTCACACGTCTTGTGCAAACAAACAAATTACATTTTGCATTTGTTGAAAAGACACAAAAAGATAATTCACAGCAGAATATCCAATTCATATGAAACCGATATATTGCCTAGAGCTTAGTAATTCATTTAATAATTCATATGAAACTAAACTGATGCCTTGACCTTAGTAATTCATTTGAATTTATTACAAAGTTCCAACATAAACTTTTAAAATGTAGAAGAAACGAGAACAGGTGTCAAAATACTTTACCATGTTTTTAAATATCAAACTAAAGTTACTTTTTTAAAAGAGGCAAAGTTTAGGTTCATGCATTCAATAAACAAGGATACATGGTATGGAGAAAAGCTAAGATTGACACTTTGTAATAAACCGATCTAAAAATGTAAAGGACTTATATATAAATATATATATATATAATATAGAGAAATTCTCAAAAGCTCCCCATTTCAAGAGAGGAGTTTTTGCCCCTCTTGATTTGACCAATGAGATCATGACACCTCACATTTACATACCAACTCATATTAAGGGGGAAAAACTAGGGATATTTAAATGATTTAACTTCCTAAATAATAGCATAAAAGGAACGTATTAGCTAATCTA
The DNA here is from genome assembly GCA_037013555.1 of Sextonia rubra. Classification (NCBI taxonomy): domain Eukaryota; kingdom Viridiplantae; phylum Streptophyta; class Magnoliopsida; order Laurales; family Lauraceae; genus Sextonia; species Sextonia rubra. The sequence goes on from JASUAD010000009.1 coordinate 11,694,105, forward strand.
AAAATGGGTGTTCTTCATAAGAAAACGTCCGAGGAGTTCTCTAGCGTGCCTCATATATATATTTATATTTTAGGAAAGGTAAGAGTATATATCCAAAGAAAGTCGAAAAAAAGTAATGTATGTAAAAAGTTTTGGGAACTTAAAAACTTACAACTAGAAGCACAATTAGTAACACAGCAAAAATGTGTATGTAGAAAGTCCTAACATTCACCATCCAAAACTCCAATAGCAGTTATAGAGTCCGGCATCCATGTTGGTCTAGCAACTGGCAGCTACCCCGTGAAGAACCTGTTTCAAAAAACCAAAAATAATAAATCATTGACTATTTCAGTCAAATATTATGGTATAACAATCTGCCATCATTACCCCATCATTCTTATAAACTTTAGGATCCTCCACCAAATTCCTACTTCTTCCACATTCAACATGTCCCACAGCAGATTTTACCATTGATTGACACTTGGCACCCATCAAACAGAGCATTGGTAGAAACTAGGAATAACACATCATAAAACCATAAACCCACCAAAAATAAATAAGAGTAGAGGGGCTCCACCATTCCTTGCATATGTTGTAGAGGGATAAAAGAGAGAGAAATTAGGGAGGGAGAGATTTTATAGAAAACAAAGGAGAGATTTTAGGAAAATTAAGAGATTTTAAGGATTTATTATGGATGGAGTTTAACTAATATATATGGAGTTCTTAAATTGCGCCACGTGTCACCCTCTCATAAAGAGGGCAGCGCCACGTGTCGTCCTCCAGCAAAAGGGGGGATTGCTTTAATTTATACTAGCGCTTCAGGGCCCGCGCCCAACGCAGGCCTTGTTTAAATAAATATAATATTTGTAAATAGAAATATTTACATAAATTATAAATTAATATTAACATAAAATTAATTACAAAATCATAATTTAAATAGAATCCTTAAAACTAAATATTATATATATTTTTTAGATTTGGGATTTTTAAGATTACTTGAGAAAAATGGTATCGGCTGCAGGAGAGATGGAGATAAGATTGTGAGAGAGAAAAAAGAATGATAAAAAGACATAATGCCTGGCTTTGCTTCTCATGTCTCGTTCAAAACCACCATATATTTGTCAGCTATGTATTTGTATGTGTTTAGTGGGCGTCACCTGGGGGCCATTAATACCATAGGTCTCTATGCAATTAGAAAAAGGCAAAAAGCTAAAGACAAAAAAAATGTTATTTAAATTGGGAATGGAATTCTACATGATTGCACTTTCTCATATGATCTTGCTCGTCTTCCTGACAATGTTTCTATTCATCGAACATAAAAGGTGGAATAAGTTATATATGAATATATGTATAACAAACAAATTAAAATAAATGCAAATAACAAAACATATATAGTAAATTATTTTTTAATACATAGTGTTGGAAGAATGACTTAATACATAGAATAATTGGCTAAATTATAATAAAAAATGAAAAAGGGCAAAGCAACAAAATACCCTATCCCAGTTCAAGTTTGGTTCCATGCATGTCTAAAGTATAAGGCCAGGAAATAGCTGCTAAAATTTAAAAGCTTAATTATGATGCTATTCATATTATTAGCCAGTATACCTTGCATGAAGTATCCATATTCTCTCTCCTCTTATCTCTGTTGGGATATTTTACAACTACAACACTGTACATTTCTTCCCGATTTGTGAATCACAATATAAATCATAAAACTAATGATCATTGGTAATTTAGTGCTTGAGATCTTGTGATAGGTCCACTAAAGACAACTTCACTTGATGGGGTCACATTTTACTATTATACTAAGAGGTAAGGCATCTTCCACTGATGGTGTGTGAGAGTAACTTTTTTTCTTACAATCACATGAAACCCTATGATAATCTAATTTCCTCACCCAGGCAAGTTGGGATAGGATTGCACCCAGAAAAGGTTGGATTTTGATAAGATTGGTGAAGTCGTAGATAGAGAACAGTATCTATTGAACGGCCCCAGTGAGCCAAGTATATATATATATATATTTGAAATAACATTGAGATAAAATAAGTTCAAATATATAAATATATTATTTAATCTTTTAAAATTGTCCATATCAAGAACTATTAAAAAGAAAAGAGTTATAATGGATTTTACATACATTACAAATCGGACATATTGAAAACAAATTTATTAGTCAAAGTTAAAGAGATGTAAGAGTATTATATAATCTTAGATGCTAATGAAATGATATGCGATACATGAACTTGAGATAAATTTTAAATCTTAAAGAATAGATAAAAATTTGGATACAAATGTCAAGATCAATAGGAAAGTAAAAATATAATGCACAAGAAGAAAATACCATTATTTCCATCACTTTTTAAATTATTATAGAAAATTATAGTTTTGTTGAAACTCAACAAATTACTATTCCAAAATAGAAATTAGTGGGGTTGCACATATCGCTAACATGAAGGGACCGTCAACACGGCCATACACATCAAAGCTCCTATAGTCGAAGATTAACCAATTTCAAGGACAATCAAGAAAAAAACATGTTGGATACCACATCCACTAAAAACAAAAAACAAAAAGTATATATAAAAACCATCAAACTTTAAAGAATGTAATTAAATTACCAATCACATGTTGGATACTACATGTTGCCATCTATATGAGCAACATGGTTTGAATTTACGGTTCCATGAAGCCACATAGTATGAATTCAGTGTTCTTCATAGACTAATTTGAAGAACATGATAGACCATTATGTTTCTGAGATAGCATAGAGATATAATGTTTTGAATTAGAAATAAATATTGGAGATGATAGAAATTGATGTAAAGATATCATAGGAAGGAAGGAAATTAAGGATTTGAATTTGAGAGAGAGAATAGGGACAATGGATTTAAGAAAACTTAGAGGATAACAACAATTAGGATTGGAAAGTCCAATTAAATGTGTTATTCAATTGAATATATGAGGGAGAGACTTTAGTGGGAGGGATTTTGAATTTTTGTTTTAAAAAATGGATATATGGGGAGATTTTAGGGAAGTCAATGCACTTGTAATATTTTTGAATTTATAAACAGCTAATATGGATAGAGTCCAGCTAATATAAATAGAATCCATAGAATTTTTTTAGGGAGAAAAAAAGATTTAAAGAATTTAGATTGCGCCACATGTCGCGCTCTCATGAAGAGAATCGCGCCCACCCCCCCCCCCCCCCCCCCCCCCCCCCCCGCCCTCTGAAAAGGGGCATTGTTATAATATATAAATAAATATATAATTTCTTTTTCAAGTTTTAAAGAAAATATTGATGGGATGATGTTTAATTAGTGACAACAATGATGATGAAAGAGAATATTGCCAATTTTTAAGGTTGTTGAATACCAATGATATCTCAAAAGGCCATGAAAAAAATAATTCAGCCTTATTAAAAATTATTATTAATTTAAATAAAATATTAATGAATACTGTGACATAAATCATAGCGAAAACATAGTTAAAATATTGAATCTTTATTTTTTGAAAGGAGAAAATATTTTCTTTGAATCATAGATGTATAAAAGTTGAGAGTGAAAAAAAAAATCGTTGATATTAAGTCATTCTTGAATGATTAAAGGAATTACATTTGGTCTAAGGAAAAAACAACCATTGATATTTATTTATTGGCATACACTTGTTTCAGTATATCTTTTAACTCCTGCACTTGTTTCAATTTATGAGCTTGTATTGTAGCTTGGTTAAGTATCAAATTTGTCTCTCAACATATGGCCTCTCTCCCTACAGAGCAGCTTTGTGCTGTGATGTAGGTCCTCCCATTCACCGAAGGCAATCTTTCATATGGGCTTCGTTTATACCCTTTTTGATCTATGGACCTCTATGCCTATTATGATCGGACTGGACTGTTTACCTAGACACTTAGCAATCCACTACTGGTTTTTGTACCATCTTGGACCCTAATTACATTAATGTTTCTATAAAGGATCCTTATTTGTTCGCATTTTACCACATGTTTTATTTTATTTCATTTTATTTTTACATAGAGTAACTACAGATTCCTAAAAGAGAAGGGTTATAACTTGTAAGGCTATGTTGGCAGTTTAGGTCTAACCAATTGTCATATGGTCAAATAAATAACGTTTATGTTCATAAAGCTTAAATTCGAATTGAAGACCATCAATAATGTTTAGTAATAATATGAAAAGATAAGAGTACCATTTTTAAATATGGAAAGAGATAACTGTTGTGGATATGACACAACCCATCTAGTGGGGCCCACCTCAATCACATCCTCTCTACACGCCGATAGTCTTGGTAAAATCATAGGCTTCTAAAGATGATTGATTGGTTATCTACTCCTTTCTTAATTATCTTTCCTCTTAACTGCCTAGGATATTCAAATCAAATTGAAGCTTACTTACATATGAAATCAACATTCTATTGCAAATAAGAAGAATATAGGACGGAAGTGTCTCGTGGCAAAATTGTTTACTACACGCCCTTTTAATATTGAGGCTATGAAGACCACTTTGAAGAGTGTATGGAGGACATCAAAAGGGTTGAATTCTCAAATCATTGGGGATAATCTCTTTCTTCTTGAGTTTGATGATCCTAGTGATAAAGCACTGGCCAACGCTGCATAGGCATTTGCTATTTAAAAGGTACTTGCTAATCATACAAATTGGAAATACTAATTTACAATGAAGTAGAAAACTGGAAAGTGGAATTTTTAGGAGATTAAATAGTAAAGAGAGAGATTTTAGGAAAGGAAAATGGGAGAGAATCTTTAGACTTTAACTGGAGTGTGCCACGTGTCGCTACCCTGTAAAAAAGAAGCGCCACATGTCGTCCTGCGAAAGGGGGGATTGCTTTAATATATATAATAATAATAATAATATATTAATTAGTGTTATTATGAAATGCATCTGATTCTGGATATCGTTTTGAGTTGATCTCCTCCCAATCCCAATTCATATGTCTAATACACTGGAACTAGATTCGGCATAAACCTAACTCTGTATCTGAGGTAGGACGTTGATTCAGATCAGGACACTGAAAGGAGGCCTTAATGGCTAGGGTCAACATATTGTATGTACACTTGGGACTATAATCAGAACCAAATCTGTAAGTTGACAAAATTTGAAATGGTATGGATCTAGCTGCAAATCCAAAAATGTACACAACTAATGTCTCAGACCAAATCAATATTTTGTGCACCTTTTTACATTTTTAGCTTTTTCTTTCTTTTCAGCTAAGGAATTGGGCTTCGTTGGCTGAGCGACCTGGACATGCAAAGGGGCGAGTTGCACATCTTAGCTTTCAAATAGGCACAATACTCGCATTAGAATTCTAAAGGCCGTAGTTTGGTGAAAATATATATCCTTTAGATTTCAGTTTTGATTTATTTTTTTCATTTAAACATATAATCTGTTTTAATCGCAGGATTATGGTATCTGTTCTGACAACTTCCGCAAGGATCTTGCATCTTTCCAAAAGAGTGTATCTTGATACAAAGTAGTTTTTTTTAAGAGAAGAAAGAGAAATATGCCAGAGATACTTAGGGTCCCACTGCAAAATTTAAAGTATGGGATGCATTTCTCCAAACATTAGGCCTGTTCTTTTACAACATTTTCTACCAAGAATTTGGGTGGTTGGGGTTTTGAAAATGATATGACATCTTGTCTCTGCTGTCTACAAATATCATGTTAATTTGTTAGAATTTTTGAATTCCACCACTTAAAAGGACTCAATTAACCCTTGTGAATTTCAAAATTCCACCTCTTTCATCTTTTGGTGGAATTCCTGGATGCTCAAGCATAGGAGAATATCCAAGAATTCCACCATGTCTGGGAATTTTAGAATTCTCTAGACGTGAATTTCAGAAATTCTAGCAAAAAAACTGACCATAAAGGTTGTGGTTGTTATCATCATACTCAATCTTTATCCATCTAGTTGATCCTCTAAGGCTTTGACTTGGAGATCCTTAGCTGGAGTGAAATTCCACAGTGAGCTAGTTGATGTTCTGAGGCTTTCAGTTGAGGTTATTTGGTTGCACCCATTTATACATATAAATGTGGTTTCTTTTATAATGGTTATGTACCATCATGTTTGGTTGTGATATTTAGGTACGTGATATTTAAATGTAATGTAAAATAGGGTGAAAATGGGTGTGGTCTTGTGCCCCAAAATCGATCTTCACACGTCGGACACGAGTGATAGGATGGAGTCATGTGACTGTTACGGTGCTATGTTACAGTAACTTGGGCTTGAAAATGGGCAGTTCACATTTTTCAATTTGTTGAGTTTTGTGGCAATCCACCCTGTTAGATGTTTCATAAATTTACATATCAAGAACAGCGAGGACACCAAATTTCAACCAGTGATTCATTCCATATTTTTTAGATATTTGCAAAATAGTTTAAACTCTAAAATCCATTGTTCTAGACTTTTATCAAACTTTTTTTCATGATCTAAACCATTGATTCTATTTAAAAGATCCAAAACGGCTACGAGACCAAATTTTGAGGTTTAATTCATCCTAAATCTCAAGGAATTTGAATATATGTATATATTTATATGAATCACTAATTCATCTTGCTGAATAATATAGTGCTTTCCAATGTATTTGAACTACATCTTTTTTTATTTTGTGATTTTTCTATTCTTATGAGCCTCTAAATAATCTTTAAATTGACAAAAAAGGTCATGGGACCAAATCTTAGGTCTAAATCTTTCACAATTTTTTAGATATTTGCAAAAGAAATCTTAAAATAAAAATTTTGCAACTCTAAAATCTGTTGCCCCCATTGCATGATTTTAACCATCTAGACTCTTTAGAATGCCAATTTTTTTTGGTTGAGAGGTCAATCGTATATGCTCATTCATCATATATTTTAAGAAAATTAAGAAAAATGTTGAAAATGATAAAAGTTCTTGTGAAAATTGGCGACCATTGGATGCACTCACATGTCACATGTGAAGTGGTATGAAAAAAGAAAACCACCAACTAAATGTGCTTCAATGATTCATATGTGAATCGTCTATACATGTGGGCATTTTTTTTTTCAATCCAATGCAAAATTGCCAAACTATTTTTCTATGCACGTTGGTATGGATCAATATGGTCAGCTTGTGTGGGCCTTCCGCGTATGGAGGATGACATTTAGTTGAAGTTCAAGTATGTGTTACAAGAGAGTTTCTCGAGAAATAGCTGCTGAGTCTAGGAGAGAGACACGGTGGTTTATGAGTGAGTATTTGATGAATTTATAATTGACGGTCTGGCTAGGGAGTCAGAATTATCTATCTTGGACTCTGATTCTCATTATTACTTAGTTGGCAATTGGGAATTAGTTGGCAATTGGGAATTGGGAATCCTGAATATCCATATTACGTGCTTTTACAAGTTGTCACGGCAAACTACTAAAAATAATATATTTTATATTTAAGTTCTTTCTCAAAAATAGTAGGAGTTCACTTCAACCCATCACATGAAGATTATTTTCTGGCGAAGGGAAACACGACTTTCCTATTATATGGATCATGGATGTATATGAAATATGCACTTAAATTTAACCAATATTCGAATATTCAAAAGATCTTGTTATTTAATAAAAGATAATAAATTTGTGAATGGTCCCCACAACTTTTCCATGAAGAAGCCACAATGTTGGTAAAATCCACTAGTGGGCCACCAACGATATCACTACAACAGAATGTGTCTTTGACGAGGAAATCTGGCAAGGAAATTAAATTTCGATGCCTAAAGTGATTATTGGCAACAAAATTTATATTTTGTCTTCAATTTCAAAAAACTACCTTTATTTTAGCGAGAAATCTATTTTCGTCTCCTAAATGTAAAATTTCATGGCCTAAAGTCATTATTAGCGTCGCAATCTGTATGTTTACGTATGTCATGCCCTGGCCCAAGATTTGGTCATTACAGATAGACCCGTGATGTGGCATGTATAATCCCGTAATAATTCACTGCGTATTAAGGTAAATATGGACCACTATAAAGGAATTTTGACAATTTTCATATGTGCGGAATATTCATAATACATGCACATTTAAATCGAACTGCGGAACTTAGTGCTTAGTGCACAACACCTTGTGATAGTATAAGAGCCTAAACAAATACCTGTTTAACATTCCATAATTAAACTACTTAGAAAGTTATTAAGATGATCATAATTCCATGCATAAACTACATGTCTAAATGCATATAAAGTGATAATGTGCATAAATGCATAACGGTTAAAGACTGAAAGTATAATACATATCCTCAAGTAAAATAGACATAAATAAAGTCTAAAGTCATGATAATAAGTGCTATTATAGCTCAAATCCTAAATGCCCAAAGGAAACTGTATTCCTCTATGAATACGCCTAATATCATTTGGTCCCCACTCAGGTACAATTGTGCAAGGACTCACACAATATTTGAGTATCTTGGACCTTAATTATAATAATTTGAAAATTGGATGTGAAAGTTGGTTGTCTCACATGTATATTCTCCGCTTTCTTAGCCACCAAAAAAGCCCCGGTACAATTACCAAAACACCTTTGACCTTAAACTAGTCTCTGGCTAGCCTAGTGGACTCATCCGGCTAAACCAGAATACAAGACATAAACCCAACAATTCTTGCTATCCACAGAAAAGAAGCCATTTCCACATGACCATATATCTGTAACAAAGTCCAAAATTAAAATCAGTGTCCACTGCAATGGTTAATAGCATTCATCTTTTTCTTGTTATTACTAAAGATCAAGGGTGAGTTCATATGACGAGAACATACATACCCCAAAGCTGGCGCCATTGTTGACTATTGTTGCATTAGCCTGAATATAATCCCTCTTTAAACTTCCCAATTTGTGATTAAGAAAGACATTCTTTTTTTATCAATGTCTATAAGAGATTGCATCTTCCCTTTAAAGCAAGCTTGGTGCACCTATAGGAGATGCCACCGCATGCAATGACTTGTACAAGTGCATCCAGACATGGCCGGGATGAAGAAGAGCCCTCCGCATCACATACCGAGGAGGGGTGCGGGTCCACACTAAATACCCCAGTGGATACTCCAGCCGAGAGAGGAGAGGGGGGGAGGGGGTGGGTTGTGCAGTTGTCAAGTTTGGTTCGGTTTGGACGAAATGTTCGATTTATCTTATTTCGAAGCAAAAAACCAAACCAAACATCTTGCTTGAAGATGTTCGGTTAAAATTCCATCTAATTTCTCCCAAATAATAGGGTTTCGATACAAAACCCCTAATCTCATATGAACAGTGTCCAAATAGGGTTTCAATACAAAACTTAGCCAGTTTTTGCTGCCGGTCTCAAGCCTGGGTAAAAGAGGAGGGTTGCGTTGGTAGGTGACAGCCAGCGTAAAACTTTATTACAACCCAAACATGAATTCTGAGAAAATGATATTTCACGATAAGGTTAGGGTGTTCCCCGCTTTAAGCGACACATTGCAGCGTTGCCCAACTGCAGTGAAAAGTGTACAAGGGCAACCACATGACTTTGGGCTAGTGTGGTTAAAGAAGTTAGTCCATAAGAAGAAGATGAGGAATAGGAAAATTAGACTTGCTACTTGGAATATAGGAATCTTGACAGGCAAGAGCATAGAGTTGGTTGAGGTAATGAAAAGAAGAAGAATTAGTGTCGCTTGTATACAGGAGACAAGGTAGAAAGGGAATAAAGTTAAGGAGCTCACGGATAGGTATAAGCTTTTCTATATAGGAAAGAGTAATACAAGAAATGGAGTATGTATAGTTGTAGATAAGGATTTGAAAGAGAAAATTGTAGGGGTAAAGAGGTTTGGTGATAGAATTATAGTAATTAAACTAGTACTAGAGGAAGACATAATTTATATCATCAGTGCATATGCTCCCCAGGTAGGACTAGAGAAAAGTGTGAAAAGACAATTTTGAGAGGAGATGAATGATTTAATACGAGAAATCCCACTAGTAATAAGATTTTCCTTGGAGGAGATTTAAACGGGCATATAGGAAAAGATAATAGAGGACATGAGAGAGTGCATGGAGGGCATGGATTTGGAGAAAAGAATAAATTCGGAAACACTATATTGGACTTTGCAGTGGCATTTGATCTTGTAGTAGCAAATACTTACTTTAAAAAGAGAGATGAGCATTTGATTACATATAAAAGTGGGAGTAATAGGAGTCAAATAGACTTTTTTCTAGTTAGAAAACAGGACCGATTGGCTTGTAAAGATTACAAGATTATCCCAGGAGAGAGTTTGACTAAGCAACATAGGCTCAGAGTTTTAGATATTTGCATTAGAAGTAGAAAAAGAGCGGTAATAAACAAAATAGACCCTAAAACAAGGTGGAGAGATTTGAAGGGGGAAAGAGCATATATATTTAAGGACAAAATGATTGAGAAGGGAGAATAGAATATTGAAGGAGAAACTACAGTAATGTGGAATCAAATAGCTAATTGCATTTAAGTGTTACAAAGGAGTATGGAATCATTAGGAGTGTTGCAAAGGAGGTACTTGGAGAATCAAAAGAGAAGAGACACATTACTAAAGAAACATGGTAGTGGAGTGTAACACTCTGATTCCCTTTGAGCCGGATTAGTGGCTCATTAGTGTGCTTTTCTGTTAATTAATCCGTTGGATTTGGTTTCGGGTCTTGGATAGGCAGTTAAGTAACCTTTGACCTGAGATAGGTAGTTCTAAGCCCTTTTTCGTAATTTTACTTTTACTTTGAGTGCATCATCTTTGCATCATCTTAGTGTCAGCACATGTATTTTGTTGAGCTCGTCAATTTCCATAACTGCCTCAGACCCATTCGGAGTCAATTGGAGAAGTTAGACCTCGTGTGACTTAAACTGTAAATAGCTGAAACTCATTGGCTGTTGATTTAAACTCCCAAAACTATATATATATGAGTCATCCTCCAGATGTCTCTCTCCTGCTCATTTCATTTGCTTAGACGTTGCATGCAAACTCTAGAAGCTACACGTCTGTTCTCTTATCCTCACTCCTCTTCTTCAGTCTTGTGGTGTTGGGAGCTTGCATCCTTGTCGATTGGGTTTGTACTCTCAGTTGGTTGGGTTCTTTCTCTCTCATCTCTGTTTTTGCTTTGGGTACGTGGGTTCTCCAACTCTTCTTCTCCAATTGGATCTCCCATCTCTCTCTCTGCATGCTCATGGATTTTATTTTGCTTTGTTTTGCTTGGATTTTAGCTGGATTGAGCTTGATCTCAGTGGATTTGGCTAAGCTTTGAGGCAAGTATAAGTACAGGATTGTATAACACATATGGATATTTTGTTTAACTACTTTGATTTCATCTTATACATCCTATGCATGTCTGTTATGTTTTATAGCCAAATTTTGTGATGTTGGAACCTCTGGAACTTGTTCTGCTAAGTTTCTGTACCAAATTTTAGTTTCTGTACTCAGCTCGAATTCAGTTTTGTATTGTACGGCTAAGCCGTAACTTTGTACGGCTCAGATTCCAGAGACTTGAATTTTCGTATTTTGTTCTACGGCTAGGCTACGGTTGAACCGTAAATTGTTCTACGGCTGAGCCGTAAGCTAGCCGTGACCTAGCCGTGAATTATCACCCTGATCAGTCGAAACTTTTTGATTTCAGTACTCTTACGGTGAAGCTACGGCTAAGCCGTGGATTGGTCTACGGCTAAGCCGTGGACTCCACCATAGCTCATCCGTGAAATGTATCAGATCAGAGGTGGAAGATGACCAGTTTAGCTGTGTATTGAAGGGAACCACGGTTAAGCCGTAGTGCAAGTTACGGCTAGGCCGTAAAGTGTATACGGCTAAGCCGTAGGTCACCCATGGCTAAACCGTAAGACCTGGAAAATCTGAAATAAAACTTAGGATAATGGTGTGACTTTGTAGGGCTAAAATACAGGTTAACCACCCATGTAAACCTGCCCAATGGACTCTTTGGACCGCATGAATAGTCTGTTAGGCTGTGACTTATTCATGTGAGCGTTGATTTACTGTTAAGCATCTCCCCATGGGTGTTGGTTTAAGGGACTTCGGTGCACGTGAGGATTACTTTGCAACACTTGGATGGCAACAGTACATCGAATAACTTAAAACTACATCAACATGCACGGTTAGTGACAGTGAACAACTAGATTAGTGTTGACTTGTAATTAACCTTGATTCCGTATTAATCTGAGATGCATTTCATATTGTTTACAGTTTTGCCCTCTGTTCTGCAAATCTATGTCTATGCATTACGAGGTCATTTTGCTTTCGTCCTGTATATCTGTTTTATTCTTCGATCTGCACTATGCTTTGATCTATGCTGTGCTTTGACTTAATATATGCTATGATTTGTATTTCGGCTATGCTCTGTATATCTCTGGCTTTGTACATCTCTGATTCATTGGGTATTCCCTGGTGGCTCTGCCCAGAGATTAATACATGAGGATAAGATCCGGTCCTTGTCATCGGTGAGTCCAAAGCGGATAATCTCCCTTCATTTGGATTTGATTTGATTGGTATTAGTCTGGCTCTACTCAGCCTCAACCCTAGGATGCCCGACGGGGTTACCTCTGGCTTAGATCTCTGTATCTCTGTATCACTGCAGTATCGCTTTGTCTTGGGACCCCGGAACCCAGGAAACCGAGACCCACTTGTACCCTTGGCCCGGTCAGTGGTGTTCTCATCTGCTCTGCTCTGCTCTCTATTGGAGAGAATATGGTTAACGTAGTAGCCACTTAGTTCAGTATTTCTATGCTTTGATTCACTTATCATGCTTTACTTCTATGCACGATTTGCTTAGCATACTAATATGAGACTCTGTAATTAATATTCTGTCATTATTCAATTTGATACTATGAGTGTTTCGTTCTTGTTACTTATATTTGCTGGATCGTTGTATTCACTGCGTTGTCTGTGGTGTTGCAGGCACAGATCCCTTGCCCAGCTCCCCGGCGGTCGAGGAGGCTGCAGGGCAGAGCCTAGAGGCACCCTCCGGGTTGGCAGAGTGGGCCTGATCACCTCTGCCGAGTACGTACATGCATATCATCAATGGCCTAGTTGTTTTGGTTTTGAGCTTTTGTATTTTGCACTCGGACCTTGTACTCTGTATCATTTTGTATATCGTTATTTTGTCGTGTACTCAGATTTGTATTTGGTTTTAGAGTTTTGTATCTATCGTTGCCTTTTTCGTTCCGCATTTATTTTGGCTTCCGCTATTTCTTTGTTGCTTACTATGATATCTACAGCTTCCGCGTTCGTTTGTTTCACACGTGTTAGATCCCTTGTGTGTGTGCATCTGGATTGGGTTTGGATGCACGTGCACGGGAGTACGTGTGTCACAAGTTTGGCTTTTCGCTAACCCCCGATCTCTGGGCTCGGGTTGTACATGGAGTATGGAGGTTCAGGAAGTTATTCGGCAGAAAAAATATTATTACAAAGTTTGGCGGGGGACTAAGAGTATAGAAAATTTTGAGCTATATAAGAAGGCAAAGAAAGAAGCTAAGAAAGTAGTAAGTAGTGCAAAGCTCAAAACATACAATGACCTCTATAATAGGTTGGGAACAAAAGAAGGGGAAAATAATATTTTTAAGCTTGCAAAAATAATAGAAAATTAAAATAGGGACTTAGATAATATTAAATGTATTAAGGATAATGAGGAAAATATTTTGGTGAAGGACAACGATATTAAAGAAAGGTGGAAGGAATATTTTAACAAACTTCTAAGTGAAGAACATTTGAGCGATGCAAGAGTTAAGGAGGATACTTCATCACAAGAGTATACTTTTCTCCGTAGAATTAAAGGGGTGGAAGTGAAGGAAGTATTGAGGCGAATGAAGACAGAAAAGGCAACAGGCCCAAATGGTATTCCGATAGAGGTATGGAAATGCTTAGGAGAGGTTGGAGGCTATTCAATAAGATACTTGTGACAAAGAAAATGCTGGATGAATGGAGAAGAAACATTGTAGTACATATATATAAGAATAAAGGAGATATACAAAATTGTACCAACTCTCGAATGATTAAACTTATGAGTCATACTATGAAGTTATGGGAGAAAATAATGGAGCAAAGACTGAGAAAGAAGACCAAGATTTCTGAAAATCAATTTGGTTTTATGCCAGAGAGATCAACTAGAGAAGCTATCTTTTCACTTAGGCAATTAATGGAAAAATACAGAGCAAAGAGGAAAAATCTACATATGGTTTTTACCGATTTAGAAAAAGTCTATGATAGGGTATCGAGGAATTTAATTTGGTAGGTCTTAAAGAAAAGGAATGTCCCCAGAGGTTACATTAAAATTTTTAAGGATATGTACGAAAGAGCAATAACGAATGTGAGAACCACATGTGGAGAAATAAGTGGATTTCCCGTGACTATAGGTTTACATCAGGGATCAACCTTAAGCCCTTATCTATTTGCATTAATTATGGATGAGTTAACTGTGCATATTAAAAAAGAAGTCCATGGTGTATTTTGTTTGCAGATGATATAATTTTGGTGGATGAATTAAGAGAGGGTGTAAATGCAAAACTTGAGAGATGGCAGGAGGCATTAGAATTTAGAGGCTTTAAAATAAGTTGTACAAAGATAGAATACATGGATTGCAACTTCAGTGGCCATATACAAAGTGTTGAAACCACTGTCAAAATTGAAACCCATGAGCTACCACGTAAAGATTCTTTTCGGTACCTAGGCTCGATGATTAGTAACGATGGTGAGATTGACGAAGATGTGGAGCATAAGATAAAAGCTGGATAGCTGAAGTGGAGACTAGCTTTGGAAGTGCTTTGTGACAGACGAATGACAACGAAATTGAAGGGCAAATTTTACAGGACAGTAGTTAGACCAGCTATGACATATGAAGCAGACACTACAAGAAAATGCATAATCTGTGACAGAATTTAGCGACAACCAAATTTGTTTGTCATGATAAATTACCTTTTGCGCGACAAATGTTACAATTCGTCTCCTAATGTCATCCCTAATGAAATCCCGCCCTCACCCAAAATTCCCGCTAAAATTTATTTTTGACGACAACTGAAATTTATCGCTAAAGGTTTTTTTTTATTGGGCGACGAACTATTATTCGTCGCTAAATCTAAAATTCTTTGGCGCCCATTTATGCATGTTGGCGCCCTGAAGGGCTACAAATTTGGGGACAAACAAGCATTTGTCCCCAGAAGTAAAAAAAACATTAAGTAATGATAGACGGTGCGAGTGTTTGGGCATTAACATCAAAACATTAAGTTTAGAGCGCTGAAGGGCTATAAATCCTCTGTTTGGGCATGACAACGGCGCGAGTGTTTGGGCATCGTCTTTTTTCATTTTTCTTAGGGTTGGCTCTGCTCTGCAACAATGGCGAAGGGCTCCTCATCCACACGGCACATCGTCTCTCTCTCTCTCTCTCTCTCTCTCTCTTCTTCTTCTTCTACCTTTTTTTCTTTTTCTTTCTATTTTGTATTTTTTTACTCCGGTTTTGGAGCTCTGCGACAACAGCGAAAGGGCATAAAAGGGATTCGGGTCGCTGCTGGTTGGACACCGGTGGTGGTGTCAGTGGTTGACAAGGAGGAGGAACGACGAGGAGGAACGAAATTTCATCCAAGGTATGCCTCACCTAAAATCTAGGTTTTGATTTTTTTAGAAGCTTTTTTTTACATATAAAAGAAAATGAGCCATATTAAATCTTCTTCAAATAAGCATTCCAGTCAAAAACCTAAAGAAAGAGATAAAAGAGAAGGAGATCAGAAAAGGGAGATTGATGGAATACCTTGACGAAATAGAGGGATGAGAGACGGTGGAGAGAGTGTAAGAGGCAAAGATACCCGAAGAGAAGATAAAGGCAATGAAAGAAAAGCTCTGTTGTAGAGATGGAGTTCTTCTTCTTCAATTTCGCAGCTAGGGCTTGGGCTTGTCGATGGCGAGAACGCGTATTGATGAATGTTAAGAGAAGGAGACGATGGCTAGATGTGAGATGGTGGTCTCGGTGTTTGGCCGGGGTGGGGGGGGGGGTGTGTTGTTATTGGTTATAGGTATTTTGGGCTTGTGTCTAAGGTTTAGGTAAAGGGAGCAAAAACTGGGGTTTTGGGCTTGGTATGAATTTAGAGTTAGTGATGTTGGGATGGCTGGGGTGGCGGGATGATGGTTTGGAGAGAGATTTCTTGGATTATGGTGGATTGGCTTTTTGGTGAAATTTGACTATTTAAAGAGTTAGGTTTCTACTGCTTTTCTTAGATTTTGTTGAAAGACTCAATCTTTTAAGTGGTTATTGTAGAAAGATAGGTATGACTTGTGAAGGCTTGAGCTTTTCTTTGTAGAGTTCATTTAAGGTTTGGGGCTTTTTGGTTAACTTTTTTTTTTTTTGATTGATGCTTTTTTTTGTTAAATTTTGAGTTTAGTGCTGTAGGAATTTTGGTGTTGTGCAGTTCTTTGGTATTCGAATGCAAGATTCAATTTTTTTACTGAGTTTTAGCACAAAGATTCAATCTTCTTAGGATTACTAAAATTCATAATTATATTGTATAGTATTATTTTATTTTTTTTTAATTTAAACCATGTTATGGGATATATATTTTTTTTTAGTTTCTAATATCGAAGTGTATGTTTGTTTTAATGGGGTTTTATGGAATATAGATGAAAAGACTCTATTTTTTAGAAGCTCTTTGAACCTTGATAGACTTTATTAGTTGCTAATTGCTTTTTAATAAACTTCATGCTTAAGGCTTAAAAGTTTAAAGCTTGATGAGAGCCCTCCTGCTCTCAATATAAATGTCTTGCTTGTGGATGATTCAAGGGGAGTACTTATTTTTGGTAAAAAGCTTTGAAGGATTGAAGGAGGGTCACAAGGAAGTATTGTTAAGCATTTAGGTTCTTTTATTTATTTGTCTATCCAAGGAAAGCATTCAAAAGAGTAAGGAACTCTATTCCACTAGTATTCTCTCAACTTGTTATACTCCTGGTATAACAATATTTCTAGTAGCTTTGCCTTTTTTATATACGACACTCTAAAGGGTATTTTTATCCATAATCTTGAACTCCCAATTGCAGATATTCATTTGGAGAAGGAATCAAGATTGTGAATGGATTTTTGCTCCCTCAATAATACTCCCAAGACTAAGTCATATTAGGCTATGGTCATCTTAGTGGGGCTCAAAGAGGCCCACCAACAAACCAAAGCATTACAACTTAGATAGAGTTAATTACTTCAAGGTGAACGCTGAAACAATTTACTTGATGAGAAATAATTTTTTAGGGCTTTCTTCTCTCTTCAGAACTTACAGGATCTGTTCCTCGTAATGCTCTTATCACTAGTAGGAAAGAGAAGAAAAAAAAAATTCTCTCTTTCTCTTTCTCTAAGATCTATTTTTTTTTAATGATTATAAGATTAGTTTAAAATGAATGATTAGAAATGGAGATGAACTACTCCCCTTATTTCAAATTCAATTTTTGTGTAGGTGGGCATGTGACCCAGACCTGTTTAACAAGTGATGTGGGAAACAGTACTTGCCCCAAGAATTATTAGGTTGCTAGTAAAAAAATATATTTTTAGGCTTGATTTCTATTGGATATGACTCATATGAAGGAGGTTAATGAGAGAGCTGAAACTTTGCTTTTACATAATTAGAATGTGCCTAACAGTTTGAGACTTCCTTTTTTGAAAACCAATGGCAACAAATACTGGTTTGATTGAGTTGAAATAGCAATCAAATTGTACTTTCTAGAACTAGGTGAGTGGTGCCAACCGATGATTTAGCCATTTCAGATTCAAGCCATTTCTCTTTTTCATAGATTATCTAGTTACTTGTGAGCCACTTGTTAATTTTATGTGCATCATATATTTGATGGATTGCCTACATGCTGGTATTTAATCAATCATTTTGTACTTTTCAAATCTAACCACTTGCAGATATTTTACAGGTGATGGGGATTATAGACATAAAGGGTTTGTTATAGACACCTGCAGACATTTAAAGGCGAAGAAATCATACTAGGTTTGGAATTCTGTTAGTTGCCTCTATAAACTAACACCTGGATCTGAAACCCTGACTAGTCACGAGTATCTGAAAGTAATGTGCAACATCTGATGCTTGTCCACTAAATTCTGTACTCTTCATTCTTTGTGTTCAATTGACAATGGATAAAGATGTTCCATGACTACTAGCGATGCAAGTTTGCCAGCATGTACAGTTTGGCTAGGGTTATTTTTGTTTGCCCCCCCAACCTGACTCATGTGACTTCTCAACAGAAACTCTGCTGTCAACTTTGTCCTCTGACCGGACCCTAGCTATAGTTTAATTGAATGGTCTGATATCTGAATTAGCCATCTCTTTTTGTGCAGGCTGTGTGTGTTTGATTTCTTAATTCTTAGATCAGATTGTTACAGCTGTGCATTGATTTTCTTGTCTCTGTATCTGTTTCCTGTTGCCATCTGACTGATAGATTTACTAGTTCTTAGCTTGGCACCTTTTCCTTTTATCTCTTATATTTTTGAGTCCATGTGAACTAGCATGAGACCATTGCACTGTGTGTATCCAATTTTCACCATCAGGCCACTTGTTTAGTCAACCCAACAGTCAGCATTGCTAATGTACTGCCAGCTGCTGTTAACTACAGTATGTGGCCATTATGTATGGACTGACCACTACGCAATTGTCTGTTATGAACTGCCCAGTATGTTCCTGACCTTCCTACAACAATCTGTAAACTACCCACTAGATTCTGTACTTTTCATTCTTTTTGTTCAATTGACAATGGATAAAGATGTTCCATGACTATGGTGGAGTAGCGAAGGATTCCATCTTCAATTGTTCATCTTCATCTATCTTACTCCAATAGTAACTCTCTTCCACAACTTCTATTACTCCTCTCTCCCTCATCTTTCTCTTTCTCCATTAGATATCAGAGAGAGAGAGAGAGAGGGATTTGGATTTCGAAATGGAGGGTTGGTAGATGGAAGAAAAAGAAGGGTAGGGATATGGACTGCATTTGTTTCTGGAAAAACCTTCTGATCAAGTTTTCATTTTCCTTCCTTCTTTCTTTCTTTCTTTTTCTTTTTTTCTTTTTTTTTTTTTTTTTTGTGTCTTTCTTCCTTCCTTCTGCTACTGTTGTTGTTTTGAGATGAGATGATAAAAGAGTCTTTTGTGTGTGTGTATATTTGGGGGAGGGAAAGATGTAGAATGTGGAGAGGGAGAGTAGGTATATATATAGAGAGAGAGAGAGGGTTGTGCCGGTTTGGATGGAGTGTTGTGTTGTGCTGGGGGTGGGGGTCTGAATGAATGAAAGAGCATGGCTACATTTGCCTTGTGAACTGTTGTATTTTAGTTTGCATGTTCTGCGCATGACTGTTCTTAGGAAAAACTGTAATAAAATTTTGATGTGAATGCACGGGATGATTAGTAATGCTTAGTGTGAAGATTGTGGATGAATGTGTGCTGGAATGGTATCGTTTATTATGAATGTAAGTGATGAAAACCATAGCTTTGTATTCAGCTCAAGCCTTTACTCTGTTTCTCGAAAGATTATGTGCTTGGATCAAGATTCAAAATTCTTGCTTGGGAGATGGATTCACTCACTTTCACCTGTTTGTGCCTTAAATCTTGATTCAACCTATAAAAACCTTAACATGGTTGAATCTTGTTTCTAATTCTAACTAATTTAAGGTTTATTAGACATCACAGCTGAACATGTTTAGATGACAAGTAAAGCTGTCCATTGATTCCATTTGTCTTCTGGTTCTTAGAACATCAATGCTGACAGAGAAATCAACCGAAATAGACATCCAAAGTGGACTAAGTGGACTAAGCTCTTCTTCTTTTCTTTTCCTGTTCTGCTCTTTCTTTTTATCTCTCTCTACTTTTCTTATCTTAATCATCAGAACTGGGATTTGGGGTCCATCTATATGCACAATTAATGAAGTTAAAAGGTGCACAACTGTATCTGTGACTTAAATGTAAAAGTCATGAACTTCATGTATCTGGTGATCATAGGGAGGAAGAAAAAAAATAGAACTTTATCTATCCTTGATAGTTCTACAAGGTTCCATGGACTGACCGCTACGCAATTGTCTGCTATGAACTACCCAGTATACTCCTGACCTTCCTACAACAATCTGTAAACTACCCACTAGATTCTGTACTCTTCATTCTTTTTGTTCAATTGACAATGGATAAAGATGTTACATGACTACTGACGATGCAAGTTTGCTAGCATGTACAGCATGTACAGTTTTGGTTTACCCTTTTAATTTCTCAATTGTGTTAAAGTTTAACATTTCCAACTTGACTGTTATACAGGCAGGGTTATTGCCAGCTATTAAGGAGAACATGTGCATCAAGATTGAGCCCATGGTCCACATGGGACCTTGATTGACCTACATATATGGCTTGAAAATGTTTCATTATTAGTCTCTCATGTTTTTGGTATTTTCTTTTGTCAATCAAAAGGGCCAAGGGATAATAAAAGGTCATTTACATTAGATTAAGTTATAATGGCTAGGAACAGCTTCAACAGATGAATCCGTTGGGTGAGTTTCATTATTAATCTCTGCCATTTACAGTAGATAAAGTTGTATACATATTACCTTAACTTTGTGTAGGTAATGTTTCTTATAACACACTAACTTTTTTTGTTTTTACTTTGTTCATAGATTGAAGATGGAGTGGGCATAGACTGGCAAAGGTTAGTTCTATATTTTCACCTTTTGAAAATGTCCAATCACTTCTGTAGAGTCAACCAAATGTGCTACTTTTCCGAAGAAAGAGTGAACACTAGTGGCAATCACAGCAACTGCAATCTCTACATGCTTACATGTTGAACCAAAATACGCTTCATCTCCTGTCCTCTTTGCGACTGGCAGAGATTCTCCTGTAAGAGCTGACTGCATCAGGGAGGCTCAAATTTATATAATGATGACAATGAAGTCTAAGGCATTGAGTGTTGCGATTGTTCATGAGGGCCCTTTTTTTTTCTGGATTTGGAATACTGTTTGGACATTTGTTATGTTTAAGTTTTTTTATTTGGATGGATATTTGGATGGATATTTGGCTGAATATTTGGATGAAAATTTGGATGAATGTATTATTCTTATTTTGTGATGATGTCAATGGTTGTGGGTATGATGTGAATGGGTATGATGTGAATAAGAATTATTGTTGCAAATTGTATATTTTCGACGACGATTCCATCACCGCTGAATGGTCAACCGTTTTTTTCAAATGCGTGATTACCATTATATACGGTGATGAATAAATTTGTGTCTAAAGAATAAATATTTGGGGACAAATAATTTTGTGTCTAATGGAAGGACTTTTAGGGATAAATTATCATTTGTTGCTAATTATCTATTTTTGGCGACGAAGATATTCGTACGTAAAAATTTTATATTTGGTGACAAACACATAGGGGGACTAATTTATTTGTGCCTAAAGGTTGGATACTAGGGGATCTTAAGTAGGACATTTGGCGACAAACACTATAAAGGACAAACAAAATTCGTGCCTAAAGATTGACATTTGAGGACAAATAGATATTCGTCATAGAATATATTCACAGATGGGCTTTTGGCGACAACATAGGGACAAATTTTTATTCATGGCTAAAAGCGTTTGGCAACGAATTTTACCCATTTGGTGACGAATTTTCTTCCTCGCTAAAACCCTTTTTCCTTGTAGTGAGAATGTTGGCCAATTAAGAAGACACATATTCATAAGATGGATTTAACAGAAATGAAAATGCTTAGGTGGATGTGTGGTAAAACTAGGAAATATAAAATTAGAAATGAGCACATTCGAAAACATTTAGGGGTAGCACCAATATGAGATAAGATTATAGAAACCCGTTTACGATGGTTTCGGCATGTTGAACATAGGCCAGTAATAGCACCGGTGAGAAAGTTTAGATATATAGGTGAAGGGCCTATCAAGAGGTATGGGCAGGCCGAGGAAAACATGGATGGAAGTTATTAATTCAAATTTGAAGAAGTTTCACTTATCGAAAGATTTAGCTCAAAATAGAACAGAATGGAGAAATAGAATTCATATAGCCGACCCAAACATGGTTGGGATAAGGCTTTGATGATAATGATGATGATGATGAGTGTCCAAATAGATAGACTTGGACGAATCTAGGATTCGATCATGAAAAAAGAAAAAGAAAAAAAATGGAAGAACTGTATTTGAGATTCAGCTGAAACTGAAGAGAAATAAATAAAATTATTCTACATACCTTTGTCTTCAAGGATAGTCGACGATTGCTTGTTTCATCTTCTTCAACAACATGCCGCCTTCAACACTCCAATCCTCCCTCACCACCATTATTGGGAGCATCTATTTCTTCATCGAAGGTCTTCGTTGCTGCCAATGTGAAGCTTCTCGCAAGAGCAACAAGTATACCCGATTTCTCCTTCCTTTCCATTTTTTCTTCGTTTTGAGGAAAGGGATTGAAAAAAGGCTCGGGATCAATCTCGTTTTTTATATGACGAGAAGTCCTTTTTTTTTTAAAGTTGGGGATAGTAGCATTTTATAAAGAAGGTCATGATTGAGGCCCACTGTTTCTGACGGATTCACTGAAGTTAAATAGAGGCCCACATAATTGTAATTGATGTAGAAGATGAATCTTCAATTAAATGTCACTATTTGAAATGTCAAGGTCCATCATGAGTTGCGTTACATATAGTCATACAGCCTATAGAAATATTTGAGCTTATTAAATATCTTATAAGACCATTTGAAAAAATTGAAACCTAAAGTGGGCCCTTAATTTGAGTAGGGTAATAAAATTTGATTGGTACAGCTAAAATTAAATGGTTTTATTTTTTTTCTTGGGGTCCCACTAGAAAATTTTATTAGCCAATTGAGCAATGCCAATTAAAAGTAGTAATTAAACTTTTAGTGGCCCCCATAAACAGTACTAAACATTATTAATTAAACTTCCAATGGCGCAATGCTCACCATCTTATGGGAATTACATTTGTGATGTTTAATAGAATGAAATTTTCCATATTTTTTAATACATACATATATTTTTTTTTATATATTCCGAAGTAAATTTCCAAATTAGAAAGCGAAATATCCAAATCATCCAAGATGTTCCACTTTGGAGCCAAACTAAAAACATTGTCCGAAACGAACTTGACAACTATGGTGCCAGTGCCAACAGTCCAAGTACGTTTTCAAATCGATGTATATTGTTACTATAATGGATATATACTTTCTATATTAACTAAATGAATGTTATCTCTTAATTTATAGGTTCAGCCGCCAGGAGGCATACCTATGGCCCAGCATGGGCTGTATAGCTTTTGGAGCTTGTTCCTAGAGAGAACACCAAGCTCCCGATGCCTATTCCCACAGAAAACTGTGCGCTTGTGGGGTGGTATGCCAGCTGATTCGCCTTTGAGGTGGGAGAAAGGGTTCAAACCTATCTAGTGAGCAGTGGTCTGCTTATTTAAAATCTAAACCACTAATAAACTGCCTCTACTTTATGCTAGATGTAAAATATTTTCAATCCTAAACATTGTGGGCTCATCGTAAGAAAACTATATCATACTTTAATAAATTATTAGAAAAACCTTACATTTTCATTAGAAGACTAATTTAAAGGTGGGCTTCAAATTTGATAATGACTAGTCCTAAGGAGGCATTTATTCTCATCAATTTAGTTTTTTAACATATGGGCCCACCCTAAGATAGATTATGCAAGAAGTGCTAGAATTTTTAGTTTGTTCAAGTGTATTATTCTTGATAAAGCTTGCAGTTTTTCTATATTAGATTGAAATACTTATTTTGATATATTCTACTTAATAAATTCTCAATAGATTCAAGAAGGATGGATTAACTAAGATAGCATAATAAAGTTTCAACCTTGGTGTGGATTACAAAATTTCAAACCAACAGTCCCAAAGTAAAAAATGAGTTTTTTTTATTAAATAGCAATTTTTTATATTATTGGTGGTTTAAATTTAAAATAGACATGTCACACAAAATGAATTGAATGCTTACTATATTATATTATTATCTATTAAAGAGGAGAGTTTTACCTTCAATTTTCACCATCTAACTTATGACAAGGTCATTTTATATTCTACTTTCACCACCTAACTAATGACAAGCTAATATAGAGGAGAGTTCCTCCCATGTCTAGAACTGTGTGCGTATGGATGTTATCACAAATGATGTTTTCGGATTGCTAAGGTGTAGTTAATGATGAACGAGATCTTCAAAACTTTGGATTTTTCTAGGTTAAAAGTACCAATAACAAGAAATATTTATGAAATAAGAAAATGGATTGGGAAATAAATCAATATATTAAATATAAGTAATTTTTTATAAAAATAAAGTGATCATAGGTAAATGTTTTAAAAATATATCATGACGGCACCAAGTTTATATCATGTCATTCTCAATTGATGATGATTTCAATTTATAGTGATAATACCAGATTACCAAAGTTTTTCAAAAAATACTGATTATTACTAATTTACTACAGTACTTCAAAATACTAGCAGTCCATTGAAAATCCCACGTTGTCAATGCAGATTTTTATCCTTGAGATGAGAAAAAACAAAATACATAGAAAAAATTGGACGTGAAGAATTATTATAAAATATTGTCTTTTTTTTTCCTATAGGAGTGTGTCCCGACCACTATTTATCCAATGTTGTAACTTGTGCATGTTCTTGGAGATTTACTTGGCAGTAGTGAATTGGATGAGCTCGACTCAT
Organism: Sextonia rubra; assembly: GCA_037013555.1. NCBI lineage: Eukaryota > Viridiplantae > Streptophyta > Magnoliopsida > Laurales > Lauraceae > Sextonia > Sextonia rubra. The sequence continues at coordinate 11,718,771 of JASUAD010000009.1, forward strand.
CTTAGATCAGCCCCTGTTTTGGATTAAATCTGAATACTAGTTGTCCAAATCTATTGTTTATTATACTTAAAATATAATTTCCAACAGTCATGATACGTTAATTCCAATAAAAAATCATATGTAATCCTTTCTTTTTACAAAGGTGTGTACTAGAGAGCCTAGTACATGTTAAATACTACCGTGTATCTATCTATGCATATGGATGTATAAACTTCACTCTTATTTTGATAGAGCTATAAAAAAACAGAGCCATCAAAAAAAGAGCCATCAGAAAAAGAAGATAAAATGAAAAATGAGTTTGGTATTGCAGGGATCTATTTTAAAAAATTTGTTTGGTTCCACCTCTATTTGCCTCTTATTTAGATGAGTATGCCTCTTTTTAGAGCGGTAGTTATGTCAATAAGTAAAAAGAGAGAAAATCACCGACTTGGAGAAGACATCGAAGCAACTACAAAAAAAAAACTTGAAAAATCAATTTTCATCACTCCCTTTTATGTAATCCTAAGATTAGGAGAACATGAACTTTAGAAAAACATAAGGTAAACAATTGATTGGGATCCATGAAGTTAATATTTTCCAAACAATAAAATTCAACCAGTAAGAAAAACAATGAGAATTTTGTAATTTTCAACATACTATGATCAACTTATTAGTAGCTTCCATATCAATTCAAATGAATATACAACATATGTTTAGAATTTATAAGTTTTGATAATAACATTGAAAAGTCTAACTTAATTTTTAGAGATAAATTATAAATTTTTACAATGGTACATATTATGATATAATGGTGCTCATGCTGCCTATAAAATAAGCTATTATTTCCAAAATAAGTAATGAAGATGTTAAAAAATATATTAGGTTTAACTATAAAAAAAATTAAATATACCTTTTTATATACCACTTAATCCCTTCATCCTTAGTCCCTTCATCCAGCAACATAGAATAATCAAACTAAGAAATAATTTCATGATTTATTTTTAAAATGATGAATATGAAGAACATACAAATGGTAAAACATTAAACCGAAACTAAATGTATATAATTCAAATTAAAGGTCTTCGATGGTGTCAAAGGAAGCATTAATACATTAAATGGAAATTGAATGTATATAGTGATGATCTCAAGGATGCATTAAAACATTAAATGGAAGATGAATGTATATAAATCAATATAAAGGGCTCTGATGGTCTCAAAGGAAGCATAAAAATATATATGACAAATAAAAAAAACACACTGAATGTGTGTCTAGAAAGGTGAAGCAGAGTCAAATTAAAAGTTTCACTTTTCCCAACACACTGACTTTCGAGTGATAGCATTATGGTAGTTAATCCAAGAGAAATGACGGGATGTTGGGAACAAATCTAGCATTGTGTTGGGATGAGGGAAGAATGAAGTGAGTGGTGAAGAGAAGTGAATGAAATTCCTAGGTGAACTATGTCATCAGAATAGATTTGTGCATTGAGAAACACAAATAGAAAAGAAAAAAGAACGAGAGAGACACACAGGTTTGAATCAGACAAACCCTACTAAACTGCTTCTCTTTATATTCATGCCAACCCAGTTGTGAAGCAGTACTCTACTCCCTATAAAAAAACTCATTGAAGAAAACATTTATTAATAAAAAAATCATCGGAACCCTTTCTAAACAAGAATACGGTTTTTACAAATAAAAAATAAAATACCAAAGAGAGGATCATCGTCTTCCATGGTAAAACCGAAAAAGAAAAACATATCCTCTCTATGGTTTAATACCTTCCTTCCAAGAAAAAAACTTACAACAAAGTCACTCTAAGGACGGTGGAGTTGAAAGTAATAGAGACTGTGTTAATGAAAAGCTTGAAGGAAAGGCAAATGAGGAAATTTTTGGACTGCTGCTTTAAAACAACAAAAATATTTCCATTGACACGAGAAAAAGATGTTTAATGAAAGGGAAAATTACAAAACAGGCTTAAGTTTTTGGTAAATTGGACAAAATTAAAACTACATTTCAAAACAGGTCTTTAGGTTTTCAAATGTATTTCAATTCAGGACATCCGGCAACTATGGGTGTTTTTCAGTCAAAATGCATCATTTATTTTTTAAAATCCCCAACATACCCTTAGGCTTTTAAATAAAGGAAACAAAAAGAGGAAAAGAGAGTGGGTTGTTGATTGTGAGTTCTAAGTGCAGAACTACAATGTAGTAATAAAAACTAGTAAAGCCAAGTCGATCCCCAAGAAGCAATATATTTTAAGGTTCCTTTTTCAATTTGTACCTGCCATAAAGAAAAAATCTAAAACTAGCCTAATTTAAAAACTAACAAATACAACCATTTCTACTTTGTAAAAATAAAAATTAAACAATTACAATCCAAATAAATAAAAATTCCTAAATTAAAAAATCTATATCTAAAACTTCCTTAAAAAAAAACTAAAGTTGTTGCAAAGCTAAAATATACATCAGAACTTCCCATAAAAGAAAACTGAAGTTAGAAACTTACTAAAATAAAAACTAAACACTTAGAAAGTACTTAAAACAATGTGAAGGAAAACATAAACTTTCCCAAATATAAAAAAACTAAAGTAAAAAATTGGAAACTAGCCTATGTTAAGCAACTTACTAAAGCTAAACAATGTATATGAATGCAAATAATGCAAATTCTAAATTTAAGAATGCATCTAAAAGAAGAATTATATATGAATGGAAATCTAAAATTTAAATTTCCTAATATAAAAAGATGCAAAAATCATGAATATTCAATTTTCCAAAATAAAAGTGCAGAAATTTAAACTAAAAGTGAAGAAAATTAAATAAAGGTGCATGAATTAAATGTAAAAGTGCAGGAAGTCAAAGGCAGTAAGCAACAGAAGTCAAAGGCAGCATCTTGTTCTTTCAATTTCTTATCATAACTTGAGCTCAAAAAGGTTTGAAGTGTTGTTCTATTGCTTTATTTTTCATCTTACGTTGTCAATCTAAGTGAGAATAATAAATCTCCATTCCATATAAAAATAAATTTCAAAATTAGCCTCTAATCTTTTTTCGCTCAAACCTTTTTAACTACATCTTACATTGCCTCCAAACATATAGTGTATCCAAAGAAACAAAGTATATTAAAAAGGTTATTGAGATGGCTTAATAGTTGTGATTCCAATTCTATCCTAATATTTAAAAAAGAATGAAAATTAACCTAATCACAAACAAAACTAAAATTATGAACACTACAAAATCAAAGACAAGAAAAATTGAAAAGAAAAAAATTTTTACTAGCATGAAACTGTTTTTACAAAAGATTGAAAATAAAAAGAGCAAACAATTACATACTATGATGGATGAGAATTCCTCCTTTTAGTTGATACTTCAAGGTTAGTGATGTGGCTTTAGGGCTAAGTCTCCTTGATGCTTCAGATGAAAAGACAAGGGAGGAAGAGATGGAATGTAAAAATGTAGAGGCGGGAGGTGGGTTATTCTTCATGAAGAGTATGAGAGAGGGGTTTCCTATTTATATGTTTTTTTTTCTACACCTTTTCAAAGAAGGTCTCATATGTGACTTTCCTTATTTAGGTAAGTCCTTTTCTTGGCCAATAAGTTTTCCAAGTTTAAGATGAGATAAGGTTCTTTCTTTTGCTGGAATTCTAAATGTATCCATCTTTCTTAGCTAACACTTACCAAAGGATAGTACCTACCTTTGATGAGACAATCTCAATCCCACTTAAAAAAGTATAGTAAACTACCTGAGTACATATCTTTGTCGTTTTAATTCTGATTGGTGAATTTTGGATCCTACAGATATTTACTTGAAAAGAGGTTTCCAAAGATAAGTAGATTGTCCAAATCCGACGCTTTGTTTGAGAGTTATAACCATTTTAATGTATACTGTCAAAAAAAAAAAATGGGATTGACTTTTTATTTTTTATTTCTCCTTCATGGACTTTTCTTTCCTTGAATTCTCTTCACCTTGGCTGTTTTTTCTTATATTAATTTTGAATTCTTGCAACAATTGGAGGGTGGGACCCCTTTTTTGAACATTCCACAAGTATGTCCCCACACATGTGAATATGTGTATAAAACTATGAAGCCAACTTTTCAAAATTTTCTTCTTTCTTCTTTTTCTCTTCAATTCTTCTCTCCTTTCTTTTGAAAATCATTTTTTTGCCTCAATTCTTTGAAAATGTGACCCATATCATCAATTTTCTACAAAACAAATGTAAATTCATGTGAAAAGATAATTTTAACCCTAAGATCACAAATGCATGATTGTGGGCCATCTCTCATGAAATCACAATGAAAATCAACACCATTTTTTATGATTATATTTGAATGAACTAATGATGATGAAAATTGAATTTAATTCATGAGAATATAAATGTTCACAAAACTTTCTAAAAATAGAATTTTCAAAACTGGCAAGTTTTATGAAGGTAAGCAAAAAGTGTGATTTTTAAATAGATTATGTAGAAAAATGCTACAATGATATATAAATGCGTGAAACGATGTTTTCAAAATAAATGAGGTTATTTTAAGTTAATAAGTCCTTAAAATAGTCCAAAATATAAATGAAAATTTACATTTTTAAATACTCATCAGTTGTTCACATACCCACTAAGTGTAGAGTGGTTGTTTGGTTGGTGAGTCCGGTTGGGCTTTCCCAATGAGGATGTGATGAAGGAGGGCCGGTAGTGCAGCGATGGCGAGATGGTGAAGGAGAAGCACAGTGACGGTGGAGTGTGGCTTTGATTGGTGACTGCAGTGGGGGTGTAACTTGGGAATGTTACAGTGCCTGTGTGTGTCTCTGTGTGACTTGTAGGTAAGGTGGCTAGTGTACAGGTGGGTTGCGTGTGGGTTGTGATATATTAGTGATGGTGGTAAAATGGGTAGAGGTGTCGTTCAAGTGGGTTGGTCGCGGTTTATGATCGCAGTGAACGTGTTGTGTTTGGTGATGGTGAAGATGTGGGGCTGTGGTGATGAGTGAAGTGAAAATGGTGTGGATATGGTGAAGGTTTGTGTGGCAGTGATGATGGGATGATACTGATGTTGGATGCTGGGTTCGGTGATTGGAGAGATGAGGGTGAGAGTACTGTAAAGTGGCTGGTGCATGATGGAGGTGGGATTAGGTTCGTGAAGGTGCGTGAGGTTGAGTCGGAGGTGACCAGTGAGGAGTGTGGATGCAAGGAGGTTGTGATGATGGTACAGGTGGTCTCTGTAAAGGTGTAAGTTTTGTGGGTGGAGTTGGTATCGAGGCTGGGAAGGTGAAGCAGAGGGAAGTTGATGGGTCTCTGTAAAGTGAAGTGGTGTAGAAATCTATTGCATGGGAGATGAGAAAATAGCCGTTTGAGAAAAAAAACCTAAGGAAAATTTCCTTTCATGCACACACGTACATCACAACTAGCTGCCCACTTCTACCATTTACTAACTACCTACCACAACTCTAACAAGTGCTAACAAATAGAAACAAATTGCATAAAACTAGGAAATGAGTCTAACTACACCCAGAAGTGCATTTGCACGTTACATCATGCAGACTGCCACATAACAACCCACTTCGTTTTTAATGCCCACTTTAGTAATGATTCACTATGGTGAACCCCACACATGGTTGGATTAACATTTTCAACACACCCCCTTAATTCGAACATGCTGTTGAACTCCCATCATGGTGCGGAATTTCTTGAATTTAGCTTCTGCCAAAGGCTTCGCGAAAATATCTACTATTTGATCATTGGTACTGCTGTGCTTTAATACTATCTCTTCTTTAGCCATAGCTTTTCAAATGAAATGATGACGAATTTCAATGTGCTTGGTTCTTCCTTGATGTATTGGATTTTTTGTCATTGCGATGGTAGACTTCTTATCACAAATCATCAATGTTGGACCATTTTGTTTCTCCTTCAAATCATAGAGAATTCTCTGCAATCATATTACATGACAAGCAATAGATGTAACGGCTATGTACTCAGCACTTCTGTGCTAGACAATGCTATACTTTGTTGCATCTTCAAAGCCCAAGAAATTACTCTTGATCTAAGGCTAAACACATAGCCAGTGGTACTTTTCTAGTCATCTACACAACTAGCCCAATCATTGTCAATAAAAGAAATAAGTTTAAAATTTTGAACCTTGGTGTACCTGATTCCATAATTGAGTGTTCCTTGATTATATCTCAAAATCCTCTTTGCAATACCCCAAATGATGTCTATTTGGACTGTGCATGAATCTAGAAACAATTCTCACTGCAAACATGATATCTGGTCTTGTGTGACAAAGATAAATCAGTCCTCCCACTATGCACCTGAAAATTTTCTCGTCAGCCTTTTCAACCCCATCAATTAAAATTTGCCTTTCATTATGATTCATTGGTGTCCTAGTGGGGGTTAAATCTGACATACCACACCTTTTCAATAAATCTGAAACATATTTTCTTTTGCATATAAAAATGTCATTTGAATTTTGAATTACTTCAATTCCCAAAAAATAATGCAAAAGTCCCAAATCTGACTTTTCAAAATTATGCATCATACTTTCCCTAAATTCTTTTATCAGATTAAAAGAATTCCCAGTATATATCATATCATCCACATATAAACACACAACCAAAAATTCATTGCTGCCTTGGGTTTTCACATACAGGGTTGGATCACTTGTATTCTTTTGAAAATTATGGCTAGGAAAATACCTCTCAATTTTACTATACCAAGCCTGTGGAGCCTATTTAAGACCATATAGTGCCTTGTTTAGCCTATAAACTTTGTGTTTCATACCTTTCACAATAAAGCCGTGTGGTTGTTCGACATAAACTTCTTCTTGAAGCTTACCATTAAGAAATGCAAATTTGATATCTAATTGATAAACTTGCCAACCTTTTTGAGCTGGCAATGCCAACACAGTTCTAATAGTATCAATCCTAGCCAATGGTGCAAAAGTCTCTGAGAAATCAATACTTGGCATTTGTGAATATCCCTTTGCAACTAATTGGGCCTTGTGTCGCTGTAATGACCCATCTAAATTGAACTTGGACTTGTAAATTCATTTGGGCCCAATTGTTATCTTGTTGGGTGGTAAGTCACTAACCTTATTTTTTTCAATTGCTTCAATCTCCTCTTTCATTGTATTTGACCATTCTGGTTTTGTCAGTGCATCTTCATAACAAGTGGGTTCCATTGAAAAAAGAGCAAAATCACAGGACTCATAAATATCAGAAAGACTTCTTACCTTCTTTGGGGTTGAATCAGGTGATGAATTTGACTCATGGTTGATTGTAGGCAATGGGTCAACTACACAAATTTCTTCCGGCACACTCACAGTCATTTTTTCTTTACTTTGCCAATGCCAAACATCATGTTCATTGAATATAATATCACAGCTAACAATCAATTTTTAAGAATCTAGATTATAAAGTTGATATGCTTTTGACTCCTTACTATAGCCTATGCAAATGCATTTGATGCTATGAAAATGCATTTGATGCTTTTGTCATCTAATTTTTGTCTATGTTCAGATGGAACAAATGCATAGGCTATTGAATCAAAACTTTTCAAGTGACTTACATTGGGTTTCCTTTGATTCCAGGCTTCATATGGAGTCCTTCCATTCACTATCCTTATAGGAGATCGATTTATCAAGTAGACTACGGTTGCCACTACTTCAGCCCAATATGATTTTGAAAGTCCTTTTATCTTTCAACATGCTCCTTACCATTTCAACAATGGTTCTATTTTTGCGCTTTGCGACCCCATTTTATTGCAGGGCATAACTAGTAGTGAATTGCCTTTTTATGGCCATCTCACTGGAGAACACACTAAATTCCTTGGAAGTAAACTCTCCACCATGGTCAATTCGTAAAGTCAAAACAGAACAGCCATATTGATTTTCAACGAAGACTTTAAATTTCTTGAAAAAATAGAAGGCATCTGATTTTTCCTTTAAAAAATATACCCATGCCATTCTTCGTAAAATAATCCACAAAAATTAGAAAATATTTGCTCCCATTCATTGATAAAGTTTGCATGGCACCACAAATTTCAGTATGCACAAGCATCAAGGGCTTATGTGCTCTCCAAGATTTTCTAACAAGAAATTGCTCACAATGTTGTTTTCCATACACACATGTTTCACAAATTATTCTTTCCTTCCCAACATTAGGAAATCCTATCATCATATTCCTCTCATGCAACAAATGTAACCCACCATAATTTAAGTAGCCACTGCTTATGCCACAACATAGATTCATCATTTGAGGCACTGCAAGCATTAATTGCAAGCTTTGAAAATGAAAGAGGAAATATCTTATTTTCAGTCATTTTGATAGAAAAATCAATTTCATGCACTTTTTCTCATAAATCATACATTCATCATTATAAAAAAATGGCGTAGTAACACGTTTTCATCAATTGGCCTAAACTTAGCAAATTTTGAGCTAATCCCGGCACATACATGACACCACAAATGTATTTTTTTCAATATTTTGAATCAATTGAAATAGGGCCCAATCCATGCACCCGGACTTGATTGTTATCACCCAACCTTACTTTTGGCTTCACTGAGTTATCAATATCCACAAAATAATTGATATTGCCAGTCATGTGGTTCCTACAACCACTAGCAAGATACCACACATCATCATTGGATTGAATATTTGCAGCAAGGCATTCAACAAATAATTTATCTTCATTATCATCAACTCCTTCTCTTTCTTCAAGAAAATTCGCTTGCTTCTTGGCCTTTTTAAAACAATTTTTTTCCACATGACCAAATTTTTTGCAACGATAGCATTGAGGTAAATTTTTTCCCTTTCGTAGCTCTATTTTTATACCAACAATCATCATCTATATGATTACTTCTTTTCCAAATAAAGCAAGAAAAATTAGAACCATTACCTCCATTGTTTCTTTGATTCCCATAGCCTTGACCCCTTCCTCGTCCTCGGAAAGCATTTGCATGGCCACGATCAAGTACATGTCCATGGCCGCGATTATAATTTGCTCTCCCCGAATTTTGCATAAATCCTTTTACAACCACTTTTGATTGAAATGCTTGCTCAACTGATTTTCCTATTGCTCTAGTTAAACACTATTCATGTGCTTGGAGAGAAACCATTAGCTCATTTATAGAATAGTCAGATAAATCTTAGGATTCTTCAATGGTAGCAACAACATGATCACACTTAGAAGGAAGGCTTCTTAAACCTTTTTCAATGATTTTTCGATTGAACAAATCCTCACCATAAGATTTGATTTGATTCATGATTTTTGTGACCTTTGAGAATAATCCTGAGTTTTTTCATATGCATCCATTGATAAGTTTTCAAAATTACAACGAAAAGTTTACAATTTCACAATAATTACCTTACTTATGCCTTGAAATTCCTCTTGAAGTAAATCCCATGTTTCTTTTGATGTGGTGGCTGCCAATATTCTTGGAAATATTGTATCATCCAAGGCTTGTTGGATAAAATAAAGAGCCTTAGCATCCTTCTTTTGCCCTTCTTTTGCCCTTCTTTCAACTCTGACCACTGTCCCGCTGTCAATCTAGTGTCTGGATCAGCAGTTTCTGCATAACCATTCTCCACTAATTCTCATAAATCATAAGATGTAAATAATATTTTCATCTTAATATTCCACAATTGATAATTCTCACCCTTAAAAATAGGAATCATAGTTTGGGATGTACTTACAGATTGCATATTACCTGCCATTGCCTTTTCTTACAAACTTCACCTTAAAAGTATCCTGGCTTTGATACCACAATGTAGAAAACTATTGCATGGGAGAAGAGAAACTAGCTGTTTGAGAAAAAAAAACACTAAGGAAATTTCCTTTCATTGATTGCCAAAGCTTGTTACACATGGAAAATAAATAGGACTCATAACTAACAAACTCTCACCCATGCACACTAGTACCTCACAACTAACTGCCCACTTCTATTATTTACTAACTTCCTACCACAACTCTAACGAGTGCCAGCAAATCGAAACAAATTGCAAAAAATTAGGAAATGAGTCTAACTACACCCAGAAGTGCATTTGCACGTTACATCATGCAGACTACCACATAACAATCCACTTCGTTTGTAATGCCCACTTTAGTGATGATTCACTATGGTGGACCCGACACATGTTTGGATTAACACTTTGAACTAGTGAGTGGCAGTGTTTTGCGTGTTTGGTGAAGATGTAGATGGGCTGGTGATTGTAGTGGTCGAGATGGTGAGAAGTGGGTCGTTCGATGGTGAGGGAGAAGGTTGGCATTGGGTTTGGCTGGGTTTGGAGATGGAGAGAAGAGGGTGAGCGTGTTAGGTGGCTGGTCTGGGGAGAAGGAGACAAAAGACTTGATGGGTTGTTCACTACAAACCGGAGAGGAGAAGGTGGTGGTCATTATGCCCCCAATGGCGATCCTCCGCTTTTGCCCTTTTTTTTTCATTTTTTTTATATAACTTAAAAGCCCTAAGGGCATTTTGAGGATTTTGAAAATAAGGATGCATTTTGGCCTGAAAACACCAAATGTCCTTAATTAAAATGCCTTTGAAAAACTTAAGGACTGTTTTGAAATGTAGCTTTAATTTTGTTATGTTTTGAAATCTGCTAAAAACTTATAAATAATTTTCTTAAAATGAAATCTCCAAAAACACCCCCACACATCTCTCTCATCTCCTTCCCTGTCGCTAGTTGGTGGGAAGGGCTCCCCCTCCCCCTCCCCCTCCCTCTTCCTCTTCCTCTTTATCTTCTTCCGCCTATTCCTCTCCTCTCCTCTCCGCCTTATTCGGCCGTACGAAGCCGAACAACAGACTCCCATTTCCTGTCGCAGAGCACCCCCAACACTCAGTCTCCATTCCCAAACCCTAAGACCCCCCCTGCTAGAACCCGGAACCAGAAAAAAAAAATGGAAGAAAAAAAAAAGTCTAATACATACCTGGCTGGTCACCGGGTGCCCTTTTCGTGGGCCACCATCAATGTTTCTTTCGCCGTCGCCGTCACCAATCAGCAACGGCAACTCACGTCCGTCTCTCTTCCCTACCTTTTTTTTCAAATCCCTCCCCTGTAATTCAAGGGCGCGGCTCTGCTGCAGGGTTGCAGCAGACCTGCATCATAATATGATGCATCTCAAGGTTCTCCCTATCAGGATTCGCCGTGTGGAAAGATTTTGAAGGCTTTTATCTCAAGATTTGCATTTATTGAAAGTAGTACTAAGCATTTTTACCAGGAGAGCCGAGAGATGCCTTATATTGCACAGCTCTGCCGCACCGAGCCCAACCACCTTTCAAAATGTAAAAGTTGATTTCTTTACTTGTCACACATCTCAATTCTCTATTTGGTGGATACATTAAATTAAAAAATAATAATAGTTGCACTATGTGACCTTGTTTACCAAAATAATAATAGTTTTGGTACACTCAAGTACCACAGTACTTGGTGATCCCTCAGGCCTATTCTTTAAGGCCAGGTTAGGCCCTACCCAATTAACTAAACAAAAATGTAACAGAAGCTAGAAAGTTGTAATATTTCAATTTTAGAACTACATAACAATTTTCTAATTAAATCAAGTTCCAAAACTGAGTTCAACTTCTCTTATGGAATCGTTTGTGGCATCAACAAAATATATTTCAAGTTTGAATTGGTTTCAAAACTAAAACCATCATTTAGAAGGGGTCCAAGTTTGGCTCTAATGTGGACCTGGTTAGGAACTGACCCATTTGCAACCCAATTCTCTTATTTCAAATCTTGCTTTTAATTTATTTTCAACCCCACCATTAGATGCAGTCGAAATAATCGACCTGAATATAATATATATATATATATATAACATGAGTTTTATCACTGGTGGAGCTTGCTTTTTTAAATTAACTTTAATATGATTTGTACCTACAGAAAGATCTATTCAATATAATATGCGATCAATATGTAAATGTAATCAGATCAGGTGTCTTATTTATGGCATAACACTTTTATTAAAATCTAAAATACCCCACAAAATTACTTTTTTTATGGATATGACCAACATTCAATCTAATATATGTGCTTGGCTATTTAAAATATAAACCACTAATAAAATGCCTCTACTTTGTATTAAATGTAATAAATTTTCAATCTTAAATATTGTGGGCTCATCATAAGACAACTATAACATACTTTAATAAAATATTAGAAAACCTTATGTTTTCATTATAAGACAAATTTAAAGGTGGGCTTCAAATTTGATGATGACTAGTCCTAAGGAGGCATTTATTCTCATCAATTTAGTTTTTAAACAGATGGGCCCACCCTAAGATAGATTATGCAAGAAGTGCATGAATTTTTAGTTTGTTCAAGTGTATTAATCTTGATAAAGCTTGCAGTTTTTCTATATTAGATTGACATACTTATTTTGATATATTATACTTAATAAATTTTCAATGGATTCAAGAAGGATGGATTAACAAAGATAGCAGAATAAAGTCTCAACTTTGGTGTGGATTACAAAATTTCAAACCAACAGTCCCAAAATAAAAAAATGAGTTTTTTTAATTAAATAGCATTTTTTTATTATTCGTGGTTTAAATTTTAAATAGACATGTCACAAAAAACGAATTGAATGCTTATTATATTATATTATTTGTTAGTGTCATTGTAAGAGTGTGTTGTCAATTACGTGATCAAAGTGTAGTTCAGTTTTAGAACGACCTAGTTCACCTCGGAAGTTCATTGAAGATCAAGCCAAGTTCAAAGAAGTTCAAGCAAGTTCAAGACCATTCTAGAAAGACCTATCAATGAAGACTAAGCAAAGAAGTTCAAGATCATTCACGAAGATCCTCTGTGAGTGCCAAGGGATAAGGTAACTGTGACCCCTAGTGTCCATAGAAATAAAATAGGAAATTAGGGTTTTCAAACACCCAGTTTTTGTTCTCCGGCTTGGACCACGGCTAAGCCGTAGATCCTACGGCTCACTTTCCAGAGAGTATATTTTGGAGCTTTTTGTTATACGGCTGACCCTACGGCTGCACCGAAAAATGTTACGGCTCAGCCGAAGTGTGTTTCACGGCTAAGCCGTAAAATCTACGGGCCACAATCCAGAGAGTGCACTTGGCCATATAATGCCTACGGTTGACCTTGCGGCCAAGCCGAAAGGCCTTCACGGCTAAGCCGTAAAGATTACGGGCCACTCTCCAGAGAGCAGTTTCTGGAAAATTTCAGCTTACAGCTGACCCACGGCTAGGCCGAAAGGTGCTCACGGCTAAGCCGTATAAGGATTTACGGCTAAGCCGTAAGCCTAACCGTAAGAAGGAATTTTTGTTGAATCTGGTCAAACTAGCCGTTGGATGTTGTCAGAACTTACGGCTAAGCCGTAGACCACTCTGTTCTTAGCCGTAGATCTATCCGTTGGAGCTCATCTGTATTTAAAAAGGACCTCTCCCTTGCTCCAACCACTGAATTTATTACTGTGAAAAACACTAGTATAGCTGAGCCTTTGCACCTCCATTAAAATCATCTTCAAAGCTCCCATAACCACCTACTCTCCAACACCAAAAAGTGCCATTATTGTTACAAGAAGAGTAGTTGGTGAGGTAGGAAAGGCTTCATTAAATCTGAGAGAATACCTTAGCCTTCCAAACCCTCTTAAAACCTCTTCCCTTGGCTGAGCACTCATCTGAAGATCTTCATCACCAAGGAGCAAGAACAAGAGGCCAAAGCTTGGAGATAGTCTTTCAAGCATCAAGAGCACCACTCAAAACCAAGGTATACAATTCCTTGTTTAAGTGTTCTTTAATATTTCAATTCTCATTGCTGTATTTGGTGGAAGACAAACCACCGCATCAAAAATTGTTGTAGTTGGTGGACTAGATCAAGGATCAACCACCTGATCAAAAACCCTAGTTGGTGGAAGACAAACCACCAAATCAAAAACTGTTGCTAGAGGTGTATGTTATGTAAGTACCTCTTATTTAGTGGAACCAAGAGAGATTGCTCTTGAGAGTGGATGTAGGTCTAGAACCGAACCACTATAAATCATTGTGCTTATTGTTTGTTGTGTGTGGATGTTGCCTTGCATTCTTGTCACTTGAGTTGATCATCTTGTCTATGCTACATCTTTGTTACTTTAGTTGCATTTCTACATACTGTAAACACTCACAACTCTGAATATCTTTCTTAAATTTTCTTGGGGACTCTCAATTTTAATTAATCTTTCAGATTGCCCACTAATAAAATCTAATTCTTGAAAAGAAATTTTTAATAGTCCTATTCACCCCTCCTCTAGGACTTGGTGAGATCTAGTTTTTACACTTTCATTATTATCTATTAAAGAGAAGAGCTTTACCTTCAATTTTCACCATCTAACTTATGACAAGGCCATTTTATATTCTTCTTTCACCACCTAACTAAAGACAGGCTAATATAGAGGAGCGTTTGCATTCAACTTTTCCCACTTACCTAGTGACACAGTAATAATGTATTATTTAACTGGTACAGATCGATTGTCATTTACATTTGTATTCTCTATTTGATAGGTAGAAAAAATATCCAATCTTTTTGATCAAATGCTGAGTCCACTTCTTATGCATTAAGAGCTTAAGATCAAGAAATCATTTGAATATAAAATGTTTACGTTTATCATTTTCCTTTAATATTCAAAAAGAAAAGGTAATGGCAACTATAAGCATATGGACTAGAACAGAACTTGAGGAGTCCCATCCATGAAACCTGTGGGCGCACCTACCACAGTACCAATAATCTTACTAGTCATGATCAAGTGCTAATGGGGGTACACCTATGATTCAATAATCACCTGTCACCCCACAATGACCCAATTTTGAAATCCATTTCTGTACTGCTCACTTTTGATTAAAGGGTCCAAAGCAATGATTCCTTAAGAAGTTCAAGGCTTCATGGCTGCCAAAAGATAAGGGGTAAGGAGGGAATAGAGGACTAGCCTTGTTGATGAGGTGCCTACTCTCATAACTCTCACCAGGTTTCAAACTCTGGTGGGAGCCCTTTACTTCATTTGTCCAGGCGATTCGGCCAACTAAGCAACAACAACAAAAACAATAATAATAATAATAATAATAATAATAAATAAAGAAGATAAGGGCGAGGATGATATGGGGTTGAAATTTTCAAAATTGAAATGAAAACCCTTGATCCATCCCTAACCCATAATAATCTCATTCATGAGAGAAGAACGGTGGGGGAGAGGAAGAGATTTTAGGTTTTTTTTTAAAATTTTTTGCGAGGCTAGCTCAATGGCCAGGGGAGTGAAATTCAAAGCACCCACCAGGGATCGATCCCTGGTAGGTGGTATGGGAAACGGGTTGCTTACCACCAGACCAACCCTCAAGTCCCATTTTAGGGGCTGATTTAAAAAAGAAAAAAAAGATGGATAGTGGGAGAGATTTTAAAGAAACCATAATGCCACAAAAAAGGGATAAAGGGAGAGATTTTAGGGGCTGATTTAAAAACGAATAGTAGGAGAAATTTCAGAGAAGCCATAATGCCACTTGTAAATTTTCGAGAATATTAGATAGTACTCTTTAAAAAAAAAAAGGTTGCTAACGTGGCACCCTTTATGGCTAGGGCTGTCAAAGGGCCTAGCCCTAGGTAAGCCCTTACCCTACCTTCATATATCCGGGCTTAGGTCAATCCATAGCTTTCAAATTTCTTGACGAGACTACAATATGGAAGCACTTACCCTATCCTCAAGGGCCAGGGCGGAGCTAGTGCGGGGCAAGAGCTGAATGAAATAATTTTTTTTAATAATATTATGCATAATAATTTTTTTATACCATGATGCTAACTCTCCTTTACTAGAGGTGCAATGAAAAAGTCAATATTTTTTTACAACTTCTAAAAAATGCACGAAATAAGTTACTTTGTCATCATATAAAACTATTATTTAAAATTAGATGAAATAAAGCTAATTTGGTAGTATTGTGACATGAAATAAGGACATAGAAGACACTATTAAATACCTTAACACATTATCAGTAGTTGCATAGTCCAAGTAATATATCCGGTTTTATTTATTGTTAGACTATTAGTAAGATTGTCGTAGTTAAAATTCTATTAGTTGTACTTTTTTTTACTAGTTCATGCACTATATATATATTTTTTATAAAACAATAATATTGACCATCAGGTCATATTTGATAATTTTCATATGATTCAATTAGATTTATTTCAAATAGGTATTAGATTTTTTTTTTCAAGTAAATTGTTTAGTATGCGTGGTTCAAATAAATATTAGACCACTCTCAAATTATCATGAACCCTAACATGTAATTCTTTGAAACATCACTATTGGATTTTATAACAAAACAATTAAATATTGACTACTGAAAATGAATTATCAAGATAATTTGATGCATGAATCACAAATTTTAACTCTATATGTTGGGTCCATTTGAATGAAACAACAATCCTGACAATAAAGGGGCAAAAATAAATGGCTTCAATCAATGGCTAATAGATAAAACTCAACCCCACTCAATGATGATGTTCACGACTATCCATCTAAATTCTCAAACTTCAATAGATTACAATGGTAAGATAAATCTAATAAATGGCGATTTAAATTATCTTTTCATTGAAGAATATCTCCATTTTATGTATATGTAGGATCAAGCATACTGTTCAAAATAAAACATAGAATTAAAATTAGGTACAATATAGTGATCTATGAGGATATCAATTAAAAAATTTTACCTAAGATCTGGTTATTATTGTTTAACAAAATATTAACTCTCTATTATTAATTGATAATTAGAGGAGTTTTTAATAATTTCTCTTATAAAATCCACATATATATTATATTATATATATTATTTATTTTATATAGACAAAGGACTGGGCCAGGGCCCATTAGGAGGACTAAATCAAGCCCTACCTTGGCCCTCAAAATTGTGCGCTTTCCAAAATCAAACCCTACCCAACCATCGAGCTTTAGGTCAAAAAGAAAAGCCCTCGTTTTGAGGGTTTTTATGGGTTGAGCCGGGCCGGGCTGGGCCTCCTCGTGAAACGGCCTGATTGATAGCCCTCTCTACAGCTCTCCATTTATATTGCTTTAATATATATATATATATATATATAATGGAAAATAGCTGACAAGTGGATGTCCATAATACATTTGATCAAACCTTTTATCGTAAAACAAAAAGGAACTTCGACCCAAACTAAACCCGACCCAACTACACAACCCTTAAAACACAGACCGTTAGAAGTCCCTTCAGCCCACAATGTCACTAATCTAATGCATCCCATCATCCCTTCTGTCCCACTATTAATCTTACTAGTAAATCTTAATTGCCTTAGGGCTTCTTTGGTAAATCCGATTAATTGTGGGAAGTTGAACTACATGAAGTAGATCTATATGAAATAGATGTTTTCCAAATGTACCGTTTAGTAAGATGAAAAGATTATTTGAAATAGAAATTTTTTAATCCAATGGTTTGGGGTTTTCTACAAATTTCTCAAGATCCACAATGAATGAAGGCATGAAATTTCATAACATGGTTCTTTTCAGCATTCCAAAAAGTATTAACGATCCGGATCACGATTTTTTGGCCCACACAAATCCAAAAATGTAGATCTAAGGTGACGTCATTTTCACGAAGATCTGATCCATAATAGATCAACGATTCAATTTTGACGTCATGATTGTGTTTGATTCCCTGTCATATGTAGGTGTCTGCAAACGAACTTACAACGTGTTTGGTACCAGATGAGAAATTCATAAATTATTCACATATTAGAAGATTCATCACTATCTGTGGAAGCTAGATTTCTTGATGGGGACTGACATAGTTGAGCATTTCACATTGATATTAGTGTGCATTTCATATAGCTGAAAAACATTAGTTTCAATGTGGAAATCCACTAAATGAGATTTTTCAAATCCTATGGAGGGAGTTAATATTTGAAAATGCTACAAAATGAGGATTTCCATTGATTCAAATCCTTAGATATTTATAAATGTGAATTGTGGTTTTTCATGACTTCGTAAAAAGTGAAATTCATTTCTAAAAGATTTAGTTGCCAAACATGATCTTAGAGATCCTAAGTTGTCTTGGCCTTTTTTTTAACCAAATAAAGGTTGTCTTGTCATTTTCTAACCCTATTGACAAATGGGTCGTATTAGAGTTGACGGCTTGTGCCTACGCTACCATTTTTACTTGTTATTTAACCCGAAGCCAATAAAATATCAGTGGTCAGGTGGCATTTCCAACCCAACTAATAAACTGTTTGGGTTTGGTATGGCACACACATGTTGGTAACCTTCAAAAGTTTGCCCAACCTGGGTTCAAAACTACACAACCCATTGCCACCCATGGCCAAACACCCCGTCCTACCAACTAAGAATTGAAATTCTTGGCCAACCTGCCAATCGAACCTGACTCAATTCACAGTTAAACATTTTCTTGCTATTACCTATCAAAAAATATATTCTCCTAAGTACTACGCGTCCGACCGTGCATTGAAACCACATGACAAGCATATTCATTGATGGATCCTACATTTGGGACGGACGAGATGTACTCTGCGCAGGTGCCTCTAGTGCTGGTGAACATATTCCACTAGTTGTTAGCCTAACTCAATCCATTTTTCTTTATCCTAGGGGTTAAGACTTGAAACTATATTGGGTGATGCGGAACTAACATAAGCGGGGAAATCGAGACTCACATGTAAGGAGATATTAAACAACTCACACATACGAGGTAATGAGAATTTATACTGGGACACACACACAACTCTACCTAAATAATTGATAATGCTTTGTCAACGCAATTCCAAGTCACTCTTAGTTTAGGGCCTATTTGGTTGACAAGAATTCTCGAATCCTTACCGAAGAGAATTGTGGGAATTTCAAATGTTGCTTTGAAAGCAGAATTTCAAATGCTCAACCCCCCAAGCATTTGAAATTATGGAATTTAAGAAATCCATGAGGTTAACAGTGGCTTTTCATGTGTGATGAGATTTTGAATTCTTATATCAAAAAGGCATTTAAAATGCTAGGTGGACCAATGCAAAAACCATGTCAAAAATTCTAGAGGAGTCTAAATCCTATCATTACTCTAACCAAACAGGTCTAGGTTCCCGTCGACCCTTCAAATGGAATTTCATTCCACAAATGGGTCAAAGTAGCGTTGAGCCAATAATTTAAGCTACTCACCTGCCTGCTTCAAACTCCAATCAAATAGTTGGGTTCACATTCCAGATTACTCTTACAAATATTGTGGTTCTTTTGAACGATGAGGAGGATGCTTATTCATGATGATTTGGTCGTCAAAGATATTGGTGATTTCGGCCTTCTACTTGCTCTACTTCTGTTTACTTCTCATCATCATCATTAAAGTCTTATCCCAACCATATTGGAGTCGGCTACATGAATTCTATTTCTCCACTCCGTCTTTATTGAGCCCAATCTTTCGATAAATTAAACTTCTCTAAATCTGAATTAACGACTTTCATCCATGTTTTCTTCGACTTGCTCCTACTTCTTGGTGGGCTATCCACCTGTATATCCAAACTTTTCCTCACCGTGCCATTACTGGCCTACACTCAACATGACCAAACCATCTTAAACGAATTTCTCTAATCTTATCCCATATTGGTGTTACCCCTAAATGCTTTCGAAAACACTCATTTCTAATTTTATCTTTTTTAGTTTTACCATACATCCACCTAAGCATTCTCATTTCCGCTACATTCATCTTATGAATATGCGTCTTCTTAATTGGCCAACATTCTGCTCCATATATCATAGCTGATCTAACCACTGTCCTGTAAAATTTGCCCTTCAATTTCATTGGCATTCGTTTGTCACTTCCAAAGCTAATCTCCACTTCAGCCATCCAGCTTTTATCATATGCTCCACATCTTCGTCAATCTCCCCATCCTTACTAATCATCGAACTTAGGTACTAAAAAGAATCTCTACGTGGTATCTCGTGGGTTTCAATTTTGACAGTGGTTTCTACTTCTATTTACTTCTATGAAGATAAAAATAACAGTTTCACAAATTCTTAAGCTCATGAAGTTTAGATATTTGTTTTTTGGATTTTTAATACTTTATCCTGAAAAAAAAAATCTGACAAGTTTCATGTGTCATGTTCTAATAAGTATCTGTAATATTTTAGACTTGATCTAATAAGACTCTTTTTTTTTCAAAAGTGTGTATTCTATAATATATCTAAAAATGAAAAAACATTATTATAATATAATTATACAAGGAAAATATAGAAAAATCCAAACAATGCTTTCCCCATAATAAGTTATACGTTTTTATATGTGTGTGTGTATATATATGGGACTATATTCATGCGAATATGTCTCTTACCGTTTTTTTTCTTTTTTGTGAGAACTCATGGGGCCTATCTATCATCCAATCCAAACCTTGCAATACACATGGAACCCCTCCGATAGCCACATGCCCCAAGTTTCGGTCAGATCTGAATTTGATGGACCGTTAGATCCACTATGCATCGATTCAAATGGAATTAATTTGTTGGCCACGAATAAAGGTGTTAGATACATGTGATTAGAGCCAAACTTGATATCTAAAGTGGTCCTACATGGATCTTTTCATCGCCCCTCTTTCTTTGGTAGGGTACACAATGGGCCCCACGGAGGAGTATGCACATTCCCACCGCGAGGGATGTATGTATACAAAGATTCCCCACACACACACACATATATATATATATTATTTAGAATGTAATTTATTTGCCATGGTACCTAAGTCATCAAAATAATAATAATTGTATCCTAAGAAACCCCTAAATGTTGAAATTTCACAAAAAGGAAGGACTGGGTTAGATTAAGGTTAGGTGAGCCCTAATAAAATAGAGCTAACTTGAAATGCTCAAAAGTTGACCAAGTTAGAGAAGCCAATAGGAAGGTGTTTTAAATGAAGAAATAGGGCCTTTGGACCTTAAATGGCACCACACACATGAGAACCAGGCAATTAAAAAGGTGGGACACTTTGACCTAAACCACGTGATAAAAACTAACTTTCATTTATGGAATCAAAAGGTGTTTTAACTTTTTTTTTTTTTTTTGAGAAAAAGGTGTTTTAACTTTTAAATGGACGATAAAAGAGGTCATTTGAGCTTAAATGACTCCACAAGCATGAGATCCAGGCCTTTAAGCAGGTAGGGCACTTTGTTTGATTAAAAATCAACTTCCATTTATGAAAGGAAAAAAGTTATGGTTTTTATCATTTATGTAACCGACTTTAATAACGTTGAAATAAGACTTTAATGATAGTAATGATGTTAAAAGCATAATTTATTTGAAGAGTAATGCTCCCAAATTAGTTTGCAAAGTTGCAATTTATAGACACTCAAAATTGTAGTTTTTCGTTCTTTTGCCATTACCCACCCAAAAGAAAGAAAGAAAAAAAATATATCACTAACACTTTGAATAAACTCATGATATAATGATAATATCATTAAAAAAGTTAATTTCCTAATAAGATTCAAAATTTTAGAAATTATAATAAAAATGAAATGTGAGAGAAACCAAGAAACATCACCATCAATGTGATAAAATGGTAGAACTCTATAAAAGTTAATTTTTAATTGTATTTTTGTAGTTACTGAAATTTAATTTTTTTAATGATATCAAGACAAGTTTACTTTGTGCTATATTTTTCAATATCATTCCAAGAAAACCCCAAATTTGAAAATATCCAACATTAATCGGCCGGCTTAACCCCATCAAGCTTAAGCCTTGGCTGCCTTCATATGCGAGCCAAAGGTGTAAAGTGGAAGGCATAGCTTTGCCCGACTCTACAGGACCCAAAACAAGTTTCTGTTCTTTCCTATTATAATAATTCTACTTCTGTGTATTGCTCAGAGCACACTGATTCGTCACTTGGATTTGATGTTTTTCCAAATGCAAATTGGAATGCGTTGATCTTGTGAGTGGGGATTGGCCTTTTATATTTGATGCACGTCACATGCACCCGCTCTTCTAATAGTGGTTTTCTTTTAACCGCTACAACCAACTTCTCCATTTCCCACTTTCAATCATTTTTGGCAACTTCGACTAAATCTGCAAAGAACAAGAACTGCATCGTTTTTTAAGGATTTCTCAGCAGCTATGATCTCTAAGGAGAATTTGGCGTTTTGCACCTATTCATATCCATGAAGCCTTTTCAAGGTTTTAATCATATAAAATTACACAAACCCATTTGAGTAATAGATGCTGACACCAAATCCATTTGAGTAATTGACTCTGCCACGCACTTTTGGATGCTGTTTAGTTGCAACTTAAATACTTAATTATGAGAGAGAAAGAGCCTTACAGCCACTTCATGTCATATCAGCAATTTGAGAAAAGAATGCAACATTATCAATGAGAAATTAATTTTTTAATAAAATCTTGATGACCTTTTTTTTTATGAAAATAATATCTTGATGACTTTGGTTATAAAGATTGATTGTCAATAAAATCGTGATGACTTCTCAAGTAGTAACTCATCCTAACACCACTCATGCCCAGCCAAAAATAGAAAATTTTTATTGCGCCAAAGTTTCTTTATCCATGGTAGATATAACTTCAATTAAATTAAAATTTCTCATGACAATACAACATAACTAGGAAGTGATTGTGAGTATGCTGAATTTTAATAATCAGCAGCATTGATTTTTTTTTAATGAAGGGCGTCCCAACCCATTGGGCCGGACTAATCCGTTCGGGCCCAGGGGCAACCACGTAAATCCCCCATAGCTCTAATGTAGTGGCGCAGTTCAAATTCCCAACATGAGATGAGAGCAAACCATGGTCCTATTGATTGAAAAAATGCATCGTGAAGCATCGAGGATCAATACAACAACAATTATAAATGCATAAGGCAAAAGAAAATTATTCTTAAAGTGGGTACTTGGATTTTAAATAAGATAGAAAAAAAAGGTAATCAATGATAATGACCTGTATTTGAAATACAAGAAATTTAATCTAATATTAAAAATGACAATAAATATTAAAAATAAATATACTTTCTCTACAAATGTTGGACATAATTATAATCAATTTAAAGTTTTTGGTATTAGTAAAACATAAACAGGAAATAATTTTGGATAAGATAGCTTTCAAATATGAGCTTCAAAATCGAAAAAAATAGAGAAATAATGTATTTATAATTGTAAACGCATAAAGTAAAAGAAAAGTTGTTTTTTTTCAACCCTTCTTTTAGCATCTGCAATGATTTACAACTTTTTTAAAACCTCTAAGCCAAAACAATTCAAGCTTTTCATCTCTCTCCAAGCAAACTATCACGAGCACAAATCAAGATATGTGGGTGATAACGATGAGTACTCTAGATTTGGATCTAACCTATCTCTAATCATTTCTTTTATTTTTGTTTTTTCTTCTTTCCTTCTTTTCCTTCCCTTTTTTCTTTCATCTAATTTTTCCCATAAAATCAGTTATTTTATAATTTATATTTTCAAAAAACCAAATTATATCCGTAGTATTCAATTTTTTTATAATGTTAGAGTGGTCATCTATTAAAGGATTACCAATAAAAGGAGTATATATTTATATACATGTGTATACACATAAAAAGAAAATCTAAAATAGCCCTTATATAAATAAATGAATATAAATAACCCTCATAGAAAAGGGATATATTTATATACGTGTTTATACACATAAAAGGAAAATCTAAGATAGCCCTTATATAAATAAATAAATATAAATAACCCTTATAGAAAAGGGTAGAACTGACCGGCCAGCTTCTTTCAAATTTTTTTTGTCTACACACCCCCCTTGTGGGGCCCACTTGCACCGTGGCTTATCTGGCAAGGGCCATGTGGTTGGATAGATGTCGACTTCCCATTTTCCCTTACCATCCGTCTTAAAATATATATATATATATATATATATTCAAATCAAAACAAAAACTCGGAAAGAAAGACGCATTTGGCATTCCAGCTCTGAAACAACCAAAGATTTTCTCTCTCTGCATTTTATCTCCTTCACAAGATATGTATTCTTTCTTTAATTTTTTTCCCTGTGTTTGCTTTACTGTTTTTTTAAATTTATTTATTTTACAAATGTAATAATGCATTCAACGTGTTTGTTAAATTGCCTAAGTTAAAAAATTTATAGTTGTAAGTGCATATAATGTATTTGCTTAATTGGCAAGTGGGTTGGAAGAATATATAATAGTAACATTTTCACATGCTGATCCAACATTATCTGTTTTTTTAATTGTCTTTTACAGTTGTAAAAGTGCATTGAATGTGTTTGGAGCAAACTAAAAACCAGACTGTCCTATGCTATTGTATTTGTAAAGCCTACATGTTTGTATATGCTTTTTGTTAAAGAGGGCTCACATTGAATTTTTAGTACATTTGTATTTTTCGGTTCCGTTTCATTTAATCTTTACATTGGATCTTGTAACTTGTCAGTTTGGGAACCTTTTGTTCATGTACTACTGTTTTCATTAAGTGAGTTGTGTGAAAAATAACTTGAACTGTGCCTGTCCAAGTGCATAATATATATGACCTAATCACTTTGAAGAGAGTGATTTGGATCCCAATTAAATTGGACTCTTTGACTAGTCAACCACTAACGCTTCCCTTAGCTTAAATACAACTTAGAGGGCTGAAGCAGTCAGGCAATGAAAGAATTTAGCCTTTAAAGCTGTGTCATTGTAATTCAATTTAATCTGTCTACAAATCCATAACTATTAAGACTGGTACAAACTACAAACCAGACCGTCCTATGCTATTGTAATTGTAAATCCTATATGTTTGTCCATGAATTTTGTTAAAGAGGACTCACATTGAATTGTGAATAATTTCCTGCAAGAGTTAAAAGCAGATTGGAAAATGTGCTTGGAATGGTGGATATGACATATGTGAAATGGGTTATTATGAGTGTGCTTACAAATGGTGTCCTTACCATGGAAAGGGGAACAAACTTGGGGTAATGATTTATATGCTTCAGATTTTACTATTTGCAATAAGTGAATACAGTTTCACTCTTTGATACAAATTTTACTTTCTTTGAACATGACAACAAATGAAGGTATGGTTCATTTTCTGCAGGTTTTGCATTACTAAATTCAGAAAGCATTCCATAGATTTCCTAAAGTGGTTAGCTATGCAATTTGTTCCAAGTTGAATATTGTTTATTAATTTGTGATATCCCACATGTTTCTAATTGCTTTTGATCATAATTAATACTTGCGGTTACATCAATGTACTATTTCCTTTCATATTTATTGAGGTTGTGTCTGGTTTGTTCATATTAGTCCAAATATGTTTGTATAGCATGTGTAAATGTGACTATTTTAAGTCTTTCTTAGATGTAAAACTAACTAGATAATAGGTCTTATTTAATGTTAGCAACTTCTGTTTCTATTTTACTATTTCTAAGTTCTGGTTAGGCCTTCAAATTCCCCAGAATTTTGATGTCAAATATCTGTTCATTGGAGTTTTCCCTATCAAAATGGATCCAGATGAGGAACAAATATCTACGTTCATATGTTGGAAAGGATCCATTTTCATAACAGTAAACATGTCACTACAATGCTGAGTCATTCAAAGTTTCTACTCTGTAAGGCCGTATAATCCTTCTTTAGAGACGGATATGAGGGTATAAAAGCAAAAGGTTTTTAAATATACTCTTTTTCATTTCTGATACTCTAAAGACTCCATCTATTCTTGATATTCGGAAAAAAAAAAACCCTTCATTTTCCTTACAACCTCATATAAAAGCAAAAAGTTTTGTTGGTCCAACATTATCTCCTCATCCCTACCATAGCCTTTTGAGGTGTGTCAGAAGAGCTTATTCATACTTTCAATCTTCATACCCAAAAGGTCAAACCATCTCAAATGACATTTCTTTTGGACGAATATAATTAGGCGATAATTTTGGGGAAAAAAGATTTCTATATTATTGAGCAATATACTGGTATCACTTGCTATCAGAAAAAGCTTCAAAAGAGAGAGTTATCCTTTTACAAGTTCTTAATGTTTCTAGCTTTGTACATATGGGCCCATAATATAGTGATAAATGAACTGTTGATCCGTAGCACCACAATAAATGAAGAGTTGAAACTCCCTAGATTGTTAGCCATATAGTCCTATTCAAACCTAATTAGGCTTTTACGGTACCACAGATCCATTATGGCTTTCATTTTCATGGATGTCTATGCCTCTCTGATGGCCAATGAAGCCAAGAAAGTTTCCTTTTGATTATCAAACGCACAAAGATTATATAGATGGTATTGAATGTTTTCCCCTCTTAATGACGTCAGTAATAACTCACCCTTATGATGTCGTTATAGATCTCTATTGGGTACCAGTGCAGACCCACTCCTTAGTTTGATAATTTAAATGATCATATGTTTATTGAGGTTAAACTGATAGTGTAACAAATGATAATGGCGAAGTTGTGGATGATTTAGTTAAAAAAGATTGAATTTCATTTTCTCATTCCCTTTTTTCCTGGGAATAAATTCATTATCTGATTTCATCATGAATCCATATTAGATGTTCAAGGTGTAAACCAATTTTGTGCCGTGGTTGATATGACTTTGTTGACAAATTTGAATTCATATTCGTGGTTATAGTATCCTTGAGCTTTCATATTTGGTCTCAGCACGCCGTCAGTTGTATTTTGGACTTAATTATTTAGCTGCTGGAATTTTCTAGCTTGGATGCTATTTCACTTTCATGCCTATTCATAATCTGAATCCTGCTCTGCTTCCAATATTTATTTGCCTAACTGATATTTGAAAATTTCTACTTGCTTCCTGCAACTAAATTCATCGTGCACTTGAGTTGATTCAAACTAGATCATATACATGGTTGTTATGTGAAAGACTTTAAACCTTGACATAGGTTAAGGTCCCAATCAATGTATGCTATGTAGATAACAATAGCAATCACCCAAAGACAACCAAACAATCACACAATATAGATGGACACAGGATTTTTTCGTGGAAAACCAAACCGGGAAAACACCACGGGACCTAACACTGGTCCGTCAAGAACAATCACTATGAAAGAGAAGTTACAAGACTACTTACTACCCTTTTACCCAGTTGGACACAACCTAAGGGACTGAAGCTCTTCTTGTCGATGCACACGCCATTCACCCTCTTCTGGATTTATCTTCACACCTTGATGCCACTCAAGACGAACACGCACAGCGGAGAAGAGATCTGGAACTCAGAAGGAGACGTTGCAGCACTTCAAGAACAGAATACCTTCTGGGAAGATGAAATCTCTCTAAGGATATTAGGGTTTTGATCTAGAAAGAGCCCCCTTCTTCATGGGAGAGGTGTTCCTTAAATAAAGAGGAACCCTAGAGTCCTTACCGTCATTGATTCGCGAAGGATAAGGACGCGCACAAGGCAGTTCCGAAAAAATAGAGCTTCTGAATTGCGCATCTGTCGACCCAGCCGACCGATCGGATATCCTATCCGACCGGTCGGGTATGGGGTCCGATCAATCGGACACTTAGCCGACCGATCGGTCTTCGCTTCTATCAACAGGTGTCTGTCTGCGAGCCGACCGGTCAGTCTTCAGTTCTGTCAGCAGGTGTCTATTTGCGAGAAATTCAACCGGTCTGCCATCCTATCTGACCAGTCCGAGGATAAAACACTTGCATACGAATATCCAAGTAGAAGACCATAATCTGTGACTTCCATAAAGTGTTCAGTCCATCTAAAACATAAAATTACAACTCTTGAAATCCAAGTTTTGTCTATCCTATGAATTTGCCAATATTACATGCCTTTCATTATGGATTACAGACCACACGCCAAGTTGTTTCAGGCATCACCTTTCAGGTTTACACTTAGTTCATTTTTTGCTCATATTGATACCATCACCATGTTAAATTTGATTGACCGCAAACGTGAAGCTCTCTCTCTCTCTCTCTCTCTCTCTCTCATTGTATTTTTGCATTTGTATGTTTGAAAAACAAAATGGTGAGGAGTGGATACTCCTTGAGATTTGTTGGCAAATTTTATTCAGTGCATGCAGTTCTTACCCAATTCTTGTAATGATAGGATCCCAACTAGAGCATTTTCTTGGTTAGTTAACTTAATAACAAAACTCATGCTTAATCATATCTTTCTATGTTATAATGTGGAAGATGACAAGATCATCATTTAAATAGATAATCTGACTCTCACCTTCTCTCTCTCATCCTACCATACAGTTATAGACACGTGTAATGTCTTAGCATACTATTTTGAGTGAAGTGGATAAAAGTCAGCAACAGGAGGAAGATATAATGACAGGACCTACTGTACTTTCCACACGAAGAGTTTATACAAGCATCCTTCTCCAACATTATAATTAGTAAAAGATCTTCTCATTAGTCACACCTTTCAAATATACGTAGTTGTCCATGAGAATCTAATTAATCTCCATGGTTGAGAGTATTAATAGTAAAACATGTGTTCTGATCTTTTCTTTCATAATAAAGGTTATAGATAGATTTGTTTCGACATTGCACATGCCTTGCATGTGCAGGGCTCCACTATTTATATATTTATTTATATAGAAGAGAAGAAGTCCAGTTCTCATTTCATTTGCTTGCTGAAAAAATGCTACACACTCTGGGTCTTGCTTGGATGCATGTCATTTGACAAGACCTTTATATAAAAGAGAAGAAGTCCGGTTCTCATTTCATCTGCTTGCTGAAAAACGCTACACACTCTGGGTCCTGCTTGGATGCATGTCATTTGACAACTGGCATATGTGTGATAGATCTTTAGTATATTCACACATTCATCACCACACCACCATTTTCGTCACCACTGTTCATTTTTTATAAAATTTAAAACAAACAAATCCAAGCTTACAAGTTTTCCTCTCCTGCTTGTTCTCTACTTTTTGGGACTTTTCCTCCTTTCCTCATCTGCTTAGGGCTCTTCTTCTGGGGTCCTCGGCTAGCAATTGTCATTGTTCTTTTGAAGGTAAGAACTCTCTCAATTTGTCCCGCCTCTTCATCTCTTTTTTTTTTTTTTTTGGGTTAAGAAAGCATCGAACTTGAGACAGTTTCTAAGGTTTTGAGGGCAGATACCACAGGGAAGAAGTGGGAATCCCATGCCACCTGCCTCAAATGAAATCAATCTCAAAGCCGATCAAATTTCAAACTATTTTCTAAACACATCAGCCTTTGTGTATGATCATAGTCTCACAGATCTCTCTTATCTCATCAAATCTGTAAGTCCTCAAATAAGAACCCTTTATTGGCTGTGGGACTTAATTCTGTGACACGATATTGGCTTTGATGACTGCTGTGTCCTCTATTTTATTTTTAAGGGAGTGAAGTGGGTTCTGATTGTTTGGATCTTGTGGGTTCTTTGATTGAAGAGTAAGACTTTGCATGAGTCTATTAAATGGATGAAGAGATGGAATTTTCTATATAGGTCATTTATTTTTAGCATGAGTCTATTAAATGAACGAAGAGATGGAATTTTCTATATAGGTCATCTATTTTTAGAGTGACTTTAGTGACTTTCAGTATATAGAAAGATAAGGTCTCTGTTTCTCCACTTGTCTTCAGATTTTGTATGCTCAAATATAATTGAATAAAAATAAAAAAAACATCAGAATTTTGATTTGGCAGACTGAGAGGAAGTGGGTTGTGAGTATTTGGTGAGGAGTGAGTGACAGGGTCATGGTTTTAATGAAAAAGAGATGGATTGAATTGTTATTTACAACAGCTTAATGTGTTACTTACAACAAGATTGAGCTGTTTTTGGTCAATGTGTA
The DNA here is from genome assembly GCA_037013555.1 of Sextonia rubra. Taxonomy (NCBI): domain Eukaryota; kingdom Viridiplantae; phylum Streptophyta; class Magnoliopsida; order Laurales; family Lauraceae; genus Sextonia; species Sextonia rubra. Next base: position 11,748,461 of record JASUAD010000009.1, read on the forward strand.
ATTTTGTTTTGTTGCATCTTCTCTCAACTGATGATCACAGGAGGAGTAGTCGGGTATAAGTGGTCCCCCAGAATTCTGTGGTTCTGTGCACTTGAAATTGCAGTAGGTAGTTTCTTTGCAACCATATTACTCTTGAAACTGATTAAAATTAAAATGCAGTGCTTGTATTGAAGACTTAAATGTTATTTGTCTGTTAAATTTAACTACTTAAATTGTATTGCTTGCTTAGGCCTATATATGGTTGCGGTGGAGCGACAGACACAAAACAGAATAGGGAAGATGGCTAAAAATTTGAGGGCTATGGAAAGGGAATCTAGTGGAGAGGAAAATTGAACTAGGGCAGGGGCCTATTAGCTGCTGTCAGTTTAAATACCCTTTACCATCACCTATCAGTTGAATCTTGAGCTTTTCTATATGTAATTAAGGGTTCATTGGTCTTAAGAGTTAGGATTGTTTATTGCAAATTAAGAAAGGAATATAAATAATATTCTTTAGCATGTTAAACTTTTATTGAATTAGTAGTTATGATGACTATCATCTTTTGAAACTTGCTGCAAATAAATAGGATTCCTGGACAACATTTCAAGTTTTATATATTGTTTCTAAATCTATATGGTTTAATTGGTCCATTGTTCTTAGAACTGCACCTTAGGAAATATCTTTTCACACACACACACACACAAACACACACTAATTTATTTTTTTTTTAAATATTAAAATACCCCCACCTCTTTCCTCATCCCCTCCTCCCCTTCCCCACCTTTCCCTGACACCCTCCTCTGCCCCTTCTCTCGTGGGGGGGGGGGGGGGGGGGGGGGGGCGGGGGCGGGGGCGTTGGGGTGTGCAGATGACTATTCACTGCATGAAGTTGATCCTATTACTCTCATAGTTCTTTGAGAACAATAGGAGATCATGTCCCATAAGTTAGTCACCGTCCTGGAGAGAGACAAATATGTCAAGGTGGCAAGTTTCCTTCAGTTGATTCTATGACCCATGCTGAGTCTTGTGAGCCAAGTGGAAGGGTATTCCTTCTAAGAATATTGATGTGAAATGGAGAATGTATGCTGGATTGAACTGGTCTAACTTAAGGAAAAATGTTTTGCACACTGAGTCCATGTGGAAGGGATGCTACTGTATATCTAGAGCTTACATCCAGGATGAAAATGCAGTATGACATGTTTCCTGATGGGGGAATATACATGTCCAGGCTTTCACTCAGTCCAGGATTTTCATCTTTATGACAACAGCAAGGATACCCCTTGGAAGAAGGTATCCTCACAATATCCTAGACTAATCAGTTGACTGTTTTATGCAACTACTATGCTGCCCTCATATGCTCAACAAATCTTTAGAAACATCTCATTTGGTTTCTCTTGAAGGTGTTGAGTTATTATCAATCAAAAAAGCATCCGCAAGAATCCTGTACAAAAACTTTCGAGTTGGACTTGGAAGCTGTCAGGCCAAACCCATTTACTCCTCAGTATAGGTAAAATTATTGAACATGTTTTTCTTAACAGCTCAATTCGTTGAATATGAAGTTGATGTGGACAATGACCTCGAGTTTTTCAGTTGGTCTATATGGCCAACTTTGAAACCTCTCTCTTCATTCTTTGCCTTGCATTTCTTCCTATACGATTGCATCTTGATCAAAGACAACTTGATTTTCTCGTCGGCTTCTTTACATGCAAAGAATTACTCAAGGAGCAATGTCATCGCCCTCCGGTCAGCTTTCAAGCAAGCCACGTCCAAGTATCCATCTTCCCCGGCAGGGTCTATACTGGATATGTGACTTCGCTCGATTCAGCTCCACTGCAGTGCAGAAGATAGAAATGCAGTTCTGGGGAGGGACAAATATCGATGTTGACTTCTCAGGGATTCTGGTGGGAGTGGGATTGTCGAAGGCCTGCCTGGCATTTGCCAGAAACACTGATGCCGGTGATGTGACTATCATCGGGAAGAAGCAGCAGCAGATATTCGAGGTGATCTACGATGTGGGCAATGCAAGGGTTGGATTCAGCGTTGGAGGTTGCAGCTGCTTCAATTTTCCCAAGATATGATGTTCCATTGCCAAAATATACATAGAAAGACAATAGGAATAGGAACAAAAAGAAATAAATAACCTCAGCGGGTAGAAACTTGTAGTGTTTGCAAGCAGAACACAATTGCATACATAATAAGAAACCATTGTGGATTCTTAAGCAGTTAAGCCTATGCGTTTGGATATAAATAAGAAACCAATCTTCAATAGGAATTGCGGTTAATGGGCCGGAAATAAACGGTTCCAAGGCCACAGAAATATCACTGTGTTGCCCTTGCTGGACATTTACCAATAATGGTACGGTTTGACCATATGAAAAATATTTTAATTGTTTTTAATGGTTCACTAGGGTTTTGAGTTTCAGTTTGGTAAGCGCCTTAGGGTCGGAGTTAGTTTGAGTTCTTAAAGTATACTAGCAACAAAGTCCCATGCTAAACTTAAGCCAAAATTAAAAAATTATTAAAATTCTGAGACTTTTAAGTCTAATTTAAAAAACATATATTATAAATTAACCACGTTTGTCTTCGTAGATGACCCTCTGGTCCAATCTTCCACCAAGTATATTTAGGTAAGTGGAATAAAAGCCAATACTTGATCAATATTAACTACTAAGAAGTGCTTTATTTTTTAGTAAAAAAACATATGATGATACCTTGGGGTAATTCAGTTTAAAAATCAGTTAATGATTGAATTTGAGTGTCAAACTGGGATCAGGGTCAATTCATTTGATAAAAGAATGTGAGTGGATTTGGACCTCTTCATGATGATTGAAGTAATGCTAAAATGGGTTTCAATGGAGGCATGTTCATCAAAAGAAATAAGGAATGAATGCTAAAGGGTGGAGTATGCAGCCCTCATCTTCTAGAATAGCGTGTAGCTTTACCTGAAAAATGGGTTGGGTTGATCAAATTCTAGTTAGGTCAATCCAATTCCGAATTTATTCATCTCAATTAGAAACCTTTAACCTACACCTGCGTTGGGTCAACCCGACCCAGCCCGCCAAACCCAAATTTAATATGGGTTGGGTCGGATTGACCCAACCGAACCTATTTAATTACATTTTTTGTATGTGATTTAAGTTATTTTGTGTGGCCCAATTTCATTTGTAAACTTTCATTAAGTCTAAATTCATTTCAAGTATTGCATTGAGCATTAATTTATAAATTACCAATTTTCAAGGTGTAAAAGGTGGGGCCAAAATCCATTAATAATTTCTAGCCCATTTTTTGACGCAATCCTTTTCTTTTCTTTTCTTTTCTTTTTTAATTTTGTAATGCAATATCATGAGTAGAAGCCTTATCAACACTATTGGATTCCATTCACATTTATATTTTAAAGGTAAATTTATGAGCTTAACCACCTAACATAAAAATGAAAGGCACAAATCAATATTTCAAGGACAAAGACATTGTATTATCAAATAAAAAATAAGTTCATATTGTAAGTGTAAATATATTGAATCATACAACATAAAAATAAGAAACAAACTATTGCATAATTCCTCCCCTTAATATTAAGAGTTACATTATTTATAGCCTATAGGAATAAGAAAAGTCACATGAAATTGAAAACTCACGGTAAATTAAAAAAACTTAAACAGGTCAACCCTATCCCAACCTACTTTTATACAGGTTAGTAAATTCTAACCCATGACCGACCCGTATTCGAAATAGGTGGGGTTAGGCTAGCCAAAAATGAGCCGGGAGGGATTGGCGGGTCGGGCCAACTTTTGCAGCTCCAATGTAGCACTCTAATAATATGGTTAGTCAACGCAAAATATTATAGAATAATATAATGTAAGTTTGCAGATCATGAGGATGTTTAAATGCAACCTTACTTTATTAGGTCGAATATAGATATCTATTCAAACATTTTAAAAATGTTATGAAAAATAACAAAATATTAGGAAGGCTTTAAAGATAAGAAGAAATTTAGGGATCACATGGGAATCTTATCTCATTTATAACAAAATCTTATCTCTAACATTATAAAAAATTGATTACTATGAATATAATTTGGATTTTCAAAAAAAAAATTAAATAATAACTGATTTTATGGGAAAAGTTGGATGAAAAAAGAAAGGGAAGGAAAAGAAGGAAAAAGGAAAAAACTAAAATAAAAAAAGGGATTAGAGATAGATTAGAAACAATTTATCCAAATCTAGCATCGTCGTAATGCCCACATACCTTGATTTGAGATCGTGATAATTTGATCAGAGAGAGGTGACAAGCTTGAATTATTAGGGCTTGGAGCTTATGAAAAGGTTTGGAACCATTGTTGTTTCACCACAGGTATGAGAAGAAAGGTTGAAAAAAGCAATTCTTCTTTCACTTTATGCGTTTACAATTATAAATACATTATTTATCTATGCATCATTTTTTTCTTTTCATTCTTGAAGCTCATACTTGAAAGCTAACTTATCCAAAATTATTTTCTATTTATGTTTTACTAGTACAAAAAACTTTCAATTGATTGGAATTATATCCACCATTGGTAGAGAAAATATATTTATTTTTCAATATTTCTCTTGGTTATTAATATTAGATTAAATAGCTTCGATTTCAAATTTGGGTAGATTACATTTTTTATCTTATATAAAGTACAATAACCCACTTTAAGAATGGTTTTCTTTTGCCTGCATTTATAATTGTTGTTCTACTAACCTCCAATGCTTCACTATGCATTTTTCAATCAATACTCAATAGGACCACCGTTTGCTCTCATTAAAGTTTATAGGTTTGAACTGCACTACTACATTAGCGGCATAGGAAATTTACTGGGCTCCTCCTAGGCCCGTTAAAAAAAATCAATGCAGCTCATTTTTAAAATCAACCTGCTTAAAATCACTTTTTAGTTTTGTTGTATTATTATGAGAAATGTTAATTTAATTGTAGTTATATTCGCCATAGATCAAGAAATTTTAGCTCGTAAAAAAATTCCTGGCACCTCCCTTGGCGGTCGGGCATGAGCGGTATTGGGATGAGTGACCACGTGAGAAGTCTTCACACAATATTATTGACAATCAATTTGTATAACCAATGTCATCACGATATTATTGAAAAATTAAGTTCTCATGATAATATCGCAATCTTTTCACAAACAAACTGGTGACGTGTTAAATGGTTGTAACTTGTAAGGCTCTCTCTCACTCACAATTAAGTATTTAAGTTCCTACTAAACAACATCCAAAAGTCGGTGGTAGAGTCAATTACTCAAATGGATTTGGTGTTAGCATCTATTACTCAAATGGGTTTGTCTAACTTTATATGATTAAAAACTTGATAAGGCCCGATGGAAATAATTTAGGTGCAAAATGCCAAATTATCCTCAGAGATCATACCTACTGAGAAATCTTAAAATAACAATGCAGTTCTTCTTACCCTCTGCAGAGTCATTTAAGTTGCAAATGATTGAAAGTGGGAAATGGAGAAGTTGGTTAAAGAGGGAAAAAAGAAACCATTTTGAGAAGAGCAGGTAAATGTGGAGTCCAAGTGATGTGCACAAAATATAAAAGGCCAATACCCACCCATTAGAGCAACGCATTCAAAATTGCATTGGGAAAAACAACAAATCCATGTGATGGATCAATGAGCTTTGAACAATTGATACACAAAAGTAGAACTATTGTAATAGGAAAGAAACAGAAACTTGTTTTGTGTCGTAAAGAAATGGCTGAACTCTATAGGGCAAAGCTATGCCTTTCACTTTACACCTTTGGCTCACATATGAAGGCAGCCATAGCTTGAGCTTTGTGGGGTCAAGCAAGCCAGTTAATGTTGGATATGTTTAAATTTGAGGTTTTCTTAGAATAATATTGAAAAAATAAATTAGTCCTGATATAATTGAAAAAATAAATTTCAGTAACTATAAAAATACTATTAAAAATTAACTTTTATAGAGTTCTACCATTTTATCACATTGATGGTGCTGTTTCTAAATTGGTTTCTCTCACATCTCATTTTTATCAAAATTTCTAAATTTTGCATCTTATTAGAAATTTATCCCTTTTTAACGATATTATCATGATGCCATGAGTTTATTCAAAATGTTGGTGATATTTCTTTCTTTTATATGTATTTTTTTTTTGGTGGGTAATGGCAAAAGAACAAAAAAAAACCTACAATTTTGGGTGTCTATAAATTGCAACTTTGCAAACTAATTTGGGATCGTCACTCTACAAATAATTTACACTTTTAACATCGTCATCATCTTTAAAGTATTGTTCCAACTATGTTGAAGTTACTAATAGAAAAAAAACTATGTTAAAGTCGATTATATAAGTGACAAAAATCAAAACTTTTTTCCTTTCATAAATGGAAGTTGATTTTTAATTAAACGGTCAAAGTGTCCCACGTTCTTAATGGCTTGGATCTCATGTGTTTGGAGTCATTTAAGCTCCAAAGACCTCTTTTATCATTCATTTAAAACACCTTTTGATTCCATAAATGAAATTTGGTTTTTATCACGTGATCTAGGTCCAAGTGTCCTAATTTCTTAATGACCCGAATCTCATGCGTGTGGTGCCATTTAAGGTCCAAATACCCTATTCCATCATTTAAAACTCATTCCTATTGGCTTCTCCACCTTAGTCAACTTTAGAACGTTTTAAGTTAGCACTATTTTATTTGAGCTTACCTAAACTGAACCTAACTTAAAACCTTCGTTTTTGTGAAATTTCAACATTTAGTGGTTTCTTAGGATACTATCAAGAAAATGTTATGGCAAATAAATTATACTCTTAATAATAATAATGACAATAATAATAATAATAATAAGTGCATGTTTGGCAAGTCTAAAATTTCCCCTCTTATTGTCTAAATATCTAAAATTTATAGAGTTAACAAAATAGAGGCATTTGGCATGCATTTTTAGCTCTATTTAATTTAGACAATAAGAGGTAAAAGCTCTATTTTGAAGAGGAGGGGCTGTGATGCATTTCCAAATCAGAGGAAAAAAAAAAGAGGCGCCCAGCTACAGTATTTTGAGGGATCACGCCCAATACGTTTTTTCGATTTTTCTCAAAATCCGAGCCCCTAAATCTACATCCAAACCGTTGAAAATGTTTACATGATCAATTACGGCCACCCATCCAAATTTCAACCGTTAATTCATCCGGAATCTCGAGATATGTGCAAGAAAGCGTGAGCCATTGGATACTAGTTTTTGAATTTTGTGGGGCCCAAACACAAGATCCAAACCATTGGAAATGTTGGGAAGACTAAAAACGGCTATGGGGTCAATTTTCAAGGATTGATTCCTTGTGGATCTCAAGATATTTGTAAAAAACTTTCAACCATTGAATTTAATATGCTGAATTTGTACTAGTCCACAGGCAGCCCCTTTTTTTATTTTTTATTATTATTTCTGGGACAGTAAATAACAATCCAAACCATTGAAAATGTGTAGAAGGTCAATGACCATTATGAGACCAAATTTCAGCCGTTGAATCATCACCAAACTTGAGATATTTATGTAAAAACGTGAATTATTAAATATTTTTTTTTTAAAATTGGGGGCCTCAAACACAAAATCCAAACCGTTAGATCTCTTTGGGAGGCCAAACGTGGTTATGAAGTAAAATTTCAAGCCTTAATACCTACTAGATCTCAATATATTTGTGAAAAATTTTTAACTATTGATTTAAAATGGTCTATTTAAAATAGATGCTTTCATTGCCAAACACATATTTTAAATCTAGCCTCTTTTTTTTATAGCTCTATTTTAGATGGTCTATAAAAATAAGACTAGATCTACCAAACAAGCCCTAATAATAATAATAATAATAATAATAATAATATGAAAAAATCTTTGTATGCATACGTCCCTCATGGAAGGCTTGTATATACTCCTCCGTGGGGCCCATTGTATAACCCACTAAGGAATGAGGGTGGAGGGTGAAAAGATCCATGCGGGACCACCCTAAATATCAAGTTTATCCCCAGTCATAAAACCCTGACCCCTTCATCCGTAGCCCACAAATCCATTACATTATAATTGATTCAAAGTTAATCCAATGGTTTAGTAAATTTGAATTTGACTGAAACTTGAGGCGTGTGACTGTCAAGGGGGGTCCATGTGTATTGCAAGGTTTGAATTGGGTGATAAATAAGCCCACGAGTTCTCACAAAAAAAAAAAAAAAACAGTAAAAGACATATACACATGAATATTGTTTTATATATATATAAATATATATAGTAAATATTCATGAGCACATATCCCTCACCATTTTTTTCGTAAGAACTATAGGTGGGACCCACTGTATGGTCCATCCAAATAGACCATACACACAATCCCCTTTAATTAAACCCGTTTATTATTCTTTAGTTAGGACTTATATAAATCTTACCCTAATGATATCCAAAAAAACCCCTATCCAAAACCGCCATAACACGACAAAAGAGAGAAATGGGCCATGCTTTTGTGCCATCTTTTCTCAACTCAGTAAATTCACTTTCTGCAATGTCCACCAGTTATTTCATTCAACTGATTCGATTGCATATCACATCTCAGTTTTTTTCCGTTTGTCTTTACTCGTCTTTTTCCTCCTTATCTCCATCTTCCCTGGCCCCTGCATTGCTAGGGAGTAGGGCCCTATAAGTGCGTCCGGTTGGACCCATGCTTTTAACCATGAGATGTTGCTGATAAGCAGTGGTGAAAGGCCTGATTTCATCTTCAGTTGATAAGGCCTATTTACCGTCCTCATTGGCCTCTGTTTTCCTTTCTCACATGTGTGGGTTTATTCATTTATAAACATTCTTTTTTGCACGTGTAGTCTCTCTTGTGACCCACCCTCCTTAGCTAGAGTACCACGAAAAAAAAAAAAAAAAAAAACTATGTGCAGTGGTAATGCAAGTGTCAAACACCTGATCCTATCCACATGGGATTCTTAAAAAAATCTACTTGTATCGGCCGGATTGGTACATAGGCTTCAGTAGAAACAGCCTGAAGGACATAAGGTCTGTATTCAATTCTAGATGATGATGCATTGAGTCCAGGGCCGCATGGTCAAAAAAGCCCGACAGACCACCCAGATAGATCTTGCTCACACGAAATTGTTTATTTTTTACCATGCCTTTTAGTTATGTAGCTGGAAGTCCTTTTTCTCCATACTCCCAAACCAGACCCGAACAAATTTAATTTCACTGTAGATCCCCCTGGGTCCAGATCTGGCTGGACTAAAGCAGAAACCCAGCCATTTAGTAGGGGGAGACACCAGAGACGCCTAATGTTGGTCCTTAATCTTTATGCCCCTTGGAATATAATGGGAGGCAAACCATGCATCCAGAAAAATAGTGGGGTAACTGTGTCTAGCACAGCGTTAGAGGAAGATTTTGACCCTAATGATTCATTTGAGAAGACATAATGGTCATGCAGTCGGCAGTCCCATACCATAGTCATCCATTCCAGGGCTAGCCGTGGACCAGGCTAGCTCAAGCACTACTCATATTGGACTATAATTGGGCTCTTCTTAACATCCGAGTAAAAGCAGCTGTTTCATATCGACTAGTGAGGTGAGCATTGCACATACACTGTTCTAATAAGATGCGGATCAATCTAATGACCACTGTTGGTTTAAACTGGGTTTTGATCAACCAAAACTTGGTAAAATGACACAGACGGTAGATATGCACAAAACTCATCTGTGTCCAGACAAATTGCATCAACACAACTCAGCTAAGTCAAGTCAAACTCGTTCAAGGTTAGAATAGATACAGATCAAAAGGTATATCTAGGTATGTATTCAGGGCCAGGATCCAACAAAAACTGGAGGAAATTTGTGCCAAATTGTGCTGTATCCTAAATATCATCTGAATAGACACCCTCTTCTTCCACTTTTTTAGGACGACTATAAAGCTCCTCTCATTCCTCTTTTTTTTTTCTCTTTTTTTTTTCCTTCCCCTGTTTTGGTTTTGGTTTTGTTTTGTATTGGTAACGTGACATAACACCCACAACCCCAAGGGTGCAACAGTGAGGACACCCGGCTCTTATCATCATAACCTCATTCTTGGAGCCCCGGTTGTTGGAAGACTACCAATTTTTGGTTTTCATACAGTAAAGAGAGATTTTACAGTAAAGAGAGATTTTGTCAAAAAGAAAGAAAGAAATCTAAAAGGATTAAAACAGAATATTTTAAAAATGCATAAAATCTTAACTTTCAACAACTGGATAGTTTAGTTTAATCCCACAAGAAATTACAGTAATCCTTTGTGGTGATTTATCTTTTCGAGTATCCTAATATTTACAGGATTATGCGAGCTCAAATGTTTCACCTCGAGCTGCTAATTAGATCAGTCTCCCATAACCATGTCGGATATAACCTGAAAATCACTAGAATGCTAACCTGTGACCTTAAAGTGCTGTTATAAATAAAAACTTGAAAATGGTAAATATTTAATGCAGAATTGTAGAAATTCTTAACATTTCTAGCCGGAATCAAAGTCTAGATGTTACATGGATAGGGACAGGGCTTGGATTGATCTTGCCCCAGCCTGAGCTGTCCGTGCTCTATTTCTTTCTTTCTATGCGAGTCCCTAGGTCCACTGGGATCAGTCAACCAGCAGACAATTGATCTAATCATCATCTGTTAGTTCAAGTCATCTTTCATTCAAATCCTGATTCTTAGCTTCCCACATCAAGAATTTTGGAACCACCGAAAAAGGTTCTGAATCAGACTAGGCATGCATTGTTTCTTAACAGAAAAAAGTTAGAACAAGGACAATATACCATCCCCTAAGCAGCCTCAGCTTGATGGCATTTAGGATTGTGGACTAGTGATGTAAGAAAAGCTAAGCAGCATCCAATGATCTTAGCCACTAGATCAGAGCGTTTGAAGTAGATGGTCAATATAAAAGTCAGTTGCAACTCACAACCAGTGCCTCAGATTGAATTGCTTGAAATATCATACAGAGTTGAATTTTCATCGGATGACAAGGCTACAACCCTCTCTTTAAAGTCTGGTAAGGGCCATTCAACATACACATGTTGCCAGACAGAGGCCAGACATGACCAACTTTTTCTTGTGAGAGTGACGAAGAACCTTTTAACCGTGACGGCAAGTGTTACACTGGATGGAAATCCAAGACCCCCTTTTTCCCCCCCTTCCAAGTAGAAGCATACATCTAGCCAGTCCTATTTTGGGGGAGTGACCGAATGCACATTTTCCATTTGATAAGTGACTTTTTTTTATAATGACTTAGGTATCCCTCAAGTTTTTCTCCCAACAGTATTATTCACTGTAAGTCTTATAAATCATCAACTCAAAGACCAACCAATGAATTGTCCTGAGAGCCTAGCACTGACAAGTGGATGAGCATTTTTATCTAACTACAGCTAATTGTATCAACTCCAGATCATTGTCACACCCAAGGGGCACTTTTCCACTTGGACCCCAAGCTATAGCATAACTTGTGGATTTAAACATAACAAAATCAAATCCATACAAGTAAAGCCATCTCATAATTTGAAACCATATGTGTAAGTATCTCACCTTTTTGCCACCTAAAGCCAACTTCAGGTGGAAGCAGTTCTGGGCGCTAATCTGAGAAATGGCCAATCCTAAAACATACAGATATCCAATCCATGTTTCTAACAGCTCCCAACCTTCAATGCACAAATAAAAACATGTTTGCTGCATCATGATCCACTTAGAAAGCTTTGGCTGTCTCCCGAACTAGTGAAAGCTTGGCCAGGAGACCAGATAACTGAAGAAATGAGCCTACTCCATCGCAGATTCTCATGTGGGCAAATCCAGTTTCCTGTGGGCACATGTGAGAAGACATCAGAAATCTGGAATGAGTACAGAGAACCCCTTAGAAGATAGGAAGGCCAGCTTCACCTTACCTTCAAAAACTCTAGTTTTAGATACTAAGCCATATCATAGTTTTTAATTATTCGGAAAAGTGTTGTAATTATGTCGGTGGGAGAATAACCCGAATCATAGAGCTGTTTCAGGCCAGAACAAGCATCTTCAAACTTCCCCTCAAGTACATTGCGTACCATGTTTTTGACATGTAAGGGGTGAGGTTGATCACACACCTATTAACAGTAAAACCACTATGACAGATCAGTACATTTAAAGATGAAAAAAAGAAAGAAACTTCTACTTGGCTAGACTGGGTTGCAGAGAACAAAATTTAAATGCAATTCATCCAAGTTCACCTATGGCAAGACTCCAAACCCTGACCATCCATCAGCCCTATTTCAGATGAAAACACCCCCATAATCATGCTGATCAGATGATCTTAGACATCCAATTTGTGGTCATTAAATGGACAGCTAGCATAAAATAAATAGAAAGCCAAATCCTATCAAAAAAATCAGGTTATATGATAATTGGATCAGGACGGTTTCTGAGCAGTGCACCAACAATGGGCCCAACTATTGGATAGTCCGGAATGGTGTAACCATATGTCATATATACTTCCCCACAAAGTTCTGCCCTATGGAAAACATACATTAATCCTTTTCTACTTTCTAACCTTGAAAACACTCTCTTGATTGATGAACCGGAACCCGCTGTGGGTGGCTTGCAAATTATTCAAAGCATGCCTCATATCGCCATCAGCCGTGAATATTATGGCTTCCAGGCCTTCTGGCACATATGGAACCTTCAGTTGTTTTCACGGAAAAGAAAAATCAGACTTTTTTTCTTAGTAAGACAAATCAAAATTAATTTACTAACGTCAAAGCTTAGCAAAGTAATAAATTAAACTTTAGACAAGATTTTCTTCTCAGAAGCAATTTACAAAGGAACACTGTTGAGGATCACTCCTCTAGCCTATAAGACCACAGCTGATCTCAAGGCTCATATTGGCAGAGGAATATAATTAGATGGTGGTGACAGTGAAAATGATGATGACTATACGAGTGCCATATAACACAAGTATCTCCGAGTATAGGGAGGTGTACTAAAAGTATTCTTTTCAAAAACTGATATTTAAATGAGAAAAGAGTTTCTAATAATTATGAAACATATAAAGCACCTTAGAAAAGCATACAGAGGTAATGCAGTTCTGCAAGAGAAAATACAAAAGACTCTGGACAGGTTGAAAACGTCTAGGTGAAGAACATCTTCATATTCATATCGAAGACGATATCAACAAGAGTTTTCCAACAGAAGTAGAGCAGGTCTTGTATTCTTCATGGTGTAACGGGAAAAATGGGAGGAAGCAGTAAGCTTACAACTTGAACTATCTGGAAAGTGTAAGGGGAGTACAGCCTATAGAAGATACAAAGGGAGACTGTGGACTGATGAAGCAGCGCAGGGGAAGAAGATTAGCCAACGGGCTAATCTCCAAGCCAAAAGGCTTAGGGATAAATTATCTAGGTGTCTCACCAAAGACAAATAACTCTCTCAACTAAGAACCAATGCCCAAAGCTTTATTCACTATCAAAATCTATATCTCTTAAAGAGATTACAACCTTTATTTATAACTAAAACATTCTCTAAGAAAGGAAATACCTAATTCTAAACAAATAAGAAGTCCTAAGTCAAATCCAACTGGACTTGCCAAATATCAAACAATTACTATTAATATAATCCTACTACAAGTCTACTGTGTTTTGGGCCTGCGGGTGTAGACTTTCAATCGGGGCCCATTATGATGGCCTGCATCAACTGAGTTTCTATACTGCTCACCAAAAATGGAATTCTAATACTACCCAAGAGCCTCCCCCATTACCCATATTGATTACGGACTAGGGAGGCACTCACAAGTCACAAATGCAGAAAAGCCACCTAGCCAACTATAGACAGTTAGACACACCATCATGTGGCAGCATTGACTGCAATCACACTCAACCACTCAAGCACTGCCATGTGTCCATGATCTTTCTCCTGAAATAGAAACCATGATCTTTCTCCTGAAATAGAAATGGGCATGACAGCTGTCTAATGGCCTTGGCAACATTAGGCCTGTTAGCTGTGCATAAATCTGTACATGCCACTTTCCACTGAGAAAAAGAAAAAAATATAGACATGCCACATAAGCAAGGCACTAGAGAAGGCAGGGTGATGGGGGTTAATGTAAGGGAAAGGTACCACAAAAAAGGTGGTGCAAGGGCCCTGGTGATGGACATGCAGATTTTTTTCCACTTGGCAGTGGGATGCTCATATTCACCATAAGAGAAGCATTTACACAATCTTTGTTGGTGTATAAGTTCTTTGTCGGGCTTCCAAATGGATCCCTCACCAGCGGACTCCAAAAATCATCAGGAAACCCATAACAAGGTTACCATAAAAACGAAGTACTTGGAAACAAGACACCCCATATAATCAACAAAACACTTCCACTTAATTGATCCAGATTCTAACAGAAGGGCCAAACCAAAAGGCAGCAGCTCCCTGGGTATTTATGCCATCTTAGAGTAACATTGAGTGAATCAGATAGAATAGAAGCCTATCAATTACTTTTTTTATTTATGTTTTTTCTTAAAATGATTTAGGTGATAGTACCTAGTTGTGTTTGCATATGCATCTAACTGAGCTAAGAGATGATAAACAAGAAATTGCATGTCCTTTGGTTGAAACATGCCTCTCAGATTCATCTAAATGCTGGAAGTTGTATTTAGTGACTTCTTTATCTTACGCACACACAAATAAAAGAAAAAAAAAAGGTTTACATATAATAAAGCACATAAGAGGCAACATTTGTAAAATGTGCAACATGCTGGCAATGCTATATATGGAATTTCACAGATGCTGTCTCGTATAATAAAGCATTTGGGTTCAGATGTGACATGTAGCCATCTTGAAAAACAACTACAATAAGGCAAGGTGCTCCAGTAACCAAAGAATGTAAAAATTAAACAACAAAGGTATGAGTTGTCAATGTCTGTGCTTGTGTGTGTCATCACACCAGAGTTAAATCTCATGGGTTCATTGTTATTGCTACTCTTTTTTTTTTTTTGTATGTATGTGTTTTTCACACATCTCAAAAAAAATAAAATAAAATAAAAAATAAAAAAGGAGCTCGTCTATTCTTATACAGTTCAATATTAGTCACATCTGACTTTGAAACCTTGTTCTGTTTCTCCTGAAAACCATGCAAGTTCAAATCAAAATTCACTCTGATTATACAGAACTATCTTCTAATATTTTTTGCCATTTGTATTAAACTACAAACCTTGTATCCAAAGGAATACTTCTAGAGTAGAAATCGATCACGATGATGACAATGATGACAGTTAAAATGCAAACCTTTTCAGCTTCAACCACAATCATAAGACGACTGAGAGTCTCTTGATCAGATAATCTTGAAAAACGAACAAGTGCACATCTACTTTGAATAGGTTCAATGATTTTAGAAGAAGTATTGCATGCAAGTGCAAATCGTGTAGAGTTTGAGTATATCTCCATTGTCCGTCTCAAAGCTTGCTGCGCTCCAGATGTCATGCTGGAATGATCCAAGATTTTGACACCATAGCACCAAAGTAAGTTATTAGCTCATGAACAAGGGTTTAAGCAAGTAATGGACCCAAACACCCACATCAATGCCATCGGAATGTTTTCAACACTGACTGTAACAGTTGATAAATACCTGTCAGCTTCATCCAATATTATTATCTTATGCCGCCCTGGAGGCAGTGTGACTTTCTTCTGAGCAAACATCTTAATCTTATTCCTCACTACATCGATTCCTCTGAATAGTAAATGGCAAAAGAAAATATTTGCTCAGAATAACAACATAAAGGAGGATTAAAAAATCCAGCGAAGTTTAGAAGCAGCTTATTCTACCTGTCATCTGAAGCATTTAGCTCCAAAATAGCCTCCTTATAGTTTGCCCCCAAGAGCTCATGTGCCAGGGCGAGGATACTAGTGGTTTTTCCAGTTCCAGGAGGACCCTATGCATCAAAAGATGAGTACTGACCAGTCAATAACAGCAAAATACATAGCAAGGAATGCAAATAAGAATATCATATTTGCGCAGATTGGGTCTTATGTCCTCATTGATGACATACAATATTTGATAGCAAAATATACAATACAACATGCGACCAAGCATTGGCAGTATATAAATTTAAAAAATAAAAAATAAAAAAAAACCTAAAGTCATATAGACATAAGAAAGGTGCATTTTCGGGTCTTAAAAAACTTTGGGTAGGAGAAGCAAATAAAGTTTCTATTTCTACGTAAATAGAAGCCACATGTAGAACTGTTTATCAATGCCCTAACAAAAAAAAAAAAGAGAGATCTAAAGATTGAGAGTGGCTTATCCAGTATCACCACCGGATTGGGTCAGCAGAGTGCATAACCTTGTCTTCGATAAGGCCATTCTATTCATCCCGTGTTAGGATTTTTGTATGTTGGCTAATTTATAGATTGGACAAAACTCTAGGTCCATTGAGTTGTAATTTTTTATTTCTTTCAGAATGAACAGTGGTATAAGTTGTTGAATGCACTGAAGTGAAGGAATAAAAAAAAGAATGCAAATTGAAGTGTTTTGAAGTGATTTTATGAGATAACATAGATTAAAAAAAGGTTGTATCTCATAAACTGAGCATTGAATTGGGGCAAACTACATACTGTTGGAAAATTCTTTTCCAGTAGATATTTGTAAGTAGGCAAGGATGAAAATAACAATAGCGGTAGGCGAAACGGCCTATTTTCGAAACGCTATGTAGCGGTAACGAAGCTACGTAGCTGCATAATTGTGTGATTTGAAATAATCATCAAAAAATTTTGAAAAAAATTCAAAATATCCAAAATATTAGAAAATGATAGAATATATGATTTTCTTGCAAAACTAATTAAGACAAAGGGTGTAGTAGTCCCCTCATTACATGAGGACCCGTATCGGTATATTAATAGAAAATAATAGTAATGATCATTTTTTTCACATGTATTCATGTTGTTATGCTAACTTAGAAACTAATGAAAGGCTTATGAAAAAAACTATGTGATGAAGTAATATCAACAAAATAAACAATGTATTGAACTTGAAGTCAAGACTCAAGACTTAAAGGTTGGAACTTAGGAGTGCAATAGTAAACACTAAATAATGAATAGTCAATACTCCGTAGTTAACAATCAATACAATAAATGTGAAATGACACAATAATTAATAACTCCATAAAAACACTTTAGTTGAGAGGAATTTTCTGCATCAACTTCAATTCAGTGAGATCCCGTGCTTTAGTGTTTTTTAAGGATAGAAGGGGAATCCTATGTGTTTTGGTGTTCTTTCAAGTATGGAAGGGTAGAAGAGTTGAGTAAAAATGTTATTTGAAAAGAAAAAATGTAAAAAAAATAAGCTTTAATATGTATTTCAGATTTTTTAAAAAATAGCCATCAATCACACTTCGTAGCGGGGCTAATTTCAATTTAGGGTAGCGGTTGCGACAGCTGCATCCGATATAGTGGTCGCTACGTATTTTCATCCATGTCTGTAGGTTCCAAAATTACATCAATCGGATCTTAAACAACAACATTATGGCCTTAGGAAGGCTGCAGAAATTGTACTGTCCGTAATTACAAAACTGCCATTGCCCGAAAATTACAATAATGACATTGCACAGAAATCTTTCCTTTTTGTGCCAGGACTACCTATTTGGTTCTACATAGACTCTAATTGTAAGGCACGAATTGGGGGTTATTTAAAGGGTTCTTTTCTCAACCCCAAGCCATCCATCTCTATATTTTGAGTTGAGATTTCACATTGAAGATTCCTTTCTTCTCTGGAGCATTCATTGAGAGGATGTGTTGAAGTTGTTGAGTACTAAAGAATATTACTTCTAGTCTCTTGTAAAAGATTATCTTTTCTTTTCATCTTGAATGGCTTCAAGGCATGTTGGATCAAGTGTGAAAAAAGCGAACAGCGTGTGCGAAGACAAAAATAACTTCAATCCTTTAGGTTGTGTGCAACTGGACAAGGGCAGTAAGTAGATCTTGTAACCTTTCATTCATAGTGCTCGACCTAAGTGTGACCGGTCATAGGTCCTATGGTTTTTTCCAAGTTTGGGTTTTTCAGGTAAAAATTGCATATCATTCTCTTGCGGTTGATTGCTTGTTAACTTAAGTTAATTGTTTGTTTAAATACGTATAACAAAAATTTATGTTGGAGCTTAACCAGTGTCAAGGTTAGAATCCTTCATTCCGAATTCAGAATAAGAAAATTTTCAGGTCCAACGCCCATAGATATCCACATTCCCCAAACCAAAACCAAATGTAATTTGACTCAGGTGTGGGGGTTCCCAAAAAACCCCAATTGTGATGGGAAATTTAGTTCTCGACTAGCCCCCCAAAATTGTATTTTCACAAGAATCTTCATGAAAAAAAAAATGTTAAAAAAAAGATGGGGAAAACAAAAACAAGAAAGTTTTTAGGATAATCAAGCCACCTCCATCTAATTTTATGCCAAACGAAGGCAATATGATTAATGTATAGTCTCAATAGAAAGATTAACAATTCAGTGGCCTGAATTCGACGCAATCAACTGATTGGAACAGAGAAAAAGATCTACCAAATATGATCTTACAGTGATTCCAACAAAGAAAGCATCAATCAGGAAGATTTGAGGTAGGAAAGAAAAGGAGAGAGAGAGAGAGAGAGAGAGAGAGAGATGTTGATGCGGCTAAGATGAGATTGGGCATGTTACCATCCCTTGCAATGACTTGAAGCCTTGAGACGGCGTCCACGTTCCCAACGACGTCTGCTACTTTGGTAGGCCTGTTTCTCTCCACCCATGGGATTTCGTACCCGTTTGCGGAGGAGGAAGAAGCAACCATTGAGTTGCAGTTGCTCAGATTTTCTACGGGGAAGAAGAAGTTCGCGCCTCGACAATCCCTAAAACCCTTCTCGGCCCCAAATTCCTGAATTTGGAGGGAAACGGTGACGGCTCCACTTACGCGCTGCAGATCCAATTTAACACACGATTGGTAATGGGATTAATGCATACTAATCACATTATTAGTTATGTGTTGTTATGTAACTAATCTTATAATTGGCCAAATCGTGCTGAAGTAGAATTTTGAGATTTTAAATAATCACATAGGTGGACCTTGTGGTAGAATTCCACACATCACTCACATGAAGCCTGTGGAAAACTACTTCATTTAGACCAATACTTTCTTTTGACTTATGATTTTTAAAATGAGAGGAACAACTGTTGTCAAGCAAGTGGTTTAGTTGGTTTGAATTTTGGATTTGCTTTTAAGATCTTGAGTTTGACTCTCACTTCTTACATTATTCAAATAATTTATGTACGACCACGTATGTATTCCTAAAGAACAGTTATTGCTTATTAGAACTAGATTACCCTATAGGCATAGGCTAAAAGTTTCAAGGCTTGACAGGCAAGGAATACCTTGAGTCATAAAAAAAAAAAGAAAAAAAGAGCAAGGGGGAGCAACTAACACTATGGTAAAATTTAAACATATTGTGTTCCTTACATTTTACTTTAAGTAATCGAATTTTTTTTTAGTATGATCCTCCAGGGAGGTCTCATGCATGCTTTTGTGTAAGTAGGATGTGAAAAACTCCATGTTGAGGCCCAACCTTTGATAGTTTGACTCGTCAAAACCTAAATGTTAGCCCCACTAACGGCATATTTTCGAAATTTACTTCAATTTGTAACCTCACACATGATTGAAA
Organism: Sextonia rubra; assembly: GCA_037013555.1. Lineage (NCBI taxonomy): Eukaryota > Viridiplantae > Streptophyta > Magnoliopsida > Laurales > Lauraceae > Sextonia > Sextonia rubra. Next base: position 11,768,090 of record JASUAD010000009.1, read on the forward strand.
GTATGATTAATAACACAAAAAATTGTGTTGACTACATTGACAATTACCAGCTCAAGGTTAGGACGAGGCCAACTCCCACTAAAGTAAGTTTCTACAATAACTAGTAGAGAGTTTGGAATTCAACTTCAAAGCACGAGTTGTCAACAATGGGCTAGATGGTGGAGTTCCATGCATCCCACTTCCCAGAAATATATTGAGACCACTCAAGGGATTAGACACAAGATTTTTCAGTAAGTAGTTTCACTGTCAAGCTATGCTCGTCAGTAGGGGTGTATACGGTTAAAATTTGATTGGATTGAGCCAAATCCATCACCAAACCGTTATATACGGATTGACAATTTTGTAATCCATAATCGATTTATTATCCTTAAAAACCGATCTAGACTGAATTATTGATCAACGGTTCAAATTGATTAAAACTGTTTAATGCGTTGCTAAAAAAAAAAAGCTAAAAACTAAAAACTTCTTCCATTTGTGGAATAAGGTAAAGGTGAGAAGGGGAGGGATAGCGGATTGGGGGTGAGACAACACACAGCTTAATCAGCAAGAGCAAGATGCCTTACCAGACATTCCACTTAAGTATAATTATATAACTGAGGTTGGAGTAGTGCATTTTTATCACACTTTCTTCTTCCTTTGCTCCTATCTTGTGTGACGTTCTTTGTCACTCTTTTAACTTTAACGACATTTTGTTCCCACTTAAGAAAACAAAAAATAAAAGGATTAATAGTGCATAAATTATATATGCATGTTTTGATAAACAATTCATAAAATTATATCAATCACATTATTAGTCATGTACTCAATTAAAATCGATCCCACATGGAGAAAATTCAAACCATTCAAAATGAATATCATTCCTTCATGCTTGTTTGAGTAGTACGCTTATAACATGATGTAAAGTAAAGCCTCCATTTAAGAGATATAAAAAGATAATAAGGTTATATAAAATAAAAAGTGTACAACTTTAAAATTTCTCCATTTTTTTCAATAAAAAGATTAATATTTTCAAATTACTAAATGACAATAAGTCATCAATTTTAAAAAAATTAAAAAATATATTTGTCAAGCCACCTAAAAAGACAACTAGTCAATCATTATTATAATTGGACCTCGTCATAACATTTAACTCTTTTTTGGTTTGTGACTTTACTCTGAATTTACTTTATTAGTGGAGAAGTAGCCTCAATGTAGCCTCAAATATCAATCCAACAAAGTGGGTCCCATTTTCCCATTTGATGCTACAGTGGCATCGAAACATTTCACTCTCAGGAAACGGAATCCGGATAAGCCAATGATACTAACCAACATAACGGTCTTCCAGTCGAAGTGCCAGTCTCGTCAGCTGCTATTCTCCGGACGGGGTCTTCTCCGGCTTGCGCACCCCTAGCTCGAGTCCTGCACACACAGATTTCAATTAGCAATTCGATTGAACCGATGAACCTGTCGCCTCGATCCCGCTAACCGCCAGGGTTTCATTTCATCTCCTTCATCTCAAAATGGAGAGACCAACACCAACGACTTCATCTTCATCTTCATCTACAGACAGCACCGCAATCGATCCGAGCCCCTTGCTTGAGAATCCGGCTCCAACTCGAGTCTCCCGGAGCCGGCTATTCTCTCCGAGACCGACCCTCCGCGGCACCACGTGGTTGCTCCTCCGCGCCGGCACCCGTCGGACTGTGAGGGAGCCGTCGATGCTGGTGAGGGAGGCAGCGGCGGAGCAGCTGGAGGAGAGGCAGAGCGACTGGGTGTATTCACGGCCCGTCGTCCTTCTCGACATCATGTGGAATCTGGCGTTCGTGGCAGTCGCGATTACGGTTCTGGTGTTGAGCAGGAACGAGAAGGAAGCGATGCCTCTGAGGCTGTGGATCGTGGGATATGCTCTGCAGTGCGTTGTTCACATTGTCTGTGTCGGCATCCAGTATAGGCGCAGGCGCCTGTCTCGGCAATCGATGGGGGCGCAGGGAAGGAGCGGTGAGAATTCTGGTTTGGATGCTGGGGATGGGGCGGAGGAAGCTGGAGAGCATGGCAACGAGCGGAGTCGGGACGAAGAAAGGATTAAGTATTGTAACTCAATTCCTATTTCTGGAAGTACCCATTTGCTTGTTTGATATGTTCCCAGTATTTTTGCTTTATTCTTTTGTTTGTCCTGATTACTAAATGCCACCATTTACATATATGCCTTAGGGTATGTGTAATTTTGATTCAATCTATGTATTTACATTGTCTGATCCTTTTTTTGCTAGTCATTATCAGTGAATTATGGGCAGCTAAACTGGTCGGTTGGTTGGTCGCCTTTCTATACTGAAAAGGTGCATTTCCTATTTTCAGGTTCAGATAATTTTTCTACTTTTTGGGTGGAAGGTAGTTTCAAAGTAGTATAAATTGGTCTCAGTAGGTCCATTTTTGGAATCCTGTGGATTTGCTGCCAGATCACCCTTTTTGGGTGTCTGATAAAAATGGGAGATGTTGTGATCCCAAACTTGTCTTTAGAGTCCGGATTTAAGTTGAGTGTCAAGAATTTAGCTAATTTGTTCTCAATTGTCTTTAGAATCTGGATTTAAGTTGAGTGTTAAGGATTTACGTATTTTGTTCTCAATTGATGCTTTCTAAGGAGAGGTTGGCTCGACCGGCTTTGGATCATATCTGATGATGGTTGCATCATTACTCTATCTTTCAGTTCTATACATGTCCAACTTGCATGTATATATATATGTGCTTTATATCAATTAAAGGCACTGCTAGTTCTCTCCCTTTGATTGTGACAGTTAATATTTTACTAAATTTTTCATCGGTTTTTTACGTCAGGCTATATTTGTTTGGCTTTGGTGTTCTGCATACCTCTCTAGAGCTGTGCATGCTGGTTCCTTCTGTCTTGATGAGGCCAAATTGCTCATTACTATAGGTCTTTTATTTTACAATTAAGAGTATTCTTTTTTGAAGTTTTCTTTCTATGTGCATCAGTTTGTTAGAAGTTTCTAGTGCTTATTTGCTGCATTGAGTATCTTTGCTCGTCCCCTCAGTGTCCACTTGCCTCCTTTTGATGGCCTTCTTGCTTCTTTTGTCTGCTTTCTTCAAGTGAATATATGTGGGGGAGCTATTATTAATGTCCTTCTACAAAAATTGATTCATTTAATACTAATTGATTTAATTCGATGGCTCCTTGACAGTTGAAACAGATTATCCAACAAACATCGATTCCAATGGTTTCTCATGAGAACCAGTTACAGCTATATGAGCCCTTTACGTTAGGCCTGCCTAGACCAAATGATTATCAATATATTCATCCCTCCAGGTTGTAGGTGCCCACCGGACAGTTCACATACTCCACAGGAGAATCTGTCCTCCAGCTAACAAGTCACATTTTAGCAAACCCCTTTGGGGTTTTGTAAATACACATGCCTCAAGCTACTACTTTAGTTCACACTTTGTTGTCTATATATCTTGCTTGAATTGATGTTTTCTTTTTTTTTTTTATTGTTGCTTAAGTGCAGATATTTTGATATGATCTGTTAAGGCATCCATATCATATGCAGTGCCTAAGTTTGTCTACACACAATTTTAGCGTTTTCTTATTTGGTGCTTGTATGTCTGTCAGCGTTGCAAGGCATCTGGAGTCTGCAAATACAAATGTTCTCATTCGTATGGTGGATCATTGGATTTTATTGGGTATCATCAGGTGGACAAACTTTGATCCGTGACGCTCCTCAGCTTTATTGGTTTGTGCAAACACAATCTTCCTTCCCTGTGGTTTGAGCGTATGGCCATGGATGTACTGGCTATCTATTCCTTATGCCTATGGAATTTGGTTTTGCAGGCTCTGTATAGTTTTTCTGGGATTTGATGTGTTATTTGTCGTTTTCTGTGTTGCTCTTTGGCATTACCGTTTGCTGCTGTCTGCCATGTCTTATTGTCTTATTGCAATTTTATACGCGGTTGCAGATCAGGTAACTTTGTGTGTTCCCTAAATCACATTTCTTTCAATTTCCACATTCACAGAGCTTGTTCTGAAGCTAGATTCAAATCATAATGCACTAAATTATTGCTTAAATTGGAATCTATGAACTTGTGTTTTCATGGATGGTGAAATGATTTAATACTGATACATATGCATCCTGATCTTTGTGATCAGGTTATTTGTTTGTGGTGTTATCAATCTTTTATATAATCCATAAAATCCCTATATATATGGGCCCCACTTAGAGTTCTCACAAAAAAAATGGTGAGGGACAGATACACATGAAGATTCTCCTATATATTTATTATTACAGAAAACTGCTGAAAGGAACATGAAGATATAAGGCCACCCCTCCTTCCCCTGCGGCGGCGTGAATAACATAAAAATATCAAGAATTCCTTGACTGAAATATGCGGGCCAGGTTAATTCATATACACATTGAAAAAAAGAGCTAGCTTATATGGAATGGGTTGGATCTGTCATACTCATCTCCAAGATGATCTCAATTGCTGACCTGGGTTAGTTTATGTAGAATGTTAGTGATGAATGAGGGGATAATGAAATTGCCTTTCTTGGTAAATTTGTTTCAACTTTCAAGGACTCAAATTAAACTCTTGGTGGAACTCCGGGGTAGTATAGTGGGGAAATTTGTATAGAAATTATTATTTCTGAGAGCTATAAGTGTTTGTATGGCTTTATGTCTGGATTCACAACAAAAGCAGTTTTCTTGTTGGGACAACTCAAGCAAAAGTTCAAACTGGAGGGAAGTTTAGATATAATTTTTATTGGACTTGGAGAATGCCCGTGTCTAGGTGTTTGGGTTGGTAATCTAGTAGATGTGACAAAGAAAGCAAAACCCCTAATGACTTTACTGAGTAATTATGAAAGACATTAATGATGAGTGTGACAACAATGTGTAATGGGATGACCGAGTTCCCAACTGGAGTTCGATTTCACCAAGCGTTTGCTAGTTTAGTTATAAAAAAATTGGCATAAGTTTCAGGATAATGTTCCTCATTGTATCTTGTTTGCAGATGATGATGCCATTTACTACATAAGATAGCAAGTACATGACAAACTAAACATTGGGGAAAGGATGTTGAGCTTAGTAAAGTAAACAATAAACAAAGAAGCATGGATACAGACACGGGACACAGATACGACACAATACAAACATGCCGACACAGCATTTCTCAAAAAAGTAGAACACAAACATGTCGGGGGACACATCAATAATATATATTAATTTATATATAATTATATACTAAAAAATAATATCATTTTAACTTTTTTTAATCAATTTAGCAATCAAAAAATAAAAATTCAAGTATTAACTAACGAACATATCAAATTGTCAAATATCAATGCAGCCCTAAAACATAATTCATAATAATTAAACATGAAATATCCATAGTTCCATAAAATCCATACAAAGAAAAGGAAAGATCATCTCTTTCTCTTCCCTAAAAAAATAAATAAATAAATAAAAAGAAAAAAAGAAGCCAATCTCGAGGCATATTCTTTAGTGAAAGATTTATTTGTCTTTTACTTATGATATGATTTATATTAACAATCATATATTTTTTCATGGTATAAAAGTGTCATATATTAAGTTTACAAGTTTTATTAACCACATGTTAACAAAATATCTAAAAATATTAGCCATATGTTTATTTTTAAGTTATGACATGGGTTAGGAATTGTGGGACGCGTCGCAAAAACATTGGCGGACAAGTGTCCAAAATTAAGATTTTTAGTTATTAATTATGGGCACATATAAAATAGTGTCGGACACTTATCCAAGAGTGTCCAAAGAGTGCCAGTGTCCAACACGTGTCTAACATGGATACGTCACTTTTTTAGAAGTGTCCGTGCTTCTTAGACAATAAATAAAATACAACGGTTATGTAAGGATTGTGGAAAAATTAGAACCTACTTGATCCCACTGTATGTCTTGATCCCACAGTGTGCTGGGTTCTGTTATTTGGGAACAACTATAGATGAAAATACAAGGCTTGACTCGGATTAATGAAGGGTAGGTGAAGTAAAGACCGATAAACTAGTGGAGTGTTATGTGATGTACTCTTACAGCTCTTCCCCGATTAACTGTGAAGTGATTAAATTTGTATGGTTAAGCTAGTTAATGCTATTCCTTTTGATTTCACTAGGACTTTGGAAATTTCAAACAATATCAATCCGCTTACAAATTAGCTATGAAGCACAGGTACTATTATGGGCACGCTGATACAGTAAAATTTTAAAAAAACAAGATACGGGTATGGCTTGGGGTACATCCATTTAAAAATTATATTTTTAAAATTTTAATAATGTAACATGCTAATAATTAAAATAGGTTAGAATCCTTAGATACTACAAACCAACAATTACTTAATATCATTACAAATTCAACCTACAAACCATAATTTAATGTGAAAAAGGCACATATAAGCCAAGAGTCTAATGTCATTACAACAAAAACTACAAACCAAAGCACCCGGTGCGTATTTTGCGGTACCAATACCTGTACCCATATCGGATACCCGATATGGGTATGTATACATTTTTGGAGCACCCGTGTTTCATAGCAAATTAGACAACCATGAAATCATGGTTGTCAATTCCATTCTTGCTGGAATTGGCCTTGGACAAAATGGAATGGCCCTCTAAAAGTTTCTAGTCCCCATTTCGGTCCATTCCAATCATGTTGGTCCATTACAGTTTTTCCTGTTCGAGATTAGATCAAATAATAGAGATAAGATTTGATTGTTATTAGTTTGTTAGATGGTTTGGGTTAGTTTAAGTTTTGAATAATCTTATGGTTATTCCATGTATAAATGAGAGGACTTCCTCTCACGACAACTAGGGTGAAATAATGGAATGGAAAGATTATTAAATTTCTATATGGTATCAAAGATAGGATATAGTGATGATCTTGTGATCAAGCCAGGTATGATCCCGCTTCCGCATATATCATTTTCAATTTTTTTTCTTATTTCAATAAAAGAAATGACATCTTATTCAATCCATGTATCCTTTCTCAAGTCTTAAGCTTTATGATCTCATCATTTTCTTCAAGTCTCCCCATTAGTTTGTGTTGGGAAAAAGTGGCACAACGGAAGTACCCGCGATCAACGGATCAATCATGATGAATATATAGCAATCACATCATTAAGCAATCGCACACATGAACACAGTAATTTTACATGGTTCGGCAACTTTGCCTACATCTACGGAGGAGAGCACTCATCTATCATAATCCCATTTCTATCCCCTCAGGATCTAGGATTACAGTACATCAATATATATAGTTGCCGCTTTCTTGGCCAACAAGAAAACTCATACATAATGACTAATATACCCTTAACTCTGAGCCTCGGTTCTGGCAAAACCAGACAATTGATTCGGCTAAACCGGAATACAAGATAAAACCCAACAATCTCTACTTTGGCTTGGATTCCGCAAATCCTCAAAGCCACCTTGAGATACCCGGTAATGTCTTCACACACCTTGCTGAAGGGTATGTTATTGCACTGATGGCGCAGCCTTCTTTCTTCAACACTCTAACATGTTGAACCAACACTTCACGCACCTTGCTGAAAGGTAAACTTTCACACACGCTACGACCTAGCATGGTACCTGCACCCCCGTAGCCCGGATGCACAAACAATCTCAGTATGTCTAGTGTCGATCAAGATCAAACCAACTTAAACTTCCCACAGTTGCCTCCTTTGACCTCGACACCACCGTCTTAAACCTCTGAAGTGCTCTCTATTTGTTGCCACATACATGCATCATTCAAACACAATGAACCTAACTTCCATCCGTCAAGACAAAACTGAAGACCTCCCCGAATCCGGATCTCACCGGTACCTTATGAATATTTCTTTTGTCTCCATCCCAGTGTTCTTTCCGTCAAACCTGCAACTGTCCTGTTCTAGCCTGTTCTGGTGGGTTGGGCACAGTATATACAGGTTAGGTATGACTCGATGCTTAAACCACTTACTCCAACCTGAACTGGACTACCTTCTTAAAATCATCTCCGTATAGGTCTTCTTGGATTTTCGCTAGATCATATCATCGAAGACCCATCAATTTATCTTCCGATGATCCGTCACATCTAACTCCACTTGAACCACAGATTTTTTCCCCTATTAGTTGATGTCTCCTTCACTGCTCCACCTGAAAAAGCATCCCCTTTCAACCTATAGAGATTTCTGACCATCTCACCCTCTATGATGACCAATGTTCCATTTTCCGCCTTCATAACTCTACCTGCTACAGTGCACTTGCAGCCTTTGAAGTTTAAGGCACACAAAGAAATCTAATTTCTTCGTAAACCCGGAACATATATTACAATCGTTAGGGTTTGAATAATATCATCATAAATATGGATCTCTACTGCTTTTATCTCAAATGCTCATCAATTTGCATTCTCCCTCATAAGAACAGATTCATTAACAATGAGAGTTATTTGCATCAAACCAATTTTTATGTGAACATATGATAGAAAGAATTTGAATCCAAATTCCATGAATCATTAACCCAATTCATACCTGTAATGTCTAAAAGTGATTCCCCGTCAACCGAATCTAAGTTTTCTTGCACATTACCTCCTTCCAATTCTAATTCTTTTGTTTTTTTCTTCCACTTTGGCATGTCGCTCCTTCCTGATCCCTTCAAAGTGGATTTGAGCTTTCCTCAAAGTTTTGTAGCAATTTCTTATTCATGACATCAAGTAATACTTTTCAATTATTGCTGTGTAATGGAGTCTAACACTCTTCATTGCCAATCCCTGAAGTCATTTTGCTATCAAACACTTCAATCTTGCCCATGAAGCTTGAATCTATTGTTATCATCGTGAATATGTCAGTTTCTTCTTCTCCGATTGGAAACTCCAATCCGTGGCCTAACTAGAGATCAACTGTGATCTCTGATTTTTGTAGAAATCTGGATCCTTCGAGAAGATCTGATCCATTGATTTTCGTGCGCACAATCCCCAATCCCTAGGAGATCCTAGCCAGGCTTTGATACCACTTGTTGAGAAAAAGTGGCGCAACGGAAATACCCGCTATCAATGGATCAATCACGATAAATGCACAACAATCACATTATCAAGCAATCACATACATGAATACAATGATTTTACATGGTTCGGCAACTTTGCCTATGTCCACGGAGGAGAGAAATCATTTATCATAATCCCATCTCAATCTCCTCATAATCTAAAGTTACAATACATCAATATATATAGTTACCGCTTTCTTGGCCAATAAGAAAACCTATACATAATGACTAATATACCCTTAACCCTGAGCCTCGGTTCTGGCTAAACCAGACGACCAATTCGGTTAAACCAGAATACAAGACAAAATCCAATAGTTTGCTTTATCAAAGCTTTTAGAAGCATTTGTGATAGATCTAATTTGATGGACCACCGGCACCAATAGACTCAATAAGAGCAGATTGCGATAGTGATGGATATATAGATGGACGGTGATCCTCAGAAAGACATGATCCTTTCACAAAATATGTTTTTTCCTTTTTTAGAGATCAAAAGAGTTTTTTTTTAATTTGAGACTTTTATTTTTAATGTATGACGATCACAAATTCTTTCATGGAAAAAATCATATGATTGAGGAGGGATATTAGTGATTAGATCAAATAATAGAGATAAGATTTGATTGTTATTAGTTTGTTAGATAGTTTAGGTTAGTTTAAGTTCTGAATAATCTTAAGGTTATTTCATGTATAAATGAGAGGACTTCCTCTCAAAACAACTAAAAAAAGGGCGGCCCAGTGTATGAGACTCCGGCATAGTAAGGTGATGGGGTATGGAAAGAGCGAGATGTACGCGGCCTTACCTTCATTTTGAAAAGGCTGTTTCTGTAATATGAACTCGCGTCCTCCAGAACGCTACCGATAAACCTTTACCAATAGGCTAAGCCGCCCTTCTTCCTCTCAACTCCCACTATCAAGCGGGTTGGAAATGTCTATCTGTCTCTGGAGCCTATTTGTTGGCTTTGGTTAAGTTCGGTCATTGAAGCATAATAAGTGAGTTTTGATCTGCCCCAGATAGGTTGGTGGGTTTAGTGGCATATAGGAACCAACCCTAACCTGACCCATTCATTCATTGGTTTGGAAATGTTAACCCAACCCAAATTTACCAGGTTAGGTTGGGAATTGCTACTCCTTAACATAGTTCGTAAGAGGTGAAATGGTGAGGAAGCTTTTTTAGGAAAATAGACTAATCAGTAATGTTTTGAAGTAGAATTGACATGATTAGGAGTTATGTGACTTTAACCTATATATTTATATTGATCTTCTCTCTATATATGTACTATTAACGTGCCTTTTAACATTGAAGTCAAAAGATTATTGCATATACTTAACTTCTAACTGAAAGCAGGGAGGAGCATCTGAAGAGGTTTATATTGATCTTCTTTCTATATATGTACTATTAACGTGCCTTTTAACATTGAAGTCAAAAGATTATTGCATATACTTTTAACTTCTAACTGAAAGCAGGAAGGAGCATCTGAAGAGGACATTCATCAACTTCCAACATACAAATTCCGAAGGACTGTTGAGGTTGAGAAACTTAGCAGTGAGATATCGGAACCTTCTGGAGGAATAATGATTGCGTGCAGCAGCGAGACTACTATCGAACGTGTCCTCCCTGCAGAGGATGCTGTAAGTCATCCAAGATCCAACTCCAAATCTTCCATCTAGATTAAAAAAATAATAATAATATAAATAGATAAATAAATAAATATAAAAACAAAAAAGAGAAGAAATTCATGCCGTGCTTGAAACACAACAAAAGTCTAAAGGGTGGTTCTTTCAGGAGTGTTGCATTTGCCTATCGACTTATGATGGAGTTGAGCTGCGAGAGCTCCCTTGCAGTCATCATTTTCACAGCAGCTGCATGGACAAATGGGTACACATCAATGCTACTTGCCCACTCTGCAAATATAACATCACGAAAAGTGCCGCCCACATAAGGGAATCTGTGTAGGGATTCTTGTGGACATGTACCTTGACAATTCATGCACACTAAAATATGTCTGCCCCATGCAAACTGTTATTTGCAGAATGCACACCTGGATGCAAGAGTTCAACACAGGTACATGCTTGTGGTGGTGTATGCAATATGTATTTATAGATCTGTTGTTTTCTTTCTAATTTTCTTTTGTTGTTTTGCTGTTGTTGTTCCTGTTCCTATTCATGCGTGTGCTAAGCTTGTGCACGTGCGTATGTGGTAGTTAGATGCATATTACGCTATCAATTAATTGTTTTTACTTCATGCTATGATACTGTTTGATATAATGGGGGAAAATTAACTCGTGTTCGTGTCGTGCACATGTGGCATGTAAATTGTTCATTATTATTATTACTATTACTTTCTAACTTTTGGCCTAAGGGTCTATTTGCAAGTCTGGTTTCACATCCTCTATTGAGAAATGTCATCATGCATGATGTATGGTGCCTGTCATCACTTATATATAAAGATGGATATGCCATGACTAAAAAATTCAGGCGGCTGAATTTTAACAGTATGGAATTCGTAGTTTTTGCCTCGTAAAACTGCTTATGTCTTGCTCCACTTTTATTTGTTATTAACCAAGCTCTCCATCAGCTGACAACTAATTAATTTTATATCCAACGGTCCTATGTATTACGGGACTATTTTCAGTGATGTACATCTCTCTGAACCATACATAACATATCAGCTGCTTCTGATCTGAGGTTATGTGAGTAACCTTCTTGTGGTTGTTGGATAAGTTTAGTTTTGCAATATCATTTACACTGAGTAATCACATACATTTTTAATCCGCATTGCACAATCGCATGCAATTACTGAAGTAAATAGCAATTGATGTTGAATTTGGTCGATTATGTACCATTCTCAATTTAGTCAATATCAGCATAAGAGGAGGCAAAGGAAGTTCTTTTTGTTTGTCATATGTTCTAAGGGGTGAAGCATATGAGGGGGCCGTGTAGATGTGACCCTTGACTCATATAGTACTTGAATTAGGTAATTGGGGGGGTATTCAGTTCTTATTACCCCTTGTCTTTTTTTCATTTTTTTTTTTACTTCATTTCAAACCACTTTTAGAGATACAAGTACAACTTTGGAAATTTGTAGGAATTCAATCACATGAAACAAATGGGCATTAAAATCCTTTTTATTTCTTAAACTTCGAAGAATGAATATTGTAGAACATGTCAATTTCCATCTTTTTTAGTTCTTTATGATCTCTCATTGCCAATTAGTGGCTCGCTTTCACATCGAACCCCACATTGATCATCTTCACGTGGTCTTACATTAAGCATTAAGATCTGATAACTTCCAATCCCAATTTATAAAAGCGAAGCCTTAGCCCGTAGAATGGGGGAAAACCTATAAAACATTTTTGGTAGTCCCAAGTGGATCTTTTCTTGCAGGGTTAACCATCATCAAACTGAAGCGTTGGATCACATTCATGCCTACCACTTGAATTGCGTGTGACGCAAATGTATAATTCTATACTTCCAATGTGTGGCACTTCTTCCGAGGTGGAGAACCCTTGTGATCCAACCCATTTCTCGCTAGCAATTAACAGACTATGTTCATGAGTCTGTCTCAGTGGATTTTATTGTGTTTTTCTTCTTTTTTTTTTAAGTCTAACATAAGGTATTCCTTATCAAGTCAGCCTTCAGGCTTAAAGGATTATCTGATTCTGACAAACAAAGATTATTCTCTATAAGGTGCTTTTATTGGATCTGGAGTTTTGACAACATGGTGGAAATTGGTTATCCAACACAAATTACAAACATTGTGCATCATAGGCTTGATATTCGCAAGAAACCTGTTAATATTGTCAAATTCAAAGAGCTTTTGTAACCCTCTCGGGCGGGAGCTCCCGAACAAGATAAATATTTCGGCTGCCAAAACTAATGGAATCGAGCTACTAAACGATGATTGGAGTCTTCACTGTGTGAGTGAAAGGGGCACTGCCCCCTATTACTAGCAGCCAAGTGGTTTAGGAGGATTTGTTGGAATTTGGTCATAGAAATCGTGTACTCTTGTGAAAAAAAAATGAAAAAGAAAAACGGAGAAGGTGGATTTTCTTTTCCTATTGGGCCACCTAGCCTTTTGATGCACATTTGAATTTGAATATGGCCGATCTTGGTCAAGGGAGGCTCTTCCACGGGTCAAAATCTAACTTTGTGTGTTCTTAACCCAATGATCGAATAAACCCGACCTTTAGTAAACCGGTTGGATTAGGACCCACATATCCCATCTAAATGGGTTGGGTTAGTATCGACCTGTATGTCTAAACTAATTTAAACAGTTTTGTGTTTGGATTTTGTGTGCTTTGTTTGCTGTGTGCATTTTTCTTTCCTACAGCAAAACTCGAATATAATGTAAAAGCTTGAAATGGATTGTACTTGAGCCAAAGTCATATGAGTTGGATAAAGCGGATTGAGTTAAATGAGATGACTCATGTTGTAGGTTAGGTCAGTTTGACCTGCATGGGATGTTTGTTGAGGCTATTTTAGGTTATTTAACCCGTTTTAAAATTGGTCAGATTTGGGTTGTGCTTCTATGTTTAGATGATCAAGATGAGCCTGACCCATTTTGAACAAACCTAACACGTTTTCCACTCCGGTATAAACCCTATAGTGAGATCATCCGAGTGCTTGACTTGTGGGCTTCAAAGTTTGACGGGCTATTATAATAACACATTTTATTAATTTCATAATGGTCAAATTCAATAGTAGATTGATTCAGTCTCATTAGCCATAGTGTTAGTGTTAATTGAAAGGTAATAAATTGGTTTTTTTTCAATTACCGACAATGACTCAAGAAAGCCCATCCAGTGTGCAAAGAACAAACCCACACAAATGAGAAGAGAATGGCATAGAAAAATGAAAAACAGTGACATTCTAAAGCTCATTTTTTTGTGACTTACCCAAGAGGGTTAAAATACAAATAAAGATTCCATACACAAAGGAAGAAAACCTACTCGACTGAAAAAATAATCATTAAGAGGTGACATATGGTTTGAATGGGCAGCTAGCTACCAGCATACACCTCTTACCACTTCCAAAGAATTGAGATGTCGAAGGATTGATCACTTGCAGTCTCACTAGATGTGAGGTTTCGAACCACAGGAGGTACCCTGTGCTCTTGCTTGTATTAATAATCACTAGACATGATTATATTCCACAAAGAATTTTTTTTATTCCTTGGTACGCAGCGTGCATGCACCCAGCTGAACAGTCTCCTCGGGGCCAATAGTATGAATCGTGCACCCCTGAAAATCATATCTTGGACAAGCGGTATCATTCTGTTCATGCTGAATGGAATTGAGCGAAGAAACCCTTGACACTGTCACATCACACAAGCGATGCTCACTGTCACTGAACTGCGCAATGGGCAATGACATCACATTACACTAGGCGAGAAATATCAAGATGGGTGTACACGTAGCATGCAATCTGTGATTAATAATTAAAAATATATAAAAAAAATAAACATATAAAAGCGCATATAAAAAATTTATGTAATTCGGTGAGATACCTACGTCCAAAATGAAAAGAAAACTCTATTATTTTACTTTACTCTTTTGCTTAGATTTGAGATTATAAGTTACATCATATATATAACTCTCTTTCTTAACCCTTAAGAAAGCCCGATACAAATATCAAAATACTTTTAACTCAAAGGCTGGTCTAAGACTAACCCTATGGACCAATCCGATAAACCGGGAATTCAATATATAAACCCAATAATCTCTACCTTGGCTTGGATTCTGTAAAACTCGAGTCACCAGAAAAATAATCGGCAATGTTTTCAATTCCACATACCCCGTTGAAAAGTATGTTCCTGTGCCCACTGTCACTGGGCGCAGTCCTCACTCTTCAGTAATAAATGACATGGATCAAGTCCAAGCAAGACTTGAGCTTGTCCTTGACCAGTCTCATCATGAATGCTCCAAAATCGTTTATAACAGTGTCCAGACACTTGTTTCGACCTCTATAATGCTTTCTTTGAATTGCATGCATGATAAGGAATCTAAAACTTTACACCACCTGTATGAGAAGCTCCTTCCTTATCCTCGTAGACCCGCTTGCATCCAATGTCCTGATTGCAATCATCAAGAGACTCCATCTCTTCATCTATGATTGTTGTCTGTTCACCACTTTTCTACTCTTTCATTGACTCCGGATACATGGATGGCTCAATCCCTAATAACATATGTGACCACATCATATGTTACCAATATATCATTGAAACTGTATCTGACTGGTGATTTCTTCACTCTCAGTGGTTTATCTGTGTACTGGTCAGTTTGACTTTCCTCAGTATCTCGAGAGAAGTTGGATGCACTCTTCTTCTAAACTGGGATGTCTGACTCCACCTGAATGGTGCTACTGCTGCTACCTACTTCTATAGTTTCCACCTACTTTCTCGCATTGAGCAAAGCATCCTTATAAAAGGTCATATTCCTGCTAATGATATATTTGGGTGAATCCCAATTGGTACACCACAACTTGATCCATTCACCTCATAAGCATATCCAACCAAGATGCACTTCACAACCCTTGGTTTTAACTTATCCGTTTTCACATGAGCATACGCTACACAATCGAAAACCTTCAAGTTAGAATAATTAGCTGGATTACCTGTCGACATTTCTTCCGATGTTTTGCAACTAATTCTGAGTGTGGAGACTTGGTGACCAAGTAGCCTGCAGTGTGTATTACATCAGTCCAAAAGTATTTGGACAATTCTGCAGTAAACAACATATAACGAGCTCTTTCCAATATCGTTCTATTCATCATCTCTGCAACTCCATTATGCCGTGGAGTTCCTATGGTGGTGTAACACCAAACTTTGCCTCCATCCTACTCATTGGATCTGTACTTATTGCCATTATTTATCCTCAACTTCCTCAATTTTCTGCTGATCTGTTTCTTAACCTTTGCATTCCATCACTTGAATGTTTCAAAGACATGATCCTTCATCTTCAGTGTATAAACTTAGACTTTTCTTGAATAATCATCGATGAAAGTCAATATAAATCGGGATCCACCCATAGAATAAACCTTAGAAGGACCCCACACATCTGAATGAATGTAATCAAGGATACCTTTCGTGTGATGAATACCATTTTTGAAACTGACCTACGGTGTTTACCAAATATGCAATTCTCAAAGAAATCCAACTTGTCTGTCTTTGTGCTACATAGGAAATTCCGCTTGCTCATCATTGTCAAGTCCTTCTTGCTGATATGACCCATATGCAAGTGCCATAAACGTGTTGAAACAGATACATGGTCATCAAATGAAGACACTGCAGCTCCACCTGAAACAGTATTTCCAGACAAAACATACAAGTTTCCAACTCTATTGCCTCTCATAAGTCTCAAAGCACCCTTCATAACCTTCATAACTCCACTTTCAGCTTAGAACTTACAACTATCGAAGTTTAAAGCACCTAAAGAAATAAGATTCTTTTTTAGATTAGGGACATGCCGAACCTCTGCTAATGTTTTGACATTTCCATCATACTTCTTTATTTTGATTGTTTCAATCCTAACCATCTTACATGCAACATCGTTGCCCATTAAGACACGACCACTATTGATCTCACGATAAGTAATAAACCAGTTCTTATTATGACACATATGGTAGGAACATCTAGAATGAATAATCCATTCATCCGGACAATGAATACCTTTTGATATCATAGAAAGTGCACTATCAACATCAAAACCTGATTTTTCTTCTACAACATTGATTGAATCATCAGAGGATAAATCTTTTAAATTCTTTCCCTTTCCTCTACGTGTAAGGATAGTTCTTTTGAATGTGCCATTTCTTATGGCAATAATAACATTCAATGTTCTTCTTGTTGGATTTAAACTTGGATTTATGTTTGCCCTTGCTGTTAAAGTGGTTTTTTCTTTCTCTTGTAACCAAACTCTCACCCGAGTTATCATTATTTTCAGGCATAAGCTTTTTCTTCAACTCCTTGGAGTTCAGGGCTGCCTCTACATCTTCTTTTGAAAGAGTGTCTCCCTCATACATCATGGTATCAATAAAATGCTCATATAAGGGTGGTAAAGAACATAACAGCATGATTGCTCGGTCTTCATTATCAATTGCAACATTAATATTTTTCAAATCCATAATAGTTTTATCAAATACATTAAGATAGATATCAAGGGATCAACCTTCCTGCATCTAGAGAGAAAACAACCATTTTTTTAGATACAAACGGTTTATCAGAGACTTAGCCATATACAGATTCTCTAATCTCAGCCACAACACAGCAGCGGTTTTCTCTTGAGCAACCTTTCGCAGCACTCCATTGCTCAAGTATAACAAAATCGCTTCATATACCTTCTTCAGCACATCCTCCTTTTCATCTTCTGACATCGTTGCAATAAGGGCATTATTTTCGTTCAATGCTTTTTGCAGCTCCTTTTATACTAACAAAGCATTCGTCTTCATGTGCCATAACTGAAATCATTCCTGCCATTGAATTTTTCAACTTCAAATTTTGCTTCTATTACTGTAAAATTTATGCACCATACTGTAAATTTCGTTACCATGAGCACACTGGAAGAAAGGGGTTTGAAATTCGAGACCAGATGGCTCCGATATCGCAAAAATACTTTTTTATGCTCTGATCAGTCAAACCTCCTTGTTGATTGTCAAACAGCCAATCACCCTCTTCTACTACGTAGATCTGCTCAAAACGAGTCTGTAGACACAAACGGATCTCCGATAGGACATCGGATAATCAAGATATGACATAAAGAAGTTTTTGCCTTCAATTTATGGTCAAAGTGCTTTGACCATACCTGCTGATGTCAGCCCTGCACCTGCTGGTGGGCTGGGCTTTGTACACCAATCAAGTCAACCTAACCCAACTGGACTTGTAATCTATGCTGCTTCCTTGGCTTCATTGCTAACAGGTCAGGTTGACTGTGACACGACCCGACTTGGACTGCCTAGGACCACACCCCTCTCCTTCTTCCTCTCTGCTTCTAGTCTTGCAACCAGATTTGCAAGCCCCCCAAATCTGCTTTTGCAGTGGTGATGTAGGAGCGACAAATGAGGTCAGGCAGTGGCTGATAGTGGCGAACAAGCGCTGTCCGGTGATGGCCAATAACAGCAGCGGCAGTGGTGGCTCGGAGAATGTTCCGGTGAGTTTTTTTCCTTTTTTTGAGTTCTGCAACTAACAATCGGTAGCCCTTCTCATTCCTCTACTTTTTCCGATTCGCAAGCTATGTCTTCCGATTAGTAAGAACCAACCTACGTGGCCCATCAAGATCAGACAAAGCTTGATCCATGCATCTCTGTTTGAAGAAACAGAAACCCCAAATCGAACCGTCTTTTTTCTCTTGATTTCCTTCAGCAACGTGTGGCCCACCCAAAGATCAAAACTGATCTCTGTTCTCCTCTGCAACGAACCTTGCAGAAAACTGGATCCTCCAAGAAGATCCAACTCCATTGATTCCAACACCACAACTCAAGCTCTGATACCACTTATTGTGCATATACAGAAGCGCGTAACGTGCGATCAACAATCAAAGCTACACACAAAAGGCATAAGCACACAAGTGCACATACGAGAGAATTATATAGTTCAGTGAGATGCCCACATGCCAAAAGAGAACTTTACTATTTTATTTCACTCTTCTATTTAGGTCTATGATTATAAGTTATATAATATATATAGGAGAATCTTCATACACATCCGTCCCTCACCATTTTTTTCGTGAGAACTCTAGGTGAAGCTCATCTATCACTCAATCCAAACTTTGCAACACACATGGGACCCCATAATAGCAACTCGCCCCAAATTTTGGTCTGATTCGAATTTATTGGACCGTTGGATTGACTATACACCAATCCGAACGGAATAAATTTGTAAGTCATGGATGAAGGGGTTAAGGATATGTGATTGAGACCAAATTTGATATATAGGGTGCTTTCACATAGATCTTTCCAACCCTCCTAGTCTCATCTCTTGGTGGGGTCCACAGTGGGCCCCACTAAAGAGTGTGTACGAAAGTCCATGAGGGATGTATGCACAGGAAAATGCCCCATATATTTAACTCTCACTATTTGTACTTGTAAGAAAGCTCGGTATAAAAATCAAAATACTCCTAACCCAACATTGGGTGAGGGACTAACAAAAGGAAATCATGAGCCACGTAAATACAGAAGCTACACCGTCGTGTCGCATGTATTTTCGATCCGAAACGGTACTACTCCACGTACTATACAGAGAGTCCTTCTCCGTCATTTCAATTGTATTTGAATTTACCATCCCCTTTCGAAGCTGGTTTCAAATTACATATACACTTACTCGTACGTTACTCACTCATTCGTTTATTCGGTGTAGGGATCGTGCAACTTCTTACTTGCAGCAACAATCTAAGGTGGATGCATTATATTAAGTCAGTCAATCTCAGTCTATTTTGGGCATGTTCGTTTGATCTAATCTAAAGTAAAAATAGAATAAAATAAAATCTATAATTTTTTTTAAACTAAAAAAATTATTCTCAGATATTGTATGGAAATGCTATTCTTATCATGTTTTCTTACAATATCTCCGTAAATATATCTTTTAGTTTGAAAAAAATATAATTGTTAGATTTTATTTTATTTTATTTGATAAAAATAAATATGCATGAATTTAATATTTAAATTTAAATGTGTTTGGGGGACAATAGTGATTATTGATTTAATTTTATTATTTTGAGGTAAGGAAGAGAAAGAGGAAGAGGAAGAGGAAGATGGCAGGTGTGGAGTAGTTTTGTTCCTGGATGCCGGGCGATGGGCCTCGTGATAACGCAGGTGGTTGGGAGTCCGTTATCGAACGGCATATCGACGTATTCCATCCAGATTTGCTGGATCAGGAACGTACACGTGTCGTGCGAGCTCTTTGCGTCTGCGAATCTGGTGAACCCTTGGTTTTTCTGGTGGGTGGGCCCCAACGACTGCACAGTAAACCATGGGAGGCCACTGAAGAGTGGAGTGACTCTCGCTTTGGTGTACCCCAATTCGTTCAGCTATCCCATGGTCGTCACACGTGCTAACATGTGTTAGCACGTGACTACGTGAAAAGAGTGAATGCTGTGCTGCTGCAATCCCAAATGAAGTTTGTTGAGTTGAGATCATTTGATATGGAACATGTATCTGTCTATAGTTCCCAAACCAAAGCCAAATGTAATGTGAAAGGAAAACTTGAAAAAGAAAAGAGTAATAAATCGTTGTAAAATACTTTTTTTTCTGGGTACACCTCGGGCTGAGGCCCTGTTAATGTAGTCATTTTTTGGAGATTTAAGTGTTTATTTAGTAATTTTCTTAGCTAGGAGGGTCTAATGGTGCTGAATATCAATTTTGGATTTTTTTCAATATAGAAAATTGTATGTTGATGAATTCAGTTGATTGGCGATGTTAGAAATTTGATTTAACTTTTGATTTATCATGTTTCAGAGAAGGACTTTAATCCTATATGAAGTGTTCTCACACACCTGCCACTTTTTATGGGGCCCACTTGTGGGTCCCATTTTAGAGATAGGACCAAGACTTTAATCCTATATGAAGTGTTCTCACACACCTGCCACTTTTTATGGGGCCCACTTGTGGGTCCCATTTTAGAGATAGGACCAAGGGGATAAAAATATCTACGTGGGACCACTTCAAATATCAAGTTTTGTCCCAAGTATATGTCCTTGACCCTTTCATCCGTAGCCCACAAATCCAATCCATTCGGATTAGTGTCTAATCGATTCAACGGTCAAGTAAATTCGAATTTGATCAAAACTTGGAGTATGTGACTATCAAGGGGATCCCTGTGCATTGCAAGATTTGAATTGGATGATAGATGAGCCCCATCTAAACTTCTCACAAAAATTGGTCAAAATTAATTCGCATGAAATTATTTCCCTTCTGAGAAAGCACTGGGAAATATTTTCTACTGCCTTCTCAAGGAGACCTGACACTTTCAAATCTTTGCATTGTCGGTACATTGAAACCCCGAGTCAGTACTCAGTAGACTACATCGATGCTCCCAATACACATGGGACCGTGTTGGCAACGTTACAGATCGATTGTAACACCTCTACCAGATCACTCTTGGCTCAAATGGACCCCAAAAAGTCATTTTTATGAGGTTGTTGTAAATTGTAAGCCCAGTGTTGCATTTACTAACCGATCGATTGTAGCGCTGGGGCCTGAGCTTGGCCAAGTTTTGCATCTCAAAAGAAAAATGCAAGGCCATCCGAATTGCTTAAGGGCTTCATTTAGGGCCCAGATCCATGCGGGCCAATGAGATTTGCTAAGGTTGTATAAACAGAGAATTATTTTTTTTCTTGTGCATGCTCTCTTGTATGGGGGTGTTCATGAGCCGAGCCATCCCAAGACTGAGCCTTAGCCCGGCCCACTGGGCTGGATAAGGAGTTGGAAGCCCAAGACCAGCCGGGCCCGAATATAAAACCATAGCAAGACAAAAGTCAAGACCTCTTGCAAATTGGCATATAACTAAACCAGTTGATCTACACCTTAATACGATACAAATAACCCCCCCTTTTTTTAAGGTTAAGTGTGAACTAGGGTTGGGCATGTGCCAGCCAATGATTGCCCAACTTGTCCTTTGCCCGGGCTTGGGCCCAGAGTTTAGAGGCTCTATTTTTTCACTTATCGTGGACCATGAACACCCCTGTACTCACGTGGGATCACGCACTATCACACGCATGCTTGCGCGAGAAAATCGTGGATGTAAACAGATCATTATAAAAAGCAAAGAAAAGTAAATACAGCATGCGGAGAACCGATGGAATTTAGGTGAGTTATTGATTTCTCTTTTTTTTCGGAAAATTTCAAACAAGATACTTAGGTTTTGCCTTATTTTAAAAAAAAGATACAAGTTTAAAATTTTTTTAAATTAGTACTTAAACTTTTCAAGAAGTTTTCAATTAAGGATATCCGCTTATATAATAGTACTTTCTGGCTATATTTTCTCTCAATTTTCTTAAAATACCCAATTACTAATAATTTAAAGTCATGACATGATTTCAGCAATCAATCACCATAGGAACGCTGGTTGTCCTTGATTATCTTAAGGATGTTGAAGTACAAAATGAGGAGGATATAGAGTAATTGAACAAAAAATTTATTTCAAGAAAGGTAATCTAGGTATTGAAAAAAAAATTGACAAAGAAGTTGTTGAAAAATAGCTTCGAATGAATGGATATCTTTAATTAAAATTTTTTTGAAAAACTTAGAGATTAATTTGAAAAGTTTTGAAGCTTGTGTCCTTTTTTGAAATAAGGCAAAAACCTTATTACCTTATTTGAAAATTTCCCTTAATTGTAGTGACAAGCAACCCTTGAGGATTCGGCTGAGTTTTCATTTTATTAAGTGGGCCCCACTTAAGAGTTTATGAAGTTTTTTGGAAAATCCCAAACTCAATGAAACACAAATGGGAAAAAAAAATAAAAGAGGAAAGTTGGATGCAGTGTTCATATGCCGTGCAATCATAGAGTGTTTTTTTTAGAATATAACAAAACAAAAATAATGAGACTTGTGTTTATGGTTAATAGAAATGCCTTTTAAAGAATTCAATTTTTGTGCTCTAAGGTTATATTCCATGAAGAATAAAAGTAGGCAATCATAGTACAAAAAAGAAATAATTCAACTTAAGTGGGATGGCAGTTGTGTAATTATTTTGAAAACTTTTTGAGGCCATAAATTTTTTTTCCGTTTTAGCTCTAATTAATACAATCTTAAAACCTACGGATATTTATTGAAAAAAAAATTTTAATGGTCGGTAACTTTTCATAATCCAACGCTTGGTTCAAGAGATATGATTATTTTTCCCTAAATACCTTGATTCATGCGATATGATGAAATATGCAACGGTCCAATTTATAAAATATAAAATTACAACTCAAATCCATGAATTTGCCATACACTCGTAATCCTCACATTGGACTAATACTTCTAAGGCATCAGATGATGACATTCATTTTAAGTAGTTCAAATGTTCAATAGGGCCTCATTCTAGATTTCCACTGTAGAGCAACTTGCTCATATAATCAATTCGTTCTCTTCTGCTCTTGCCTCTCACCCACCCTGTCATTTCAAAGTAAATCTTCTTTCATCGTGCATTCCCAAGTTAAATCACAAAATTTATATAATCCATGAACTCTGGTGCCCCATATTAAACTATCGAGCCCTACGCCTTAAAAGAGAAAAACAAAAGAGTCCCCTAAATTCTTTTATGGCTATTGGTTAGCCACCTATGTTCCATAAATAACAATAAATCCATCGACACACAAAGGCCGACACACAAAGGCCACCATCACACGAAACAAATGAACGAACCATTATGTATCTGCCCTACTAAGAAATCAGATTCTTTCCCCAAACCCATACAAAATATCTCCAAGACCATCACTCATTCACTCCAATCTCAGATATTTTCCAAAGCCAATTCATGTAACCTTCCCTGCCCCGCTATTATCCTGTCCTATTCCTATATGATATGAAATGAAATGATAAGGGGCCTATAAACATAGGCAACACTTGGACACCAGCCTTACCACAGGAAAAACCATCTCTTCCCCGATACCACTGAGAGTGAGAATGGATTTGGGAGGAGCAAGAAGCCATTTTAATGGTGGGTCATGGACGAACTAAAAGCACGTGTGCTTTCTCAATTGGATAGAAGCATCATTTGTTAAGAGGATGCATGAAAGAGACGACGACCCTCCATTGCTAACATACGCCGCCGTCGACGGTCATCTTCCTCTTGACCGGAACCTCCCCGACGGCCCAGACTCCACTGTCGATTTTCAAAATCGGAGACCAAACATAAATGGAAATAAAACCCAAGGGAACAGCCGTAAGATCATCTCTCTCTCTCTCTCTCTCTCTCTCTCTCTCTCTCTCTCTCCTTTTTAAATGTCCAAATGAATAGGCTTTATGCTAAAAGCCCATCATGCTAAGAAGATCCTGTAATGGAACTCTTCCTGTTTCTTTGCAATCTAGTTTGAACTCTTATCATATATTCTCGTTTCAGCATTTAACATTCTTTCCAGGTGATGGAGCAAGAAGAGCAACAAATGGCAGGAGAGAGAGGAGGAGGGATGGGTCTTCTTCTCCGGAAAGCGATTCTCAAGATCAGGTTGGTATCACTCATGCTGTTTTAAATAATGCATTACGGTTGAACATTTGGTTAAGGATCCGGATCTTCTTGTAGGAATTGTAGGCCCAATGCTAATTGAGATGTTTTCTCGGATGTTTCGCTTGTGAAATGGCATGGCCCATTGATGTCGGGACTTATTGGAATCAGATTGATAGATATATTTGTTTCAATCGGAATTCTATATGGAACCCTTGTGATTTTTTTAAAAATTTTTTTGGGGTCAATCCCTTTAATTAAAAGGGTGTAACTAAGTAGGATTACATAGTGGGGCGCACTTAGAGGCCTCTTATGAGTTGGGTTACATGAAATGTCTACTTAGGGTCAAGGGTTTTAAAAAAATCAGATCCATTACATTATTCCAGCAAGGCCTTAATGCTTTAATGTATTTTCAAGATTCAATCCAATGTTGGATAAAAGTTTGACTAAGTGAAATTAGGCTGGTGTAAGATCATGTATAAGGGTGTGAAAGGGCCTGCATTGATCAAAACTGGCTTCAACCGTGCCTTGGGGAGCTGGACTGCATATGGTGTCCCTGGTATGAGCGCATTTCTCTAATTAAGGAGAGTCCCACAGTGTGAATGGACTTTACCGTGGTTACAAAATGCGGATTCTGGGCCCTTAAATGGATGACTACTATCTACTATCATCAAGTGATACTTATTTTATTCGAAACAATATCTTAACAATTCAATAATTTAAATGTTACGTCAAAGGCCATTGCAGGAAAGGAAAGACCACTGATAGGCTGATGGCTGGACTCAAATTGAAATATCTATAGGACAGCCTTTATAGGGATGTCAGAAATGGGGTTGGACCTTTGTCAAATTATGGTGGGACCAACAAGGGTTGAGGCCTTGAGCCATTCGGAATACATTGACAAGCAAAATCTCCCGAATTTTATGGAGCTAGTATTGGCATTATCGCCGTCCCTGAACGGTGTATTATTTCTTAGGAGAATGGGTCTGATTTGTCATACATCAAGCAGGCGAGACCTACGATGATTTCCTTGGAGTATATATATATTGGATGGGCCATATGAAAAAATTGTATAGAGTTTTTTACAACTCTAGAAAACCCCTAGGTTGTTTTCCTTGGAGTAAAAGAGTTGTATAGAGTTTTTTACCACTCTAAAAAACCCATTTGATGTTTTCCTTAGAGAGTAAAAAAATTTGTCCCCTACCTACCATCGGTGTCAGCCATGTATGTACGTGGAGGCAGACGCAGTCGTTGGACTTTAGATTACTAAAAAATTATAGTAAAAATTTTAATTTTACTTTAAAAATTTACATAAAAGTCCCATGGCCACATCCAAAATCCACATGAAAATTTTATAATTATTCCTAAAATTTAAGTTTGCACCCTTCAAATAAAAACTCCATAAAATTTCAGCTCAAATTTCTTACCATCCACGCTAGAGAGAGGGATTAATGGGTGGAGTTATCACTGGGCTACCGATTTATTGGAGCAGTACTTTCAGCTCATTGTTATTTCCATTTTTTGGTCGTGCTGTATTAGCTCGTACACATGCTACGTGTAGGGTTGATTTGTTTTCAGGTAAAATATGGTTGGGCACACAAATGGATGGTGGGTGTAGGCCTTTATCCACTTCCTTTTTCTGTTCAGAATTTATATCCACTTTTTTAAGTGGTTGTTGGTGTCCAACGCCAGGGATCTTCGGATCTTCCTTCTATATCTGGTCTTTTCTCCTTTTTGGATGTTACAAATATCTGCGAGGGCTTTTGGCTTAAGTGGATCTTTTTTTAATCCACAGGTGGTCCCTCAGCTGGAGTGCATGAGATGAAAGGGATTGAAATGGGAATTAGAAGTCGCCGTCAAAGGGGGGGCTGGTTGCCATCTCTTTCTTCATGCAGTTGTTCGTCTCGTCCCTTCAATTGAGAAGTTAGCATTTGTTTTATTACTAGTATGTGAATGGAAGTAGGGTCGTCTTCCGTCACATGAGCTGGACTTTTTTCCTTTTTAGCAATTTTATCCTGAGCGAGTGTTTGGATGTAGTGAAATTGAAGTAGTACGAAGGGGTGGTGTTTTTATTTTCTATTTTATTTTCTAAAATATAGTGATAAAGTTGTGGTGTGTGAGAGGTGCCAGATATGTCCTGATCTTTTGAGGTGTGCCACCGATGAGATACTTTAGTGGTGTTTTTTTTAAGTTACCGAGCTTAGAGGGGGTGAGACCCATCCTTTGGTGAGGGATGTAGATTTTATGTGTAGTGACTGGTGAGGAAAGATGGCCTCAGATGAGAGAAGACGGCCATCAGGTGAGGAAAAAAGGGGTAAAAATTGATGCCTTCTACAATTGGGTAAGATGCCGTGCTTACTTTGTCTGAGCACGAGTAAAAGTAGGCTGCGGAAGGCACTTTTTGTGGGTTAAACGTGGGTTTTATGATATTATCATCCAAGAAAACAAAACTCTGGAGCAGTGCAATTAGGAAAATTTTCTTGGGAGGCTTATTGTGTATAAACATATAAATTATAAACGTATAAATTTTGCTTAAAACTTTTCCGGTCTCATAAAAAAAAAATTGGGACGGCTTGCGTCCCCTTGAAATTTGGTTACCATCCATTTTATAGCCCAAAATAAGAGCCTCCAACATCCAACAGATTGTATATTGTGTCTTTCTTTTAAAGTATTAGGATTTGTTTGGCATCTTTTATCTTGTTATTATAGACCGATCCAAAATAGATGCATTAAAAAAAGTTATAAAAAAAAGAGGCTAGTGGTAAAATAAGGATTTATTTTAAATAGAGTTTTTTAAATCAATGGTTAATCTTTTTTACAAATTTCTCAAGATCTACGACATATAAAGCTTTGATATTCGACTCTATTGCCATGTTTATCCTTCCAATGAGATTTAATTGTTTGGATTTTGTGTTTAAAGTCCACAAATTAAAAAAAAACAAATAATTCACATTTTTTTAATAAAATATTTCAATATTAGTGATGATCTAACGGCTAAATTTCGGTCTCCTAAGAGTCATTAACTTTATAAATATTTTTAACAGTTTGGATCGTGATTTATTATCTTATAAATAATAATAAGAAATAAATAAAGGGATTGCCTGTGGAATAATCCAAAGTTGGGCATGCTACATTAATGGTTGAAAGTTTTTTAAAATTTTCTCGAGATCTACATAGTATTAAGACTTGAAAATTGACACTATAGCCGTGTTAAGTCTTTCAAATATTACCAACGGTTTGGATCTTGTGTTTAGGGCTCATAGAATTTTAAAAAAATATATTCAATGGCTCACACTTTTTGCACATACTCGAGATTGGTGATGATTCAAGGGCTAAAGTTTGGATGAATGGCCGTGTTGTATCTTATGCACATTTCCAACGGTTTGGATTTTCATTTACTATCTCATGTTTGAAGAAAAATTTAAAAAAAGCTATTGGGCGTGATGACCACATTTTTACTAAAATAGCACTTCTTATTTTTTCCTCTTATTTTGAAGAGGTGAGTTTTGGGGCACGTGATTTTAAAAGGTTTTACCTCTATATGTCTCAAAATAGTAGAGGATAAAATCACATGTCAAACGATCTTATTTTCCTAAACTCTAAATATTTTAGACATTTAGATAATAAGGGGCAAAAAATAATTTGCCAAACAGGGGCTTGGATTGTAATACCCTCTTATATCCAGTGAGCCTTAGAGTGTGTATCCAGTTAATTGATTATTATTTCCACCATAGCAGTACCATAGTTTCCTCATTGTTTTGAGAATATTGTGACTTGTGAGAATTCTTTTTAGGTATAAAAGTCGTGTCCAGATGGGAAGAAAATGGGATAAAACCATGATCATGTGGATTTTTTATTCAATATTTGATCCTAGTTTAATCATATTAAAACTATACTCTCGTTCAATTAATATGTTTAGCATTGAAATTAAACATATATTCAATCAATTTATCTATCGAAAGAGCTTTTTCATTAAAAAAAAAACACACACACACACACTACAAAAAGAGCTAGCATGATGAACATGTTTTAAGTGAAAAATCAGTGACTGTCCAAAGGAGGCATACGGCATGTTTGTGCCATTTGGGCTCTAAATCGCCAATTAGAAAAGGGACCTTGTGGTTTAATGATCAAGCAAAGATTAAATCCCTGTAAGCATTGATAGCAAGCTTAAGGAGATAATCATAGACCATTTACTGTTTTTTATTTTTGACTGCCATTTCATAGTACTAAATACAATTTTAAAGGCCTTTATTAGCACAAAAAAGGGGCCTATCTGATTTTGGTGGCAAGTCTAGACCGTCATATGTTGCGGTCAGCCGATTTTTTATAGGTTAGTTTACAGGTCTCATAGGGCTTGCAAGTTGCAACCTTTTAAATTGCAGGCTGCGCCTCGCATTCTATAAGAAATCTTGCGGCTAAAGTCTCAACTTCATCTAAACAAAATCCAGGCTGAAAGTAAGGGCAGATATTTTAATAGCTTACTAAAAGTGTCATTGCCTATCATGAAAATGGATGGGAGTGATCCTTCACCCAACACCAACAATAGGCTCAGCTCATAGCTATCTGGTTGATGGATCCCATTAAATTAACTTTAAAATTTGATTCCCCTAAAATAGGGGGCAGTTTCAAGGTTTTTATAGGCCAATTATGTTATAAAATCCCAATGATGCCCCATATGTCCTGCTCTCTCTCTCTCTCTCTCTGAAAGCTGTTATTTTATTTTTCAAATAATTTTTATAACCAGTGCCTCAGACTCAGTCAGCCAGTCAAAATCCTTTCCACAAGTGCTTGTAGAGACCAACAAATAGTGAGTACATGACATGCTTCTGATCCACCCAATAAAAGAGCCTTTGTGAATGAGACATCCACTATTAAAAAATTGAATCTACTAAATGTCAATTAGTGCCTTGCTAGCACAATGAATCATGGGTTTAGAAACAAATTAAAACAGAAATATCTACTCCAGACATCCACTTCGTTTAGAACGATATCAATCAAACTGTTATCTTTTCACCATTCGAGACATCCACTTCGTTTAGAACACGACCTTACTTTACTGGATATATTTTATCGTTAGTTGAGACTTGAGACTAGCATTTATAATAAAAGTACGTTGATTCACACAAGGACTTAGAATTTTTGTTCGAGTGGGACACACCCAAATAGATAGCTGGATTTTGTGGATAACCATTTTTTTTTATTTTGAAGGCGGGCTTAAATTTTTATGTAGATTAATTGGAGTTAGACTCAAGATTTTTATGTGAGTCTTGGATTTTTATAAGGTTGAAAGTCACAATGTGCCTTGCGTACGCATATGATAAATCAAGTGTGGGCTCACAGTAATTTCATCATTTCAGGGAGTGTAGTATTATAGTTTTATCATCCATTACGTCCACCATAAGAAAAATTTTACTAAAGTTGGCTACATTAGTGTAATTGGCTAAGGCCCTTTTGAGTTCCAAAGTTAACAAAAACACAAAACCTATTCTACGAGTAAAGGCAACTATGGGAAATATAGCAAAGTATAAATTAACAGGAACTTACGTAAATCTTGATTTCAAACCAACAAAAGAACAAAAGGTAACGGAGGATCTTAATAACCAAAACACTAATTACTTGACGTGTTCAAGAAATTTGCTCAAATTGGAGATGAGTTTGTAAAATAGACATTCAAACTAAAAGAAAGTCAATAAACAAGGAGAAAATGGGAGTCTTGAAAATAGATATTCAAATTTCAAACTAAAAGAAAATCAATAAACAGGAAGGAGAAATTGTGAGTCTCAAAAGTAGAGATTCAAATTTCAAGCTAAAAGAAAATCAATAAACAAGGAGAAAGTATTGATGGGTTTTGTAAAAGACGACATGCCAACTGCATTTCCTTTTTTAAAAAAAGTGTATTTAAAATATGTAGAAATCAAAGCACTAAGCATCAATTGATAGAGCATCAGTCGGGGATTGGGGATTAGGAATTGAGTTTTGAGATTTAGGGAATGAGGATCAGAGAAAGGGGATAAGGGTTTGGGTCTGGGGATTGAGATTTTGGTATTAAGATCTAGAAAGAGGGGATTGTGGCTAGGATTTTGGGATTTAGGGATTGGGGTTTTTGTATTTGGGAGTTTAGAATTGGATTTAATTTTGTATATGAGAGAAAAGAGAGAGATCGAGAGAAAGCATGATTGGATAATAGAGATTTGTCATAGAGAGAAAAAGAGGGAAAAATACTTGGCTACCGCACTAAGGTAGAAGAAAGAGACTGATGCACTGCAAAGGGAAGCAAGACATTGTAGAAAAGTTGAGATGCCCAAAATCAACTTTTCATTGTAATAGATGGGCGATGGTTACTAAGTACATAAGGCAGATGACCACTTACCATTATCACTTACTAGTCATTTCTATATTCAACTTGGGCCTCCAAACCAGGTTCTCAATAGATAGGTCCGCCCCTGAATGCATGTGGAACTTTATCTTTTTGAGTAGCCAATTACCTTTTCTCTTATGTGGAAATGGGACAAAATATTGGCAACAGATATCTCAGCCATCGAATTGATGATATGAGACCAAAAAATGCAATTTAAAATATGTATCCTATTAGGATTTTTGTAATTGGCTAAATTTATGTCTTAGACAAATTGAGTCCATACTTTGTATTTTATATTCTTGTTGATCACGGAGTAAGAAGTGCTAAAATTGAAGAAAATTAGAAAAAGTGCACCGCGCTCAAGCGAGCTTCCTCACATACTCGAGTGGGTTAGATAGAGATAATTGTGCTCAAGCCCTCGAAGACTGTGTTCAAGCTTGATAGAAGAAATAAAAAATAATTGGACGGGCGATGACTGCACTCGAGTGGGCTCTCACCTATGCTTGAGCGCGCTTGCAGCAAAAACCCACTAATCTGCACAAATTTGTTTTCTATTTGTGTTAGAACTTTCTGTTTCACTTGGATTTGGTTTTTAACATTAAAGTACAAATTTTGGGTTATAAAAAGAGGCGTTTTTGTAACCCTAAGTACAACACAATAGATAGAGCTCTAATTGTTCTGAATTGAGATTGCTTCTGGAGAGATTATTTAGAGTTTCTATGAGAAATTGAGTTGAAGGCTTCAAGTTCTAGATTGATGCTTTTATTTTTTCATAGGAGATTTGTAGTTTCTATTTCCTTGTAGAATATTGTTCTTTAAGCATAGAGATCATTTGTTGTAAAGATCAAGGCAAGACTAGCGGGGTACCGAGGGACTGCGTGCTGTGGAGATGCATTAAGAACAACTACAACACCTTATGTTGATGAACTGGCTGTAGGGTTATGAGTATATATTATACTACAAAAGTTAGTGATTGATTTTGTCTACTTTGGACTCTTAGTTTTTTTTCCATTTTAATTTTCACGTTAAATTGTGTGTTGGCTTTTTTGTATGACTGATTACTTTTATTATTCCGCTGCATAGAAGTAGTAATCGAATCACAATCTAAAATAAATTTCAAGTATTTTAAATCTTTCATATCTAATATAAAAAATTAATTCCCTTTAAAAAAACATGTGAATATAAAAGCATAGATTTCAAAGAATCATCACACAGGATTTATTAGTTTGCAAAATTATTTGTTATCTTTAGTCCATGTGGGACCACCAAAGACAATTGTTTGGTGAGCATGGTGAGAATAGGGGAACCCATCTCGGTGAAGTAGTGTAGATATTTTATGGTTTGGCGACATAATGGTGATGATGCTAATGTTTCCAGGATACACCAATAGGAGAGAGATTATCCTTGCCCTTGTCATTTCTTAGGTCACGTTGATGACATCCACTAATATATATTTTTTCTTCTCCCTTATGGGAGGGTATTCCTTTAGGCTAAATAAGGGTAGCTCGAACTCACAACCCTCATAAGTAAAACATGATCCGATGCCAACCGAACTACCAGCTAGCGAGAAGGCTAACATTCTTTTTTAAATATAATATAAACTAAAAAGCATTATTGGTTGGTCAACTGTAGATTCACATTTCATTTATGGTAAACAAAGGTCAAATCATATATTCCATCAGTCATTTTCCTTATGCAGACGGGCAGAGGGAGCAAGGGAGGAGGAGAGTTAAGGCATTTAAGGCCATCAAATTTTAGTTCTTCAAAGTTAAACATAGGAAGTAAAATTTTGTTACGATAAAAATCCGAGGGTGACTAACTTCTGATTCCATGTCAGAACAATGGGGCATCCGTGTGAAGCTCGGTATCTAAAAACATCAAAATTTGTGACAAAGGGAGGTTAGATATAAAAAAGTGTACCACTTATCTAAAACTTTAAATTGGTAGAAAGGGTAGAATAAATAATTTTATAGTCTTTTTAATTGTATTAGAAAACATTCAAGCGTCACTTTATACGGGTGCTTAAGGGTTGTACTAGAGACCTAACATCCCCCCTTATTAGGCTTTGATTCCACTTGTATGATTTTAGATCCATTGAGCTACCACTTATTCCAAAATTTTAAGGTGATAGAAAGGGTAAAATCAATAGTTTTATAGTCTTTTCGGTTGTATTAGGAGACATTCGATCATCACTCCCCATGGGTATCCGAGGGTTATGCTAGGACCTAAGAAAAAGAAAATTGTATTGTGTTAAAATCCAAAGGTAACTAAGTTTTGGCTCTGTGTTAGTGCTAGGTGTGTGTGAAGGTTCCTAAAATGAAAATACAAGTAAAAAAAAAAAGGTAAAAAAGTTATTATTATTATTATTTTTGGGTTGGTGAGAGGGATGCATATCTTATGGAACATAGTTAAGCAACTAAACCACCCACTAATTTAAGCACGGACAACCACTAATTTAAGTACCGATAATGGGTGCATTTTATATGAAAATTATGCGCCCAGAAATGTCTACCTGTGGCCACTGTCACAAATGTTGTTTTTGGATTACTGAGGCGAAGTCAATCATGGGACGAGATCTTCAAAACTTAAGGCTTTTCTAAGGTTATTAACCGATAAATACCAAAGAACGTTATTTAAGAAATAAGAAAATGAATTGGGATGTATTAAAAAATGCTAAGAATATGTAAGTTTGATCAAAATACAATGATTTTAGGAAAATGTCCTGAAAACATATCATGATAGTGTTAGGTGGATGTCACGTCACTCTTAATTGATGCTGATTTCAATTTTATCGTGATAATATCAGGTTACCAAAATTTTGCGAATAATACAGATTATTACCAATCACAGTACTTCAAAATACTAGTGGTATTTGTGTGTGTAGCTTCCTGAAGCTTCGGAGCCCGACATGTCATAGCCACTATGTTCTGTTGAAAATACCATATTGATAATGCTGATTTTTTTTTTACTGAAATGACAATACAACAGAGATCTAGAGAAAACTGGGGTTATGAGGAATTAAATGAAGTGTTTCTGTATTCTCACAATATTTAACAACTTAGCATGAGGCATTGGCATGCACACACAAAATAGAGCCCTTGGGTGCAAAAAATCATAATGGAGAAAACAGATCTCCACCCTAACCAGGATTTTCACTCCCTTCCTAAATTTTTCTCACTTTGGTGGACGATGAGGATTGAAAATCCTACATCACCCTTGCATGGGCTCCTATAGGTAAAAATTCAGCTGTAAACTGAAATCATTTTAATGAACATCCAGAGTACATATATCACACCCTTAAAAAACCTTTTTCCATTGTCAAGAGCCTCCACCTCTCCCATTACCTCATAAACCAGGGCAGAAAGACAAAAACATGCCTCAAAAAGTTTTTAACATAGAAAGAAGGAAGGAGACAATACAACCCACGTTCTCCAAGCATGATAACTAGAACAGATAATCTCAGGTATCTAAGCTCAACAACTATAGTGAAAGGGTTTACTTCTGTTGTTGCTGAAGCGAACCTTCTCCTTTCCCAATGTTTGCTGTATTCACACCATCCATCAAGGATGATGATGAATTACATATCTCTCTATTCTCATTGTCGTCATTATTGACTGCATCATCAAGAAAAGACCCCTTCTTCTGGAATTCTTTTACCTTCCGAAATTCATCATAGTGCACCCTTCTAAGTTCCTTAAAGCTCAGTCTTTCCTCATCAGTAATAAAATCTGGGAGAAAAGTAGCATCATTTTTCTTATAATAGCAGCAACAATTATAACACATTTGGTCCAATGAAGCAATCCTACCTAATAATAAAATGGTGCACTAGTCATTGGCTTTATTTTAAGATTGACAAATGGCATTGATGGTAATTATAAATAGAAACAATCAATATAAGCATGCAGCTTAGTAAGTAACTAGGAGAATATACCAACCTTGACCATCTTCTTCCACGAAATCTGCCTCATCTTCAGACGATGTCTAGTCCTCTGTTCCCTTGGAAAGTGTTCTGCTTGATGACGCAACATCATTCAAAGTACTTCGTATAGCTTTGGCATCATCCACACATGCTTGGAAGTCCCGTACCGAAGATACAGAACCTACGAGTATTAAAGCTAGATCCAGTCAAAATCTTACATGTTTGAACACTCAGTATAATCATCAGTTCACAATGCACAGCCGGGCCATAGATAGGCAGTGAAATGACATATCTACGAACCATCCTTTTCTTCCATTAGGTGAAATGGTGTTTTAGGCTCTCTGATTTTCTGCCTCAAAGGTTTATTTGCCTCAATTTCATCATAGTTGGCCTCATTCCATCTTACACAGCCCCTGATACCAGATGAGTGTAACACTCCGACCCGAGTTGACCCGGATTAGTGGGTAATTGCGTGTGATTTTGTCGTTAAGAGTGTTTTGATTTTGTTGTCTTTGGTTTTGAGTCCTAGAGAGAGATCGTTGAGTTGAGTTGACTCAGTTCAGGTAGTTCGAGCCCTTTTTCGTAATTTTGGCTTTTGATTGACCCTGTCAGTTCTGCGTCATTCTGACGTCATCGCTTGTATTTCGTTGAGCTTGTCGATCTTCGTAACTGTCTTGGATCCAAATGATTACGTTTGCTCTCGTTGGATCGTCAGTTGACTCAAACTGACATTTGTGTAAGCTGTTTGGACCTGACGTAAATTTGGACTCATTTTAACTTATAAATATCTTACCTACTCTCTTTTCTTTCTCTCAATCGTCTCTGCTCACTCTCTCTCAGTCGTCTCTCTCTCGTTCAGCTCTTCTCTCTCACTCCCTTCCTTCCTGTTGTTGCACGTGAGGGAGAAAGGAGCAAGTTGTGTGTGTGTTTTCCAGTGGACTGAGCCAAGCAACGACGTGGATTCCGTCTGTGAGGCAAGTATAAGCCCAAGTAGTATGAACACCGATTGATATTGATTTGATTGTTGTGTTTTTATTCTTCAGTGTGTTTCTTAGTATTAGACAGCCCTATTGAACCCATTTTGCTGTTATTCTCCTGTTTTCGGTCGAAAGACTCGATTTCTGTATGTCTGTAACAATTCCAGAAAAATGACTCCGTGCACTCACGGCTACACCGTGAAATGTGCTACGGCTAAGCCGTAAAATGGCTTACGGCTAAGCCGAGACCCAGCCGTAACCCTAACCGTAGAACAGTACAGACTGACATCTGAAGATAACTGAGAGTTGGCAAATTGCCATTCTTCTACGGCCCAGCCTGATCTAAGCCGTACATTGTCCTACGGCTAAGCCGTGGACCAGGATACGGCTGCGCCGTAGAGTAAAATACGGTTGAGTCGTAAATACGAATGGACATTTTGGGGAACCTCGGCTCAGCCGCAGTGCAGATTACGGCTAAGCCGTAAGATGCCTCGGCTAAACCGTAAGGTCACCTACGGCTACACCGTAAGATGCCTGAGAAAGGATAAAAGGACTAGGTTTAAGAAAAAGACCGTAGATGACTTTCATGTTAGAATGTAGCTAACCTGAACATGCCCAATGGAATATTTGAATGACATGAATGATCTCAAGGGCTGTGAATCATTCATGCCCATTATCCAGTTGTTTAGCACCTCCCCATGGGTGTTGGTTTAAGGAACTTCGGTGCACACTCCAGACACTGCAACACTAGACAATGGTGCATCGGACAACTTAAAACTACATCAACATGCACGATTAGAAACACTGGATAATTAGGTTAGGATTGGCTTGTAAGTGACCTTGATTCGTAAAAGTATCCTGATTTGTACAGCATATTGATTACGGTTATGCCCTCTTATGTGTTCTGCGCTGGACCTCTCGATTCTGTGGGAAATGCAGCAACCCCAGAGCGAAGCCCGGGCGGGACCATTCTATTATTGTGTTTTACCGTTGCTCCACTGGAGTACTTGCATCAGTGCTTATTTGTTATTGGTACTTGAGTTTGTCAGTGCCTCTTTTATGGCTTATTTGCATTCAGTGCCTTCAGTATCAGTATCAGTATCAGCTTATTGTATTCAGTATCAGTATGTGTGATGCACTTCCTATTGTTTGTTTAGCGTGATATGTGAGATATGTATGTGATATGATATGATTGATTGATTGAGGTGCATCATCCGATTTGATTGTGATTGGTATATGGCACTACTGAGCCTCAGCCTTAGGATGCCCGACGGGGTTAACTTTGGTTTAGTTTATGTGTTTGCCTCTGCAGAGTGTTCTGTCCTGGGACCCCGGACCCCGGGAAATAGAGACCCATGCGTACCCTGGCCCGGTCGCTGATGTTCTCATTCTGACTGCTCTCGAAAGGGAGAATATGGCCAATGTAGTAGCCACTTTGACTGTTATCTGTTTATGATTCCGATAGCATGCTTATTCATTTGCACAATTGCTTAGTATACGAACATGTTTTCTGTGGATCTTGTATTGTGACTGTTGCTCAGTATTAGACACAATTCGTGTTATCTTCTTGTCGCTTATATTTTGCTAAGTCGTTGTACTTATGCGTTGTCTTTGTGTGTTGCAGGCTCAGATCCCTCTCCCGATCCTGTGTCGGTCGACTCGACTCCAGGAGAGGCTCGGGAGGCCCCCTCCGGCCTAGAGGAGTGGACTTGATCCATCTTCCAGAGTACGGTTTGCATCATTTTGGTTTTCCCCATTCATTGAGTCCGAGTCTATTGAGGGCATTTTTCTGTACTCGTACCGTGGGCTTTGATTGTATCTGTATTTTGATTTTTGTGAGCCCTCTTTAGTATCATACGTTCTTGTAATTTGTTCTTGTTATCAGTTCATGATCTTTTGTAATCCATTATGTCTTTTTGGTATGTTGTGGTATGCCTTGATACGTACAGCTTCCACGTACAGTTGTTTGCACGTGTGAATGATCCCTTGTGTGTGTATGCTTGGACGGGGTCTAGGTGTGCATGCACGGGAGTACGTGTGTCATTGGTTAAACTTTCTCAGACCCCCGGTCCCTGGGCTCGGGTTGTGACAATGAGCATGAGTAATTAGGGTCAGTAGTAAGTACATAATAGTCCACTGCTGGTTAGGATGAACAGTTGAGTCCACTATACAAGCCCGCAGGATGATGGAGATCAAAGGTTCGCATGTTGGACCATGCCTACTGGTGATAAGTACCATTCAACAAGAAAATGAGCTTTTAGTGGCAGAAAGAAAATGCCGCTAAAAGTTCCTAAACTGCTGCTAAAGGATATAGCAGCAGAAAATATTCTGCCGCTACATTTGGCACTAATATCGGTGTCACTAAAGAAAAGCATCCAATAGTGGCAAAAAAAAGTCCGCTGCTAAAAGTTATAATAGTGGCAGAAATAAAAGTCCACCGCTAAAAACCACATTTCTGTTATAATTACATTTCCTCATCAGTGGCAGTTTTTTCATCTGCTGCTAAAACTTTTTTTTATTTAAAATAAAATTCATTGGAAAATCCTAGTAAGAGCATGTGCCATTAGGAAAACCAACATGTATATAGCTATTTAATGTGTAGAAACATGTACCACTTGCTTAACTTCAGTTTTAGTTATACTGAATTCATTTGTTGTTAGCAATGCTGTTTTCTCATTCCAGGCAACCACATGACTACATTCCATATAAGGCTTAATGACCTTGGACTGAGAAAAAATGCCAAATACTTGCTAATGGTTCACTCAAATTCTTTGACAGTCTCCCCTCCTCCCATATTATGCATCTATTCAATGTCTTGGTATTAACATGATTATGATCATTTTGATCATCTACTGATTTCTCTTGAAGTTATGTAAACGGTAACTCGGTTTTATTAAACTAACATGATACAATCGACAATTTGAATATGGACGTGAACAACACGTCTATGTTCAAATTTGGGACAATACATAGTTTATAAAGATCTAATTTTAAAATGTTTTTGAAAAGCTACTCTAGCCACCACAACACAATTTTTTTTGTGGGTAAATGTGCTATCACTCCAATGCAAAACAGCATATAAGTACGTGTAACAGATAATATCTGATTGGAATTGATTGTCTAAGATCTTATTAGATTTCTTTGCTCTACCATAAGGCTTCTTGCAATCCATCTAAAGCCAAATTTGGATTAGATTCCTAAGCCTTTTAGGGGCCCCTCTCTCTCCAATTCAAATTTTTTTGGGAGATTATTCTCTATTGTACTTGATCTTTTTGGCCTTTTGCTCGGGATTGTGAGCTTTAAGTTGTGCTTTCTTTGTTAAAAAAACAATTGAGATCTGATTGGTTGGTTTGATACACCTTTGAGCCTAAGGGCCGCTATACCACAGTAGGGACTATGTATGCATACACTGTGCAATGCCTCTCCACGGGGACCTGAGGATCCTCTGACATAGCAAGCAATGTTCTTGCAATGGGAACATTGTGGAATGCTAGAAGTTCTTGATTGTTTGTGATATTCTTATGTCTTCCATTTTGTTTTTCCATTGAAAATGTTATTTGTCAAAACTATCTGAACCTGCATCAGTTGATTTGGGTTGCACCATTGTATCAAGTGGTTAGGCCTCCACTTCAGTTTCCAAAACATTGCATAAACCTTTATAAAGAAAATATCCAAGTAACTTCTGCTCAATGGCTACACTGAAGCCAAAATAGACTAAGCAATTAACCTGCTTAATTCATTTCGCATCCCAAAAACCTGGATATTGAGGGTCATGCAATGCTTCAAAGCCAAAACCTATCAACTAGGTTTGGGATAGGCCTTTTGTTCTCATGGTTAAAAGATTATGAATCCCAATCCCACTTCTATCCCCTTCCAATAACACAAAACCCAATCATCAAAGGGTCATTCAAAGGAGAGAGAATGAGAGAATAATATAAGGGAGTAAAAAAAAAGGGCAATGGGACCTCCTCTTCTCTCACATTAAATGGAAAGAGTAGATTTAAAGGAGAAAGAGGGTGGTGGGTGCAAAAATGATAAAATTCAAACCATTTGTTCACAAGAAAATGGTCTGTGGAGTATAAATTAGAAAAATAACAGTAGTAATTATAAAATTCAAACCATTTAATGAAGAGAAAAGCCACAAATTCTCTTTTGGATTTGGGTCACAATTTCCAGCACTTCCCTTCACGTCTCAATTCAACCCATGCTAGTGCTACCTCATACACCCCACAATCCCATCTCTCTCTCTCTCTCTCTCTCTCTCTCTCTCTCTCTCTCTCTCTCTCTCTCCTTCACGTCTCAATTCAACCCATGCTAGTGCTACCTCATGCACCCCACAATCCCATCTCTCTCTCTCTCTCTCCCTCTATATATATATATATTACTGAGTTGAGTCAATCATGTTGCTTATGTAATATCAATCAAGAGCAGTCAAGTGGTAGGCCCCATTGTGGATGTGGAATTGCCTCTTCCAACACCACTTTTTAAAGGTATTGTACTTGGCCCAACATTAATCAACCTAATACAGTAGATTTTGAAATGATACAGCTGATAACAACAGTTAAAAGTTGCCATAGGAGAGGAAAGAAACTTGCCAACTTGTAAACAAGATATACCTTACCACAACATAGGTTTAGGTTAAGACTGGCGAATAGTATCAGCTCTGATCTAGGACAAAAAAGGAATATAAAAAGCACCAGCTCAGTGCAGGATTGGTATCTATAGCATCTCAAGTGGAAGGATTAAATAAAGAAGCTTGAACAAAAATCATCATCATCATCATAGTTAATGGAACATTGTCCCATCAATATGGGGTAAAGTATTTTCGAACAACAATGCATAGATAAAATTTTCCAAAACAAAGCTTCCTACTTCTAGATGGTAATCTGAAAATCCTCCTGTTTCTTTCAATACAGAAATCCTCAAAACCAGCAGGAAAAGCAAGTTTCACAATAGGAGCCTTTAATTGTTGACTGCCCCACACCATAGATTCTTGATTGTATGAAAAGTTGTCCAGCATAAACATAGCTAAATAATTTGTTAAGCAACTTGGTCCAAACCCAAGATGAGTAATTTGCTGAAAAAGGGAACATTCTGACTAGACTAGTTCTTTAATCTGCACAAGTAGAGGGCTGAAGTTTGATGGTGGAGTATTTTCTTTATTATGGTGCGTTTGATGGCTATAGATTGGATGGTTAGTGGGTGTAGATCCATATGTACTTGTGTGGAATGTGGAGGATGTGTAGTAATTTTGGCTGTGATGTGATGGTGGTATCTAAGTGGGGCTTTTGACATGAAAATAAAATTTAAGCTCTTAAACTCTTAGAAAAAGGAAAGTGAATATATATTTCCCAACACAAGGATAAAGGTGAGCTAGAAAATCCACACTGTCAAATTATCTTAGGCTCTTAGGCCTTGAACTACCTTAAAAAATGGGCACCAAGAGAATTGAATATATTTTGCTTCCTTGCAAATATGCAAACTCAGATGAGGCAAATGAAGACTTTGAAAAGGAGGATACCCTAACTCTGGTAACGCTAGTGGAAATCTTCAGCTCGTGTAGATACCAAAAGAATACAATGGGTTGCTTAATAAAGAGGATCTGGAAGAAGATAAGAGGAAGCAAGGTACCTTATTGAGTTATTGTAGCCTCCGATGAGAGTTAGAAGGATGCCGGTTGCCCTCAAGGATCCCAAGTTCCACTCAATCTGTTGAGCTTCTCCACTTCAAAATTCAATCAAATAAAAAAACAGAGACATCAAACATGAATCTATCAATGAAAAAAAATTTTGAAATCAAGAGCTGTAAACCACCTGCGATATATGTTAACCCTTTGAACCTTATCAGATCCGTCCAGGCCCCATGGTCAATGTAAAACCTTATAGGGATTATGTGAGTCTGGTCCAAAGTTTGGCCGTTGACAGGGTCTAATGACCGAAGCCAATATCGGGACTCAGAAGTAGCATGCAGTGGTTTACAAGAAAGAGTAAGCATACTTTTTGGGTTGTCTTCCATGCATAGTTACAATTTTATTGGATGTCTCCCAACTCC
This sequence comes from Sextonia rubra, assembly GCA_037013555.1. NCBI lineage: Eukaryota > Viridiplantae > Streptophyta > Magnoliopsida > Laurales > Lauraceae > Sextonia > Sextonia rubra. The sequence goes on from JASUAD010000009.1 coordinate 11,809,556, forward strand.
CAAAAGGCTAACCATGCTGATTTTTATAATAGGACTTGAGACGACCCTAACTTGAGTTTATATTCGCATCATTCCAATGCACAAAGGTAAAACCCCACTTGTTATCATATCAATACAGAAGACAAAAAAGCATACTCGAGTAAAAAGAAAAATGCAAGCTTTGTTTATGAAAATGAGAGATGACATATTTGAGAAAAAATAAGATTTTGAAATGATAGGCTTCCTACCCTTTTATGAGTGTAGGAATGAAACAGAAGAAGGCAGGATATTTATTATTGGGTTACCTTTATATGTTCTCTTGAATAATGAATCGGTTAAACATAGAGAGTATCTGTAGTAGCTGCTGTGAATCTCCAAGGCCCTATTTTGATCCTTGAAACTCTGTTGCGCTGCAGTCTGGTTATGGCAACTCCAATCCAGATACCATAATTGTTTATCACAAATAACAAAATCAATTTCTATTAAAAGATTCATTAGCTTTCACTTGTGTTATGATCAAAGAAATAAACATATAAACCTTCACTTGTGAACTTGTACTTCTGAACACCCAAACACTCAAACAGGCCATGAAACCAAATGTGCTTGTAATCTGAGATACAGAATACCTTCCATATCGGGAGTGATGATATAAATGTCATGATAGCCATCCGATCATTTGGTAAAACAAACAACCCATTCGGCTTGTTAATATATGAGCAAACCTAACAAGAGAGATCGAAGAGAAATTTCACATTTATGAAGAAAAAGAGAAGAAAATATACAGAATCATCTCAAAGGAATTATTATTGTTGACACAATCAGAACTTACTAAACTATAAATGAGAGACAGGATTTATCAAAAGGCTTTAAACTAGCCAATCACTTTCATTTTTCATTTTTTTTCTTTTTAGTTCAAATATTTTTCACATATTGCCTTTAAAGTAAACAATGAACATTGAAGTTAATTCTTCGATTGTCCTACTTCCATACACCAATACCCTTCCTTCAAATTAAAATGTACTTGGTTTTGCTAAGTCTCCTGTATGGAGCAACTTTAAACTGAAAAACACAATAGCTACAGCAATTAGACAAAACCCACAAGTTTTGATGGTATATATAAGCAAAATGAGATAATAGTACTTACAACAAAGTCATAGTGATGGGTCTTTCCTAAAACGTTGGATATGAAGAGAGCATGCAAGACTACAAGCCCCAGAAGCTTAGAGAGCCAAATTTTCCCTAAACCCATCTTAGAGAAGACAACTAGTTCCTTGTTCGAAAATCATACCTTTTTTACAGGGTTAAGTCCTTGAAATCGTCCTTCTTTGGGCCTACATTAGGTCTTGGGAGGTGAACACCTTGACATTCTCCACTAATTAGTGAGTGTTCTGTGACCTCTCACGTCTCTTCCATGTCTGGCTATTATACCGAAACTTACTTGCTTTGATCATGTGGATGTCCCTACCACAAAAGCTAAGCTGTGCTTGTAGGAACTAGAATATTGTCTTATAGAATCAAATGACCATGTTAGCAAAGAAGCAATCATTTCTCACATCCAGAAACTCAAATAGCCAATAGATCTAAAACAGTATATACTAGCAAATCTTACATTCTCACATAGAACAAAGATCATAACAATGGAGAACAATCATTTCAACAGTACTAAACAAAATCGCAAAACGCAGAACATCACATAAACAAAAAGTAGGCAGAACAATCAGATCAATTGCTTTAAACCAGATCAAAACAACTTTCATCTCAAACAAAATCTAACCAAAACGCTTCAAATCAAAGTATCAGAAACTCAGAAGAAAGTGGAATCAAATCAAAATCCACTCGCATATGAATCCACACAGCACATCAAATCACATGAAATTGCAGGTTCTTACCAATGGAGAAAGTAGATTCTCTTCGAATCCACGCTTCAGGAGCAACAGGGTTTGGCAACCAATGACTTTTGCAACAGGGTTTTGGGGAAGAGATCAAGCGGATTAAGGTTTCGGGGAATAGACTGAGCGAGAGACAATAGGGGTTTGGGGAAGAGATTAATTGAGAGAGAATATGTTTCGTAGAGAAAAGATGTTTATGGGAGGGGAGTTTCATGAAAATTTGGTAGACAAGGGGAGAGGTTTAGGGAGGAACCTGACATTCTGTTTGATGATACTTGAGCCTTGACTTTTGTTAATTTAATAGATCTTTAGCAGCAGAAAATATTATCTGCTGCTATATACACTAATTTTTTGTATTTATTACCACCAAATAATTTCTGCAACTAAAACCAAACTTTAGTGGTAAACGTTCTTTTTTGCTGTTGTAGAGATATATATTTTTAACTTATAGTGGCATATAGTTGAAAATGCTACTGACAAATAGATTTAGCAGCATAATTTAAAAACTGCCACTATAAAAGTGTCACTAATTGTGACTTTTCTTGTAGTGTCAGAAATTTGCTCCACCACCTTGGGCCAGCAATCTGGTCTGTTTCCTATAAAAGATTCAAACCATTTGAGAACTTCAATGTAAACTGTTGGCCTCGGGATTTTATAAATGGTCAAGGAAAAGAAAGAGTGACCATGACCTGTTGAAGGCATTGCTTCTTAAATGGTTTCCAGCACCTGTACACAGCACAATCCATTGGCCATGACTATTGATCATTTGACCTTCTCGGAAGATGTAATGGATTATAGTATAATCAAATAGTGTAAAATTGATATAATTTAGATTAAGAGGTCTAATAAAAATATAGAAATTCAGGGCTATTGGGAAGAAGACAATACAGTGTCGACAATTGTTGTTTAGCCTTATAGACATATACCTCCAAGAGCTTGCGCCCTAAGCGAGAGTTTTAAAGAACCGGCTGGTCACACATGCTCTCCTTCCATACAAAAGGACTCCAGTGTTGACCATCATCAGAATGACACAAAATGGATCGTGATGGATGGCCCAATGGTATTACATATTTATTAATTACGGTTAGAAGTAAAAATAGGCTTCCTTTTTAGGTATTTATTTAATGAGTAGAAGATAATTTTGGATGTAGAAGTAACATTGGTGGCTAGAAATAAAAAAATGTGAAAAGGAGATTTCATGTATCCCCCATTCTAGTGAAACTAATTCTGTACGTCAAATCTCAATTTGCAACAAAACTTTGGAGAAGTTAAGTTCATTACTCATTTGGCTCTAATTCAAAACACCAATGCATTTAAAAATTAAAACTGCAAGAAAATATCTATGAGGCTTCCGAGTATAGTGCCAAATTCAAATGAAACACTCAAAGAACTACGTTATGAAGCATTTCAAAAGCGCATAAGCACCAAATTCAGTGAAATATTTGGAATTGTATATTGCAAATCATGCTCGCCTTCAGGGGTGAAGAATGCCTAGACAATTCCATCACTCGTCCATTGTGAAGGAACTCAAGCAATTAAAAAGTTAACAATGATTGACAGCTGTAGCACAGTTTTTTGACTAGCTAAAAATATGAGGAATAAGTTTGTTGTAATCACTATAATGTTACAGCTAATGAAGTTATCAAACAAACTTTAAAATGGTCGCCATTGCAGAACAACTGGATAGGTGTCATTCAAGATTCTAACCAGAGGGGTAACCATGAAAAATGGCTGCTTGCTTGTGGGCTAAAGTTTGTCACCAAAGAGACTAACGAAAGAAACAATATGATGGACTTCAACAATTTTCAACTTCAAAATTTGAATAAAGAGTTAAAGAATCCAAAGCAAAATCAGCTTTGAAACACGTGCAGATTTTTCTAGTAGAGGGCACTACCTACCTCATCTTTTAAGCAATATAACTCCAGAGATTAAATCTCCTTCAACAACTGTCAAATAGATTTAGTACAGAAGTAAAAAAATTACTTCTGTATGTAAATACCAAACAAAGATCATCAAAATAATACAAACCAACTCAAGATAATAAAATATCAGAAACTCCTAGAAAATTACGTAAATTCGTGGGACCCCTTCCATTTCTGACATTCGGGATTGATTTTGCAGAACCCTAGATCTCAAACCAAGAAACAAACGAATCCCAAACCAAATACCCCGTTTCCATACAAGAAAACAAAAATGCAAAAGCAAAATCAAAGGCAGAAGCAGAGTTGATGGTACGAGAAGAGAAGCAAGAAGAGAAGAAACAATTCGTAATCGTACCTGAATTGAATGGGAATGTGGGTCTGCTAAAGAGTCAAAGATGACGTATAGTCAGTAGTCAGATGTGATCGTCATGGCTGAAAAAACAAAGGGTTTAAAGCTTCTTCCTGTTTTTTATTTTTGACTGTTGGTTTGTTCACATCGTTCCTTTTCCTCCAAAGGCAAGTTGGTCGACAAAATTTTGGCTGTGCTGGGCCTGGGACCAACTGCTTGACAATGCCAACCAACCAACCAAATTAGAAATTCAGTATCCCAAATTTTAATTTTATAGGCCAGCATCACATCGTCCTGTGCAATATCATACTATCATGCCATATCCCACGATTATTATACTAACAGTTCTGCGGTAAATATTTAAACTTCACTTGTTATGTGGCAAATGTTAGATTTAAAACCATAAAAAAGGGTTATTTTTAATATAATCTAAGTCTGGACTATTTATGAGGCATCCCTACCTTGAAGGATCCTGATTCTGTTAATAGTATTCCGGCCAAATTCGAGTTGATCAAGGTGTATAAAGTGCAAGGACTAATAAATGAAGGACAAGAAAGACAAGTACATTAAAAAAATATACACATATAGACCTAATGCTGCATGATCAATTCATCTTGCTTTCGATGCCCTACTCCTTTCATGAATTTTGGCTAACAATGGACATTGAAGACCAAGATCGGGCCCAAGGGCTAGCTTATTAGTCCACATCAGCTGACAAAGATAGAGCCTAATCTCTCACCTGATTCAGCCCACACCAACCATGAGTTATCCACTTCTCTATTACAAAACCAAGAAACCTAACATTAAAGAAATTACACACCAAAAAAGTTCAGGTTTAAGCATAAAAGATTTATGCTGGAAGAGCGTGGTGATGTTGCAGACATTTTGGAAGTCAGGAAAGTTACAAAGGCCGAAGTACCAAGTGTTAGAATGCCTGCATGTGTAGCATGGTGGGGGTCAGGCCCCCCTGGGACCCATAGCTATAAAAACATCTCGGTCATTGCGATGCTCCCAGAAAACAAGCAAGGGTTAAAATACAGAAAATCTGGGATGCTAAAGCAAATTGCATTCCCATAAATATATCAGCCGAATAATAATGGCAACAATAATATTCACCCCTTCTGAAGCACAATGAAGGTGTTTCAAGTTAACACTATGGAAGGTGGTCATTGAAAACTCAATTCTTAGTACAATCTTCAAACTAATTAGCAGCCAATTTTCCTATCTCCAGGCCATCCAAACTCCTCAAGAAACGCTAACACCACTCCATTTGACCAGCCAAGCCTGTCTGCAACATCAAAAAGAGAGACACTAAATAAATGGATTTATTAGGGAAAGCAAGTTGATGGCAGCTCCAGCAGTTTTCTGCTTAATTGTTCTTCTCTCCGAAAAAACTCAAATAACTTGGAAAAATAGAAATGAATCATTGAACAGGATGGAATTATCTCATGAAAATCACCAAAATAATGGTAAGACAATATACCCATGGACACAGGATTTCAGAATTCAGATCCATCACAACTTGGACAGATGTCCAGTAACAAAATATAAGCAAGGATATTGATCTACCCCAGATACACACTTAAAAAAGTAGCCTTCAATTTTTAAGAGAAACATGTAGTTAAAAAGGTTTTACTCTTTTTCTTTGCAATAACAGGAAAAATACTTCTTTCAGGTCCCACAGAACATTTGTGCACATGCTTCCTGGTTCAAATAAATTTGGTCCTTAGATGATGTTCACAGCATAAACATTACCTGAGTTACATACTCTCCACCTCCTCCACTCTTTCCACAAGCTTCCACATCATATTTCTCATGCATTGCACCGGTTTTCTTGTAAGCAGCATAGTTTGTCTTAATTCATTTTACAGCAATATCTTCTGCCACAACCCTCACTTCCATTGATCCAGATCTGTCTAGACATTCAACAATCATATGTTGCAATGGAGACCAACCATTTGGAAAATCCCTATTCAAGAAGAATGTCTATCAGTTCGATTATTTCTCACAACCATGGTTATAAAACATAGTTTTGTATCGGCCAAAGCAAAAACATTTAGGCTGATATATCCATGATGTGATGATAAATTAGTTTCTTTCAGCCCTTTTTATTCAAAAAATCAGAAAATAAAAATTATGAATATTCATTTTTCATTGATTTTAGGGTGTCTCAGATGCAAATCAAAGAACAAAATAGAACAAAAATGCAGTTAAAAAGTAGTTGAACATTGGAGTTCTAGTAGCAAGTGTTCACCACTAGTTGAGATAGCTGTATTTTTCAAGTGAATGCAGTTCTGTCACCCAAATTCCACTTCAATTTTCTCCGTCCTTTCTTGTGCTACATGAGAATGGGAAGTAAGGTTTTCATCCAGATTTGGAAACTATTCCAGTAAATCAATCATCAAGTGAATAGCTAATTCTCCAATTTCTTGCGAACTGACTAATTCCAGTAAATCAAACCTTAGTAGGTCACACTCACGGGCCATGATGCATCAAAAATAGGTTTTTTTTTAGTTCGTTCATTTATTCTAAATTAATACAATACGATCTCAATTTGTATATCCTCCAATAGCCTCCATATAGTTAGGAAGGATTTCAACTGGTTTAGTACTCCTTTTGCCGTTGTAGCTACTAGAACTCCCATAGAAGCCCTACTACAATGGAAGTATGCATCCGTAATTCAAAAAATGGAAAACCCACTAGTATAAGAGAATATCATCTTGATCGATCAGTCCCATTTCGAGAGAGAGAGAGAGAGAGAGAGAGAGATTTGATAAGAGATTTTGGCCAACTCAGAATGTAAATTAGAGATTTGATTTTGGCCAATTCATCTTGATCCGTAACATAGTTGTTTCACAGCTTGCTCCTTCCTAATCCATCTCAGAAAGTAAATTAGAGATTTGATTTTGGCCATAGTCCCAGTGCAGTTGATCATGCTTGGCAGACCACTATCACATAATTCAGGGTGCCACGAGGATCTATAGTACTTTCACTACTACCGAGGAGCATTACGATTCATTTTAGACTGAGTTAAGAAATAAGCCTATTTAATGACCTAAAAAATGCATGATGCTTAGAAAGCACGTGCAACCCATGAACTGTGAAGTGTGTACCAACCCATTTCGATCCAAGCACACAGGCCTAAAGGATGATTGTCATATCATCCACTGTCAGCACTGACTTTCAATAAAGTTTTAGTTTCAGACTAATCACGTAGAAAATCAGTATCAGTCATGGATAATCCTTCACTGATCCAGTGATGCAACTCAGTTTCAGCTGAGCTTCAAAAGAATGCTCACAACCAGAATGAAGAAGAAACAAATGAAAGAAAGATTTCGCTATTCATTATTTTTCCCTCTGTACAGGTCTAGCATTTTTCAAAGTGAAAAAGTATACATTCAAATAAAAGTAAGAATAAGATATCACTTACCATTATTGTCCTGAGTTTGTCAAGGATGCAGCGATTCCAGCATCATGAAGCAAGCCTGAGTTTTGGAGACTTTCCGTAACTTTCTTAACCAGTGCACAATCTTTACAAAAAGTAATGAAGCTATTCTTCAATATCAAGCAATGCCTAGAGATAAATCAAACAATACCACTGTGACTCTGTCATAAATATGCTAGTTATGGTTTTATACTTACAATAATCTTGGAAGCAAGGTTATTACATTTTCAGAGGATTTTAGGATATCATGGAGAAATAGAATTCATATAGCCAACCCCAACATAGTTGGGATAAGGCTTTGATGATGATGATGATGATAATGTAAGAGCTACCTAGAAAAAGGAAAGATGAGATAAGCACGGGTACTGTAAAAGGGTTAGCTCACATGGGGCCCTCAATCACAGAAGGGCAAAAAGGAGAAAATGATGTGAGGATTAGCCCAAGTGACCGTGTGCTAGTTTTTTTAAGGAATATTTTTTTGTTTGCTTAAGTGGAAAACCGGCTTTATGAAGGATCGTTAGTTAAATTCTATTGGAATCACCATTTGTATTTATCTTTTATCTCCTTTCCTTATCTTTTATGTTATTTTCATATGTGTGCACGCACGTGTGTACATGTCGGAGAGAGTGGGGTGGAGGGAGGGAGAGAGCACCAGTGAGTGTGAATAAGGCTTCTTGGCATGAAGCACTTTTCTCTTTTTGGTGTGAAGCCAGCATTCGGGTTTTTGTTTTTCAAGTAACATGCACTCAAAAGCTGGCATCAATAAAAAGAGTTCTTGGTATTAGATCCCATCAACATGAAGACCAAAGGTGGATGAATCTATTGCTTCTTTTTCGTTTCTGTTTTTTTTCTCTACATGAAGAACTCTAACTCCTGCACCCTCACACTCACGCATATGTCAGTAACCATCTGAGAACTGCTGGGGATGCATGTATTGGTCATTTAATAATTGCTGGACTTTCCCTTCTGTTCGTGTGAATCTTTCTCAACTTGGAAAGTTATGCAATGTTTGGGAATCCACTATCCCATTTTGAAAAGACACTACACTTTTCTTTTAACAGACTCTTCACTTGGCATGAGTAGTAGTTTCAATTAAATGGGAAAAATGAACGTGGAGCTCGCATTTCAATTTAACATTACCAATCAAATTATGCCAAAGACTTGGTATTCAAATATGTTATAACCAATTAACTATAAATGCCAATGTATGAAGGCAAAATCACCAACCTGAATTGAACAAATCAATCCACAGAGGATTGAAGTTTGAAGCAAAGATGTTTTGGTTTTGATTCTGTCCATTCCAAATGTGAACTTCCTGGTGGAAGAGTTAGGAAAGGAAAAATACTTCAGAAATGGTAAAGTTCGTAACTTCAGAAAGGGAAACATTGTCAAATTAAAAAAAAAAAAAGAATCCAAACATATATGTTAACCTTGCATGTGCTGTTATTGGGGAGCCAGTAATCAAACCACTGATCCATCTTAGCATTCCAGATGATGGACTTTATTGCCGCATTGCGAGCTTGAGAAGCTGCAGAAAACTTCTCTGCAGCAGAGTCATCCCCAATAAGTCTTGCAAAGAAGGCCATGTCAAGCTTCATCTGCATCAAAGAAATATATTAGCCCCCATCTTGCTTTGTTTTACTGAAAGCACAAAGGAAACATTTAAGATGGAAGCATTCTCCTTAAACATGCCCCACCCCCACCCCCACCCCCACCCACACAAACCCACCCACCCAAAGACACAAACAAAATAATAATACTAATAATAATAATAATTTAAGTTGGACAATAAAATTAGATGCAATAAACAAACTTCACTAAAATATCAAAAGTTCTAAAAGAGTGATGCCCAATCACAAATTTAGGAGGTGCGTTTTTTATTCTTCTACTTGATGAATATACTGAAGTAGATTAAGCTTTAGCCTCTAGGAGAGAATGACAGAGCAACAGTCATGACAAAAATCAAGTATCTCAGAGATCAAGTTTTGGTTTATGCAAGGTACATCCACTATAGAAGCCATTTTACTTCTAAAATGCCTCATGGAAAAATTTAGGGAGACCAAGAAAAATTACATGACTTTTATTGATCTAAAGGTGTATGACAGGGTGCCGAAGAAGTTACTTTGACAGGCATTAAAGGAAAAAAAAAAGGGAATCACTAAGAGGTATTCTAAAAGCATTCAAGACAATGTATGACGGGGAAGCTATTATAAGTGTGAGAACAATTTGTGAGGCCACCTTCGAGTTCCCTTTTGGAGTTGGTTTGCAGCAAGGGTCCACTTTTGAGCCCATATTTATTTACCAAGATGATGGACTAATCAATGCCAGCTATCCAGAGGTCTGACGATGATGGTGGTGCTAATCAGTCAAAACAAGAAAACAAGTGAATCACAAGTCGAGACTTTGGAGAAAGATGTTTAAGCCAAACGGGCTAAACATTAATAGATCTAATAAAACAAATATGTGGAATACTAATTTAGTAGGGAGAGTATAGAAGTTGAATTAGTAAAAATTGAAGATAACCTAGCACCAGTGAGAGAATTTGTTACTTAAGAGCTATCATAGAACAAAGAGGAAGGATTGAGTCAAATATAGCTAGTAGAATCAGCACAGGTTGGATTAATGGAAAAAAAACCACTGATGTTTTTGTTAAGCAGTCAATGAGTGCCACTTGGACTAAAGGGAGTCTTCTAAGAGATAAGGACAAGGCAGTGGAGTGTTTTGCAATCAATGAGTGCCACTTAGATCAAAGGGTTCCTTTATAAGAGAGCAGTGAGGCCTAGTTTGTGCTGTATGAAGCTGAATGTTAGGCAACACAGAAACATTGAAGAATCTGAAGTTTATGTAGCGAAGCTGCGCATGCTTCAAAGGAAGCACATCCATGGTGCCATTCAAAATGATAGATTTAGGAACAATACATTCAGATAACTGCAATGGAGAAAATAAATAACAGAACGTTGTTTAGATGGTTTGTGCAAGTTTACCAAAGGCCAAACAACAACACTTGTGAAATGACTTGAAGGATTACTCATGGAAACTACTGGGAGAGAGAGACCATTCAAGGACTTGAGTAAAGCGATAAGGAATGACACGTCGTTTTGTTGAGTAACTGAGAGCATGGCATTCAATAAAGTTCAGTGGAAGAACAAAATTAATAAGTGACACTAAGTAGATGAGCATCACCATGTTGGGGATGAGTAGGTGTTTCCATAGCTAGCTAGTAAGAGGGTGAAAATCTATACTATGTATCATGTACTTGGTGGAGAGATTTTTCATTCTTACATTCTCATAGTGAGGGAGAGAGAGGACTTGCATTCTTTGCAATTTCTTGGTCGGTTTTCAGGTCTTAGTTTTGTTGGATTTTTTCTTTGTTGCAAGTGAGGAGTTTTAGAGTATAACTCTGAATTCTGTTAAATGACCTGGATTGATGGGATGTAGAAACGATAATAATTAACAAATGAACCACATAACTAGTAAAAGTTTGTATTTCTCTGTGAATGCTAAAATGACCCAGGTAGTGAAGCTCTAACTTTTTGAAGGAAACAATCTCATGGAAACCATCTCCACATTTGAGATTTTCAAAATTTTAAGAGTTTTTAGTCATTTTAACATGTAAGAAAAAAAAAATAAAGTGAAACGTAAGCTGACCATGCAAGTAAAGCACAGTTTAGGCAGCTCTCCTCCACAGAGATCAGACCTCAAGCTCACCCAAATCTCTGCATGAAAATGAGTGGAGGAGAAAGAGAGGAAAGGGAGTCTCGCTCAATACCTGAAGTATGTATGCATTCAGGTCTACAGGTATGATTGATGTTGTTGCCAATGTTGTAAAATCTGATGGATTCCTGAACAATGTAAAGAATTTCATTACATAACTAACATAATGTACAAAAACATGATAAGATGTGCATGGTCAAGCATTCAACGTAGAGGTTCGACAATAAATTGTGCATATGCTATTCTCTATTTAAAATAGGTAAAGAATGCCTTTGTCCCTCCAACTTGCTTCTTGCAGTCCTACTTTTGATTTGCCTTGCACCTCAGAAAAAAAAAGACAAATCACGAAAGGTAAATACACTTGAGAACATGGATTTTTTTTTCCAATGTAGCAACAAAAGAAACATATACTCTAGGAAGAACAAAAAAAAAAAAAAGAAAAAAAAAAGAAGATAAATAACATTATGTGACCATGCTTTTAGCACCCAGAAACCATCTACATAGCTTTTGACAGACAAAATAAACAGGACTATTACAACCCCAAACTAATTGAGAAATAAATTACCAGATCTTTGAAGAAACAACTTACATCTAAAACATAAGCTGGTAAAATATGTTGCTTATGCAATCACTGTAATTCAAACTAGGATACCAGAACATACTTAGTCGCCCAGGACAAGTTCATCTGTAAAGTAATGACAAAGCAAAGAACCACCTCATCCATTGTGTGCTGAAATCCCATCCAGATTCAGCTGCTGAAACCAGTTGGCGATAAAATTGTTCCTTTGCAGAAACAGTCTGAAGCTTGGAAGCAGATTCCTCGTCCTGAAGTTCAGAAGTCACTCTTTAGCTAAAAATGTGTAACAATGATTTTTCTGTCATCCATAACCAGTGCATGCACACACATGAACACAAGCTAACAAGCAGTGCATGCATGTGCATACACACATTCTAAGGTTAATTGGCACTCATGACATACAATAGTTGCAGTTTCTGGCCTGTGACTATTCCACTTTGCATAATATCGACTAATGACATGACTGCATCCTTCACTGTCCTGTATGATCACTTTATGAATCCCTGAAGCAAGAAAGTACATCAAAAGCTTGAGCCAATAAATGGGACCCAGTGGAAATATATGTACATTATTTTAAAAGCTAAATTCTTAAGCCAAAAAGCTACACAACAAAAATGTCTGAGTAGTGACAGAGAGTTAAAAATGATCCATAATACCTGAATTCCAAAAATGGTGTTCTTTAAGAAGTGAAGGGAATGCTCTTTTCACAAGAGCCAAATCACCAGTTTTCTTGTATATCTCCAATATCATAGCACTAAGGAGAGGAGGTTGACTGCAGAAATTTCCATGATGGTCACATTTAAACTTTAATCATATATGGAGCAGCAAACATAAAAAAATGAAGCATTTGCAACAAAATATGCGAAGTTGCAGGTCCCACCATATGGAACAGCAAATGAAATTGAATGAGAAAATTAGTCTGTCAGGATAGTTATGAGCTTATAGACAATATGCATAGTGACTAGTGAAAGATATTAATGCTATATTTAAATTTGGATTAAGAAAAAGAACGTGCTCTTCACGATTGAGAAAATAGTTATCTTCTTATAAATCACATTCCACCGCCACCATGAAAATCTATCATGAAATTCTGGATGCAAAGTAAAAGGATGAAAGGACCTACTATATGAACTTTTCACTCAGAAGTTGCACCGTGCTTTCGTTGAAATCCAAGGAATGGGAACTAGAAAGAACCATTGAATCTGGATTCTGGACAGAAACCTTCAATACAGATTTCTCCCCAAAGATAGCAAGTTTTTCTCACCCAATAGTTCAGGCAGAATGAGCCAATAAGTTTCAGCATATCGGAGATTCTATAATATAATTTCTGCTCACCATCAAGCTTCAAATAGCTGAATCAACAACTACTGCAACACTACTTTATCATGAAAAAGTGGAGAAAATATACTGGGTTATTGTGCAGCTGTCAATTACCACTTACAGATGAAGAGGCACTGGCATAAGACAGCAATTAGACCTGCATTACTGGATAGAACTACAGTGGATAATAAGAAGATAAAGGTACTAGTAGGATCTAAGTTGGGATGTCTAGCATCAAAAAGCTGAATGGATTATAACAAGTATGAGGTTCAAGGTTCAACCAGAATCAGCCCCTCTGTGAAGAATAGGAATACTTGATGCCAAGAACTAGGAGAAACACTGGAGGAGATGAAAACTTGGAATAGTTACATGTTAGATTGCAGAGTAACAGATAATTTAGGCACAACTAGGGATAAGCATAGAAATAGAAGTCACAAAGTTGACTCCAGATGGAAGGGCAAAGCTTTGATGATAACATATTTATGTATGTATGTGATAACATATTTATGTATGTATGTATGTTAATATGTACTATGTATTTACTAGAATGGTAAAATACAAATATATGAGAAATTATGGCAGAACAGAGAGTTTTGTTTATTTAATTATTTATTTCTGAATTGCAAATGGTGGATGGCTGCAAAAGGATTATGACTATGAACTGGAATTGAAGAGTCAAAATTTTCAAACAATAGCCAACAACTCAGAACAAAGAATGCTGAACATCCTTATGGGCCTATCTCTGTAAACACATGCCTCTCACTCATTAATGATAACATTAACTATATGGAAGATTGAATGAAACATGCCAATAAACGATCCTTTTTTTTTTTTTTGTCATTTACAGTGGACAAAATTCTTATGCAGTTTGAAAAGGAAGTAATTACATAAGCATTTGTTACAGGATCACCAAATTTTACATAAAAGCAGTAGCAAGGGGAAAATGAATGAGGAAGTAATGATTAGCACCACATTTTGAGGACAAACCCTTTCAAAAGCCTCATTTTTGCCCTTTTGCTAGTTGAGCTCATTGGCCAAGGAGTGGGACTTCAAACATGAGGACCAAGGATCGATCCCTGGTTGGTACCGTGAAATTGAGAATCCTCTACCAATGATCCAGTAGTTGTTTGGCTTAAAAGACTACAGTTACACAAGCAGATTACTGCTATTTGATCTTTACTGATGTCATTTGTGGTGTCACAAACCAAGTCTGATGGATGTGGCACAAACATGAGTCTGTGCCACAGTGCATAAAGTAGTAGTCGGTGCCACAGTACAAAATTTAACTCTGCTTAGATGTAGTGGTCTGTTCCAAGGGGTGTTTGTGAAAGAAAGTCAGATTTTGGATGAGGTCCTTGGAGCCAACTGAGCAAATTGATTCAGGAAAATGCTCCGGTAAAGAGGGAATTGTATTCAAAGTAGATTTAACTGAGCTAATTGATTCAAGAAAACGCTTCGGTAAAGAGGGCATGGTGTGGAACTTGAGGGTTGACCTGGTGGTAGGCAACCTGTTTCCCATAACACCCACCAGGGATCGATCCCTGGTGGGTGCTTTGAAAGTTTCCTCCCCCAGCCACTAAACCAGAACAGCAAATAAATAAATACAAACAAGAGGGCATTGTGTTTGAGGTAGATTTGGAGAAGGCCTACAAGCATGTGGATTGAATTTTGCATTTTTTACAATGATTAGAATGAGCTTTGGAAACAGGTGAAAAGGATGCAAAAATAAATGCATTTCATCCACCTTTGTCAGTGTTCATTAAAGGTTCCCCCACTTCTCTAAACAAGGCTTTGATCTGTCTCTGTTTACAGGTCTGTTTACATATAATTAAATTTCATTATACGTAATCGAAATTTACAGGTCTGGCTTAGATTAGGGTTTGCATGTCGGATGTAGGCCAATGTAACCCTATAATATCATAGAATTTCAAATACCATATATTAGCCCTAAACCTAATTGGATGATCGCGAGTACATTCCCTTTAGGTTTAGGTTAAATTTTAATGGGTGCTTACAAAGGTAGTTAGTGTCTACAAAACCATGACATCACATCCTTCGATTTTTGAGAACCTAGGCATGCCTCAAGATAATTCCGAGGTTAGCGTCAAAGCCCTATAACATTACTAAGTTAACCTTGTATGTTCAACACCATTATTATATGATTTAAATTTCCATATCTCAATTAACCATCGGCAAGAATTACCCATGAATTTAAAGATGCCTAATGCTACTTAAAAGCAAAGGTTAACAAACCTTATTAGTAATTCTTAGGAATTTAGAACCCCTCTTTAATGTTCATAAAGTTTAAATTGTAAAGGTAGTAAGTATCATGGCTTAGTAGTATTTTGATCTAAGGGAAAGGGCTGAATTGTAATTTACCAGAGGTTCCATTGGACTCCACAGTGGAGTCACGTGGTATCTCCTCTCTGGACATTACATCAGTGAATGGGTCTTACGCTCTTATGCATTTAGGTCAAACAATGGTGGGTCAAATGGGGCCCAATCCATGTGGGTCTGGCACCAATATGGTCTACCAAGGGTCCACCAGCAGATGACTGGTCCTGATCTTTGGTCAGGTGGGCCATAGGGTTCCACTACCTTAGACAACCTAATTGCCGTGTGTCAGCCTAGTTATGCAAAAGTTGTGTTCAGGCTGAGATTTGTGACAATCTGAGTAAATTCTAACCTCCTACAATCCTATACTAACATCACCTCATATTTCCACAAAATTCTATATGAGACTCGAAGTGGCAGAGAAATATCATTACCAAGAAAAACTAAAGATACATTTTAACTAAAGATTAAAAAAACAAAAAAAAAAAAAAAAAACAAGTTTACATCTAAACCAATTCTTAAACCACAACCTCCTCCTCCTCCTCCTCCCTCTCCTCTTCTTCCGTCTCCTCCTCTTCTTCCCCATCGCCCCCTCCTACAGGCGATGGTCCACTGCGAGCCACCGACAGAGAGAGCTTTTTCACCGTTTCGGGGCACATATGGCATTTGCGTGGTTTTTTTGATGACCCCGTCTTCCGTTTGCACGCATTGCAATATATCAAGTGCTCACATTCTGCTTCCCAAATTGCTTTCTCCGAACAGCAAACAATGCAAGTGGGATACTGAAAAATAACAAAAACACACATAAATATAATAAAATAAATTTAAAAAAAAAGGAAAAGAGGAAAGAAAGAACAACGTTGTAAGGTTTTCCAATCTTTTTCTTTCGAGGGGGCACCTCCAGTGGGGCAGAAGCCCTCTCTGCAGTCGCGGGCTTTTTACCCCGGTGTGCGGAACTTACACGCGAATGATCCTAGAAAAAGAAGAAGAAAATGTAATTAGATCTAACAGAAAAAGAAGAAGAAGATGAAGCAGAAGAAGAAGAAGTGACTGTGATAAACCATTGAATGAAGAAAACAAAGGTGTAGGGAAGACACAAACAACACTTCTCAGTCTCAACAACAACAACAACAACGGGCGCTGGGAAGTGAGAAGTCCCGCGTACTTATATAGACCTCGAAAACGGGTCGGGTCGGGTTGACCAAATTTGGGTCGGGTCAACTCAAATCCGAATTTGTTGCTTCCAACTTTAACCTGACCCATTTTTAAAACGGGTTGAAAACCTTCAACCTGCACCAGTGGTGGGTCAACCTGACCAGACCTGCCTAACCCGAATTTGATGCGGATTGGGTCAGGTTGATTTAACCTAACATATTTAATTCTCATTTTGTAAATGATTTAACTCATTTTATGTGGCCCACTTTTATTTGTAAAGATCTCCTTACATCTAGATTCATTTAAAATGTTGTATTGAGCATGAATTTATAATTTATTAATTTTCAATATGTAAAAAATAGGGAGTTTATAAATATTCTCTAGCCCATTTGTTGAGAATTTGAGATAATCCATTTTCAATTTTTTTCAATTTTATAATTCCATATTTGAGTAAAGTATAAGACTCATCAATTGATATTATATTTCATTTTATATCCATATTTTAGAGGTAACTTTATATGCCAACATAAAAATAAAAAAACATATATTATTATTTCAACTACAAAAACTCATATTTTCAAATAAAAAAATAAGTTTTATATTCTAAGTATTAAAATTTTACATAACTCTTCCACAAAAGATTAAGAATACATAGTTTATCGCTCACATAAATAAGAAAAGCCATATAAAAATTAGAAAGTCATAATAATTTAGTAAAATCTAAACGAGTAAAACGGGTTAGGCGGGTCAACCCTAACCCGACCCGTTTTTATATGGGTTGGTAAATTGTAACCCTAACCCGACCAATATTTCAAATGAGTCGAGTTAGGCGGGTCAGAAATAGGTCGGGTCAAGCTAAGTTGGCTGGTCGGGTTGAATTTTGCTAGCTCGATACTTATAGAGAGATTTTTTTAAAATCTAACGGTTGGATTCACGTAGAGTGTCGCAATCAAATTCTTCTTTTGTTGATTTTTTTTTAGACTGCCATAATGTTATTGTTTGGATGTTACTAATAATGACCTTCAAAATTGTACTTCACACAATAAAATAATTAGTCAAAAAATCAAAAACTGTAAATGGTTTACGAATTACGATTATCTCCACTAATTGGCTAGCAGTGTTTTCAGGAAATTTAATCCTTCCTTTATCATTAAACTAGAAGAATGATATGCAACCCAAATGGCACAAACATACCAATTGTCCACTTGGTACCATCATTAATTTTTCGCTTAGCTGTGTTCATCATGTTAGATCTTTTATAGTCGATTGATTAAGTATGCGTTTATTTCAAATGCTAAACATATTTAACTGAAGGAGGGTCCTAGGATAAATATGATTAAACAAGGATCAGATACTCCAATAAAAAAATTCACATGATCATGCTCTTATCCTATATTTCTTCCCATCTCTGATTACATTGAAACTCAAAATAAAGAAATGACACTGCATTTTCTTTTTATGAAAAAACAATGAGGAAACTTCAGCAGTGATTTATCAATAGAGGACCCACTAGTTAGGGGGATATACCAAAAAAAATTCTTTGTTGATAATATGAAAATTTGGAATCTTTTATTATGGTAAATATGATTAGTGGGATTTTTTTTAATAAATCTCCTTTTAACAATTAATTGAAATATAACGGATCTCAATGCTTATAGCTAGGGCTTTTTTTTTTTCATTTTTTCTTGCAAAGGGTAGTTGTATTTTATTTTAACACAAAAAAGGAAAACACAGAGAGTATAGACAAGTATAGACTAGTTAACATCAAAACTTAAAACCCAACACTATCTTTAGGCAACTGGCACAAAATAAATGAGGGCTGCACAATCTAGGTTTTCAAAAGATAGGCAAAATAAATAGAACCATAAGATGCATATAAATGAGTGGTAAGTAAATCGTAAGGCATCTCGATATTAGACGGAAATGAATCCTGGCGATTTAGGTGGGCTGTCCCTTTTTGGCTAGTGTGCCAAACTAGCGAAAAAGAAGTTAAAAGAAAAAAAAAAGCTAGGGCTACCATGAGTCCATGACCATCCCAATTCATTTTGGCTGATCCCGATCCTTTGATATAAGTCTGACCATGCTAGTAAATAGTATAAATCCAATTGGATGTGCAGATGATCAAAGGCTGTGCCCACATCATCTATAGTCCATAATGTTTTGGGTGAAAGGGCTAGAAATGTATGTGATTAGGAAAAAAAAAAAACCAATGTTTCAATGTCAGCGGCACATGAGACGAACCGCAAGTGGACCAGACCAGCACAAGTAGGGATCGTGGGCAGCCCGCGGGCAATAGAAAACGATAGGAAGCGAGAGAGCGCTTCGCCTCAGGCTCGTTGGGCAGCCAGACAATAAGAAGCACCCTCTGTTCAATGCTACAGACGTCCTCCAGGCCTGGACTCTCTCTTCTCCTTCATGTGGGCCCCGCCATGCTCAAATCCAAGTAAAGAAGTGTCCACAAATTTAACAATATCATTTTGATTTTTTTGTGATTAATTTACACATGAAGAAGAAGGACAAATTTTGTCTCTCTTGCTTAGGCCATCCAAAATCCAAATGCACGAAACTCATCAATCTATCTTTTTTGCACCGGTTTGGAAATTGAATAACATGATATCAAATTTACCAAAAAAATATCTCATTTCCTATAATTAGTACATTTGCAATTAAACCAAATGCAATTTAGAGGTTCTTCACTAAGGTTGCAAATGAGATCCTTAGAGTTTTTGTACATCCTTGAATCAATTTTCTAATAGACTTTAGCCTCATTTATGTGTAAATTGTGGCACATGTGTTGGAGATAGGAGAAAGATTAGTTAGGTTGTTAGAGATTTTGGGTAGTTTGAATTTTTAATACTGGTTCTTTAGGTTTGCTTTTCATTGTATAAATTGAGATTATTTCTCAATTGATTGTTTACGGTGAATTAATGGAAATACAGTGAATTGTGAAATTCTATATAGTATCAGAGTTGGGCCCAGTGATGATCATGTGATCAAGTTGGGCACCGTCCTATTTTCTGCAATTATCACTGTCAATTTTTCTCTTCAATCAAAAAATCAACATCCTCTCTCATCCATCCACCCACATGCACCAAGTTTAAAATGACTCAAGATGGGTTGATCTGATCCGATATTCAACCTAGTTTAAAATAACTCAAGATGGGCTGCAGCAGCAACACAGAGATGGCAAGTGATGTTAAAGCAGGACCACCACCTACTATTTCCAGGAAAACCCCAAGAAAGGGTAAGAATTTCTATTGAAATCAGTACTTTCTTGTTTCTCCAAAGGCCTGGAAATTCTAATTTATTGCTATAATTTCATGGCTATCATTGCCATTGTAATCATTTTGTGGCTTAAGTACAACGTTATCATTCACTTCCCGTTCCAACTCCAGTCAACTCAATGTAGAGCAGAGCCTTTTTGTTTAATTAATGTTCAAGTTGCACTGCTGCTGCTTCTCGCACTCAGTGATGATGTCATGCGCAATGGAGAGAATGTTTTATGGTTGGTTCTATTTCAGATATTCAAATGATCTTATATCAAGTTAGCAACCAACCTCTATCTTTTCATATATTAACGGATAACTTAGGCAATATGATGTTTATTGTAAATGATTTAAACAAGACATATCAATGTATATATATATAGAATGAAAAATACTTTGTAATGTGTTTTATGATATTTTGATGGCTTCACGATTGATCATCCTACCAGTAGCCATCTGATTGTCTCAAAGATGTTTCAATGACATTTGAACTTGACGATTTCACTTAAATTATTTCTTAAAGAAAGAATCTGAAAAATGGCATGAAAGTATTTTTATTGTTTTGAGAACTTTTTTATGGAGAGGGTTTGATTGAAAGAATTGTAGAAAACTTTTGTGTTGATTTCTTTTTGAAAAATTAACATTTTCATATGCTTTTTTAAAAATGAGTCAAAAGTTTTTATACGTTCTTGAAAACTTTTCCAATTTTCGAATAGAATTTAACCTCATTTATGTGTAAATTGTGGTACATGCACTTGGTTTAAAATGTCTCAAGATGGGTTCATCTGATCCGATATTCAACCTTACCCACATTGTATCTCCTAGGTGGAGTTCAAATTAGATTTTGATGCCACCCATCTCACCAAAATTAATTCAGAAGCCTCAACCGTAACACGAGGTGCTAAAACCAAATTCGATCAGTTTAGTTCATAGTTAAAAAACCCTTTACATGGCTCCATTCAATTTAAACATTTGACGCCTGATCCCAATTTGAACCCAACTACTCCCAAGTATAAACCCAAACGGACCTAGCCTCTTGGATGTACATCGGGTTAGCCGCAAAATTGATCCCGCCTTGAATTAACTAACGATAGGTTCTTTCCATGATTTTTTTTAAAATTTTTTTTGTTAAGTTGTATTTCAGATGATGGGGCCATTGAAATTAGAATTAGGCTTTGTTTGATTTGAAATGAGAAATTAACAATAGGTTCTTTCCAAAAAATAGCCAAAAACACATAACAAAGAACGAACATCCTTATGGGCCTCGCTCCTAAACACATCCCCCTAGCTTGCTTGTTAATGAGAAATTAACTATATGGAAGAACACATGAAACATGCCAATAAGCATTTCAAATTTTGTTTTCTATCATTTAAAGTGGACAAAATTCTTATGCTGTTTGACAAGCAAAACCCGACTCCAACCCTGATAGACCCGAGTACATCTGTGCTGACCTGACTCCGAGCCAGTCTCGTTGGCCCAAGTATGATGTAATTATATTATATGTAGTCCTATTAGTTTGATATATCACTAGTGTCCAATATGTACATGTGGAATATAAAGAACCCAGATTATTGGAGCTTGGAATCAAAGAAATTCTTCCTCAATAGGACCCACTGATTAAAACATAAACTACTCAAAATACATGAGGATTGCAAAACACAGAGGAGGAGGAGGAGGAGGTGGAGAATTGGCAATATTTTATTATTATTTGAATACATGAGTATTTGGTTGGGACAGATCATTACCAGATGGTGGACCTGTATCCTGACTCGCTTATCAATAAAGCCTTTAAAAAAATGGTCTATAACCGGATTCACGATCTGTCAATGAGTCGATCGACATACCCGCAACAGGTCATTCTTGCTAATAAGAAAACTGTCTCAAGTCTGCCGGTGGCACCACACTTGGCAACTACATCACATAAAATCCTGCCCAACTCTGTCATGAAAGCAAGAGAATCCAACCTCAGTCGATTTACTGTACAAAAGCTTGGCGTGTAACAGTGTATTTATACCAATTTACAAGTCTCTCTCTATATATATCTATGTATGTATGTTTAGATAAAGGAAGCATATAAATAAAGAAAAACTGAGTATATGCTATAAGGAGAAGATATTATCTGATCTTCTACTGGTTTCTCACTCCCCCACACAGAGCTGAAGCTAAAAGTAAGTAGAGAATGGGTGGATGATAGAGAAAGGAGTGAAGAGAATATGGTAATGTGCATTGATTTGAAGCTGAACCTATCTCTTACGGGAAAAGAAGTGGCAGCCCCACTACGGTCTTAGCGTCTACTATTACAACTTGGAACTTCTTTAAAGGGAAGGTAACCCCCGACCTTTCATTTGGAAATGCAACTCACCTCAATAAAGCTACTGATAATTGGAAGCGGGAATTTCTTGCAATTCACATGATCTAACCTATTACCCACCCACCCCTGGCACTAGCAGTGGCAGCGTGCAGCAGCAGGTCCCCAAGGCAGTGTAATATTTCCCACAATCGATATTATATCTTCTTTGGAAAGTAGTTTTTAAATATGACTGTATTTAATTTATTCAATACCAAACAGCCTATTTCCTGCAAAGTGACGGAAATGCTCTTGATTTAGCAATGGCAAAGAAAGGGAATGCCATTAAATTTTACAAATGGATAGAGAGATTCCTAAAGCAATGCATGTGCTTGCACTTGAATTGTATTGGGAGTTTGGAGGGTGTTATGGCCCATTTGGGTGGAATGGGAGCAAAGTGAGCGGTGCCTTGGACCTTGTGATGGATAGGACATTCAGTTGGGGTGTACTACTATGGCGATTTATGTGGGCTAATATAATTTTAGATCCCTGTAGCCTGACTTTTCTGCGAGGGCATGTATATGGATCATGGATTGATCAGCTCCAAGTCACACGACAAAAATATGGACAAGTTGGAAGATAGCCAAGATTTTATCCTATTCTTTTATTCTAATCTCAAATCAAAACCAAGAGCCGCATCTTATGTTAGAGATAGATAGGAAGTATCAGTTCTTACCTAACTACTTGGAGTTCATGCCTGGGCTACACCTTCCATCGCCTAACAAAAATATGAACATGTTGGAATATGGCCAAGATTTTATCCTATTCTTTTATTTTAATCTCAAATCAAAACCAAGAGCAGCATCTTATCTTAGAGACAGGAGGCATCGGTTCTTACCTGACTACCTAGAATTCGTGCCTGGGTTACAACTTCCATCACTCGAAGGCTATTTTATCTCACCCGATGTCTACTTTCCCCACTCAAAAGGCTAAGGTCCCGGCCAAAAAAAAAAAAAAAAAAATCAAATCAAAACCATAGGTGGGGAGAGCCCAGTTGGTTGGATATCCTATTTGTTAACCCAATTGCCCATAATTTAATCCCCAGGTTTCTCTCCCTTGTGAGTGGGATCTGTGGGAATATCCTCCATGGACAGGTCTCTCAGTGCCAGTAGGTCCCTAATCTGGGTAACCCGCTGCCCCCAAAAAATAATAAATAATAAAAAATCAAAACATGTTTGTTCTTTTTTGGGAGCCACAGAAAATTAACCAGCAATCTGGCTGCTCGTAATCGTGACCATGGATTGCAAGGTGATGTAGGTACGTTGGCAATCTTGGTAATATTGTAGTGGCTTAGATAATAATATTTACTTTTGCTGGTCGGAAACTAAGTGAAAAAACAGTCTTTGCATGGTAGGATCCCCGCCTGGAAACCAGAAGACAAAAAATTGATAGAAACAAACAAGTCTAATATTCAAGGATTGCTAGATTAGGATCATCCATACAACCTGATTTTAAGAGTCATGCCCCATTTACAATTGGATTTCTAATCTTGATTCCCTAGACTTAAGATCAAGTAAAAGATTTTGACTTAAAATCAAGTGGAATTGCTAGCTATCTTATACTTTCTACGGTGTTTCTCAAAATTTCGTCATGAAAGCCTTACTATAGGGATATTCCCACAGATCCCACTCACAACAACAAGAAAGAGGACTTTTAGCGGCAAAAAAAAAAAAGCCTCTAACAGTCAATAAACAGCCGCTAAAATCTATTACAGATGGAAAAATTTGCGCCACAAATTCGTCAGCTAATGTTGTCTAGGTAATTTTTTACCGGCTGAAAAAGAGGCGTCGTTGAACATGGAAAATTCACCACTACTGATTCCATTTATGCCACTAATGGAGTACTTTTAAAGCGGAAAAAATGTCAGTCTTTAGCTGGATTTAAACTATTAGCGGCAGCTAAAAACCGCCCCTATATTAATGTGTGCCGGTAATTTTTCTAAATAGCGGCGGTTTTTTAGTCCGCCGCTAGTTCCTGCAGCTCAGCTGCTCTTTATATGAGCTGATGTCCTTGTCTCTGATTCACAATAAATAAATGAAAAATGTCCAATGTGAATTGTTTTCAAGAAATCTTCATCCATTGACACATTAATAGGGAACCGGGAAGTGTGGGGTATAATTCACATTTTAACACATCAGGGCCGGGCTATTCCCATCATTTTCAAAAAACCCTAAAAATGGAAAACCAAAGCCAGCTAATGATCTAGAACAAAAATCAAAGAGGAACTAGAAACTTACAAGCTAATGATATTCATTGAGGATTGATTGGATCCAGGCATCAACTTTGTTGACAAGTAGGTGACACCCCAAGTCTCATTCACCTATATCAGTTCCTGCAACAGTACATAGATGTTTGTGCCACGAGAAATGATACACTATAAGCAGTTTGCATACACAAGTTTCCTGTGTGGCCCAGTTTTTGTTAGTGGCATACTGCAACAGTGCAACTCATTCCCACTCATATTACTCGTGTGTATCAGCTTTGGACAGAAATTGTGACAAGCAAAAACAACACTTATAGATTATGGAAGTGCTATTCTTTTGTGCAATGAGGGGTGGTGATCTTTATTTTTAAATGATTTTGGACAAACAATTAAGATTACAAAGATACAAAAAAAATATATGATGATCGATCAAATCATCATCAAAGCCTTATCCCAACCATGTTGGGGTCGGCTACATGAATTTTTTTTTCCGTTCCGTTCTATTTTGAGCATGATGATCAATCAAATATTTAAAAAAAATAATAAAAACTTATCCCAGCATGATCTTACCTTCATGCAGACATTTTATGGAGTTTTCTCTTACTACAGACCCAATTGATTCATTTGGTTTGAGGTGCATTTGGAATTGGATGAACCTCAGCAATCTTTGGCTTTTTTTCACCGGCTTGAATTTTTTTCCTTTTTTTCATTTGAATTTTTTTGTTTTTTGTTTTTTGTTTTTGTTATTTCTTTGTATATAATTTAAAGATTGTTTGATGTTTGTAAAGTTATTGATCCAAGAAACTATATACGGTTCTGGGATCAGAGCTGGATTTTTAAATCCAAAATGCTTAGTACTATATTCCAGTCTATTGCCATTGTAACAAATTTCATTCAAATGGGTTTGGATTGACTACTTAATTGAGCAAATAGATTAAGAAGCTTACATGTTTGGTTTTCTAGAATATGCTTGTATCGACATGATCAACAATCTAACAATAGCCCCCGCTTCCAATTGACATAAATTTCGCCAATGTCAATATAACAGGGAGAAGGTGCTTTTTGATGGTTTGGATAAGCAAATGCTGAGGCAATTCTAATTCTGTCTCAAAAATGAGATGCTCTTTTATATGAATGAACGTGTTTGGTGAGCTTCCTAAGGAGGTTAATAAAAAAACTATTATATATTAAAAACATAGTTTGGTCCTAAATGATGAACTAAAACCTTTATGTAATGCCCAACTAAGCACTCTAAAACTGTTTTATAGTACATTTCAGTCACCCTTAATTTTGAACATTATTTTCATTAAAATTTCTAGAAAAACAGAACAGAAAATCTCAAAGTTAATGAGTATTTTAGTGCGTTATACATGAAAATAAAATATAGAGATTAGACATACCTTACATATGTAGATATAATTTAGTTCCTTTATATTTTTATATACATTTTATGCTCGGGAATTTCTATACACATAATGGTTATGGTGACAATCAAAACTGATTAATAGTAACAGGTGAAACCATTACCTAATTTGGTGGTAATTCATCCCATGGAGCGAAAGTACATATTTAGTTATTAAAAAGTGAATTGAAACTTTTTCTCCTGTTTACGTTAATGGTTTCAAAATGATTCTCTACATAGCTTTCACCATTTAAATCCAGACACACTGGAAAATCACTATTGGGAAAAGTTGTCTTCACAGCAGATTCTCCACTCAAGATTTCTCCACATTTCTATACCCAGTGGGGATTCTCCATTTCTCATTTTGTCCTCACCCAAAAAGGGCTTTATATTAGATCAAACAAATATTAGTGGACAAGAGAGCAAGTTAGGACTAGGTTCAAGACAGATATCTAACCATTTTCTCAGATACCTGGGATGCCAAGCTCTTTCCACCAAGAACTGCTGCTGTGGTGCATAATGCTCCGTCCTCTGCCCAAAAGTAACAGAAAAATGACTTCAATAATTATTAATAATCGCGAAAAAACAAGCCCATTGGTTTTGAGAAGGAAAAAAAATTGAAGGAAATAGGAAAAAAAAGAGTTTTTAATTAATAACTCCATACACCAATCCTTAGAAGGAAAACAAAATTTTGATTGGAGCACATTCAGACACACATGATTCCACCAAGAACCACACCATAAGGGTTTTGATTTGCAGCCAAACCAATTGTAGCTATCTGAAAGGAAGACTACTTGGCCTTAAAGTCATGTCAAATCAGAAGTACATAAAGCATGCAATTATATAAACTCCCTAATGCCTACCTGGCTCTTGTCACCCCATTCCCCAAAAAATGTTATAGAGAATGCCTGCAGAAATGGATATGCACTTAGATGGATGATAATTTCATATGGAAACTAGCAAAGGAACAGGGAATTCCCTGTTGAGATCCTGAAAGCTCATATAAAAGTACTACCTTCAGGAAAATAGGTGAGAAGAAGTGGGTGAGCAAACGTCTTCTCTGCTTTTTCAAATCATCATCCACCTGGCCAAATTTAAAAAGATCAGATACTTACAGATCATGGGGGATATAACTCAATAGCTAGAGGCCTAGAAACATTTGTATAATACATTGGCTGGAGAATAAATGAAGCCCAAGGTTTTCCAACTAGTAAAATGGAGGCAACTTTCGCATCATCACTACTCAAAGTGGATCAGGCCCCTGATTAAATGGATAAATTTGATTGATCACACAGATTGTTTATCCATCAAATACACTGCCCAATAAGAAAAAAAGGAGCTCAGATCTTAGTCAAATGGGCGCTTAAGACGGGGTCCAAATTTGAAATTAAATAAGCTGAATTTTATGGAGATCCAAATCAGTCCCTTAGTTGGTCTGATTGGCCATCTAACCAAGCCCAAAAGGATTCAACAGGCCATTAACAATAGACAGCACGTTGGCAGACTTGGGCTCACTTGAACCAGACCCCAAACCAGTGGTACAAAATCAAGATTGGTCATCTGTTCCAAGTGAACCATGCCAGCCATGTGGTTGATCCCACAGATAGAACATGGGGTCCATAACCCTAAAATTCCATGCATCCAAATCATGTGCATCTTGCCTCTTATGGATCATATCAAAAAACCCATTCCTTAAATTTTGAGTGAAATTGCAACTACGATTATAGGGGTCAGTTATGGAAGATAATATAAAGAAAAGGAGCCAAGTTGGAATCCACAAGACCCAAAGGATTTCACTCCCAAGCGCACAGTCCATGTTCCATTCTTTACTATTCATTTCCTTGTGTGCAAGGATCCTAAATTTTCATTGTTTAGGGGTCGTCGTTAATTTCACACATAATGTGAAAATGATTTACATAGGTAAATGACACACATGTGAGTTATTTACATATGCAAATGACTCATTTGTGAAACATAATTTTTGTTTGTTATTTTTACACCTCTTCAAATGTTTTTAAATGTGAAAATGGTCTAGTATTTTTTGTAAAAATCTCACAATCTATAAAAGATCAACGGTTGAAATTTGGAACACTAACCATGTTTGGCCTAGTAAAGGGTTTCAATGGTTCAGATCTCTCATTTGAGGCTCAGATTATCCGCAAATTTGAAAAAAAACAGACTGACCATTCAAATATGATGCATGCATCAAATGGTTGCTATGTTTTTTGAAGATATCTCAAGCAATATTTTGAATTAGCACCTGAAATTTGACCTTCTATCTGGAAATGGCCTTTTGAACGAGATGAACAGTTCCAATCCTGCAAATGGGGCCCAAAAAGTTCCAAAAATAAAGATTAACGGCCTGAATGTTTTCTTAAATATCTCACGTTTTATGATGATCCAACGGCTGGAATTTTTTACCATAGCCATTTTTGACATTTCTAACATGTTGGATGGTTTAGATCATGATTGGGGGTCCCACAAAATTTTAAAAAAAGGCATCCTGGGCGTGATGGCACTGTAGCACCGCCAAAAATGATGTGCTGTGTAAATGATTCACACCTCTTGAGGTGTGAAAATGACTACTCCCTTTTGCATTGCATTGACACACTAAAACCATACATGTTTTACACATCACATGTGTAAAATTTGAAAACAAACATAAAATGTGCGAAACCATTTCACATGTGTAATATTTACATATGTAAATGAAAAAAACAAACGACCCCTTAGAGATCAGATCCAGAATGTAATGTGTTCCAAGCATTGCCTATATCGTGTAACTTATATCTTGTAAAGGGGATGGCAGCCCTATCTTGGAAATTAGTTATTTTTCTTTCGATAAAAGTTGCAGGTTATGCTTGGCCACACAACTAAATCGGAAAATGTGAAAGGTCAGACTCACTTTACTGTGTCACATGGAGTAAAAGTTAATAAACATAAGTCGTCATTGTCAAATCCAGATGCATGTCATGTGACCATAGGGGCGAACAAGTTTAAAACTCAACCAGAATAGCAGCATCCCATCCTGAGTGATAATGAGTAGGCATGCTGGTAACAAACAAAAGAAGCATGTTCACTAAAGAAATTGTTAGGTATGTTTAATTATTCACAAGCAAATAAAGTCAGACATGGTTTCAGGACTTGACAAAGAAAAATGGTTTTCAGGATTGGGGACTATGTC
This sequence comes from Sextonia rubra, assembly GCA_037013555.1. Taxonomy (NCBI): domain Eukaryota; kingdom Viridiplantae; phylum Streptophyta; class Magnoliopsida; order Laurales; family Lauraceae; genus Sextonia; species Sextonia rubra. The sequence goes on from JASUAD010000009.1 coordinate 11,838,643, forward strand.
ATGACAAAAAAATAACATTCATGACAAAAAAATAACAAAGGATGATTATACTCTTGCCTCACCTTGGTCCCATTCCTAGCCTTCAAATCAGCATCCTAGTCATTTGACAAATGTAGAAAGACTCAGGCAAATAAAAGAATAGAAATTCAGAACATAAACACTGAAGGGAGAAACATCCACCAGTCTAGCTTCTACTTCAGCCAATTCTTCAGCGTCCATATTGGGTAAAGCAAAATTAGCATGTCATAGACCGTAGAAGCTTCAACATAACATAACCACATGAGGTAAACATAAGTAGAGATGAGAGATATTGAACAATTAAATTATACCCTCCTTCTGTGAATCCTTCCCATAGAGACCAAATCCCAGATCCAAAGAACAACAAGATAGTTATGTGATGAGTCCACTTGCAAGGAATCTGTCTTTTTCAGATGACAATTCAATGTAAAAAGAAAGGAGAAGAAAGGAGCATTGTGAAAGATAAAGAGACATCATCATCATCATCATCATCATCATCAAAGCCTTATCCCAACCATGTTGGGTCGGCTACATAAATCCTGTTTCTCCATTCCGTGTGAAAGATAAAGAGACGTAAAAACAAAATACACTAAGAATGTACAACACAAATGGTGCATCTCTTTTTTTATGGCTTTGCTACTGTACAGTTAAGATCCCTAATTAATTCTATTAAACCATATCCACGAACAGTGACATAGCTACATCTATAACAGCATATACAAACAAAGGACATGAGTAGATTGATCCCCAAACTGAGGAATGATAGTTAGTTTGATTATTAAAAAAAACCATTAATCAAAATCAAATCATAATATGCCAAGTTTTTTAATTAAAATCAAATCAAAATTCCAAGTTTTCTAAAAATAATCATTTCAATTTTCTATAATTTCATAACTACAAGTACATAGTTTTAACTAATTGACAATCATTTTCTAGGCACTTCTTGACTTAAAAAACTACTGATTCACCAGTCCCAAACAAGAACTTATCACTAGTTTTGCACTGTGGTAACAAGTTCAGAATTTTTTTTTTCTGAGAAATCAATATGAAAATATGATCGGATGTATCACTCTAGTCTTAGATCCATTATCAGAAATGCAGTACATGTTCAATCTCATACTAAATCCAAGCAGTGGCAAATCTAACTAGAAGCAAGCAGCCCAAATTTATTGTGTTCCAGAATGGACCAAATGACCGAACACAAATCACTAGTGCAGCAACAAAAAGGAAAAGTAATATTGAGCTTTCATGAACATATTGCTTACCAGGTATGGTGCAGCCCAGCCAACAAGAACAGAGAGAACAGTCATAACCTTAAAATTTCAATTTAAAATTTTGAAATAAGCAACTTCCATGAGTAATCCATTTATAAATACAAGGACAAAAAAACCAACACCGGCCAGAAAATATGAAGGAAATACTCACAATCAAAGCCACCAAGCAGCCAGACAATACAAGCCTCCAGGGATTACGCATACAATTTATCGTTTCTTGAGGCTCCTAGTGTATGCACAATCGGTTTAAAATCATTTAAATAGCAAGCATTTAAATATTAAGCTAGCAGCTCAAATGTTTTTTTGGTAGAATAGCTCAAATGTGGAACCATGTTGCACAATGAGCACCTCCTGCAATCCTTTGGACCACTACCCAATAGTACAATCAGGTCATCTAAGACCGTCACTCAATCATGGGGTAACATTTACCATCCAGTTTTTTCAGGAGACCTATCGAAATCAGTCTTGGGATATTTCAATTTCAGACACCAGACTCAGGTTCCGATGACACAAGACTCTCATAGACAACCCAAGACACAATTACCCTATTCCCAGACATTCAATTGAGACATGGAGGTAAAAGACAGCTGGATGAGAGATTACGTATCTGGTAGAACTGTATATCTGATGCAGCCACATGCAAGGCGACCATGTAGGGCCAATTTAAAGTTGCATTGGGGCAAGCATTCCAAAAGATTTGTGGAAGAAGTTGCTTGCACAAATCCACCTTTGGATGGCATACACAATTAGTACAGTATCTTCAGTAAGCATTCAGAAATTGAGCTTCTTATTTCAAATATACAGTGATGGTTTCTATTTCAACATACCCTGTAGGAATCATTGAAAGGATGATCCATATCATTAGATTGACACCACCCCCCCCCCCCCCCCCCCCCCCCAACCACAACACGACTTGGATGATCTAAAACTCACTTTGGTGACCTTGGAAATTCCAAAACCTAGGGTTTCTCATTATAGGACAAATTATATCAATTTGAGTGTTGAAACAGGGTTCAAAAATGAATCCAGTTAGCATATTAATGTTCTAAGTCATGATTTGCAATGGATAAGGTGGTGGAAGGAGGGCTGTCATAGTAACAATGTGGTTGCATGAAGTTTAAAAAAAAAATCTTGACAACATCTGATGATCTCGAGTAGGAGCTTCTAGGCTGCTGCAGCACCTTTGACCAAGTGCAAGTGTTACTCACATAGAATATTGGTTATCAGTAATGCTGGTGAATTCTGAAAACTATTTGATCTGAAAACTATCAGATCAAATAGTTTTTAAACTATTTAAATTGTTAAAGAATAGTGATTGATGAGAAATGTAGATGACCAAAGAAATTCAATTCTAATGCATATAGTGAATCAAACATCCTTACTTTCAACATGCAAACATGCAAACATTTTATTGCAAGTGGAAGCACCAACATTGTAGTTTTTAGCATCTCAAAAACTATGCAGGCCGGCTATGGGGTATGGGTGGGACTGGGAGCTCTTGATGTGGATTAAAGTACATAGATGATCAAAACAATTAATGCAGGCTGATCCCAGATCCGGCCTAGATCACAGGCTCGTAGACATTGATGGGGCCCACTCGATCCATAATCTCTTCAAGATTAGGGATCCCTATCCTTAGTTAGATAATGCTAATTCATTATCTATTTCCTATTTTATGTTGAGTTGAGATCAGTACTTGCTCGATTTATTTTAGTAAGTCATTGTTTACAGATAGTCTTTCCTAGTTTAGAAACAGTCACTCCTACATAAGGAGGAGTCTTTCATTTTAATGCTTATACTTATTCAAATCAATAAATTAGATTTTCTCTTAAGGATGGTGTCTACCATGAGTTCTTTTGTGCCCTAGGGGCTAGAATCCATCTCTGGATTCGAACAATCATTCAAGAAATTGCTCTACACTCGATCGGAGATGCAGGGCTGCGCCAAATTGGTATCAGAGCCAAGATCCGGTCACCAAGAAGATGTCTGTCGATCTTAAAGTTCATCATTCTTCCATCCATCATTATCATCATTGTCACCACATTCCCGTGCAAACGATATCACTGAATCCCATCTCTCCAAACCCACCTTCGTACCTTCCTCGAAACCGCCCATCACCAGCAGCCACAAACCCTTCGGTAGTTCACCCAAACCACCTTAGCCCATAACCGTAGCCCTACAAAAAAAACCCAATCCCAACCCATTGCCTCTAAGCTAAACCCAATTGAACCTATGCAAAACCCAATCTCAAACAATCCCTAACCATCTCCTCACTACCGAGAACCCCAACCTTCTTCAAACCCTAAAATGACCCATCCTTACTTACCTTATCCATCCCAGCCCATTACCTACCCAAAGTAGCCCACCCTCAACCCCTCACAACAATACCAAAAACCTAGCCCGTCCGCATCCACACCACTGAAACCCCAAATCCCCTTCCACAACCCAACTCCAACTCCAAATGAAACCCAAGCCCTCTACATTGACTTTGAAACCAATGCAAAGCCCAAACCCCACTCCGGAACCATCTCGTTCCCATTCAAACCCACTTGACCTACCACCCTTTGTCGCAGAGCCCAACCCCCAACCCAGCCATACCGTGCACCAACGCCGCCCTAGCCCTCCTTGTCGCAGTGCAGGAGAAACGCTGATCGTGCTTCAATTGCTACTAGGATCACCCTCATTGCATCCACTATTGATTGCTTCCTGCAACAAGCCTCCAAGCAGAGCCTTTTTCCCCCCAAGTAAGAGTCGAGCACACCAAGCCCTTGTATCCTTTATTTTTCCTTTTTGCACAAATATCGAGACCACAACTTGGATCTCCTCTCTTTGAACCTGCAGTTAAACCTAACACAATCCAAGTGGCTTGACTATTGTTGGGCTTAAGTTCGAGTCCAGCTCGAACCCAACATCTCAAAATAAATAAATAAATAAATAAATAAAGAGCTACCATGCCTAGAAAAGGTGATGATCTCCAACATTGAATAACAGACAAACAAAGAGATGAGACCATACTTAAACTAAGGCAAGAATTGGAAGATGTCATGGAACGTCTAAATATTGCGGAAACTGCCATAGCTGAATTACAAAATAAGCAGTTTGTCAGTCAATAAGGATTATCCAATGTGTCTCTAGTATAGACACCCATCCGACTAGAAAGACCTGAGAATCAAGAATCCATTCGTGATTTAATGCAACGCCTTCTTACTGAATGAGACCTCCAAGGTCCCCCAGCTGCACCCTAGGAAGCACAGGTACCGGTACAGGTACTGGTGCAGGTATGGTACGGGTACACGGGTACGGCGAAATCCTTAAAAAATAGGGTACGGGTACGGCTGGGGTACGTCCATTAAAAATTATATTTTTTAAAATTCTAATAATACAATAAGCTAATAATTAAAATACAGAGAAAAGCAACAGCAGAGCAACAAATACAGAGAAGAAAAAAAAAACAGAGGAACAAAATATAGCAGAGCAGCAAAGCAGAGAAGCAGAGCACTTCAAAAACAGCAGCAAAGCAACGGCCGAGCATAGCAGAGCATTTAAAAAAAAAATGGAAACGCAGAGCAGCAAGGATGATTTGCAGAAACACCGATCAACAGCAGAAACAACGATCAGCAGAGAAGAGAAGCAGGGGAAAAAAATTACAGCAGCAGAGCAAATCGGGGAAAAAAATCACAGCAGAACAGAGCAGGGTAAAAAAAAAAAAAAAAAAGAAAGGAAGAGGACCTGCGGTTGTGGTGGCCATGGCGGATGCGGCGGAAGTGGACCTGCAGCGGCGGACACGGCGGAAGTGGACGCAGCAAGTACGCTTCCTCCTCCCCCTCCTCCTCCTCATCCTCCTCCTCTACGTTTTTTTTTTTTTTTTACCCTGAGCCTCTCTTTTTTCTTTTCTATTTTCAACGGAAGTGGATGCAGCAGGTACCCTTTGATGATGAGCGTCCTCCCCTCCTCCTCCTCCTCTCTTCTTCTCTCGGTCCTTTCCTTCTTCCATTTTTCTCTGCGGCAGAGGTAGAGGCTCTAGGATCTTCCACGTGCTTCTTCTTCTTCTTCTTCTTCTGCTTCTTCTGATTCTGTTTCTTCTGCTTCTGCTTCTTCTGCTTCTGCTTCTCCTGCTCCTGCTCCTGCTGCTGCTGCTGCTCCTGCTGCTGCTCCTGCTCCTGCTCCTGCTCCTGCTTCTGCTTCTGCTTCTGCTGTTGCTGCTGCTTCTACTGCGTCTGCTGCTGCTGCTTCTACTGCATCTGCTGCGTCTGCTGCTTCTGCGTCTTCTTCGTCTTCGTCTTCGTCTTCGTCTTCGTCTTCTTCTTCTTCTTCTCCTTCCCTTTCTCCTTTCTTCTCCTATGGCTCGTTTCCCCTGTCAGACGAAGAAGAAGAGGCGCAGCTTGCAATTCGGGCGATTAGAGCTTCATCTGAGAAGTGCATTTTTTTATATAAAATAGATTTTACATTTTGCCCCCTCCATTTTTCTTTTCTTTTAAAAAACATATAAAACATTAAAAAAGTAATATATCTATACCGGTACGTACCGGATACGTACCCATGAAGTCAACAATGTACCCGGTATGTATTGACCGTACCGGGTACGTATTTTGCCGTACCCGTACCCGTATCGGGTACGTACCCGGTACGTGTACGCCTGTATTTTTGGAGTACCCGTGCTTCCTAGGCTGCACCCCAACTAGATGATATTGCTAGGAAAGTCAAAATTGATATTGCTGACGTTAGTGGTAATGCTAACCCAAAAATATTTGTTGATTGGCTTAATTCTTTGGAAGACTATTTTGCTTGGTATGGTATAAATGGTGAACAGCAGATAGCCTTTACCAAGGTCAAACTCAAAGGTCTTGCTCGAATTTGGTAATATGGCGTTAAAAATAGTGAACTTGCAGTGGGCTAAGCCTATTATTCGATGGAATAACATGAAATATAGGCTCAAAAGCAATTTTCTACCTTTTGATTTTATGGATACACTCCACCAAGAGTATCTAAGTCTCCAGTAAGGTACTTTGACAATAAGAATACACAAATAAGTCTCGCAAATACATTGTTCGGTAAAACTTAAAGACAGATGACCGTCTGACTATCATCAGATACATAGATAACCTGCATGCTGATATTAGACGAGAGTTAGCGATGTTTGACTATACCATAATTGATGAAATCTTCAAAAGAGCTTTGAAAGCACAACATGAAATTCAGTTGCGGAAACGCAATGCTTTTCAAGCTGGGGAGTCTTTCACAAGAAAAGGCCCTGACCCTACCTATAATCGTAATCAAGTACCAAGTTATAGGCCTCCTCCTTAGCGGCCAGCCCAGCAAGCACGGATGAAAATATCAACCAACACGTATTGGTACCAAACCAATATTTGGCTAGGAATCGGTATCGGTACCGCCCAGCCAAATTATCTCCAAACTATCGGGATATATCGGCCAATATTTTGAAATATCGGCTGATATTTTCAAATATCGGCCATATATCTTTAAAATGTTTATTTATTTTCAGATTTTTTAATAATTTAATATTAAAATAGGATTTTTTTTGAGAATTTCACCACAAATTTGTTTTTTAAGTAAGCATGATTATTGTATACTTTATGCATGATAACTTCTCATTATTTTTCATGTAATTAGTTTTATATTTCTAAATTCATTTTCGGATTTTCTAATAATTTAATATTAAACTATTACATATTTATGTTTTCACTATAAATGTGGTTTCTTAATTTTATATAATCATTGTATAGTTCATATATGCTAATTTTTTATAGTTGTTCTATCATTTATGTGATTATGTCAATAGTTTTTGTCTTTGTGAATTTAGTTTTGGATTGTTAAAACATGATATTCAGAAAAAAAAAATTAATGTATCATTTAAATGTACCCTTTTGAGATTTCCAAATGCTAAAATGATTTTTCTTAGTTCCTATTATTTTTTAGAGCTTGGCTCATAGGTAAGGCCAAGTGGCAAAGTGTCCTAAAAATAGTTCACAAGTTATAATTATGGGTTCTTACGAAACAAAAAAAAAAAAAAAACCACAATTTCAGACAAGATAGCGATACAAGATGTCATAACTTCGGGAAACCAATAATTTGATTTAAACTTGTTACAAATGAAAAAAAGAAAAAAAAATTGTTTTCCAGCCTTTTCTAATATTTTGGATTTTTTGGATATTTTTTCAATTTTTTTTAATTAAAAAAAATTCACACCACGACGGATCGCAAACCGCAATCGATACTGATACTATATCGGTTTTTGGTACCGATCGATACTGTGACTGATACCGCAATTTTCATCCATGCCAGCAAGTACCTCAAAACCCTCAACCAGGTATTCAACAAAGATAGGTTCTTCCACAGCAAAATCAGCGGTTTCCACAGAATCAAAATAATAATCGTACTCGTAAAAGAATAGATAAAAGGGATACTGTTTGTCATGCCAATAAACAACGAGGACATTATGCAAATGAGTGCCCACATAGAAATTTATACACCTCAAATGAATCTAATAGTGATGATCTGTATGATGAGTACATAGAAATGGAGAAAATTGATACAGATCTATTTTACATGGACGTTACATTGGTATCGGATGCAGGTGCGTATTAGGTGTGGGTGCGCCTTAAAAAAGTATGCTAAATGCCTTAGAAATGAAGTATCAGAATGAGTATCGGGTGCATATGTATCAAGTGCGAATGCGTCATGGTTTTAGGCGAGTCCACGTATCATAGATATAGATCCTGCTTATGAAAATTCTAAAGAGCAGATAAATGATACCAGCCCTGATGCTAATGGTACTCCATTGCTTTTTCTAGAACTTCGATTGTTAGTGGCTAATGCAAAAAAGGAACATGAAGACTAGAATCATGCTTTGAGTTTCGGTCCCGAATTAATTGCAAGGGCAAATCATGCAAACACGATTATTGACAGTGGCAGTACAATAAATGTCATCTCCCAAGACGTAGTTGAGAAGCTCAAGTTACCCACAAAGAAGTATCCATGACCTTATAAAGTTGCATGGGTCGTTAATTATTCATGTTCATCATCAATGCACAGTTCTTTTTAGAATTGGCAAATATGGGTATACAATTCGATGTGACGTCATTCCAATGAATGTTACACATATTATCTTCGGACAACCTCAGCTATAGAAATTTAAGGTCATCACAGATCATGAGCACATCTCTTATACTTTTAAGTAGAAAAGTGAGAAAATTAGGCTACATCCTTTACCAACCCCACCCTCTTCACCTAAATCTAAAGTTTCTCCTCCTACACCTCCTCTTTTAACTATGAGAAGATTTAAAGAAGAAAGCAAAGAGTAAGGTGTCATTTATGCCTTAGTTACCAAAGAAGTTGTAGATGATTCTCCTACCACGTCCATTCCACAGGAAGTGAAGCCGCTATTGAAGAAATTTACTAATTTAATTCCTAATGAATTGCCAAATGAAATACCACCAGGAAGAGATATTCCACATGTCATTGATCTTATTTTAGGAGCCTCATTACCAAACTTACTCACATATCGGATGAGTCCAGCTAAGCATGTTGAGTTCAAAAGGCAAGTTGATGATCTACCTATGAAAGGCTATATTAGGGAGAGTCTTAGTCCCAATGGCGTTTTAACACTTCACTCCAAAAAACAATAGAAGCTGACGCATGTTCGTGGACAGTCATGCAGTCAACAAAATCACAGTAAAATATTGCTTTCCTATTTCTCGATTGGATGATATACTAGATATGATGATTGGCACATGCATTTTTTCAAAATTGATCTGCAGAGCGGTTATCATCAAATCCACAGGAGACTAGATGATGAATGAAAAACTACCTTTAAAATAAAGGATGGTCTTCATGAATGGATGGTTATGCCCTTCGGCTTAACCAATGCTCCTAGTATTTTTATGCGGGTTATGATGCAATTGTAGCCTTATGATGGGAAATTCGTCATTATTTACTTCGATGATATCCTAATTTACAGCAAAACAAAAGAAGATCTCCTTCAGCATTCGGATAAAATTTGTCAACTTCTTCGCCGGAAGCATTTCTACATTAATCTCAAGATATGCACTTTCATAAGTAATTCTGTTATTTTCTTAGGATATGTTGCTTCTATACAAGGTATCAACATGAATTCTGAGAAAGTTAGGGAAATTCTTGATTGGCCTAAATCTACTACCATTACCGGAGTTCGTAGTTTTCATGGTCCTGCTAATTTGTATAAAAGATTTATCAGAAATTTCAATAGTATCATGACCCTTATTACTGACTGCATGAGAAAAGGTGAATTCAAGTGGACCAATGCAGCCACTAGGGCTTTCGAAAAGATCAAGCAAAAAATTACTAAAGCACCAATTCTATAGGTTTTTTATTTTAACAAGCTCTATGAAATTGCTTGTGATGCTTTAAATGTAGGTATTGGAAGTGTTCTTAGCCAAAAAGGACATCCAGCTGCATTCTTCAATGAGAAACTTTATGATGCAAAGCAAAAGTATTTTTCCTATGATTTAGAATTCTACACCGTTGTCCAAATACTTCGCCACTAAAGGCATTATTTGATTGCCGAAGAATGTGCTCTATTCTGACAATGATGCCTTGTAACATCTACACTCCCAACAGAAGATCAGTACTAACCGTGCTAAATGGAGTTGCATATATACAGAGTTTAAATTTAACATTCGACACAAGGCAGGAAAGGATAATATGATAACAGATGCATTAAGCCGGTGAAAGTTGCATCTTTTGACCGCCATGTCTGTTAATATGCCAGGCTTTGAGCAAATTAAACGAGACTATACAACCGACAAAGATTTTGATTCTATCTATGCGGATCTCGTTAATGGTGATGATATTCCAAATCCTCATTATAGTCTTCAGGATGGTTTCTTATTTAAAGGTACGCAACTATCTCCCAGCTACTTCTATTCATGATTATGCTACACGCGAGTTGCATGCAGAAGGATGCAGTGAACATTTGGGTCGTGACAAAACGCTTGCTCTTGTCAGTAACAAATATTATTAGCCTCGCATGAAAACCAATGCAGTTCATAATTGCAAGAGATGCAGGATATGTCAGCTAGCTAAAGGAAACAAGAACACTGGATTTTATCAGCCTTTGCCTATTCCCCCCACTCCTTAGGAAAACATCGACATGGACATTGTGCTAGGATTACCCCCAACTGCCAGAAAAGTAGATTTTATCTTTGTCGTTGTTGACCGTTTCTAAAAAATGACACATTTTATTCCTTATATTGCAACTACTGATGCTTACAAGGTGGCTAAATTATTCTTCAAAGAAGTCTGGCTACATGGTCTTCCAAAGACTGTTGTTTATGATGGGGACATGAAGTTTATAAGCTATTTTTGGAAGACCTTATGGATGTTGTCCAATACCAAGCTTAACTTTTCCACTGCTTATCATCCTCAATCTGATAAACAAACAAAAGTGGCAAACAGAAGTTCTGAACAGTTGTTACGCTATCTTGTGTGTGACTATATCAAAACCTAGGATCAATTGTTACCTATGACAGAATTTGCATATAATAACTCAATCAATCGGTCAATTGGCACTTCACCATTTGAAGCTGTTACAAGAGTTCGTCCACCATAACCTGTTAATCTCGTGCCTTTGCAAGTCAATGCAAGAACTAGTGCAGATGCTGAACATTCTTCCAACGCATGCAACAAGTACACAATGAAGTAAGCCACCATATATCTACCAATAACGATGTTTATAAAAAGTAAGCTGACAAATATTGTCGATTTGTTAAATTTACTGAAGAAGATATGGTTATGGTGCATATTCGACCTGAAAAGTTGCCTCTTAAAGCTAATAAGTTACACTCTCACAACTCCGGCCCATTCAAGATTCTGCAAAAGATTAACCCCAACACCTATGTTCTTGACATTCCTTCTGATTTAGTTGTCAATTCTTCCATCAATGTAGAGGATCTTACTCTTTACCACGGCCATAATAATGAGGCAGATAATGGAGAGCAACTGATTTCCCTACCAGTTACTCTCCCACCTACTAACGAAATTGTTGACGTCTTTGATGATCAAATTGTCTCTACGCGTCAATGAGGTTGCCAAAAGTTTTATGTTTCTGGCGAAATGGCCCTATCTGATGCTACGTGGATCACAGTTACACACTTCCACTACATCAATCTCGAACTCTATGAAAGATATCAACCACTTAACTTGCCAAAGTCGAGTTTTTCTAAGCCAGGAAAAGATGATGCAGGCCGATTCCAGTCCGGCCCAAATCACAAACTAGTAGACATTGATGGCCCCACTTGATCCATGATATCCGCAAGACTAGGGATCCCTATCCTTAATTAGATAGTTCTAATTAATTATCCATTACCTATTTTATGTTGAGTTGAGATCAGTACTTGCTTAATTTATGTTAGAAAGTTTTGATTGTTTAGAGATTATCTTTTCTAGTTTAGAAATAGTCACTCATATATAAGAAGTCTTTCATTGTAATGCTTATGCTTATTCAAATCAATAAATTAGATTTTCTCTCAAGGACCAAGGATGAAAATAGCGGTTACGGCAGGCATAGCGGCCTGCCACCGAAACACTACTAGCAGGCGATACGTAGCAGTAGCAGCGCTACGTAGCGGTGTAGCTGTGTGATTGGAAAATGTATTCGAAAAAATATAAAAAAATTCCAAGAAATTCAAAAATATTGGAAAATGATGAAATATATGCTTGTTTTGCAAAAGTAACTAGTACAGGGGTATGTAGCAGTCCCCTTATTACATGAGGTCCTGTATCGCTGTATGAATAGAAAAAAATAGGAATGATAAATTTTTTTCATATGGATTAATGTTGTTTAGTCATGCTTAGAATATAACATTTCATAGTTTTATCTTGAAATACACACACACACACATATATATATATATGGAGAAAGTTTTTCTATTAAAGTGAAATTTGATTAGAGCCCTATTTTTTATTAGAGTAAACTTGTTTGGATTAGTTTTTTTAATGGTCATTTCATAGTTATATTTTGAAATATATATATTTATATATATCTAGAGGGGAATTTTTTTATTAAATTGAAAATTATAAAGGGTCCATTTTCTATTGGACTGTTATTTGGTTAGGGCCCAATTTTCTATTAACTAGAGTGAACTTTAGTTGGCCTCTGTGTCCTATTAAATAGCCTATGTTCAAGTAGTGTGAAATTTAGATGTGCATTATTTTCAATAGGTGTGGAATTTTTTTTATATATAATTGTAAAACGTAGGTGTGGCAGTTGGCTATGACCCTATTTCCAATTTGAGTAAAATTTAAAGACGGTGCCAACTTCAATTTAGTATTATTTGGCTCCTATATGACTTTTTAAATTTTAACGTTGTTGCCTCATTGTGGAGCCCACCAATTGTTACAACAGGTTCTTTAGGTTTTATTGTTTTGAATGGGCCCACTGAATTTTTTTAAATGTTTTTAATGGTTTTTAATGTTTTTGAATGGCCCATTTAATTTTTATCTCTACCTTTCATCAGATGGGCCATCATAGGCCCATAACTGACCTGTTAACAAAATAAACACACGATGGGTATTTGTTGCCCACTTGCCCTAACTTTCGCCCAAAACAGACAATGGGATATTGGGAAAGAGGGGAAGGAGAAGAAGAACAAGAAGAAGGGGGAGGAGGAGGAGCACCTGCTGCTGGCTTCTGCTAGCTTCAGCTACTGCCATGCTGCTGCTGCTGCTGCTGCTTGCTGCTGCGATGCTGCTGCTGCCGCTGCATCAGATATGTCCTCTACAACTCGTCCCGCTCTATCTCTCTATTTTTTTTTTTCCCTTTCTTCCTCTGTTTCTGCTTTTTTTTTCTTTTTGTTGTTGTTGTTATTCTACCAGTTAAGCAAAAAAGAAGAAGCGGGAAGAGGGGCTTGATTTAACCAAGCCGATACATAGCAGCCACTACGGTAATATAGCAGCCGTAGTGGCCATTATAGGCCACTACGCTTGTGAGCGCCACTATTTCGCAAAAAGCGTAAGACCCTTGGATGCTATAGCCGATATATTGGCCCCTACGCTTCATAGCGGCCGATATTTACACCCCTGTCAAGGACAGTGTCTACCGTGAGTCTTTTGTGCCCTAGGAACTAGAATTCATCTTTGGATTTAAACAATCCTCCAGGAGATTGTTCTATTCTCGATTGGAGATCCAAGGCAGTGCCAACAATCCAATGATTTTGTCCATGTATTTGATGGCCCTGTTTAATTTAGGCAATTCATAAACAGTTAAACTTTGGGACCCTTCAATGATTATAGTACTTGAATCATGCCAATGTCATACATAACCCTAATGAACAGTAAGAGCTCCCAATCCCCGCTATTGGCATGCATCAAGGAGGGCCCTATAGAAGGTTCAAAACAGCTTATAGAAGAACTATGATCCAGTTCCTATATAAGTATCCAACAACAAATCAATATATTCCCTAAAAGAAAGCGAGCATTAAAAGGATGAAGATGTGAATGCTATATTATTTATCTAATCTAAATAAAGTCCCTAAAAGAAATGAAAAGGATGAAGACGTGAGATTTTTACTTTTTAGATTTTTTTTTTCTTTTTTGTTTGATAGGTGGGAAACAAACCGATGTATCACTGCATTATGGTTTTGGTTTTCACTGATTCAGTGTTGCAAGCAAAGACGAAGTCGAGGCTGCTGGACCCTCCTTCACTGGAAGATGAGGTGAAAAAATCTGGAGGTCAGCAAAATCTTGGCAATTGAAACAAGGAAAATCTGGGATACTGAAATCAGGAATGCAGGAGAAGATAGACGAAGATGATGAGAATCCTTTCCTTGATGAGGACCTCCCTGACAAATACAAGAAAGTAAATCCTGGGACAGTTGTGCTTTTCCAATGGGCCAGCCTCTTTGTCATCTTAGCAGCTCTAGTTTGCAGCCTACCAATCCCCTTCCTAGTCAGACAAACATAATGGGATCTACATCTTTGGAAATGGGTGGCCATGGTATTGGTTTTGATATGCAGAGTTCAACTATGTCTGGATTATTTGAATCATTTGAGTGTGGGCAGAAGACAGGGATTCCCAAACCTGATATACCTTTACTCCAACAAGAAAAAATAAAAAAAAATTGTGGATTTCAATTCTTTTCAATTGTGGTCTTAAAAATATTGTGGAATTGAGATGGAAACTTGAAAGAATAGTGCAAGCCCAAACTTACAGCAACTATAACTAAAAATGAAAAATAAAACCCAGAGTCTGCTAAATTTGATTCTTACCAGATTTCATTTCACAGGTTAGTCTCAGAAATCAATTGGATTGAAACTTGTTTCAACCATTGCCCTAGAGTGAAGTATTGGGAATTTAGAATCAGTTGGTTCAAAAACCAGAGGGAGACAAAAATTGTTCAAGTTTTCTGTGCAGCCCTCTTTTTGTTGCCTATTGCAACACTTTTTTTTTTATATGTAAAAGAAAACAAATGAAATGTCTATATCACACATGGCTATATCTTTCGAAAAAATCAAATTTGCATGCCCGGGGATCAACCCCTCTGCCATGAGTCCTCAAGAAAAAAATATCACTCTTCACTAGTAACCCAACATAGCAAAAATATGATGATGATGACTGTGCAGGCCCCAGGGTTAAGGCTTGAGCAGGGGTGCCGAAGCACGTGTCCAAAGGACACTTCGAATTATCAAAAAGACTTCAACACACGAGGATGCACCTCTCGGGGATAAAACTTAATTCTATTAATCAATTAAGTCTGAGAATTTCTTCCCTACAATGCTATATAAATAGAAAAATAACTTCGGGCCTAAGAAATCTAATGAAACTAGGAAACTACATAATATAGGAAATTGAATCCTAATTACAGCTCATTAAATAAAATTAACAATCTAATGACATAATTATTAAATAAAAATCCTAAATGTAACTTGGCCCTACACGTGGCCATGAGGTCATATTGCATCATTCTCCCTAGCTTGGAAAGAACTCGATCTCGAGTTCTATAAATGTCCGCCTGGATCAAATATTAATCGGACGAACGTGCAATTTGTTGGCTGATCGTGAGCTGCTGCAGACATCTTGAAAACTTTATGTAATTTGTGTCCCCAATTTGAAGTAATCTTAATGCATTGTTTGTCATAAAAGTTGAAGTCTAGGAGGATGTGCGATCGAACCGTTGGATCTAGCCGTTCTTCATTTCCCAGTTTTCATTGTTGATCCCCCGAAGACGAAATCAATTTGAGAATTTACGTGGGCGATAGCAAAAACTGTTTGCACTCTTTTATCATTATTGCTCATAAGAGAAATTTTGAGGCCAAGTGCAGATGTAAAATCTTCTGTGTTTGGCTCTTACTCTTGCTGCTCAGTCTGTGTTTCCTCTTTAACTGGTTTCTCAACATGGTATATTGTTATTTGTGGAGACTTATCATCCAAAGGCATAACTGTCACCAGACGATATCCTTTAAGCATCCATTTCACACGAATTGCTTCTCAATATGCTTCATGGGGGTTCTTGCAATCATTGATTTTCTCCACTATTTCTGGTCTCAAACCTTGGACGAAACTAATCGATTCATATTCTTCCTCATCTTCAAATCCACACTTGTCTTAGACCCATGAAAACATGTCACAATAATCAAGAACAGGCATATCTTCTTGTTTCAAATTAAGGAATGACCGAAAATAGACTTGATTTTCAAAATACCATAAGCCATATTTTTCTTCATATTTGTATCTTTGAAGTATGTTGAATATTGCAATATCATGAAATTTCATTTTGAATTAAAAAAATGGACGAACCGGATGTGTAGATCTGCACTTTGCAAACACACTAACGAAGATGAATCGGAAATCTAACTATGGATTGCTCAGATATCATGGAAACAAATTTTGACATTTGATTGCTTGTTGCTGATGTCTCTATTTATACCAATAGGAAAGCCAACTGGGCTACAACTACAATCAAGCCCAAAACTGAGTTGACCTGTTTATAACTCAAGATGCCCATACACGTGTTACAAAGAAGACAAGTGTAGAGTGCTTTGTGCCTCAGTCCTTTCGCTTCGACAAAAAGAAAATGGAAGCTGAATTCCAATGGCAGTGTGGATGAGAGGCGAAAGCACTGGAGAGAAGACCTCACTAGACAAAGGCAGTGATTGTAACAAAGGAGATGACGACCATGCCTGAGTTGTGACCAGCAGACGACGATGACGAAGGCGGCGATGATGCCGGCAATGAGGATGATAAGGAGGTGCTGGAGCTGCTAGGGCTAAAGGCAACGACTGTCATGACGATGGCAACAGAGAATGGCTTGCCACTTTTTTTTTTTTTTCTTTCTGTGGTCGTTTAGGTTTCGGCCAATTGGGAGTGGCTGGGACGACGGATTTGGGTGACTGGGGAAATTAGGAATGGGATTTGGGTGGGGTAAGGGACGTTTGAGTTAGGAGTTTTGGAAAGGTGGGAAGATGATGAGGTCTCAAGGTATCTGGGTTGGTGATAGGCAAAGAAGCATGGACACAGACATAGGACACAGATACGACACGACACGGACACGCTGACACGGCATTTCTCAAAAAAGTAGGACACGGACACGTAGGGGGACACGTTAATAATATATATTTATTTATATATAATCATAAACTAAAAAAATAATATCATTTTAACTTTTTTTTTATCAATTTAGCAATCAAAAAATAAAAATTCAAGTAGCAACTAATAAACATATCAAATTATCAAATATCAATACAACATGAAAACTTAATTCATAATCATTAAACATTAAATATCCATATTTTCATAAAATCCATACAAAGAAAAGGGAAGATTATCTTTTTCTCCTCCCTAAAAAAAAACAAAAAGCAAAAAAGAAACCAATCTCGAGGCCTATTCTTTAGTGAAAAATTTATTTGTTTTTTGCTTGTGATATGATTAATATTAACAATCACACATATTTTCATGGAATAAAATTGCCATTTATCAAGTTTACAAGTTTAGTAACCACATGTTAATAAGTGTCCAAGAAATATCAGTTGCATGTTTATTTTATTAGTCATAAACATAGGCTAGGAATTGTGGGACACATCACAAAAAGAGTGTCAGATAAGTGCCCGAAATTAAGATTTTTAGTTTTTAATTATGGACACGGCTAAAATAGTATAAGACATGTGTCCGAGAGTGTCGAAGGAGTGTCGATGTCCAACACGTGTCCCACATAGATACATCACTCTCTTAAAAATGTTCGTGCTTCTTAGGTGATAGGGGTCGCAGGAACTGGATGACGATGGTTCGAATATGGATTAGGGTTTTGGCTCTAACAATAATGGAGGGGGGGAAGGCCAAGAGGGGTTTAGGGTTTGGGGATGCAGGCGAGAGGCAGATGGGGGTGGGGAGTGGGGATGAGGGTAACACGCCGAGATCGAGGAGATATTTGTCTCTGATACCAAACTGAAGCAGGCCTTAGAGTTAGGGCTTATGTAGGGGTGCCGGAGCACGTGCCCAAAGGACACTTCGAATCATTAAGAAGACTTCAACACATGAGGACACACCTCTCGGGGATAATACCCAATCCTATTAATCAATCAAGTCAGAGAATTTCTTCTCTACAATGCTATATAAATAGTAAAATAACTTAGGGCCTAAGAAATCTAATGAAACTAGGAAACTACATAATATAGGAAACTAAATCCTAATTACAACTCATTAAATAAAATTAAAAATCTAATGACATAATAATTAAATAAAAATCCTAAATCTAATTTGGCCCTACACATGTGGCCATGAGGTCAATACTGCATCAATGACCACCGCCTAGAATGACAAAAAGAACAGGCATGAACTTTTTTCTTCTTTTTCTCTTCTCTTTGTCTTGGCATAACATGCAATAATTATATTTAAGTCCAATATCCGCACCACCCACAATTCAACAAACATCCCCAATTTCAGTTAAACATACCACAGACTGCAATTCTATGCACAACAAATTTACAATATGATAATTAAAGTCACAAAAAATTAAACAATTAAAGTAGGATCAGGCCAAAGTTTATCTAGAGTGACAAGGAGATCATTCTGCATCATTGCATTTATCATAAGTCACATTTCAAATAAAAAAGTTGTAATATGATAGAGAAAAAATATTTTACTCATAACTTTGTAAGAACTCAAAAATGGCAACTTAAATCAATCGCGCATTCACAAATATCTATAAAAATGGGGGGAAAAAAGGGACATGAATGTGAAAACTTACTTTAGAAATCTTTTGGCCTTGCTAAGCTTCGCCATTTAGTTGAAACCCTACCAAAGAAAAAGGCAACATATTTTTAGAGACAGAAACAACTCCACATCATTTACATAGGAAACTGGAAGGGTAGGAGAGGGGTGTAGAAGCTAATGTGGGAATGAGTATGGTCAACAAGGAAAACCATCAAAATTTACCATATGGTGGAATTTACTTTCAAAGTGGAGAAGATGGGCAACCATTTGTCATCAAAACTGAAGAAACAAATGGTCACTTTGATATATTTATTTCTGAACCTTCACTTCTCAAACAACAACGCAAGCATGATTTATTCTGCCATGCCTTGACATTTGTTGAACCTTTCTCTTCTTGTAGAAATGTCTAAGCAAGAGCTCATCAATGCCGGGATGAAGG
Source organism: Sextonia rubra (assembly GCA_037013555.1). Classification (NCBI taxonomy): domain Eukaryota; kingdom Viridiplantae; phylum Streptophyta; class Magnoliopsida; order Laurales; family Lauraceae; genus Sextonia; species Sextonia rubra. Next base: position 11,857,577 of record JASUAD010000009.1, read on the forward strand.
CAAAAATAATTATAATCAATGTCCATAATCAGTTTGATTTATTGTAACCAAGTTACCTACATTTGATATACAAAAACAAAAACAAATCATCAAGAAAAAAACTGTACACATACCTCATGTAAACTTCACAAACATCTAACGCCGAATATCATCATTAGGTTTGCTGAGCTAAGTGAACCTTTGGAACACTGTCAACATTTGATTCATATGGTTTTCCATCTACTGCATATCAGCTTGCATCTTGTCAATTTGGTCTTGCATGGAAACCATCCTTTCTTTGGTTCCTATTCTATTAGCCCTCTCAGCCTCCGCTGTCCTCCCATATTTCACCAATCGAAAATCGTGGGCCATGGATATCAGAGCAGCTGACACCTAACCCAAAGGTGCAAACCCAGTCACGTCTATCTTCTTCCATAGCTTGGGAGAAGATCTCATCCCGAGTTGTGCTATTATTTAAGCTCGCAGGCTGCTGGCTGGATCTTTCATCTAGCTCTCTCTACAATTCATAATAAAATATTTTTGTATGTGAAGGTAACTCTATTTAGCCATAACTGTTCATGGATCACTTTATTAGTAATTATGACTGGAAATGTTTTCTTTAGCTGATACTATTTGTTGGCACTGTTTGATCCATTATAGAGGATTCGATCTATTCAATTCCAGCAGATTTTTGGACTGTAGGTAGACCACAATCTGCACTTTCTAGATTCACACAAAGTCACAGACCATACATTCATGTCTTGCATGCAGCACTAGTAAGTAGCAACTAAGACCAGTTCACTTCAACGAATAAAGGGCTCCACAGGTAATTCTGGGAGTCCAACTCTTGTTCATAATGTTTTTTCTCAACAAATGGACCATCTTTAAAGTCTGAAACAAAAGAGACTAAAGTCTAAGTGATTGATTTGATGAATAAGAGAAAACCTCGTGCAAATTAAAAAGGGAAAGAAGTGAAGATTGAGGAGGAGAAACTAAGCTTGGATGTAGTAGGCTTACCGCCATGGAAAATCCATGCCCTAGTTCAACTAGAATAAATATTCCTTGTATAACGAGTACTAGTGCTACGAGAACAGGCTTACTGCCAAAACCAACTTCAGCAAAAGGCAAGCCATCTACAAGAATTATTTCACATTTAGTCTCTCTTTAAGTTGAGATTGCATCAGCAAGCAACTGAAGTTTCTATTAACATTTCCTCATCAGTTCAAATTGTTATTTACAACATCAATTGCGTCTCGACATCTCATTTACCCAAATCAAATCAGATCAAATCAAATCAAATAAAAAATCACAAACTAAGCATAAATCACACAAATCAAATCAAATTTCAGCAATCCTAACTTCAAAATCTAAGCAGAAAACATAAAAAACGCTTAGATTAGGTGAGTTTTCTAAAAACACACAAAGCATGCAAAACCTAAGCGGAGATCATTGGCAGAAACTGTTTATATCCTTGTATGTTAAAATTTGATTACTTAAAAATTATGTGTTGCCGCCTTTGGTGTCACACTGCAGAAATTGATTTTCTACCAATTGGGTCTAATGGGCACAATTATAGAAAATCATTTCACTTCTAAAACTGAACATTTGCAGAAATTGTTAGTTTGGAATGATGGGAAATTGTTAGTATACGTAAACCATTTTCATTTACGGCAGAAAAATGCTCTGCAGGAACTATATATAGTGAAGGTGAGAAGTTTCTTTTGTAATTTCAGCAACCGTTTTACAACTTATATTTTCGCATGGAGGTAAATTCTCTTAGTGTTACAAGAAGATACATGTTTGATATTAGGTGCTCTGGGTTTTAACAAATGGATAAGAATGAAAAAATATAAACAGAAAAAGTTCTTAATATTGATTCCGAAACGCAGTTCAAATAAATAGCAAGGAAACCATGATTCATATTTGGTGCTCTGGGTTTTAACAAATGGATAAGAATGAAAACATATAAACAAAAAAAGTTCTTAAAATTGATTCTGAAATGAAGTTCAAATAAATAGCAAGGAAAGCATGATTCACATAAAAAAATAAATCATCAGACATGCTCCACAATTAATTAAAAAAATGGTGCTATGCAACAAGGGACTCTCACCTCTCACATAGCATATAGAGTGAGCAATACAAAGCAACAATTAGAAAGGTTGACGGCCCACATTCCCATTCCTAAGGATCTCATTGACTAATATATTGAAGGTACTAAACTAATGGTTGCAGTTGTGGAATAATCACGAGTAATTTGAATGTAATACTAATAAAAATCAACCATGCATTCATCTATGCCTTCTGAGCAGATTAGGAAAGGCAACAATGAAGACAACAAGAGATGGTACTGCTTTGTTGTAGTAAACCACTACTAATGCCTATAAAAAGAAAAATTCTTATGTGATTTCCATTTTTCAAAAGTGCATAAAAAAGCACAAAGAAATCATCAAATGAAAATAAAAAACAAAAGCACCTAAAAGAAAGGATCAAGTACAATAAGCATAATCCATATGAAAGTAAAGTAAAACAAAGAGAAATAACAAATGATTGATTGATACCTCTGGAAAACCCAAATTGCTTGAGAAGGGAGATTGCTGAAGAAGGGAAGGGTTTTGCATCTCCGTTGTTGTAGCTTCTTTAGTGAGAGCAGAGATTCTTAGGGTTTTTCTAGGGTTTCGGAAAACCATTGGAGATTTTGGAAGCCAAAAAACATGGAAGGGAAATAGGGAATAGGGAGGAGGAAAATATGGGGATGTTGCATCTTCAGTTTCCGTTGGGAGGCCTCTGATGATGTTCCCAATCCTTTTCCTGATCTCGTCGTTCATCTCCACCCATTTCGAAGGAAGAATCAGGAGAGAAGAAAGCCCGACCCGTGTTCCCACTGGTACCCTCCACATGGCATCTAAGTGGGAAACATGGAAACTCATGTGAACTGCTGAAGCAGCTGAAGAAAGAAGGAAGCAGGTGAACCAGGTGAGGGAGAAACGAGAAAAAAAAAAAGGCAGAAGCAGGACACCTGCTGGAGAAACCTTCGCTTTTATACATGGGTATAGAATGAACCACTTACCAAACCATTGTGCCCATTGAGCAATCGGTTGGGAGAAAAGATATGTCCAATGGAGGCGCCCTTCTTTGCTGTTCCCAGATGTCTTGATGATGTTCATGCACAACAAGTCCAACAAAAATAGAAGATAACTAAACATAGCTGGATCATATTGAGGGTCCTTTCACGCCATTCACTAACCATATAAACTGTACAAGTGGGGCACAAATTTGGTGATCCAAACTGTTCATATGATGGGGCATATCATGAATCTAAAATTATGTGGACAGTTATATATAACTGTGCATTTGCAAGACAACAGTTGAATAGCAGGGGGCATTAGACAAGAATATATCAGGCACGAGCATCCTGCGATGGTCCCTCAGGTGAATGGTTTGGATTATTGAAATGTGCATCCCACCCATTCTCTTTCTGATTGAACCAAATGATGAAATTTCCCTTGATCAATTATCATAAAATAGCATTCTAAAGTCTAAATGTAAATTTTATCTCTTTATTCTACACAAGTGGAAAAAGGAAAAGAGAAAAACCTTTGAGTAGCTTTCGTCATATCTGTAATTCTCAAGTAGAGGTTCACGTAGAGCATCCGATTCTAATCTGTCTGAAAGCTCACAGTTATAAGACCATTGCCATCCCCATGATGGATTCTTATCCTCAAACTTCTTGACGTCATGATTCAAGTTGCTTTGGCTTTGTGAATTATGCCTTTTAGATTGTAACAAATCACTCCTAAGCATATTATGAAATGGATAAATGATATTAAATTAGATAACCCTCCAAAAATATCATTAATCAAATTTAGAATTTATATCATTTATGAAGGACAAAGTTAACAACCAAAACAGGGATCCATATCCACTTGATATAAAAAGATTGTTACCATTGCGAGAAAAAAAAAAAAAGAGTCATTACCTTCATTTTCAGTCAACGCATAATCCATTTAAAGCACAATGATAATGTTAATTGGATATGAACCCTTCAAGTGAAAGGTCCATGAATGTCCATAAAGAGAGATTATCACATTCCTTCCTAGAAATATAAGGCTACAAAGTGGCTTTTAACCCCTTTTGAAGAACTTGAAATTTAGTTCTCACTCTACTTGCAGTAGAAACATGCATTGGAAATTTTTTTTATTTAATCAAATATCAGTGTAATAACAAAGCATCGCCTTTAGTAGAAAGCTTTGGTCTAAGCATAATAACAAAGCATCGCCTTTAGTAGAAAGCTTTGGTCTAAGCATTTTCTGAGGCACAAAGTGAGTTCACATCCAAAAGCGAGTTCACATCCAGAGGCGTGTCTAACAAAGATTTCAGGAAAATATGTTACCTTGTGAGCATATATTGGATTCTCCATTTTCTGTTGTGAGTCTTGCGGAAACATTATATGGATGCCAAAAACAGGTGTCTACCTTCAAGTAACTTCTGCTGTCATCACATCAAAACAACAATAAAAGATACATGGCAAAGTACACACAGTGAAAGACTACAATAGCCTACACTCTTAAGTGATGGGGTTTTCATCATCAAAAATATGTCAGTAAACTAAAGCAGCATAGTAGGGAAATTAAAAGATGTCTTTGTTTCTTAAACCAAATAGCAACAAAGTATGAGTCACAAAAAAGGAAAATGCGGATGGTAGATTCAAACATTAATATTGAGCAGGGAGCAAAAAAATGAAATAAGAAATAGATACTAAATGTCAACTAAGACCAAGCACATATTCTCCCAGGAGAAAATAATCTATTAATAAGAAGGATGACTAAACATTTCATTTCTTTAAGTTAAAAGGGGAAAAAGCAGGCCATGATTTCACTCTAATCAAGTAGCAAAAAGAAGGTTAATAAAAATGGATTTCAGTTTACAGTTAAGAAACAATATCATTAACTTCACCTTTTCCATTCTTAGGACTCTCTGTGTGCTCATCTAATCCATTGCAGATTCCCACTCTACCTCAAACAGAAAGCAGAATGGATACAATCCATCCAAATAAAATAATTGAAACGGGTTGCAATGAGAGGTGCACAACCAAATACTTTCAGAAAACCATGTTGACTCCATGCTCCATAGTTATGCAAGGCAACGAAAAAAGAGAAAATAAATGGATTACAAAAGGAGAACAGAACACAACAATGTTGGCTTTTTGGAGCCTTAATATCCAAAAGCCGAAATAAGATCCCAAGTGTTTCCTCTAACCCATTTTAAAAATGCAACCTAAAATCACTAACTTTAGATCAACTTCACTGAAAAAGGAATATAATAGAACTTCAAGAAATCTCAAATTCTTTCAACAGGATCCATAAATGAAAAAAAAAAGGGCAAAAATTCCCATACCACCAAGCCTAGACTCTAAAAAAGTCTTCATGTTTATCACACAGAGAGAGAGAGAGCTGGAAACTTACTATTAACATGTGCATAACTGCATATACATGAAGAAGAAGGGAGAGATTGCAGTAAGAATTGAAAATCATGTTCAAACAATGTCACCTTCCACGAAACAGTGGAAACAAAAACCATTTCAATAAAATCACAAGCATCCAAAAAGAATTGAGATAAAAAACAATGCTGCAACTAATTAAGACCATTACCAGCTAATAAAACACGTGATGATCATATTGCCAGTTACTCAATTGAATGTGCATCCACATAAAATTGAATGACATCATTATCATCATAGCTAGATCTTCATCATAGCTAGCTCCACTAACACCCCATGTCTATGCTATCCCATCGAATGACAAGAATATCATGCTCCTCAACCAACAAATACTGCAAATAGTCCAGATATTCAAATTTATAAATGCGTGCTATATTTGATTCTTTCTTTTTTAATATAAGGGTTGTACCTATCTAAGTGTCCCAGAAATATATGAATCGAATATTAATATCGAGTGACCAATAAAAAAGTTCACTAGTATTGAGCATATAATGAATTAATAACCCTGCAAATTAAACATATTACTTACAAGGAGATCTCCATGATAGCAAAATAATACTGTTAGCCGTTGTGAAATAGGGAACAGAGTAAAGCTACAATTTATATATTCTAGCACAACCTAATGGCCTCAAAGTTGAGCTATTCTCAGTTGTTGGATCATAAAATCATATGATCAATTGAAGGCCAGATATAACAGAGCTAATTGACATGGGGCTGCTAAAAATTTGTGATGGATTGGAAGAACTTGAGCAAAAAATATTTCATGAAAAGAGACATGTATTTAATGGAACTGAAAAATAGAAGGAATTGTAGAACGTACATTCTGCAAAAGAATAACATTTCCTAGTAAAATTGGCCAGAAGCATCATATGCTACCAACTACAAAACTGAATAATGGACACCAATATGTTTGCAAAAGAAAATGCTGTAAGAGCTTAAAAATTGCATATTTATAATATAACATAAATCTAAAGCACATGATCACCAAGCATAAGACCATTGAATATGTACTTTGAGTGGCCATCAAATCGATATTAGGACCATAGATAGAACTTCAGCCAAGAACTTGATCTAGTGTTAACTTTTCTACTCCATGCAAATGGGGCCATTAAATAATCTACCATTATAAAGGAAACACAATAAACCAGATTAAAGGGCAATATAAAGAGCAAACAATTAAGTAATCTTCCGTTATGAAGGAAACAATTTTTCTGCCATAGAGGATTAAATGCTTATACCAAAAGCAGAAATAGAATAAACATTTATTTTCCACAAATAGGGTGGGTCAATACCAATTCCTCACATCATAGCGATGACTGAATAATATATATACTTAAGGTTTATGTAGCCAGATTTTATATGATTGAATAATACAAATTAGATTTTAGTATAGCAAGATATTCAGCTAAAAAAGGTGTGAAGCTTCCGCTGTATCATTATTTACTGAACTTTTTTTTTTTTCATTAATAAAGCCTGCAATGGTTCATCCAATAACAATTGAATTCAATTTTACTAAAGTTGATGAGAAACTTGCGCATAAAGACAACAAGACCCTGCTTTTACTTTGGAATCAAAGGCCAACACAGAACAACAACTCTGAAATCTATCGCACATGGACATGCTAGTAATGGAACCATGAAAATGTATATGAACTTTTTACAAATATATCTATATATATATATTAAAACAATGACCTTTCAAATAAGCTTTAAAAGGTAACTTAAATCTTTAAAAGGTATCATACCATAAAATTATAAAACTATAGGTATAAGTACCAGAAAATTCCAACATCAAGATCACAACAATGAGCACCAGCCAAGCTACATAGAATCAATTAAGCCACGTCAAAAGTCCAGCCAACTGTAGAGTTCAATGGATACAACCCAAGCTCCTTATATTCAACCCTAGAAACTCTCAGCATTTTAAAGTTAAAATCATCAAAATCTATCAAAGGAAAAGAATTCAAACTTTAAAAGAGAGAAAAAAAAAAGCACCCAATCATCATTTTATTTTCATTCTCTCATTGGCATTTAATCAAACAATTTCCATGACGCACATGAATGTCGCTAGAAAATTCAGGAAATTACACACTAGTTATTTCTTCAAACTTCAATTTCATCAAGACAATTCAGAAATTTCCACAGAAGAAAATAGAGCAATTTGAAGAATTCACCGATGTCATTCACTCCAACAATGGTATTCTGGAAAGAAGTTTTTTTTATGTGCCATGGAAAATTCTAGAGTTCTATTAATAAGAAAATAATTTATTCTGATTGGCATATTTATTCATAAAAATTTGATGCAGGCCCTAGGGTTAGGACTTGCGTAGAGTGTTAGAACACGTGTTCGAGGACACTTCGAATCATCTATAAGATTTCAAACACATGAGGATGCACGTCTGAGGATAAAAACCACAAATTTATTAATCAATCAAAGTCTGAAAAATAACATACTGCAGTGCCACATAAATAAGAAAGCAAACCTAGTGCAATTAGAAAACCTAATCTAATATGAAAACTTCCCTAATAACATCATCATCATCATCATCATCATTATCAAAGCTTTATCCCAACCATGTTGAGGTCGGCCACATAAATTCTATTTCTCTATTCCATTCTATTTTGAGTCAAATATTTAAATAAGTTAAACTTCTTCAAATCTGATTCAATGACCTCCATCAATGTTTTCTTGAGCTTACCCCTATCTCCTGATGGGCCATCCACCTATATAACCAAACTTTTTTTCACCGATGCCATTACCAGCTTACGTTCAATATGCCCAAACCATCTTAAACAGATTTCTTTAATCTTATCATTTATTAGTGCTACTCCTAAATGCTCTCGAAATAACTCATTTCTAATTTTATCTTTTCTAATTTTACCACACATCGACCTAAGCATTCTCGTCTCTGCTACATCCATTTTATGTACATTCGTCTTCTTAATTGGCTAACATTCTGTTCCATATGTCATAGCTGGTTCAACCACTATTCTGTAAAATTTGCCCTTCAATTTCATTGGCATTCGTCTGTCACAAAGCACTCCAGAAGCTAGTTTCCACTTTAGCCATCCAGTTTTTATCCTATGCTCCACATCTTCGTCAATCTCCCTATCCTTACTAATCTTCGAGCATAGGTACCGAAAAGAATCTCTACGTGGTATCTCATGGGTTTCAATTTTAACAGTGGTTTCAACACTTTGTATATATCCACTGAAGTTGCAATCCATATGTTCTATCTTTTTACAACTTATTTTAAAGTCTCTAGATTCTAATGCGCCCCGCCATCTCTCAAGTTTTGCATTCACACAATCTCTTGATTCATCCACCAATACTATATCTTATGATGCACGGACACTTCAAAATGGGCAATATATCGTGTCGTATCGTATCCAATACTTCATTTTTTATGTCTAAAATCCGTGTCCCTTCTGTATCCATGCCGTGTCCTTATCGTATCCATGCCATATTCGGGCATCATAGACTATATCATCTGCAAATAACATACACCATGGTATTTCTTTTTTAATATGCACAGTTAACTCATCCATAATTAATGCAAAGAGATAAAGGCTTAAGGCTGATCCCTGATGTAAACCTATAGCCGCGGGGAATCCACCTGTTTCTCCATATGTGGTTCTCACATTTGTTACTGCTCCTTTATACATATTCTTAAAATTTTCAATGTAACCTTTAGGGACATTCCTTTTCTTAAAATCTCACCAAATTAAATTCCTTGGTACCCTATCATAAGCTTTTTTTTAAATCGATAAAGACCATGTATAGATTTTTTCTCTTTGCTCGATATTTTTCCATTAATTGCTTAAGTGAAAAAATAACTTCCACAGTTGACCTCCCTTGCATAAAACCAAATTAATTTTCAGCGATCTTGGTCTTCCGTCTCAGTTTTTACTCTAATATTCTCTCCCATAACATCATAGTATGACTCATAAATTTAATCCCTCGATAGTTGGTACAATTTTGTATATCTCCCTTATTCTTATATATAGGTATTGCAATGCTTCTTCTCCATTCATCCAGCATTTTCTGTCAGAAGTATCTTATTAAATAGTCTACATAACCAACTTACCGCAACCTCTCCTAAGCATTTCCATACCTCTATCGGAATATCATTTGGACCTGTAGCCTTTCCTGTCTTCATTCACTTCAATGCTTCCTTCATTTCCACCCTTCTAATTTTACGGAGAAAAGTATGCTCTAGTAATGAAGTATCCTCCTTGGCTCTTGTATCCCCCATATTTTCTTCATTTAAAAGTTTGCTAAAATATTCCTTCCACCTTTCTTTAATATCGTTGTCCTTCACCAGAATATTTTCCTCATTGTCCTTGATACATTTGATATGATCTAAGTCCCTATTTTTCTTTTCTCTTATTTTTGTAAGCTTAAAAATATATTTATCTCTTTCTCTTGTTCTCAACCTATTATAGAGGTCATCGTATGCTTTGAACTTTGCACTACTTACTACTTTCTTAGCTTCTTTCTTTGCCTTCTTATACAGCTCAAAATTTTTCATATTCTTAGTCCCCTGCCAAACTTTGTAACAATGTCTTTTCTCTTGAATTACTTCCTGAACCTCCACACTCTATCACCATGTTTCTTTATTAATATGTCTCTTTCCTTTTGATTTTCCAAGTACCTCCTTTGCAACCTTCCTAATGTAATTAGCCATTTGATTCCACATTACTGTAGTTTCTTCTTCAAAATTCCATTTTCTCTTCTTAATCATTTTGTCCTCAAATATATTTGCTCTTTCCCCCTTCAAATCTCTCCACCTTATTTTAGGATCCATTTTGTTTACTACCGCTTTCTTTCTACTTCTAATGCAAATATCTAAAACTCCGAGCCTATGTTGCATTGTCAAACTCTTTCCTGGAATAACCTTACAATCTTTACAAGCTAATCGATCCTTTTTTTAACTAAAAAATAAATCTATTTGACTCCTGTTACTCCCACTTTTATAGGTAATTAAATGCTCATTTCTCTTTTTAAAGTATTTGTTATAACAAGATCAAATGCCACTGTAAAGTATTTCCAAATTCATTCTTTTCTTAAATTTCTTACCCTCCATGCACTCTCTCATATCCTCTATTGTCTCTTCCTATATGCCCATTTAAATCTCCTTTAAGGAAAATCTTATCACTATTTGGGATTTCTCGCATTAAATCATCCATCACCTCCCAAAATTGTCTTTTCACATTTTCCTCTGGTCCTACTTCAGGAGCATATGCACTGATGATATGGATTATGTTTTCCTCTAACACTAGTTTTGGTATAATTCTATCACTAAACCTCTTTACCCCCGACAATTTTTTCTTTCAAATCCTTATCTACAACTATACCTACTCCATTTCTTGTATTACTCTTTCCAGCATAGAAAATCTTATACCCATCTATGAGCTCATTAGCTTTATTCCCTTTCCACCTTCCTTAGCTTTATTCCCTTTCCACCTTATCTCCTGTATATAAGCCACACTAATTCTTCTTCTTTTCATTGCCTCAACCAACTCCAAGCTCTCGCCTGTTAAGGTTCTTATATTTCAAGTAGCAAGTCTAATTTTTCTATTTCTCCTCTTCTTCTCATAGACTAACTTCTTTAACCGCACTAGCCCAAAGTTATACGGTAGCATTTGCACACTTTTCACTGTAGCCAGTCGACGCTGCAATGCATCGCTTAAAGTGGGGAACGCCCCAGCTTTATCGCGAAATATAGTTATCTCAGAATTCATGTTGGTTGTGATAAAGTTTTACGTTGGCTATCAACCTACCTAACGCAACCTTCCTCCTTTGCCCGGACTTGGGACCGGCAGTAAAAACTAGCGGAGTTGCAATTATTAGAGAAACTTCCCTAATAACAATGCAATTACAATCTACTAATAATATAATCCTAATCTATGACAAGGGGGACCACTTAGGGCCCATACTGCATCATCTTCCTCGGGTTAAAAGAAGAGTTCGTCCTCGACCTCGAGTCTTCTTCGAATTGCCACTGTAAAAGTGATGAACATGAAACACTTCCTATGTTGCGGCTTTCCTGAAATTCTTCTTCGGAGGCTCTAGCTTCTCAAGATGAAGTGTAACTTATTTTCCACCATGCATGAATGTGTATGTGTTGTTGTGCATACCATAAGCCTCATTTTTGTCATACATCCATGGGTGTCCTAACAAAAATCACCACTATCAATAGGTAGCATACCACACCAAATGGTATCTTTGCAATTATCACCAATAGCAAACGTAACCTTGCATATGTGACATGCATGCACTTGATCACCTGTTATCAGCCATTTGACAAAATAAGGACGATTGTGCTTGTAAACCTTCAACTTGAGGTGATCAACAACAAATTGAGAGACGATGTTTTCTTCACTTCCACCATCAACTACAACTGTGCAATTCTGTCCATGAACGGTACCAGTGGAACCAAAAATATTTTTTGCAACCATTTCTTTTCAACAATGGGTGGAGCCTATGATACCCAGAAACTCCAAATGCCTTGTGGTGTTGGTAACGATACAATACGATACGGATACGAGTACGGGATACGGTAAGATACGGCTTGGATACGGCCCCCAATTTTAGGATGCGGCTGTGCAATATTTTTTACCCAAAATTAAGACAGATTTTGTCCATTTTGATTAATTTACTCCTAAATTAGCTCTCTCTCAGTTTGATCAAAAGGAAAACAAAAAAAAAAGGAGAAGAGGAGGAGGAGAAGGTAGCAGCCAGGATGAAAATAACTAAACTAACAGGGGCTATTATTTTCGTTTTGACGACTTGTTCCTCCAATTAGGTGGTAGACCACAATGTTGCTTTCTGCTACTATTGCTGCTTCGAACTTCTAACTTCAGGTGCTATGTATGCCTCCTTTTCTTCTTATTTATTTTTCTTCTTCTTTTTTCGATGATGCCCCAGAGATACAAAAGGGGCAAAAGAACCCGTTACATTTTATTAATGAGAACGAGCCCGTTGGGCTTTTTTTTTTTTTGTTAATGTCTTTCTATTTTAATGTTGAGCTATTAGGCCAACCAAGACACTTGACCCACTTTTTTTTCTTTTCTTTTATTTTTTTTTATGTTAAGATACTGTCAAGCTCACCTCATTGAAAATTTGATCCACACAATGGGCTTCATAATATTTAAGCACTACGATAAGTATTTATATGTATATATTTTTTGAAATGCCGTACCCGTATCCTATCCTAAAATTTTCAAGTCGGCGTATCGAACTCTCGTTCTCCATGTCCGTATCTGGGCATCATAGGGTGGAGCCTCTTTAATGACCATAAGAGTTTCACCACCATCTTTGTCTACTTCGTATGCTATTGTTTCCTCTATTTCTTTTTTGTTCGAGGGATCATCCTGTGCGGTTGGTTCATCATGTACGCTTTCCATTAGGTTTTGCAATGAAAACATGTGACCTTAGTATGATCTTCAATCTTGAAGACAATTTTTTTTTATGAAGCATTGGATTTAGCATCTTGGAAAAATGAATTTTTTCATGGAGGCCATTTGGATGCATTAAATTTTTGTGCTCAATGATTGGCGATACCCTTGGCTTGATGGCATGTTGAATGAGCTCGTCGACATTGTCAAACAATTGAAACGCTAGGATGTGTTGAATGTCTAGTCTCAATCCATTTAAAAATTTATCAACTAACATATCATCATCTTCATTCAATCCATAACAAACTTGCAAATTCAGAAATTCTTCAGAGTATTCAACAACCATCTTAGACCGTTGTTTCGAGTTCTGAAAACTTGCACCCAAATCTCGTGAATAATTGATGGGGAGGAATTTTTGCTTCAAAATATTTTTCATCTTAGTCCAAGTTTCAACAGGATTCGTATTTTGATTCCTCATTTTTTTTTGTAATTCAGCCTACCATGTTGCAACATAATTATGGAATCTAGTTGCAATCAATGTGACTTTATAACCTTCCATTATTGGCTTGTGTGCAAAAAGATTCTCCACATACACTAACCAATCCACAAATTAAGTGGGCTGCAATTTTTCATCATATTCAGGAATCACCAGATTAATTCCAAAACCTCGATCAGGATTATTAACTGGTAGATCTCTTTGATTCCGAATATTTGTACCATCATCTCTGTCATTATCCACATGTTGAGTATTTTCCAAATTTGTCACTTTTATTTCAAGACTTTCCAAAATGGTTCACATTTGATTAATTGCTGTGAATAATTCTCTATCAATTCTTTCATGAAAGAAGATGAAGATTGCACCGTCAACTTGCTTCTTATGAGGCATTGTATGTGGAAAATTAAAATTTGACTGAGCTAATTTGTAGATCTTCTCTTGATGGGCACATTGGTGTAGACGGATTTGAAATCTGAGTTCAGATGGCTCCGAAATCTTAAAAACAAATTCCAGTCGTTGGTTGTTGCAAATCTGTACCATTGACTACACTGGCTAATGTCTTCTGGGCTTTTGGTTTTATGGGTCAGAATTGAACTGCTGGATGACTAATTGGACCAGAACTCAACTTGGCCCAAAGTTGAAACACGTGTCACAATTGCACATGTGACTGATATCTCTTCTCGTAGCCTCGTAGCTTGAGTTGAGAAGATAAGAAATGGTTAAAACCTTCTCATCTTCATTTCAGTTGCAACAAATTGGAAAAGTGCATGTGAGGCACTTTACTGCCCCATGTCTGTTGCTTGACAGAAAACGAAAAGAAGGTGGGAAGAGGTGGGAATGACGAGAGGTGGGCTTTGGTGCACTTGACAGCTTGCAGAAATGTCTTGGTCGACAATGGCTACCCAAATCTGAGGTGCCAGGTATGTACTTCCAGATCTTCTTCCTCTGCTTTTTTTTTTTTTTTTTCTAATTTGGTTTTGGGGACTAACAAAAGAGGAAGTGGTTGGTTGGAGTCGGATACAAGGATGGGAATGGGTTCAACTATTTGGGTTTCTGTTATGACGGCGCTTTTTGGGGTTTGCAAATTGGGTCTGGGTTCCGGTTTCTGAGTGGAAGGCAAGTAGTGGATTAGGGACTTGGCAAAAGTAATGGGGCACTTGATTCTGCTAATGGGCCTCTGGTGAGAGGGTTGGGAGTTGGGAAAGGAAGGTTTGAGGGTGGATTAGGGTTCGGATGAGGTGACTAGGCGTCTGGGAAGGGGTAGTGACTTGACAAATGCGATTAGAGCTATACTGGGGATTTTGGGTCTGATATGGTATGGTGACAATCAGCAGCGACAGATGTGGTTGGGTAGAAAATACAAAGATGGGAGGATAGATATGCTCCAATTAGCGACCGAAGGGTGATTAGAGCAAGACGATCAAGGATCGTTCATCTTTGACACCAAATCGATGTAGAACTAGGGGTTAGGGCTTGGGTAAAGTGCCGGAGCACATGTCCGAGGTCACTTTCAATCGTAAAAAAGACTTTAAACACATGAGGATGTATCTTTAGGGATAAAACGCACAAATCTATTAATCAATCAAAGTCTGAAAAATAACATACTGTAGTACCATATAAATAAGAAAGCAAACCTTGTGCAATTAGAAAATCTAATCTAATAATGAAAACTTCCCTAACAACAACGCAATTAAAAATCTACAAATAATATAATCTTAATCTATGATAAGGGGGAGCCACTTAGGACCCACACTACATCAAAATTCCACCATCTCATTTCACCAATTAGCATGTACACTATTGGGAATTTCGAAAATTGAAAGAGTAACTGGTGAATGCAAAGCAGAGCATTGCACAGAATCCACTCACCCTCACTGTAACCATTGCATAAAATAAAACCAATTGCAATCAGATTTGGGTTTGCCATCATATATGTAGTACGTGACCCATATTATCAAAGAATCACCAAAATCCATTTTCTTGGGAGAAAAAGGGAAATGTGTAAAAAAAAAACCACACTGTCAATTCCAGCAGAGAGAGTACAAAAAAATCAAAATAAATGATGGAAGCAAAGGATCACCAAAATCCCTTTTCTTAGGAGAAAAAAGGAAAACTTTAAAACACCAACACTGCCGATTCCATCAGAGAGTATAAAAAATCAAAATAAAAGATGGAAGCAGTTTGCCTAATGTCTGGAAAAAAAAAAAGAGCACTATAAAAACCATCAAAAATGGAGAACAAAAATGAAAAGGAAAAAAATGAAATCAATGGAGAGATGTTGGAGAAGAAGGAAAAAAAAATGATCTTACTGATATTAGGAGATGAAAAAAAAATGAAATCAGTGCAAAGATGTTGGCAAAGAAGGGGAAAAATGGTCTTACTGATATTGAAATTGGGAGGTAAAGATTGATAGCAGTAAAAAAAAAAAAAAAAGAGTTAGCTCTCGCAAACTGGAAATCCCCACATGCTACTCTCTGAATACCATCAACTTTCCCCCTCTTTAGTTTTGAAGACAGATGTCCAAGCACATGTCATTTAGAAGATGAGCCGCACAACTGCTTGCAAGGGGGTTCCACGAGAGGGTGTGTAGAGAATGAAGTTGCACACTTTCTTCTCTTTTATAAAACGGTTATAAAACCACCAAAAATGGAGAACAAAAATGAAAAGAAAAAAACGAAATCAATGTAGACATGTTGGAGAAGAAGGGAAAAAAATGACTTTACTGATATTAGGAGATGATAAAAAGATGAAATTGGTGCAAAGATGTTGGCGAAGAGGGGGAAATATGGTGTTATATTGATATTGGCAGGTAAAGATCGATAGCAGATAGAAAAACAGAGTTATCTCGCAAATTGGAAATCCCCACATCCTACTCTCCCAATGTCATCAACTTTCCCTCTCTTTAGTTTTGAAGACATATGTCCAAGCACATGTCATTTAGAAGGTAAGTGACACAACTGCTTGCAAGCGGGCCTTACAAGAAGGTGTGTAGGAATGAAGCTGCACACTTTCTTCTCTTTTATAAAAGGGCTGCTAGTGTGGCCTTGCACATGCAAGGCACGTGCAATGTTCAAAAAAATAAATGAATCATCCAAAATAGCATCATAAGTGAAAGAAACCAATCCAAAGTAGCAAGAATAAGAAAATAAAATTGATGAGGATGGAATTACAAATACCCAAAAAAATTAAAAGAGAAACTTGTGTGTCCCACCAAGAAAACAATTTAGTTATAGAACAGAAACCTAGGAAAGGGAAGAACCAACCAACAAACAATTTTGCATCTCATTTTTTGTATAAGTGATTAACGGAAACTACCTTAAAACTTTTAGTACAAGAATTTTGAGGGTTACCAACAACTTCAATCATAAGAAAATTAAAAACCAAATTTGTGGGATAAAACTTACGTCATGTATAAAATCATGCATCTATATGCCACGAATTAAATCATAAAAATTTTAGAGGGAAGAAAGGCATCAGATAGAGGTACTAAAAATTAAAAATTATATCATTCATTCAATACAAGAAATAAAAAGATGAGTAACTTAAGATATTGTAAAAATATATCAATACATTGCTATTGAATGAAGTCTTCATATTGTAAGAAAGAAAAGAATAAAAGCATGAAAAGTATATCATAATTATCATATTTGTTTTCAAAATTAATCCCATACAAAGAGAGAAAATGAACAAGCCCATCTCACTACTATGCAAAAATAGATCAATTGGAAACCACCTTTCGTGCCGCTTATCATTGCCTTGCCCCTTGCTAGCAGGTATTAACACATCCTATTTCATTCCATGAAAAAATAAAAATAAAAATAAAACCATAAAGATGAAAATTAACCCACAATGAAAGTAAAGGCAAGAAAAGACTAAAATTTTTACCCTTCGATCAAGCTGAACATGGAGAATAGATGTTTGAAATATCCTAATAGCCAATGCCAAGACATTCATAGATATAGAAATGGGTTAAATATAACAAATTGATGGAATCATAATAACACAATGAGAAAGAAGCATTCATTATTACAAGTATACAACCATGTAGCAAATATATGGTACAAGATAAATTTGGATAGGGGATCTAAAAATATTGTTAGAAGTTTGGCTTTAAACGGGAAATGTCATAAAAGTCAAATACAGCCAGCCACATATGACTATATTACATTTTTCACCTAAAAGTTTGAGACCTAAACTTTTGGCGTATTATGTTTATGTCTCTTCTAGTTCTTCTTTTCTTGTATCTTACATTGATTTTAAATACGATTTTAATGAAAAACCCTTTGCTAAATTTTATAATTTAATAATATTTATATATTATGTGTATTAACTGTATATATATTGATGTAGGCCCTAGGGTTAGAGCTGCGTAGGGGTGCCGAAGCACGTGTCTAGAGACACTTCAAATCGTTGAAAAGACCTCATACACGAAAACGCACCTCCAGGATAACATCCACAAATCTATTAATCAATCAAAAATCTGAGAATTTCTTCTTTATAATACCATATATATAATAAAAACAAACTTAATGCCTAAGCAAATCGTAATCAATTAATAGAAACTTCCCTAATAATGCAATTAGAAAGCTACTAATAAAATAATAGTCATAATCTAATTAGATATGAATGGGACCACTTGTGGGGCTTAGATTGTATCATCCTCCCCAAGTTGAAAGAAGAGTTCATCCTCGAACTCGAGTCTTCTTTGAATTGCCTATGTAAATTTGGTGAGTATGAAGGACTTCCTTTGTTGCAATTGCCTGAAAACTCTTCTTCGACGGCTCTGGCTTTTCAGGATGAAGTGTAACTTACTTTCTACCATGCAAAAATGTGTATGTGTTATCACCCATTCCATGAGTCTCATTTTTGTCATATATCCATGAGCGACTCAATAAGATATCACCGCTATCTATAGGTAGCACATCACACCAAATTGTATCTTTGTAAGTCTCACCAATGGCAAAAGTGACTTTGCAAGTATGTCGAACATGCGCTTGATCATCTGTCATCAGCCATTTGACAAAATAAGGACAGTTGTACTTGTAAACTTTTAACTTGAGGTGATCAACAAGAGCTTGAGAAATGAGATTTTCGCAACTTCCTCCATCAACAACTGTGCATTGTTATCTAAGAACTATACCCGCAAAACGAAAGATATTTTTCCATGACTATTTATTCTCAATAGTTGCTGGAGCCTCTTTGATGACAATAAGAGCTTCACTTGTGGTATCTTTGACTTTTTCCTCAATTTCCTTAATTTCAGTACCATTGGGATCAATTTTAGTACTTTTAAAATCATCTAAGGTATCTTTAACATCACCTTCAATCTCAATCAGATGTATGTGCTTTGGACATTCCACAGCGTGATGCCCGACTGTTGACAATGAAAACAAATCATCCTATTTTGACCCTACAGTCTTTACAAAAAAATTTTCTGAAAAACCACTAGGTTTAGTATTTTACAGAGATGAATTCTTTGGTGGAACACATTTGAATTTTTGTACTGATGATTTGCAATGCCCTCGACTTTGATAACATGTCAGATGAGTTTATAGGAATTTTATCAAAATTTTGAAATGCAAAGATATGCTGAATGTCTATTCTTAATCCATTGAAAAATCTACCAATAACCACATCATCATCTTCATTTAAGCAACGACGAGCTTATAGAGTTAGAAATTCCTCAAAATAGTCAACAACCGTCTTTGATCTTTATTTCAAGCTCTGAAAGTTTGAACGTAGATCTCTTGCATAGTTGATGAGAAAGAATTTTTGCTTCAAAATAGTCTTTATCTCAATCAATGTTTTAACAGGGTCCATGTTC
Source organism: Sextonia rubra (assembly GCA_037013555.1). NCBI lineage: Eukaryota > Viridiplantae > Streptophyta > Magnoliopsida > Laurales > Lauraceae > Sextonia > Sextonia rubra. The sequence continues at coordinate 11,876,773 of JASUAD010000009.1, forward strand.
TAATTCCTCCGTTTTATTTGCAATTCAGCCCACTAAGTTGCGGCATAATTGCGAAATCAAGTGGTAATCAGTGTAACTTTGTGGCACTCATTCATTTGTTTGTGTGCAAATATATTCTCCACACATACTAACCAATCCATGAATTCAGCAATCTACAATTTTTCATCATATTCGGAAATCACGAGTTTAATCCCTAAATCTCGATCAGAATTATTGACTGGTGGAATTTATTGATTCTAAATATTTTCTCCATCATTTCGATTGTGATCACATATGCTGATTATTTTTCAAAATTGTCACCTTAGTTTCCAGTTGTGTAAGGTGGTTTGCATGGTGGCAACTGTTGCGGTTAAATCCCTAATGACACGAGTCAAATCTTCCATTGAAGAAGTGGAAGATTCAACCTCTATTTGTTTCTTAGGTGACATTTTTTTTAATGGAAAATTAAAAATCTAACTGGCTTGATGCGTAGCTCTGCTCTCCAAGCATAAACTGGCACAAACGAATCGAAAATCGTCAGATATGGGTGCTTCTGCTGATGCAGTGATAGTCTCAACGATAAATTAGATGGACTGTCTTCTACAAGTGGGTCAGAACTAACCCAGAGTGGCTTGGCCCAATAACTGGGGCTGGTCAGTTAGTTGGTGCCCTTGTATGCATTGCTAGAAGGCAGGAGCAGAAATGACACAAACAAGAAGATGGAGCAAATGTGGGTACAATGGGCTTCTCTAGTTTGCAGTCTCTTGCGGCTCGTGGTGATGGCGACGAGCGAGGGTTGAGTTATTGAGTAAATAGCAGCATAACTGGTTTCTCAAATAATTTTAAAGAAATAAGATGAGTTATTGAGTAGATTGGATTGTACTCATACTATTGCACGATTGCATCATACACATTTAAATATTTCCTATCTAATACAAATTATTAGATACATACACGACTAAGGTTAAGATTTCATAGACGTTTACATGGTCCTACAGAGCACAGCAATCTTGACAGTGATTTAAAAATACACAAATAGGATAGTGATTTAGATGAATCTAGGTATATTTAAAAAATTATGCTTTGTTCCTAACCAAACAGTGATTTAGATAAATCTAGGTGTTGCATCATACAAACAAAGGCGAACTTCTGAAAAGAAAATCTGGACTTTTTGTTTATAGCACTCCCCCTTCCTGGACATCAAACAAGATTTTCACAAAATCAAATCCTAATTAAGATAAGAAACCAAACTCTTTATCATAAGTTCAAATGAAAAACAATTTTTCCAAAAACAATTTCCTCGATCATTCCACATAGCCCAAACAAATTTCAAACCTCACAACTTGCCGCTGCCCCCCCCCCCCCAACCAAAAAAAAAAAACCAACAAAAAAAAATGAAAACAAAACAAAAAACAAAAAAAACCCAACAAAAAAAAATAGATATATATATATATATATATAAACAAAAAAAAGCCAAGAGATTCAGAACCTAATTGATAATCTTAAGCCAAGTCAAAACAAACATCAGTTATAAAAAAAAACACAAGAAAATATAATTTTACATTTACAAGACATGAAAAAAGCAACAGCCTCTTCATATCCGCTCGGAGGAATGCTTATGTGAAATAGATTTCTTAGAAAAGTTCTCTACTTCAGACAAGCCAGCATTCATAATCCAATCGACTCCTACATTCCATCGAGGCATCTTTATGAAAGAATAGGAAATATTTATTTTTAAGAATAACACATTCAATTAATTACAAATATAAATGTCATATCTTAGTAAGATCATCACATTTTCTCATACTTTACTGTTAGCCATCCTTGAGGCAGGATAGACCCATGGTCTTCCGTGGGCCGACCCGCCTTTCGGCCCAGCCCACAACTCACCGATCATACTCTATTTAGGATTTTTATTTGGTCATTTGTGTTTTAAATTATTATAATAGATGTTTTAATTGTGACCGTCAACTTGGTTGGATGTTCCAGATTAGTTTCAGTTAGTTAATCACTGATTATTAATGAAAAGTTTTGAAATCTTCCCAATTTTCTTCAAGCTCCGAGATTGGCATTCCATCATTGCTGCCAAACCATAACCAGCACCGATCGGCAGTCCCAAATCCATCAGGTAATCCATTCCATCCATTCTCTATTTCAGCCAACCATGAACAACGCCATCAGGCCAGCCCCCTTGCCGAACAACACCCAAACCCCAACAAATCCTCTACATCTAGACACCACCGCCCAGATCCATAAAAATAATAATAATAAATAAAATAAAATAAAAAACCAAATCTGGTAACCCAGCTAGATCCCTTTCTCCATCGCACCCCAAATCCGCCAAAACCCAAAAACATCTCTAAACCCCAAAGAACCCGAATCTTTTTTGCCGAACCCTCACCACAGTCGGCCACCACCCAATCCCTGCAACCTCTTTTCGCGGCCCTCTGGAATTCAACCCAGATCCAGAGGGTTGAATTCACAGAGGAAGCGATCTGTCACGAAACAAAAATCGTGAAGGGCCCTTGGACTATGGTGCTCCTAAGCACCACAACATACCACAATACGTTGTGGCCCTTAGCCACGATAACTGCTTTTAGGCAGGGTCACCTCCGCTTCCGGTCTCGTGACTCTAACCCGTCTGCAGCACATGCGCACCCCTGCACATTGCTGAAAGCAGCATTACTTCAGCAGAAAACAGTCAAATCAATTTGACGAAGTCAAAGGCAAAATTTGTTTTTGCTATATGGGACTTTCAGACTTTGATTTCAGATCTGGTTGATCCTGCATGCTCATGGTAACAAGATTTACACGGTGGCATAGGTATTTACACGGTGGCATAGGTATTGAGACATGTCTCATCTATTAAGGGCCAATCATCAATTCAATTTCAATCATCCATCTTTAAATCACAAAAACTCTTCTATCCCAACTCTGATTTCAAATCTGTTTGATCTTCTGTGCTTGTTTTGAAGAAATTTACACAACAAGTCAAATTAATTTTTTTTACAAAAAAAAAAAGAAAAAAAAACATATTATGTTATAAGTCTTCCATATGAAATCGAAAGAAGAGCTATTGTTGTAATTTCACCATGCCATGCTTGGGGTGACATATTCATTTAAGTATGGATAGTGGTATGTTGATGATAAAACCTACTTTGATCAATTTCTAAATTTGAGACAAGGTAAGCTATTAGTTATTGACTACGATTATGAATTTTGAAAACTACAAGATTTAAGTGGACTACATAGAGTGTCAAACATTTTGTCACTATCTTTATTGGAGGTTTAAAACCAAGCAATCGAAAATATGTGAAAAACTGCATGACCGTATTTGAAACATTTTGGGAAGCAATTCGTGTTGAGTGCTTGAAAAAATGCTTTCACCTCTGAAAAACTAAATTGCAAGAAGAAAATTGTCCACAAACTATTGAAGCTCATGTTGTTGAACCCATTAAAGAGAATGCTAAGGCTGAAATTGAGGAATAAAAGCTTGAAAGAAATGATTCCAGAATCAATTCAAATGAAGTAGCATGTAAAACTCCTTCAGACATTTCTCCTTCAGATGAATTGGAAAAAGATAAACTTGAGTCACATCCATTGGAAATTGTTGATCAGCATAAGCCAACTACCAGTGAAGACTTGGATGAGACTCTGAATCAACCTACAAATCCAATGGAAATGAGTGCAGAACCACATTAAAAAAAGCCTATTTCCATTGAAGAAGAGGCTAGTACGAAATAGATTGAACAAGCCAGTACTAAACAAGTTGAAAAGGTTAGTGTTGAAAATGTTGAACAACTCATTGATGTCCCTCACCTTGATTTCGTCTTCAAGGATAGACTATTGATAGTAGAAGATTGTGATCTACTGCTTTAAGGACAACAACTGATGCATCTAACGGTCATATTACAAATAAATGCCTAAGTCAAATATCAGAAGAAGCCATGCTAGCATTTCCCTTCTATTTGGTTGAAAAGATTGATTCCATTTTCCAAGTCGTGCCAAGAAAATGAGGACCAAACAGCGCATCGAGGATTTATACGCTTGATATTTGATTATGGAGGACTTTAACTAAAACTCGAGATCGAGTTTTTTCCAAGAAGAGAAGAAATTGATCCAGGACAGACCCATGGTCCTCCATGGGTTAACTTGTCTTTGAGCCAAGCCCACCTATTTTAGTTTATTTAAGATTTTTATTTAGTCATTTGTTGTAAGATCCCGGCCCAAATTAATAAATTTAATTCAATTAAAAATAATTTATGAAATAAATAATGACATTTATCGAATTAGGGAAAAATCAAACCACATTGAACAATTAGGGCACAAATGCGATTAGGACTTGATTTGGGAATTTTAAAGGCGTGTTGGTAATTTTTAGAAAATATGAAGGGTATTTCCATAAATTCAAAACATAGCAAGAATGGGACTCATTGGATAGAGAATAATTAATTATAAAACTTTTCCTTAAGACACGAACCCATCCGGATTAATTTGGTGCTCGGTTGAAGGAGATTTAGATTAAGCCCATTACTAGTGGTGTGGGGACCCATATTTGTCTCATTCTCAAATAAGAGTAGAATTTACCTTCGTAAGACTTTGGTTGGATACAACAAGGCTCAGGCTAGATAGTCATATTAGGATTCTATATGGAAAAAAAGAAGGATTCCACACTACCTCTGCTTCGTAGTCTCACTATAAGTGCCCATATTAAATTATTTATATATATATATATACACACTAGCAACAAACGCCCATGCTTATACTGGGCCCTAAAATAAAAGAGTTACATTTCAAAACTTGTTGTATTATTTGCACTTAAATTATATTATATTAATGTAACAAAAAATAATTTATAAATTAATTTAGTGCATTTGCTAGATAGATGGAGATAATTGAATAATATAAATATAATTTTAGAGAAGATAATTGAGAAAACTTGAATCTAATATTTTTACAAGGTTTGAATATCAAATAGCTCTTATCACAACTCAAGGGATTTACCTGGCTCCACCTGGAAGTGAAGGGATTAGTCTGGCTAAAAGTACAGTTGTCTTATAAAAAAGAAAAGTATTATAGCTAAAGGCCAAAAGTCAAAAATATATTATCTCGAAATGAAAACATAAAATACATTTTCTCAATAAATATAACAAAGTACAAATATTTGACCCTATCTGAAATTTTAGGATTATTCATAAAATCATAATAGCACTATAACATTGTTAGAAACATTTAAATAATCCACTCAAATTAAGAAAGAAAATTTTAATTTGAAAGGAGAAAAAGTAGAGAAAAGTATTATAAGCATAAAAAATGAAGAATTAAGAAGTTTTATAGGAAAAAAAACCTCTATTATAAAGTATGCTTGTATTTCAAATTTTCTCAATTATCTTCTCCAAAATTATATTTATATTATTCAATTATCTCCATCGATTTAGTAAATGCACTAAATTAATTTATAAATTATTTATGCTACATTAATATAATATTCAATTATCTCCATCGATTTAGCAAATTCACTAAATTAATTTATAAATTATTTTTTGTTACATTAATATAATATAATATTTAAGTGCAAATAATACAATAAGTTTTGAAATGTAACACTTTTTTTATAGGGCTTGGGCAAAGCATGAGCCTTTGGGGTGATGCAGAAATGATAAATAAAGGGAGAGATTTAGTGGGAGAGAGATTTTAGGAGAAAATTTTGAATTGATGAGGAAGAGGTTTGAATACTATCCAAATAGAGAGATTTTTGGGGAATAAATGGAATAGCTAAGAGAGAGGAGGGTATAGGGAAAGATTTTAGAAGATGATGTGGCACTCTAAAAAAAAGAAAAATAATATTGCTGATGTAGCACCCTCCAAAAACCTGGCCTCCATAAAAAAATTAAATAGTTTATTAAAAACTTTATAAAAATACAAAATTACAGATATTTATAAAAGTCTTCCTACTAAATGAATAAAATAAAAACTAGAAAATATTTGAAATGTAAGTAGCCCACTGAATGATTCTCATGGTTTAAATAAAAGAAAAAAAATTCAAAAGTCTATAAAATGTTATAAACACCTGAACTTTTAATATTTTATAAACTTTGTAATAAACTATTTAAGTTTTTTATATAAGTTCGAGCTAAGTACGAGCCTACATTACTAGTCCTTATTTAAGACAGATATTTTAAAGGTTTTTGCTGTATAAAAATAATACATCAAATAATATTGTATTCTTCAAAAAATTATTGTTAAAAGTAAATAAAAAATAGATAAATATATTATCTATCAAGCTAATTTATTTATTAGAATTAGATTGAAATGCTAATGTTGTTTGCTTTAAAATTGATTAAAAAAAGAATTGCAAAAAAGGAAATGATGGTGATGATGATTGAGAATTTATCTCAATAAAATTAAAAAATAATATCTTCAAAGGAAAATTTTCTTATAGTTTGAGTGTTCTTAAATCCCAAAAATTTTTATTAAAAAAGCTCACTTCCTGCTTAATAAAAAAAAGGAGGAAAAATAAAGGATATTATACAAACATTATTTCACCAAGTTAAATGTCTAAGGAAAAAATCACAAAATCCTCATCTCTAGAATCAATTAGAAATAAGCAAGCAAAAGAATACCAAAATTACTTGAAAAGCTTTATTTTCATAATTTGAAAAAATGCAACATCAATCTTCTTCCTTGGAGTTGGTTAAAAAAAGTTGATTTACCTTGGAAACCATTTAGAAAAAAAATTTAAATAAAACAACATTTCAAATCAAATTGGAGAAGTAAATGTTACGAGCTTAGATTTATCCAAACCAAATTGCAAATGAGCATAAGTTGAGCTCATTATAACTATAAAAAAATTTGAGATTTTCATAATTTAATAGTGGCTCAGAGACATATCCTCTGGGAATGATTTCGGTGAGGCCCACTTCTATATTTTGAAAGTATTACAAAGTTCTTATAATTTGATGGTCCTATAAGAAATGGGGCCATCTATTTTGATTGGTGTCAAATCTTTATATATAGGCCCCACAAGAAAAATTAGCATTATAATTTGATTATGAGCCTAACTCCTATAAGAAATGGAGCTATCTATTTTGATTGGTGTCAAATCTTTAGAAAGAGGCTTCACAAGAAAAATTATCATGCTACCATTTAAGCAACAAATAGGATTAGGCAACAAAAAAAAGTACAAAAAATGTGGATGAGTGAGATTTTAATGATAGTAGTAGATTAAGAAGTTTTAGGAGAATTAGTGTTTTTTTTGTGCCACATATAATTTTTCAAGACTCTAATGTGGCGCTCTAAAAAAAAAGAAAAATAAGGGGTGCTGATGTGGCACCCTCCAGAGGCCTCCATTCTGATAGCTTTAATATATATAACTAGCAATAACACCCGTGCTAAGCTCGGGCTATATAAAATCAATTATATCTCAAAATGATATTCATAGCAATAATAGGTACATCATAATTTGCACAGAATTTAAAATCTACAATGATATTTTATTAAAGAATAATTTAATTTAATTTACTAGATGCAAAAGACTAATAAATGCAGTTGGTATCAAATAGAGTTGAAAAAGTAATTTGGTAATCATTCTTCAAAGTCATTTAATGAAGATCAAATACACAAAGTTGAGCATAAAAAATAGATCTAATAAGAGGAGCCCATATTACAATTGCTATCAGGAAAAGAATTCCAATGAAGAAAAAACTTTTTTGGTAAGAAACAATGTTAGTTCTAAGAATTCATTAAAATATTCTGATAACTTAAAAATCTTTAAATTAGGGAAAAAGTCATTTTAAAAATTATGAGTGTGAATGGATGCGCGATCACTTGTTTATTATAAAGTACAATTATATGGAAATAAAAGAAGCAAAAAAAAAAAAAAACAAATTAAGAAGTTGATTGACACATGGAAAAAAGAATTCCAAATCTTAAAAAAAAAACCCTACAAGGCATTAAAAAAGAACCGTTTTTTAGAGGGAGAACTTGGCGCAATTGGCAAAGAGAAATAAACAAAAAAAAATTGAAGAAAAAGTATAAAGCACTTGCACAAAAACTATACTTCATTTCATCAATGACTTCTAATATTAGATCTCGAACTGCATCAAACCAAAAGGAGGTCACTTATAAGTGAGAATCGCCTTCATCAAAACTCTAATCCATTACACGTGATCGGTATTCTCTCAACTTTAGACATACCTAAATTGATAAAATTCTAATTTAAACTTTGTCTTTCTTTTTTAAAAATCTTATGAAGTTCTTTTTTTTAATTTATGTACTGTCCGTATTGATAGATTCCAAAATTTAACACCTATCTACTTTAAATAGTAAGCTTTCTCTTTTGCACATGAACATTTCTAATTATTTAAGTAATACATATGAACATTTCTAATTATTTACGTAATACATATGACCATTTATCCATTATATATATGTCACAATAATATACGAGACTGCAGTCGGTCCACTAATCCTCACTCTTCTCTTCTGTTGCGATTCTCTCTCTCTCTATACAAAATCTATGTCTCTACCAAGTAATCTCAATTACTCATCTGCCTCCGATGATATATAGAGTGAGAAACATTAAAACTCAATCCTAAAATCAATCAGTCCTGTCTCTTTTTCTCTCTCCTCTCCTTAGCAAGGGCAATGGAGATTCTGGAAATAGATAGCAGGAAAAAAGACCCAGAAGAGGAGGCTGCAGAGATCATCGATGAGAACGAAGACGATATCTCTCCCATTGAGGAGGTTCGCTTGACCGTGACAAACTGGGGCGACCAAAGTCTCCCTGTGTGGACCTTTCGCATGTGATTCTTAGGGATGATATCATGTGCACTCCTCTCCTTCCTCAGCCAATTTTTTGGCTATAGGACTGAGCCCCTCATGATCACCCAGATTTCGGTGCAGGTGGTAGCGCTACCCATTGGCCATTTCATGGCTGCTGTGCTCCCTAAGACCACCTTCAGGGTCTCTGGGTTTGGGTCCAGGAAGATTTCGGCGTGTCGCTCAACCCGGGGCCTTTCAACATCAAGGAGCATGTCTTGATCTCTATATTTGCCAATGGTGGTTGTGCATTTGGGAGTGGATCGGCTTATGCGGCTGGGATTGTTAATATTATCAAGGCGTTTTATGGAAAGAAAGTTTAAACGTTAAGCGTATGTAGATAAAGTGGATACCTGTAGTGATTTGAAATTTAATAATGTATTGATTTGAAATTCAAAAATTGTATATATTGAGATAGTAATAAATCATGTATGAAATCATAAATATCTCTAAGATTGAGGGGAGTTGAGGATAATGAGAGAAAATTAAAAGATGTTGATGTGGCGCTCTACAAAAGAAGAAAAAACAATGGCTAATGTGGCACCCTTCAAAGGCCTCGCTTTTTAAAGCTTTAATATATATAATATGACTAAAGCCCCGTCTCCTACATACGATTCTCTCCAACTCTCTCTCTCTCGAGTCTCTCTCTCAACTAGAAGGTCTCAACTTTAGACTTAAGGATTTGAAAGGAAGCATAGAAGAACTATGTTAGAATTTTGGTAAAATCAACAATTAAGGAAAATCCAATGTATAATTCAATACTATGTTTTCTTTTAGATAGTAATTCTACCTATTTAAATTTCGATTTAGTTTATGGTGTTGTTACTGTTCGTATATATTGGATTGAGACACAGTGACAATTAAGAATGCACTTGGAAACCCGTCCCTGTTAGCATGTGGAATGTGGGAATTTGTCTCTTGCACTGTGGAATCCACAATAGTCTGATCTCATCGTTGATAGGATCAATAGCAAGTGTAAACTACAGGTTCACCAAAACTTGGTGAGAAATCCAATCCCGAACCACGGAGTTCTGAACCCAGATTATTGGTTGTGTTTTGTTACTTGAATGTGGGGCCCAGGTGGGCCACTTAATGGATGATCTGATCCAATCATTTAGTAGACCACACAAGGGCGATCGTAGATCCTGGGAACCATATGGACTGGGTTCCAAAGGGCCATGCATCCAACTGACCCAAATCCTACTCCATGTAATAGAAATTCCTGTCCACCATGATTCACCACTGTTTGCGTTTTAAACATCTCTCCAATACTTGGAGCTCTGCAGAAATTGTGTATAAACAATTGCAAACTGTTCGGAATTAGAAAGACTAAAATCAACCCAAGACTTGATAATAAACCCCAACTGGGATGGGATTTTGCATGAAATATTCATCAAACTGCAGAGTTACAAAACTGATGGGCAGGCCTACATGTCCGGCCTGAGCAAGGATCCAAACCCTGCTTCTAGAGAGCCACCCCTGGGCGATTCTGGAGTTGCAGCCTTTGAGAATTTGCCCCTCTATGGCCCATCATCTCCATGACGAAAAAAAACAAAAGAGGGGGCGTCAGACATGTCTTCTGATGACATACCAACGGTACGGTGGAGATGAGCAGGTTGTTGACTGCTTTTGGGTGTTAAAGAGATTCCAATTAAATTACAAATAAAACCTCCAACAATAGAGGTAATACCAATGGAGCTCTACGAGACGTGTGGTAATACCGGTAATACCGAGATAGTGGAAGAAAGATCCGGTCATACCCGGAATGGGTGTGAGCCTTAAGTGAGTTTTTCTAGAATTCCGAATAAGCCCCCATCTTAGGAAAATATATATATATAGATAAACTCTGTGCTACTTTTATTAAAGGTGTCCCCTAAATTTGAGAACCTAATGCTATGTTTATAGTTCTCCATCAAGGTTTGCCTTAGACCCACTCTCTTTGTGAATTTGACCCACTAGGACCCACCATCCAAGAGGACTAAATGGTGGAGCGTGGGATCATTCTTATGCCATGCCACAGAGACATTACAAGCACTGTACTAGGTTTTGTTTCTTAGTGTTAAAAAGTTTATGAGGGTTTTGAACAAGCCTACACTTAGGATAAAATAATATTGGCCCTCCACAATTAGTTAACAAAAAGTTTTCTCAGAAACTAAGAATATGATGCCATGATGTTTAAAGTCTCCCACTAAGGACTATTTTGACCCCTTACCGTATGTTTGATAAATGCTGAAATACACTCTGTCAGGATGAACCTATAATCATGAAACAATACTTGAACCCTTTACTCTAATTAAGCTAGGGATTTCTTTTAAGAATATAGAGATTTGTTTAAAATAAAAATTGTATATGTTTCCAATTTAAATCTGAACCAATAATAAGTCATGTCTTCATGGTTTGACATCCACAATTGAATTGTTTTAAAACATGCCTGGTTAAGAAACTTAAGAGTATGAAATCATGGGCCCTTCAAACACAAACCACATTCAAAAACGCCAATTAAGAATTAACACAAATCTAAGGAAGAGATCCTCACGGTCATCCAAATTGGATTTAGGGCAAGTATACGATGTTTGAAATTCCATAATATCATAGGGTTAAGTTAGCTTAGACTCGGCGTGCGAAAAGTAACCCTACTCTCAGCATGAATTGTAACATATGGATTTTTGTATAATTAAATGTAATTATTCGATTTTATATTTTTATTCTCAAGCATACTTGGTATATATCTTCACATGATAAAACATGTTTTCTTTGTTATATGATCTATGAAATCTTCTGTCGACTTTGAAATTTGGCATAAGTTCTGTTTTATAATTATTCATCTATTTATATGTATTTTTAATTAAGGCGACACCACTAGGCTATTTAAGTATAGCATTGTGGGACACCATTGTGTAGAGGCTATTCTTCTAAAACTATCTGCCGATTAGTAAATTCTTTATCTGTGACAATCAGTCACTTCGGTACTAAACTCTGTTATTTTGTTCTGATGGCCAATAGCCATAATTCCAAATCTTTGGATACTAAACATTGTTTTCTGTTCCTGTCACATTAAAAGGGGGCCGCTATAATACCTGTGACAACTTAGCCAATATGTGGGATGCCAATTTGTTTTAAATGCTATGATATTGTAAGATCTTCACGTGATTTTATGCATAAATTTATATCTTGTATTATTATATCATGTCAATCTATTTTGAAAATCCTATGATTTATCTGCCTTTGATTTTTTTAATAAAAATATGGTATGAAATATGAAAATTGGGTAGGTATACTTACTGAGGTTATTTCATAATCTGACTTCCTATAATTGGCACTTATAGGTAACAACACTCCTTCCAATGAACCGAAGGGAACGACGATGGATGAGGACCAGCAAAGAAACTACGCGTAGAGCATAGACGATATAGCTTAAAGATATCGTGCCTATATTAGAGAGTCGACAATTTAGATAATTACTTTATTTATAATGATTTTAATTTCAGACTAGTTGTAAGCCCTTGGTTGGCTATTTGTGTTAGGATCTAATTAGTTTGATTTTATTTTTACCTATGGTTTTTTTATTTATGACTTTGATGCATTTAAATTATTAAATTTGAGTACGATTATTTACTTTGCCTTGTGATGGTACTTATGATGGTTTTACAATTATATATGTTTATTCGGAAATCCAAATTTTAGGGTTGTTACATTTGTGTTTTAGGTTATTTTAACAAGACATTTTAATCGTGGCTGTTAACTTGATTGGGTGGTACAGATTAGTCTTAGGATTATGTCTTTTATTTATTTAAGTATTGTAAAGCCTCTTTGGCTAATAGTTAATGATTGATGATTAATGAAAAGTTTTGGGCTCTTTTCAAGTTTTTTTAGTTCTCCTCGAAATCCCTAACATTTCTTGGATTAGAGTTTGATGAGAGCCTAATTTCTCTAATGCCTCCGGATCGGAGTTTGTGAGAGCTCAATTTTTCCCTCTCTCTTGACCTTGTGTGTCCTATTTTCATCTTCTACTTTGCCCATCCCACGAATCCATTCTGTTCCGCATTAATCATTAACATGTTATATTCATATGTAAAATGACACAATAATGTCCAACACCGTTAAGGAATTTAATTGAATAAAATATACAACTAGTATTTTCCGTAGCTGCTAACACATATAATAGAGAGCCTATTTAGCATTAAATTCATCATACCAGTGCAAGATTCATCATATCAGAATAGCTTGGTTTCTTATTAGGCATAGTCATCCTTGAAAATGAAAGCCATAATGGATCCGTCGTGCCCTATAAACATGATTAGGTTTGAATAGGACTATATGCATAGCAATCTAGGGGGTTCCAAATCTCCATATATTGTGGTGCTATAGCGCAAGAGTTCATTTATCACTATATGTACAAACATAGAAACCTCAGGAACTTGTTAGAGGACAACTCTCCATCTTTTGAAGCTTTTTCTAAAAGTAATTAATATCAATATATTCAACAAGATCAGACTTAGGGCTTGTTTGGTAGGTCTAGTTTTATTTTTATAGACCATCCAAACTAGAGCTATTAAAAAAAGAGCTATAAAAAAAAGATGCTATAATTAAAATATGTGTTTGGCAATGAAAGCATCTATTTTAAATAGACAATTTTAAATCAATAGTTGAAAGTTTTTTTACAAATATATTGAGATCTACTAGGTATCAAGCCTTGAAATTTTATTTCATAACTATATTCAGCCTCCAAAAGAGATCTAACGGTTTGGATCTTGTATTTGCAGCCCCTAATTTTTTTTTAAAAATATTTAATAATTCACGTTTTTACAAAAATATCTCAAGTTTGGTGATGATCTAATCGCTGAAATTTGATCTCACAGTGGTCATTGACCTTCTACACATTTTCAATGGTTTGGATTGTTATTTATTGTCCCAAAAATAATAATAATAAATAAAAAAAGGGACTGCCTGTGGACTAATTTAAAATTGAGTATATTAAGTTAATGGTTGAGAGTTTTTTACAAATTTCTCGAGATCCACAGGGAGTCAAACCTTGAAAATTGACTCCATAGCCATTTTTAGTCTTCCCAACATTTTCAATGGTTTGGATCTTGTGTTTGGGCCCCACATAATTAAAAAACTAATATCCAATGGCTCACGTTTTATTGCACATATTTCGAGATTCATGATGATCCAACTGCTGAAATTTGGAGGGCTGGCTGTGTTTGATCATATGAACATTTTCAACGGTTTGGATCTAGATTTATCCTCTCGGATTTTGAGAAAAATTGAAAAAACGAACTGGGCGTGATCCTTATAAAGTACTGTAGCACAACGCCTTTTATTTTCTTCCTCTTATTTGGAAATGCATTATGAGGAGGGTTGTGGGAAATAGAGGTAAAGCCTCTACATATGTAAATTAGATAGAGCACAAAAGCACATGTCAAACGCTCTTATTTTTATAAACTCTATTTGGTTTAGACATTTAGACAAATAGAGCTTAAAATTAGTGATGCCAAACATGCACTTAGTGAACTGTAGCAAATTCTAATACGTGACTGTCGATTTCATGTAACCCTCCTTTATCAAGGCATGGAGCATTATGTTCTGATTAAGGTCAGTTGGGGAAGAATGATGATGATGACTCCTGAGGGAGAAAAAAATAACTAATATAATTTGACATTAAGAGAAATGTCTAAAATATAACAAGTAGAGAGACTCAACTTTTAAATTTAATAGACTCGAAGCTAGAACACCTATACTTTTCATCATCCCTTTTGCCAATTTGCCTTCTTTTTTCAAAGAACGCCGACTCCAAGGATGAGGTATATCTGAATCCCTTAACTTTACAAGCGACCTAGCAGTAAAGGAGGGAATTCAATGGTACAATGTTTAAAAGAAAAACATTCTTCAATAAGAACAAAAACCAATATAGTGAATTACAGATTTTGGGCACTGAATAATATCTAAATCTTTTTTTGCCCAAAATGATTGCCTAATTATATTCTCCAAAAGAAATGTCATTTGAGATGGTTTGACTATTTGGACATGTTGGTTGAAATTCCAAAAGAGCTCTTCCAGCACATCTAAGCAGGCCATGGGAAGGATGCGGAGATAATGTTAGACCAACAAAACCCATTGAAAACAGAGAAACGGGGTCAATTGAATAAGATGTCAAAAAAGGAAAAAGCTGGATGCAAAGATGTGGAAATTACATTCTAATGCACAGTGAGAAGTTTGAGTTTATGCGAAAAAAAAGATCTTAAAAGATTTGTTTTAAAAAATTGTTAACATTAAGAGGCCTAACCTCAGACCATCCATAAGTGATATTTTGAGAAACCTACTCTTTGAGCGTAGTGAGTGCGCAAGCTTCAATCTGATGGAATGAAAACGGTATTGAGAAAGTGATAAAAGCACAAGGAATAGTAAAACGTTTGAAGATACAGTAGAGAAGATCATTGCCTTGAAAGGGTCCCGGTCATTGAAACAGTTTCGAGCAGAATGTCTTGTCTTGAAAGTAGTTGATCAAGGGTAATGGTTAGGGGAATTTTTCTTCTTGGAGTGTCAAAGACTTCCTCTATTCTCGGAACAATCCCCTCCCAGTTTGGTTTTCTGCATGAACAAATGGGCTTTAGATACAATCATTGCAGACATGCTCAGTATGAGATATGGCACTCCCATCACACATTCAACGCCGAATAGTTGTGCCCCGCCATGAGATCGGATTGATTTAAGCAGTAATGTAGACAAGGCAAATCTCATCCCTATCGACATCACGCCCAAATGTCTTAACCGGATTGAGACATGGGCATCAATGACACATAGGATCTAGGTGATCTAGGACGGCATTGAAATTTAGCCCATCACACCACCCGATTCACCAAAAGGATTTAAAAATGGGATAATTACCTTAAAAGTAGCCTTAAATTTGACATTTTTCCCAAAAACATTCCCACATAGATCTTTCCATCCACCCATCTCATCCTTAAGGGCATGTTTGGGAGAGACGTAGGGTAAAGTAAGGTATAGTAAATCTAAAATAAAAAAAGAATAATATATAATTGGGTTATGATGACTTTTTCTTCTTAGTTGTTTGATGTGGAAACTTTTTGACTGTTTTTACAAAAAGTAGATGTTGTTTTTAGTTTAGTAATGACTCTTTGGCTTTTTTTGCGAAAAAGACAAATGAAATTTGATTTTTTTTTTTTTAAAGAAAGGGAAAAGTTGAAACTTTATTTTGCTATCTTAGTTAATCTATCCTTCTTCCATGAAAAAAAATGAATCCATCAAAAATTTATTAAGTAAAATATACCAAAATAAGTTTTTCAATCTAATATAGAAAAACTAAAAGCTTTATCAAGAATAATACACTTGAACAAACTAAAAATTCACGTACTTCTTGCGTAATCTATCGCAGGGTGGGCCCATCTGTTAAAACACTAAATTGATGAGAATAAATGCCTCCTCTATGACTGGTCATCATCAAATTTGAAGCCTACCTTTAAATTGGTCTTGTAATGAAAACATGAGGTCTTTTTAATATTTTATTAAAGTACAATATTTAAGATTGAAATTTTATTACGTCTAATATGAAGTAGAGGCATTTTATTAGTGGTTTAGATTGTAAATAGCCAAGCACATAATTAGATCAATGCTGATCATATCCATAGAAAAAAGGTCATTTTGTGGGGTTTCAGATTTTAATAGAAGTGCAATACCGTGAATAGGACAACTGATCTAATTTTATTAACATATTGATCATGTATTATATTGAATAGATCTTATTGTAGGGACAAAGCATATTAAATCTAATTTAAAAAAGTAGGCTCCACCATGGATAGGACTTATGTTTATTTGTATATATTATTTAGGTGAATCATATCGATTGCATCTTATGGTGGGGTCGAAAATAAATTAGATCAAGAAAGATTTGAAACATAAAAATTGGGTTGTAAATGGGTCGGTTCCTAACCAGGTCCATATTGGACCCGAACCTGGACTGCTTTCTAAATGATGATTTGGTTGTGGAACCGATTTTAACTTGAAACTTATTTCGTTGATTCCACACTCGGTTCCAATACTAGAAGTTGGATTTGATTATGGAACCTGATCTAATTAGAAAATTGTAATCTAGTCCTAAAATTGGTTCTCACTTCTTTTAACATTTTTTAAAAAATTTTTCTTTATATTGAAGATATAGTTTAGTTTTACAATAATGCATCAAATCTATCTTTAATATTAAATATAAAATGTAAAAAAAAGCTAATTTTGAAATAAAACTTGCAATATTAGATGCTCTTGTATCAAGTCTCGGATTCACGGTTATAACTTTTATAAACCCGAAATTTGACCCAATTACTAATTGAAACCTAAATTGATTTTCAAATCCAGATCCGCTTATGAATAGAAACCTAAGATAAATTTTATTTCCAAATTTCATGAGTTGAAACCTTGAATAATCTATTGTTTTGAAGTAGGGGAATAATCCTAAGAGAATTAGTGAATTAGTTCTCACCATTTTTTTATAAAAACTTTAGGTGCAGCCCTTCTATCACCTAATTTAAACCTTGTAATACATAAGACCCCTTATTAATTATATGCCCCAAGTTTTGATCAGATCCGAATTCACTGGACTGTTGGATCGACTGTGCACCAATTTGAATGAATTGAATTTGTGGGCCACATATAAAGGGGTTAGAGACATGTGATTAAGGTCAAACTTGATATTTGTAGTCGTCCTACATAGATCTTTTAATCCGCCGATCACATCTCTAACGAAACCCATAAGTGGGCCCTATTAAAAAGTTTTCACAGTTATAATGAGAAATAGCTCTCACAAGATTAAAACTCTTTAGAGAAACGGACCCGCTTTGTACAATCCAGCGTGGGAGATATATCATACACAACAACAATGGATTTCTTTCCTTTGATAGGGAAAGAAAGACAACAGCGATGGCATTCCAGGGTCTTTTTGGCTCTCCCCTCCTACTTGCCTTGCTTTTGGGACTTTAGGAAAGGCGCGAAATTCTCCTGCCCTTTTTCGCACCTATGGCTCGGTTGGAGATTTGGTGGACTGATTTTGCATCTGCTATCTTTCCATTTTTGTCTCCCTTCACGTGGCACAACAGAAAAAAAAAGTCATATTATCAGGGTGGTAAAATAAGGGAACCACAAGTTTTGGTTCAAGGGAGGAGCTGAGAAAGAATAAAGGAAGGGAGGGAAAATCTGTCTCTTCCAGCTGGCAAGGGGAGCTCGACAGCACATAGGTATTCTTCTTCTCCTTTGGGCTCCTCTTCCTTACTCTCTTTTTCGAATATGGGATCAGGAAGAGAGATGGTGCTAAATGTGGGTTTGTGGTTATGAGAGTTTTTCTTTTGTTGGAAGACTGTCTAACGTTTAAGGAATATGGCTGATTGGAGAGGGCCAACGTGGCCCAAATTAAATGCTTGGAAGCTGGAAAGAAACCCTCTCTCCCTTGTCTCTATTTTGTCCAAATCATCTCTATCTGTATCTTCCGTTTTTTGTTTTGAAACTCTTCCTTACTCTATATCTCTTCTTTCATGGCTCTCTTTTGAAGCAATCTAAAAATAGTTTTGAAAATATTTTGAAGAAATCTCTAGTGGATTGGTTGCCATCTAACTTGTTTGCCCACGGGTGGATTGACTATCAATTTTAAATCTAAACTTGCTACCTCCCCATGCAAACATTTAGCAAACTGATGCAGTACAAATTAATGCATAGAGCCAAAACCAAATAAACATTTAGCTTCTACTTCGGAGACAGGGATAATACCTTCGATGACGTCCCCTGAAAGCCTGCCCCTGGGTAACGGTAAAGATGTGGCGCACCTGTTGTGGCACCCGTAGATGTCCCTGCTGGCCTCTCTGCACTGGTGTTTGCTATCCTCTACCCTGGATCTGATGGCCTTAAAACTGTTATTGCTGCTGTGGGGTTGGTCTTTGAAATTGTTGATACTTGGGTGTGGGTGCTCTAAACTACTACTCCAGAGTCCGAGGTGGCTGTTGCGACCTAAACTAAGGTGCCGGCCTCAAAGGTTGTTGCACATGAGCGCTCTAAGCTGCATCTCGTGCTGCTATAGTCTTTTTGTCCCCGTTTAAGAAATCCTGCATCATATGCCCCTGCTGCTTGCAATGAAAATAGACCCCCATCTACCTATAACACTACTCAATGGAGTGATTTTTCCCACGTCTTGCACACCGTTTTGCCCCTGAACTCTGAAGCCAAGTCTTTTGCTTTTTTTTGTTGTGACTAACTAGTAAACTGTGTCTGCATCAACGTACGGCCTTGAAATCCCTGACTCTGCATCCGACTTCTTAACCTTACCCTCTGCCACTGCTGACTCACTGTTGGCCATGCCACTGAGGGGCAGGGCAGGGCAGGGCATGGTTGCCCCTCTGTAACGTGGTGGACCATGAGTGGTCCACCCGCAGTCACTGTTGGGCAAACACTTAGATAATCCGGAATTTTGTCTTGGATCGGGCACCACTACCCACGTGATTGATAGACATTACTTTGATGACGTGAGAGATCATGAGTGGTCCACAGAGGGTAACCATGAAGAAACCCTGAGATGATTTGGACTCACATAGCATATATACTCCTTCCATTCAAGACGTAGGGACTAGGGAGGCCTATGGTCATGTGCCCCACACTAGAAGTAGATATTTCACTCGTACTCTACTGAACCCTTGAGTTACTATTCTAACAAAGGAATAATTGACATTTAATGGATTCAAGCTTTAATAGTTGTTTTTTTTTTCTTGGAAAGAAGTACAAACCAAAAAAAAAAAAAAAGAGATAGGACCAAAGCTTACAGACAACCAAAACACTACCGGAATGGAGACCAAAGTTTACAGGCAACCAAAATACTACTGAAATGGACCTACAGATGGATAACTGTAGACCACCCTAACCTCTTCAGATTTAGACCTGAAGATCTTTTATTGGGTGGAGCAGAAGCGTGTCTTATTCCCACTATTAATTTGTTCCTATCATACAATTCTGGAAAGGATTTAGATGGACAATCTGAGTCTTAGGTACCAGTTAAAAAATACTTGAAAAATAAATTAGAGCCCAGATCCCCCACCCTCCTTGGTTTACAAATTATGATTATGGCTGACTGGCTGTAAATTGCCTATCAATGTTTACATGGAATATCTTCTTCCAGGAATAGCATATGGGAGCTGCAGAAGGTGGTTAGTTCTTATCCATATGTTCAGCTGGGATGGAAACTAGCATGTGAGAGCCTGTAGAGGAAATTTCTTATCCACATGTTAATCTTACATGCTTTCTGAGGGGCTTACTTCCTTTTATTTATTTTCCAAATAACTGAGCTGGTTGCTTGATTTTGTCAAATGGGTTTTTAGAATGAAAGAAATTTGCGTTGTATGTGAATTTAGAGAGTGTAAATACCCTTTTCACATCCTTTTCATTCTTGGTGGATCCTCTGTTAATCTGTTTATATTATAAGCTCTATGTACGTATATCATGATTCTTAATCTTGTTCAATTTGCAATCTAGTAAATATTATTTAGTTGGCTTTATGCAGAATGTGGTATGAGAGCTATTTGAATAGAAATATTTTTTAAATGTATTCTTGTACTTGTCCATATTCAATCAAATCATCTATTTGACCTATGAAATATTGAAACTATATGCCTCATTTTCCTTTAGTCTCCTTAGCCCGTCTCTAGCTCGGGCTTCCTCAATCTGAATGCTAGTAGAGACTATAATTTGACAACTGATTTGTTAAAATGGAATGGATTCTGTACTTCGCAATGGAATTAGATGTTGTAATTTGTCAAAATGGAATGGAGTGAATTTTTTTTATTTTAAATGGAATAATTTTTTTTATAAACTTCAATCCCAAATTCTTTCAGTCATATAATTAGCACATTGGATTGGATTAAGGACTATTTTACTATCATTGAGAATTGGATATACCTGAATGTTGACTGTAATGCTTTATATGTTGAATCAAGTGTCCAAATACCATGAATGTTAATGTTTTATACATGACAATGGAATTATGGATATTTAGGAATGACTTAATTTAGAGAATGGTTTGGAGCATCTAGATTGAATAACTTCATACAAATAATGATTTGGAGCATTTAGTTTGATTTATGTACAACGCTTATTTGATAGTGTATGAGAATGGTTTCTGTGGATTCGAGGGCTTTGATAGAATTCCAATGTCGCCTATTCTACTCATTTCAATACAGCTCATTCCAATGGAGGCTAAGAGCAATAATGCATTGGTCATGGTTTATTGACCATGTAATTATTTTTTACCTTCCAATGGAGGTTAAGAGCAATAATGTATTGGTCATGGTTTATTGACCATGTAATTATTTTTTACCTTTCTTTTTTGTTCCTTTCTAGATGGGAGAGAATAAATGACTTAGTGTCATTTAGGCCAGGCTGGCCAGCTACAAAGTGTTTTTTTTTTCATTTTCCCTTTTGAACTTTTGAATGAAATACTGGAAGAAGATGAGTTTGATTGTAATGGATATCAATTTGATGTAGATAAGGATTTTGGAAGATGGGTTGGGTTCGGGGATTTGGACTTTGGAATTAGTGTTTTGGTTGATGTGGTTGGAATGGAAGAAGATGGCTTGTTTGTTTCTTTGGAGGTAACATAAAGAGGGAGTCATTATCACCATCATTAAAGCCTTATCTCAACCATATTGGAGTCGGCTACATGAATTTTGTTTCTCCATTCCGAATATGAAGAGAAAGTATGGATACATTAATGAAAGGTGAAAAAGCCTCTTTACTATTATTATCTCCCTTTAATGTATTTACCGACCATCCCCAACCACTTTTCTAAAAAAAAAAGAAGCCTATTTACTATTATTATCTCCCCTTTACTGTATTTACCATCTCCAATCACTTTTCCAAAAAGCCTCTTTTTTTTTCTACAAAAACCTTTATACTGTTATTATCTCCCCTTTACTGCATTTACCATCCTCAACCACTTTTCTACATAAAGCCTCTTTATTGTTATTATTATCATCGCCCTTATGGTGCATGTACCATAAGTGGGAGATTATTAGAATTTTTGTATTGGCTAAATTCATGTATAGGACAAAACTTGAGTTAAGGTATCTGTATTTTATATTGTTTAGTATGGACTGTGATTGCATCGCAAGAAGTGTTGAAATTGAAGAAACAAAAAATAGAGCATGCACTCTAGTGGACATGCTCACGCTCTCAAGAGCGGGCCTAGACAAAGGCGACCACATTCAAGCCCATGAAGATCGCACTCAAGCTTGACAAGATGGATGGAAATAACTGGAATGCGAAGTTGCGGTTGAGCACGCGTGAGGCAAAAACCCACATTCCTGTTACAAAATCGTCTCGTGTTTTTGCCAAAATTAGTAAGTTGAATTCTACAAGGGCTATCTTAATGAGGCATGGATTGTGGGTTATAAATAGAGTGTTTCTCTTAACTGTCAATTTCAAGCCCAAGAATCCTCGGATGAGGGTAATCCCTAAGCGTGACATACGTATTCCTGTATAATCCACATCTGAACCGGAGCCTAAGCGGAATTGCATAAAGGATATTCACATTACTTACATATATAAGGTGCTTTTAACGGACATTTGTCTAAGCATTTATCACACGAAAGTCTGTCAATAACACTTATAAAATTTTCTTTCCTCTAATAGATAACATTTCCAATGTAACATTCATGAGACAGTATACACTAAAATACCGTTAAAAGAAGAAACATAACTATATAATATGACATGTTCAAGAGTTTGAACAAGAGTAAGTAAACATGTCTTTACAAAAAGGGAATAAAGTTTATGGACAATAATAAAGATCTACATTGTCTCAAAAGGAGAAGGGATCATGAACTATGAATGACAAAATAAAAACTAATGCTATGCCATGAGACCCTAATGCATCCAAAAACTCAAAATAAGAAGGCACTATAAGGATTGTGTCGTGCTTTGTTGGTGGATCAATGAGATTGTTTCTGTTGTCCACTCGTCGAGGCCAAAGGGACCACGAAGGCCTCCTTTTGGGTCTCCTCAATATTTGCAAGATCGGGACTGAGATTTGAACCTATAACACCATTAGACAACTTATAAATAAGACTATTCAGCAAAGCATAAGCATAATTAAAGTAACACGCATTGTGTCTAAAAGAATTATTAACAAGTGATCATAGAGGTCAATTTAGTATACTAAACATGTTGTGCGCTGAATAAAGCAGGATATAAGAATCAAATAAAAGAAATTGTTTACTATTTGGCTACTACATTTTCTATACCCTCCCTCTAGGTATCTTTGCATTGAGAACACCAATGCTTCGACTAAAGGTATGATTGGGTCCCTATGTTCATGGAGCTTGGAAACTCCAAAGGCATACTACAGCGGCATCATATCAATTTACAACACAAAAGTCAACCTCATCGGGTATCATAAGGCTAAAGCCGAGTAGAGTTAGACCGTTTCGAATCATATAATTGAAATTGAGTAATTTATGCAATTCGTTTCATTGTAAACAATTCATTGGACATTCAATTCATTTTTATTCAATTTAATATTGGCAATAGGAGAACCGTATATCATGAAACATTTAAACTAGAATCAACTCTTATAATGACCATTTCAATATCATTTCAATAATAGAGAGCAATTATATTGATTCAATATGCTATGCAATTCAAATTAGTCGAATCAATGTGATTTATGAGCCAATCTTAATCTAGTTATACATTGTTTCTAACCGTGCATGACGATATAGTTTTAAGTTACTTGATATATAATTGTCTTTATTTTGTGTCACTTTGTATAAGAGAGAGTGTATCAAAGGCCTTTAAACCAACACCCATAGGGAGGTGCTAAACAAATGAACATCACATGAAGGAGTCTCAACTCTCAAGACATTTTATGTTAAGTAATTTTCCATTGGGCCAAATGATGAAGTTAAAGGTTCTAAGAAACTAAGGCCCTACAAGGTCTTTTGAATGTCCGTAATTAATTTCTTAAGTTTCTGGGTCCCTATGGCTTAGCCATGGCTTTTACACTATTTTGTTCCGCATATACGGCTTAGCCGTATATGGCCTACGGCTTGGCCATGGCTTGGATACAGCTTAACCGTAGTGCATTTCAAGGCTTACCCGTAAGGTTAGCCGTAAAAGGAAAGTCAGGTTTTGGTCTCTGAAAAGCTAGTCATAGTATAACTTACAGCTTAGCTGTAAGTTTCAGGGTTTCTGAAGCAGATTCAGTTTCAAAACACTTTCTTCATCCCATGACACTGGTTTTTTATTTCATATTTACATTTTGTTCCAATGTAGTGGTTCACTCTCAATTCAAACATTTAGCACTTGTAGGTTCACATTTCACCATTTACTTAGCAATTTCATTGTACAATTGGAAACAAAGAAGAAAAAGGGCTGAAAAATCAGATTTGGATTTTAATAGACTTGCATAAATTACATTATACCAACATGCATTCAACAATAATTAGCTTATACTTGCCTTAGATTTCCATTCAATTCACTACTCTTCCTCTTGGCTCAAATAGAGAAGAAGAACCTAATTTCTTAATCCTAAGATGACATGCATGCAGGGAAAAATAAAGAAGATGAGCGCATGCTCGTGATAAGAGTCTTCTTGACTCTATTACACTAATAAATCTATGAATGGAAGGAGATCTGACCTTAGACAATAACTAGAGAGCTGTAGGGAGAGATGTAAGCCTTGATCTTCGATTTCCAATAGTAGAGGAAGGTAGAGAAGAGATGGAATGATGGAATGGAGGCCTTAAATCATGCATGCTAAACTCATCTTGCTCATTGTGATTAGGGAAAAGGAGAATGGGAGAGGGAAGCAGAGTTTCTTTGAGAGGGGAAAGAATCGATTAAGAGGTTCTTTGGCTCTTTTAAAAACAAAGTTTTGTACAATTATAGGAAAGTCCTTATTTCTCAATTACATTTCAATTTAAGTCAAATGGGGGCCAACTAATTCAAACGAAGTCCAATTCATTCAAGTCAACTACGAAAGTTGACGAACTCAATGAGACAAATGCGATGATATCAATATGATGTGTGCATAATGTAAAAATCATGGAATCTAATATTACGAAAAAAGTCTTTTATTTACCTACTTAAGGTCAAATCCGACCTAACTATCTATCCATGACACGAACTTGGCCCACTACACTCAATAAGACAAAAGTAAACAAAACCTAACCTAATTAGAGTTTAAACATCATTAATCATAGTAATTCTATATGAACTAACAAATAACTTAGTTAATCAGTAAACATGCTTAATTGGGTTCAGTGTGTTACATTAACCCTATAAAACACCACAAGTGCTTCTCCATAATCTGAGTGGAGAATTCATTGGAGATGTCACGACTTGAGCCCAAGAAATCGAAGATTAAGATTAAACTCAATCAGTGATACACGTACTCCTGTGCATACAGACCTACCCCAGTCTAAGTGCATACACACAAGGGAAAACACACGTGCAATATCATAGTATGCGGAAGGTGCCGGTATCAATACATAAGAAGAGGACACATCAAAACTAAGAACAGTCTACTGTTAGAAAGGAAACCATGTCTGTACAAGAGAAATAAGAAGGTTTCTATAATACACAAAATGCTGGGAGGTATATTCCAATACAAACAAAAAGTATTCAACATGTCAAAATGAGGCCTAGTCTAAGCCACGCCGCTCTCCGAGGTGGATTGATCAAGTCCACTCGTCTAGCCCTGATGGGGCCTTTACAATCACTTCTGAAGTCTTATTGACCATCGAGGGATTGGGAGTGGGATCTGAGCCTGTAACACCAAAAAATAACCAGTGAATAAGACTATTTAGCAAAGCATAAGCAACATAAAGATAACACGCATTGTTTCTACAAGAATCATTAACATGTAATTATAATAGATGATCAATGTCGTAGACTAAGCAAATCATGCATTAGAATAAAGCATGCTATCAGATTCAATGAACAGAAATGCTTTACTAGGTGGCTACTACATTTGTCATGTCCTCCCTTTAGAGATCTATACGTTGAGAACACCATCGACCAGGCCAAAGTACGAATAGGTTTCTAGTTCCTGGGGTTCGGAAGACCCAAGATAAGAGCACACTGCAGCGGCAACAAACATGCTATACCAAAGTCAATCCCTTCGGGTATCATAAGACTGAGGCTGAGTAGAGCTAGACTATATCAATCATTTTAGATAGGTAGACTTGAGTAATGCATTCGTATGCAATTTAGTTCAATTCAAATCAAAATTGAGCATGTGTTTTAAGAAATACCTCTATAAGCTTAATTATGAATAACATGATAATTCAAGTTCAATCAATAGTCATACAAGTCAAATCAATAGTAAAAGAGTGGAAGGCAATAACCGAAACCAACATGCTATGCAATTCAATTCATTTTCATGGGATCACGACAGTTTACTAGCCAACACTAATCTAGTTGTCTATTGTTTCTAACTGTACATGGTGATGTAGTTTTAAGTTATTCGATACCAAGTTGTCCGTCTTTGATGTCACAATGTATTAAGAGTGTGTTTCGAAGTCCCTTAAATCAACACCCATGGGGAGGTGCTTAACAAATGGACGACATAGATGAATGAGTCACAACCCTCAAGACCATTCATTATATTCAGTTATTCCATTGGACAAGTGGATAGGATAAGGGTTCTAAGAACTAAAGCCTTACAAGGTCGTGAATAGTATCAGAATTCTCTCTAAGTTTTAGTGGCCTTACGGCTTAGCCGTGGGTGACTTATGGCTTAGCCGTAAGCATCTTATGGCTTAACCGTAGGCATCTTACGGCTTAACCGTAATATGCACTATGGCTTAGCCATAGTTTCCCAGAATTACTCCTGCAAATACGATGAGCCAAGGTTGAACCTTGCTTTTTCTTGCGGCTTAGCCGTATATGGTCTACGGTTGAGCCACGGTTTGACTATGGCTTAGCCATAACTCAATATACGAAGTGACCATGGCTGAGCCATAGAAGGATCTCATATTTACCTGCTCTCTGGTCTTCAAGCCGTGAAATGACTAGTGGCTGGACCACGGCTAGGTTACGACTTAGCTGTAGTGTATCCTACGGCTTAGCCATGGCTTGGCCATAGTATAAATCCAAGTTTTCTGCTCTCTGAAGTTTGAGCTGTGGAAAACCTACGGTGGAGCCGTAAGCTTCAGAATTTCTGCAACTCAAACTATCCAGAACGTCCAAATTCATTTAGAATTATACGATAACAGATAAAAGAAAAGATGAAAGAAGCAACAAAAAGGGCTGTTAAAACCTATACAACTTGAACAATCGAGAAAAATCATAGCGATCACAATATACTAACATGTATTTATCCCATAGTTGCTTATACTTGCCTTAATTAAGCTTTGCAAATGATGACTTGGAAGAGAGAGATGCAAAGTGCTCAACTAAGAGATGCAAAGTGCTCAACTATGTGAAAGTGAAATGAGAAGGAGAAGAGGAAGACGACGTCGACTTGGAGGACGACTTGCATATAGAAGATAAGCTCATGAGGTGGGTTAGGTGAAGATAAAGATATATATATATATATATTGAGGTTTCAAAGGAAGTCCAACTTCGAAAGATTAATTATAGTTTAGGTCAAATGAACAACTAACGACTACAAATCGCTTCCAATGTATTCTGGTTAGTTACAGCAGTTAACAAGCTTGACGAGACACAAGTGATGACACCGAGATAAAGTATGAATGACAAAATCTTCCAAAGTCTCAAATTACAAAAAAGGCTCGGACCTACTTAATCTAGGGGAAACTCAATTTTCACAAAAAGCAAATCCGTTTCTCTCTTCTTCTACTCTCTCTTCTTCCCGATTTCTCAGAAGGCAAGTTAGGGTTTGATCTTGTTCGCCATTGATTCTCTCAACTCTTAGATCCTTGTTTTTTTAGGGCTTGGATCATGTTTTTGATGGATCTGTTGTCTTTAATCAAAGCTTGCTTTGTCTAGGTATGCCTGTTCCTCTCGATTCCTCTCTCTTTCTATGTCTTTGTCCCTTCCAAATGCTTCTCATTTCCTTCGCATTAGATCTCATTCATCTTCCATTTGCATCGGATCTGCCCATCCCTCTCTATCGATTTCGATTCAGGTCTTTCTGCAATCTTGTTTTGTTTTCCTGTTATCGATGAATTCACAAATGGAATGTAACAGGTTTTTCTTTGGGGCATGGAAGACGATTTCTCGTTCTCGGATACGGTTCCTCCCTCGTTCGATCGCAGCAAGGTATGTTCTTCTACTACCCCTTGGACGGATTTCTATATGTAATGATGATAAAAGATGTTTTTTTTTTCTTCTTCCCTCAGCCCTTCTATTTTTTTCTAGATTTGTTGTCTAGGGCTTCTGTTTCTTGTTTTGGATTTGTAGCAGGTTGATGACGTGATAAATGTTTCAAAGTGGTGTGACTTGTTAGATGGAAAATTCCATTCATACCCACCAGTTAAAGTGGGGGATTTTGGATGAGGCATTTATAAAATTAGGAGCCCCTTAGTTCATATAGTTTTTGTGAGAGATTTGATGTCATGAGAATGTTGGTGTTGGATTGCTAAGAATGTCTGGTGGGATTGATTTTCGTAGATGCCGACCCATTAACATGTTAATTCTCCTGCTGTAGTATTGTTGTTGGCTCTTTGTGTGCAGAAGGAGTTTTTTCGCAACTTGTTTTTCTTGTAACTTCTCACCTTGCGTATTTCAATTGGTCAAGGTAGAAAAATTTTAAAAATGATTCTGTACTTGATTTTTTTTTTTTACTTTCTTCTATTAGAGTTCAATATTTGAAATGTTAGTGTTGGTTATGATTTTTCGTAGATAGTCATCTGCTGGACTCAATAGAAATTTGTATTAGTTACTTAATCAAGATACTGGGGAAAGTTTTGCCTCATGATGATGAATTAGACGAGATGGTTAGAACCAAGGGGCGCTCGAGGCTCAGTTGATGAAATTAGGTGGATCCATTGCATTTTCATTAGGCTGCATTCATCGAAGGTACAGTGTCTGAATTCTAGGAGAATATTCTTCACTTACTGAAATTATGTGGATCTATTCAGTTCATATGTATCTAATTCTATTCATTTTGGTTGAGCATCAAGTACACTTGTGAGAGATGATAAGAATATACGGGGAGGTTGACCCTTCTCCCAGTTGCTAGTTCCTAAGAAGCACGGACACTTCTAAGAAAGTGACGTGTCCGTGTCGGACACGTGTCGGACACCGACACTCCTTGGACACTCTTGGACACGTGTCCAATACTATTTAGCCGTGTCCATAATTAAGAGCTAAAAATCTTAATTTCGGACACTTGTTTGACACTCTTTTTACAACGTATCCCACAATTCTTAGCCCGTATCTATGACTAAAAAATAAACATGTGGCTAATATCTCTTGGAAACTTTGTTAACAGGTGGTTATTAAAACTTGTAAACTTGATATATGACAATTTTATACCATAGAAAAATATATGATTGTAAATATTAATCATGTCACAAGCAAAAGACAAATAAATATTTCACTAAAGACTAGGCCTCAAGATTAGCTTCTTTTTTGCTTTTTGTTTTGTTTTTTTTTTTTTTTTTTAAGGGAGAGGAAAGAGATGATCCGCCCTTTTCTTTATATAGATTTTATGGAACTGTGAATATTTCATGTTTAATGATTATGAATTATGTTTTAGTGTTTTATTGATATTTTATAATTTGATATGTTTGTTAGTTGGTACTTGAATTTTTGTTTTTTGATTGCTAAATTGATTAAAAAAGTTAAAATGATATTATTTTTTTAGTAGATGATTATATATATAAATATATATATTATTAACGTGTCCCTGACGTGTCCGTGTCCTACTTTTTTGAGAAATACCGTGTCGGCGTGTCCGTGTCGTATCGTATCAATGTCTCGTGTCCGTGTCCATGCTTCTTAGGCTAGTTCTGCTTTCATTTTTGCTAGTTTATGAATGAATCCTGTTAACTGTGTAGAATTTTATTCTACTGTCATACTACTATGAATTTATAATTCGATTGTTTCAATATCCCTGTTTTTTTTCTATGTTTTTAGAAAGATCTGATCTTTGATGGATATTCAATTTGTGCTTTTTTTTCCTTTTCTGAAGCTTATCTTGTTACATTTCATTAAAGAAGAAGCAACAGGCTAGGCACAAGAAACTTGTACCCTAAAATACAAAATACCTCTAAAGGAGGAAGATCTATCAACCTACTGCTTTGCTAAGGAATCCACCAACCTATTCACCGACTTAACTTTATAACAAAAGACTACTTGTCTTTATTTTACGTGTCCTTTATTTCCTTTTGCAGCTCATAATGTATTTACTTGTTTTCTTTTTTATCAGTAACTATATACCGTATTTGCTGTTTACCTGTTAACCTGCATAATTTTTCAGGATGGCCGGATTGACTATGGTGAGTTTATTGCTATGATGCAAAAGGGCAATTTGGAATTGGAAGACGAACTATGTGCAACAGTCTGAATATAAGCATGAGAGATGCACCGGGATCCAACTGAATTTTTAGCATACACGTTAAAAGGCTGGTTTTCTATCCCTTTGTCTTCTTATTCCTCTGTCAACAAAAGGAAATTCATAAGAGAAGGAAAGGTCAGATCAGGAGCAGTGTAATTATGTTATTGGATACGGGAAGCAGTTCCTATAGTTGTTTGAAACTGCTGGTCCATTCTCATTTAAAACTAATGGTTGAAGTTATAACTGGTTTTGAATGCTTTGTGTTTCCTTCCCTTCTGTTATGTTGTTTATTCTTGTTGAAATAAATTTTTTTGGGGGTCTCAACCCCATATCTTCATGAAAAAAATGAGTAATTTAATTATCTCTAAGTTGTGCTTTACTTTTAAAACTGAAGGCATCAAATGAATAAGACAAAAGTAGTGACGACAGGATAGCCATCACAAAAAGCATGAGTAGAGCATCTGGTGGGTTGACCCAGTTTTGGACTCAAGCACAAACATAAAAAAGTGTCAGGGTTCACTGCAGGTTCAAACCCACTGTTGTGATGTCTATACTGCTGTGATTCTCATTAATGCTGCTTGTATCCTAATATCATGGAGAAGGAAATATGGAATTACAGATCCTCAGTTCATTATTGACAATAGGCAAACATCCTATGGCTATTGATTAACTTGGGGCTTGGGGGCTGCTGATGTTATAAGTGATTAGTTGGTGTTACTGTAATAGGAGTAGGACTAACATTATTGTGCAACATGTGAACTGGGGATAATAGTGGAAAGACATTCACATCGATTCTATTTGTGATTTACTTTTCTCTGACTGAATCAGAATAGAACCTAAGATGATCTCTTCATTGGCGTATGTTTTTTCTACATGCTACTATCATCTTGTATTTTTGTGTTGATGATACCAGGTTGTACAATATGACAAATCTCTTCTTTTATAATCTCTTTTATAATCATCCATATTTCTTCTCTTGTTCAAATCTTCACTTCTCCCATCTACTTCTCTTTTATTTATTCTATGTCACAACGTTCACTTCTTTTACTTATTTTATTTTAAGATTTTCATCTTCATCATCACAAGTCATTAGCCTTTATCCTCATTATCTTCAAATCAAACAGCGTTTTGCATTCTGCTGCAACATTGCCCTAATCAATGTGGGCTCCCAAGGCATCTGTTAATGCATCTTTCCCTGTGTACCACTTTTCTTTTCTCTTTTCTTTTTCTTCTTTTCATGTACTTTGATCTGGATGTCAACAGGTTGTTTGCCAAAATGCCATATTGATCTTTGATGGCCATAATTTATACTTTGGGTTTAGATATGCATATTACATCTTAAAAAATGCGACAATTAGTTACACTTTTTATATGTCTTACCACTGAAGATGTAGTTAAAAGAAGTAGAAGTGTAGCCACTCATGATAAAAGATTAATTTTACCAATAGAATATTAGCACAATGAGATTGTATGAAAATACCTTAACAAAATATTTAGAAGCCCAGACTAGAAGTGCCCAGATTTCACACTTTTTACTATTTGTAAACGACTAAAACAAAATACCTTGGGCAAAATATTTTTCAGGATTCTTTGCACACTTTATGATTGTTAGAAGCCCCAACTTGAAGTGCCTAGATGTTGTACTTCTTACTGCCTGTAAACAATTCATTTAATAGTCGTTTATAAGCAACTAAAAATATTCTCAACACAAGGATGAAAAGGAAGAAAGCGATTGAAAAGAGCATTCACGTATTCAATGGAAGAATTTATTAAAACAGAGATAAACCGAAAGCACAATGATCATAGTATCTTCTTGAGTGAATTTCTTCATTGCCCAAATGTTGTCCCCAAATGTAGAGAATGCTTCTTTGGATGGAATGCTGCGTTCTTTTTGTTAGGGGATTAGTTACTAGGATGATGTCCAAATTATATATTTGATGGTAATTTAGCAAACTATTAGAATGTGACTACAAAGGTTACTGGCATACTACAGTTACAAACTGTCCTATTCTCTTTAAAAGATATTTATGTATTTTTTTAATTTTTTTTCGTCATACTGGTAATAATTATTTGACTATGGTTAGTATTGAATTTGGTTCTGTTGGTTCTGTTGATTCACTGATAGCTGATAGCTTTAGAATGTTAGTTTACTAATATGCGCATGCCTTAGGTTCTTATGCATTATGTTTTTAAGTTTATCTCATTTGCTTGAAGTTGATATACTGCATCAAGGTGAAACGCCTGCATTGGCAGGACCTCCTAGCCCTCAGATTGTCATGGTTTGGGCTTGAAGAGAAATGCAAAAGCTCATAATTTTATTCCTCAAGTTGAGGTATCTTCACGTTAAGCCAATGCATTATCTATGAGATATTTTAATTTTAGAATACACCAAGCACTTAGAGTTGCTGGCTGTGCATCTTTTGTGTAAGTTGGTTTTATGGTTCAATGGTCCATAACATTGATCTGATGGGCTCTATCATGAAAGTGGTTGTCTTGAATATCTTCTGGTGTGGACTATTTTAAAAATCCTCAAAACTTGAGATGAACAAGTGGGGAGGTTTTTTTTTTTTTTTTTTTGTTTTTCTTGAATGATAAGGAGGGAGTATGATCAGGTGATAAAATTATTGTGATTAATTTTCTTAGATGAGTATTATTTTGGAAGTATAACCAACTACTATAACCAATCATTTGATTGGGCAACTACAGCATGCATCACTTATAACTCTGACAAGTTCTTTCATGCTTTTCCATACTGGTTTTTTGTTTCAATCACTTGTGGTTAATGATTCTGCATAGTGTTTTCATTAAACCATTTTGATTATAGCGGTGATGCTGGATTTTGATATTGTAACACAGATTATCCACACTGAAGTATATATTGGGCAGTCTAAAGTAAAATCAGCTGCTGTTGCTTGTCATGCGTATGTAATATTCTTTATCTGTAATCTGTATCATAGGAGGAATTACAACTGCTTTCTTTCTTTCCTTGGTTAAGCAGTGTTTGGGTTTTACATGTACATGAAGGTTCATGCGTTTGGAAACCCTTGTTTGTTTTGTTCTTTGCCAGAACAAAATACTGGTAAATGGATTTACACTGAGTGCAGGGTAAGCAATTCAGACAGGGCCTTCAGGCTTATTTGTTTGCTTGGGATCCACCTTTGAATACCTAAGGACCCCAAGGTTTCCTTTCATTTGACTGAACCTTGTCATTTTTTTCAGAATTCCTATGCTTCAGGAAAAAAAATGACAGCATATGCTACTGCTGTTGCAGAATGAGGTAGATGTTCGACAAATACAATAGTAGCTGCAGAGAACTCTTGCAACAATTATAGGCATTTGCATGAAACGTCAGTTACTAGTTATATTGATATTCATTTGTCCATTTTTTCATTTGAACCCTGCTTCTTATATGTTGTAGCACTTTTGGTATATGTTGTAGTACTTACTGCAAGATTTTTCTCATTTATCATGTGTTCATGTGGGCCTACTGTGAGCATGCCATGCTCCAAAAAAGGGGTTGGTTTTAATGAGCATTTCGTTCATTTACATCATATTTGGATTATGTCTAAAGCATCTATTTTCTTGTAAATATATGGCCAGCTGATAATTGCACTTGCCTGCGTTTTTGGGTCAAGACAAGTCACAGTGGGATGCACCTAATACATTTTTCAAACTTTGCAGTCATGTGTCAATTGCCTTGTGTACTAGTAAACAAGATAATGTCTTTTGTAATTGGCTGTCTTCTTATGACCTTACTTTCTGCCTTACCACAGTGAACCTGGCAGCAGTGTTATGCCCTATGCAGTTCCAGTATGATTCAATCTGACTGTATGATATATTTTATGCTTATCTGCAGGGTTGAATGTTTTGATAATCTATTAAACCAAAATTATATTTTAAGATACTCCCTTCCTTCTGCATTCAGCAAACTTATATCAAAGCTAAAGTTACTAGATTGGAAACAATGTGTGTGGGAGATGCCTTTCCATGAAAGTGTGTTTGAAAAATGAAATAATTCACTCTCATAGGTGTTGGTTTGCTGGTATGGCGCTTCAGTTTTCTCCTCACATCGTGTGTTCAACATTCCCTAGATTTACCTTGTGCACGTGTTGTAGGGTCCTGCGTGCACCTGGGGGATTAGTCATGTCAGGTCAATTACCATGGGAAACCCTCATCAGCGAGAGAGAGAGAGAGAGAGAGAGAGAGAGAGAGAGAGAGAGAGAGAGAGAGAGAGAGAGAGAGAGAGAACAATAAAAAATTTGATCCAACTGCTACATGGGCCTCAAAGTCTAAAAAATTTGATCCAACTGCTACATGGGCCTCAAAGTCAGCAAAAGAAGGTTCAATAATAGGACCACAGTTGGCCATTAAGCAATAGCCACTAAAATGAAACAAACACTAAAATAAGAAATAGCCACTAAAATGAAACAACCCAAACACTGCTAGGCATTTGTAGATCAGCACCATATTAGATGATGACAAGTGGATATTATGCTTGAAAGCAATCTTGTTGGTTTGTTAATTCGTAATATTTACCCTTTTTTCACCCACTAGTTCTTCTTGCAGCTTATGCCTGGCCATTTTTTATAGGTTGCCTTTCTCAAAGCAAGAAAAGGATTTGTATGTGTAGCCATGGAAATGGGTCGGCCTCTAGTTCCTGTTTTCTACTATGGTCAGGTGCTCTTATTTTCTAAGGCATTGTGAATGTCAATGTAGATCTTTAAAACTCATCCCTGGAGTGGCTATATAGCCTTTGTTTTTCTCATTCTCATTACTTGAACTGCTAATCATTTCATATTGCTTCATGATGTTTGGCATTTTTTTTAGATCTTTTGGCTATATGCTAAAATAAAAGATGGGAATAATTTGTTTTTCTTAATTACAAATAACCTAATAATTCTTCTCTAGAGATTTGTCAGTGTGGTTCTTTAGAGGGTATCTGCTCCATCTACAGCATGACATGCTCAAAGTCTGCTGAACTCTCATTATAATGTATTGATGAATGGACAAGAGCCTATACACATTTGGAAGGTGAACATTGCGTCAACCATGAGGTTTTGGGTTCAAATCATGCTACCAATGAAAAAAATATATATCCTGATGGACATGTATCTTTATATATGTGGATGTTTATGTGTAAATATTCATGTATAACTTCTTGTATGTCAATATTTGCTTGCATGGATTTTGTGTTAAGAAGTTTCATGCATGCATGAAACAGTGGAAAATCATAGGGTGACTGGGGGCCATCTCAATTTGGAATTCTGGTGAAGGGTTGCATCTTGTTGTGTCATCTTGTTGGGGCCTGCTAGTCCTATCAAATAAAAGATGGGTTTGCAGATTAGGTTCCTGCCAATTCAGCCCCATTTAAAGTTGCTTGACTTTGCTATGTGGTTGTATAAAAGCTATCCTGGTGTTACTACTTTCACAAGTTTTGTTTTCTGTTAACAAGAAGCAGGATGAAGTTAACATTATAACAACTGACATTGTTTTGGGAACCATCGTTTAGAGAAGCTATTTGTTATTCTAATATGATTTTATATGTAACCTTCTGTATCTATATCACTGAGTAGGTGATTTCTACATTATTTTTCCCTTCCACATAGAATGCATATAAACATGGATGGTGAGGAGTTGACTGCACAAGAAACTGCTCTTTATGATCGCCAAATTCGCATATGGGGTGTTGATGCCCAAAGGATGTATGGTTTGGGTTTCTACTTGAATTGGTTTGAGACCTATGGCATTCATATACATCAGAAAGGCTTCTTGATTTCCTTCCATTCCTTATGAAAATGAGCTTATTAAAATTTTGATTGATGCTAAAAAAAAAATAGCGATTTTAACTTCTTAGCTGTTGTAGATCCCAACAAAATGGAATTATCTCCCATATATGAGTTCTGGTTGCTTGTTTAAAATCCATAGCCTTCAGTTTTTTTTATCATACTGAATTTTTTTTTCTTTCTTTCTATTTTGATTGTTCTAGTATCATATTTTTAATGACTTTAGTTCATTTTTTGTATTGTTTGATCATGAATATTGTCTTTTTTTTACAGGTTGAGTAAGTCACACGTATTGGTCAGTGGAATAACTGGGACAGTTGCTGAGGTACTCACACACTTTGAAAACTTTTTGTTTCTAAAATATTTGTAAAACTTGTTTCCATATGGGTCTTTTTGTTTTTACGAATTTCTATGGATTTGTTATATCTTCCTTGGCAATATTTATGTGCCTTTATTTTTGCTTTGTTGTTGTTGGTAGAAGATATCTATGTATGTGTATTTATATGTATCTCTGATTACACACAGTTATGGGTTCTCTCAGGATGAAGTAGTAGAAGCCTTTAAGACCAGTGCCCGTGGAGGTAATGCCATCAAGGTTATGTTTAACCTGTAGATTTCCAGGTGTGAACCCTAGTTACGTACTGTTCAGCTCTTTCTGATACTTGATTGGTAAAGGTGTTTCCAATGAAAACAGTGATAAGGATCAGGATCCTATTTCCCAATGTATGTGACAGTTTGCTGTTTAAATTGTAATCAAGTTGCTTAGAGTGTGCTGATTTAAAAAAAAAAAGGGTTGCTCGAGTGTCATGCTCCTAACTAGTGCTTTCTCTGTCTGCTCATTAATATGTGGTTTAATTGTACATGGTCTTCTATAATCTGGAAACTCACATATTAAGACAGTAGCCATCCCAGCCGCCCACGCTTCCCCACCAAACCCCACATTCTGGAATTTCCTATCCAACACCGTCTGAATGCCGATTATTGTGTCCCTTCTTTTGCAGTTAATGCAGTTGTTCTGATAGGACTTGGTAGTTGGTCAATAACAGATTTCCCAAGTCATGACTTATACTATTAAGATACACAACAATGCAGAACTCAAAAGGTTTGGATGGTTTTATTCTTCTGATCTTTAATGTTGTAGATGATCTTCAATCTGGGTTATTGAGTAATTTGATCATTGACCTAAAACAGTGAAAAGAAGCTCCAGTTGTAATGATGTAGTAGATGCATTATTTTGCTGTGCTTATTGATGCATCAGGACTTCGTAATCCATCTTAAGCATATTATCTGGTTAGTATTGCTTAGTCCATATCTTAATCGATTTCTGTTGCTAGTTGTACATTGATGCCTTCAGGTTAACCTCTCATGGAGCAACCAAGAGGTCATATTGGTTTTGTAGATAGTTTGGTGGAAACAGCTTGTTCCTCAATTTAAACTGGTTGTGCAGTGATTCAACAGGATCTAGTAAAACGTCCACCAGGCTTTGCCACTAGCCCAGGCTACATGGTTGAACTTAGAGTCCAACTGCTTTGAGGCCACTCTTCTAATTGAACAATGTCATGTAGATGGTTGTAACGATGCACTTTGCCTTGATATTCTTACTTTGTTTCGTGGTTTGACATAACATGTGCCATATGGCCCGTATCTGCATGTGCTAAGGGGCATATAAAGAAATGACCTGTGGACTCATCAACCTCTTCCTCTGTTGTTCTATTGGTCTGCATATTTAGAAGGTCAGTAGTGCTGTATATTTTTCATATTTGATTACGACCCCGGCCAAAACTATTGTTGTTTTTCTTCAAGGGACATCCATCAAACTTTCTTACATGTTTTTTTTTCCTTTATAAATTAATTCTTCATTTTTGAATCCACAACAACCACACCCCCCCACCCCCCCCCAACAAAAAAAAAAATCTTCTCTTTTTAATCAATGTTGATTTCTGAGGTCATTGTACTTTTTTTATTTATCCCTTCTTATTTGTGTGATCACAAGTTTTTTTGTCATGAATCACAATTTTGTAGTTTGAGGCTTCTATAATTTGTTATGAGTTCACAGCATATGGTGTTTATGTTGGCAGGAAGCAATTACAGTCCCATGGCAGTCCCTTCCAAAGAGGACAACAAAGCTTTATTTTGCAATGCGAGGTTGGCTATGATTTTTAGGGCCTAAGTTTTCTCGTTGCCACTGTTTTTACATTTTTGCTTAGGCATCTGTTTGAGGCTATAGATTGGATAATTTCTTCTTTCCAAAAGGATTTCTTGGGTGTCCCTGACCAATGGTGGTGGGGCCATCAGGACATCTGGGTTGGTGATCCTTGGGTGTGCTTTATGAAATAGAAGATTAGGAAACTGACAAAACTAAGGAAAATGGCTTTCTGTTGGCTTCCGTCTTTGTGAGCCTACATGTATTTGTAGGTAAATGATTTAACGACAACCC
Source organism: Sextonia rubra (assembly GCA_037013555.1). Taxonomy (NCBI): domain Eukaryota; kingdom Viridiplantae; phylum Streptophyta; class Magnoliopsida; order Laurales; family Lauraceae; genus Sextonia; species Sextonia rubra. The sequence goes on from JASUAD010000009.1 coordinate 11,915,303, forward strand.
AATCACAACCCGATGTGATCCTCTTAGTGTGGATAATTCTAATTCAATGTGCGTCATAATCTAACAATAATCTTTATCCAAGATTAGATGCATGATATAGGAAAATTTATTAATCTGCAAAATTGCCTCTAATATCTTACAATCCTCATATATATATATATATCCGTGCGCGTAATAAAATACTCTCCTGCAGATAGTCTGCATGGGGACATTCGTGTGGATAGCCATTTAGGCCCACCTTGGCAATGATCTGAATGGACCATCAAAAACCCCACCCCCTATAGTGTTATGTTCTATTTTTTTTTAATTGGTGTCTTCAGATACATGACCTATAGTTGCAAGTCATACAATTTATGTATTGCTATGTCCAGCTTGTCAATTTTTTTTCTTGTTCAAATATCCAGCTTGTGACTTGGCTGTCGCATCAATTCTCTGTATTGTTTCAGTGGTCTAAGAAAATATTTCGCTTTTTACAGTCATGAATTTTACTTTCTCGAGGGGTTAATGCAGCATTCTGTTTATGTAGTGATAGAAAGTTTTGAACAGGCTGAGGGACGCAATCCTGGTGAAACATCATTTGCAGATCTTTCCAAGGTTTTGGTCCTCGGGAAGGAGCTTTGTGAGGCAAAGGTAACTTCATAATCTTTCGAGTTTCTGTTTCCAGTTTTGGGGAACTGAACTCAGTGTGGTCATGTATTTCATAAGCTCCAGGACTGTAAGCAGGCATGACACTATACAGATGCCACTACATGAAAATTGGTTAGGGAAAAAGGCATAGACAAATTGACAGCTTGACGTGGATTGCCTTGAAGGTCATGTAATTGGTGAGGCTAAGACATAGATGGAGGCGCGCAAATCAGGTACAGGGGGTTCGTAGCTATGTGTGAGGATCCCTAATTAATTAGGGAACTCAAACAGTCTCCAAATTGTTAAATTTACGTCGAGGGACTGTTTTGGCAAGTCAGGACACAGCAGGGGTTAACTTATAATTCAGTTCAGAAAAATGGAGAAATAGAGTGGTTTTTCACTGTCTTTTGGGCTGGGATTAATGGACCCATGACCTCCTGGTTTACTTTTAGTGGGTAGGGTCGACCATCAAACATGGTGAGCCATGTGGGCCCGGTGGACACAATCATCCAAAGGTGTCTGGACGTTCTGGTTTCTTCAAATTTCATGTTTGAGTGGATTTTTCTTTCATTGGTGACCCCAAAGCTCTGGGTCAGCCTTCTAGATGTTTCTACTCAAAAAGTTGTATGTTATTGTTAAATAATTGAAGAATAATGATTTTATATCGATGCTCTCTTTCTTATCTTCTCGTACCCTCTTTCTTGAAACAGTTTTTTACAAATGGGGATAATATTTTATATGTGGATTTTGTTGAGAAGTAGTATTTTTAGCAGCTGGCTTATACATCTATGTTACTAACTATATATAGGGTTGTAAATGGTTATTCGATTCTCCGATTATCTGAAGGTTCTGACCCGTTAATAATCGGGTTTGGGTCCTTCTTTAAGAACTGATAAGTAAACGGGTCCAGGTATGGTTTTTATTTTTGGACCTGTGACCTAAATGGTTCCGGGTCCGGTTCCACTTTGGTTCTGGCCCGTGGACCGAGCTCCAATATATTACCCTAAGTTTAGAAATTTTTTTCATAAAAGTTAGCTTTTCTCTAAAAAATTCTCTACATAGACCCGGATCTGGACCCAAACCCGCCCATGAAATGATTCTGGTTCCGGTTTCGGGTCCATCCCCTCAGTAACGGTTCCGAGTCTGGGTTCACCATGGGCCCGGACCGGAACCGACCAATTTACAACCCTATATATATATTTCCTTTCATATTGGCAGGTTCTAAGAAAGTTTGTGGATGATGCTTTAAAATTTTTAAATGAGGAAGTCACTAAAGCTTGTAGATCTCTACCATAGTCATCACATAAGTTAGAAATTGAATTTGAGCACTAATATGTAATTAATTTTATGATGTTGTATGCAAGGGATTTATATCATTAAATATGAGTTTTGTGGTACTTTGTCTTCTATAATGCTTATGGCATTCAATGCCTTTGTTATAAAGAAAGAATTGTATTTAATGAAGTATAATTTCTATGAAAGTGTATGGATGAGTCGATGCTATATTTTGGAATGCTACAAAATTATTTTTATTTTACATTTTAGAAAAGTTCTAATTCCTTTAGAATTGGAAATAATTGTTCATAAATTATGTTTTATTATTTTAAAATAAAAAGATTAGAATGGTTTACAATTATCATAGAATTAGAATTTTGAAATGGTTTAAAGCATTTTTAAAAAAACAACTAAAACAGTTCAAAATCATTCCAAAAGTAAAAATAGGAATGGTTTTTACCAAACTAGAACGATTTAGAATCATTTTAAAAGTAAAAAAAGGAACGGTTTTAATTCAAATGGAATGGTTAAAATTAGGAATGGTTTTTGACCAAACTGGAACGGTTCAAAATCGTTCCAAAAGTAAAATCAGGAATGGTTCAGAAACGTTTCAAAAGAAAAAACAGAAACGGTTCAGAACCGTTCAAAAAAAAAAAAAAACAGGAATGGTTTTGAACTGTTTTCAGATTTTCAGTGACAGGCCATTCTGGAACGGTTCAGAACCGTTTCAGATACCATTAGGAACAGTTCAAAACCGTTTAGATGATAGTTTTTGGTGTAGTGATATCTTGTAACTGTGGAAGTTAATGTTTGATTTTGTCAACTTTGGGCTCGTGGTTTTTTTCTGTTTGGATTTCCACGTTAAATATTATGTCACCTTCTTTGTGTGGTTGATTGCTTTTATTTTTCGCTGCATAAAAATAGTAATTGAATTGCATTCTAGAATAAATTCAGGGCCTAAAAACTTTCAATTGGTATTAGAGCAGGTCACACTAAGATATTGTGTTTTGATGTAAGGGATTTTCCATAATGGAATTCAACAATGAAGAGGCTCTTCTACTATGAAACCGCTTTTATTGAAAGGCGCAGTTAATTATGCTTATTGGGAAGCACATATGATAGATTGTTTTAGGTTAGTAGATGAAGAGGTTTGGAGAATAGTACTGATTGAATATTCTTTGCCCATTGTTACTGTTGACGAATAAACTACTGAAAAGCTAATGTCTCAATGGTCCAAAGATGAATACTATGCTTGCAATTGTAACAATATGGCAATGAATGCAATTTATAATGGAGTATTAATGTTTGAATTTCATATAATCTTCACTTGTAAGGATGCGAAAAAGGCATGGGACATCCTCCAAACAGTTCATGAGCGAACTGAAAAAAAAAAAGAAGCTAAGATGCAAAGTTTGTTATCTGCTTTTTAACTGTTGAAGATGAGTGAAGATGAAAGATTTGATGACTTTTATTCTGAATTAAGTAATATAGTCAATTTAAGTCACAACCTAGGGAAGTTAATTTTTGAAGATAAGATTGTTAAAAAGATCCTTAAATTTCTTCTGGCCTGTTTCAACCCTAAGGTTATTGCAAATGCTGATACCAACAAACTAAAAACTTTGAAACTTGATGTAACACTCTAACCCGAGCTAATGGCGCTTAGGGATTAATTAAGTGTGATTACATCTAATTAATCAAAGAGTAAACTAAATAATTATGATTATTATAGTTTAAGCTTAGAGGAAGGTTTTTTCGTCCTATTCAAGTCTAATGGGTTTAGTTTGATCTTGAATATGTAGTTTGCATTGGATTTGACCTTGATTAGGTAGATGAAGTCCTTTTTCATAATTTTAGATTTTGTGTTTTTATGTCAAACATGCATCATATTGATACCATTGTGTTTGTTCATAGAGCTCATCAACTTTCGTGATTGATTCCAATTCATTTGACTTCATTTGAATCAGTTGGACCCTTATTTGATTCAAACTAAAATGCACTAAAGGAGATGGATACTTTTTTTTTATAAAAATCCTGGAAATCTAACTATATAAGAGAGCTCAAATGCAGCAATGATCTCTGTATGAACTTTCAAGTGCTTGAGCTCTTTTCTTCCTCTCTTCAAGATCTTCTTCATCAAGATTGAGTCCAGATCTCCTTGCATGTGGAAATCTGAATGCACCAAGATTGAGTCTAGATTTTCCAAGGAGATGGACTTTTTTTTTAAAATAAAAATCTAGGAAATCTGAACGTATAAGAGAGCTCAAATGCAACAATGATCTATGTATGAACTCTCAAGTGCTGGAGTTCTCTTCTTCTTCCTTTCAAGATCTTCTACACCAAGATTGAGTCCAGATCTTCTTGCATGTGGAAGCTAAAGGCTTAGTCTTTATCCTCATCATCTTCTACTCCTATTCTTGAGTTGGAATTGGGAGAACTTCCCATTATCTTTTCTCTACTGCTTGTTAAGGTGAGAATTTGTAAAGCATTTTAGATTTTTTGTTCAACTTGAGTTAAGAAGGCTCAATTCATTGCATGCATTTCTTATCATCCCTATAACGGTTGTTTTGCATGTTAGGGCATATAGAATTGGGGTTTTCTTCTCAAAACGCCAAGCAAGGAGAAGTTGTTACCTTAAAACTATAAATAGAGGCAAGTATAAGCTGGTTATGGATGAATGCTCGTTGGTATTTGATAGCACTCGAAATATGATGTGAAATGCGATGGATTCAATTCTAATATTCACACACTTCAAGCGATAAGAAGAATGGGAAATAACTGCAAGTCATCATTATCTTCCCTTTTATTTACATCGGTTCAAATGCTCTGACCGCGGGAATACAGGTTATTTACATGTTTTGAAAAGTTTATAACCCCTCCCTCAAGTCTCAGATGTGATCCGAATTTAGAAAATACAAGAAAATATATAAAAATTAAGAAAAGATGCAAGAAAGAGGGAAATAGGAGGGAGTGACCATAGGTTACGGTTACTGGCTTCCTGCTAGTGACAGTGGCTCACGGTCACTGGCAAACTGTGGTCGAAAGGCTACTGTTTGCTCTCTGTGTAGTTTTGTTTTGTCTTTGTGATTTTTTTAAAGTGCTAAAAATTTTTTCTGATCTTTGGAGCATTGAATGACTATCGAGAAGGTTGAATTTTATAGTGGAATTGACTTAAACCTTTGATGATCATCATGGAATTGACTTAAACCTTTGATAATCATCACTTTTTTGTTATGAACTATTTTTTGTACAAATCCGAAGATGATACTATATGAAGCCAAAGTCATGTCATTCTGACCCTATGATTTTCAAGGGTCAGAATGAAGCCTAAAGAGGCTTATTTACAACTTCTGGTGTGGTCCAAGACCCTTCCCAAGTGAAAAAATCAAAGGAAAAAGATGTCATCCGAGTGACCCTTACATATGACTTCCTTAAGTAAAGCGTATGTGTTTTCCTCTCCTCTAAATTATTTTTCACCTTGAATTGTAAAGAATGGGAAAAAGAAGGAGGCTATAGTAGTGAAAAATGCCTTGTGGCTTGCTTGGAGTTGCTTCAATCTTCTGGAATTCGATTCAGGAACTTGCACTTGCTCTTTCCCTTCATTGTCTATCTCTGTATGCTTCTCTCTCTTTCTTTAGAGCCCAGATGTGCCTTTTATAGGCCTTAGAGCAAGTTGGGATAGTTCCTAGTAGTTGTAAAGGAGTTAATTCAAAATAAAGCGAAATAACTCTCAAAAACTGTCCGGGACCAAGTCACACCCACGGTCACTCCTAAGGCCCATTTTTGGACTTTTGCATATGTGATCCGTTTTTGCCTATTTGGGGCCCAAACAATGTTAAATCTTCACAAAACTTAGAGAGATGCTTTTTGGCACTATTTTGAGTGTTTTATAGAAATTTCAGCTTGTTTTGACTTTCTGAAGTTGGTCAACTCCTCTGTTGATTTTTCATAAAAATGGGCGCTTATTTCAACTGTGTGAGGCCCAAATGACCTCGGTTTGGTTTGAAACTTGAAGGGACTGATGTCAGGGGTAACTCAGAGTCTTCATCCAAATTTCATGCATTTTTAATTTGTGGAAATAGGATTTTGAACAGTGACCTACTTGTTGTATATTCTAAGTCACTATTCACCTCACACTGTGGGAAGTAAGTTTGTTTTCTACCGAGCGATGTTCAATTGATTTGAAACTTAGGAGAATTAACTTTGAATATATTTTAAATATCTATCTTGAATTTCATCAGCTTTGGCTCTCTGGAAGTAGGCTTTTGGCTAGTGACCTCTAAGGCTCGGGGGTCACTGTCTTATACGCTGACATGCAGTGGAAGTAAGACCAAACGAAGTCCTCTTGTCTTGAAAATTTGTAGAATCTCTCTTGAGTATGACTGAAGCTTTTTGCTAAAATTTCACCAATTTCGGATGTCGGGAAGTAGGACTTTGGTTAGTGACCCCATGACGTGGGGGTCACTAACCCAAAATTGACATATTTGAAGACTTTGGGTCAAATGATGTTCGTTTGACCTAAAATTTTGCAGAACTTTCCATGAGCACAATTTGAACTTTCTTTAAGAGTTTCAGCCAATTTGATCCTCACGAGGTGCCATTTTGTACAGTGACCCTATAGAGCTTAGTAAATAATCATCTGAATTGAGTTTAGGTCCAAATGATGTCCAAATGCTCTAAAATTTTGAATGATAGTCTTTGAATATATTTGAAGGCATTCCCTTGAGTTTGAGCTTTTTTTGACATGTAGAAGTGTCAATTTCCACAGTAACCCCCAAGGAGCTGGCAAATAATCTCTAAAGCTTAAGTTTGAGCTGAAATGAAGTCCAAATGTTTTGAAACTTTGAAACATCATTCCCAAGCATATTTGTGGACTTGCCATGAGACTTTCATCAGCTTTGAACTTTTGGATATTGTACTTGACTTGTCATTCCACAATTCTAGGGTTTGTGTACCCTTGTTTTGTTGCAACATTTGTAAAATTTATTTTATAAGTCAATAGTATTATGTGACTTTATGGATTTCATTGATGAATTGTTATCTTTTTGATTTCCAGCCTCATTTAATTAATTGGAAAATTGGTATAGTTGTGTATAGAATGAATGAAGAATCGAGTGGACTTAAGGAGTTACATGAGAATATAAGAGGAAGAAAGAGGATTTGCATGCAGGGATAGCTAAAAGGAAAGAAGAAAAACCAGTCTGGCCATGGCTTGGTCCGAAGTAATTTGCTTTAAGGCCAATTGATCAGATTAAGGTCTGATCGATCGAATTCCACCACTGGATAGTATCCGATCGATTGGATCTATACCCGATCGATCGGGTTCCTTATTTAAACCTCGATATTTTTATGGTTTAAAATTAACCTTGGGATTTCAAATGACCTTATTACCTCATAATGCTAACCTAAAGGTTGAGGATGATACAAAAGTTAAACCTTAGCACTGTAGAGCTATAGGAGACCTAATAGTGCATTAGTTTGGAACCTTTAAACCTCGACAAATAGCTCAACGGTAAAGAAATGTGCATGAATAGGCTTGGCTGGATCTGTTCATGTAGTATCACTTGTATGTTGAGCAATTAACCATGGGAGTTGGTTTAAGTGATTTTAAGACATGTTTTATACACTTTAATATTAAGCAAAGATAGTAGTGTATCAAATAACCTAAAACTACATCGAAATGGATGGTTAGAGGTTACGGGTGATTAGTTAGGGTTGATTAGTAAACTTCTTTAACTCTCTAAATTATATTGCACTGCATATTGTAATTACGAATATTGATCTCCTAAATTGTACTTAATCATTATTTATAACGATACTGAATTAATCGACTCTCTTATTGTTAAATTGATATCAACTCATTGTCTCAATGATATCGAATTGATTCCTTTTATTGTATTTTCACTGACATTGAATTGTATTACAAATTGAATAAGATTGACTGAATTGATGGGAATGCATCTTGACTGAATTAGATTGCAACCTTACTCAATTGATATCAATTGATTCAGATTGTTTGACTCTACTTAGTTTCGCACTTATGAGACTCAACGGAGTCAAATAAGGAGATATTGAGTGTTTACTAGTGCAGTTGGTATCTGGGACACCAGAACCCAGAAACTAGGGGCCTATGTGTACTGGGCACAGGCACTGGTGTTCTCAAGGATAGGATCCCTGTTGGGAGGATTTAGCTACATGTTGTAACCACTTTGATTGTATTTCTGTTATTGAATTACTGAGCATGAATAGTCTCTACACAATTTTGCTTACTATATTGTATTTGATCTCTGTTAATTATCATGTCTTCTAATTCTTTTGGATATAGCTTATATTACCTTAATCATACTTATGCTTTACTTAATAGTCTTGTTCACACCTATCTGTGTAATGTAACAGGCTCATATCTCAGTTCTGGTCACACAGAGATTGAAGAGGCATCGAATGAGACCTCATTAGTTCCTTTAGGCCTAGATGAGAGGATGGTAGAGGCCCTCAGACTGGCCATTGACTGGAGCACATCACGATGATATTTAGGGATTTTTATTTTAAGTTTTAAAACTTGTTCAGAGTATATCACTGGGTTTAGACTTGTTTAATTCTGTTCACCATACTTTCATACTTTTGTTAGACTTGTATAATTATCAACCTTCATATCTAATTGTAAAGGGTTAATGGTGGTAATAAACAGCTTTTGCTGTATCTTGTCTTTTAGTTGTGGATTGATTCATGTGATGTTTGATACCGCTAAACGTTATTAAAATCTGAATATCATAGGTGATATTGATAGACTTCCACGTGTCATATGCTCGGTCAAATGTTCAATAATACTCCTAGTGTTAGATTATGAATATCCCTTGTGGGATTCTGCCTTAGCAATGGTCTAGGTGGAAATTTCACGGGAGTACGTATGTCACGCCTCAGGAATTACCCTAATTCAAGGATTCTCAGGGCTGGGTCGTGACACTTGATGAGTTGGTCGGAAACTTGCAAACCTTTGAGACTGAATTTATAAATTGCTAGTCGAAACCTTCTAAACTTGCATTGAAAGCTTCCTCACCTAATATGTTTTTTAATTGTTTGAAGAAAGTGGTTGTTGCATCTGATTCTAATTCTGAAGAAGGGGATATGCAATTATCTTTTGAGTTTATGCAACAATTTAACAAGCTGATGAAAGGGAAGAATACTAGCTTTAAACTAGTGCCAATTGGAAAGACTAGTTCTTCAAAGGGAGTTAAGTGCTTTGAATGTCAAAGTTATGGGTATATAGCTAATGATTGTGTTAATAATAATAAGAAGCCTAAACTTAGCAACAATAAGTCTCTGTATATCACTTGGAATGTTAATGATTCTGCTGAAGAAGAAGAATCCCTTGATCTGATTCGACTGAAAAAAGGAAAAGAAAAGTTTATTGCTTTCATAGCTAGATCTTCTCTATTTGAAGATAATTCTGATGATAACAATAATGATGAATAAGTATCACATGAAACTGTTAATTGGGAAGCTCAATATAAAATTCTGTATGGTCAAAGCAAAAAACTTGGTAAGCATGCTGCAAAACTTGTGAAGTAAGTTGAAGATTCTGATGTCGAAATTCTATCTCTTAAAAAGAATTTTGAAGAGGCATATGCTCATATCATTCTTACTAAAAGTCATAAAGGTTCTTTACTTAACAGGTTGACTTTTGAGAAAGAAGAGAATGAGTCTTTGAGAATAGAAGTGTTGAAGAATTAGGTTGAGATTGATGATCTGAATGTTAAGTTGAAGATGACATTGACAAAGTTGGATGCTCCAATAGCTACCTTGAACCAGACACATGCTAGTTCAACTGTACTTGACTATATTTTAAGTGTTCAGAAGTTACATATGACAAGACTGGCCTTAGCTACACTGAGGGAGCTTCAACATCACAATCTTCAAGTAAAATCACTGTTTTTAAAAGCACTATAAATGCATCCACTGCGCAATATACTGCAGAGGAAAAACATGTCAATTGGGCATTAAAAGTGACTCTAGTCCTAAATCTACACGAACACCCACATGTCATTACTATGGAATAAAAAGACATATTCGTCTCTATTGCAATAAAAAACTGAAATCTTTGCCAAAAAACATGCAATGGAGAACTTTGTTTTCTACACCCATTGTCAAATCAAGTGGAATCTGTGCTAAGAAGGAAGACTTTCCATCCATTTTAGTACACACTATGCTGAAATTCTTCAATTCTCAAGTGTGGGTACCAAAATCGAATAGCCCTTGATGAAGAAAATCAAGCCTAAACCCTAGTGTTGATATGAGAATATCATTAAAGGGAAGTCATAATTAAGGGGGAGTTTCTGCTGGATCCTGACCAATAGATATGCTGCATTCTAATTTAGATACCATAAAGTTGTCAATAATGGATTGGATTAAGGACTATTTCACTATCATTGAGAATGGGATGTACCTGAATGTTGAATATAATGCTTTATATGTTGAATCAAGTGTCCAAATACCATAAATGTTAATGTTTTATACATGACAATGGAATTATGGATATTTGGGAATGACTTAATTTAGAGAACGTTTGGAGCATCTAGATTGAACAACTTAATACAAATAATGATTTGGAGTGTTTAGTTTGATTTGTGTACAAAGCTTATTTCATATTGTATGAGAATGGTTCCGATGGATTCAAGGGCTTCGATAGAATTCTAATACAACTTATTCTACTTATTTCAATACAGCTCATTCCAATGGAGGTTGCGAGCAATAATACATTGGTCATGGTTTATTGACCATGTAATTATTTTTTACCTTTCTTTTTTGTTCCTTTTTAGATGAGAGAGAATGAATGACTTCATGTTATTTAGGCCAGCTACAAGGTGTTTTTTAATTTTCCCTTTTGAACTTTAGAATGAAAAATTGGAAGAAGAGGAGTCTGATTGTCATGGATATCAATTTCATGTAGATAAGGATTTTGAAAGATGGGTGAGGTTGGGTTTGGGAGTTTGGATTTTGGAATTAGTGTTTTGGTTGATGTGGCTGGAACTGAAGAACATGGCCTGTTTGTTTCTTTGAAGGTAAAATAAAGAGCGAGTACAGATACATTAATGAAAGGTGAAAAAGCCTCTTTACTGTTATTATCTCCCTTCAATGAATTTACCTACCATCCCCAACCACTTTTCTTAAAAAAAAAAAGCCTATTTACTATTATTATCTCCCCTTTATTGTATTTACCATCTCCAACCAATTTTCTACAAAAAAGCCTCTTTTTTTTTCTACAAAAACCTTTATACTGTTATTTTCTCCCCTTTACTGCATTTACCATCCTCAACCACTTTTCCACAAAAAGCGTCTATATTGTTATTATTATTATCACCCTTATGGTGCATTTACCATAAGTGGGAAATTGTTAGGATTTTTGCATTGGCTAATTTCATGTATAGGACAGAACTTAAGTTAAGGTATTTGTATATTATATTCTTTAGTATGGACTCTAGATTGTGTTGCAAGAAGTGCTGAAATTGAAGAAATCAGAAAATAGAGCACGCGCTCGAGCGGATATGCTCACGCGCTTAAACGGGCTTATACAGAGGCAACCATGCTCAAGCCCATGAAGACCGTGCTCAAGCATAACAAGATAGATAATTTTTTCTACTTTGGACTCGTGGTTTTTTCCCATTTGAGTTTTCATGTTAAATATTATGTCACCTTCTGTGTGTGGTTGATTGTTTTTATTTTCTGCTGCATAAAAGTAGTAATTGAATTGCATTTTAGAATAAATCCGGGGCTAAAAACTTTCATAGGTCATGTACTCCTAAGCATTCCCCAAATACTTTGTTCAGTGCAAGAGTTATGGATAACAACCCACTTTTTACTTATGAATTCTCAAAATTTTAACATTGTGAATGCTAGAGGGCAATGAGCACTGAGAATTCCCACTTCAAGTGCATATAAACACACATAGGAAATATCTTTTCTACACACTAATTTAATTTTTTTAATTATTAAAATACCTCCACCTCTTTCCCCATCCCCTCCTTCCCTTCCGCTCCTTTCCCTCTAACCATCTCTCTCCCTCCCCCTCTTTGTTCTTTCTCTCCTTCACCCCTTCCCGACACCCCTCGCAAGAGGAAAGGGAGGAGAGGGAGGTAGGGAGTGGGAGTGAGAGGGGTGAGAGGGGCGGAGGGTGTGGGGAGGGGGGAAAGGGGAGGGGAGAGAGAGAGAGAGAAGAGAGAGAGAGAGAGACAACAATGAGAGGCAGAAGGGGAGCGAGAGAGAGAGGAAGAGGAGAGAGAACATAGAGGGGAGTGAGGGGGAGGGAAAGGAAAAGAGGGAATAGAGGGGGAGGGAGAGAGAAGGCTAGGTAGGGGGTGGAGGGGAAGGTGGGGAAGGGAAGGAGGGACACTTCCCGCTCCCCTAATTAGAAAAAAAAAACCTAAATTACCCAAATACCCCAACCCTCTTCTCTCTCCACTAACCTCATCCTTCTATCTCCTCCCCTTCCCAACCTCCCCCTCCTCCTCCTGCAATGATCGGCCGCTCCGGATGAGGACTACCTCTCCCGCCACTCTGTCTCTCTTCCTGCCTCCCTCCCTCCCCCTCTATTCTCCTTCCCCACACCTACAGCAAGGGGAGCAAGCATCAGCCCTTAGCGCCTGCAGTAGGCCCAGCGCATTTGCTACCATGTTGGTTTGGGTGCCTAAGTTGCGGCCCGACCTAGATTTATATAAAAAAGTGCTTTTTATTCTATATAAATGAAATATAAAACTCTAGATACTTAAAATTTTGTTTATCATTAGTAAATTAACATCAATTTTTGTGAACTTATGTTTCAACTTTATTTTAAGTTGGAAATAGTAAAAGTCCATAAAGTTTCTTTTAATTTATATAAAAAATAGAAAGATTAAAAAAGTTTGAAGGGGTATGTAGACTAGCACTAGCACGACATGATATAAGCTGTGTTGTGGGCCAACCCTAGCTGAATTGGGCACGGTACGATACAGCGGTGAATCTTCAACGGCCGGCACGACCAGGCCTAGCTGGCCAGTCAGCAGTCCATGCTCGCACGGCATAGCCTTCTTACACTCTTTAACTATACTACAACGCAAATGAGACAAGAAAAGAAAATCCTCAAATTGACCATTGGTCATTAACAAGCTCATCACATGATATTTTAGCTCTCCATTAAGATCAAAAGAACAATCTTAAGTACAATTCCCCTCTTTTTACCTAGCTTTTGATAAATTGAAAACCAATATTGTCACCAAAATAAACTACCCATGAGCTCACTGAGGCATCTAAAAGCACGATTCTATAACACTCCATGCATTGGCTTGGAGCAGTATAAAACAAGAAATGGCAAAAATCCATGTATTGGTTTGAAGCAGTATACAAGTGGGAGGATGAGACTGATGGCCCGAAGAGGGGCACCGTGAAAATGGTAGGGAGAGAGGGTCTCATTATATTTTATTCCTTTCATCTTACTTCAGATTCAAGCAACCAAGACAAGCTCTCTCATCTCAAAAAATGTAATGACAACCAATTTGATCTTACAAATTGATGTCTTGACATACCACTCAGTTGCTCCTTTTTTGGCATTTGTAGCACCACATTCCTATAAATCATTTGGTGTTGGTTTTAACAACCAATACCTAATAGATTATTTTTATTGGAGCATATATCTGGATATTTCTCACTTTTATTCACTTTGTGCCAATCTGATAGTCAGATGGATTTGTGAAAAAAGATTGCATTTTAGGATGATGTAACATTGCAAATTGTACGTGGACAAAGTGAAAATAAAGGCTTTAATTTATCCATGTTTTGTGATTCAAAATGTTTTAAATTCAGCCATATTTTACAACTAGAATGTTAAAATGCATTGGTTTTAGTTATGTGGTAAGCTTAGAACAAGTAAAATAAAAGATTCTATATTTTGTCTGATTGGAATGCAGAAATATATGTGATTCAGTGGACTTTTTAACATCCTCAACCAAAAAGTGCGCCTCAATGATAGAATTTTTAAGAGTTCTTCTGCGTCAACAGAATTGATTTCTAAAGTTGCTTTTACGATTGTGAAATGGGCTTTAATTATAAAGGAGTTCTCCGAGGTTACCTTCGACGATATTTTTCAAATTGGGGAGTTTGCATGGCATGTGACCCTTTTAAGAAGAGGAGATCAACCCCTTGGTATCCCCCTCTGGATGGGGTTTTAAAGTTTAATGTAGATTGTGCTGCAAGGGGTAAGCATGGTCAGGCAGGGATTGGAGGTGTGCTTTGAAATAGCAAAGGTGAGGTATTATTTATATTTTCTAAGAATGTTGGTGTGTATGATTTCAATGAAGCGGAGGTGCTAGCTCTTCTTGAAAGTCTTAGGTTGTTCTCCAAAAGATATGGTGGTGAGCTTATGATGTAAAGTAATTCATTTAATGTGGTTGTTTGGGTGTCTAACAAAAAGGCTAATCTGTGAAAATTTCAATTTTGGTTCAGTGGATTTAGGGAGTTATCAACCAAAATAAATGTTACCTTCCATTATATATTTAGATCCGCCAACATTAAGGAGTGGATAGGTTATTTCCTTGGGTGAGTGTAGTATTGTAATGGAGGTTAGGCTGGTGTATCTCTCTTGTACCTTCTCTCTCCTTTGTTCCTTTGTTCTACTTTATTTTTTCCTTCCTCTCTTTTAATGAATTCATGTTACCATTTCAAAAAAAAAAAAAAAAAGTTTGGGCCTAAATTATATATTAAAACCAACCAATAATCCTGGCCTGAATGAACTTGAATGAAATGGCTAATTTTTCAGCCATGGGGCTTTGGAGAGCTCTATATACAGGTTGAATGATCCTTTCATCCACAACATGCTCAAAGACTAAATGTCCCTTGGCTAGAACAAAAAGCTTTATACCAATTAAATGTTTAAACAATTCATCTACACAAATTTTACAGAAAATGGTCATCTAAAACATTTTTGCCCAATATTTTAACCTTTAACCTTCCCAACTCCACATATAACTTCTAAGCAATGTCAGTTCAAAATAACTATAATAATAACCATAGTAGTTATATGCAAACAACAAACAATAATTAACATTAAGAGAAACATTTGTTGAAATATTAAATACTTGATGATCAGGACATCCAAGCATAATCTCATACCACGCAAAAAGTCTCAAAGGAGAAAAAGAAGGATTCTACAGATGAATGAATGTCATAAATAAATTTAACTCAATAAATCATCTTCGACTTTAAAGATAGTTTGCACATAACTATCTGAACCAATTTAAATAAAGAAGGGAAAAAAAAAGAGGTTTCTAATTTGGAAATATGCCTAAAAAAATTATAGATGGCATCAAAATATGTTCTCCAACTGATGAAATCTATAACTCCTTCTATTATAGTGGTGGTGCAATCCATATTGGCGGGGAGAAGGTAGGATGGAATCTTTCTGAGAAAATTAGTTGAATAGTCTTATCCTTCATGTCGAAAAAGCCCATGTCTACACACCCAAGTGGTGATTTAAAAAAGAAAACTTCCATGATATCGTCTGTAAAATATATGCGATTCCCTTTGCATCCTGGAAATTGGCTTGCCATGACAAGCATAGAGGAGTTCTGCCCTAGAAAAATTACCCGATCACCTAAGCTTTTCACCTCCACAGGATTCTTCTCATACTCTCCAGTTTCTTCCAACCCTAGCTCATAAACCTTAAAATCCGATGTCCCTCCTTGGATGAAAATAGCGTTCCTCACGCAAATAAAGAATCTCTCACTCGCTGAGTCTGCCACTAAGTAAATTCGTGCAAGTTCAGTGACTATTATCTCTTCAGTTAGTATTTCTACATATGGATTGGCAGTGTTGATTCGGATAACTCCAACGCATCCGTGATAAGTCACAACGTAGAACTGCCGATTGTGATATATGACATCTGCAATAGCTCTTCTACTGTCTACCCGAGTCCAGAATTTGTCGATCCCTCTTCTGCAAAATGCCAAGCGATACGAATTGTAGATGACTACAATCACTTTTGTATCATCAGACATGGCAGCCTTTCGTATTTTAAGGTATCCTACATATTGATCAACAGGAATACGGTACCTGCGTGGCCGTGGAAGAGTGGAGTGGTCAGGGAGTTGCAATTGGATTCTACGCCAGGGGTGGAAGAGTTGCATGTTGAGATTGTTGTCTTCTGTGGTCAACAACCATCCCCTAGCACGGGCATTGTTGAAGGACCCAGAGCAGCGCTTGCCGCGCATCTCTGGAAACTTGATGGCATCATAGGTGGCGTCGTCTGATAGGCTGAAAAGGCATCGAGATTCTTCTTCTGCAGACGTGGAGTAAGGATTGGAAAGCATCATCAGCCATGGGAGTTGAGGAGGGCGGGTTCTTGTACTCCACCTCGAAGCCCAGAGCCATGATTTGCAAACTGCTCCCATTCGGATGCAGTCACGCTGAGTGCAGTGGTGCTTGAGGATCCAATACAGTACATCTTTGTCAAGCTCCACCACCCGCTGCTTATCCATTGAAATCAATTACAACTGCAGATACAGGCAAGGCAAGGCAAAAATAGATGATAGATGGAATTGAGAGTAATAATAGTATATGAGAGAGGAGAAAGTATAAAAAAAAGATAAGTAAAGGTGTCTAGGAGTTGCAAGCCTTAAAGGATCCGTACTCCAAGTGTGATGCTAATTTTGTGTCCTTTATTTAGAAAGGGATTTATTTAGAAAGGGATTTGAAAGCCTCCAGATTATCATATTCTCATATTTTAATCTAGTTTCTTAATTCATAGAGGACAACATGTGATGTATGTATCTTTTAATCATCTAACATCGACCGACCAAATTCTATATTATTTGGCCTGGAGACGGAATGCGATGCTATTTTTAGAACGATGGCATGTACGTATGTAAATTATGTGAAGAAGAGAGAGAGACTTACCTCAGTTACCTGTGACTGAGGTACAGACTCGGGCAAGAGAAGCGCAGGGTCAGGATCTCTTCGAGGGATTTGTAGGGATCGTGGAGAGCTGTCGGATATTTGTAACTCTAGTTTGAGAAATTTCCAAGAAAACGCACGTGCCTTGAGAGTGTGGATGACGTGTCTCTTTTTTAGCCATGAGCCATGACACGTGTGTAAAAGACTTTGCAGAACCATCTCGACGGCCGTCGATTGCTTAGACACAGCGTTTCTTCCTTACGAAAGAGCAGCACGTGTCATTTCTTCTTTAAAGCCCTAATATTTTCTTACATTTTTCTATCTAGAAATCTCTTTTTTTACTATTTAATCTCTTATAAAAATCAGTAAAATCCTTATCCCTATCACTTCCTTAATTTTTGGATATGAACACCTAAAATCTCTCTTCAAGATATTTATAAATACTCTCCTTATGATATCCATAAATATCTCCTCATGGTATTTTGCATTCATAAAATATATCTTTAAATAATATAGACTCCACTTTCAAAAATAAATTGATTTATCTCACAATCCTTTGTTTTAACCATTTGACAAAATGGCCCTAAGGGATTAAATTTTAAGATCGATGATGGCCCACTGCAGTGTGATCATCAATATTATTTTCCATATGGTAATTTTCTTTCATGCCCTCCCCTTTTTTTTCCTTCATGTATCAGCGGGGCCCACATGTGTGATCCAAACTTTTAAAATCTTTTTTCTTCCTCTCTTATAAATGCTCATATGGAGCCTAACCAATCCTCTCAATCATCCGTTGTTGTCATCTTCTCCGAGTCTTTGATATTTAAACAAAAGATGAGTACAGTCCCCAACACTAACCTTTATTTCAGCTTCCAACTCATCCAAAGCCTAGATAGGCTGTTCCTATTTGGGTTTAAATTTTAAGTCTCAATTAGGCCTAGGAGGTTCAATATAATTAGGTCCACCCCTACTCTAATGCAAGCCCAATTTGATAATTGCAACAGTTTTTTTCAACATTTATGGATAAAAATTATTTATATCCAGGTTAAGGTGAAATTAGGGTTGCAGGGTTATGCATTGAGACACCCTCACAATCTTCATTTTCAAATCAAAATTATTCACCATTTGTTTTTATTATTGACTATTATAGTGGTATTTATTTATTTATTTTGGATTCCGATCAAAGTTATTAGATTTGTTAGGTTATTTCTAAATCATCACATGCTTTGCCTGTTAAGAAGAAAAAAAGAAAATAAGAAATTTAAATAAAATCAAAACAATAGTTGCCACATATAATTTAAATTTAAGAATATACCTTTTTTTCCTTTTTTGAAAACTTAAGAATTTAGGATGAATTATTTAAGACTACTCATTCCTTAAAGCACTACTTGCTAATATTAATTTCTTAATTCTCTTTAAAATCTTTCCTAACACGTAGTTTTCTGTGCCTAAAATCTTAACAAAATTCACTTGGTCCAAACTACTCTATTTTTCTTCATAGATGATATCGGACTACACTTATTCTATTTCCATGTATAAATATTTTTTATTTTTTTAATGATATGACCAGGCTCAATTAATTAAATGGCAGGCTCGGGCCTGAATTTTACAAGTTATGTTGGGCTTGGGTCAAGGCTAGGCCAATGTTTCTAAAGTTTGGTCAAGCTTGAATATGCCTTAAGCTGGCCCGGCTTAGCCTAGCTCATGAAGACCCCTATTAAAAATTCTCTGCACATCCTAACACTCGCTATGATTTAGTTTTTTTTTTCCTAAGTTGGCCTAGTTGCCTGGAGTGGGAAGGCAAAGCGCCCACTTACATATATCTATCAAATGGACAGTAATGGACGTTACTCTATTTTCTTTTCTATTCAATTCCAACTAACCAATTTTTTTCATAGTGAGAGAGTTGATTGACCTAATGATTCTTATACATTGGACTATTCTAGCTAATTTCTTTTTACTATATAATATTTTTTCTCCTCTTAAGTTAAGCTTCTGGATTAAAGGAAAAATGATCTAACTTTTTTAATTAATATTCTAATGAGACTCTATAGGTATAATATTTTTACCACATAATATTTTTAAAATTGATTTAAATGGTTTTATTTAAAATGTAATTAATTTTTAATAGGTATTGACTTGGACTTTGTTGAACTTGGCATGGCTCAATATGGCCTAGCTATTCGCAGTGCATGGTCATATCTGGGCTTAGCCTGAGCCTAGCATCGAAACCC
Source organism: Sextonia rubra (assembly GCA_037013555.1). Classification (NCBI taxonomy): domain Eukaryota; kingdom Viridiplantae; phylum Streptophyta; class Magnoliopsida; order Laurales; family Lauraceae; genus Sextonia; species Sextonia rubra. The sequence continues at coordinate 11,934,352 of JASUAD010000009.1, forward strand.
TCATTATAGTGGTTTGGGCTATGTTTTTATTTTACTTATATACTATATATATTTTCAAATGGACCGCGTTTGGTATAGGTCATTTTCTTTTCTATTCAATTTCAATTAATCAATTTTTTTTTATAGTGAGTTGGTTAATTGACCTAATTATTCTTTGTATATTGGACTATTCTATCTAAATTTTTTTTACCATGTAACATTTTTTTCTCTTAAGTTGAGTTTATAAATTTAAGGAAAAATGATCTAACTTTTTTTAATAATATTATAATAAAACTCTACGGCCACATTATTTTCCTTTTTTATTTAGTTTTACTAATATGATATTTAATTTTTTTAGTTGTGCACTAAAATATTTAAAATTATGGTTGTGTAATGAATTTTATGTTAATATTAATGTGTAAATCATTTAAATATTTTTATTTATAAATAATATAATTATTAAACAAGGCCCGCGTTGGGCGTGGGCCCTGAAGTGTTAGTTATTATTATAATATATATTAAAGCAATTCCCCCTTTCGCGGGAAGACGACAAGTGGCGCGCACTCTTCGTGAGAGAGCGACACGTGGCGCACTCTCTTCGTGAGAATGCCACACGTGACGCAATTTTCCAAAGAGTTTTAATTAGAGATAGTTTCCTCAAAAATATAGTTTCCTCTTCTAATTAAAGATAGTTTCATCAAAAATATAGTTTTCTTAAAAATAGGTTTTTTAATTCATTATAAATTATAATCGTACACAATAGTTTTTTCAAAAATAAAGTTTCCTCCAAAAAAAGGTTTTGTAATTCATTATATCGTACAGATAGATTCATGAATCTTAGATCTATTGTTCCTCTGAAATTCTCTCCTCTTTGTCTTCTCACTCAGCTTCTCTCCGCTTCAGGTATGCTTGATCTTTCCTCTTTTGTATTATCGTTATATTCCTTTTCTTTCCTTTTTCCTTTCTGTTCTTCTCTGTTCTCTTGCAATTGGAAAGTGGGAATCGTTGTGAACGGCTCTGCAACTGCCTTCTCTTCTTCCTTTCTTTTTCTTCTTTCCTTTTTTCTTTCTGTTCTCTGGCGATTGGAAAGGGGAAATCGAAATCGAGAGAAATCTGTTCTCTGTTCTTCTTTTGTTTTCTGACTATAGGAAAGGGAAAATCAAGGATAAAGATACAAATATAGCTGTGACCGAGATGAATGGTTTGATTGAATGGTTTAGATTGAGAGAGGGTGATGGCCCACCCGGTACCACTATTGTGAGAGAGAGAGAGAGAGAGAGAGAGAGAGAGAGAGAGCTCCACAGATCCGATTTCTTCTCTGTTGGAAAGGGGAAATCGAGAGAGAGAGAGAGAGAGAGAGAGAGAGAGAGAGAGAGAGAGCTCTGATCCAACCACTCATTTACCCGCTTCAACCACGACAGCACCACAGCGACCCGACCATTATCCTGGCGAACTTTCCCTCCATCACCAGCAGAAAATTCACCAAGGGCTTGGAAGCCCACATCCAATGCCTCTCCAACAAACCCCAGAAACCATGTTTGCATCACCGATCGCAGATTCTTCACAAGCTCCACCATCTCCTTCACACCATTCCCTCTGACCCATGTGGCTGGATCTGTTGTTGCTGGGGCAGGTAGAAACTTTACATTCTTCTTGGCAGGAGTGCAAGAATGAAAAACGGTGTTTGGAAAGAAACACCTACTGTTGACCTTTTGTCTCTACACTTTAAGTGGAGAGAAAAAGTTGGAACCAAAACAAAAAATAAAAAAGGGTGGTTGAAAAAAAACACCAACTGTTGATGTTCTGTGTCTTCACTTTAGGTGGAGAGAAAAAGTTCTATGGTGCTTTGAAGCACCACAATAACTTATGCTCCCTCAGACCTTCTTTTGTTTAGTACAGGTTAGGTTTAAGTTTGAATCAGTCCAACCCAGTGGAATAGCACCCAGCAGCCAACCACAGTGCCTACATCAAAGTGATGTATTAAAATACCCAACTATAATAGTAACCATGAAAATTATTTTTCTACTGGACAACTCTTTACAACTTTCCACATGATATATTTTTATTTTTAAAATTTTAATATTCCAACAAATCTTTAAAGGGGAATGATGTTGTTCATATAAATTCACCAAGCTCTATATGCACAACAATGTGAGAACAATCATTAAGTTGTTATGAATCAACAACATTTGTCATCTCAAAATGAACATTATATATATAAACTCGCTCGACAACAAAGGATGATGAAGATACGACATCGTCGTGCACCAAACCGTTGAGAATTACCGGTTGTGTCAAATGCCACAAATGTTCATTTAGAAAATGAGGTTTTTTGGATACATGAAGATATAGTTAATGACATAGAAGCACATATTCAACAACATTTGCTATTTCAAAATCAACGTTATATATATAAACTTGCTAGGCAAAAAAGACTGATGAGGCTACGACATCGTCGTTTATCAAATCATCAGGAATTACCAACTGTTTTAAATACCATAGACACAGATTTTCATATAGGAAATGATGTGTCGCTAATACAAGAAGAAAGAGTTAATGACACAGAAGCACATGTTCAGCAACATTTGTCATCTCAAAATCAACACTATATATATAAACTTGCTCGGCACCAAAGAATGATGAAGCTACGACATCGTCGTCTATCAAGCCTTCAAGAATTATCAGTTGTTTCATATACCACAGATTTCCATGTGGGAAATGATGTATCGCCCATACACGAAGGCAGAGTTAATGACACGGAAGCATGCGTTTCCTCAGAAAACTCAAGACATTCGTCACGAAAAAGTATGTAGAAATTTTAATACAAATTAGTATTTATATTTATTTATTCATCAATTAACTACATTAAGTTAATGTTTTTCTATTATGTAGGAAAAATGGTTGGGCGGATAAATTTTGGGCCTCCCATTGAGACATGTATTAAATGTGGAGCTATAATGTGGAAGCAAGAGGGAGCTAAAAGAAGAAGTAATGATCAAAGAAATATTTTTAACAGATGTTGTAAAGATGGGAAGATAGTATTACCTCTCTTAGAACACCCTCCAACTTATTTGAGATCACTAATGGAAAATTCCAATAGTCAGCAATCATCTAAATTCAAAAAGTATATCCGAGCATATAATAGTGCATTTTTATTTACTTCATTTGGTGCAAATATTGACTACAATGTATTAAATAAAGGAGGACCATTTGTATTTAGAATACATGGTCAAACTCACCACAAGATTGGCTTGATGCTACCAGTGCCAGGGGAAAAGCCGAAGTTCGCTCAACTTTATATCTATGATATAGAACACGAACTTCAGAATAGAAATATTGCATATTCACAACATGAAGAATCTGAAGGCCTGGATCATTTGATCATAGAAAGATTAAAACTTGATCTAGATGCAATCAATCCATATGTAAGCTGCTTCCGATCATTGCGAGATAGAATTGGAAGTGAATATCCAAAAGATCTAAAGATGAGAATACTGTATGATAGATATAAAGATGCAAGACAATACAATCGTCTAACAACAAATGAAGTAGCTGCATTAATAATTGGTGAAGATTCTTCTGAATATAATAGTCGGGATATCATTTTAGAATCACTTTCGGGATCTCTCCAAAAAATAAATGAACTACATCCAAGTTATATGGCACTGTAATACCCTCTTCTATTTTTATATGGAGAAGATGGATGGCATACAAACATATTATATAATCATTCTACACGGTTGTCAAATTCTAAAGTGTCAATGAGAGAGTATTATTGTTACAGGTTATAACAAAGGAATGAGGAAGGGAATACAATTTTATTATCTAGACGACTTTTCCACCAGTTTATTGTAGATGCATATACAAGTACTGAGCAATGCAAATTAAAATACATAAGAAATAATCAGAGCACATTTAGATATGAACTTTTTCAAGGCGTCTCAGATGCAGTAGTTCAAGGAGATACAAGAGCATCGGCAATTGGCAGACGATTCATTTTGCCTTCTACATTCGTAGGAGGATCACGTTATATGATTCAACAGTATCAAGATGCAATGGCAATATGTCAATGGGGTGGCTACCCAGATATTTTTTTAACGTTTACATGCAACCCAAAATGGAAAGAAATTGAACACTTTTTAGGCTTATTTCCTGGACAAAAAGTTCAAGACCGTTCGGACATTGTTGATAGGGTATTTCATATAAAACTGAAAGAATTAATGGAAGATATAAAGGATCAAAAGCTTTTCGGTACAGTTATTGCAGGTAAATTCTTCTTTCCACTACACACTATTTTATTGTTTTAATAATTTACAATTTCTAATAGTTATATATTCACCCTTTTGAATTACAGATATATATGCTATTGAGTTTCAAAAGAGGGGCCTTCCACATGCACATATATTGATCACATTGGATAAAAATGATAAGATATCAACAACCAAAGAGATAGATAATGTTGTTTCAGCTCAGATACCCGATGTTGATGAAGATCCGGAATTGTATGACACGATAAATCGTTGTATGATGCATGGCCCATGTGGTTCATTAAATCCAGCCTCTCCATGTATGGTTGATGGAAAATGTAGTAAAAAATATCCTAAACGTTTCAACCAACAGACCTCAATCGACAACAATGGTTATCCAACATACAAGAGGAGAAATGATGGAAGGACTATTAAGATAAGAGATGTGGAACTTGATAATAGATGGGCAGTTCCTTATAATCCTTTTTTGTCAAGAAAATATAGTGCACATCTAAATATTGAGATTTGTAGCCAAATACAAGTCATTAAGTATTTGTACAAATATATTCATAAAGGCACAGATAGAGCAACTATCGTTATTGAGGAAAGTATGCAATCACCTGATGAAACTGGCCAAATGAGATATAGAGAGGTTGATGAAATCAAACAGTGCTTTGATTGTCATTATGTTTCAGCTCTAGAAGCATGTTGACAAATATTTGAATTCAATTTACATAGTAGAAATCCATCTGTCGAGCGTTTACAATATCATCTTGAAAATCAACAAATCGTTTTTTTCAATGATTATGAAAATTTAACATCTATACTAAATCGACCTGGAATCGAAGTTACCATGTTTACCCAATGGTTTGAAACAAATTGTCAATATCCAGAAGCACAAAATCTTAGATATGTTGACTTTCCAACAAAATGGACTTGGAAAAGTAATGAAAAAATGTTGTGGAAAAGAGAACATGGAAGATGCATTGGAAGACTATATTATGCTCATCCAACATCAGGTGAGAGATATTATTTACGAATGTTACTCCATCTAATAAGAGGAGCTACATCCTATAAGGGTTTGAAAACAGTTGATGGAGAAACTCACACTTCTTTTAAAGTAGTATGCATAGTACTTGGCTTATTAGATGATGACAATGAATGGGATATAGTATTAATAGAAACATTACAATGGGCGATAGCATATCAATTGAGAAATATGTTTGCAGAGATGCTTATGTTCTGTGAAGTATCAAATTCATTACAAGTATTGAATAAACACTGGAAATCACTCTCTAATGATTTACAAATGAGACTACATAGACAGGAAATATCAATCAATCTCAATTTATCTGATTCTGCAATCCAAAATCAAGCACTTATAGAGATTGAGTCAATTTTAAATAAAAATGGTAGATTGCTGAAAGAGTTTCATGATATGCCATTTCCACTGTATGATCATGATCAACTTATATCAAATAATTTGGTACATGAGGAAATGTCATACAATGTTGAAGATCTTGCATTTGAATTTAATGACTTGCACTTCGAGATTAAACCAACAGCAAGCTACAATATTTGAGAAAATTGTTAAGTCGTGTTTAAACGGTAAAGGTGAGGTTTTCTTTGTCAATGGCAGTAGTGGCACCGGAAAGACATTCTTATGGAAAACAATAATTGCAAAGATTCGAAGTCATGGAAAGATTGTTTTAGCTGTCACATCATCCGTAATTGCATCTTTGTTATTACCAGGCGGTAGGGCTGTACATTCGCATTTTAAGATACCGTTACAAATTCATGAAGCATTGTCTTGTGCTATTGGTAAAAAATCAAATTTAGCGAAGCTAATTCATAAAACTTCTTTAATTATATGGGATGAAGCACCTATGATGCATAAGAATGCATTTGACGCAGTTGACAGGACTCTACGGGACATAGTCAGTGCTACTGATATTAATGGTGGAAGAAAAATCTTTAGTGGACTAACTGTTGCTTTGGGAGGGGATTTTAGACAGATCTTGCCAGTTGTTAAAAACGGAAAAAGAGAAGATATAGTAGCAGCCTTATTAACAAGATCCGAAATTTAGAAACATTGTGAAGTCTTAAACCTCACAGAGAATATGCGTCTACAGAATTTATCCAATGATGACGGAATTGCACACTTTGCAAGATAGGTATTGAAAATTGGAGATGGAGATTGTAATTCCTTACGTGGCAATATATATTCAGATGATGATTGGGTTGAGATTGAGCTGAGAATAGATACTGACAATGATGACATTTCACCATTAATCAACTTTGTTTATGATAACTTAAATGCTAACATTAATAATCATTCTTATTTTAGAGACAGAGCGATCTTAATACCATTGAATGATTATGTTGACAGTATCAACAATGAAATTCTTAATATGCTTTCTGATGGGCTTGATAAGAAGATATATCTAAGTGCAGATACAATGGTTGAGATTGAGGGTAGAGAAGTCATCAAGATATGCTGTATACCGCAGAGTACTTAAATACTCTTAAATTTCTTGGTTTGCCAAATCATTCTTTAAAACTGAGAGTGGGTGCTCCTATTATGCTTTTGCGTAATTTAGATCAATCTATTCGATTATGCAATGGAACGAGATTAATCGTCACTCGATTGGGACAACGAGCAATAGAAGCAGAGGTAATCACAGGGACAAATACGGGCGATCGTGTAGCCATTCCACGAATAGTAATGTCGACTGCTGATCCGGATTTGCCCTTTATCTTAAAAAGAAGACAATTTCCAGTTAAATTGGCATTTGCAATTACGATAAACAAAAGTCAAGGACAAACTCTACAAAAAATAGGTCTTTATCTCACAAAGTCAGTCTTCTTGCATGGACAACTGTATGTGGCTCTATTTAGAGTCACAAATCAATCAGGACTAAAAGTTTTGTTGAAGACAAATAATACAATCCCAATTGGATATATAAAAAATGTTGTATACCGAGAAGTCTTAAATGAAGTGAGAAGCCATTCCACAAACTACTCTTAGAGGTATACACAATTCATTTTTTTTTTCATTATAAATAATCAAATAACTATAAGTCATACTTCAAACTTATTATTTCATTTTACTATAATTGAATTTTATATAATTGAATCATATTTTATAATTTCTATTAACAACATCAAAAAAATAATTATAAAATAATGAAATAAATTAATGATAATTAAATTTTTTTGTTAGATTATCAAAGAATAGTAAATTACAACTATAAGATTTCATCGTCTCGAAGAATTGCATCCTTATAGCGACAGATGGTACATTAAAGTGCGAGTAAGCAGAATAGTTGAAGATAGACATTACAACAACGTTAAAGGTTCGGGGAGAATAAAGAAAATAATTCTCATTGATATCAAGGTAATATTATCTACAAGTATTTATTTCAATTGCATACAATTAACAAATGCATAATACTCAGATTAATTTTTTTTCATCTTATACTTTCAGGCAGATCAAATACTTCTCACATTATTTAATGACGAAATCTCAAAATCTGGTGATCAATTGAATGAAGGAAATTATTATACAATTAAAAATGTAAAGGTAAAAGAAGCACCAGAAACATATAATGTCGTACCTCATCAATACCAGCTCTCATTAGCAGTTGTCACAGAGATAGCAGAGACATTTGCTACTATGGTAAAAATCATAGTTTTTTCATCAATATATATTTATTTTATTTATATTTTTTAATACTAACATATTTGCTAACTATCAAATTACAGCAACGAGCTCTTATTGTTGAATGATTCAACTTCAGTCAGATTATCATTACAAGAATTATTTTCATTATTGGAGAATGATGTCAAAGAGGTAAATTCCAATTCACATAAATTTTCCTTATTTAGTTATTTTTTTCATTATTATCTAATTCAAGCTATGAACTATTTTCTATTATAAAAATTTCTAGGTCAAATATGTTGCGATAAAAGCTACAGTCGCAATGTTACACATGGATGCACCTTTAGCACATCTTTTATGCAGTAAATGCGATAAGAAGATTTATGAAAATATCAATAACGGTCATTATATTCGTTGTAATGATACAATTATACCAACAAAAATGAGGTATGCAAATATACAAGAACTAAAGATAACTTTAACATATTTATCTATTTCACATATTATTAAACAAATATTTTATGTTTTTATTGTCAGATACATCGCAACTATAACAGTTGTGGATCATTCTAACCAAACATCATTTTTATTGCACGACGAAGTACTTAAAATTTTCATAAATGCAACAGAAGAACATTTTCAAGAAAGTGCAAATAAGGTATTTTATAAATTATTATTTTTACATAAAGTTATTTCTTTATTTGAACTATAATCATGTATATATATTAATTTTTTGATTATTTTGCAGGTTAATTGGTATGAACTGTTGGAAAATGAAATAAAAAAAGCATTGTGGAAGCAATATTTATTTCATATAAAAATAGACCCAACGATGAATAAACTAACGCCAAAAAGCAGTATCGCAGTCAAGAAAATTAAAGAAATTAGCTACACTCAAGAATCAACTATTTTATTGTCAGAAATTGAAAATTGTAAGTTTTATTTTAATGCCATCAATACAATTTGTTTCATATCGGTTTCTTTTACTAATTTATTTGAATGTTTACTCTGCAGTGTCAAAGTATAAAGGAAATGTGAAATTTCAAGATGTTGGGCCAGATACTTCCATTTCAATATCGAAAATAAATAACTTTATTGAAATAACCGCGCAAATTGAAACAAATGAAGGAGTTAAAAGATTTGCAGAAGCTGAAACAACCCCAACTGTCGAGATAGTTGGAGAAGATGAACCAACTGCAACTGCTGAAACAAGTTCATGCTAATAAATAAATATCAATGTTTATTTTTCTTTATATCACATGTAAATCCTTTAATCATTCAAGGATAACTTAATATCAATGGTTCTATATGTCTTCTTTTAAATTTTTCAGAATCAACTCATATGAGTTATATACTCTAAACAAAATCTTGATTGATAATGATAAGGATTTAATCAACAGTAGATATATTGGTTCAACTGATTTAACTCATAAAAATCCTCTTTTTACTTATTCCTCATGCATTGGAAATGTAAAATTAATGCAATATTCAAATACATGGGTGAGTTTAAGATTATGATTGTAAAATGAACTTAATGTTAATATTAAATTATAAATCATTTAAATATTTATAAATATTTTTTTACAAATAATATAATTTTTAATAAGGCCCGCGTTGGGAGTGGGCCCTGAAGCGCTAGTTATATATATTATAACAATACTCCCTTTCGCGGGAGGGTGACATGTGGCGTTTCTTCTTTATGGGTATGCGACATGTGCCACACTTCAATTAAAGTCCTAAGATTCTCTACTATTTTCCTCTCTTGAAATCTCTCACTTTATTATTTAATTTCCCTAAAATCTTTCTCTTACCCCTTAAATTTCTACCCCTCCCCTAACATCTTTCTCTCACCCTTAATAATAAGATCCTAAACCCAATTCAACACTCATATAAATGGGGTAGGTTCTATGCGGGGCCCAAGAGCTCGAGTGGATATACATAATATATTATCTGCTCATAGGGGAAAATAGCACATGGATAAAATGTCACATTGAAATATTGAATTGTAAAACATCATGGTCAAATTCTTGAATGAAACCCTTTCTAGAGATGGCCTATAGTGTTATTTTCCAAAGATGGCCCATATTGTTGTTATGACGAAACCCACAGTTGATGGGGAATCTTATCTAATTAATACCATCTAATATTATAAGATATATACCCTTTTTGTGAAAGAGGTGGGAGATAGACAAGTGACGCTCCATTTGAACTACACGTGGCACCTCCCATACTAAACTTTGATCCCATCCCCAAAAACCTCTCTTATCTCTTACTTATAATGAAATTTCCTAACATTATCTCTCTCTCTTTAGATTCAATCTAAATCTCCCTCTTTTTGATGCTCTTGGGTAATAGCCAACAGAAATAGAACCATTCCATAATTCTAGGAGAATGTGTAGGAGATTCATGGTTCTTTTAGGGCTTGTTGAGGAAAGAAAATAAGATATAAATAAAATATATATATAATATCAAGTGATAAAGTAAGGGATTTCAATTTGATTAATAAGGAGAGGTCCCTTTGGACGTTCCTTTGATTCCTATTAGTTATGGAATTTTTTGTTTTTATTTATTTTATTTTGCATAGTAAGGTATGCCTTTGATTAAATGCATGGCTTTAACATTGTCTACCAATAAATTGATATTATTTTTAGTGTAGCACTAACATTTGAATAAATCTAATATTTTCACATTCACCAATCACCATGAATTGACACTTTTTCTAACTTCATACCAATCTAACCAATAGATGTCACCCGAATTCAATCAAAGAAACTAAGAGGGTCCCACTACTCACACATTTTCTACCCAATAAATTGATATTATTTTTAGGTTTGGCACCAACGTTTGAATAAATCTAGCATTTTCACATTCACATTCACCCATCACTATGAATTGACATTTTTTCCACCTTCATACCAATTTGACTAATAGATGTCATTGGAATTCAATCAAAGAAAATAAGAGGGTCCCACTACTCACTAACATATTTCTAATATTGCCTTGAAAGCATAATTAAATCTATAAATCTAACCCTTCATACTCACTTATACCAAAAAATTGAAACTATTTTCAATTTGATACCAAATTACACAGTAATTTTATTGGATTCAATGGCAAAATAAGAGGGTCCCATTGAGAAAGAAGAAAGGTAGATTATCAAGACACCCATATGTTGGTGGAGTCTTAATTTTTTTCTTAATGTTAAAGGAAAAAGGCATGGAGATGATTCATTGCCATTTCCGTGGGTTCACTTTTGTAGTAATTATAATGTAGGACCATCTTTTTTTATTAATTGTGAACACAAAACCCCCCTTTAGAATTTTCAACGTGGAACCCACTTTTAGAAATTAGAGCATGGAGATACATTCATAGGATTCACAATGCATGGTACATTTATTGGATTTAACATGTAGGCCCACCTTTATAGGAATTATAATGTGAGGCCATCTTTTTTTTATTAATTGTGAACATAGATATCACCTTTAAAATTTTCATCATGGTACCCACCTTTGGAAATTTTAACATGAGGCAACATTTATAGGATTCACAATGAGGGCCTACATTTATAGAATTTATAATGTGGATCTACCTTTTGCAATGTAGCCATATGACCTACCTTGAGAACTTATTATAATATGCATTTATAGGTATCTTACCTTTTGCACATAACAGTGAGTGTGACTTGTGGTTATCTCCTAATCTCCCATTTTCTCTCCATCTTATACACACAGTTATGAACACACGTCATCTCCTAATCTCCTATTTTTATTCCACCTTAGTGAACGTTTGGCATAACTTTTTTTTTTTTTTTGCCTCTACTTGTCTAAATGTCTAAAGCGGATAGAGTTTTTCAAAATAACAGTGTTTGGCATGTGATTTTATCCTCTATCCTCTTTAGACAAATAGTTTCAAAACCTCTTAAAATAAAATGCTCCAAATCTAAACACTTTAAAATAAGAGACATTCTGTTTGTCAAAATAAGAGGTGGACGTCACTTTTATAGACAAAAAAGCCCTTGGACGCTGTTTTATTTCTAACGAATATCCTAAACAAAACTGAGACCCTAAACCATTGTCTCGCTGAGAGAACAAAAACCCCAGCCTCACAGATGAGAGGGAGAAAAGTGAAAGCGCATAAACTTCACCTGTGCAAGGTATGCCTTCTCTGATTATTTCTTTCTACTTTTTCTTTTGGGTTTTTTTTTTTTTTTTGTAATTTCTCTTTGCTGTGATGATAGGGAGGCAGAGAGATGGGAAGAGATGATCAATATGTTAATATGAGAAAGAAGAAGAAAACCCTAGGGACAAACTCCAGCTACCTTCTTCATCATTAATTATATTATTAATCTTTACATTTTCAATGTCCCAATACAACATGCCACAAAGTTTGTCTGTCCCATTTTATTTATTTAACCTAATGTCTAGTATTTACCATATTTATTTTGTCCATATGCAACCTTATCGAAATGCGACATTGTTACGTTTAACTTTTTCTAAAATCCCTTCCTAATTTCTCTTTCATGGCAATATCTTTCAACAATAACATAGCATTTTAAGATAAGATAACCATATTTGGCTAGCCTTTCTATTCCAATCCAAATGGTCAGCTCTCATTTGGATCGTCGTAAAAAACCATGGGATTATGACATTCAGGACGGTTGATAATCTCTAATATGGCTGGATTGATCATCAGGGCATACGTAGGCCGTATCACAAAATACAATTTAAGGTGCTCATATTTGATACATTGCAGATCTACCATGAATATACTGCTATGATGATATTAGCTCCATGTACTACTTAGAAACAAGGGTTTAATTATAATTTTGGTTTAATAGGTTTATTTATGGTTTTGAGAATAAATCTGTCTCATGAAAGATTTTTTTTTTTCCCTTATAACAATAGGAGATCTAGGTGAAGAGTAAAATGTTGAAACAAGTGCAACTATTGAAACAATTTCAGATGTTCAAACAATTGCTTGAAATGAAACAGGTTCATAAGATTAATGATGGAGCCTTCCAAATATAAACACTATATTTTTTTATTTAAAAATACATACTGTAAATATTACAAATGGGCAATTCTTTCATGATTTTTGTTTTTCTTCATTAATTATATTATTCATAATTAATCTTTTAATTTCCCATTGTTCCAATATGTCATGCTACATAATTTGATTCTCCTGCTTTTTTATTTATCCTTATAGGTTGTATTTAAGAATTCTATTCAAATAATGATTCGGGAATGATTTTAATGTTAATATTAAATTATAATTCATTTAACTACTTAAATATAATTCTCTTTATTAGTACAATAATCTTTTTTATAAGGCCTGTGTTGGGGTGCGGGCCACGGAGCAGTAGTACTTTTCTTAATTGCCCACTAAAATTCCAAATAATCACTACAAGGGTTGTCTTAAGCAACGAAAATTTTGGTTGCCTAAATTACTTATTTCATCGCCTATACTATAGACGATAAAAAATTTGCATCGCTACTGTCCCCGCCGTGGACTCATTAGCGATGCCACTTGGTGACGAAATTTTAATTTCCTCGCCATTTAGTGATAAAAATATTATTTGGTTGCTATATAGTGACGACACAATTTTGTCACATCCGTCGCCTAAAACATACATTTTCGTCGCCAAACCTATTCATTCACTGTACTAGGATGTTTTCGTTGCTTAAAGTAACATAGTCGATGAAATTGTTTCGCCGCCAAAGGCTCTTAATGATTGGCAAGGATAATTAAGAAAAAGAAAAGATTTAAGAATTGGCGACGAATTAATTTTAATTCGTCGCCATAATAATTTTTTTGGATAATAAAGCCTTTGTTTGTCACTGAGAGGAGTGACAAACAAAGCCTTCCTTCCCCATGACCGAACTATAGTTAGTATGGATAAATAAAAAATCATTCAGACGGCGAACAAACCACCACGACCAACTGATACAAAACAATTTATCGTTATTCCACTATCACATTATTCGAGTCTAACATTATTCCAATAAAATAAGAAAAGAAACGCAACCTACTAACATCCAAACACACACATGATCAATCCCTATCTTGGACTTCATTCCCCCAAGCGATTTTGTTTTCCTACTAGAATGACAACTTGTACAACATATAGGTGGTATAATCCTGCCCTGGCCGCAGAGTCTGAGAAGGGAAATGGAGCTTATTTATAGAATCTGGAAATCCTTGAGTTTCCAAACAGAGACCACAGTATTTCTGATACACATAACCTCCCTTTCCCCTCAACGTTGTTCAATCGGTTACCAGAATAGAACTGTAGAACTGCAATCCAACTTGGTTAGTCCACAGCTCCAACTGCCTGCCAGTCTTATGGTCCTTGACAACTGCTGCCTTTCTGAGGTTGTTCTCATCTCCATGCTTGTCAAGAGCTAGTTAAAATCATAACCAAATGAAGTCTGCTTCATCCGGCTGCCGATCATGCTCGGATATTCCTGTTCCACAGCAGTGAATTTTTTGGATGGCCAATAACAGATATGAGCAAGAAGAGCCCTTCGTACAGGGGAAGGTGTTCACTATTGCAGCCTTTAGTTTTTGGGTTTGAGACATGCATGACCAGTCCAAAAATATAGACAAATATGAGCAACGACTAGCAAAAGAAAATCACCCGGACAGGTGGTCACAAACGTTAGACCAGTACAACTTTTGGGCCATAGCGGAAAGAAGTTAGTCCTATTACAAAGCCATAGAGCAAAATAAGATAATATAACAATGTTCAGACCAACACATTTGCAGTTAATCAATTCACAATTCCATCAAAATAATTGACATCTTCTTCCTGCAGGTATGCCTCAACTAATGTGGTTGTTTCATTGAACCTAATTGCTATGCTTGCTATGTTAGGTGAGAAGTTAGCCGATAATGCCCGTTCATGATTTGTATAATATTACTCTCTTTATTGAGATTGCACCCTGACTATGTCTGCGTCGTACATTTGTCTCTGTCTCAAATGAGGAATCGAAAACAACAATCAAAACAATCATTATTACTAAAAATCACATAATTTATTAATGGGATGCACATTTCTAATTTTGTATTCATATAATCAAAAAATAGAAACTGATAAATACGCACCAAGGAAAATTCTAACAAGAATAAAATCTCTAGCAAACAAGTAGACTCAGTAGTATACCACCGAGGAAAGCTTTAACATTAATGCCACGAAATGAGCAGGAGGAAAATTTGTGGGGTCTGCGTGGTAAACAAGACGTGACTGAGAGAAGCGAAAGGTCCAAGGCTCTGCTGACTACTACAGCTATATTCATTGCTAGGGATGGGACCTTTCAATATAGATATATAATCACTAGCAACAAAAGCCCGTGTTGAGCCCGAGCTAAAATAAAGATTATATTAAATTAAAATAATAGTTAGAACTACAAAAAAAAGAATTCACTATAGTTATGTTTAATAAACGCTAGAAGACAATAAGAAGAAAATGAACTTAAAAATTTGTCATAACTTAGAAATTTTTCGTAAAAAGAGACATTCTTTTCAGAGATAATAATGGATTATTATTAATAAGAAATTAAAATAATAAAATAATAAGAAGCATTCTATTAGATAAAAAAATAAAATAAAGTAGGTGTAAAATTTACTCCACAGACAGTTGATTGAGATATGCAATTAAGAAATAAGTAGCAGAGAGGGTAGAAACATAAAGAAATTGATTAAATTATAATTTTATTATTTAATTATAAGGAAATAAATGACTTACATTCTTCTATATGTGATAATAAGAAAGTAAGATTTTAATTTATACTATATGATCTCTTTACAAATGGCCATTATTTTAGTTAATCTATTTTGGGATTGCTTGCTTCTAATTTTTCTCTTTTGGTGGGATTTTGAGTAGAGAAAAAATAATAATGACATTATGAATTAAAAAAAGAGAGGAAAACATAAAGTCCATGAGGTCACCCATCAAGTAAAAAACGTGTGCTCTTGTCATATGAGCTGCACAAATTATAATAATAATGATAAAAGTAAATCATTTATTAATAGGATGATACTACAATCAAGAATATTTAAAAAGAGGTTGACGCTACAAAATCAAGAATCCATCCCGGCTTTTCAAATAAATAATCTATTGAAAGATCACAACTAATGAGGAATTTGCCCATAGCTCCCAAATGGGAAAAAGGTCTATGGGATTTGAAAATCCAAAAGTCCCTAGGCATTATAAATATGTGCATGTACAAGTTGTGAATTTTTGAATTTTTTTTATCAATTTAAATAAAAATTGTAAAAAGTTGTGTGTGTATTATTTGAGATTTTTATCTCATCAACATCCAATAAAAAAAATCCAAAGGCGTGCAATATGATGGTGAAAAACAATTTAGACATTAAAAAAAAAGTCCTTGTCCTCTCATGGGATTTGATCCTCTACAAATTCACCAAATGGATGGCTCATTTTTTCCTTCAAAATTGAACGGTTTTCTTGGGCTTTGTATTAGATCCTTAGATTTAGTTGCCTTGTATTAAGAATTTTAGGGAAGTTGGATAGATGAGGGATACATTTTAGGAAATAATTTAACATGATGGTAAAGAAATTAGGAGACATTTTAGGGAAGTGAGGTAGTAGAGAAAGTGAGTATAGGGAAGTTAGTAATTTTTGGTACCACGTGTAATTTTCTTAGAAGCTGACATAGCATTTTAGAAAAAAGGGAAAAAAAATGGTATTGATGTTGTGCCCTCCAAAGGCCTTCATTCTTGTAGCTTTAATACATATAATGGATATTTTTGAGGAGTAAAAAAAAGTATATTAGAAAATTTTATAGATAGAAAGAAAGGAAGATAAAAGTCTATTTAGCCAAGCATTTTGCTTTTAACCTACACCTATCAGTGCTTGATTAATGCTTACGAATCTAAATGGGATGTAATCACTCTTATGTGAGCGATTTTGGTTTTATTTTGAATCATGTTAGCAACTCTTGATTAGATAGAGAATGAGATTCACCTATATGTGATTTCATATATTTCATCCATTTTGGTAGGTGGGGCCTTCCATGATTAACAGCATCGGATCTATTTGATTTTGTCATTTCAGTGGGTGGGTCCTCTGTAATTAATAATCTTTAAAGGGTCCTACATTGATTATAAGTGAGGGGAGAGCACCTATCAGGATTTTGTCATCCAATGGGTGGGTCGACGCATAGGGATCACATTGGTCCTTGATTCACATAGAGGGGGATCCCCTTGGAGGGCATTGTGATTATGACAGGGTGGCCATTCATCATCTAATGAGTGGGTTGACACATAGAGATCACTATTGGTTCTTGATTTAGATGGAGGTGGATCCCCTTAGGTTCATTGTGAAAACACTAATTGCCTAAAAGATAAGAGGGAGGGAGAGAGATTATAGGAGAGATTTTAGTATTTTAGGATACTGACGTGGCGCTTTAACAAAAAAGAAAAATGAGGGGTGCTAATGTGGCACCCTCTAGAGGTCTCCATTCTTAAAACTTTAATATATATATATATATATAACTAGCAACACAGGCTTGTGCTTAGCCCTGATCTCCATAAAAAAAATTAAATAGTTTATTAAAAAATTTATAAAAATATAAAATTTCAGATATTTATAGAGTCCATCTACTAAATGAATAAAATAAAAATTAGAAAATGTTTGAAAATGTAAATAGCCTATTGAATGATCCTCATAGTTTAAATAAAATAAAAAAATTCAAAAGTTTATTAAATTTTATAAACATCTGAACTTTTATTATTTTTATAAACTTTGTAATAAACTATTTAAATTTTTTATATAAGTCCGGGCTAAGCACGGGCCTACATTGCTGGTTCTCACTTATAATAGATATTTTAAAGGTTTTTGTTCGCATATGAGCACGCAAGTGAATAGGTCAGGTTGGCACTCATAACAGTGTTAGGTTAGTTGGCAAATTAACATCACACACACGCCCATCAGCCTAAAAAAATCCATAGGTGGTCCATGGTTTGTGATCCAAACCATTCATCTGATGGGGTACTATCATTGTCTTAACTGGAAGACCCTATCTGCACGATATTTGAATTTTTTTTTATTGTTGATCGTGATCTTTTTCATTCTTGCCATCTATTGGTCATTACCAATTGATCGGCTCAGAACTTCCCCATCTGTGAGGTTTTCGGTTTTTTTTTTCTTGCTTAAACATCTATGAGATTTGATGCATGATCAATCCAAGTGAGACTATATCATTACATTCCACAATCCACAGTGCATACAACAAAAAGTTCTTTACGAATATTTCGATATGATCACAGTTTACCACAAAATGATGTTCTTTTAAAAAAAAACATAGGCCATGTTATGTTCAAAATATTAATAAAGTAAAGATATCATGAGAAAAAAATAACAACGTTATCAATATAAAATAGTAGAAAGAACTATATAGAAATCTTGACGCATAGATATTACCTTTTGCTATTTATATTTTCAGGAAATAGAGAAACACATATTGACATTTTCTTGAGATGATTAGAGGAAGATATTCATGAAAATGATTAGTAGGTCTACCACTTGCTTTCATTGCCACCATTAAATTAATAGTATTTATAAGTTTCAGGCTCAAGTCATGATACTATTTAAAATAGAAAAGGTCTACACCATCTATCATGGCATTTTAAGACGGCTTTGATTTTATAATTGGAGCAGTGGGCATTTCTAGTTCTAACTGGTAAGCTGGGGCCAAGAACTTTGGTTTCACCTCCGAAGACTCAATACAAGCCTGCAAAAAGGTGTTCCTTTAACCCTGAAAGTCGTCCTGTATTTTTGTTTATCACATGTCACAGAAACTCTTTTAAGAAAAAGGCTTCCCTCCATTTTCGTGGCATCCGGATCGGGATACCCCAAACGAAGACCAGCCTCTCTTTTCGGTGACGACTTGCCGAGGGAAAACGGCCCATATCCCGCCGGCGATGTCGGGAGCCGGTCCTGCCCTAGCGACCGCGACTCGGTGGCCCCTTTGAAAAGGGACAGGCACCGCCGTTGTCTCTGTCAAGATAGAGCATGGGAAGGGCGCGGCACCTTGAAAACCTTCGCTTGCTTGGACGCATTTGGAGGCTTACGCAGCACAATCGACGAGCAGAGCCAACCCTTGACATTACAGTCACGAGATGCTATCATAAGGGGAAGAGGCGCAGAGTCACCAGTCTTTTTCAGATTCGGCATTGGGTTCCGAAGTCTTCTTGTTGCTGAAACCAGATTTAAAAAAACATAGTTTGAGTGCTCCGATTTGAAGAAGAAAGTGGGGAAAAAGCTGTATTCTTACCCGAATTAGATATGATCTGAGCAAGTGGCCAGCAGAGGATGGTGCTGTTGAAACTCCTCTTTCCAACCGTGAAGGCAATAGTATCACAGGTAGTTCGATTGAAGGCAACAGGCGGCGGGGAAGGTGTCAATGGTGACAATGGGAGGAGATGTCAATGTCAATGGAGATTTGATGGGTCAATGGAGATTGGATGGTAGAAGACGATTCTCGTTGTAGTGATTGTAGGGCTGTAGAAGATATTTAAGATATGTGGTGTGATTGAAAAAAGATTTATAAGATAAGTGATAAGAAAAGATATTGAAAAAGATGGAAACTTATGAGGATATGTGATAAGAAAAAATATTGAAAAAGATGTAAACTTAGGAGAATTGGGATGCGGAGGTGGCATTATAAAAAAAAGTTGTTGATGTGGCACCTCCAAGAAGCCTCGGTTTTTAGAGCTTTAATATATATAATTTTATCTCTAGTTCAAGTTGAATTTGCTATCCTATTTTTATCTGCTTCTTCCATCATTCATATCTTTTTTTTAGACCCAACTAATGCAGTATTATTCCCAGGTTTGCCAATAGATGCGTCAAACGTTTTTCGCAAAACAAGCAGCTACAGGTTCCCTTAGATCATTCTCCTTATTTTAATGGCGTTAAGATGATTTGGTTGACTTGTTCTTTGGGGGTATTTTTCTTAATTAGTATCATCATATCAGTCCCATCATCCTAGACAGAACACAGTTATGCTTAATCCATGATTAGTCAAAATCGGATCAACTTAGATCGAGAAAAGGCCCAAGCCGTTCTTAACTTGAAATTGGGCATGGCTATTGGTCCTGTAACGAAAGATTAGGGATTCGGGTTTGAGTTTGGTTACACTATGGACCAAACCCTACCTGAACCCCACCCACTTACATCCCTTCTAATTCATCTCTAATACATTTGGTTCTCACATCCAAAATTCATCGAATGGTTAAAGACGGATGGAACGCCGTAAGAGTGGAAGGGTGGGCTGCTTTCATTTTATCCAAAAAGCTGCATCACTTGAAGGCAAATTGTAAAAGCTGGAACAAACTTGAATTTGGAGATGTGCAGGAAAAATTGAAGGTGGCTGAAGAGAAGCTTAACAAGTTGGAATTAAAATCAGAGTCCACTTCACTGTCAAAGGAAGAACTAGAGACTAGAACCCATCTTATATCCCAGGTTTGGGAGCTAAATGAGCTGGTATGCAGATTGTGGCAACAAAAGTCTAGATTAAATTGGGATCTGAATGGCGACAAGAACACACGCTTTTTTCATCTCTTCGCTTCACAAAGGCGCTCTAAAAACCTCATTAATCATATTTCAGTTTTTGGCCAAAAATTGGAGGAACCGTCTATGGTAAAGGATAAGGCTGATTACACTTTGAAAAGGTGTTTTCAGAGCCTTGGGAGGTAAGACCCTGGATAGAAATAAGAGATGAGGCTTTCATTTCCGGGGAGGAGTCAAAATCTATTGAAGGTCTGTTCTTTGAGGAAGAAGTTTATCAAGTTTTGAAAAAGGTAGATGGGAACAAAGCTCTCGCTCGGATGGTTTCAACTTGCTCTTCTACAAGAAGTGTTGGACGATAGTAAAGGAGGATGTCATGAGATTTTTGGACGAGTTTTACTATAATAAAAAATTACTGAGATGTTTTAAATCAGCTTTCATTACCTTGATTCCAAAAGGTAGCAACCCAAGCAGAATAGAATAATTTAGGCCAATTAGCCTAATTGGTTCCGCGTATAAGATTCTGGCAAAGGTCATGGCAAACAGGATGAAGAAGGTTCTGAACAAAGTGATTGGGGCTGAACAATTAGCATTTCTTGTTGGGAGAAACATCTTGGATGGCATCCTTATTGCTAATGAAGTAGTCCATGGTTGGAAGCGTAAAAGGAAGCGAGGCATTCTGATTAAGCTGGACTTTGAAAAAGCATATGACTCAGTAAATTGGGGTTTTTGTTGAACATGTTAGCACAACTGGGCTTTGGAGCTAGATGGATTAGCTGGGTTAACGAGTGCATAACGATGAATCGTCTCTCCATCCTTATTAATCAATCTCCTACAGCTGAATTTGTAATGCAAAGAGGCCTTAGACAAGGAGATCCGTTATCACCATTTCTATTTCTCGTGGTGGTGGAAGCGTTGAGCTGGCTATTTAATAGAGCAAAACAAGATGGGATTATGGGAGGTGTCGAAGTCGGTTCCAGCGAGTTAAGATTAACCCACTTGCAATTCGCAGATGATACATTCCTTTTCTGTGAACCACTACATTCAGGGGTGCTAAATATTAAAAGGCTTCTTCAGTGTTTTGAGATCATGTCGGGTTTGAAAATTAATTATACAAAGAGTAAAGTATATGGAGTGGGGATGACAAAGGATGAAATCGCAAAGTTGGCAGAACTTTTACATTGTAGAGGGGAGTCCCAACCTTTTAAGTACTTGGGATTACCGTTAGGGGCAAACCCGAGGAGGAGGAGCACTTGGCAGCCTATCATAAAAAATGTGAAGGCAAAGCTAGCTTCTTGGAAAATGAATTTTATCAGTTGGAGGTAGACTAACTCTGATCTCTTCAGTGCTTACTTCTATTCCAATATATTATTTGGCCCTTTTTAGAATACCACACAGGGTAGCCAAGGAAATTGATAGACTCCAAGCTAACTTTCTATGGGAGGACAGTGATCAGAAAAGAAAGTTGCATATGGTGAAGTGGGATGATATTTCTAAGAGCAAAGATCTCGGGGGCTTGGGGATCATAAATATCAAAGAATTCAACATAGCCATCCTTTTGAAGTGGTGGTGGAGGTTTGGGGTGGAGAAAGAGGCGCTGTGGAGGAAAGTTCTTTGTCACATGTATGGGTATGATGGTAGGGCTTGGGTTCCAAAGGAGGAGGCCAAGCTAGAGGCCTCAATTGTTTGGAGGGACATTGTCGCAATGGGTAATTCGGTTCCAGGTTTAGCCCAATTCTTTCAGTCGAACTGTAGTCTTGTCTTGGGCTCTGGGTCCAAGATGAGATTTTGGGATGATGTGTGGGTTGATGATATACCTCTCAAGATTGTTTTCCCAAGGCTCTATTTGTTAAACGATAATAAAGAGGGGTGCATTGCTGAGTTTTGGTGTGAAGGCACGGACGGCGAGGGCTTTTGGGATATCAGCTTCAGAAGGACTTTGTTCTGTTGGGAAGAGAATAATCGATTGGAATTGCTCAGTCGACTCCCTGACAATCTTTCTTTATCCAAACAAAATGAGGATCAGTTGATTTGGAAGGAAAATTCTTTGACCGTATTTTCTGTTGCAGATGTCAGAAGGTGGCTCAATCAAAGGCAGGGACTAGAACGATCAAATTGGCATCTGGTGTGGGTTAAAAGTGTCCCTCTGAAGGTTCAATTTACAGGTTGGTTGACATGGAACAACAAGCTTAAAATGGGTGCTCACTTAAAAAGACTAGGAGTGATTCCAGCTAATGAGGAAGTGCCATGCTCTTTTTTGTTCACTCCAAGAGGAGACGACCGATCACCTGATCCTTCACTGCCCACTAGTGTGGAGGTTATGGTCTAGTATATTCCAGTGGTGGGGGTGGGTGTTTGTTATGCCAAGATCAATAGCTGATCTTCTAGCATGTTGGAATCTAATCAATTGGGGAGGGAGAAGGAAATTACTTTGGGAAATGATCCCCGTAGCCGTATTCTGGTTTGTCTTGGTTTGGAGAAATCGGCTGAGATGTGATGGTATTAGACCCAATTGGGGTCATGCTGCAGATTTAGTAAAGATTAGAATCGCTTTATGGGCCAAAAACTACGCTAAGAAGCAGAAGGTTTCCATAGATGAGGTTCTCTTTCACTTGGATAAGTTGTGCTAGCAGCGATCTCGGGTCCATATTTCGGCTGGAGGCAGCGGAGGCTGGAGGATTAGTTTTCCAATCACGTTCATTATGTGATTGGTTCTGTCACAAGAGGTTTTGGAGGGTTAGGCTATAGATTGTTTGTAGTTATTTTTGATGTTTAGTTAGTTGGTATCTTACCAACTTTGTTGGGGGCTCTTTGCATATGATTGGATCGGTCAAGGGGGCCAACCTAGTTGGGCTCTTTGATGTCTGGTGATGATGCTTGATTGAGCCTCCCTCTCCTACTGTTGTTATATTGTAGGCCTTTTGACTCTCCGATTTTAATAAAAATTTTCTATTCTTTGGCTGATAAAAAAAAAAAAAAATCTCGTTGACTTAATTCATTCCTACCAAGGAGAAAAATAATCATAAAAAGTGGGGTCTCAGTTCCTTTGATTACTGATAGCATACCACCCCTAAAGTTAAGATTATGGTATTGGAATTTCAACCGGCTATAAATCTAGAAAGTGGGGCACAAAAAGTTCCCCATCAAAACAACCATAAAAAATCAAACCAAATCCAGCCCTGAATTCGTAATCCCCCCATTGCAAGAAAGAAAAGATATCAATGGAGAGATTCAACATAAAAAGAGGGAGCAATGACACCCATCAAATCAAATCTAGCACTTGACTTCTATTGATTTTTTTTCTGAGATTAGGCTATTTGGCTAGAGAGAGAGCAAGGACACATGTGGGATAGAGAAATAGAGAGAGAAAATAAATCAAACTCTGCTCCACAGATTGAGTGCTTAAGGCTCTGGCCAAAGAGAGCGGAGAGACAGAGAGAAAAGGAAAATACAAATAAAGTAAAAATAAATAAATAAAACAAGTCACGGGTTGAGAGAGGATTACCTAGTCGAAGAAGATAGAAAATAATCAACACACTTTTCTCAACAATCTTGCTTCACTCGATGAAAGGTCAATGGGAATGGGCATTGGGAGATTGGTGTTCTCTCCGGGAACAAGCACCTAAAGCTGTACACCTTGTGTCAGGCCACAGGTACGCCTACTGGCTGAACCTAAAAATTAAGAGATAACATTCTTTTAGTCAATATAAAAAGTATATATCCATTATAGTAACAATGTACATCAATTTGGAAACATACTTGGACCGCTAGCAATGGCCCCAAGGGCCCGCTCTTTCATTAAGCAAGGAAAGCCCTTGCTTTGAGCCCAAAAAAAAATCCCTAAAAAAAAAGCCCCATAATCTCTAATTAAAGAAACAAATGAGGCCTTTCACATTCCAACGGAACAATTGTTAACTCCTTTATATTCTCCCTTAAAATCAGGCCTTCCACATTCCAGAAAACCCAAAACGTCATTTGTCCTTTGCTTTGCACGTTCTCTCTCTCTCTCTCTTCTCTCTTTTCTCTTCCTTTCTGTTGTATTTTCTATCTCCAAAAAATTCCAGCAATAACTAAGAAAAATAACAAGAAGAGAAGGGAGGAACCTTATCTTTTGAGGTAAGAATATGATTAAATTTTGTTAATTAAGTTTATTTGATTTTGGTAGGGTTTTATTTGATTTTAGTAGGATTTTATGTTTGGCTGGGATATATTTTCATGAGAAGGGTTGTGGGCCCCCATTGCAAGTGGACCACTAGATGAGTGATTAGCCCTATAGAGTTGGAAGCAGAACCATGGGCAACTATGATAGGTGTATATTGGATCTCTTGCAGGAGAGGGTTGGTTGTTGGCATATGAAATTCAATTCTTTAAATCAAGATAATGTAGAAATAGAATGTGAGTGGTATGTCAACAGCTATCCTTAAAAAGGAAGGCCCACTATATCTCCAACATGACTGGCCACACTAATAGAAACTGTTTTACAAATTATTGTTATAGGCTTTTTTTTTTGTTCTTTTGTGATATATATTTTCATAATATTGTTTTGATAATATATGTTAATCATAACCCACTAAGGCACTAACTCAAAAAAAAAAATCTTTTTTTTTTCATATTAAAGAAGCTGTATCAAATTCAAAAGGCATCCACCTTTATAATCTTTGTGGCCAATATTGATAAATCACTCAATCAGGTTCTATTGTTCTATGCATTTAGAATCTTTTTAATTCCAAGCTCATATTGTATATTTATTATACTTAGTGTTCATTTTATTTGTAATTATTATTAGTTATAATTTATAAACATAACTATGTCTAATAGAAAATATGAATCTGGGTACTCAAAACTTTAAAAAAAAGAGAAGAATAGATGATTTAATTCAATCTCAAAAAGGAGTTCTTGATAAATTTATTACAAGTAACAAGCAAAATATAGCAAAAAATGAACTAGTAACTAATCTAAATAAGTTAGAAGATAATGAAGTTGTAGAAGAAAAAGATCTTAATGAAAATATTCATAATGATAGTCAAATTCTTGACGAAGAACACGAAAATATTAATGAAACAACTGATTATATTCAAATGGGGAGAAGCATGATAGAAAATGGTTAGTGTATTCAAAAGATTTGGATAGAGTATTTTGTTTTTGTTTTAAATTGTTTTATTCGAATTATAATACAAGTAAACTAGCTAATGAAGGTCCTAGAGACTGGAGAAATCTTGTTGTTAAGCTTAAGAATCATGAGACAACTAATGAGCATATTACTAATATGAATACTTGGATAGATTTAGAAATAAGATTGTTAAAATATAAAACAATTGATAAAAATATCCAAGAACAAATTAACAAATAGAAAGATCATTGGAAAAAAGTATTAGTAAGAATTATTGGTGTCATAAAGAATCTTGGTAAAAATAATTTGGCATTTCGAGGAAAAAATGAAAAGATTTATCAAGAAAATAATGGAAATTTTTTAAGCCTAATTAAAATATTGCAGAATTTGATCTAATAATGAAAGAACATATTCGACGTATTCAACATGATGAAATTCATAACCATTACCTTGGACATAATATACAAAATGAATTGTCATTAGTAAGTGCGCACCCGTCTCAAGTAAGAGTTAATTGGATGGTACTGATGATTACTGTAATTAATTGGGGCTTAAGGATAATAAGATGTGGAACTTAGATTGGAAGAGACAAATTTATTCCAATTGATCCACAGATATTGATAGAGGGGCCTACTTGTGGTAATTGAGAAGTTTAGGGTCTTCATTGTAATTTATTCCTAAGACTAGAGTGCAATTGCATCTATATAGTGGTGTTATTTGTAATTAACTGTGGGCTCGGATTGCACATGAGATGTGGGGTCGCGGTGTTCCAGTTGGAGCCAGCTTTCTAAGGAATCCCTAGTGGTCCCCACGTTAGCCCAAGTTATTGGAAAATACTAATCCAACTTGAATTATAGAAAAAAAGGATAAGAAAGGAGAAAGTTGCTAATTGCTTTGGAAGTAAGGCTTCTATTTCAATTAAACAAGGAAGAGATTTGAAAGTATAAAAAAAAATCTCTTGGACGTCCAATAAAAGTTACTCTCACGCCCAAAACCCTGTTCATGCAAGAGTTGCACGAGTTTCTCTCCTTCTCTCTTCTAGTTCCTTAGAGTTTTGAGTTGGGATTTCTCCTGAAGATTCCACCAATCTTCTTGAGAAAAGAAATCCAATTCAGGTCATAGCGTGTAAGGCTAAGAGGTGTTGAAGATTCTCATCATCAAGTAGAGTCGCAATTTCTCCATTAGTGCACTACGGATCTCCAAAGGTATGATCTATTTCTTGCATGTCGTAGATTATTATGGATGTTTAGTGCTGTTTGATTCTGTCTTTTAGATAGAATATTTACTGTACATGGTCATGAGATTGAGGGTTATGCATTCTGGATTGGGTTTTTGTTCTTATGGATAGTTGATCCCTGTGTCAAACGGGTCAAAAGATTTGAAAATCTACCCACGAGACCCACCTTCTTCCAACAATCCAACGGGTTGACTTTAGTGTAGCATGTTTGTTGCTGCTGCAGTGTGCTCTTGTCATGAGACTTCTGGACCCCAAGAACTAGAGACCCATTCATACCCTGATCCGGTCGATAGTGTTCTCAACACATAGATCCCTAGAGGGAGGATATGGAAAATGTAGTAGCCGCCTAGTAAAGTATTTATGTTCAATGAATCTGATAGCATGCTTTATTCAAATGCACAATTTGCTTAGTATACAAAATTGAATATCTATTATAATCACCTGTTAATGATTCTTGTAGACTCAATGCGTGTTACCTTTATGTTGCTTATGCTTTGCTGAATAGTCTTATTTAATGGTTGTCTTTAGATTTTATAGGTTTAGATCCCACTCCTGATCCCTCAATGGTCAATAAGACTTCAGAGGTAATTGTAGAGGCCCCATCAGTGCTAGACGAGTGGACTTGATCAATCCACATTGGAGAGCGGCATGGCTTAGACTAGGCCTCATTTTGACATGTTGGATACTTTTCGTTTGTATTGGAATATACCTTCCAGCATTTTGTGTATTATAGAACTTTTCTTATCTCTTTTGTAAAGACTTGGCTTCCTGACTTAGTTTATCAGTGTTCTTAGTTTTGATGTGTCCTCTTTTTTATGTATTGATGCTGGTAGCTTCCGCATACTATGATATTGCACGTGTGTTTTCCCTTGTGCGTGTGCACTTGGACTGGGTCTATGTGTATATGCACGAGAGTACGTGTGTCATTGATTGAGTTAATCTTAATCCCCGATTTCTTGGGCTCACGTCGTAACAAGTGATGTGGGATGGGGTATTACAAATTATACTTGTGAAATTGTTTTGAGTGGGACTAAATGACATCTTCTATTAGACGTATTCGTAGAGCGACACGGGTTCCTTTGGGCATTTAGGATTTGAGCTATGATAGCTCTTATTATTATGACTTTAGACTTTATTTAGGTTTATTTTACGTGAGGATATATATTATACATTTAGTTTTTGACCGTTATGCATTTATGCACTTTATCACTTTATATGCATTCAGACATGTATTTTATGCAAGGAATTATGATAATTTTGACAGCTTTTTAAGTAGTTTAATTATGGAATGTTAAACAGGTATTTGTTTAGGCTCTTATACTATCACTGGGTGTTTATTGGGTGCACTAAGCACTAAGTTCCGTAGTTATATTTAAATGTGCATGTATTATGGATCTTCCGCATATATGAAAATTGTCAAAATTCTCTTGTAGTGGTCTATGTTTGCCTTAGTACGGCATGAATTACTACGGCATTACGCATGTACCGTTAAGGGTCTATCCGTAATGAAAAAATCTTGGGCCTGGGGCATAACATACGTAGACATAGAAATTGCGACACTAATAATGACTTTAGGCAACAAAATTTTACATTTAGGAGACGAAAATTTATTTCTCGCTAAAATAAATGTATTCTTGTGAAATTGAAGACGAAATATAAATTTTGTCTCCAATAATCACTTTAGGCGACGAAATTTAATTTCCTCGCCAGATTTCCTTGCCAAAGACACATTCGTGATATCGTTGGTGGGCCACTAGTGGATTTTACCAACATTGTGGCTTCTTCATGGAAAAGTTGTGGGGACCATTCACAAATTTATTATCCTATATTAAATATCAAGATCTTTTGAATATTCAAATACTAGTTAAATTTAAGCGCATTTTTCATATACATCCATGATCCATATAATAGGAAAGTCGTGTTTCCCTTTGCTAGAAAATAACCTTCATGTGATGGGTTGAAGTGAACTCCTACTATTTTTGAGAAAGAACTTAAATATAAAATCTATTATTTTTAGTATTTTGCCGTGACGACCTGTAAAAGCACCTAATATAGATATTTGTAATTCCCAATTCCCAATTGCCAACCACGCAATAATGAGAATCAGAGTCCTAGATAGATAATTCTAGCTCCCTATCCAGGCCGTCAATTATAAATTCATCTAATACTCACTCATAAACCACTGCTTTCTGTCATAGACTCAGCAGCTATTTCTCGAGAAACGCTCTTGTAACACATACTTGAAACTTCAACTCAATCTCATCCTCCATATGCGGTAGGCCCACACAAGCTGACCATTGATCCATACCAACATGCATAGAAAAATAGTTCGGCAATTTTGCATGGGATTGAAAAAAAAATGCCCACGTGTATAGACGATTCACATATGAATCAGTGAAGCACATTCAGTTGGTGGTTTTGTTTTTTCACACCACTTCACATGTGACATGTGAGTGCATCCAATGGTTGCCAATTTTCACAAGAACTTTTATCATTTTCAACATTTGTCACAATTTTCTTAAAATATATGATGAATGAGCATATACGATTTACCTCTCAACCAAAAAAAATGGCATTCTAAAGAGTCTAAATGGTTCAAATCATGAAATGGGAGCAACAGATTTTAGAATTACAATATTTTTATTTTAAAATTTCTTTTGCAAATATCTATAAACTTGTGATAGATTTAGACCTAAGATTTGGTCCCATGACCTTTTTTTGTCAATTTAAAGATGATTAAATTTTTAGATCACAATTTAGAGGCTCATAAGAATAGAAAATCACAAAAATAAAAAAAGACGTAGTTCAAATACATTGGAAAGCACTATATTATTCAGCAAGATGAATTAGTGATTCATATAAATATATATATTCAATTTCCTTGAGATCTAGGATGAATTAAACCTCAAAATTTAGTCTCGTAACTGTTTTGGACCTCTTAAATAGGATCAATGGTTTAGATCATGAATATACGTCTAATAATAGTCTAGAACAATGGATTTTAGAGTCTAAACTATTTTGCAAATATCT
Source organism: Sextonia rubra (assembly GCA_037013555.1). Classification (NCBI taxonomy): domain Eukaryota; kingdom Viridiplantae; phylum Streptophyta; class Magnoliopsida; order Laurales; family Lauraceae; genus Sextonia; species Sextonia rubra. The sequence continues at coordinate 11,964,148 of JASUAD010000009.1, forward strand.
CAAAAATATGGAATGAATCACTGGTTGAAATTTGGTGTCCTAGCTATTCTTGATATGTAAATTTACAATAACATCTAACAGGCTGGGTAGCCACAAAACGCAACAAATTAAAAAATGTGAACTGCCCATTTTCAAGCCCAAGTTACTATAACATAGCACAGTAACAGTCAGACTCCATCCTATCACTGGTGTGCGACGTGTGAAGATCGATTTTGGGCACAAGACCGCACCCATTTTCACCCTATTTTCACATTACATTTACTTATCACGTACCTAAATAGCACAACCAAATATGATGGTACATAACCATTATAAAAGAAACCCCATTTACATGTGTATAAATGGGTGCAACCAAATAACCCCAATTGAAAGCCTCAGAACATCAACTAGCTCGCTGTGGAGTTCCACTCCAACTAGGGATCTCCAAGTCAAAGCCTCAGAGGATCAACTAGATGGATAAAGATTGACTATGATGATAACAGCCACAACCTTTATGGTCTGTTCTTGCTAGAATTCTTAAAATTCATGTTTTGAGAATTCTTAAATTCCCATACATAGTGAAATTCTTGGATGTTCTCCTATGCTTGAGCATCCAAGAATTCCACCAAAAGGTAAAAGAGAAGGAATTTTGAAATTCTCAAGGGTTAATTGAGCCCTTTCAAGTGGTGAAATTTAAAAATTCTAGCAAATTAACTTGACATTTGTAAATATCAGGAGACAAGATGTCATATCATGTTCTAAAACCCTAACCACCCAAATTCTTGGTATAAAATGTTGTAAAAGAACAAGACCTTAGTGCTTGGAGAAATGCATCCCGTAATTTGAATTTGGCAGTCGAACCCTAAATATCTCTCGCATATTTCTCTCTCTCTTCTCTTAAAAAAAAACTACTTTGTAATGAAATATACTCTTTTGAAAAGATGCAAGATCCTTGCGCAAGTTGTCAGAACAGATTCTATAATCCCGCAATTAAAACTGATTAAATGTTTAAATGAAAAAAATAAATTAAAACTGAAATATAAAGGATAAATATTTCCACGAAGCTATGGCCTTTAGAATTCTAATGTGAGTACTGTGCCTATTTGAAAGCTAAGATGTGCAACTCGCCCCTTTGCATGTACAAGTCGCTCAGCCACCTAAGCCCAATTCATTAGCTGGAAAAAAAAAAGCGAAAAATGTAAAAAGGTGTACAAAATATTGATTTGGTCAGAGACATTAGTTCATTACATTTTTGGATTTGCTGCTAGATCCATACCTTTTCAAATTTTGTCAACTTGCACATTTGGTTCTGATTATAGTCCAAGTGTACGTGCAATATGTTGAACCTAGCCATTAAGGCCTCCTTTTAGTGTCCCGATCTGAATCAGAGTTCTACCTCAGATACAGAGTTAGGTTTATGCCGAATCTAGGTCCAGTGTATTAGACATATGAATTGGGATTGGGAGGAGATCAACTCAAAACGAAATCCAGAATCAGATGCATTTCGTAATAATAATATTAATAATAATAATAACTGCAGCAGCTACAACAAAAATGCTGGTGATGAAGACGTTTGAAAAGAAAAGAATACCATTCAAACACAAAATGGGCTCCCACAAGCCAGTAATTGCAGCAAAAAAAAAAAAAAAAAAAAGAACCCGAACCACTGACTCGTGTAAAAGGCCGAAACATCAACCAGGAGCTCATTCGAGAGCCCACAGTTCTGCAGAAGCAAGTATAAAATAGCAGAGATAAGTTGCATGAGTAGGGTTGATGCCACAATGGAGGAAAAACGCCGGAAACTAGCCATGTCAGAGTCATGTAGAGAGATGCTTTCTGAGCATCCTATCATGGTTCAGCATCGCACTAACACTCTCAACCACCAAAATAATCTGCCACAACCAAAAGCATGCCTTCAAAAGGTGGGCCTTGGAAATGCTAGGGAAGTATAAAACAGAAGATGCAACAACTGAACTCATATTAATGCTTTCATATATTAATCATTGTCAATCTTTTCTTTGCTTTTTCTTTCTTTTTTTCTAGCACTCTAGTATCTTATTGGACCAAAATGGTAACGTTGTTCCTCCATTGATCAAACCTTTCAATCTTTGGTTAGTATCCAGATCAAACAATAAAAGGGGTTTCAATTAATTAAAATAAATGATTTGGACACCTAGTGATCCAAACAATTGGTTGTAGAGTTGATCTAAATGACCTTTCAATTTGGAAGATAATAAAGTGGGGAAGGGGGCTGAGCGGGCTCCAATAGCCATTTCACCTATAACCAAACAAAAGTTGTTTTTGCATCACAATTTTTCAGCTTGAGACGCGCAGCATCTTGGTCTAAAATGATATTTATAAGAAACACTGCCTCCCATGTACCATCCACACTTCACAGCTGATGCTCTCTCCCTCACTAAACCTTCTATTGGTTGCCATTAATCTATTAGAAACACATCAGACATCAACACCAATCCACACAATTCAAATTGTGCCCTCATTGAAGGATAAAATGAGAGTAGAAAAGAAAATGATCCTACCTAGGATGACAGAGTGGTCAATGAAAAATAAAAAATAAAGCTCAAACACAACTAGAAGAGGTCCTTGGCCTGTGCTATTTACCTAGAGCTATAACAAGGGAGCTTTTTGGTCAATCCTTTTGACGGTATTTGGCTCTCTTTTTTCTTCCTTTCTGTGATGTGCCTTTTGTCTTGGGGGATTCTATCCATCCCTATGCTTTTTGGTATAATTCTAATGTACTGGTAAGCCTTTCCAAATATAATTCACCATTCCAAGGGTGGAAAAAAGAAATAAAGAATAGAAAACGAGGGGATGGCTTTCAACTTGGGGAAAGACTGGTGCGGCATGCTGGGCAGCAGTGAGAAAAGAAATCAAAGATTTGGTCCCTTTGAACATCTGATGAATTAGGAAGTATCACCCATAGGAGCAAGTGAGAAAGTAGGAATCAATTTAACAAACTCCAAATACACATTGATTCAAATTTGATGTGGATGAACAAGCTAGGGGAGAGCCTGGAACAGAAGACATCAAAAGTGTCTGGAAAAATAATGGAAGAAGGTGTTGGAGAATATAGGTTTACATCTATAAAGCATCTCTTCTAGAATCAATCTAGTAATACAAAAAACATAGATCTAAACCATGGGATGGGTTATATATAACCTCAATGCATTATCTTGAGCCTTCGATCCAACAGAAGGTTGGTTTTCAATGGGGACTACAACTTTCTTGCCCTTTGCCTTTCTTTTCCCAAAGTTAGTGATGGATAGGAAAACAACCATAGGCAAGAGAACTACCCGATGTTTCCTTTTATAGATCCAAAAATCCAAAATCCCTCCATCCATCAAGGAGAGAAAATCCCTCTATTATTTATTTGTCCTTTGACCTTAGCATGGATGAAAACTCTTTGATTACCATTTGACTAAAATAAAAGGAAGTCATTTAAAAGTGGAATAATCAAACCTTATTGTGATCATGTGAGCCATTCTCCCACTTGGTCCATAAGACCACAAAAAAAATTTTATGAAATTGAAAAACTAATTTTGAAAATGATTTTGACTGGTGATCACCATTTGAAAATTTTAAAAATTAACAGTTGTCATCTTAACCTTTTTGCTAATCCTTAATTTGTAATTAAGTTAGTTTGCTGACAAGAACTATGGTGGTTACATGCCTTAACAACGTGCTACCTTCTACAAGCATTCTTACTTAACACAATCCTTTATAAGGGCAAAATAGGATAATTTAAATGGAGATCCTATTTATAGGTACGATAATGCCATTCTTTAATATTTTCACTTTATACACTTCAATCACATGTGACAGTGATCTTAATAAAATAAATATATATTTATATATGAAATCTTATTTCAATGATGAACAATTACAGTGTCTTTACATGCACCATTTTGAGCCTCTGATCAATAGAAGGTTGGTCTTCAATGCGGATTACAACTCTCTTGTGCTTTGCCTTTCTTCCCCTAAAATTAGTGATGGATAGGAAAACAACCGTAGGCAAGAAAGTTACCAAGGAGCCTTTTTATAGATCCCAAAATCCAAAATCTCTCCTTCCATTAGGGAAAGAAAATTCCTCTATTATTTATTTTGTCCCTTGACCTTAGCATGGATAGAAACTCTTTGAATACCCATTGACTAAAATAAAAGGAAGACATTTAAAGGTGGAATAATCAAATCTTATTGTGATCATGAGGGCCACAATAATTTAACAGAGGGAACTTGCTTTCCTTTTCAAAGGTGGTTGGTATGGAGTTTACTGAGAAGGGGCCTCTTGTCGTTCGTTAAGTGCTATGATCTTTAAACAAAGATTAGCAAGCATGTAGCCTTGAAGGACGCCACAAATAGAAGTAAATGACACACATACACACACACAAACAAAAAAAAAAAAAAAGGAAGAACCATAAAGGCTTGCTTTCAAAATAAGGGAGATTTGGGAAATAGGCACAAGGATAGTAATGATCTTCACTCATGTACATTAAAGCTGACCAAGACCAAGAGGATCATATTTTGGTGAAACAAGAGTAGATCCTGATTTAGTTATCATTGAATAATTCATGTTTGATATGTTGCAGTAAGGTTGGTTCCTCAAGAGGCATATAGCTGTGTTTTTGTAATGGGGTACCGTATACTTCTCTTATATTGTTTCCATATCTTGGAGTGTTGTACGCTTAATATTTAGTCTCTGCTATGAACAACTTTAAACCTTAATATAGGTTAAGGTCTCAACACAGATTTCTAGTATGTAGATGCACAACCATTTAATCTAAGTTAAAAAACAACCACCACAAGAGAAAGACACGCTATTTTTACGTGAAAAAACCCAAATGGGAAAAACCACGGGACTTAACACCGGTCTAAACTCAGATTAAGCACTATGCAAGAGAGGTTACAAGATCTACTTACTACCCTTTTCTGAGTTAAATACAACTTAAAAGACTGAAGTTCTTCTTGCCGACGCACACGCTGTTCACTTTTTTCAAACTTGATCCAACATACGTTGAAGCCAATCAAGACGAACAACCTTCTACAAGAGAAAAGATAATCTTCTACAAGATAGTAGAAGTAATATTCTCTAGCAAAAAGCTTCGACACAATCTCCAATGAAAGCTCTAAAGAAAAAGGGTATCTCCAATGTGTATTCTCAATGTAGAATAGGGAGATAAATCACTTAGGATTGAGAGAAAACCCCTTTTTTTATATCCCCAAGTTTGTACCTCATAAGGATATTTCAACTATGAAAAAAGTTGGGCATGAAATAGGCACGTTTCCCTTCAAATCCGACTGAAAAATAGCAAGTCAGCGCACTTTCTGCACTTGCCCGATTGGTTAGATAAAAGGTTCAATCGGTCGGATTAAGATTCTACCCGGGTGAAAATTTTAGCATTTTCCTGCAAACTTTCGAAGGCCATAATTTTCTCATTTCAACTCTGATTGAAGCAATCTTGAGCTCTACGGAATTCTCTCAAAACGAGCTTTCCAACAGTAGGTGGCATGCCCATATCCAATGCTTAGTTTATGAGATATGACCTTTTTAATCTATATTGTTTGTAGAAAACCACTTCAATTTTTCGTTCTTTCTTCTATTTTTTCACTTCAATGCATCCAGCGACTCAAACCATTGTCCATACTCAAAGTTATGCAAATTACAACACTAATGGACTCAAGTTTTGTCTAACCCATGAATTTGCCAACACAAAAATACTAACATGCCTCCTATCCCAAAAACCCAAAAAAAAAAAAAAAGAATCTAATAAAAGTATGAAAACACCAACCCTTGAGCTAATGATTACGTGTCAAAAACACGTCCTTTCTTTGAAAGTATGTTGGTTTAAAGTTTTCCAAGAACAACTAATAAAACAGAACTTCCTAGACTTTGTAATTAGTTTTTTTCAGTTTAACTTTTGAAACCATGAACAAGTCATACCTGTAAAAAAGCATAAGCAATAGCAGTTGCAAAGTAGAAATTTGCATTGCCAGTACCCTGCAAATTTCATCATGAGTAAAGAACATGAGCAAGTATGAATGTGCATGAGAGAGAGAGAGAGAGAGAGAGAGAGAGAGCCTCCATATTAAGAGATTGTGCATCATAGGGCTTAGGACCCACTCCAACATATCCACAAAAGAGGAAAAAGGAGAAATGCATTATGCATGTTATTGTAAGCAAACATCTACAATGTCAAAACCCATGTCCAAAGCAGAGGAGGGGGGTTAGGGTAGGGAATTCATTGAGTGAAGCTGTACCAACTAGTTCACTAAGAAAAAGGTACAAAAGTCCCAAGTATAGAGCATTATCTCCAACCTTATCCATTTGAACAAGAATATTGATGAAGGACAATGTGAGATCTACCCTAATATGATGAGCTCAAATCTGAATTAACAATTAAAATCAAGTTAGGCATGCAATAAAAATAGAACATTGAAAATCAAGTAAGCAATAAATCTAAGGTCCTAGGTGTTCTCACATATCTCACTGTAAATCCTTATAGTAGGAAAAGGGTAGGATATTAATGGAAGATAGAACTTCCGGGTTGCTTAGGGCTCACAATTAAGATCCAATGGTCTGGATGAGAGATCTATGGTTTGGATGGAGGGTTAGGGTGTTTTATGGTCTAGATCTAAAGTGGAAAGGTTATTTAACAGTTAGGATGGTAAAGATTCAGGATGTAGGAATTTGGGGTTGGCGAATTTGGGTTTTGGGATGATTGTAGGTATGGGTTGGTTGATTTAGGAATGTGGGAAGAATATTGGTATGAGTTGAAAGGTTCTTGGTGATGTGGCTGATATGGGAAAGAAAGCTCTCAAGTAAACGAAATCAGGAAGAGAATAGGAAAACACCTTTCGATTGGGCTTTTACCAAACTTCGATCCCGAGTTTTTACTGAGGTTCTCAAGAAAGAGGTGGGAACTCTACAGATTCAGAGAAAGAGGAAAAAAACTCTCTTTTCATTCATAAAAAGAGCATAACATAACATAATATAAAAGAAGACAATAACAGTCTTTTAATAACAGGAACCCTAAGAAAAGATGATGACATCTTCATACTTAAAAGAAAATAAAAAACAAAAGGACAGAAGAAAGAGAAGCTCCTGCACATGGAGGTTTCGGGGATTCGTGTGCAAGGGATTTGTGATTCGTGCACAAATCCTAAGGGTAAAATCCTTTTGGTTGCTTTAAGTTATGGGCCTCCTTTTTTCTTTACTTATTTCTTTAAAAACATGGGCCCCTTTTCTCTTCTAATACTCTTTTAATTAACTTGGGCCCCTCTGAACTTCAAAAGCTCTTTTATTTCCTACCATGTGGCACTTTCTAGTATAAGGCCTTCAAGATGATTGCTCACATGGGGCATTCACTTCATCAAAGATAAGGTTCCACAATATCCAACCGTTTGATGCAATTGCAGTGATGAACCAATGGTGGATTTGCAATTTCTTCGCGATCAAAGCTTGGATATGAATCATCCAACCATAGCTCGACTTGATTAGCGATCTTGCACCTTGATCTGTGGTACACCTTATAAGAACTAGGGGGATCAAGCCTAATGTCCTCATCAATTCCTCTCGGCTAGGAAAATCTCATCTTTGGTGAGATAAAACTATCATAGCACTTGAGGATGTCAGGATTGATGCACTGCAACTCTTCTCACGTGATTCAAGTGCTATCATGATGTGCTCTATCTTTCCATTTGACAAGGAATTTCTGGATGCCTCCCCGTTTGGTGGAGACTAATTGGTCATCTAATGTATCTTCCACAATGTCTTTCCTTTGAGCTTTGGGTGGTGGAGGTGGGGTTGGTTGTGGGAAACGGTTCTAGAAGGAAACTGGCTCAAAAGTGTGGTCCACACGGCCAAGTGAAGGAGTAGGAGCTAGGTTATTAGGAGATGTTGTAGGACCCTAGAAAGGAACAAGGTCCTCCACATTGAAGGTAGTGCTGATATCCAATTAAGACGGAAGATCTAAGATATATGCATTAGGACCCAATCTTTTCAAAACTTTAAATGGGCCAGTATTGTGGGCCTGTAATTTCTTGGCAATCCTTGTGGGAGCCACTCTAGCCTTGTGCGGACCATGACATCATCACCCATTTGAAATTCAATGAACCAGGCTGTGAATTAGCAGATATTTTATAACTATCATTTTGCAAGTTAATTTGCTGTATGATCTCATTATGCAATGAATGAATGCCTTGAATGAATATATCGGCTGACTTAGATAGATGATGAATGGATGACATGGGAATGAGATCTACAGACATCCTACGCGTGTAACGAGTGACTACTTCAAAAGGACTCAGGCCTATGGATCTAATAACTGAACTATTGTATGAAAACTCTACTATTGGTAAGACAGATTCCCATGACCTGACATGCTCACCAACTAAACATCTAAAAAGATTCACCAGACTTCGATTGACTACCTATGTTTGACCATCAGTCTGTGGATAGTACGTAGATGAGAATTGCACTTTCGTGCCCAAGATTTTCCACAGTGTCTTCCAAAAGTAATTGGTAAATTTAACATTTAGGCCAGACACACTGGTTTTTGGGACACCATGCAAGCTAACAATGCACTCCATGAAAATTTTCGCAACATGCAAAGCATCTGATGTTTTGAAGTAAGGGACAAAGTGGGCTATCTTAAAGAGGCGGTCCACGACAACCGGTATGGAGTCATGCTGATTATTTTTCTTGAGAAGTCTAAGCACAAAATCCATACTAAGTTCTTGTCACGGTGCATGAGGCACTGTAAATGGAGTATACAACCTCGTGTTTTGTTTATGCTGCTTTACCAGTTGGCAAGTGCGACAGTGTTCAATGGTGCTGGTGACGTCTCGCTTAAGACTCGGCCAATAGAAACAGTCCTCTACAAGAAAGATGGTCTTGTCATAGCCAAAGTGATTGCGCACTCCATTAGTGTGGAGCTCCCAAATCATGGAGGTGCAAGAAATGCAAATCTAATTTCCTCAAAAGACATGGCCATCTCTCAATGTTAATTAATCAATGCTCCGCAGATGATTATTAAAAAGCGAATCAAACACATCCCCAAAATTGGGACATGAGAGATAGTCATCTCTTATAACATTCCGACCCTAATTAAGTTGGTTTAATGATTAATTAATCCTGTTATTAGTGACTTTACAGAGAATTAGTTTAGTTAATATGATTTTTTCTTTTTGAGTTATGTTTCAAGTCATGGATAGGTAGTTAGGTTGAGTTTAACCTGGATTAGGTAGTTACGAGCCCCTTTTTTGTAATTTTAGACTTTTCAAGATTTCATCATTCATCCATCATCTTAGTGTCATCACGTGCATCTAGTCAAGCTTGTTAACTTTCGTAATTGACTCGTATACAAACAACTTCGTTTGTATTAGCTGGACGCTTATTTGACTCAAATTGAGATTTCCTTTAAATACAGGGGTTTTCTTATAAACTCCATATAATACTTGTCTTAAATAAGGAAAGGGAACCGACTCATCTCACTCTCTCTTCTCTTCCAACGTACGTCTTCTTTCTCTTTCCATTCTCTTCTCTTCTTTTGCTATCAAAGTAAAGAAGTAGTATCCTTTTTGCATATATTCTACTGGTCCATCTCTTTTGTGTGGTCTAAGGTAAGAAGTGGTTTCATTAAAGCACCTTTAAGGCTTGAGTACTCCTAACTTACTCCTTGCACTCCTTCTTTTTTCATGTTTGTGGCATGCATGGCTATTAGGTCTAAGGAAAACCAAGTTGAGTCAAAGGACAATAACTTAAAAAGCTTAATTAGAGGCAAGTATAAGCAAATTTTGGATGAACACATGTTTGTATGCCTTGATTGTTATGATTCTTACAATCTTTCAAGTTGCATATATTTTACAGCCCTTTTGTATACTTTCATATGTTCTTATTTCTTTATATATGGAATTTTCTAAGTTCTGAACTGTTCGTGGACTTCTGGAGGTTTAGAGGTTATGAAACCTATGGCTAAGTCATAGGATTCCACGGCTCCAGTTCCAAAGAAAAGCAAAAGTTGAATTTGTACTAAGGCTAAGCTACGGCTAAGCCGTAGGATGTACTACAGCTAAGCCGTAATCTAACCGTGGTCCAACCATAAGCTATTTTATGGTTTAAAAACCCAAAAGTATAAAAACTTGAAATTTTTCTACGGCTAAGCCTCGGTAAAGCCGTATATTGTGTTATGGCTAAGCCGTAGCCACACCATGGCTTAACCGTAGAGCAAATGCTGCTAAGCCGTAAGACAATCCATGGTTCAACCATAAGTGCGGGAGAATCTGGGTAACTATGGCTGAGCCTTAGTGCATAATACGGCTAAACCGTAAGATGCCTACGGCTAAGTTGTAAGTCGCCTATGGCTAAGCCGTGAGACTTAAGGTTCAATTAGGTAAATAAGAGACCTTGTAAGGCCTTAGTCTTGGATTCCTTTTTCCCGTAAACTTGTCCAATGGAATAATTGAATATCATGAATGGTCTTGAAGGCTGGGATTCATTCATATGTGTTGTCCATTTGTTAAGCACCTCTCAATGGGTGTTAGTTTAAGGGACTTCGATACACATTCTCGATACATTGTGGCACCAAAAGAAGGACAACTATATATCAAATAACTTAAAACCATATCAACATGCACAGTTAGAAACAATAGATGAATAAATTAGGGTTGGTTAGTAAACTATCATGATTCCATGAAATTGAATTGAATTGCATAGCATGTCAAACATGGTTCTTACCTTCTACTCTTCTCTAATGATTTGAATTGAATGATCATTTTGTAATTGATCTTATTGTAGTACTTTTGATAATTGATATGTTCGATTGACTTTGAATTGAATTAAATTGAATATGAATGAATTACGTAAGTTCACATGTATGAAATGATTGAAATGGTTTGGCTCTACTCAACCTCAACCTTATGATACCTATAACACTCCGACCCAGCTCGACCTCGTTTAGCGCCTAATTAATCCTGTTTTCATTGGTAATTGTATTTTGCTTGTGTTTTGGGTTCGTTGCGAGTCATGGATAGGTAGTTGGGTTGAGTTTGACCTGGATTAGGTAGACCAAGCCCTTTTTCGTAATTTTAGCTTTTCTTAGACATGGTCATTTTTACTTTATCTTGATGTCAACACGTGTCTTTCGTTGAGCTCGTTAACTCTCGTAACTACGTCATTTGCAACCGATGTCGTATGATCCCATTGGACCCGGATTTGACTCGAACTGAAAATAGAACTATAACTTGGACTTTCATTGCAAGTGACCTCCACTTACCTTATATATACACTTCAGCGACTCAAGTCTCTCTCTCACTCTCTTCTCTCTCACTGTTCACGTGAGTTCTCTCTCTCTCTCTCTCCCTCTCCTGAATTCTTTCCTCCATCATCGATCAAGCCAAAGTGAGGGTTACTTGCATTCTCTGTTGTGTTGATTGAGGTGAGTTGAGGTTCTTTCCATCTCCCTCATCTCCTTCTTCTACTTCTTCTCCTTCTTGTTTCCATGATTACTTGAGGTGCCATGATATTCCTCCTGTTTCTCATGCATGCATGTTGCAGTGGTTGAGATTTGGTTGTGTTTGAGACCAAGGACAGCAAGTTATGTAATTGAACCCATTAAGGCAAGTATAACCATAATCTGTGAGAACCCATGTTGGTATTCATTTGATTTTGGTTAATTCACATGAATTTGCATGGAAAACCTGTTTACAGCCCAATTGGTTAGTATTCCTTCTTTCTTTGTTGGATATTTGCACTTTTGATGTCATTACAGGCTTTATGCACTTGATTCAGAATTTGACCCCGTGCATTGTACGGCTAAGCCGTATATCGCCTACGGCTTAAAGTCCAAAGAGGGTGGAAACCCAGTTTTCTTCTACGGCCAGGACACGGTTAAGCCGTATCTTGCCTTACGGCTAAGCCGTACTTGAGCCGTGACCCAGTCGTAGATCAGTACAGGGTGCCTTCTTCTGGATTAACTGAAAGCAAGCAATTAACAGTTCCTCCTACGGCTCGGCCACGGCTAAGCTGTAGAACACACACGGCTAAGGCGTAGAACAAAATACGGGTGAACCGTACTTGCGGATGAACAATGAAGGGAACCGCGGGGGAGCCGCAGTGCATATTACGGCTACGCCGTAAGATGCCTACGGCTAAGCCGTACGTTCACCTACGGTTAAGCCGTATCACCCCTGGAAAAATGAATAACAAGAATAGGCGTAAGAAAAAGACCTATATGGCCTTCATGATAGAATGTAGAACACCTAGACTTGCCCGATGGAATATGATACAATGCGTGAATGATCTCGAGGGCTGCGAATCATTCATGCTCGTTATCCAGCTGTTAAGCACCTCCCCATGGGTGTTGGTTTAAGGGACTTCGGTGCACCAGCCAATTTAATGCAACACTAGACAACGGTGCATCGAATAACTTAAAACTATATCATCATGCACGGTTAGGAACACTGGATAATTAGATTAGACTTGGCTAGTAAATGACTAGGATTCACTATGCCAGTAGTTGTTTGCATGATATGTTGTTTGTCAATTATTGATCTCCACTCTATCGCATGATTACTTGTTCAGATACTTTCACATAGTTGTTTCTTTACCTTGAGTACACATGGATAATTCACGTATAAGACATGTTCTAAGATTTACACGTATGATATGATTGTCACAATTTACTCAGGGTTTTCATGATTGACTCTATATGGTCAGGCACTACTTAGCCTCAGCCTTAAGATCCCGATGGGGTGAATTTGGTATAGTTTTTATGGCCTTGCTGCAGTAAGGAAACGTCTTGGGGAACCGGACCCCAGGAAACAGAGACCCATTGTACCCTGGCCCGGACAATGGTGTTCTTTGCACGATACAAGATCCCTCTTTTGGGAGCATATGGCAATGTAGTTACTAACTAGTTATGTACACAGCATGTACACATTGATTCACATGGCATGTTTCCTTCATGCATGACAGCCTAGTATACGAATATGCCCTGTTTAATTTACATGTTGTTCTTTATTCTATTAGACACAGCGTGCGTTAACTTGTTATGGTTATACTTCGCTGAATCGTTATATTCACAGTTGTTTTTGTTGTTGCAGGCTCAGATACCCCTGCTGACCCCTCGCCGGTTGGCCGGACTCCAGCTAAGACCCCTGAGGCCCCATCCGGCCTAGAAGAGTGGATGTGATCACTCCCTTGGAGAGTGGCTTGGTCATGCATGGCATAAGAGTCTTCCTTGTTTTTGAGGATTGTCATACTTGTATATGTCAGGACTTGTACATATTATTTTGTTCATTTTGTAAAACCTTCAGTTATGTATATATGTCAGTTCGGTTTTCGTATTCTCTTCTTGTACTGTTAGTTTGATGTTTCTGATATTTACAGCTTCCGCGTACATGTTTTGCACGTGTGAATGTTCCCTTGTGCGTGTGCATTTAAACCAGGTCTACATGAACAGGCACGAGAGTACGTGTGTCATCGGTTTGGCTTTTGCTAACCCCCGAACCCTGGGCTCGGGTTGTGACAATACCCGGTAGGGTTAACTTTAGTGTAGCATGTTTGGTGCCACTGCAGTGTGCTTTATCTTAGGGCTTTCGGACCCCAGGCACGAGAGACTCATTCGTACCCTAGCCCGGTTAATGGTGTTCTCAACGATAGATCTCTAGAGGGAGGATATGGCAAATGTATTGTATGGTATCAGAGCATTCTTTGCTCTAGATGATAAGCATGTAGGCATGTAGGAACGTGGTGAGGATATGATTATTTCTTTGTGGATTTTCTAGAGTTTTGGGGAATGTTGGATGAGACTGTTTTATGTTTGTGTTTGACTCTTTCCTATTTTTCAGGATGGCATCAGGTTCATGTTCTCAGCATAATGCCGGTAATAACGAAAGTGGTTCAGAACCATCACCGCAGGCACAGAACACAGATGAATGCATCTTCATGTTATTTCAGTCCATGCAGGCTCAATCACAGTCGATGCAGAATTTACAAGCACAAGTTGCAACCATGTTAGACGGACAAAGTCAAGCCCCAGCCCCGTCACATGTAGACCAGCAGGTAGTCTTTCAGCCGAGAGAGAACGACCCGAATGCCCTATATGATAAATTTCGCAAGCGAGGAGCCATTGAGTTCTATGGGACAGAAGAGCCATTGAAGGTAGAACAGTGGCTAGAACAGACAGAGGACGTATTTGAGACTGTAGTGTGCACGAACAGGCAGAGGGTCAGATTAGCAGCCTCCATGTTTAGAGACGTCACGAAGACGTGGTGGAAGAGCGTGAAGGACTCATACAGAGATCTGCCCAGTGCGACAGTTTGGGGGACATTCAAGCAACAATTCCGGAGGAAGTTTATCCCGGCTCATGTGTTTCGAGCCAAGGAAGTTGAGTTCTTAGCCCTCCGATAGCAGCAGATGACCGTGGCAGAATATGTGAACAAGTTTACTCAGTTATCGCATTTTGCTCCGGATATGATCAGCACCGAAGAGAGGAAGGTGAATCGGTTCGTCGAAGGTCTGCATCCCCGGTATATGTACCACGTGACTGCTTTTCAGTGTCTGGCTACGTTTGATGATGCAGTGGATAGGGCTTATTCTACTGAGGCCATCCACTAAGTTGCGAGAGCCGTTGAGCCTAAGCGACAGCCGCCATTCAGTGCATGAGGACAAGTACAGAAGAAGCCGAAAGGCCAGTAGAGTACTTCCAGTTTTGCCAGTGTGACCTGTGAGCACTGTGGCAAGAGCCACAAGTCTGAAGCTTGTTGGAGGAAGGCAGGCGCTTGTTTCATCTGTGGTTCGAGGGAGCATATGATAGCCAGTTGTCCTCCGTATAAGGCTTCCCAGCCTCCACCATCTAGCACTACCTCTGGTGCAGCTTCTGGCAGATCCAGTGCGCCCCCAGCTCCGAGCAGATCCCAGACAGCTCGTCCAGGCCCGAGACAGCCTCGTCAGACAGCTCGTGCATATGCTGCTACCCATGAGAGTGCTGAGGATCCACAGGTGGTTAAAGGTATTGTTCTGATTTCGCAAGCTGAAGCGTTAGCACTGTTCGATTCGGGGTCTACGCGGTCATACGTAGCACCTCATTTCGCTAAACGGTTACAGCAGTCGTCGAAGCCGTTGCCATATGTGTTGGTTGTATTCACCCTAGTTGGCAAGCGAGTGGAGTGTAGTGTATACTACCCCCATTGCGTCGTGCAGGTTGCAGGTCATCAATTACCTGTTGATTTGATCTTGTTGTTGATGCTGGACTTCGACGTGATCCTTGGTATGGATTGGCTCGCTCGATATCGTGCCTGTGTTAACTGTTACAATAGGACGATCTTCTTCGATTTAGGCAAGGGCTTCCGTTTCGAGGCAGTCAGTAGAGATGCCCCCGGTGTGTGATTTCCGCGTGTAAAGCTGATTGCTTGATCCGCAAAGGGTGTGAAGACTTCATTGCTTTTATCTCAGCGAAGACAGAAACGAAGCAGCTAGGTGAGATTCAGGTGGGTTGTGACTTTTCCGATGTTTTCCCGGACGATGTGCCAGACCTACCCCCGGTTCGAGACGTGGAGTTCGCCATTGAGCTTGTTCCCGGCACGGCACCAATCAGTAAAGCCCCGTATCACATGGCCCCAGCCGAATTGTCCGAATTGAAGAAGCAATTGCAGGAGCTTTTGGACAAGGGTTTCATTCGCCCGAGTGTTTCACCTTGGGGAGCACCAGTCTTATTTGTCAAGAAAAAGGATGGTACTTTTCGGATGTGCATAGACTACCGACAGCTGAACAAAGTGACTATTCAGAACAAGTATCCCCTACCTAAGATTGATGAGTTGTTTGATCAACTTCAGGGTGCAACTTATTTCTCGAAGATTGATTTGAGGTCTGGATACCACCAGTTGAGGGTCAAGGAAGATGACATTCCTAAAACTTCCTTCAGGACTTGTTATGGCCATTATGAATTCCTCGTAATGCCTTTTGGACTAACAAATGCACTCGCAGCGTTTATGGCGTTGATGAATCAGATCTTTGCTCCTTTCTTGAACCAATTCGTAGTTGTTTTCATTGATGATATTTTGATATACTCTAAGTCAGCAGAGGAGCATAGGGATCACTTGAGGAAAGCCTTGTCTTTGTTGAAAGAGCATCGCTTGTTTGCCAAGTTGTCGAAGTGTGATTTTTGGCTTGAGCAGGTGGCATTTTTGGGTCATATCATTTCACGAGAGGGATTGGCAGTTGACCCATCTAAAGTAGAGGCAGTGGTGAGTTGGCCTAGCCCTAAGACAGTGACAGAGGTTTGGAGTTTCCTTGGTCTAGCAGGTTACTATCGTCGATTTGTCCAGGATTTTGCTAAGATCTCTTCTCCTTTGATGAAATTGACCAGGAAGAACGTGTCATTCGATTGGACTGAGGAATGTGAAGCTAGTTTCCGGACTTTGAAAGAGAAGTTGACTACATCCCCAGTGTTGACCTTGCCAGATGGAAGTGAAGGGTTCGTAATATATTCCGACGCTTCTCGAGTTGGCCTAGGTTGTGTGTTGATGCAGCACGGGAAGGTAATTGCATATGGATCAAAACAGCTGCGAGAACATGAAAAGAATTACGCCACCCATGATTTAGAATTGGCAGCTATCGTGTTTGCTTTAAATCTGTAGAGACATTATCTATATGGTGTGCGATTTGAGGTCCATTTTGATCACCACAGTTTGCAGTACTTATTCACGCAGCAGGAGCTGAACATGAGACAACGCGGATGGCTTGAGCTTATCAAAGATTACGACTTCCCAATCAAATATCAGCCAGGCAAGGGGAATGTGGTGGCAGATGCACTTAGCAGGAAAGCGGAGTCTGTGCAGATGTTGAGCAGTTTCCTTTTGGAGCTCCATGGTCTCCCTGTTGAAGTGAAACTAGTGGATGAGTATATGACTTTGGCTAGTACACTAGTGATTCAGCCTGAGATGATTCAGCAGATGAAAGACAGGCAATTCGAAGATCTCACTTTGAAGTGCATTCGAGACCACATTGGAGACAGACCCGATTTCAGATTAGAGGACGGTGTGCTCTATTTTCGGAGTAGGTTGTGCGTGCCAGCAGTTGATGATCTCAAGGAGAAACTGATGCACGAAGCACACTATGCTCGATATGCGATGCACCCAGGCAGCACGAAGATGGATCGGAATCTCAAAGATCGCTTCTGGTGGGATAATATGAAGAGAGAAGTAGCAGGGTTTGTTGCCCGATGCTTGACATGCCAGAAGGTGAAAGCAGATCATCAGAGACCTCCAGGCTCGTTGCATCCCTTGAATATACCGCAGTGGAAGTGGGAACACATCACCATGGACTTCGTTTCAGGATTACCTCCGTCGAGTAAGAAGAACAACGCCATTTGGGTGATTGTAGATCGATTGATGAAATCAGCCCATTTCATCCCTTTCCGGAAGGGTATGACGTTTTCAGAGATGGTGAGGAAGTTCGTGGATGAGATCGTTAGGCTCCATGGTACCCCAGTGTCGATTGTATCCGATCGTAACAGTCGTTTCGTTTCGTCGTTCTGGAGAGCATTCCAAGAGGCTATGGGTACGAAGTTGAGCTTCAGCACAGCATATCACCCACAGACGGATGGACAATCAGAGCGAACAATTCAGACTTTGGAGGACATGTTATGAGCCAGTGTATTGAACTATGAGAAGGAGTGGGATCTCCATTTACCGTTGTGCGAATTCGCCTACAATAACAGCTTCCACGAGAGTATTAGAATGGCACCATATGAAGCATTATACGGTCGCAAATGTAGAAGCCTGATATGTTGGAAAGAAGTTGGAACTCGAAGTTTTCACGGACCGACGATCATCGCCGAGACTACGGAGAAAGTACAAAAAGCAGTTAAGAACTTGAAAGTTGCTTGGTCGAGACAGAAGAGTTATGCCGACACTCACAAACGGCCATTAGAGTTTCAAGTTGGTGAGTGGGTTTTTCTGAAAGTCTCACCGATGAAGGGTACGATCCGTTTCGGCCAGAAAGGCAAGTTAGCTCCGCGATATGTCGGACCATTTGAGATCAAGAGTCGGATTGGTAATTTAGCCTACCGATTAGCTCTTCCCGAGATGTTTTCAGGAGTACATGATGTTTTCCACGTTTTGATGCTTCGGAAATATGTCCACGATCCTTCCCATGTCATTCGTTACGACGATGTGCAGATCCAGCCGAATGCTGCATACGTTGAGCGACCGTTCCATATCGTTGGAACCCGAGAGCAGATACTCCGCACTAGAACAATTCTATGGGTCAAGGTGCTGTGGGAGCACCACAGTCCCGATGAGGCTACATGGGAGTTAGAAGAACAGATGGCGCGACAATATCCCGATCTGTTTACGAAGGTATGAGTGAGTGAGTGAGTGAGCATTCCGAGGACGGAATGATTCTCAAGTAGGGGAGGATGTAACACTCCGACCCAGCTCGACCTCGTTTAGCGCCTAATTAATCCTGTTTTCGTTGGTAATTGTATTTTGCTTGTGTTTTGGGTTCGTTGCGAGTCATGGATAGGTAGTTGGGTTGAGTTTGACCTGGATTAGGTAGACCAAGCCCTTTTTCGTAATTTTAGCTTTTCTTAGACATGGTCATTTTTACTTTATCTTGATGTCAACACGTGTCTTTCGTTGAGCTCGTTAACTCTCGTAACTACGTCATTTGCAACCGATGTCGTATGATCCCATTGGACCCGGATTTGACTCGAATTGAAAATAGAACTATAACTTGGACTTTCATTGCAAGTGACCTCCACTTACCTTATATATACACTTCATCGACTCAAGTCTCTCTCTCACTCTCTTCTCTCTCACTGTTCACGTGAGTTCTCTCTCTCTCTCTCTCCCTCTCCTGAATTCTTTCCTCCATCATCGATCAAGCCAAAGTGAGGGTTACTTGCATTCTCTGTTGTGTTGATTGAGGTGAGTTGAGGTTCTTTCCATCTCCCTCATCTCCTTCTTCTACTTCTTCTCCTTCTTGTTTCCATGATTACTTGAGGTGCCTTGATATTCCTCCTGTTTCTCATGCATGCATGTTGCAGTGGTTGAGATTTGGTTGTGTTTGAGACCAAGGACAGCAAGTTATGTAATTGAACCCATTAAGGCAAGTATAACCATAATCTGTGAGAACCCATGTTGGTATTCGTTTGATTTTGGTTAATTCACATGAATTTGCATGGAAAACCTGTTTACAGCCCAATTGGTTAGTATTCCTTCTTTCTTTGTTGGATATTTGCACTTTTGATGTCATTACAGGCTTTATGCACTTGATTCAGAATTTGACCCCGTGCATTGTACGGCTAAGCCGTATATCGCCTACGGCTTAAAGTCCAAAGAGGGTGGAAACCCAGTTTTCTTTTACGGCCAGGGCACGGCTAAGCCATATCTTGCCTTATGGCTAAGCCGTACCTTAGCCGTGACCCAGCCGTAGATCAGTACAGGGTGCCTTCTTCTGGATTAACTGAAAGCAAGCAATTGACAGTTCCTCCTACGGCTCAGCCACGGCTAAGCCGTAGAACACACACGGCTAAGCCGTAGAACAAAATACGGGTGAACCGTACTTGCGGATGAACAATGAAGGGAACCACGGGGGAGTCGCAGTGCATATTACGGCTACGCCGTAAGATGCCTATGGCTAAGCCGTACGTTCACCTACGGTTAAGCCGTATCACCCCTGGAAAAATGAATAACAAGAATAGGCGTAAGAAAAAGACCTATATGGCCTTCATGATAGAATGTAGAACACCTAGACTTGCCCGATGGAATATGATACAATGCGTGAATGATCTCGAGGGCTGCGAATCTTTCATGCTCGTTATCCAGCTGTTAAGCACCTCCCCATGGGTGTTGGTTTAAGGGACTTCGGTGCACCAGCCAATTCAATGCAACACTAGACAACGGTACATCGAATAACTTAAAACTACATCATCATGCACGGTTAGGAACACTGGATGATTAGATTAGACTTGGCTAGTAAATGACTAGGATTCACTATGCCAGTAGTTGTTTGCATGACATGTTGTTTGTCAATTATTGATCTCCACTCTATCGCATGATTACTTGTTCAGATACTTTCACATAGTTGTTTCTTTACCTTGAGTACACATGGATAATTCACGTATAAGACATGTTCTAAGATTTACACGTATGATATGATTGTCACAATTTACTCAGGGTTTTCATGATTGACTCTGTATGGTCAGGCACTACTTAGCCTCAGCCTTAAGATCCCGATGGGGTGAATTTGGTATAGTTTTTATGGCCTTACTGCAGTAAGGAAACGTCTTGGGGAACCGGACCCCAGGAAACCGAGACCATTGTACCCTGGCCCGGACAATGGTGTTCTTTGCACGATACAAGATCCCTCTTTTGGGAGCATATGGCAATGTAGTTGCTAACTAGTTATGTACACAGCATGTACACATTGATTCACATGGCATGTTTTCTTCATGCATGACAGCCTAGTATACGAATGTGCCCTGTTTAATTTACATGATGTTCTTTATTCTATTAGACACAGCGTGCATTAACTTGTTATGGTTATACTTCGCTGAATCGTTATATTCACAGTTGTTTTTGGTGTTGCAGGTTCAGATACCCTTGCCGACCCCTCGCCGGTTGGCCAGACTCCAGCTAAGACCCCTGAGGCCCCATCCGGCCTAGAAGAGTGGATGTGATCACTCCCTTGGAGAGCGGCTTGGTCATGCATGGCATAAGAGTCTTCCTTGTTTTTGAGGATTGTCATACTTGTATATGTCAGGACTTGTACATATTATTTTGTTCATTTTGTAAAACCTTCAGTTATGTATATATGTCAGTTCGGTTTTCGTATTCTCTTCTTGTACTGTTAGTTTGATGTTTCTGATATTTACAGCTTCCGCGTACATGTTTTGCACGTGTGAATGTTCCCTTGTGCGTGTGCATTTAAACCAGGTCTACATGAACAGGCACGAGAGTACGTGTGTCATCGGTTTGACTTTTGCTAACCCCCGAACCCTGGGCTTGGGTTGTGACAATACCCGGTAGGGTTAACTTTAGTGTAGCATGTTTGGTGCCACTGCAGTGTGCTTTATCTTGGGGCTTTCGGACCCCAGGCACGAGACTCATTCGTACCCTAGCCCGGTTAATGGTGTTCTCAACGATAAATCTCTAGAGGGAGGATATGGCAAATGTAATAACCACCTAGTAAAGTATTTCAATTCATTGAATCTTATAACATGCTTTATTCAAATGCACAATTTGCTTTATATACTAAATTGAAATTCTATTTATGATCACATGTTAGTGATTCTTATAGATACAACACGTGTTACCTTAATTTTGCTTATGTTTTGCTGAATAGTCTTATTCATTTGTTGTCCTTTGGTGTTACAAGCTTAGATCCCACTCCCGATCCCTCGAAGGTCGGTGAGACTCCAAAGGAAATCTCCGAGGGTCCCTCGGGATTAGACGAGTGGATTACAGTTCACATCTGACTGATCCACTCAAAGTGCGGCTTAGTCTTCTTTAGCTTTTGGGTTGCATTAAGTCAATTTTGTTCTGTATGGGCCATGACTCCTTGTTTTTGGTTACTAGACCAATGTACCATTTTACTAGAAACTCTCTTTCCTTTTATGAAAAAACTTTTCCTTTTTGTTCTGTTTCATGTAGATATGTTTCTATCCATGGTGTGTCCTCTTGTTTTTGTTACGATACTAACAGCTTCCGTTGATGAATGCTTGGACAAGGATCCACTAATACATGTGATTGTCCCTTGTGTGTGTGCACTTAGACTTAGGTCCAGGTGTGTACACAAGAGTACGTGTGTCATTGATTGAGTTTAACCTTAATCCCCAATTTCTTGGGCTCAGGTCGTGACATCTCTCATACGCTTAAATTCAGTGACTTTGACATTCATTGAGTGAATTAAATTGACCTTGTGACTTAACGCACCTGCCGGTTTGTTTTCCGCTCCCTCTTTGTGCTTAAAATGAAAATGTACTCTTGCAATAGTTCAACCCATTTGGCATGCTCTTCTTTCATCTTAGATTGAGAGTTCAAGTACTATGATGCCTCACGATTTAAGAACAAAACAAATTCTAGCAGTAACAAATAATGGTGCCAATGTTTTAATGATTGAACTATTGCATAAAATTCTCGCTCGTAGTTTGAGTACTTCCTTCATTTTGCTTCATTTAGCTTCTCACTGAAATAAGCAACTACATGTCCCCCTTGATTCAAAACACCTCCAATTTCGACGCCAGATGCATCGCAGACTACTTCAAACACCTAGGAAAAGTTAGGTAATCACATGACGTGTGCTTAAGTAATCTTGGCCTTGATTTCCTAAAAGGCTTTTGCGGCAGCTGGGCTCCAATTAAACTCTCTTTTTTTCATGTAATTGGGAATTGGAGCCATGATGGTACTAAACCCTTTAATGAATCAACGATAAAACGTCGCTAATCCATGGAAGCTTCGTACTTCATGGATGTTAGATAGAGTTTTCCATTTAACAATTGCCTTCACCTTTTTAGGATCAATAGACATCCCTGCTGCAAAAATGATGAAACCCAAGAAAATCACACTATCTATCATACAGGTGCACTTCTTTAGGTTTGCATACAATTGTTCCTTACGCAAAGTACTATAAACTTGCCACAAATGGTTGAGGTGTTGTTTCTTTATGTTACTATAGATGAGAATATCATTAAAGTAGATAACTAGGAATTTCCCCATGAATGGCCTCAACACTTGTGTCATGATGTGCGTGAAAGTACTTGGTGCATTGGACAACCCGAACGGCATCACTGGCCATTCATACAACCCGTCATTTGTCTTAAAGGTGATCTTCCATTCGTCCCCAAGACGAACGGGAATTTGATGGTAGCCACTTTTAAGATCTTAGAAAAGATAGTGGCACTAACCATCATGTTAAGCATATCATCTAATCTGGGTATCAGGAACTGATACTTGACATTAATCTTGTTGATTACTTGTTGTTCGCATACATTCTCCAAGTTCTATCTTTCTTTAAGTAAAAAGTGCGGGAATGGCACAAGGGCTTAGGCTCACCCTAATGAAACCCTTATCGAGGAGCTCATCTACTTTTCAGTTCTGTGTGTTCCAAAGGGTTCATTTGGTAATGGGACAGGGAAGGCAGTGTTGCTCTTGGAATAAGGTCAATTGCATGTTGGATGTCATGCATTGGTAGGAGTTCATTTATCAATTCTTCACGAAAGACACCCTGAAACTCCCGAAAGACAGGTTCCACCTCACATGGAATGCCAACAGTTGGCTCTTTGGAAATTTTTGTAGTCACTATGGCATAGACAATGGGGTCCTCCTTAGAGTTCTTGCTAGTCCTTTCCTCAAGATTAACTTGGAATTCACTAGCACTCAAGATGTGTAAGCTCATTGTTTTAGAATTCAGGGCACTAGTGTTGGCTTTCTCCTCACTCTTTTTCTTGCTATTTTTATCTTTATGGGGAAATGATGTAACTTCACCTTCTTATCTTTGGAATTAAAGACACAGATGTTGGTGCATCCAAAGTTGGTGCATAAAGACTTTGGACTATGTTTATAAATAGGCCGGATGTGCCTATTTATAGGAATTACAAACTGCATTTACATTTCATTGCAACTAGATTTCATTTGCATTTACATTTCATTTGCTATTCATGCTCACGCTGAATTTAATGTTCGATACCGTAAGGCTGCTTGCGTGAATCTTCTTTTTTGCTGTAGAATATTCATGGAAATGAACATGGCACTATCTTGAAGTATAACTTTAGAAGCTTTTGACACGTGTTTACGTGTTTACGTCGGAGATGAAATGTTTTTTGCCTTCATACTTGATAATTTTCTCATATCTTGTACTTTTTGTAGCTTTAAAGTACTTTACTCTTTATTTTATGCAAAAGAAGCTTTTTATGTTGGCTTTAGCCACTTTTGTTGACTTTTGGGTACTTGTTTTTGAATATTCAATGCTTTATGAAGTCCGGATAAAAAGAGCTGATAGGAATGGAGGCAACACGTGGTTGCTTTTACCGGCATGGGTATGCTCTTGGTTCTTCTACTTGTGCCATATGTCCATTAGCCTGTACTTATGATGACGTCATTTTCTTGATTCAAAGACTGCATGATGTCCGGAGGAACGGAAACTTTATTCTAGCAAGGATTCTTTCATTTCTTCATCATCTTTGTCTTCATCAGTCCAGTTATTATTCTGCATTTCTCCATGAAATAACTGGATTAATTCTTCACGAGATTTTTCAGAAATGTCAAAAGAAATATCTTCATAGGCATTGAGGATTTGATTTAATTCATTATGTCCAGATTTAGAAGGATGCTGTATAACTATAGTTTATTCTGCAAGGTCGTCAGTAATGCAAACTACTCTCCGACCGTCACACTAAACATATCTATATGTGCTTGCAAATTCGAGATGCCCTCTTAAATTAAGAAATCTTTGATATTGATCAGAAGCTGGATCATAATGCTGGAGATGTTCTAAGCTATATTCCCTTATAGCAACTTCATCAGCTTCATACCACTGGGGTGGATAATTAAAAAGGAGATGTTCGTAATCATTTAAAGAAGGAATGAATTTCTTGCAAATTAAATCTCCTTCTTCAAAATTCATGATGCTCCATAATTGATAAGGCTGATAAAACCTGATTTCAGATCTTTCTCCCAAACTGGATGAAATTGTGATAAGAAGTTGTCTGTTTGTGGCTCCAAGGCTGCGAAGGGCGTGGCGCATGATTACAGGGAGCCGCTGTATTAATTCAAAATCATCTCTGGATAAAGAAAATCTTTGGACTAAGCCTTGTTCGATATAAGAGATGTCCACTGCATGTGATGGCAGGAACAACTTGGCAAAGCCAGTTGCCCAGCTGATATATTGCGCTTTGAACATTAAACGCTCCTTGATTTGACAAAAAAGAGTTTTTTCTCTTATTCTTGCAGCAATATCATCTGAAAGGGTTGTGTAAACCTTTTCCAGGAGATTAATTCTGGATGTTTTTTCATCAGCATAAGTAGATAACAGTGCTCTTTGATGGATGTTATGACACATCAGAATTTGGGTTTCTAAATCCTTGATATGGGTTACAATTTTGGATAAGGTTTTTCTAGTATTTTTACTTTTATCGGAAAGGATAGCACTCCAATGAGCATTGATAAGTTCTTGAGAGGTGATGGATAATCCTGGATTGGAAAAATGAATGGATATTTGTTGGGATGTTGGTATGGAGGAAGAGCTGGATTCATGAAGAGGGGCTTTGCTTTTGCTAGAACTTAATGCCATAGTGACAAAAGAACCCTGGATAAGAATGTGAACTGAAACTGAAAATTTGGATTAAATGGCAAAATTTGAAATGAAGTCATCAGAGGGATGATTTATTTTATTTGAGACTGGATTTAATTATTCAAATTCAAAAATTAATTCTTTATTATTTATGACAGTTTTAAGGCCCGTTGAATCAATTTGAAAAGACTGTAAAATTTGTAGAAAAGGATTTCCAAGGATAACATCATTGTTTAAATCCTTTCCTAGAAAGAAATTAGTCTTTATGGATATTTCATTTTTACAAACATAAACATTATTTAATTTGTATTTGATATGAATTTTTTTATTAGCCGTGGCTAGATTGAGTTTATTTTTTGTCTTTAGATAATATTTTCTCGGGATTAATCCTTCTCTTATTACATTGACATCTGTGCCACTATCAAGTAAGCACAGGGTCTTAATAGAGAATTGTTTGATTTGAATTGTGACTTGGGTTTTCCATTTTTGAAATGGATTTCTGGATAACGAATTTATTAAAAATTTTAAACTGTCATCAAAGTTTTCTTGATTTTCGATGTCATTATAGTCTTCTTCATTTTCAATTTTTCCATTATTTTCTTGATAGGTTTTTAGTATGTGAAATTCAAGATTCTCAACTCTTTGTTTGAGGTCTTGAAGTTCAATTAAGTTTTGTTTTAAGAAATTTATTTCTTGCCTTTGATTATTAATTTCTTTATGAAGGTCTGGAATTATCAGGTGAGGAGGAACATTTTGTTCTCTTAATCTGTCTAAAACAGTTTTAATGCTAAATTGTTCAAGTAAAGTATTTATAGTAGCTTTTCCTTTTTTGTTGCCTTTATTTATAGTCTGTATTTTTTCAAAATATTTATTTTTTAATTCTTCATCTTTAAGATCTTTAAACATTTCTAGTATCAATTCTTCTGGAGCAAAGAGCATGTTTAAGGATAAAGAAGAAGAAACAGATTCATACTGAAGTTCACTATCAAATATTTTGCAATGACATGTATCAGAAGAATGAGAAAAAGAATTGTCTGTATCAGATGTTTCTGAGGATCCTTTTAAAATAGTTTTTAATTCTTTTTTGTGTTTAACTTTTAGTTTTGGGCAATTAGGGGCTATATGCCCTTTTTCTTTGCAATTATAGCACTGTATTTCTTTTTGTTTTTGTTTAGGGTAGGAAGAAGATGGATTTTCTTTCGTAAAAGATTTGTTTGATTCTTTATAAGGATCTCGATGAAAGGAATTTTTTATGATATCTTTTTGAGGGCATATAATATCGTGGTGTTGAAAATTGTCTAGATTTTCTTTTTTGATAATTTCTTTTTAAATTTTGCTTTTTCTTCTGGCTAGAAGGACTAATTAATGGCTCCATGCCAAATTGATAACAGAAATCGCCAAGTTCATAGTTACTGATTCTTTTTGAATTTTCAATTTGTCGTTTGAGTTTGATTTCATTGCATAATGAAAATCCAACTTTATTAATTTTCTGGATTAGATCTCCATATGTATACATGGCATAATTCAGATTTCCATAATTTTCAGATATTAATTCTTCTCTAACCTTTTCTGCAAAAAGTTTAGGAAGACCTGATATAAATTTTTCCTTCCAAAATTCTGAATTGCTTGAATCAATTATATAAAGTTTTGATAAGAAAACATCTTTATACCAATGAAAATCAGATAATGTTGGGCAGGATAAATTAATTAATTGAGTTTTTAATTTTTCTTCTACATTCATATAATTTCCAACAAAATGTTTAATTATATTACTAATGATCATATAAACGGAATCAGGGATCATTTGTCCTTGAGGGTAATGATAGGATTTCCGGATGGATCTCTTTTTACTGCATTTAGAATAGCTTGTCTTTCCATATCTGATAAATATTTTTCCCACCAACCAATTAATTGTTCGGTAAATCCAAGGACGACTGCATTTGCTGCATGTTTGTGATCATTACCGGCAGCTATGATAGTAGAAGCATATATTATCATCTGCTGGCATAATTGGAGGATTTGATATTCAGATAATCCGTCTACACTCCATTCATATATTGATGAGCTTTCAAATTTAAGACCATTTAAAGTAGCTTGTTCTTCGAATTAAAGATCAACTGGAGTCGGTCGTGGATAATAATTTCTTGTTTTAGCTGTAGTAACAATTGGTTTTTGTCTTTTAAATATTTTATTGAGTTGAAGAGATTCTTGATGGTTTTGATCATCTTGATGTTCCTCTTGAGAATTTTCTTCAGAATCTATGGCTTCGGAATCGGAGCCAGAATTAGAGTTTTTAGAAGTTGAGCTTAAAACATTTATAGATTTTTCAGCTTTTTTATCTTTATTTTCTTGAAGTTTTATGTTAGTAAAACTATGTGATAATTGATTAATGAGTTCATCAGAAAATTTTGAAGGTTTCTTTTCTAACTTTATATCTCTTAAGACTTCACCCTGAAAACCTAAAGTTTGTGTCTTAATTATTTTTTGAGAAGAGGATGCTTCATGGATTTGGAAAATAGTTTCTACTTTATCTTCAATTCTATTGGTTTGTTGGCCAATAGTATGAAGGTTGATATTTGTATAATTATTTTGTTCTAAAATATGACATAAGTCGGATTTATAAACAAAGTCAGATTTACCTTTATCTCCTTGGATTTTTGCAACATCTTTTATGGGTACGGCTAAAGTGTCTTTATAAATGATTTGATGTAGAAGAGGATGTATAGATACTTCAGTTCGTTGAGGAGAAGAACTGGTTGAAGCTATAATCCATGATGAACTTAATTTTGTTATCATATTTATGGATAAATCTTCAATATTATACCTTTTCTTCATGGCTAATTTAAGTCAATCAAAGAAATAAATGTTTCTTTCATTATCATACATATATTTGTACCATTTTTCTTTTAAGAAGTCTTTATGTTCAGAAGAAATATGTTTAAAGAAAGATTTTGTCAAAGGATGAGCGGCTAAATTCTTTTTTAACATTTCTTTATCAACTTCAAATCTGTCAAGAACATTTATGTTAAAATCAGAATCTGAAGGATTGTATGTATGAGATGGAGAAGCTTGATAAGAAGGATAAACAAGTCCTGTAGGCCTCAAATTTATATGAGGTGGTTCCTTTATGGAAGATCCTACCACAGAGGGAGGATTAGAATAGGACTTTTTAAAGGGTTAATAAACTGTAGGGGTTGTATTTCTAGAATCTGTTTGGAAATTTATTTCAACACTTCCATCTTCATGTTCAATTATTGTTTCTATATCTTGATTTTCTTTAGAGTTTTCTGATTGAGCATTTTCTAAAAGCCATTTACTGGATAAATTAATATCATTCCACTGTATGAGTTTGGGAATATTAACTTTATTTTTGAAATTGGTTTAGAATAAGGTAGTCATACCTTTAGCTTGATATGAATAGGCTATGCCTGGAACAACTGAATTCATAAGCTTATAATAAACTCTATAAACGAGAGCGAGATTTTGATTATGAGGGTTCATATTAAAACCTTTTGTGTGGATAACTAAAGTGAGGGCTTCATGTGCACCTGGATGTGAAAGGAAGACAGACAAAATTTGGAAAATAGTTGAAGAAAGTAAGGCCATTAGCCAAACTTGATTCAACCATTCCTAGTAATGAATTACTGAATTTTTTATGTCTTGTATCTTGGACATAGATGAGAGTTTCTGTTCTAAGTCCAAGTCTTGTTAGATGCTTTAGAGCAACTTGCACCAAGCCAAAATGGATATAATTATATGTTTTAGCATATTCTTTTATTTCATCTGGTTTAATTAAAAAAAGATGCTAAATATTACTAGTAATGGATTCAGTTCGTTCAATAGTTTTTATTTTATAACTTGATTTTAATTGAAAACTTCCCATTTTATAGACTTCATGTCTTTGAACAGTTAGAATTGTCCAGTCACAAATAACTTGATCTAAATCATCATAGCTAATTTCTTCACTATTTTTAATAGACATGGAAGATAAGGAATTTGATGATGAGGAAGAAGAAAGTACAAGCTTCTTAATAAGCTTAGTCATAATTTGTATTACCGAGTTATTTTAACCAAATCCACCACGAGTATCTAACGCTTTGAGGATTTACACACCAACAACATGCCTTAAAACGCCTTCACACGGCTTAACAACGGCGATAACAATGGCTACCTCTGCGCTCCGGGCGGAATATGATTAAAATTTCTCAATAATAACAAATACACAGCTAAGTATTAAGACTTTTGACTCTCTTACTTTTGAATCAGCAATTCCTTAAACAACAACAATAAAACACAACATAACCAAAATAAGTGAAGAAGTACTCACAGAACAACTTTATTGATAATAATCAAGACTTATTATAAGTGGACTTGATGACACACTCCCGGGGGCCAACTTGGCTCTGATACCAAAATGGGACGGAAGGGTGGAGGGTGTATGGGAAGAGAGGATGGACTGTATTTGGATAAGAATGGTTTTCAACTGTTAGATTTACACATTAGTCAAGTTCAAAGGGTCAGGACAACCACCGTTACCCATAAAAAAAAAACAAAAGAGTGGCCCTGGAGTTGCAGGTTCGAGTTGCGCTACTACTACTAGGGCCACAAAGGATTTATCTGGCTCCCCGTGGGCCCGAAGGTATTAGTCAAGGGCAAAGGGTCGGGACAACCACCATTACCCATAAAAAAAAAAAAAAAGAGTGGCCCCGGTGTTGCAAGCTAGTGAAGATAAGATGAAACAGCGTGGGTCATCTGATCATCTATGTGACACACGTGAAATGGCCAGTTTTGACGATCATTGTAACTTGTCTAATGTGACTGAGGTATTTTCATGAGAGAGCTGGGAGCCTACTAATTCCCAGTCATTTCAATTGTGGAATGAAAGTCCTTCAAAATTGATTGCTAGTATCTTACTTTTAAGGCATTTTGACAGCGGGCCATCCACTTAAGTGGCCACTAAATTGATGATCATGACCATGCTATGCAAAAAGATATGTCTACTTTATGGCCACAAAATTTAATCAAAAGACTTTTATTGTGCAGCAAAGGAGACTACTTGACTGTTGAAGGGGAATGCATTGTCAATTAGTCCCACATCGTATGGAAAGAAAAGGTGGAAGTCTCGGGAAAGTATAAGAGGTGGAGAAATTAATCAACCAAACATACTTACCTGGATGGGGTCAATGGGTGATCAAGAAGGCTCATGGCCTAGGTCTGTGGCCTCCATTGCACTTTGGAGGGGCACTGGCTTACCATCTCCCCAAGTGGGAGAGTGGACGTCATAATTTGTGGTAGAGGGGGCCTGCGTTCGCGCGGCCCCTGCCAAGATCAAATCTAAGCTGTTTCTCTGTGGGCCTGATTACTTATTGATCTCATTGAGAAATGAAAGTCCAGCCTCTTTCTCACTAGAATGGCAGAAGTTTAGAATTTTGTATAGGCTGATGATAACAGAGGAAGTTAACATGGAAATAGGGTAGGGGGCGGTGAAATTCTTCTACAAATGAAATTGCTGGACAAATCCAATCCCTAGAGAATCTAGTGGCAGAGTAGAAAGATGTATATCTCTGGGCATCTGGGGTCCAAGAAACACATCACACTAGAGATGATAGAGCAATCATATCCCAACCGGACCAACCAAAATGAAAGAATCAACAATAGAGCAAGTTCAATATGATGAAATGCAAAATCCATTAATCCAAAAGCACCATGAGAGCAGCAACAGTTTAAACACTAGTACCACTCCCAAATAGTTGCAACAAAGAATGTACCTAACTATTACTGCTAGAAATTTAGCAGGAAAGGAACTGTAAGCTCCTAAATAAGAACTCGGCTAATCCATGGATAAATCATATAGTTACAATGGCTCTGAAATTGCAACCTACCAAATTGAAACTGATCAATCCATGGCTAAGCCATTTAGATATTAAGGTTGTCCCTGTTAATCAACCTCTTTAAACAGAATAAACACAAAAAAGAGCAAGAGAATGAACAACCTAGAAAAATGGAAGTCCATCTATAACCACAAACCTATAATATCAAATAAATCATTTTCCTTCTTTGGTAAATCCAGCAAGATTCAATCACCTTGACCAGTTCCAAACACCTTGAATCATTATCACACAATGGTTCAATCATCTAGGAACCATCCCCCATCCACTGCTCCTCATGGGGATTTCAAAGTTCCAAATCGTTTCTTTCAATTGGGTCAGCAACCAACCTGGGTAAGTCTACAAGTTCAATTTGACTATTCTTTCCTCTTAACTAATACTAAACTCTAAATTACCAAAATAGTCTTATGACTCAACCAATGAAATTAATTTTAAATACAACTGCAAAGGAGCAAGCGATCCTCTCCCATCAGTTGGTTGCTCCCTAAATGTGATGGTGAATTTCTCCAACACCATTCCAATACAAATGAACAAATTGGTATTTAAAAAACAAATATGAATAACTCAATGGGGAGAAAAAGTTTCTAAATGGGATTCTCTCTCATATCTACAGAATGTATCCATGAAAAATGTGAATGGTATTGGTACCATGTAACAAGTCCATTACAGATACACCACAAGATGGAGGAAATGAAACAAAATCACCTGATGCTTTCAAAACTCCAGGTACTTGTCAGTTGACCATACACCAAGGCCTACTTCATCGAAAGAAAATAGACTAACAAGGACATTGGAAGGTTGTTATTCTCTATTCTTTGATAACAAAATATAACAGCCCTTTTTCTTATTCTTCATTTGCTTGGGTGGCTGGAGCACCACTTTAATAGCTGCATCAAACACTCCTTTCACATTCTGTAACACAATTTCAACAAATATTTCAGGTCCTCATCAATGAACTTGTGGAGCTCCATAAGGAGCCCTTCTATGGGAAAACAACTTAGTTGCTGCGTCTTTGAGCTACATTCAATGTATGTAGGAGCCCCTATCTGCCTCTTCAGCTCTTCTCCCTTTGTAACAAATAAAAATCTAGTTACCAGATGCAACAAACACATTGAAATGAAGACAAACTAAATAATGTTGGATTCAATTTTTTTTCTGGCTTAAAAAATAACAGTCAAGATGTGTATATTGATATATTGGATATGAGTGGATCCAAGTCGATTCAAGTCCAACCCATTTATAGCCATAAGAAAGCGGCCTTTGCGCCAATGAAATAAGTCATACCTGAGCAGTAGTGATGGGCACTGCACCAGGGTGATCTATAAAGAACTGTTGATCATCCCCTAGATCTGTGTTTGATGAGGGGATAATTTATTAGTGATGGAAGGTGATAGAATAGTTAAAAGGGGTTCAAAAGTATAATTGAAAAAGATGCTTTGATGTGAATGCCGAACTCTCATGTCCCAATTCCAGTATTAAAGAGTTCTTCCGAAACATGGACACAGAGACAAGAAAAAAGCTAAAACCTGGAAAGATCAGGATACAGATGATGCAAATCAGTGCCAAGTGTTATTAAGAGGACAATTTGGTTACAAGTGGTTCAGAAGTTTCGGACTTTTGAATTCTTCAGTCGGGCCACTTAGTATGCCAATTATAAAGTTAGAGTGAGACTGAAAGTTCTTTAAATGGATTTAGATAGGTTGTTCATTAGACCATCCAGATTTTGTATGCTCCATAGTCCAAGAGCTTCAAATGCCTTCCTAGCCTCATGATCAGCATTCATCAAGGTAAGCATTACAGAAGGCTCACTGTTAGTTTTTGTGGACTCAATCCATCAGTTGATGTAATAAATTGATTAATTTCTTTATTTATCAATAAAATCATGCTTTACTTTCATGAGATGAATGTTATTTTATTACTTCATGCACATGACCAATACGTATGATATAATGGTTCATGAGTTGAACCGGATCCCATTAGTATATTAGATGTGATATATGTGCATGGATGAGATCCACACGCGGGAGATATATGTCACAAATCTTATACTTAAAATAGCTTCACAACCAGTAATGAGATTGGGCATTTCATTTGATAAGATTGTAGCACTTTGATCACTATGAGATAGTGTGATTTGTCTCGATCATCAGAATGTAAGATTCTGGATCACGCTGCTGGTACATTGGATGTATTGAAGGACCATGAGATGCACCTTATGGAATTCTATCTCAATAATAAGGTATGCTCTCATAATTCCCTAGCAATAGGCTCTCAATCCTGAGACATTGTTGAACTCAAGTTTCTATCTATTCATTTGCTTTGAGTCATCAATGAGTGAGGCTGACTATAGGTTAACACCTCGGTGTCTTGGGTATGTGGTAGTAGAACTGTGGGAACGTTGAATGATCAAGATGGAATCTATCTCTATTATCCCCTTGTGCCAATTAATGGATTTGTCATTAGTAAGTGTGCACCCATCTCAATTAAGAGTTAATTGGATGGTACTGATGATTACTGTGATTAATTGGGGCTCAAGGATAATAAGATGTGGAACTTAGATTGGAAGAGACGGATTTATTCCAATTGATCCACGAGTATTGATAGAGGGGCCTACTTGTGGTAATTGGGAAGTTTAGGGTCTTCATTGTAATTTATTCCTAAGACTGGAGTGCAATTGCATTTAAATAGTGGTGTTATTTGCAATTAACTGTGGGCCCGGATTGCACATGAGATGTGGGGTCGCGGTGTTCCAGTTGGAGCCAGCTTTCTAAGGAATCCCTAGTGGTCCCCACGCTAGCCCAAGATATTGGAAAACACTAATCCGACTTGGACTCTAGAAATAAGAGTTTGGAAAGGAGAAAGCTGCTAATTGCTTTGGAAGTAAGACTTCTATTTCAATTAGACAAGGGAGAGATTTGAAAGTCTATAAAATCTCTTGGACGTCCAATAAGACTCTCCCTCACGCCCAAAACCCTTTCGTGCAAGAGTTGCACGAGTTTCTCTCTCCTTCTCTCTTCTAGTTCCTTGGAGTCTCGAGTTGGGATTTCTCCTGAAGATTCCACCATTCTTCTTGAGAGAAGAAATCCAATTCGGGTCATAGCGTGGAAGGCTAAGAGGTGTTGAAGAAATCCATTAGAGCACTGCGGATCTCCAAAGGTATGATCTACTTCTTGCATGTCGTAGATTATTATGGATGTTTAGTGCTGGTAGAATATTTACTGTACATGGTCACGAGATTGAGGGTTATGCATCCTGGATTGGGTTTTGGTTTTATGGATAGTTGATCCATGTGTCAAGTGGGTCAAAAGTTTTGAAAATCTATCCACGAGACCCACCTACTTCCAACAATTGGTATCAGAGACATACCTCATCTCTAATCATGTTAGATCAGTAATCTTGTTCTAATCTTTGCATGAGATGTGAAGAGGGCTATGATAGGATCAGTGTTTATTGGGTTTGCTTGCTTTTGTAGTAGATACATGTTTGGAAAGTCACAAAAGGTTTTAATCATGATAAGAGGATGATAAGATGCCATTAGAAGCATACTGAGATCATTAGAGGTGACTGGGTACAGCAGGAGCCGAATCTGAAAAAGAACCCAAATTTCTGAGTTTGTCAGGTCGGTTAGTCAAACAGACCACTATGGCTGTAGAGGTCTGTTGGCTAACCGTAGGGACCAGATCGACTAGCCGAATCCAGGCAGAATCATCTTGTTCTTGGTCTGAGTTGTTGTTGTTTTTTTTTTTTTCGAGGGCGCTGCCCCTTGGAACCCCGCGAGCTGACCGGGCAGCTCGACCCCCGCCGGGGGCGCTGCCCCCAGACCCCCGCTGCGTAAGGGATCTTGTATCGTGGTGGCAAAAATTTGGCATCTTGTTTTTCCATTGTGGTTTGGTAACCTAGTTTTGTGAGATGCTTTGTTGTATGAGATACTAACTTGCAGATGATAATGTCCTCTCCATATAGCCCACATGTTTTTCTTTCCTTTTAATTATTAGTTTATTTGTGGCTAAGTGTAAAGGGTATCATGGTTTCCTTAGTTTCCCGTGAAAGGGCAAGGCATGGTGAATTTCCCTATAGCCCTTTTTATTTCCATGTTTAGACTACCATGTAAGTCTCATTACAGAGACATAGTAATTTATGTATTTTAAAATTTGTAAATTCTAGAGAAGTCTGAAACAAAGAAGGAAAGAGAAGCTGGACTCCTAATCAAAGAGTTTGAAGATTATCAAAAGGTGCTTTAGAGATGCCCAAAGAGTTTGAGGAATCCCAAAGTTTTGGAAAGTTTAGAAGTCTAAGAAGTCTTTTCCGCCTGGGTCATGTGGAGGAGAGGACTAGTCTTTTGTTATAGCACTTTCTATTTATGGATGAATGCTTATTTTAGAGTATTTCCATATCTGAACCAAACATAGCAAATTCCAAAATTGGTCAAATCAAATTAATTTTTGGAAAGAGTTCTAATTAGAGTTGGTGGGCCCATGAGATGGATCTATTGGTAACACTAATTTTAGAAACTGGACTTTCCTTAAAATAACTTGACTTGGAACCAATCATTGGTCTTATCATGAGATGAATATATACCTATATTTGATGGACCCATACACCTATAAGGAAATCCTCAACTCTAAAATATTAAGTGGGAGCGGGGCATTTCTATATATATATATAAATCCTCATGGTTTTCCACCATAGGTCCATTGTAAGGAAAGTATCAGCCTCGCGCCATTTTGAGAATGGTCATTCCCCACGGAGAGCTTGTATTTATCTGGATACTGGATATGGATCTCCTATGGATAGTGTTGATGAGACGGGGTGGGAGCCCACTCCCCAAGGAGGAGCTGCCCGCAACGGTTGTCATGCAATGCTAGTTGGTGGGTCACACTTAACTAAAATAATGATGTAGTATCCCCAAGGATTTGCCTCATGTATTTTAGAAACCGAAGCTAATCGGGAGTCATACATTATTTGGTATGAGATACCTAGATTGTAATGAATGAAGGGGATCATGGATAGTTAGTCTTAATCCCAATTTTGACCAACTTTGATCCGCACCAGTCTAGGAGGTATTTGCACTCCCCAAGGAGGTATACCCCGCAGGATTGGGATTCCGATGTATTCTGAATTTTGTGGTTATGAGGATTCCCACATAAATTTGGTAGAATACTAAACCCTAATGTCATTTAAATTTATTAATTGAATGTATGGTTATGTGTTACAGTATTACAAGCATGAATTCGAATACTTTCAATCCACTTGAGAGCATCCTCAACCAGAATAAGTTGGTGGGATCCAACTATGTAGATTGGAAACGGAATCTGGATATTGTCCTGACAGCTTCAGGATATAAATATATCTTTACCAAAAACCCCCTTGAAGAGCCTGCCCTAGATGCATCAGAAGCAGAAAAGGACCTTTACACCAAATGGGCCAAAGACGATGAGATGGCCCGATGTTACATTTTGGCATCCATGTCTAGTGTGTTGCAACATCAACATCAATCTTATAAGACTGCATATGATATGATATCGAACTTAAAGGAGATGTTTGCAGAACAAGGCAGACCTGCTAGGCAGGCAGCCATGAGGGTGCTCATTAGCACCAAGATGGCTGAAGGTACATCGGTACAGGAACACATGTTGAAAATGATGGACTCATTAAATGAGTTAGATGTACTGGGAGCTACGATTGATGCAGAATCGCAGATTGACATAATCCTTGAGTCACTACCAGAGTCATTCAATAATTTCAAGGTCAATTATAATATGAATAAAATGAATCTGACTCTGGCTGAGCTATCTAGTCAGCTGGTAGCAACTGAAGGGATTATGAAGAAAAAACCAACTACCTTAATGACAGAAAAGTCAGATGCCAAGTCCAAGCCGAAAGGCAAAGGGCGGAAAGGCAAAAAGAAATCAGTTCCAAAAGGTCCTAAGGTGGAGAATGGTCCAACTGGTGGCGTGGCTAAAGCTAAGGGTTCAGGGACACAAGGAAAGTGTTTCCATTGTGGTAAGACAGGACATTGGAAGAGGAATTGTCCAGAATATCTGTCTAAAAAAAAGACCCCAGGTATGATTGAGTCACTTATATCTGAAGTTAGTTTTGCAACTGGTACTTCAGAATCCTGGTGTGTGGATTCCGGGGCAACTAATCACATATGTAATACGTTGCAGGGGTTCAGGGAAACCAGGAGGGTAAGTGATGGAGAAATCATTATCAACCTAGGATCTGACGCTAAGGCGGAGACCGTTTCAGTAGGAGTCATTACTTTATGTTTTTCAAATAATAAATTGGTTTTGTAAGAAACATTATATGTACCGTCTTTAAGGCGGAATTTAATTTCAGTTTCTAGTTTGGTGAATAAAGGTTATTCTATTACTTTTGGTACTGAAGTTGTCATAAAGAGGAATGGTACTTTCATATGTTCTGGCAAGGTAACCAATGGACTTTATTTGTTAACTCCCACGATGTATGAGATACATGATACTGAAACAATTAATAGACCATCATTAAAGAGAAAGTCACCTTCATCTAATCTAGCAAAACTTTGGCACCTAAGGCTGGGTCATATAAACCTTAACAGGATTGAGAGGCTAGTGAAAGATGGTATCTTACCTTCATTGGTGGTAGAACCAATGCCTGTCTGTGAGTCCTGTTTGGAAGGTAAAATGACTAAAAGACCCTTTTCAGCTAAGGGTAATAGGGCCAAAGATTTATTGGAATTAGTGCATACTGATGTCTGCGGACCCATTAATGTCAGGGCCAGAGGAGGATATGAGTACTTCATCACTTTCACAGATGATTACTCAAGATATGGTTACATATACCTTATGCACCGCAAGTCCGAAGCTTTTGAAAA
The DNA here is from genome assembly GCA_037013555.1 of Sextonia rubra. Taxonomy (NCBI): domain Eukaryota; kingdom Viridiplantae; phylum Streptophyta; class Magnoliopsida; order Laurales; family Lauraceae; genus Sextonia; species Sextonia rubra. The sequence continues at coordinate 12,002,180 of JASUAD010000009.1, forward strand.
GTTCAAAGACTTTCGAGCGGAAGCGGAAAAGCAATTAGGTAAGAGTATCAAGACTCTTCATTCAGATCGAGGAGGGGAATATCTCTCTGCTGATTTTATGGGTTACTTATCAGAAAATGGGATTCTATCCCAATTGTCTGCTCCTGGTATGCCTCAACAGAATGGAGTAGCAGAAAGAAGGAACCAGACTCTTTTAGATATGATTAGGTCTATGCTGAGTTTCTCAAGATTAATTATATCCTTTTGGGGATACGCTTTGGATACTGAAATGTACATACTAAACCTCGTACCATCTAAGTCTATACCTAAGACTCCCCGAGAATTGTGGTCTGGGCGAAAGCCTAGTCTACAACATTTACACATTTGGGGTTGTCCAGCACACGTGCTCAAGGTTAAGACGGATAAGTTGGAAACGAAGTCGGAAGTATGCACATTTGTAGGATATCCTAAAGGAACTAAAGGTTGGTTATTCTATAATCCCAGAGAGCAGAAAGTGCTGGTCAGCACCAATGCATTTTTCTGGAGGAAGATTATATGATGGACCGGAAATTTTTAGAAAAGGTGATCTTGGAAGAAATTCAAGAGCAATCAATTCCAAATCCAAGTATGACCGGACTTGAGGAAGAACCGCCCTTACCAGACCCAGTAGTTACACCAGTACCTCATCGTAGTGGGAGGATTGTCAGACCCCTTGACAGGTTCTCATTCTTGGGAGAGTCTTATGAGGCAATCCCAAAAGAGCTGGAACAAGATCCCTCTAACTATGATGAAGCAATCAATGACTTAGACTCGGGACGCTGGCAAGATGCTATGAAAGCTGAGATGGAGTCTATGTACTCAAATCAGGTCTGGACACTTGTGGACTTGCCTGCCTATATTAAACCTATTGGGTGCAAGTGGGTCTACAAGAGAAAAAGAGGACCAGATGGAAGAGTCGAGACATATAAAGCTAGGCTTGTTGCGAAAGGATATACTCAGAAAGAGGGGATCGATTATGAGGAAACTTTCTCGCCAGTAGCCATGCTCAAATCCATCCGGATACTCTTATCCATTGCGGCTCATCTCGATTACGAGATTTGGCAAATGGATGTCAAGACGACGTTTCTCAATGGCCATCTTGAGGAAAACATCTATATGGTGCAGCCAGACGGTTTTATAGCTAAAAACCAGGAGCAAAAAGTTTGCAAGCTGCAGAAGTCTATTTATGGACTGAAGCAGGCATCCCGAAGCTGGAATATCAGTTTTGACCAGGCAATCAAGTCATTTGGTTTTTGTCAAAATCCGGATGAGTCATGTGTGTACATGAAAAGTGAAGGTGACAGGGTAGTTTTTCTGGTTTTATATGTCGATGACATCCTTTTCCTCGGGAAAGACATAGGAATGTTGTCAACGGTAAAAGTTTGGTTAGCCAAGACTTTTGATATGAAGGACTTGGGAGAAGCTAGCTACATCCTAGGGATCAAACTCTATCGAGACCGGAAAAATAGGATGATTGGCTTATCCCAAGCTGCATACATAGATAAGGTGCTAGTACGGTTTGCAATGCAAGACTCCAAGAAGGGTATCACACCTTTCAGGCATGGAGTGCACCTTTCCAAGGATCAGTGTCCTAAGACACCCAAGGAAAAGGAGCAGATGAGGTCGATACCATACGCTTCAGCTATTGGTAGTCTCATGTATGCTATGTTATGTACTAGACCAGATATCTGTTATGTAGTGGACCTAGTCAGCAGATATCAATCTAATCCAGGACCTGAACATTGGACTACTATAAATTGTATTCTTAAATACTTGAGAAGGACTAGAGATTACATGTTGATTTATAGCAGTGATGAGTTGATTCCAGTCGGATACACAGATTCTGACTTTATGTCAGATAAGGATTCTAGGAAATCCACCTCTGGTTATGTATTTATGCTTGGAGGCAGAGCTATCAGCTGGAGGAGTATAAAACAAGAATGTACTGCTGATTCAACCTCGGAGGCTGAATATGTAGCAGCTTGTGAAGCAGCTAAGGAAGCAGTATGGCTTAAAAGATTCCTTTTGGAACTTGGGGTGGTACCTTTGGCACGACAGACCCTCACAGTTTACTGTGACAGCAGCGGGGCAGTCGCTCAGTCAAAGGAACCCAGAAGCCATAAAAGCCAAAAGCATGTACAGAGGAAGTATCACTTAGTCAGAGAGATTGTGCAGAGAGGTGATATTGCTATTACCAAGATAGCCTTTGCAGACAATTTAGCAGATCCCTTTACTAAGCCTTTGACTACCAAAGTCTTTGAGTAACACGTAGAAGGGATGGGCATGAGATGCAACCCTGACTGGCATTGAGCCCAAGTGGGAGATTGTTAGTTTTTGTGGACTCAATCCATCAGTTGATGTAATAAATTGATTAATTTCTTTATTTATCAATAAAATCATGTTTTACTTTCATGAGATGAATGTTATTTTATTACTTCATGCACATGACCAATACGTATGACATAATGGTTCATGAGTTGAACTGGATCCCATTAGTATATTAGATGTGATATATGTGCATGGATGAGATCCACACGCGGGAGATATATGTCACAAATCTTATACTTAAAATAGCTTCACAACCAGTAATGAGATTGGGCATCTCATTTGATAAGATTGCAGCACTTTGATCACTATGAGATAGTGTGATTTGTCTCAATCATCAGAATGTAAGATTCTGGATCACGCTGCTGGTACATTGGATGTATTGAAGGACCATGAGATGCACCTTATGGAATTCTATCTCAATAATAAGGTATGCTCTCATAATTCCCTAGCAATAGGCTCTCAATCCTGAGACATTGTCGAACTCAAGTTTCTATCTATTCATTTGCTTTGAGTCATCAATGAGTGAGGCTGACTATAGGTTAACACCTCGGTGTCTTGGGTATGTAGTAGTAGAACTATGGGAACGTTGAATGATCAAGATGGAATCTATCTCTATTATCCCCTTGTGCCAATTAATGGATTTGTCATTAGTAAGTGCGCACCCATCTCAATTAAGAGTTAATTGGATGGTACTGATGATTACTGTGATTAATTGGGGCTCAAGGATAAGAAGATGTGGAACTTAGATTGGAAGAGACGGATTTATTCCAATTGGTCCACGAGTATTGATAGAGGGGCCTACTTGTGGTAATTGGGAAGTTTAGGGTCTTCATTGTAATTTATTCCTAAGACTGGAGTGCAATTGCATTTATATAGTGGTGTTATTTGCAATTAACTGTGGGCCCGGATTGCACATGAGATGTGGGGTCGCGGTGTTCCAGTTGGAGCCAGCTTTCTAAGGAATCTCTGGTGGTCCCCACGCTAGCCCAAGATATTGGAAAACACTAATCCGACTTGGACTCTAGAAATAAGAGTTTGGAAAGAAGAAAGCTGCTAATTGCTTTGGAAGTAAGAATTCTATTTCAATTAGACAAGGGAGAGATTTGAAAGTCTATAAAATCTCTTGGACGTCCAATAAGACTCTCCCTCACGCCCAAAACCCTTTCGTGCAAGAGTTGCACGAGTTTCTCTCTCCTTCTCTCTTCTAGTTCCTTGGAGTCTCGAGTTGGGATTTCTCCTGAAGATTCCACCATTATTCTTGAGAGAAGAAATCCAATTCGGGTCATAGCGTGGAAGGCTAAGAGGTGTTGAAGAAATCCATTAGAGCACTGCGGATCTCCAAAGGTATGATCTATTTCTTGCATGTCGTAGATTATTATGGATGTTTAGTGCTGGTAGAATATTTACTGTACATAGCCACGAGATTGAGGGTTATGCATCCTGGATTGGATTTTGGTTTTATGGATAGTTGATCCATGTGTCAAGTGGGTCAAAAGTTTTGAAAATCTATCCACGAGACCCACCTACTTCCAACACTCACAACACTGTCTAATTTCCTCTTCCTCTTAAGCACTCAATTGGATAGATCTCTACCCAAAGATTTAAAATATAAAGCAAATACTAGATCATTTAGTTGTCTTCATGTGGATCTATAGTCATTTGTGTCTTACACCTTTATGGGCCAGTAAAATCTTCAGACGTTTTTACAATGATCTTACTTTATGAGGACATCTAAAGATGAAGATTTTATTCCCTCAGTTCCCAGTTGATTCATATGGTACAACACTACTTTTACTTTGAGAAATCACACTTCTTATTTTAGGAGCACATCAAAGGAAAACGTAGAAAAGAATTTTTTTTAAATTTTCAAATTGCATTTTTTTCAATGAATCCCAGGATTCCCCATTGTATGAATCAAACCATTGATAAATTGTGAATACATACGTGTAGATCGTCTGCAACATGTTAAACACTATGAATGGCCTAAATCAGCATAACAAACTTTGAAATGCAAATACAGACAGAGATATGATATAAGGTTGTTCCACTTTTTTATTAATATTAAGAGGTTATGAAAAAGCAATCAATTTCATTTATATCATACACCGATTGTTTACTACTGGCCTACTGCAAATACAAATAAGAAGTTCAAGAAGCATCCAAGAGAACGAACTCACTTCTATTTTCACAGAAACAAGTGTGGCACCAAGAGGCAGTAAAAGAATGGCGTTCAAACATTTGATGATAAGATTTGTTGAAATGGTTTGAATTAGTATTATCAATAGATTTGAATTGCTAAGTTTAAATCATCAAATAAGACTGAATCAGAGTTATAGTAATATTACGGCATGCTCATCTCATTCTCACTTGTACAAGTAAGAATAATTTTTTTTTGAAATGAACACAGTGAAGTTTCTTGACAAATGTAGCTTCTTGAGTTCCATTGTCAACTTCATTTTCCAGATCCATCACGCAATACCACTGAATTGTTTAGACAAAGAAAAAGTTGCATCATTAATTGTAGCCAATAAATTCAATCTCCAAAAGGAGACATGAAGAAATATCCCAACAAAATATGATGCACAAACAATTCCAACATGAAGAAATGCACCCAAAAGAATGTGTGATCTGCATAGCTCACTGGAGTGAGGTAGTGGCGGGCTTTTGATCCAACACATCTAAAGAAGATATTGAAAGATTTTTGGGCATAGTAGCAGCAGTCTCTACATATCCAACACCCAAAAAATGACAGCTGCATATTTGCCAAATTAAATTTGGGAAAAATCAGGATACAAGTAAAATTCCAAAATAAAAACTGACAATTTTAGTATTGATACTGAAACTGCTGTACCCTCTTTGAGGGAGTGCCTCATTTATATATTTATGTCCTCAAACAAATACATGAATACACCATTAGGGAGGTTTAAAAAGAGGATATGTACAGGGGCAGATTAGGAAGAACTAATTTACAATAATTATCTCGAAGATTTCCTATCTATGAATCAATCTTGTAGAGGTATCGTGATGAACAAGTGTACCAGAACTGGTACTCTCTTCACACTCCTTAAATTGCTATAGATCATCAAAGAGCATGAAATTGCACACACGGAAATCATGACGGTTGAAAGACAGGCAGCTGGGATGGATAGGAGATCATATTAGTTTTGTCTTCATAGTATCCATGAATGAAGTGATAATCAGTGGTGTTATATGTTCTCCGCTCATGAAATTCTAGATTCGCTTAGAGTTTGATAGCACTTTTATTGTCAACACAGCGCAAAGCAGAGTGTTAAGACTGAAATTTTAAGTTCTCTTAAGTAAATGTCGAAGCCAGATAATTTTGGCGCAGTAGAAGACATAAAGTGGTATTAAGCTTGCCCAATTAACATTAGCTAAGTTAGTGAGTTGCAGTGAAGAATCTTTGGAAAATAAAATGCCACATCTTGAAGATCTGAGTAGATATCGAAGTATGTGAAGGATATTCTAGTGATGATGATGATGAGAGTCGGACAAAAATTGGTTGACAACTTGAACTGCGCAAGAAATATCCACTCAAGTTGTTACGAGATAATTCAGATGGCCAACTAATGTCTTGTAAATACATGGATAGGATACAAGGTCCCCATTGTTCTGCTATGCTTGACCTTTAGCTCTATTGGTGAATCAACTTGCTTTGCATGCGACATTCGGGCCATTTCAATTCGACGTTTGTGTATTTACGTTGAGAGAGGAAGATCCCAAGGGTAGTGGAGTAACTTCAAAACATGGTTTAAGAAATCGACTGTATGTTCCCAAATTTATTCATCTGTGCCAGAGATCGTAATATAATGGTTTCTAGCTACTTAGACAGGATTGGTAATTAGCTTCAATGGGGCGCAGTCTTCAGAAAGAATTTAACTGGGAGGAGAATCAGTTGGTTTCTCTTCTGGATATTCTTAGTCAGGTGTTCGTTCTGGCAGATGGTGGCGATAGCAGGGTCTGGACCGCTTCCAAGGATGGAGCTTTTTCGCTGATCTCCTAAAATAGTTTGATTGCTGTTGGGTCCTTCCTCACTCAATCAACGAGTTGTTCAATAGTTGGCTCTTGGTGTTTCTGTCGGACAGAGGAAAGGTGGAGGGCATATGGAAGGAGAGGAACTCATGTTGTTTTGAGAGTTTGGGCGAGGTTTTGGCTGACAGGCTCAAGTTTGCTTTTTGCTTCATGGGTGTCCATTTTGCCCCGGATCCGAGGTATCTCTTGTTGGCCAAGTGGGTCCAGACCATAATTGGGTTCAGTATCTAGGATGATTTCTCCAATTACATTAGGAATTTTCTGTTTTGTTAAATAGTAGTTTTCTAATAGGTTAGGATTTTCCTTTTTCTGAGATAGAGTTCTTGAGGGATAAGGAATTGTTGATTATATATATGATGTAATCTGTAACCCCGGATAGAGAGAGTGAAGCTGAGAGAGAGGCTAAGATTCCAAGGCTGTGGTTTCACAAATTGGATGAGAACCTAATGGAAATTGGTTTCCCGTGGATGTAAGTATATTTGCCGAACCATGTACATCGCTTGTCTTCTTGTGTGGTGATTGTTGATTTGATTGCCTTTGCACACACGCGCACTACAAGTGGTATCAAGGCCAGGTCAAAGTTGTGCGTGGAAGATCAACGGGAAGAGGAGAGATCAACGTTGATCTCTCCTCTTCCCATTGATCTTCCACACACAACTTTGACGCTCTGATACCACTTGTTGTGCGTGTGTGTGCAAAGGCAACCATATCAACATCTCTTTGGATATGATTCTTCACAGCTGGAGGGAGGTGGCCTGTTCTTCCGAGGGAGAATGACTCCTAATGTCTCCCCTCCCTTCGTTTTCTTTTAGGATTGCTTGGTTGGAAAGGTTGGTCTCCTATGGGAGTCCATTTTGGAAACTCTATTTTTCTTTTTCTTGGCTTTTTGAGCCCTTTCCAAGTTCTCTGTTTTCTTTTTCCACTCTTTGTTTTGTCTGTTTTGTTTGTCAGTACATATATCTTGTTATGTTAAGGTTCATTTTTAATGTTAATAGGTAGGGCTCTGCTCGGGCATATTGATTGATAGATGGTTCCATCTAGACTTCTTATATAATAGTAGTATGGAATTATTTTTTCGATATATGTATTTATGATAATAATTTTTATTAAAAAAAGAAAAGAATCAAGGTAAAATAGGTTACATGGTAAAGAAAAGAAACAGGAAAAACAAAATATCTAGACATCAAAAGAAATGCTTAATTGAAGAACTCCAACCCTTGCCAGACCGTCTACCATGGCATTAGCTTCTCACGGAATGTGATTAAAAGAAACTCTTAATTAATTCGAGTTATCTCTAACCTCCTCTACCAAATATGCCATTCTCCAAGGAAAAGGGGAATTACTTGAGGTCCATTGAATTGTTGAAAATAAATCACCTTCAATGATTGCTTTATAGCCTCCCAACTTGTGTAATTCATGATAACCAACAAGTAAAGCATAAACTTTAACAGCATTGCAATCTAATGAACTCATTGGACTATAAAAATTCTTCACAACAACCCCTAAAGAGTCACAAATAACAGCTCCAATCCCTCCCAAATGCATATACTTGAAAAAACTGCCATCAAAATTCGACTTTAGGAAACTTGTTGGAGGAGAGTTCCACTGAATTCTATACATAATGTTGGAGAGGTATCCACCCTTTTAAATTGGTTGCCCAAAATCTATTAAAATCTTCCAAAGAAACTCCTGCAAATTCTACCCTTTTACAAGCTCTCTCCGAAACATTCCAAACAATAGACGGAACAATCTCTTCAACGTGTTTTCTTTATTTTTGAAAATTTGATTATTCATTTCCAACATCCTCGAAAGGCTAGCATAAAGGGACAACCACCATAATATACGACCTCGTATTGAACTACCCCTCTACTTCCACTCTTGGAACAACTCCTTAACTGTACAAGGTATAGCCCAACACATATCAAACATAGCCATGATTGAAACCCAAACTTTATGCGCATACTCGCAATAAATCAACAAATGATTAGCCATTTCCACCTCGTTTAAACACCGTAGACATCTGTTGACAATGATACAATTCTCCTTCTCAATTGACCCGTGGTAAGAATCTTTTGCAAACTTGCAACCCAACAAAAGACCAAGACCCTTGGGGGAAAATAAGATCCTAAAAATGCCTCCATTCAACCATTTTAGCATTAGATATAGACAAGACATTAAAGAAGGACTTAATTGAAAAATTGACCTATAGAGTTAGGCTTCTATATTCGTTCATCTCTTCTCCCTATAGAAAAAAAACCCCATCTAGCAAAGAGAGCAGTCTCACTAGATCAATAACTTCATTATCATGCAAATTTTGATGAAACAGAAAATTCCAAACCTTAGAATCACCCACTGAATGAAACTTTTTTTACAACAACTACTTGTTGCCTCCTATCCAACACAAATAGATTATAAAACCAATTCTTCAAATTTGATTGCCCACACCACTTATCATGCAAAAAGAGAATTTGATGTCAATCATGGACTTTGTACCTTATCCACTTATCATAATTATTCTTAATAGAAAGAATATACTTTCAGAGATCCAAGGCCTTATACTTTTGGACCAAAATAAACCACCCATCCTTACCCAAATAATACTTCTCAATAAGAATTCGTCTCCATAAGATCTCCCCTACCCCCTAACACTAAACGTTTTATAGTGATGGAGGCTCAAATCATCATCCTAAGCACTTGATTAATGGTCAACAAGTTTTTATCTTCCAAAATGAGTGAAAGGTGATCCAATGGTCCAATCGATTTGGATGGGTGCCAAATTTAGTATCGGTGACTATCATTGGAGATATTTGTTTTATTGTCCACTTGGATGGATCATAAGTTGAGCTTTACTAGTATTTTGACACAAGGTGCTCACCTTATCAAGAGCACTAAGTGCTTGGCAGAGGTTTTCCTATATATATATATGGCCTCTTCCTATGCATACGTCCTTCATAGACTTCACCCTCCTCGGTGGAGCCCATTGTGGAACCCACCATTGGGCCACAATGGTGAAATACGAAATAATAACTGGAATGATGAAGCGATGACCGAATCCTTGCTAGAATAAAGCTTCCGTTCCTCCAGTCAAAAAGATATTGACAACTGTTATCCAGAGAAATAATTAATGCATCCTTATCAAGGAGCTTCCCGTTCCCAAGACGGAGACCACGTGGTGCACTTATCAAAGTCTATATTGTCATCACCATTGCCATTAATATAAAGCTCCTTTGCACTTAAAATAAAGAAGAAAGTACAAAACAAGTCAAGGAAAAGGACATACCTATTAATAAAAGTGAGAAGCTTAGCACGAATCAAAGTTTCTTTGGAAAAGCAAAATTCAACAAACGCGGCTTGATACTATGCTTCAAAAAGGTTATCCAATAAAAACAATTTTGGATCTCCACTGGTGCTAACATGTATATCCATAAAAGTACGGAAACATAACACGTATGCCGTCTTAAAGATTCCCGCATGCTTCAATCCAGCGATAATACCACATGGAGCAGCTTACCAGTATACAGTAAATGAAATGTAAACACAGTTGAAATATAGTTGTAATGAAATGTAAATTCAGTTTGAAATTACTATAAATAGGCAGGACCAACTTCTTGTAAAGGCAACAGTTGGAAACCAGTCCTATCCAAATACAGTCCATCCTCGCTTCCCATACACCCTCCACCCTTCCGTCCCATTTTGGTATCAGAGCCAAGTTGGCCCCCGGGAGTGTGTCATCAAGTCCACTTGTAATCAGTTTTTATTATTATCAATAAAGTTGCTCTGTGAGTATTTCTTCAATTATTTTGGTTATGTTGTGCTTTACTGTTGTTGTTAAAGGAATTGCTGATTCAGAAGTAAGAGAGTCAAAAGTCTTAATACTTAGTTGTATATTTGTTATTATTAAGAAATTTTAATCATATTCCGCCCGGAGCGCAGAGGTAGCCATTGTTATCGCCGTTGTTAAGCCGTGTGAAGGCGTTTTAAGGCATGTTGTTGGTGTGTAAATCCTCAAAGCGTTAGATACTCGTGGTGGATTTGGTTAAAATAACTCGGTAATACAAATTATGGCTAAGCTTATTAAGAAACTTGTACTTTCTTCTTCCTCATCATCAAAATCCTTATCTTCCATATCTATTAAAAATAGTGAAGAAATTAGCTATGATGATTTAGATCAAGTTATTTGTGACTGGACAATTCCAACTGTTCAAAAACATGAAGTCTATAAAATGGAAAGTTTTTAATTAAAATCAAGTTATAAAATAAAAACCATTGAACGAACGGAATCCATTACTAGTAATATTCAACATCTTTCTTTAATTAAGCCCCATGAAATACAAGAATATGCTAAAACATATAATTATATCCATTTTGGCTTAGTGCAAGTTGCTCTAAAGCATCTAACAAAACTTGGACTTAGAATAGAAGCTCTCATCTATTCTAAGTCTAGGAATGGTTGAATCAAGTTTGGCTAATGGCCCTACTTTCTTCAACTGTTTTCCAAATTTCTCTGTCTCCTTTTTAGATCCAGGTACAGATGAAGCCCTCACTTTAGCTATCCAGACAAAAGGTTTTGATATGAACCCTCATAATCAAAATCTCGCCCTCGTTTATAGAGTTTATTATAAGCTTATGAATTCAGTTATTACAGGCATAGCCTATTCAAATCAAGCTAGAGGTATGACTACCTTATTTCAAACCAATTTCAAAAATAAAGTTAATATTCCCAAACTCATACAGTGGAATGATATTAATTTATCTGGTAAATGGCTTTTAGAAAATGCTCAATCAGAAAAATCTAAAGAAAATCAAGACATAGAAACAATAATTGAACATGAAGATTGAAGTGTTGAAATAAATTTCCAAACAGATTCTAGAAATACAACCCCTACAGTTTATCAACCCTCTAAAAAGTCCTATTCTCATCCTCCCTCTATGGTAGGATCTTCCATAAAGGAACCACCTCATATAAATTTGAGGCGTGCAGGACTCGTTTATCCTTCTTATCAAGCTTCTCCATCTCATACATACAATCCTTCAGAATCCGATTTCAACATAAATTTTCTTGAAAGATTTGAAGTTGAAAAAGAAATGTTAAAAAAGAATTTAGCCGCTCATCCTTTGACAAAATCTTTCTTTAAACATATTTCTTCAGAACATAAAGACTTCTTAAAAGAAAAATGGCATAAATATATGTATGATAATGAAAGAAACATTTATTTCTTTGATTGGCTTAAATTAGCCATGAAGAAAAGGTATAATATTGAAGATTTATCCATAAATATAATAACAAAATTAAGTTCATCATGGATTATAGCTTCAACTAGTTCTTCTCCTCAAAGAACTGAAGAATCTATACATCCTCCTTTACATCAAATCATTTATAAAGACACTTCAGCCGTACCCATAAAAGATGTTGCAAAAATCCAAGGAGATAAAGGTAAATCTGACTTTGTTTACAAATCAAACTTATGTAATATTGTAGAACAAAATAATTATACAAATTCCTCATTTTTGTCTAATAACAATTATTCTTCTCCTTTGTTCTCCTTAAACGTGCTTTCAGCCCAAGAAGACATAATTTTAGAAATGTTTAAAGATCTTAAAGAAGAAAAATTAAAAAATAAATATTTTGAAAAAATACAAAAAATAAATAAAGAAAATAAGAAAGAAAAATCCTCTATTCCAAATAATATCTCTGATTTATCTAAACAGTTCTACATGAAAAATGTATTAAGAAAGCAAAAAGCTCTTCCTCATATATCTCTGCAAGATCTTTATAAAGAAATTAATAATCAAAAGCAAGAAATAAAATAATTAAAAAAAAACTTAAATGAACTTCTAGAACTCAAACAACGTTTTGAGAATCTTGAATTTCAAAAAGATAATGAACAACAAGAAAACTTAGAGGAAAAGTTTGTAAATTCTTTAACAAAGAATCCACTTCAAACTTGGAAAACTCAAGTTACAATTAAAATCAAGAACTTCTCTATTAAAGCACTCTGCTTACTTGATAGTGGCGCAGATGTTAATTTCATTAGAGAAGGATTAGTCCCAACAAAATATTATGAAAAAACCAGAAATAAACTCAGCCTAGCAACTGCTAATAATAAACTTCACATTCACTATAAATTAAATAATGTCCATATCTGTAAAAATGGAACATGCATAAAAACTAATTTTCTTTTGGGAAAGAATTTAACTAATGATGTTATCCTTGGAAATCCCTTTCTACAACTTCTACAGCCCTTTCAAATTGATGCATCAGGCCTTAAAACTATGAAAGACAATAAAGAATTAATTTTTTATTTTGTTGCGTCGACTTCTATTCAACATATCAATATTATCCAAAATCAAATCTCATATAAAGAGAAACAAATTGCCTATCTTCAAGAAGATATGAATTCTCGAAGAATAGAAGAAGGAATACAAAAACCAGAATTTCAAAATGATTTAATTCAATTTAAAAAATCTCTTGAAAAAGAATGTTGTTCTGACCTTCCTTTTGCCTTTTGGCATAGGAAACACCACACTGTTTCTCTTCCATATGTTGATAATTTTGATGAATCTCAAATTCCTACCAAAGCTCGTCCTATTCAGATGAATAAAGATCTTGTCCAATTATGTACAAAAGAAATCAATGATCTTCTTGATAAAAAGCTTATTCAAAAATCACAATTCCCTTGGAGTTGTGCTGCGTTTTATGTAAATAAAGCGCCTGAACAAGAACGCGATGTTCCCCATCTTGTTATCAATTATAAGCCTCTAAATAAAGTCTTAAAATCTATAAGATATCCAATTCCAAATAAAACTGATCTAATTAATCGTCTAGCTGGTGCCTTTCCTTTTTCTAAATTTGATCTTAAATCTGGATTTTGGCAAATTCAAATTACCCCTGAAGATAGATATAAAACTGCTTTTATAGTCCCATTTGGTCATTATGAATGGAACGTCATGCCATTTGGCTTGAAAAATGCTCCTTCAGAATTTCAAAGAATTATGAATGATATTTTTAATCCATATCAAGATTTTACACTCGTCTATATCGATGACATCCTTGTATTTTCAAAATCTATTTGTGACCATTGGAAGCATTTAAATATTTTCAAAAAAGTTATTATCAAGAATGGACTCGTTCTATCTCAAAAGAAAATGAAGCTTTTTCAAACAGAAATTCAATTTCTTCGTTTTATAATTCAAAAAGGAACTATTTCTCCAGTTCAAAGAATCATTAAGTTTGCCTCTCAATTTCCTGATGAAATCCTTAATAAAGAACAATTACAACGTTTTCTTGGATGCCTTAATTACGTCACTGATTTTTATAAAGCTCATGCCAAGGAAAGAAAATTATTACAACTTTGTTTAGTAAAAAATCCGGTAGAGTGGTCACCGGCCCATACAAAAGCTATCCAAAATATCAAGCAAAAAGTTCAAAATTTACCTTGCTTAACCATCCCTCATCCAAATTTATTAAAAATAGTTCAAACAGATGCCTTTGAAGTAGGTTTTGGTGCCATTCTCCTACAACAAAATGCTCTTGGAAAAGAAGAAATCCTTCGTTTCACATCTGGAACATGGACACCCACACAACAAAATTATTCAACTATTAAAAAGGAAATCCTCTCCATAGTAAATAGTATAATGAAGTTCTAAAGTGATTTATTAAATAAAAAATTCTTATTAAGAATAGACTGTAAATCTGCTAAAGAAATTTTAGAAAAAGATGTTAAAAATCTTGCTGCTAAACAAATCTTTGCTCGCTGGCAAGCTTTATTAGCTATATTTGATTTTGACATTGAGTATATTGCAGGCAAAAATAATTCCCTTCCTGATTTTTTATCTCGTGAGTTTTTACAGGGACAAAAGAATGAGGCCTCAGCAGATTAGATGTCACAGCCCGAGCCCAGGGTTCGGGGGTTAGCAAAAGCCAAACCTAATGACACACGTACTCCCGTGCCTGTACACGTAGACCGGGTCTAAATGCACACGCACAAGGGAACAAGCACACGTGCCAAGCAAGTATGCGGAAGCTGTAAATATCAGAAACATAAAACTACAAAGCAAGAAGAGGATAATACAAGAAAGGACTGACATAATTACATATGAAGTTTTACAAAATGAACAAAAGATATAGACAATAGTGACATGTCATGACATATACAAGTCTGAAAATCCACACAACACAAGACTCCAAAAGGATGCATGCCATGAACGCTCTCCCGTGGAGTGATCACATCCACTCCTCTAGGCCTGAGGGGGCCCCGGGGGTCTCAACTGGAGCCTGGCCGACCGGCGAGGGTTCGGCAGGGGGATCTGGGCCTGCAACACCAAAACAACTGTGAATACGAAGATTCAGCAAAGTATAAACCATAGCAAGTTAACACACGCTGTGTCTAATAGAATAAAGAACATCATGTTATTAAAGAAAGCATTTTCGTATACTAGGCTATCATGCAAGAAAGAAAGATGCTGTGTGAATCAAGGATAACATGCTGTGTACATGACTAGTGGCTACTACATTACCATATGCTCCCAAAAGAGGGATCTTGTAACATGCAAAGAACACCATTGTCCGGGCCAGGGTACAATGGGTCTCGGTTTCCTGGGGTCCGGTTCCCCAAGACAAAATCCATACTGCAGCAGGCCATATAAACTATACCGAATTCACCCCGTCGGGATCCTAAGGCTGAGGCTAAGTAGTGCCTGACCATACGGAGTCAATCATGAAAATCCTGAGTAGATCGTGACAACTTATCATACGTGCAGATCCGTGAATGAACACATCATACATGCATACTCAGGGTAAATAAACCAAAATGTGAAAATAACGAAACATACGTAATCATGTAGAGTGTTGAGATCAATGGTCGAATGCAATATGTTATGCAACAAATCATGTGAATCGAATCATCTTAAGTTTACAAACCAATTCTAATCTAATTATCCGGTGTTTCTAACCGTGCATGATGATGTAGTTTTAAGTTATTCGATACACCGTTGTCTAGTGTTGCCTTGAATCGGGCTGTGCACGAAGTCCCTTAAACCAACACCCATGGGGAGGTGCTTAACATCCGGATAACGAACATGAATGATTCGCAGCCCTCGAGATCATTCACGCGTAGTATCACATTCCGTTGGGCAAGTCTAGGTGCTCTACATTCTATCATGAAGGTCATATAGGTCTTATCTTTACACCTAGCCTTATTCTTCATGTGTGGTTACGGCTTAGCCGTGTGTGTGCTACGGCTTAGCCGTGTGTGGTCTACGGCTTAGCCGTGGCTGAACCGTAGAAGGTCTGTCATTTGCTGACTCTCAGTTATTCCAGAAATTGCACCCTGTATTGTTCTACGGCTGGGCCACGGCTGAGATACGGCTTAGCCGTAGGGCATTCCACGGCTTAGCCGTGCCCTAGCCGTAGAGGAAAACTGGGTTTTTCTCCTCTCTGGATTGTGAGCCGTAGGTGTTATACGGCTTAGCCGTACCTGCACGAATTCAGAAATCTGAAACATGTACAGAATGTCTGGAAATGCATCAGAAATGCAATCTATCAATGGGAATACACAAGTACTGAACCAATAAGTATCAAATGGGCTGTAAACACATGTTTTCCACACACATCAGTGTGAGCTAGCCAAAATCAAAGCATACCAACATGGGTTCTCAATGTTATGGTTATACTTGCCTCAATTGGAAATTCAAATGCACAATGGTAGCCCTTGGATCCAAACACAACCTAACACAAGCAAAACCACATGCATGCATGAGAGATGGAGAGAAATCCACAACACACAGACACACCATGCAAAGAAGCAAGAAGGAGAAGAGATAGAGAAAGGAGATGAGAAGAATGGAAGACTTCCACTCACCTCAATTGCACATGCAAGAACCACAAGCTAGATCGAGGGAGAGAAATCAAGTGAAGGAGAAGAGAATTCCACGTGCACAGTGAAGTTGAGAGAAAACGAGAGAGAACAAGAGAGAGAGAACGTGAGTGTTGGTGAATTGGGTGAGAGCTTATATAAGTAATGGGTTGATCAAATTCCAAGAAGGGCCAAGTCATAAGTCTATTTTCAGTTTGAGTCAAATCAAGGTCCAATCGAAACACACGACGTCGGTTGCAAATGACGTAGTTACGAAAGTTAACGAGCTCAACGAAAGACACGTGTTGACCTCAAGATGATGCAAAAATGACCATGTCTAAGAAAAGCTAAAATTACGAAAAAGGGCTTGATCTACTTAATCCAGGTCAAACTCAACCCAACTACCTATCCATGACCCGTAACGAAAACAAAACACAAACAAAACACAATTAACAACAAAAACAAGATTAACTAACCGCTAAACGGGGTCAAGCTGGGTCGGAGTGTTACATCCTCCCCCACTTGAGAATCATTCCGTCCTCGGAATGAACACTAACTCGCTCATACCTGGGAAAACAAATCGGGATACTGGCGTGCCATCTGCTCTTCTAACTCCCAAGTAGCCTCATCGGGACTGTGATGCTCCCAAAGCACTTTGACCCATCGAATCGTTCTGGTACGGAGTATCTGCTCTCGGGTTCCCACGATACGGAGCGGTCGCTCAACGTATGCAGCACTCGGCTGAATCTGAACCTCGTCGTAGCGAATGACATGGGAGGGATCATGAACATATTTCCGAAGCATCGAAACGTGGAAAACGTTGTGCACTCCTGTAAACATCTCGGGAAGCTCTAATCGATAGGCTAAATCACCAATCCGACTCTTGATCTCGAACGGTCCGACATAGCGTGGAGCTAACTTGCCTTTCTGGCCGAAACGGATCGTACCCTTCATCGGTGAGACCTTCAGAAAAACCCACTCGCCAACCTGAAACTCTAAGGGTCGTCTGCGGGTGTCTGCATAACTCTTCTGTCTTGACCGAGCAACTTTCAAATTCTCAATGGCTTTCTGTACCTTCTCCGTAGTCTCGGCAATGATCGTCGGTCCGTGAAAACTGCGGGTTCCAACTTCTTCCCAACAAACCGGACTTCTACACTTCTTCCCGTACAATGCTTCATATGGTGCCATCCCAATGCTCTCGTGGAAACTGTTGTTGTAGGCGAACTCGCACAACGATAGATGAAGATCCCATTCTTTCTCGTAGCTCAACACGCTGGCTCGCAACATATCCTCCAAAGTCTGAATCGTCCGCTCTGATTGCCCATCCGTCTGTGGGTGGTATGCCGTGCTGAAACTCAACTTCGTACCCAAAGCCTCTTGGAAAGCTCTCCAGAAAGAGGAAACAAAACGGCTGTCACGATCGGATACAATCGACACGGGGGTACCATGGAGCCTGACGATCTCATCCACGAACTTCCTAGCCATCTCTGAAAATGTCATACCCTTCCGAAAAGGAATGAAATGGGCTGACTTCGTCAATCGATCTACGATCACCCAAATGGCATTGTTCTTCCTGCTCGTCGGCGGTAACCCGGAAACAAAGTCCATGGTGATGTTTTCCCACTTCCACTGCGGTATGTGCAAAGGATGCAACGAGCCTGGCGGTCTCTGATGATCGGCCTTCACCTTCTGACACGTCAAACAGCGAGCAACAAACCCTGCTACTTCTCTCTTCATGTTGTTCCACCAGAAGCGATCCTTGAGATTCCGAAACATCTTCGTGCTGCCTGGATGCATCGCGTAGCGAGCGTAATGCGCTTCGTTCATCAGCTTCTCCTTGAACTCATCAACTGCTGGCACGCACAACCTACTCCGAAAGTAGAGTATACCATCCTCGAGTCTGAAATCGGGTCTGTCTCCAATGTGGTCTCGAATGCGCTTCAAAGTTAGATCTTCAAACTGCCTGTCCTTAATCTGCTGAATCAACTCAGGCTGAAACACTAGCGTACTAGCCAACATCACGCACTCATCCACTAGTTTAACCTCAACAGGGAGACCACGAAACTCTAAGAGGAAACTGCTCAAGAGCTGCACTGACTCTGCTTTCCTGCTGAGCGCATCTGCCACCACATTCCCCTTGCCTGGCTGATATTTGATCGGGAAGTCATAATCCTTAATAAGCTCAAGCCATCTCCGCTGTCTCATGTTCAGCTCCTGCTGAGTGAATAAATACTGTAAACTGTGGTGGTCAGAACGAACCTCAAACTGCACACCATATAGATAATGTCTCCACAGCTTCAACGCAAACACGATGGCTGCCAATTCTAAATCATGGGTGGCGTAATTCTTCTCATGATCTCGCAACTGTCTCGATCCATAGGCAATAACCTTCCCATGCTGCATCAACACACAACCTAGACCAACTCGAGAAGCATCTGAATAAACCACGAATCCTTCACAACCATCTGGCAAGGCTAACACTGGGACTGTAGTCAACTTCTCTTTCAAAGTCTGAAAACTGGCTTCACACTCCTCAGTCCAATCAAATGGTACGTTCTTCCTGGTCAACTTCGTCAAAGGAGAAGAGATCTTAGCAAAGTCCTGGACAAATCGGCGATAGTAACCTGCTAGACCAAGGAAACTGCGAATCTCTGACACTGTCTTGGGACTAGGCCAATTCACTACTGCCTCTACTTTAGATGGATCAACTGCCAATCCCTCTCGTGAAATGATATGACCTAAAAATGCCACCTGCTCAAGCCAAAAATCACACTTCGACAATTTAGCAAACAATCGATGTTCTCTCAACAACGACAAGGCTTTTCTTAAATGCTCCCTATGCTCCTCGGCTGACTTAGAATAGATCAGTATATCATCAATAAACACAACTACGAATTGGTCCAAGAAAGGAGCAAAGATCTGATTCATCAGTGCCATAAAAGCTGCAGGTGCGTTGGTTAGTCCAAAAGGCATCACGAGGAATTCATAATGTCCATAACGAGTCCTGAAGGCAGTCTTGGGAATGTCATCTTCTTTGACTCTCAACTGGTGATATCCAGACCTCAAATCAATCTTCGAAAAATATGCTGCGCCCTGAAGTTGGTCAAACAATTCATCGATCCTGGGTAAGGGGTACTTGTTCTTGATCGTCACTTTGTTCAGCTGGCGGTAGTCTATGCACATCCGAAAAGTACCATCCTTCTTTTTGACAAACAAGACTGGTGCTCCCCAAGGTGAAACGCTCGGGCGAACGAAACCCTTATCCAAAAGCTCCTGCAATTGTTTCTTCAATTCTGACAACTCTGCTGGGGCCATGCGATACGGAGCCTTGCTGATCGGTGCCGTGCCGGGAACAAGCTCAATGGCGAACTCCACATCTCGAACCGGGGGTAAGTCTGGCACATCGTCTGGAAAGACATCTGGAAAGTCACAGACCACCTGAACCTCACCTAGCTGCTTCGGCTCCTTCTTCGCTGAGATAAAGGCAATGAAGCCTTCGCACCCTCGGCGGATCAAGCGATCTGCCTTACACGCCGAAATCACACGTCTGGGGCATCTCTGCTGACTGCCCTCGAAACGGAAGCCCTTGCCTAAATCGAAGAAGATCGTCCTGTTGTAACAGTTAACACAGGCACGATATCGAGCGAGCCAATCCATACCAAGGATCACGTCGAAGTCCAGCATCGACAACAGGATCAAATCAACAGGTAACTGATGACCTGCAATCTGCACGTCGCAATGGGGGTAGTACATACTACACTCCACTCGCTTGCCAACTGGGGTGGATACAACCAACACATATGGCAACGGCTTAGACGGCTGAGGTAACCGCTCGGCAAAATGAGGTGCTACATAAGATCGTGTAGACCCCGAATCGAACAAAGCTAATGCCTCGACGCGCGAAATCAAAACAGTACCTTCAACCACTTGTGGATCCTCGGCACTCTCGTGGGTAGCAGCGTAAGCACGGGCTGACTGGCGAGGCTGTCTCGAGCCTGGACGAGCTGACTGCGGCTTGCTCGGAGCTGTAGGTGCACTAGGCCTGCTAGGAACTGTGCCGGAAGTAGGACCAGATGGAGCTGCACCAGAGGCTCTATGTCGAGGACAATTGGCGATCATATGCTCCCTTGAACCACAAATGAAACAAGCACCGGCCTTCCTCCAACAAGCTTCAGTCGTGTGGTTCCTACCACAATATCCACAAGTCACTCCAGTAGAACTAGAAGTACTCTGCTGGCCTTTGGTCTTCTTCTGTACTTGTCCTCGTGCACTGAAAGGCGGCTGTCTCTTAGGCTCAACGGCTCTAGCAGCTTGGTGGATGGCCTCGGCAGAATAGGCCCTGTCCACTGCATCGTCAAACGTAGCCGGACGCTGAAACGCAGTCACGTGATGCATGTACCGGGGATGCAAACCTTCGACAAACCTGTTCACCTTCCTTTCCTCGGTGCTGATCATGTCCGGAGCAAAAAGCGACAACTGCATAAACTTGTTCACATATTCTGCTACTGTCATCTGCTGCTGACGGAGAGCTAAGAACTCAACCTCCTTGGCTCGAAACACATGAGCCGGAATGAACTTCCTCCTGAACTGTTGCTTGAACATCTCCCACACTGTCGCGCTAGGAATGTCTCTGTAGGAGTCTTTCACGCTCTTCCACCAAGTCTTTGCAACGTCTCTCAGCATGGAAGTTACTAGCCCGACCTTCTGTCGGTTCGTGCACACAACTGTCTCAAAGACATCCTCCGTCTGTTCTAACCACTGTTCTGCCTTCAGTGGCTCTTCTATCCCATAGAACTCAATAGCTCCTCGCTTGCGAAATTTCCCATAGAGGGCATTCGGGTCACTCTCTCGAGGCTGCAAGATCACCTGCTGGTCCACGTGCGACTGAACTGGGGCTTGACTTTGTCGGTCTAGCATGGTTGTCACTTGGGCTTGCAAGTTCTGCATCGATTGCGATTGTGCCTGAAGGGACTGGAATAGCATAAGGATGCGTTCATCTGTATTCGGTGTCTGCGGTGACGGGGCAGATCCGCTCTCGTTATTTCCGGCGTTCTGCTGCGAACCAGAACCTGATGCCATCCTGTAAAATGGAAAGAGTCAGACACAAACACAACACAAGAGCGCCCAACAAACCCCAAAGTCTAGAAAGAGCACAAAGAAATAATCGTGTCCTCACCACGATCCTACATGCCTACATGCTTATCATCTAGAACAAGGAAGGAGCAAGGAATGCTCTGATACCATACAATACGTATGTCACAGCCCGAGCCCAGGGTTCGGGGGTTAGCAAAAGCCAAACCTAATGACACACGTACTCCCGTGCCTGTACACGTAGACCGGGTCTAAATGCACACGCACAAGGGAACAAGCACACGTGCCAAGCAAGTATGCGGAAGCTGTAAATATCAGAAACATAAAACTACAAAGCAAGAAGAGGATAATACAAGAAAGGACTGACATAATTACATATGAAGTTTTACAAAATGAACAAAAGATATAGACAATAGTGACATGTCATGACATATACAAGTCTGAAAATCCACACAACACAAGACTCCAAAAGGATGCATGCCATGAACGCTCTCCCGTGGAGTGATCACATCCACTCCTCTAGGCCTGAGGGGGCCCCGGGGGTCTCAACTGGAGCCTGGCCGACCGGCGAGGGTTCGGCAGGGGGATCTGGGCCTGCAACACCAAAACAACTGTGAATACGAAGATTCAGCAAAGTATAAACCATAGCAAGTTAACACACGCTGTGTCTAATAGAATAAAGAACATCATGTTATTAAAGAAAGCATTTTCGTATACTAGGCTATCATGCAAGAAAGAAAGATGCTGTGTGAATCAAGGATAACATGCTGTGTACATGACTAGTGGCTACTACATTACCATATGCTCCCAAAAGAGGGATCTTGTAACATGCAAAGAACACCATTGTCCGGGCCAGGGTACAATGGGTCTCGGTTTCCTGGGGTCCGGTTCCCCAAGACAAAATCCATACTGCAGCAGGCCATATAAACTATACCGAATTCACCCCGTCGGGATCCTAAGGCTGAGGCTAAGTAGTGCCTGACCATACGGAGTCAATCATGAAAATCCTGAGTAGATCGTGACAACTTATCATACGTGCAGATCCGTGAATGAACACATCATACATGCATACTCAGGGTAAATAAACCAAAATGTGAAAATAACGAAACATACGTAATCATGTAGAGTGTTGAGATCAATGGTCGAATGCAATATGTTATGCAACAAATCATGTGAATCGAATCATCTTAAGTTTACAAACCAATTCTAATCTAATTATCCGGTGTTTCTAACCGTGCATGATGATGTAGTTTTAAGTTATTCGATACACCGTTGTCTAGTGTTGCCTTGAATCGGGCTGTGCACGAAGTCCCTTAAACCAACACCCATGGGGAGGTGCTTAACATCCGGATAACGAACATGAATGATTCGCAGCCCTCGAGATCATTCACGCGTAGTATCACATTCCGTTGGGCAAGTCTAGGTGCTCTACATTCTATCATGAAGGTCATATAGGTCTTATCTTTACACCTAGCCTTATTCTTCATGTGTGGTTACGGCTTAGCCGTGTGTGTGCTACGGCTTAGCCGTGTGTGGTCTACGGCTTAGCCGTGGCTGAACCGTAGAAGGTCTGTCATTTGCTGACTCTCAGTTATTCCAGAAATTGCACCCTGTATTGTTCTACGGCTGGGCCACGGCTGAGATACGGCTTAGCCGTAGGGCATTCCACGGCTTAGCCGTGCCCTAGCCGTAGAGGAAAACTGGGTTTTTCTCCTCTCTGGATTGTGAGCCGTAGGTGTTATACGGCTTAGCCGTACCTGCACGAATTCAGAAATCTGAAACATGTACAGAATGTCTGGAAATGCATCAGAAATGCAATCTATCAATGGGAATACACAAGTACTGAACCAATAAGTATCAAATGGGCTGTAAACACATGTTTTCCACACACATCAGTGTGAGCTAGCCAAAATCAAAGCATACCAACATGGGTTCTCAATGTTATGGTTATACTTGCCTCAATTGGAAATTCAAATGCACAATGGTAGCCCTTGGATCCAAACACAACCTAACACAAGCAAAACCACATGCATGCATGAGAGATGGAGAGAAATCCACAACACACAGACACACCATGCAAAGAAGCAAGAAGGAGAAGAGATAGAGAAAGGAGATGAGAAGAATGGAAGACTTCCACTCACCTCAATTGCACATGCAAGAACCACAAGCTAGATCGAGGGAGAGAAATCAAGTGA
This sequence comes from Sextonia rubra, assembly GCA_037013555.1. Classification (NCBI taxonomy): domain Eukaryota; kingdom Viridiplantae; phylum Streptophyta; class Magnoliopsida; order Laurales; family Lauraceae; genus Sextonia; species Sextonia rubra. The sequence continues at coordinate 12,025,716 of JASUAD010000009.1, forward strand.
AGGAGAAGAGAATTCCACGTGCACAGTGAAGTTGAGAGAAAACGAGAGAGAACAAGAGAGAGAGAACGTGAGTGTTGGTGAATTGGGTGAGAGCTTATATAAGTAATGGGTTGATCAAATTCCAAGAAGGGCCAAGTCATAAGTCTATTTTCAGTTTGAGTCAAATCAAGGTCCAATCGAAACACACGACGTCGGTTGCAAATGACGTAGTTACGAAAGTTAACGAGCTCAACGAAAGACACGTGTTGACCTCAAGATGATGCAAAAATGACCATGTCTAAGAAAAGCTAAAATTACGAAAAAGGGCTTGATCTACTTAATCCAGGTCAAACTCAACCCAACTACCTATCCATGACCCGTAACGAAAACAAAACACAAACAAAACACAATTAACAACAAAAACAAGATTAACTAACCGCTAAACAGGGTCAAGCTGGGTCGGAGTGTTACATTAGACCTTTTAGGTCCCCTACTGATAAAGCTTATCCACCTATATCTAGAAAACCCAGTGGCAATTATCTTGAAAGATGGGGAGCAACCCATAATTCCAATATTCCTCAATTTCAAAACCCATCAAGCTCTGCATCCAGAAAACCTCAAGCTTCTCAAAACCAATATTTTATCCCAAAACCACCATTGAGAATGTTTACATTAGATGACACATTTTTTACAGACACTTTTCCTATTGAACATATTATCCAAACCCTATTCGCTCCAGACCATTTCTTTTTTCAACCCCTTGATTATAAAACTTATGAACAAATCCTTATCCGGACTAGCAGCTGCACTATCGACCATACTGATAGCTCTAAAAACTCATATTTAAACGCTCTACCATCCCATATTAACATCCTATATTCAAAAATCAAGATTATGCATATCCTTTCTGCAGAAGACTGGGGGCAACCTCTTCATATGCCCCAAAGAATTGATTCAGACCTTATCTTTAATTATTATGACTATATTTCTGCTTAGGAAGCCATTCTCTGTTATCAAAATTCATCATTCCAGCATTCCTGGTTTATTCGGTTTAAATCCGATTTCCATAAAATACCTCTATGGTTTTTTACACAATTTTGGATACCATTCGGAGCCATTAAAGATCTTCTTCCTCAAGCTCTTCTCCCTATTTTTGAATCCTATTCTGTATCATATAAAGCCTCTCTCAAATCAGAAGAAAAAAACCTCTACCAATATCTACAGCTTACAATAGAACCTTATATCACCATGCAATTTTACTGCAAACATGAAATCCCGTGGATCCTGAAATGGAATTTTTATAAAGAAATGGACTTCAGTCCACCGGTCCTATCCAGAGTTATGTATATCAAATTTTGGCATCAATTTGATTATACCGCAATCCTGCAGCAATATTCTACTGATCAAGCTATAAAGCCATCCTTTTCGGAAATTCTCAGAACTCCAGAAAAAGAGAAAAGACGGCCTCCTCCAACAAGCAATCCAGACAAACAGAAAAATTAATGTTCAGCTTCCACTTTTACACTTCTTGCAGCGGCTGATCTACTTCAGCTCAAAAAAGATCTCCAAAAAGAAATTATGGAACAAATACAGGAAGAAAGATCCTCTGAAAACTCGCCATTAAGCTTCGGTCAACAGTTACATCATCTTTGGGCTAATGATAATCCCTTTGAAAATATTTCTCCTGAAACAGATACAGATGCAGACAGGCAAAAAGTGATAATGAAGGATTCATCTCTATCCGAAGAAAAGGAAAAAAATAAAGCCTCGACAAGAAATTTGCCATATCAAGCCACTCAATTTTCCACAAAGTATCTTGATGCAGATAAAATGATCTTATTCAGTACTCTAAACAGCATCTATCGGCACTATTCCTCACTTCGGAAGTATCATAAATTTTATCATAACCATCCTTATTTGGGATTTTCCCATGCCAGAGACCGAGACCACGTGATGCACTTATCAATCTCAGCAATATAAAGCTCCTTTGCACTTAAAATAAAGAAGAAAGTACAAAGCAAGTCAAGGAAAAAGGACATATCTATTAATAAAAGTGAGAAGCTTAGCACGAATCAAAGTTTCTTTGGAAAAGCAAAAGTCAACAAAAACCGCTTGGCACTATTCTTCAAAAAGATTATCCAATAAAAACAATTTTGGATCTCCACTGGTGCTAACATGTATATCCATAAAAGTATGGAAACTTAACACGTATGCAGTTTCTACATTAATGAAGATTCACGCATGCTTTACTACAGTGAAAAATTTGTCAGACTCAGATGGAATCCAGCACTAGAGCCACATGCAGCATTTACGGATATACAGCAAATGAAATGTAAATGCAGTAAAAATACACATGTAATGAAATGTAAATTCAGTTTGTAAGTATTATAAATAGGGATGACCAGCTGCTTGTATAGGCAATAGTTGGAAACTAGTCTTATCCAAAATCCAGTCCATCCTCTCTTCCCATACACCCTCCACCCTTCCGTCCCATTTTGGTATCAGAGCCAAGTTGGCCCCCGGGAGTGTGTCATCAAGTCCACTTGTAATCAGTTTTTATTATTATCAATAAAGTTGCTCTATGAGTATTTCTTCACTTATTTTGGTTATGTTGTGCTTTACTGTTGTTGTTTAAGGAATTGTTGATTCAAAAGTAAGAGAGTCAAAAGTCTTAATACTTAATTGTGTATTTGTTATTATTGAGAAATTTTAATCATATTCCGCCCGGAACGCAGAGGTAGCCATTGTTATCGCCGTTGTTAAGCCGTGTGAAGGCGTTTTAAGGAGTGTTGTTGGTGTGTAAATCCTCAAAACGTTAGATACTCGTGGTGGATTTGGTTAAAATAACTCGGTAATACAAATTATGGCTAAGCGTATTAAGAAGCTTGTACTTTCTTCTTCCTCATCATCAAATTCCTTATCTTCCATGTCCATTAAAAATAGTGAAGAAATTAGCTATGATGATTTAGATCAAGTTATTTGTGATTGGACAATTCCAACTGTTCAAAAACATGAAGTTTATAAAATGGGAAGTTTTCAATTAAAATCAAGTTATAAAATAAAAACTATTGAACGAACTGAATCCATTACTAGTAATATTCAGAATCTTTCTTTAATTAAGCCCCATGAAATACAAGAATATGCTAAAACATATAATTATATCCATTTTGGCTTAGTGCAAGTTGCTCTAAAGCCTCTAACAAGACTTGGACTTAGAACAGAAACTCTCATCTATGTCCAAGATACAAGACATAAAAAATTCAGTGATTCATTACTAGGAATGGTTGAATCAAGTTTGGCTAATGGCCCTACTTTCTTCAACTGTTTTCCAAATTTCTCTGTCTCCCTTTCAGATCCAGGTGCACATGAAGCCCTCACTTTAGCTATCCAGACAAAAGGTTTTGATATGAACCCTCATAATCAAAATCTCGCCCTCGTTTATAGAGTTTATTATAAGCTCATAAATTCAGTTGTTCCAGGCATAGCCTATTCACATCAAGCTAAAGGTATGAGTACCTTATTCCAAACCAATTTCAAAAATAAAGTTAATATTCCCAAACTCATACAGTGGAATGATATTAATTTATCTGGTAAATGGCTTTTAGAAAATGCTCAATCAGAAAAATCTAAAGAAAATCAAGACATAGAAACAATAATTGAATATGAAGATGGAAGTGTTGAAATAAATTTCCAAACAGATTCTAGAAATACAACCCCTAAGTTTATCAACCCTCTAAAAAGTCCTATTCTAATCCTCCCTCTGTGGTAGGATCTTCCATACAGGAATCACCTCATATAAATTCGAGGCCTACAGGACTTGTTTATCCTTCTTATCAAGCTTCTCCATCTCATACATACAATCCTTCAGAATCCGATTTTAACATAAATGTTCTTGAAAGATTTGAAATTGAGAAAGAAATGTTAAAAAAGAATTTAGCTGCTCATCCTTTGACAAAATCTTTCTTTAAACATATTTCTTCTTAGCATAAAGACTTCTTAAAAGAAAAATGGTACAAATATATGTATGATAATGAAAGAAACATTTATTTCTTTGATTAGCTTAAATTAGCCATGAAGAAACGGTATAATATTGAAGATTTATCCATAAATATGATAACAAAATTAAGTTCATCTTGGATTATAGCCTCAACCAGTTCTTCTCCTCAAACGACTGAAGAATCTATACATCCTCCTCTACATCAAATCATTTATAAAGACACTTCAACCGTACCCATAAAAGATGTTGCAAAAATCCAATGAGATATAGGTAAATCTGACTTTGTTTATAAATCAGACTTATGTCAATAATTATACAAATATCAACCTTCATACTATTGGCCAACAAACCAATAAAATTGAAGATAAAGTAGAAACTATTTTCAAAATCCATGAAGCATCCTCTTCTCAAAAAATAATTAAGACACAAACTTTAGGTTTTCAGGGTGAAGTCTTAAGAGATATAAAGTTAGAAAAGAAACCTTTAAAATTTTCTGATGAACTCATTAATCAATTATCACATAGTTTTACTAACATAAAACTTCAAGAAAATCAAGATAAAAAAGTGGAAAAATCTATAAATGTTTTAGGCTCAAATTCTAAAAACTCTAATTCAGGCTCCGATTCCGAAGCCATAGATTCTGAAGAAAATTCTCAAGGGGAACATCAAGATGATCAAAACCATCAAGAATCTCTTCAACTCAATAAAATATTTAAAAGACAAAAACCAATTGTTACTACAGCAAAAACAAGAAATTATTATCCACGACCAACTCCAGTTGATCTTCAACTCGAAGAACTAGATACTTTAAATGGTCTTAAATTTGAAAGCTCATCAATATATGAATGGAGTGTAGGCGGATTATCTGAATATCAAATCCTTTAATTATGCCAGCAGATGATGATATATGCTTCTACTATCATAGCTACCGGTAATGATCACAAACATGCAGCAAATGCAATCGTCCTTGGATTTACGGGACAATTAAATGGTTGGTGGGAAAAATATTTATCAGATATAGAAAGACAAGCTATTCTAAATGCAGTAAAAAGAGATTTATCTGGAAATCCTATCATTACCCCTCAAGGACAAATGATCCCTAATTCCGTTTATATGCTCATTAGCAATATGATTAAACATTTTGTTAGAAATTATATGAATGTAGAAGAAAAATTAAAAACTCAATTAATTAATTTATCATGCCCAACATTATCTGATTTTCGTTGGTATAAAGATGTTTTCTTATCAAAACTTTATACAATTGATTCAAGCAATTCAGAATTCTGGAAAGAAAAATTTATATCAGGTCTTCCTAAACTTTTTGTAGAAAAGGTTAGAGAGGAATTAATATCCGAAAATTATGGAAATCTGAATTATGCCATGTATACATATGGAGATCTAATCCAGAAAAATAATAAAGTTGGATTTTCTTTATGCAATGAAATCAAACTCAAACGGCAAATTGAAAATCAAAAAAGAATCAGTAAATATGAACTTGGCGATTTCTGTTATCAATTTGGCATGGAGCCATTAATTAGTCCTTCTAGCCAGAAGAAAAAGCAAAATTTAAAAAGAAATTATCAAAAAAGAAAATCTAAACAATTTGCAACACCACGATATTATATGCCCTCACGAAGATATCATAAAAAATCTTTTCATCGCAATCCTTATAAAGAATCAAACAAATCTTTTACGAAAGAAAGACCATCTTCTTCTTACCCTAAACAAAAACAAAAAGAAATAAAGTGCTATAATTGCAAAGAAAAAGGCCATATAGCTCCTGATTGCCCAAAATTAAAGGTTAAAACCGAAAAAGAATTAACAACTATTTTAAAAAGATCCTCAGAAACATCTGATACAGACAATTCTTTTTCTCATTCTTCTGATACTTGTCATTGCAAAATATTTGATAGTGAAATTCAGTATGAATCTGCCTCTTCTTCTTTATCCTTAAACATGCTCTCTGCCCCAGAAGAATTGGTATTAGAAATGTTTAAAGATCTTAAAGATGAAGAACTAAAAAATAAATATTTTGAGAAAATACAGACTATAAATAAAGGCAACAAAAAAGGAAAAGCTCCTATAAATACTTTACCTGAACAATTTAGCATTAAAACTGTTTTAGACAGATTAATAGAGCAAAATGTTCCTCCTCACCTGACAATTCCAGACCTTCATAAAGAAATTAATAATCAAAAGCAAGAAATAAATTTTTTAAAACAAAACTTAATTGAACTTCAAGACCTCAAACAACGAGTTGAGAATCTTGAATTTCACATACTCAAAACTTATCAAGAAAATAATGATGAAATTGAAAATGAAAAAGACTACAATGACATCGAAAATCAAGAAAACTTTGATGACAACTTAGAAAATTTCATAAATTCTTTATCCAGAAATCCATTTCAAAAATGGAAAACCCAAGTCACAATTCAGATCAAAAAATTCTCTATTAAGACCCTGTGCTTACTTAATAGTGGCGCAGATGTCAATGTAATAAGAGAAGGATTAATCCCGAGAAAATATTATCTAAAAACAAAAAATAAACTCAATCTAGCTACGGCTAATAAAAAAACTCCATATCAAATACAAATTAAATAATGTTTATGTCTGTAAAAATGAAATATAAATAAAGACTAATTTCTTTCTAGGAAAGGATTTAAACAATGATGTTATTCTTGGAAATCATTTTCTACAAATATTACAGCCTTTTCAAATTGACTCAACAGGCCTTAAAACTGTCATAAATAATAAAGAATTAATTTTTTAATTCGAATAATTAATATCCAGTCTCAAATAAAATAAATCATCCCTCTGATGACTTCATCTCAAATTTTGCCATTTAATCCAGATTTTCAGTTTTAGTTCACATTCTTATCCAGGGTTCCTTTGTCATTATGGCATCAAGTTCTAGGAAAAGCAAAGTCCCTCTTCATGAATCCAGCTCTTCCTCCATACCAACATCCCAACAAATATCCATTCCTTTTTTCAATCCAGGATTATCCATCACCTCTCAAGAACTCATCAATGCTCATTGGAGTGCTATCCTTTCCGATAAAAGAAAAAGTACTAGAAAAACCTTATCCAAAATTGTAACCCATATCAAGGATTTAAAAACCCAAATTCTGATGTGTCATAACATTCATCAAAGAGCACTGTCATCTACTTATGCTGATGAAAAAACATCCAGAATCAACCTCCTGGAAAAGGTTAACACAACCCTTCCAAATGAAATTGCTGCAAGAATAAGAGAAAAAACTCTTTCTTGTTAGATCAAAGAGCGCTTAATGTTCAAAGCGCAATATATCAGTTGGGCAACTGGCTTTCCCAAGTTGTTCTTGCCATCACATGCAGTGGATATCTCTTATATCGAACAAGGCTTAGTCCAAAGATTTTCTTTATCCAAAGATGATTTTGAATTAATACAGCAGCTCCCTACAATCGTGCGCCACGCCCTTCGCAGCCTTGGAGCCACAAACAGACAACTTCTTATCACAATTTCATCCAGTTTGGGAGAAAGATCTAAAATCCGGTTTAATCAGCCTTTTCAATTATGGACTATTATGAATTATGAAGAAGGCGATTTGATTTGCAAAAAATTTATTTCTTCTCTCAATGATTTTGAGCATCTCGTAGTCGACTATCCAGCTCAATGGTATGAAACCCATGAAGTAGCAACAAGGCAATATAGCTTAGATCATCTTCAGACTTATGATCCAGCTTCTGACCAATATCAAAGATTTCTCTATTTAAGAGGACATCTTGAATTTGCAAGTACATACAGATATGTTTGGTGCGATGGAAGGCGAGTTGTTTGCGTTACTGATGATCTCGCTGAAGAAACAATCATCATACAGAATCCTTCTAAATCTGGACATAATGAATTAAATCAAATTCTCAATGCCTATGAAGACATTTCTTTTGACATTTCAAAGAAAACTAGTGAAGAATTAATCCAGTTATTTCATGGTGAAATACGAAATAATAACTGGAATGATGAAGCGATGACCGAATCCTTGCTAGAATAAAGCTTCCGTTCCTCTAGTCAAAAAGATATTGACAACTATTATCCAGAGAAATAATTAATGCATCCTTATCAAGGAGCTTCCCATTCCCGAGACGGAGACCACGTGGTGCACTTATCAAAGTCTATATTGCCATCACCATTGCCATTAATATAAAGCTCCTTTGCACTTAAAATAAAGAAGAAAGTACAAAACAAGTCAAGGAAAATGACATACCTATCAATAAAAGTGAGAAGCTTAACACGAATCAAAGTTTCTTTGGAAAAGCAAAAGTCAACAAACGCAGATTGATACTATGCTTCAAAAAGTTTATCCAATAAAAACAATTTTGGATCTCCACTTGTGCTAACATGTATATCCATAAAAGTACGGAAACGTAACACGTATGCCGTCTTGAAGATTCCCACATGCTTCAATCCGGACACATGGAATCCAGCGACAATACCACATGCAGCAGCTTACCAGTATACAGTAAATGAAATGTAAACACAGTTGAAATATAGTTGTAATGAAATGTCAATTCAGTTTGAAATTACTATAAATAGGTAAGACCAGCTGCTTATAAAGGCAACAGTTGGAAACCAGTCTTATCCAAATACGGTCCATCCTCTCTTCCCATACACCCTCCACCCTTCCCAAGATTTTCCACAGTGTCTTCCAAAAGTAATTGGTAAATTTAACATTTAGGCCAGACACACTGGTTTTTGGGACACCATGCAAGCTAACAATGCACTCCATGAAAGTTTTCGCAACATGCAAAGCATCTGATGTTTTGAAGTAAGGGACAAAGTGGGCTATCTTAAAGAGGCGGTCCATGACAACTGGTACGGAGTCATGCTGGTTATTTTTCTTGAGAAGTCTAAGCACAAAATCCATACTAAGTTCTTGTCACGGTGCATGAGGCACTGGAAATGGAGTATACAACCTCGTGTTTTGTTTATGCTGCTTTACCAGTTGGCAAGTGCGACAGCGTTCAATGGTGCTGGTGACGTCCCGCTTAAGACTCGGCTAATAGAAACAGTCCTCTACAAGAAAGATGGTCTTGTCACGACCAAAGTGATTGCGCACTCCATTAGTGTGGAGCTCCCAAATCATGGAGGTGCGAGAAATGCAAATCTAATTTCCTCAAAAGACATGGCCATCTCTCAATGTAAATTAATCAATGCTCCGCAGATGATTATTAGAAAACGAATCAAACACATCCCCAAAATTGGGACATGAGGGATAGTCATCTCTTATAACATTCCAACTCTAATTAAGTTGGTTTAATGATTAATTAATCCCGTTATTAGTGACTTTACAGCGAATTAGTTTATTTAATATGATTTTTTCTTTTTGAGTTATGTTTCAAGTCATGGATAGGTAGTTAGGTTGAGTTTAACCCGGATTAGGTAGATACGAGCCCTTTTTTGTAATTTTAGACTTTTTAAGATTTCATCATTCATCCATCATCTTAGTGTCATCACGTGCATCTCGTCAAGCTTGTTGACTTTCGTAATTGACTCGTATATAAACGACTTCGTTTGTATTAGCTGGACGCTTATTTGACTCAAATTGAGATTTCCTTTAAATACAGGGGTTTTCTTATCAACTCCATATAATACTTATCTTAAATAAGGAAAGGGAACTTACTCATCTCACTCTCTCTTCTCTTCCAACGTACGTCTTCTTTCTCTTTCCATTCTCTTCTCTTCTTCTGCTATCAAAGTAAAGAAGTAGTATCCTTTTTGCATCTATTCTACTGGTCCATCTCTTTTGTGTGGTCTAAGGTAAGAAGTGGTTTCATTAAAGCACCCTTAAGGCTTGAGTAATCCTAACTTACTCCCTGCACTCCTTCTTTTTTCATGTTTGTGGCATGCATGGCTATTAGGTCTAAGGAAAACCAAGTTGAGTCAAAGGACAATAACTTAAAAAGCTTAATTAAAGGCAAGTATAAGTAAATTTTGGATGAACACATGTTCGTATGCCTTGAGTGTTATGATTCTTACAATCTTTCAAGTTGTATATGTTTTACAGCCCTTTTGTATACTTTCATATGTTCTTATTTCTTTATATATGGAATTTTCTAAGTTCTGAACTGTTCGTGGACTTCTGGAGGTTTAGAGGTTATGAAACCTATGGCTAAGTCATAAGATTCCACGGCTCCAGTTCTAGAGAAAAGCAAAAGTTGAATTTGTACTAAGTCTAAGCTACGGCTAAGCCGTAGGATGTACTACAGCTGAGCCGTGATCTAACCGTGGTCCAGCCATAAGCTATTTTACAGTTTAAAAACCCAAAAGTATAAAAACTTGAAAATTTTCTACGGCTAAGCCTCGGTAAAGCCGTATATTGTGTTACGGCTAAGCCGTAGCCACACCGTGGCTTAACCGTAGAGCAAATGCTGCTAAGCCGTAAGACAATCCACAGTTCAACCATAAGTGCGGGAGAATCTGGGTAACTATGGCTGAGCCTTAGTGCATAATACGGCTAAACCGTAAGATGCCTACAGCTAAGCTGTAAGTCGCCTACGGCTAAGCCGTGAGACCTAAGGTTCAATTAGGTAAATAAGAGACCTTGTAAGGCCTTAGTCTTGGATTCCTTTTTCCCCTGAACTTGTCCAATGGAATAATTGAATATCATGAATGGTCTTGAAGGCTGGGATTCATTCATGTGTGTTGTCCATTTGTTAAGCACCTCTCAATGGGTGATGGTTTAAGGGACTTTGATACACATTCTCGATACATTGTGGCACCAAAAGAAGGACAACTATGTATCAAATAACTTAAAACCATATCAACATGCACAGTTAGAAACAATAGATGAATAAATTAGGGTTGGTTAGTAAACTATCATGATTCCATGAAATTGAATTGAATTGCATAGCATGTCAAACATGGTTCTTGCCTTCTACTCTTCTCTAATGATTTGAATTGAATGATCATTTTGTAATTGATCTTATTGTAGTACTTTTGATAATTGATATGTTCGATTGACTTTGAATTGAATTAAATTGAATATGAATGAATTACGTAAGTTCACATGTATGAAATGATTGAAATGGTTTGGCTCTACTCAACCTCAACCTTATGATACCCGGTAGGGTTAACTTTAGTGTAGCATGTTTGGTGCCACTGCAGTGTGCTTTATCTTGGGGCTTTCGGACCCCAGGCACAAGAGACTCATTCGTACCCTAGCCCGGTTAATGGTATTCTCAACGAGAGATCTCTAGAGGGAGGATATGGCAAATGTAATAATCACCTAGTAAAGTATTTCAATTCATTGAATTTTATAACATGCTTTATTCAAATGCACAATTTGCTTTATATACTAAATTGAAATTCTATTTATAATCACATGTTAGTGATTCTTATAGATACAACACGTGTTACCTCAATTTTGCTTATGTTTTGCTGAATAGTCTTATTCATTTGTTGTCCTTCGGTGTTACAGGCTTAGATCCCACTCCCGATCCCTCGAAGGTCGGTGAGACTCCAAAGGAAATCTCCGAGGGTCCCTCGGGATTAGACGAGTGGATTACAGTTCACATATGATTGATCCACTCAAAATGCGGCTTAGTCTTCTTTAGCTTTGGGTTGCATTAAGTCAATTTTGTTCTGTATGGGCCATGACTCCTTGTTTTTGGTTACTAGACCAATGTACCATTTTACTAGAAACTCTCTTTCCTTTTATGAAAAAGCATTTCCTTTTTGTTCTGTTTCATGTAAATATGTTTCTATCCATGGTGTGTCCTCTTGTTTTTGTTACGATACTAACAGCTTCCATTGATGAATGCTTGGACAAGGATCCACTAATACATGTGATTGTCCCTTGTGTGTGTGCACTTAGACCTGGGTCTAGGTGTGTACACAAGAGTACGTGTGTCATTGATTGAGTTTAACCTTAATCCCCAATTTCTTGGGCTCGGGTCGTGACATCTCTCATACGCTTAAATTCAGTGACTTTGACATTCATTGAGTGAATTAAATTGACTTTGTGACTTAACGCACCTATCGGTTTGTTTTCCACTCCCTCTTTGTGCTTAAAATGAAAATGTACTCTTGCAATAGTTCAACCCATTTGGCATGCTCTTCTTTCATCTTAGATTGAGAGTTCAAGTACTATGATGCCTCACGATTTAAGAACAAAATAAATTCTAGCAGTAACAAATAATGGTGCCAATGTTTTAATGATTGAACTATTGCATAAAACTCTCGCTCATAGTTTGAGTACTTCCTTCATTTTGCTTCATTTAGCTTCTCACTGAAATAAGCAACTACATGTCCCCCTTGACTCAAAACACCTCCAATTTCGACGCCAGATGCATCGCAGACTACTTCAAACACCTAGGAAAAGTTAGGTAATCACAAGACGTGTGCTTAAGTAATCTTGGCCTTGATTTCCTAAAAGGCTTTTGTGGCAGCTGGGCTCCAATTAAACTCTCTTTTTTTCATGTAATTAGGAATTGGAGCCATGATGGTACTAAACCCTTTAATGAATCAACGATAAAACGTCGCTAATCCATGGAAGCTTCGTACTTCATGGATGTTAGATAGAGTTTTCCATTTAACAATTGCCCTCACCTTTTCAGGATCAATAGACATCCCTGCTACAAAAATGATGAAACCCAAGAAAATCACACTATCTATCATACAGGTGCACTTCTTTAGGTTTGCGTACAATTTTTCCTTACGCAAAGTACTATAAACTTACCACAAATGGTTGAGGTGTTGTTTCTTTATGTTACTATAGATGAGAATATCATTAAAGTAGATAACTAGGAATTTCCCCATGAATGGCCTAAACACTTGTGTCATGATGTGCGTGAAAGTACTTGGTGCATTAGACAACCCGAACGGCATCACTGGCCATTCATACAACCCGTCGTTTGTCTTAAAGGTGATCTTCCATTCGTCCCCAAGACGAACAGGAATTTAATGGTAGCCACTTTTAAGATCTTAGAAAAGATAGTGGCACTAACCATCATGTTAAGCATATCATCTAATCTGGGTATCGGGAACTGATACTTGACATTAATCTTGTTGATTGCTCGTTGTTCGCATACATTCTCTAAGTTCTGTCTTTCTTTAAGTAAAAAGTGCGGGAATGGCACAAGGGCTTAGGCTCTCCCTAATGAAACCCTTATCGAGGAGCTCATCTACTTTTCAGTTCTGTGTGTTCCAAAGGGTTCATTTGGTAATGGGACAGGTAAGGCAGTGTTGCTCTTGGAATAAGGTCAATTGCATGTTGGATGTCATTCATTGGTGGGAGTTCATTTATTAATTCTTCAGGAAAGACACCCTGAAACTCCCGAAAGACAGGTTCCACCTCATATGGAATGCCAGCAGTTGGCTCTTTGGAAATTTCTGTAGTCACTATGGCATAGACAATGGGGTCCTCCTTAGAGTTCTTGCTAGTCCTTTCCTCAAGATTAGCTTGGAATTCACTAGCACTCAAGATGTGTAAGCTCATTGTTTTAGAATTCAGGGCACTAGTGTTGGCTTTCTCCTCACTCTTTTTCTTACTATTTTTATCTTTATGGGGAAATAAATGTAACTTCACCTTCTTATCTTTGGAATTAAAGACACAGATGTTGGTGCGTCCAAAGTTGGTGCAATCCAAATTGTAGATCCAAAACCTCCCCAAGATAATATGTCCCACATCCATAGGAAGCATGACAGACCACAACTGGTCTTGATAAGTGGACATGTGAATTGGGACCAGGTAACACTAAGTAATGAGGATGGATGTAGAATCTATTGATGACACAAGATAAGGCTTAGGATGGGGTACTAGGTCAAGCCTAAGCGGGACAAATTGTTGGCAAAAACTAAATTAGTTCAACTCCTGTAACACCCCGACCTCAATTAGCCAGATTAGCATACTTTATTCTTGTTGTTATCGTATTGTTGGAGGTATTTCTTAGGTCATTAGGTTTTATTCCTGCTGGGTTAGGTTTGGAGTCTTGGTTAGGTAATTGGGTTGAGTTTTACCAGGATTAGGTAACTTCGGGCCCTTTTTCGTAATTTTTTTTATTTTAATTGAGTTTGTCATTTTGGCATCATCTTGATGTCATCGTGTGTCTTTTGTAATGCGTGTTACTTTCCGTAACTGACTCAGAATCATCTGGAGTTGTTTGGAATGTTTAAGTACACATTTGACTTAAATTGTAATTTGTAAAACTTTTGGACCTGGTTGCAAATGGCTAAAATATATATAGCCCACCGCCTCTTTCCTCTTTCGTTCTTATCTTCTTCTTCTTCTTCACTTCTTTCCTCTTTTCGTTCTTCATCATCCATCTTCACTCGTGACCGGTGTCAACCTCCGATTTCTCTCGCCGGGTTTCCTCAATTTGAGTCTAGAAACGAGTGAAGCTTGATTCTTCGTCAGTAAAGGCAAGTATAAACAGCGATTGGTTAAATACATGTTGCTAACTTGTGATGATTGTGATTTACTTCAAATATCTTAGTCTATGCATGTTTTACAGCCCTCTTGGTTCTTCTTTCATTGTTTAGGAAGAGAAATAGAAGGATTTGTAAGCGTTAGAACAGTGGGTAACTAGCTCTATTCGCGGCCTGCGTATCAGGGCCGACGGATTGATCCTGATAGTCTGACCGGTTGAATTAAGGTTCTGAGAGCAGGTCCGATCAGTCAAACCTGTACCCGATCGGTTAGGTCATATACATTTCAGTAATATGGATTCTTCGTATAAATGGTTTTACGTCTAGCCGAAGGCCTTTCATAAACCTCCTAGTGGCCTAATTGTTGGGCTACATAATGGACTAAGAATCCCCTACGGTCCTGTTATAAGAGCACCGTGACTTCCTCTTAGACCTTACATAGTTACACCTTAGGACTTGATACGGCAAAGCTTGAAGATCGGGCAAAGACCTCGCAAGGGTGTGTTAAAGACTATATCAGACTTAGCAGGCCTTTAAGACTTAGATTTCTTACCTTATCCTAGCCTTGAGTCAGTGATGAACCGACTCTGTGTGTATCAGTGAGTTTTAGGGCCGACCAGTCTATCCTGAACCCTGATCGGTGGGATTCTGGTTCTGGATGGGGTTCGACTGGTCGGACACTTACCAAATCGGTTGAGTAAGTCCCCTGTGAACTTGTAGGAACTTAAATGTACAAAACTTCCTGACTCGTTCTATACTACTTGGAGACCTATAAATGAACTACACTAGCGGCCGAGCATATGAATATCATGAATGGTCTTGACGGCTGAGATTCATTCATGAATGTTATCCGTTTGTTAAGCACCTCCCCATGGGTGTTGGTTTAAGGGACTCCGATACTCTTACTTAGAAAATGAGACACCAAAGGAAGAACAATTGAGTATTGGATAGCTTAAAACTACATCATCATACACGGTTAGTAACTATGGATAACTAAGTTAGGGTTGGCTAGTAAAAGATTGTGATTCCCGCACAATAATCTGTTCTGCATTGCATATTGATTTCGGTTTTGCCCTCCTGTTCACATGGTACACGTTTTGTGCTGAGGCAACGATTGGATATTCCCTGAGGGCTCTATCCATGGTTAATCCTGGGCGGAAATAGCCGACCTTCATGTTCGATGTTACTCGTTTGATTTATGTGAGTTGATAAGCTTTGACACTTCGTATGCCCATGTTTGTACTGTATTCGTATGCCCATTGGATATAATAAGCCCGATTGATTTGCTTGTTTGATTGGTTCGATTGTTCGACATGTTTCAAGAACTTGAGCATTGTAAGTATGACTTGCCTGTCTGCACGTATGACGTGTGTTTGATATGATATGATATGCATGGTTACACAAGTTCTTGTATATGATTGACTCCATATGGTTATGCATTACTAAGCCTCAGCCTTAGGATATCCAACGGGGTTGAATGTGGTGTAGTTTTATGTTGCCGCTGCAGTATGCTCACGTCTTGGGGATTCCGGACCCCAGGAAACCGAGACCTATCTAACCCATGGTGTTCTCATTATTTGTATGTTTTCTCCACGGAAGGAGAATATGGCATATGTAGTAGACACCTAGTATAGTATTTCTGTTATTGACTCATATGGAATGCTTTACTCATTGCACGATTTGCCTAGTATACGAAATTGACATCTTATATGATTACCTATTACTGATTCTTTTAGACACAGCACGTATTACCTTTATATTGTTTATAGTTTGTTGAGACGTCATACTCACCCGTTGTTCTTTGTGTTTCAAGATCAGAGTTATGTTTCTGATCCCTCGAAGATCAATCTGACTTCGGAGGAGATCTTTAGAGGCCCCAGTGAGACAGGGAGTGGGTGTGATTAATCCACCCCAGAGAGCGCCTTGCATTCCTCACATCCCTATTTGCTGCATGTTTGTGTTTTAGTTCTTATATATGTATCTTTTTATGTATCGGATATGTATTTATTGTATCTTTTCATGCTCTTTTGTGCACTGATACTATTTACAACTTCCGCGTATAAGGATTGCACATGTGATAGATTCCTTGTGTGTGTACACTTGGACCGGGTCTAGGTGTGCGTACACAGGAGTACATGTGTCACTGGTTAGGTTTTTACTAACCCCCAAGTTCTGAGCTCGAGTTGTGACAACTCCCACTGTCAATGATGACCTTATAGCTCTTATCATTGCATTTGTCGTAGGTGTGAAAGATGGATGCCCTATGCTAGTCCTCATTTTCTTAGAGTGTCAATGAACACCTCACTACCATCACACGAGGTAGTTCACCCTCCGTTTTACCTTGTGCATTTTCATCTCCATGAGATGAGAGAAAAATCTAAGAAAAGATATCTGATCATTTGGATCACCACAATCATCATCACCAAGCACAAAATCTAGGATGTGGTGATGGAAGCCAAACCATAGGTCGGCCAACCCATTAAGCCTAGTCCATAAACCCAATTAGATACCTAGTTATTTAGGAATATTATGAGTAGTTTTATTGCATTAGGGATCAAGCCGACTCCTATATATAATGATGTTAGGCCTCATTATTATGCATACTCAGTTTTAATTAATAAAAGTTCTCTTTTGAGATTTGCGATGTTATCTTTTGTGGTGTTTGTTCTTCTTGTGAAGATGCCCTAGGGGCTAAATCCTTCCTAGATTTGATCAATCCTTCTGGAGATTGATCTATTTATCGATCGTGGAGTCGTGACTGTGCCAATTGGTATCAGAGATGAAATCTTGTTGTCGCCGGTGAATAGTGCCTTCCTCGAATCCCAATTCCATCGT
This sequence comes from Sextonia rubra, assembly GCA_037013555.1. Lineage (NCBI taxonomy): Eukaryota > Viridiplantae > Streptophyta > Magnoliopsida > Laurales > Lauraceae > Sextonia > Sextonia rubra. Next base: position 12,042,929 of record JASUAD010000009.1, read on the forward strand.
CACCATCACCACTCTCCACTCGAAATCACTCATCTATCGAAAACCCTAAATAGCCTAAGACTATCCCCAGACCATTACTGAGAACCTTAACCCATCCACAATCCTTTCCCGACACCCTAACACCACCCTCTCATCACTTCGAGACCCCATCTCCCACCTTAGAATCCACTTGACCTGTCCTAAACCATCCCTCCCTCCCTCGAACCCTAGATACCCTAAACCCAACCATACTAGTCCCATTTGTCAACCATAGAACCCAAAATAGCATTCCGACAACCCTAGCCCTTTTCGAACTTCCACCACAGTCGCATCAACCCACCACGGCACCAGCACCCCACTGAAACTCCACTCTCTTTAGGAACCCTTTTCCACCTACTGGAACCCTCCTCCATCTTCATCGCATCTCGGCTAGCATCACCTAGCAATCGTCGCCTTGCCATTGTCGCCAGCAACAAGCCGCACTTTGTCCGTTCCTTGAGCTAAACCCAACCCAGACCCCTTCCCTTTCACTTCTTGAAACGCCAAACCACCACCACCATCATCCCACCTCACAGCAACTAGAAACCCAAGCCCCAGGCCCCAATCGACCACCCCAACCCCATCTCTCCTCCTCCTTCCCTTGACTCCCATCATCAGTAATCTCCCGTCCTAAAAAGAAAAAAAAAAGGAGTGCAAAAGTAGAAAAAAAAAGAGGGGTAGGAGGAGAGATCTGTGCGTACATGGCATCCATGGAGTACCATAGTAGCAGCGGGGATCCTCATCACACAAAAACAGGTCCCCTCAGTGGGTTGTCCTTGTTTGCAGCACAAGCACCCTGCTTCCCTCTTTTTTTTTTTTTTTTCACTCACAATTGTTAACGTTTAGAGAGACCCTCCCATGTGCGACCTTTTAATTAACAGTTGGTTGGGCCCTAACCTCAACCTACACTTAAGCCTAACCTGACTCAAGCTTGACCTGAAACTTATAGTAGTTGAGTTAGATTCTTGAGTGGGTCTGTACTAGGTTGAACTGACCTTTTCAAAGACCCAGTCCAACTAGCCTACAAGTCCGGGTCTGACTTGAACCTGAATCCAGTGGGCCTACAATTAGTTTTGATCAAGTGGACCTGCTTCCAACCAACTTTTTTAGCCCATTTAACTTAACAATTTGTGCAAATTCAACTATCCATTCTTCAAAGACAATTCAATTTTAATATCCTTGCATCCTCCATCATTATGCAATTTTTTGGAAACTCCAAAAAAATTCAAGCAATTTTGTATCAATACACATACAGCAATTGGCATTTTGCCAATGAGTTCGATTTTGAGCAATTTCTTCATTTTAAGCAAGAAAACTTGTTAGTTGATAAATTTACTCGCTAATTTTGGGAGTCGCACAAAATATGTGCCCTACAGCAGGATTGGAAACATGATTTGGTTCATCATATCAGAGAGTTATAAATAGATGTCTTGGAAAATATGAATTACTGCAATACCAATCATAAGGCATACTTAGAAGCCCTTGGTATTGAGCATATGCTTAGACAATTTGAAGTTTTAGACCCTGATGACCAAAGTCCTTTAGTTTTCCTTCATCGGTGCCTTTTAGCTGTGGATAATTCAAAGAATGCTGATGATGAGAATCTACCCCTATTTTTTGAACACAAGTTAATTGCAAAGGTAAACATTATAATGTCGTTATTAATGGTAGCAGTGCTATGAATGTTATCTTCAAAAAAACAATTGATAAGTTGCAATTGCTAACTACAAAGCACTCGAAGGCTTATCATATTACATGGGTAGATGATTCTGCTATTCTTGTCAAGCATGAATGTATTGTTCTAATCAAGCTTGGTTCATATAAAGACAATGTTAAGTGTGATGTTATCCCGATGAATGTTGCCTACTTCTTACTTGGCTGTCCATAGCTCCATTGTCTTAAGGTCATCTCCGACATCACCGATCATGCAGATAATACTTACACTTTTACATGGAATGGAAGACTTGGCATGACTGAGGGTTTGGAGGGTCAAATGAAGTTGAAATTGATCATATAGCCGTCATTTCAAAGGTATTTTGGAAGGGAACATCAGGGAAGGAACGTTTTAGAGGTTTGAAAGTTTGAAAAATCCAAAAAATGGGGAAAAAAGGCAAAAGATTGCTTCTTGGCTGCCATGGCCATTACCCTGGGTAGCCAATTGGAAAGTTAATAAAAGGCAGTCAATCGTTTTATCTTCCTTCTTTGCAAATTGCATTTTTTGCCTTCAAGGTTCTCGTTCCTAGGATTTCTAGAGTGCCTTACTTCGATTCCCTTGGTTCCTCCTTTGATTTTTCTCATCATCCAAGGCTTCCAATGGCAGGTATGATTTCATCTTCTTCCTTGGTTGCCCCATGTTGCAGAGCCGATGGGATCTGTGGCCTTTTATGAGTTTTGTGTTGAATTTCAATCGTTACATGTGATTTCTTAACCATCCATTGATAAAGATGAACTTGACTCACAGGAAGGCGCTAGAGACCCCTGCTGTTGAGAAGTTGGGTGTTATGGAAGCAATGGGTGCGACCAGCCTGTGCTCGAGCCTGGACTCGGACAAACGTGTGCATGCATTGGAGTGTATCCAACGTTTGCTTTATCACAATGCAGTCCCCCACCGATGCTTGAAGCTTCACCAGTCCTTTTAATTAGTGCAATGCCCTCTTTGCCCTCAAAAAAATTGGTGTAAATGTAAATAAGAAATTAAGAAATACATGATTAAGAGTAAGATGTAAGGTTCGCGCGTGATATATGTAATGCCATATAAAAACTACACTCCTGATATAAGTTGAAAAAAAGGCTTATAGTGGTTTTACATATTTCTTTTTAAATTTCTTAACATTGAAAGAAATCGATATAACATACTACCATTCAAATGGTTATAAGTCCATTGCCGTGCTTTAAAATAATGGCTAATAATCAAATATATCATCATCAATGTCTTCTCCTGACTATATTGAGATCACCTACATGAATTTCGCTTCTAATGATTGGTTATAACTGGTGAAATTATTAGCATGTTCTTTGACATAGAACTTTCACCCATGGGACATGGGATTTTCAATGCTCCCCATCTACAAAAGTGTGATCCTTGGAGTTAAAGCAATCAATTAAGATTCTGCATGGAATATAGGATAAAATTTTACTTACTTAGGCTACCTAAAGGCATGGCCAATGGTCACGGAAGGACTTTGTATTGATTGAGTATATATCACTAAATAATTAGCTTCATTGGTGATCATGACCATCTCCTGAGGGACCTCCCAAAGAAAACAGCAAGAACAATTTAATCCAACTAGGCATTTGATTTGTTCAAAACTTGTGATCAATCAATGTAAAATTTGGGACCTGCAAAATTAAGACTATTTTTTGTATCCAAATAATTCACCATGCATGTAAGTAATTGCAGTGGACCTACAAGTAGGGATAGAAGAAACCCACCTTGACTCAGACCTATGCATCAAGATTTCACTGTGACAGGTGGAGGTTGTTTTTGAAACGGGTATTTAGAAGAAATATAAAATAATTAAAAACTCAAATATCTTATGTAATATTTTCACTAACAATTATGTATATCTTATCTTATCGTATCTTACCATCTATAAAATGGCAAGGATTTCTCCTCCTCCTTGAGCTTTTTACTCCTCTTGTGGGGCCATTCGATGCATGTCTGTTAAGGACATTTGGACCGACATCTCAAAGGTGTCTCTATCTCAATCACTATCTCATGGGAAATGACATCTGGAGATTCCTTTGCCTTTGAAAACAACGACTCTTCCTCTCCCGTTTATTGCCCAAGAGCTGAGAAATTGAAAGATTGAATTGCAAAAATCGACCACTGCTTCCGCTCTTGAATCTAGCATGTTCCCTACTCAGGCTCTCTTCCAATCCTTAAATTGGGCCTTTTTTTGTTGGTCAGATGTAGGTAGATTTTTTTTTTCCAGTGTTTGATTGGGTTGGTGCGGATGCATTTGCAATTCGGAAAAAGCCCCACAGATTTAGTATCATCAACAGCCAAAGATCCTGAGCTTAGGTGGGAAGTTTCCACCAGCCTCTCTCATCCCTTACTCCTTATTTTTATCCAGGTTATCTTCTTTTTTTTTTCCTTATCCATTTGATAGTGAAGAATTACTCTTGTTTCAAATCTGAAATAGGGAATTGTTACAATCAACCTATTTGAATAAATACCCCAAAGAACTGCTCTATCCAATATAGCCTGTTCAATGAATCACCAAAGAAGGATGACCTCCTCTCATTAATTCATTTGAGCAAGTCGAGATCTTTTGATTTTCTTTCTTCAATTGTAACTTAGGATTTTTGCTGCTTTATGATATCTTCACTACAAATGCTATAATTTTCTCTAACGTCAACTTGATGGATTTGTAAGATTCTTGATTATTTTACATGTATTTTACTCTATATCTTTTCATGTTTTTTCTATTGTTTGAGAGTGGAATTGGTAGTTTGGGGTGCAATGCAATCAAATTAAGTGATAACAACTTTACCGGAAACATACCTGATTTCATTCAAAACTGGACAATGCTTCAAACATTGTGAGCATTCCTATTTTCGTATGTTTAATAGTTTCTTTAACGTAGAATTTTTGGATTTGTTGTAACTTATTTAATTTTTCAGATTTTATCAATGACAGATGAATGTATACACGTGGTCTAGATGGTCCTATTCCTTTTGGTGCCTATAGTTTGGATAAATTAATGGACCTGTAAGTAAGACCTTCCAAGTTTGTAAATCTCTCCCTTTTTTTTTGTTGGAATGGACAAGTGGGGGATATGTTAGTGATATTGACCTCTGAATAAGTAAAATATGAGTGGGTGACTTAGTGATATTATTTTTGCATGCAAGAGGATCAGTGATATAGCTAAAACAGGATTAGTTTTTCCCAAGTAGTAGACATGACAAGCATAAAAACCTTGAGTTGAGATTTTGTCATAAAAATGTTTATATGAGGAAGCAAATTGCTTCTCCATGCAACAGCTGAATGCATTCATTGGATACTATGTTGCAGAGTGTTGAGGAGTTGTCGTCTTTCTGGGGGATAGATCCCTGCATATGTCAGAAAAATCAAAGATTTTACCCATTTGTAAGTTTATTTTTATATACTGCAAGCTAGGAAGCATGGGTACTCCAAAAATACAGGCGTACACGTACCGAGTACGTACTAGATAAGAGTATGGGTATGGTACGGGTACGGCAAAATACGTACCCTGTACGGTCAATACGTACCGGGTACGATGTTGACTTAATGGGTACGTATCCGGTACGTACCGGGTACGTACCCATTAAGATATCCCATTATTTAAACGTTTTATATGTTTTTTAAAAGAAAAGAAAATTGGAGGGGGCAAAATGTAAATTGCATTTTATATAAAAAGTTAGAAAGGAGAAAGGAAAGGCAAATCCCTAATCGCTCGAATTGCAGAGGAGGAAACGAGCAAGGGAAACGAGCGAGAGAAACAAGCGATAGCAAGAAGAAGAAGAAGCAGAAGAAGAAGCTGCAGCAGAAGCAGCAGCAAAAGAAGGAGCAGAAGAAGAAGCAGTGGCAGAAGCAGCAGTAGAAGACGAAGCAGAAACAGAAGCAGCAGCAGAAGACGAAGCAGAAGCAAAAGAAGCAGCAGCAGAAACAGCAGAAGAAGAAGAAGAAGAGACACGCATCATCGAAGGGGAGGCTTATCCGAAAATAGAAAAAAAAACAGGAGAGGCTCGAAGGAAAAAAAACGTAGAAAAGGAGGAGGAGAATGAGGAGGAGGAGGAGGAGGAAGCGTACCTGCTGCATCCACTTCCACCGCGTCTGCTACTGCATGTCGGCTACTACACAACCGCAGGTCCTCTTCCTTTCTTTCTTTCTTTTTTTTTTCTTTACCCTGCTCTGTTGCTTTGCCCGATGTTGTTGCTTTGCTGTTGCAATTTTTTCCCCCTGCTTCTCTTCTCTGCTTTGCATTTCCTTTTTTTTTTTAAATGCTCTGCTCGGCTGTTGCTTTGCTGATGTTTTTGAAGTGCCTTGCTGCTGTATTTGCTGTTTTCTTCTTCTCTTCTTTGCTCTGCTTCTCTGCATTTGCTGTTTTTGTTCCCCTATTTTTTTTTCCTTATTTGCTGCTCTGCTGTTACTTTACTGTGATATTTAATTTCTTTTTTTTTTCTGCTCCTATTTTAAAGTTTTTCCGTGATGAAAATGCCTTACAATTAGACCAACACGAGGGTGAGGGTGGCAGTAGCAATGGCAGTGGTGGTGGGTATGGGTTATCTAGCCCATAGCCTAAACGGGCCTTTTATAGTAATGTGGGGTGAGTGGGTGATGGGTCCAACCCATGGTGATATCTACAATTTTGCCATGAGGACTCTCAGTCATGGTAGTTTGAGAGTAGCAGGGAAGATCACTGCAGAAATGAGTCATTACTTTTTAAAACATGACTTCTGACGTTGTACCCGGTATTTTTGCTGCTCTGTATGTGTGCTGCTTAATATTCCTTTTTTTTTCCCTGCTCTGCTATTATTTTTTTTTCTGCTATTATTTTTGCCATAGTTGCTGCTGTTGCTATTTTTTTCTGCCATTGCTGTTGCTCTGTTGTTTGTTGTTGCTATTGTCCTTTCCATTTTTCAAGTATATTGGATGATTTTTAATTGTTTGGTTGTTTGGCTGTTTGATTATTTATTGATTGTTGTAGGATAAAAATGAGTTCATCAAGTAGTATGGGTTCTACTGGTGCAAGTGTAAGTGCAAGTGGCACTGATGAACTTATGGATCCTCTTTGGAATTACGTAACCATACTAGAAAGAAGGGGAGGAGAAAGTGTGAATGCAAAATGGCAATGCAATTATTATAATGGTGATTTTCAAGGGTCATACTATAGGGTCAAAGCACATTTGTTGCAAATAAAAGGACAGGGAATCAGATGTTGTATTAATGTGAAGGGTGATGCTCTTCTTCAAATGAAAAGGGAAAGTAAAGAAGCTGAAAATCGGAAGAAGATGGCTAAACCCAAAAATGTTCCTTTACCACCTTCTTCTTATCCTATTAGTAGTAGGATGGCAAATACAATGGATGTTGGAAGTGGAAGTGGAGGGTTTAGATTGGAAGGGTATGAGCCAAAAAAAAAAAAAAAAGAAAAGCCATTGGAAGTACTGCCTTGGAGAAGGCATTCAATCAAGGTGCTAGGGAACATTTGCATTCTTTGATTGCTCGTATATTCTACTCCGGTAGATTGCCTTTTCATTTGGCTCGGAATCCATATTTTGTAGAAGCTTTTTAGTTTGCTGTAGAAAATCAAATTAGTGGGTATGTACCTCCCGGTTATAATTTGTTGAGGACTTCACTACTTAAAAGAGAAAGGGCAAATGTTGAAAGATTGTTGGAGTCTTTGAAACAATCATGGAAGGAGAAGGGGGTAAGTATTGTTTCTGATGGATGGACTGATGCACAAAGAAGGCCTCTTATCAATTTTATGGGAGCTTCGGAGGATGGAGCTATATTCTCGAAAGCGATTAATTGTGAGGGTGAGTTCAAGGACAAGCACTACATTGCCCAATTAATGTGTCAAGTAATTGATAATGTTGGACCTCAAAATGTAGTTCAAGTAATCGCTGATAATGCTCTTGTTTGTAGTTCAACTGGATCACTCATTGAAGGTAAATACTCACATATTTTTTGGACACCATGTGTAGTTCACACCCTTAATCTTGCTCTTAAGAATATATGTTCTGCAAAACAAACTGGAGTTGCTGCCTATGCTTATGATGAATGCCATTGGATTAATCATGTTGTTGATGATGTGATGTTCATAAAAAATTTTATTATGAACCATTCTATGAGATTGTCAATTTTTAATGACTTTGTGCCTATGAAGTTGCTTACTGTAGCAGAGACACGCTTTGCATTTGCTGTTGTTATGCTAAAAAGGTTCAATCTTCTCAAGCGTGGCCTTCAGACAATGGTTATTAGTGACAAATGGAATCGTTATAAGGACGATGATGTTGGTAAGGCAACATTTGTGAAGGAAAATGTGTTGAGTGATATCTTCTGGGATAAGATAGCTTACATATTATCCTTCACATTGCCTATCTATGAGATAATTAGAGTTTGTGATACTAATAGGCCATGTTTGCACTTGGTTCATGAGATGTGGGATGCAATGATTGAAGAGGTGAAGGCAGCCATTTATAGGCATGAAGGGAAGTTGGAAAATGAGGAGTCCAATTTTTATTCTGTAGTGCACCAAATACTTGTTAAAAGGTGGACCAAAAATAGCACACTACTTCATTGCCTTGCACATTCATTGAATCATAGGTACATACAATCCAATACTTTTCGTATTTGGTTATTTCTTTGAATATGATATAAAATTCATAATTTACTTATACTTTCATCTTTCTATAATTTAGGTATTATAGTGCAACGTGGCTTGATGAAAATCCCAATCATGTTCCTCCTCACAAGGATGAAGAGATCTCAAATATGAGAACAATGTGCCTCAAGAAATACTTTCCAGAGCTGGATGATAGAAGGATTGTTACAACAAAATATGCCAAGTTTTCAGGTTGTTTAGAAAGTTTTGGGGAATTTGATTCAAAATTTAATAGAGGAGTAATGGAACCAATTATTTGGTGGTATGCACATGGGTCTTCTGCACCAACTCTCCAATCTTTAGCATTGAAATTACTTAGTCAGCCATGTTCCTCATCATGTTGTGAAAGGAATTGGAGCACTTACTCTTTCATTCACTCCATTAGAACGAACAAAATGACACCAGACCGTTGTGAAGACTTGGTCTTTGTGCAATAAAAATATTCGTCTCCTATCAAGGAGGAGTTGACAATACATGGAAGGAGAGACCAAGCTCTGGGACATTAGTAGAGATACATTTGATTCATTAGAGGGTGCTGGTTTACATGAAGTTGCAGATATTTCACTTGATGAGCCTGACATGGAAGCTAGATTAGTTGATGATGAAGGCGATGCAGCTCAAGTTGATGGATGACTTTATTTTCAATGCTTTGTTTTATTGTTTTTATTGTAATCTTGATGTTTACATGGCTCTTGACTTTTGTTGTAATGATAGACATTAAACTCGATAGTTTGTATATTGACTTTGTAATGATATTAAGTAATTGTTGGCTTGTTGCATGTAAGAGTTTTAATTTATTTTAAAATTTTAATTATTAGTTTATTGTATTATTAAAATTTTAAAAAATATAATTTTTAATGGACGTACCCCAGCCGTACCCGTACCCTATTTTTTAAGGATTTCCCTGTACCGGCGTACCCATACCGTACCCACACCGGTACCTGTGCTTCCTAGACTGCAAGTTATTGGTTCAAATCCAATAGTAGATAGAATCAACCAAAACCCTACAAAGAATGCTTACTTTGTTATGATTTATTCATCTTCCTCAGTGTGTTCTAATCTTTTGTTTGCAATAAAATTTTTTTTTTTTTGTCTATTAGAAATGACAGAAATACAAAAGGAGACAGTTTTCAAAATCCTTACCTTCTACTCAGACCTTGGCGAATGGGCCCTAGCCATCGTTTTGCCTTGTCAGCTATTGGCCAAGTCCTTAAAAGAGCAATCTTCCACAAGCACTCGCATTGGAATAAAGTAGCCTAGAGCTTCTTGTCACACGACACCTGAGCCCATTAAGAGATAGGCACCCAGATGAATATTTCTATCAGAAGATGGTCTGGAAGCTTTTCAAACATATTATCAGTATAATCTATATCTGTAGGTTCCTCCGTCATTATGTTTTTACAAGAAAGGATAGTATGCCATAATAAGTATATATATTTTATCCATTCATCTTGCACACCAATCTCCATTAAGTCTTGATTGCGTAAGTGAGAAAAGCATCCCTTTGTGGTATAATTGGTATTGCGCATTAAATAGAGAGTTACTACCACTTAAGGATCTCACTAAAGATGTAAAAGATCTATCAAGGTCACCTATCGTATGACAGACCAAAACAAGTTCCACTAGATAGTGAACATGCGTAACTATCTTATAAGAAGCTGTTTATCACAATGAAAAGAGTCACAATTGAATGTTTAAGCTTTGTAATGAAAGTTGACTTCTCTATTGCTGCTATCTATTTAAGCTTAGTCTATGAAACAACTAGCACCCTTTTTGATGAAAGATTGCACATGTTTCACGACCTACTGAAAAACCTACCTATAAACAATTGTTAAAGATTTTTGTGAGTGTCTTCACATGTGACCACGACATATAGTCACAAGCACAACCATACAGTCAAAGATGATGACTAATCGTAGTAAGGTTTCCTAATAAGACCACAGAAGTAGCTTTTTTGGCATGCATTCCTATCAACTAGAAGAATGCTTTTCTAAACAGAGAAGAAATCTCTCTCTCACCTGATTCCCTATCTATATAAAAAATCTCACACAAAAGGCTCTCCATCAACATGTAGAAAAGAATTGAGTATAGAGGAGAAAAAAGTCGAGACTAATATTGAGATCTCAGCCCACCCAATCATACAAACAGATGGGAGTCACCCACCATCTTTTGCACTATGCTTCAAGTATATGACTTTTCTTTAATTATCCTCATGTTGTTTGGACTTGAGATCAATTTTCCTCTACTCACTATTTTCATTGTCTACTTTATTCAATGCTGAGTCTTGAGTTAGTCAACACCAACTTCCTAAACATTGTAACAGTTAGTTAAAAGGCAAGGTTTTCTTCTAAAGAGGGGGAGAAAAAAACCAATACTATGAAATTAGGGCCACAGACCAAGAACCAATTATTTTTGTATTAATTTACTCAAACTTCAAAATACCTTTTCATAATCAATGATTATACTTCAATTGTATGATTATGCTTTGATTGTCCACTCCAAATAAGATAAAACTCCCACAAGACACTTTGATTTGTAAAATACCTTTTGATCATAATCAATGATTATATGTCAATTGTATATTATGCTTTGATTGACCACTCCAAATAAGATAAAACTCTACTACAACAATTCTAGGATTTGGTGACGAAATATTTTGTTGCTGAAAAATACTTTTCCATCACAAATTACTTTTCTTTCATCACCCATTCATCGCCGTTGTCCCTTCTCTAAATGCATTTGGCGACGAAACTAGCCGCCATATGTACCAGAATTTTTTTGCTATGTATTATATTTCGTGTAAAAAACACACAAGAGAATTAAAAATCCTTTTAGCAATGAAATAATTTCATTGTCAAAGGGTAAAGCTTTTGGTGACGAAATAATTTCGTCGCCAAAGGGCGTGTTTTTTGTCGCTATAAGTATTTTAGAAAAGATGAAGATACATTTGGCAACAAAATAATTTTGTTGCCAAAAAGAATTTTTAAAAAAAAAATATTTTGCTACCCACCCACCTCCTCCACTCCTCTCTCTTTTTCGCCCTCCCCCTCTTTGTTCTCTCTCCTCTCCGCTCTCTTTCCCTCTATTTCTCTCTCTTCCTCCCCCTCTTTGTTCTCTCTCCCCTCTCCCTCTGTCTCCCTCTTTCTCTTCCTTCCTCCCCCACTCCCTCCATCTCCCTCCCTCTCTTCCTCCCTCCCCCTCTCTCCCTCCCCATCTCTACTCTCTCTCTCATTCCCTCTCCCTCCCTCCCCATCTCCATTCTCTCTCTATCTCCTTCCCTCTCCCCACCTCTCTCTCTCTCCTACCCTATCCCTCCCTCCCCCTTTCTGCCTCCCTATCTCTATTCTCTCTCTGATGCAAGCCGAACCCAAGTCCAGCCCTGATCACAGGCCCGCAAGACAAGGACATCCGATTGATCTTTGGCTTCCTCAAAGATCCATATCCTTATTTATCTACTTTCTATGTTATTTTTAGTAGATTATGTTTGTTTAGAATTAGTCCTTCTATTTTTAAAAAACAATTACTCCTATATAAGGAGGAGTTTTTCATTGTAATAGGGATGCTTTTTATCAATTAAATTCAATTTATGAGAATTTTCTCTCTTTGATAGTGTTCATCGTGAGTTTCATTGTGCCTAAGGCTTAAATCCTACTTTGGATTCGAACAATCCTTCGGGAGATTGTTCTAAAGTCGATCCACAATCTTGGGCTATGCCAGATTGGTATCAGAGCCAAGATCCGGTTGCCGGGAGCCATCTGTTGTTCCAGGAATTTGTCACCCCCATCCACTTTCATCCCATCCTCTCTGCTGCTATCCCAGATGACCCATCCTCTCCGCTACCATCCGAGACGACACCCAATCTACTACCGCCATCTTCAAAACCTAACCTCCTGTCGACACCGATCTCCTTGTCACTTCCCAAATCCCCAACCCATAACCTTACCGTACCCAAATCCCTAAATCCCCACACCGAACCGAAACCCCAAAACCATCACCCGATCGGAACCCCATCCTCTACCCCCATCAGTAAACCTTCACCCTGAACCGACACTCTTTGTCTACCCAGATCCACCACCGAAAACCCAGATCCCACAGACTCCCACTTTCCGAACTAGCTCCACACCTTGAAATTTTCCTCAAACCCACTTTTCAGCCAACTTCCCCAAACCAGAGTAAACAAAAAAAAAGAGCAAGGAGAAAAAGCAGACAACAGTGAGAAAAGAAGACAGGGGAAAGACAATGTACCTGGCCCCGGTGGTTTCCATCGTTGTCTGCTTCCACTGACTTTATCGTCGCCATCAGCATCAGCCGCGGCGAGAAGCACTTCGATGAATTGCCGCTGTCTCCCTTGCACCATTACTGCAGCTAGGGTCTCTGTTGCATCATGCGCCACCGGTCACTAAGCTTCCAGCGCACAACCACCGACCGTGATTATCGTCGTTGAGCTCAGCCCCTTTTCCATTCTTTTCCTCTTTGTAGATAAGTTTTCCCATCCGCTCTCTTTATTTTCTTTCTCTGCACGAAATCGAGACAGGAAGAAGGCGGGATCCGCTCTTCTTGATCCTCACGTGTGGAGCCAGGTTACATCTAGATTAGCGGGTCCGGCCCATCCGACCCAACCTATATATATATTAAAAAAAAAAAGAAAGAAGTAGTAATCATGCCTAGAAGAGGTGATGATCTTCAGCATTGGATGACCAACCGGCAAAGGGATGAAACTATCCTTAAACTAAGTTAAGAATTAGAAGATGTCACAGGGCGTCTCAAAATTGCAGAAACTGCAATTGCCGAGCTTCAGCAAAGGCAATTTGTCAGTCAAGAAGGATCATCCAATATATCTATAGTTTACACGCCCGTCCAACCAGAAAGACCTGAAAATCAAGAATCCATTCATGATTTTATGCAATGCCTTCTGGTTGAACAAGATCATCAAGCTCCCCCTGTTGCACCCCCACCTAATGATATCACTAGGAAAGTCAAAATTGAAATTGTTGACTTTAATGGTGATGCGAGCCCGAAAATTTTTGTTGATTGGCTTAATTCTTTGGAGGCTTATTTTGCTTGGTATGGTATGAATGACGCACAACGGATAGCCTTTACCAAGGTAAAACTTAAGGGTCCTGCTCGGATTTAGTGGCATAGTGTTAAAAACAATGAGCTTGCAGTGGGCCAGCCGATTCTCCGGTGGAATATTATGAAAGAGAAGCTCAAGGGCAATTTTCTTCCTTCTGATTATATGGATACACTTCACCAAGAATATCTGAGTCTCCAGTAAGGCACTATAACTGTGGAAGAATATACAAACAAGTTTCGCGAATACATTGTTCGCTGTAACTTGAGGACCGATGATCGTCTGACTATTACCAGATACAGAGATAATCTGCGTGCAGATATCAGATGAGAGGTGGCAATGTTTGATTATGCCACAGTGGATGAAATATTCAATAAAGCCCACAAAGCCCAACATGAAATTTAGTTGTGGAAGCGCAATATTTTTCAAGCAGGGGAGTCTTCCACAAAAAGAGGTCCTGATCCTACCTATACTCGCAATCAAGCATCAGTTTATAGGCCTACTCCTCAGCGACCAGCTTAGCAAACCCCTCAGAATCCTCGGCCAGGCATTCAACAAAGACAGATGAATCCCCAATAGAATTAGAGGTTTCCACAGAACCAGCCTGATAATCGTGCTTATGCAAGAACAGACAGGAGGGATATTGTTTGTCATGCCTGCAAGCAACGAGGACATTATGCCAATAAATGCCCTCACCGCAATTTATGCACTTCCAATGAGCCTGATATTGATGTTCAGCATGATGAGCATGTAGAATCAGGGCAAGCTGACACAGATCCTCTTTATGAAGATCAAGCAGATCAGATAGATTATGTAGACGCTGATTGTCACAACCCGAGCCCAGGGTTCGGGGGTTAGCAAACGCCAAACCTAATGACACACGTACTCCCGTGCCTGTACACGTAGACCGAGTCTAAATGCACACGCACAAGGGAACATTCACACGTGCCAAACATGTACGCGGAAGCTGTAAATATCAGAAACATTAACCTAACAGTGCAAGAAGAGAATATCAAGAAAGAACTGACATAATTACATATGAAGGTCTTACAAAAAGAACAAAATAATATATATACAATCATGACGTGTCGTGACATATACAAGTGAGCAAATCCTCAAAACAAGACTCCAATGATGCATGCCAAGAACGCTCTCCCGTGGAGTGATCACATCCACTCCCCTAGGCCTGATGGGGCCTCGGGGGTCTCGTCTGGAGTCTGGCCGACCTGCGAGGGTTCGGCAGGGGTATCTGGGCCTGCAACACCAAAAACAACCGTGAATACGACGATTCAGCAAAGTATAAACCATAGCAAGCTAACACACGCTGTGTCTAATAGAATAAAGAACGTCATGTAAACTAAAGAAGACATTTTCGTATACTAGGCTGTCATGCAAGAAAGAAATATGCTAAGTGAATCAATGAATACATGCTATGTACATAACTAGTGGCTACTACATTACCATATGCTCCCAAAAGAGGGATCTTATAACGTGCAAAGAACACCATTGTCCGGGCCAGGGTACAATGGGTCTCGGTTTCCTGGGGTCCGGTTCCCCAAGACATATCCTTACTGCAGCAAGGCCATATAACTATACCAAATTCACCCCGTCGGGATCCTAAGGCTGAGGCTAAGTAGTGCCTGACCATACAGAATCAATCATGAAAACCCTGAGTAGATCGTGACAACATATCATACGTGCATATCTGTGAGTGAACATATCATACATGCATACTTAAGGTAAAGAATCACAATGTGAAAGTAACAGAACACAAGTAATCATGTCAGAGAGTAGAGGTCAATACTCGAATGCAATATGTTATGTAACAAATCATGCGAAATCGAATCATCTTTATTTACAAACCAATTCTAATCTAATTATCCGGTATTTCTAACCGTGCATGATGATGTAGTTTTAAGTTATTCGATGCACCGTTGTCTAGTGTTGCATTGAATCGAGCAGTGCACGAAGTCCCTTAAACCAACACCCATGGGGAGGTGCTTAACATCCGGATAATGAACATGAATGATTCGCAGCCCTCGAGATCATTCACGCGTTGTATCACATTCCGTTGGGCAGGTTTAGGTGATCTACATTCTATCATGAAGGCCATATCGGTCTTTCCCTTACACCTATCCTTGTCCTTTCTTATTCTAGTGTGGATACGGCTTAGCCGTGTGCGTGCTACGGCTTAGCCGTGTGTGTTCTACGGCTTAGCCGTGGCTGGGCCGTAGAAGGTCTGTCAAGTTGAGTACTCTCAGTTATTCCAGAAAATGCACCCTGTATTGATCTACGGCTGGGCCACGGCTGAGCTTCGACTTAGCCGTAGGGCAATCCACGGCTTAGCCGTGCCCTATCCGTAGAGGAAAATTGGGTTTTTATCCTCTTTGGACTTTGAGCTGTAAGTACCATACGGCTTAGCTGTACGTGCACGAGGTCAATGTTCTGAAGCACTTACAGAATTCCTGTAACACCATCCAATTTGCAATTCTCCAATGGAGATAGACAAGTACTGAATCAATGAGTAATCAAATGGGCTGTAAACACATTTTTCCATATCAATTCATGTAAACTAACCAAATCAATTGCATACCAACATGGGTTCTCACAAGTTATGGTTATACTTGCCTTAATTGGAATTCAATTGCACAACTTGTTGTCCTAAAGCCCAAACACAACCTAACACAAATCAAACAACATGCATGCATGAGCAATGGAAAGAAATCCACGACACAGACACACCATGCAATATGGAAACAAGGAGGAGAAGAAATAGAGAAAGGAGATGAGAGGACTGGAAGGAATTCCGCTCACCTCACATGCAAGAACCAAACTTCTTTCAATTGAGCTAAATCGATGGAGGCGAGAATTCAAGAGAGAAGAGAGAACTCCACGTGCACAGTGAGGAGAAATGAAAATGAGAGAGAGAGAACGTGGTTGCTTGGTCGATGGATGAGATATATAAGCTCAAGGTTAAGTCCACATTGCAAGAGAGTCCAAGTGAGAATTCTATTTTCAGTTTGAGTCAAATCCGGGTCCAACGGAATCACACGACATCGGTTGCAAACGACGTAGTTACGAAAGTTAACAAGCTCAACGAAAGACACGTGTTGACATCAAGATGATGCAAAAATGATCATGTCTCAGAAAAGCTAAAATTACGAAAAAGGGCTTGGTCTACTTAATCCAGGTCAAACTCAACCCAACTACCTATCCATGACCCGCAACGAAAAATAAAACATAAACAAAACACGATATGTAAGAGTGTGTTGTCAATTACGTGACCAAAGTGTAGTTCGGTTCTAGAACGATGTAGCTCACCTCGGAAGTTCATTGAAGATCACGTCAAGTTCAAAGAAGTTCAAGCTAGTTCAAGACCATTCAAGGAAAACCTATCAATGAAGACTAAGCAAAGAAGTTCAACATCATTCAAAGAAGATCATCTGTGAGTGCCAAGGGATAAGGTATCTGTGATCCCTAAGTGTCCATGGAAATAAACTAGGAAATTAGGTTTTTCAAACACCCTGTTTTGTTCTACGGCTTGGACCACGGCTAAGCCGTAGATCCTACGGCTCACTGTCCAGAGAGTATATTTTGAAGCCTTTTGTTCTACGGCTGCACCGAAAAATGTTACGGCTAAGCCGTAGTGTGTTTCACGGCTAAACCGTAAAATCTACGGGCCACAATCCAGAGAGTGTACTTGGCCATATTATGCTTACGGTTGACCTTACGGCCAAGCCAAAAGGCCTTCACGGCTAAGCCGTAAGGTTATTCACGGCTAAGCCGTAAAGATTACGGGCCACTCTCCAGAGAGCAGTTTCTGGGAAATTTGAGCTTACGGCTGACCTACGGCTAGGCCGAAAGGTGCTCACGGCTAAGCCGTATAAGGATTTACGGCTAAGCCGTAAGCCTAACCGTAAAAAGGAATTTGTGTTGAATCTGGTCAAACTAGCCGTTGGATGTTGTCAGAACTTACGGCTAAGCCGTAGACCATTCTGTTCTTAGCCGTAGAACTATCTGTTGGAGCTCATCTGTATTTAAAGAGGACCTCTCCCTTGCTCCAACTACTGATTGCTGAGAAAATTACTAGTATAGCTGAGCCTTTGCACCTCCATTAAAATCATCTTCGAAGCTCCCACAACCACCTACTCTCCAAAACAAAAGAGTGTCATTATTGTTACAAGTAGAGTAGTTGGTGAGTTAGGAAAGGCTTCATTAAATCTGAGAGAATACCTTAGCCTTCCAAACCCTCTTGAAACCTCTTCCCTTGGCTGAGCTCACATCTGAAGATCTTCATCTCCAAGGAGCAAGAACAAGAGGCCAAAGCTTGGAGGTAGTCTTCAAGCATCAAGAGCACCATTCAAAACCAAGGTATACAATTCCTTGTTTAGGTGTTCTTTACTATTTCAATTCTCATTGCTGTATTTGGTGGAAGACAACCACCGCATCAAAAATTATTGTAGTTGGTGGACTAGATCAAGGATCAACCACCTGATCAAAAACTTTAGTTGGTGGAAGACAAACCACCGAATCAAAAACTGTTGCAAGAGGTGTATGTTATGTAAGTACCTCTTATTTAGTGGAACCAAGAGAGATTGCTCTTAAGAGTGGATGTAGGTCTAGGACCGAACCACTATAAATCACAGTGTTTATTATTTGTTGTGTGTGGATGTTGCTTTGCTTTCTTGTCACTTGAGTTGATGATCTTTTATAAGTTACATCTTTGTTGATCTAGGTGCATTTCTAAACACTCACAACTCTGAATATCTCTCTTAAATCCACTTGGGGACTCTCAACTTTAATCATCTTTCAGATTGCTCACAAATAAAACCTAAGTCTTGAGAAGAAATTTTTAATAGTCCTATTCACCCCCCTCTAGGACTTAGTGAGATCTAGTTATTGCACTTTCAAAGTCCACATTGCAAGAGAGTCCAAGTGAGAATTCTATTTTCAGTTTGAGTCAAATCCGGGTCCAACGGAATCACACGACATCGGTTGCAAACGACGTAGTTACGAAAGTTAACGAGCTCAACGAAAGACACGTGTTGACATCAAGATGATGCAAAAATGATCATGTCTCAGAAAAGCTAAAATTACGAAAAAGGGCTTGGTCTACTTAATCCAGGTCAAACTCAACTCAACTACCTATCCATGACCCGCAACGAAAAATAAAACATAAACAAAAAACGATTAGCAACGAAAACAAGATTAACTAGCCGCTAAACGAGGTCAAGCTGGGTCGGAGTGTTACACTGATGATGGAATTCCACTTCTTTTTCTAGATTGTCGTTTGCTAGTAGCAGATGCTAAAAAGGAAGAAAATTGGAATCATGCATCTATTTTTCGGTCTCGTGTAAGTTGAATGGGCAGATCATGTAATATGATTATTGATGGTGGAAGTGCTATAAATGTTATTTCTCAAGAAGCAGTTGATAAGCTTAAACTTCCCACGGTAAAGCATCCATGGCCATATAAAGTTGCATGGGTTGATAACTATTCTATTCCTGTTCATTAGCAATGTTGTGTGCCTTTTAAGATTGCAATTATGAGGATACTCTTCTCTGTGACGTCATCCCAATGAACGTTACACATATTCTTTTTGGGCGGCTATGGTTACAGAAGCTTAAAGTGATCACAAATCATGAACACAATACTTATACTTTAAATTGGAAAGGTAAACGAATCATAATGCGTCCTTTGCAGACTCCGCCATCCTCACCTACCTCTGCTCCCACCGCCGCCGCATCTTCTCCTACATCACATATTTTAACCATGCGGAGATTTGAAGTTGAAAGTAAAGAGCAAGGTGTCATGTATGCCTTAGTTACTAAACAAGTTACTGATGATTCTCATGCCATTCCTCAGGATGTAAAGCCATTATTAAACAAATTTGCTGATTTAATTCCTGATGAATTACCCAAGGAACTACCCCCGCTTAGAAACATTCAGCATGCCATTAATCTTGTTCCAGGAGCTTCCTTACCTAACTTACCTACTTACCGGATGAGTCCAGCATAACATGCAGAGTTAAAAAGGCAAGTTGATGATTTGCTTCAAAAAGGCTATATAAGGGAAAGTCTCAGTCAATGTGGTGTTCCAGCACTTCTCACTCCAAAAAAGGACGAAAGCTGACGAATGTGTGTAGATAGCCATGCAATTAACAAAATCACAGTAAAATATCGCTTCCCTATCCCTCGTTTGGATGATATGTTAGATATGATGACTGGTGCATGCATATTTTCAAAAATTGATCTGCGGAGCGGTTATCATCAAATTCACATACAACCAAGAGATGAATGGAAAACTGCCTTTAAAACAAAGGATGGTCTCTTTGAATAGATGGTTATGCCTTTCGGTTTGACCAATGCTCCTAGTACTTTTATGCGGGTTATGACACAATTATTGCAGCCTTATATTGAAAATTTTGTTGTCATCTACTTCGACGATATTCTTATTTACAGCAAGTCAAAAGAAGATCACCTTCAGCATTTAGATAAAGTCTGCCAACTTCTCTACCGGGAGCATCTCTATATCAATTTCAAGAAATGCACTTTCATGAGTGATTCTGTTGTTTTCTTGGGATATGTAGTATCTACACAAGGTATTAAAATGGATCCTCAAAAGGTAAGCGCTATTTTTGATTGGCCTATTCCTACTACCCTTAATGAAGTTCGCAGTTTTCATGGTCTCGCCAATTTCTACAAAAGGTTTATCAGAAACTTCAATACTATTATGGCTCCTATTGCTGACTGTATGAGGAAAGGTGAATTCAAATGGACTAATTCAGCTACCAGGGCTTTTGAAAAAATCAAGCAAAAGATTACTGAAGCACCTGTTCTATAGGTTCCTGATTTTAACAAGCTTTTTGAAATTGCTTGTGATGCCTTGAATGTTGGCATTGGCGGTGTCTTTAGCCAGAAAGGACATCCTATTGCATTCTTCAGTGAGAAACTTTCTGATGCTAATCGAAAGTATACTGTGTATGATTTGGAATTCTATGCTCTTTTCCAAACTCTTCATCACTAAAGAGATTATTTGATTGCTAATGAGTTTGTACTTTATTCTGATAATGATGCTCTGCAACATCTACATTCTCAGCAGATGATCAGCGCAAACGTGTTATATGGAGTGCATATATACAAGAGTTCAAATTTAGCATTTGACATAAAGCTGGAAAGGATAACATGATTGTGGATGCATTAAGCCAGAGAAAGCATCTTTTGACTACCATGTCTATTAATGTACCTGGTTTTGAGCAAATTAAACAAGATTATGCAGCTGACAAAGATTTTGGTTCTATTTATACGAAGCTCCTGAATGGTGCTCATATTCAACATCCTCATTATAATCTTCATGATGGCTTCTTATTCAAAGGTACGCAACTCTGTCTTCCAACCACTTCTATTCATGAATATGTTGTTCGAGAGTTACATGCAGGAGGATGTAATAGACATTTGGGTCACGACAAAACACTTGCTCTTGTCAACGACAGATATTATTGGCCTCGCATGAAGACCAATGTGATTCATATTTGTGAGAGATGCCGAACATGCCAGATTGCCAAAGGAAACAAGAAGAACACTGGATTATATCAGCCTTTGCCTGTTCCCCACACTCCTTGGGAAGACATTAGTATGGATTTTGTGATAGGTTTACCCAAGACTACCAGAAAGGTTGATTCCATCTTCGTTGTTGTTGACCACTTTTCAAAGATGGCACACTTTATTCTTTGCACTACAACTGCTAATGCTTATAAAGTAGCCAAATTATTCTTCAAAGAAGTTATTCGGCTACATAGGCTTCCAAAGACTATTGTTTCTGACCGAGATACAAAGTTAATGAGTTACTTCTAGAAGACCTTATGGATGTTGTCTAACACCAAGCTTAATTTCTCCACTGCTTATCATCCTCAATCTGATCTGATGGCCAAACAGAAGTGGTCAACAGAAGTCTAGGACAATTGTTACGTTGCCTTGTACGTGACCGTATCACAAACTGAGATCAAGTGCTACCTATGGCAGAATTTGCTTACAATAATTCTGTCAATCGATCAACTGGAATTTCACCATTTGAAGCTGTTACAGGAGTTTGTCCACGACTCTCTGTTGATTCTATTCTGTTACCAGTTGATGCCAGAGTTAGTGCAGATGCTGAACATTTTTTCCAACACATGTAGCAAGTCCACAATGAAGTGCGTCGCCATATATCTGCCAGCAATGATGTTTATAAGCAGTAAGTTGATAAGCGTCGTCACTTTGTTGAATTTAATAAGGCGATATGGTTATGGTGCGTATTCGACCTGAAAGATTGTCACCTGGAGCTAATAAGAAGTTACACCCTCATAACTCAGGGCCTTTCAAGACTCTCAAGAAGATTAGTCCTAACGCCTATATTCTTGATATTGCAATCCAATCTGTAGATATTCTTGAGATTTAATCCAACGATGGGTGAAAGTTCAATGCATTTCTGGAATAGAAAGACCATCAAAGAGGTTGCACTGATGAAAAGTGGGCCCAAGTAGATCCAGTAGTATTGGTTTATACTTGCGATTGAACGTTGGGAGAACATTGTCATACTACTCAATTTGGTTGTTTTATACCACATCATTCTCATTTTTGTCAAAGCAGTTGTTCTTCTAGATAATATTCAGTGTTAAATAAATGTACAGTGGAATCAGATTCTATTGAACTTTTAATTTCTTTACCTAAGAGAATAATCCAAATGTCATCATGTCAAAGTGAATGGAATTGTAAATGGTTAACCTTGTTTTGAAGATTATTAGTTGGACTGTTGGAAACAAACCAAGTTGTTAGCAAGCAATAGATAAACAAATTGTCAATCAAGTTAATAAATGACATTGCAGAGAAGGTTAATGCAAAGGTGATATACTTAAGGGTTTTCTTTTTTTTTCTTTTAATCCAGCTAAGGGGTTGGGCCTGTAAGACACTCACACATGTCAGGTGATGGGGGCTTGCACATGCAAGGAGGCCACAACTCACACATGCAAGGTACTAGAGACTTGCACGCAAGGAGACAGAACTCATACATTCGAAGTGAATGAAACTCGCACATGCAAGGAGGACACAACTCATACATGCGAGGTAATGGAAACTTGCACATACAAGGTGGCAAAACTCGCACATGTGAAGTGATGGAAACTTACACATGCAAGGTGATAAAACTCATACATGTGTGGTGATGGAAACTCACACACAACTCACATATATGAGATAATAAAAACTCACATATGCAAGGATTGGGGAGGCCAGGTTCAAAATCTAGACCTCCTAGGTTAACTTTGGCATTTACATGGTTGCAACCAATTAAATGGTAAATAAGGTCAAATGCTATTTTTGATCATTGTATTCATCTATTCTCATCATCTCAATAATCTATGGTGGTATTTCCATATCACTCAGCGAGGAAGGGATCAATTGGTGAAAATCTAATCGAGTTAGTTACAAATTTTAGTTGCTTTTGATTTTCTCCATCTTAGACATCCCTCATGAAAAACCTTGTTATATATATGAAAAATCTTGTTGACAATGCTTGCAATGGGGGAAAATACTCTCTTGCACATGATTCGTGGTAGGTTTCCCCTATCTAACAGTCATGGTGCATGATTTCCATGTGAACTGTTACACTAGATTATTTTCTTAGAGCGGGTGTTGACATCTAATGGTTAGTCTCAAATTATTAGTTAGTGGATAAGCAAAAAAGACTGGCTATTTGAACTCAAAATCTATCTCAATTCATTAACCCTATTAAGAAAATAAAAAATAGTGAAATAACCCAAATACCCTCTCCCTTTCTCTCCTCACTCACATTTTCCTTATCTCCCGCACACCCCCCCCCCCCCCCAACCGCCAACAATCCCACCTCCCCCTCCAGGCAAAAGGAGTTGGTCAATCTCCCTCCCCCCCCCCCCCCCCCCCCACCCACCCTTCTTTCCCTCTTCCTTTCTCCCCCTCCTCCTCCCCCTCTCTGCAAGGTTAGAGGGCTTGCTTGTTGTGATTTTCTGACATTCACCCGTTGTGCGCACCCATGAATCACAAGATCAACAAGCAAACAACCACACAAGAAGAGACACAGAAGATTTACGTGGTTCACCCAAATAGGGCTACATCTACGGGCACAAGAGGACGAACATCTTCACTATGACAAGTAAAGCATACAAGAGATTCCCACTCTCTTACATCATCTTTCCTACGTGATGTGGGAACACCACGGGCAACTGCCGCCGCAAGATCTAGGGTTACAGACTATACATATATATAATCTCCGCTTTCTTGGCTACCAAGAAAGCCCCGGTACAAGTACCAAAATACCCTTGACCTTAAACCAGTCTCTGGCTAACCCAGTGGACTCATCCGGTTAAACCGGAATACAAGACATAAACCCAACAATCTCCACCTTAGCTTGAATTCCATACAACTCCGTACAACTCGAGCCACCAGGAGATAAAACCGGCAATGTCTTCACATACCCTGTTGAATGGCACGTCACTGCACCAGGGATGCAGTCTTCTTCAACACTTTGACATGTTGAACCAGCACATGAACTTTGAGCAAAGTTCATCTCGTCAAACTCCACCTCGAACTGAAAGCTCGAACCATTGACGAATCTGAGTGATATCTATCTGAATCACTCACCATCCTGCCCCATCTTCAACATCACTGTGAAGATCCAATCACCACAAGCATGCAAGCAAAACAGATCGGGAATACAAGTCCAGATGACTTCACAATTACAGAAATCTCTGCCTCCAAGCGGTCAAAAAACTCCATTTGACCGGGCCTCCGATCAATCAAACACATGTTTGACAACTGCTGACACATCAGCTCTTCCTTGCTGCTTTTCCGGCTTTGCTCTGGCAAGATGAACAACATCACATGCGATCCGGAGAGCATGTGAACCCCAAACGAACAACTTCATTTGAATCAGCAAACCCCTTGCAACTAGGCCGGCAACTCCTATTATTGGGTTTGCAATAACAACCAGGTTGAGTAGACCCGATTCAAGTCTGAATCCACATCTGTTTAGATCTCCTCCAAATTTCTGCATCAAGTTATAGATCTCGTCACCACGAGCACGCTGGAAGAAACGGATCTGAAATCCGACTCAGGATGGTTTCGATATCGTAGAAACAAGTTTCTACGCTCCAATCGGTCAAACCTCCTCCTTGACTGTCAAACAGCCAATCAACCTCTTCCACTGTGTAGATCTGCTCAAAATGAGTCCGTAGGTGCAAACGGATCTCCGATCGGACATCGGACGATCAAGATATTGCAGAAACAATTTCAGCCACAAATCTGGTCAAACCTGCTTGTTGACCGTGCTGACGTCACTGCTGACGTCGGTGAGCAGTCTGCTGGGCTTCTGGAGCGAACTCAGGTCGGGTTCACCTGACCCGGAACTGAACTGCAATATGCGTTGGGCTGGACCGTCTGCTAACAGGTTGGGTCGAACCTGACCTGACCCGGCCTGAACCTGCTGGCTGGGCTGGACCTTCTGATAACGGGTCGGGTCGGACCTGACCTGACCCGGAAACGGCTGGCTGGGCTGGGCTGGACTGAAATCGAGTCGGGTCGACCTGACTTGACCCGGCCCGGAATCCCCTTCTTCTTCCTTTTTCACTCGTTCTCTGGTTCAGCAACCAGAGATTCAAAGACCACCGTCCTCGGCGACAGTAGCGATGGTGGCAGCAGCGGAAGACTCCCTCTCCGGCGACCCTGCACGGCGGCAGAGAACTGCAATCGGCGGCTGGAGGAGGCGGCGGCTGGCGATCTGCGCTCGGCCTGATGATTCCGGACAGGGCACGCGCGGCAGAACGGCAGCAGCGGCTGGAGTCTCTGATCGCCGTGCGGCAGTGACTGATTTCAGTGGGACGCCGGGAACAGACGTGCAATGGCTGCAGACTGCGACGGAGCGATGATCTCGGCGACGTGCCTGGCAGCGGCGACCGGCGACTTAGGTTCGACGTATGATGAACGACAGTGACAGAGGAAAACGTCCGGCGATCAGCAGTGATCCAGCAAGGCAACGATCCGGATCCGGGGAGACTGTAGTGTGTTGCAGCAGCAGAGCCCTTCTTTTTTTTTTTTTTTTTTGTATTTCTCTTCGATCCTGGTTCTGTACCCGGTCGATTGCAAGTGCCGCGATGTGGCTTCTTTCTTCAAATCTAATCTCGAACACCTCGATCACAACTGCAGTAATCAACTTCGAGAGATCTGAATCAACCTGTGAATCCCTTTTCCTCCGATCCTACGCAAATCGGAGAACCAATCTCGTCTTCATCTTCTCCGATGGTGGCCCAACCAGAGATCACCCGTGATCTCCGATTTTTCTGCAACGAGAATCACAGAACTCCGGATCCTCCAAGAAGATCCAATCTATTGATCTTTCATGCACAACCTCCAAGGCACCGAGCGATCGCCACCTCGCTCAAAAACCCGAGGAACACCAACCTCAGCTCTGATATCAATTGTTGTGATTTTCTAACATTCACTCGTTGTGCGCACCCATGAATCACAAGATCAACAAGCAAACAACCACACAAGAAAAGACACAGAAGATTTACGTGGTTCACCCAAATAGGGCTACATCCACGGGCACAAGAGGACGAACATCTTCACTATGACAAGTAAAGCATACAAGAGATTCCCACTCTCTCACATCATCTCTCCTACGTGGTGTGGGAACACCACGGGCAACTGCCGGCGCAAGATCTAGTGTTAGAGACTATACATTTATATAATCTCTGCTTTCTTGGCTACCAAGAAAACCCCGGTACAAGTACCAAAATACCTTTGACCTTAAACCAGTCCCTGGCTAACCCAGTGGACTTATCCGGTTAAACCGGAATACAAGACATAAACCCAACATTGCTACTACCAACCTCTTAGTCGACGGCAACTGGGCGGCCAGGGGCCTACTACTACCCGATCTCCTAGTTGGAGACCCTAATCTTGCATAGAGGGAGAGGGAGAGAGGGCAAGAGAAAGGAAGAGGGAGAGGAAGAGGAGGGAGACCGGCCGACTCCCTTTGTCGAGAGAGGGAGGTGCGGATGGGGGGAGATAGGTAAAAGGTGAGTGGGGAGAGAAGGGGAGGGCATTTGGATCATTTCAACTTTTTTGTTTGTTAGTTATTATTATTATTATTATTTAGTTAGGTGAGTGAACTAAGGCAAAATTTGAGTACAAATAGGTGGTCCCTTAGCAAAATCTGATATGCTATGTGTCCCGCTTTATTTTAGGACCAACGCAATTAGCAAACATTGGACCACTACTAGCACATTCGTGTAACACTATTTTCTCAAAAATGAAAAGTAAAACCTTTCAATTTTCTATGTTAAATACGCTCTCTTTCTCTCTCTATATATATGTACTAGCAACCAAGGCCCGTGCTAAACTCGGGTAAAAAAATAAATTATGGTTAAATTTGAAATTTACTAGAAAAAACATATTAAAAAACCCTATAGAAATGCAAGTAACATTTCTAACCTATAGCCTATTTCAATTGATTCTTAAATTTAAAAAATTGATTAAGAGTTTACCGAAATAGTTCTACATATGAAAAAGTCGTAAAAATCACATCCAAAGCATTAGATAGCAATTCTTTGGAGAAAATGTATTTATTGCAAAATAGAAAATTGATTATTATATTCATAGATTGATCCTATCTCCTCCTTGAACACAACTATAAACTTAATTAATAACTTTAAATGTTTACTTGAGAAGGCCCACCAATGCCCGTGCTGATCCCGGGCTAAGAAAATCAAGTACATCTCGAATGTTTTAATATTGTTCAGCATAAATAATGATATTCATAACGACAATGGCATGGGTACATCTTTATTTGCACAAAATTATATGTGTAAAAATACAAAATTGTAAATCATACATGATTTAAGAAATACTTAAATAGTAATAGCTAATTCCTTTTCTTTTAATTTAATAGTATCATGCAATAATCATCAATACCTAATAATAATCAAATAAATGAATAAATTAACATTCTAATCCCAATGGACTGACCACCAGCAACACATTAAAACACTTAATAAAAAAACATTGAAATCAAATGTTTTTTTAAAATTTATTTTTGAATACTTTAAATTTAATGAGAATACAATGTACAGTGGTCCACGTTAATAATAAACAATTTATCAATGGAGCCAACATTAATAATAGTAGCTACATGAGAATCTTCTTGATTTTAAATTCTATCAATAAAAATATATTTTTGGAATGATGAATGGAATGATTAGATATTAAGAAAGAAAATCAAATGGAAATTTTATACGATAAAAAAAGAAATTTTAGGATATCCAAGTTTAAAAAATACTAATTACCTAAAAGATAAAAGAGAGAAAGAGAAATTATAAGAGAAGAGATTATAGCATTTTTAGAATGATAACGTAACGCTTTAGAAAAAATAATAATAATAATAATAATAATAATAATAATAATAATAATAATAAGAGGATGCATATCACGGCCATCGGCACTTGCCAGCCGAGTGTTCAATTCAATTCTCGAAGTTTGCAGCTGAACTGCAGCAAACGCACTTGTATTTCAGCGAAAAAAAGAGGAGAAGAAAGAAAGCACTGCTGGCCTTTAATCCACAATGAAAGTTTGCATTTCTTCCTCGTGGCGTCAAAATCGCCCTTTTCAACTTCGAAGACATCATCTTCAGATGAGCCCACCGCCCCCCTCTTGCCCACCCTGCCACCTTTCAAATTCCCAACCCAGGTCCTATTTTTCCCAACTTTTGCCTTCCAAACAACGCCTCTGCCACAAATTCGAGAAACGATGGCCCCAATTCTCCTTCCGCCTCCTCCAAGAAAGCCCGAACCCCATCCAGTGCCTCTTTCCTCGTATCCTTTTCGCGCAATCTCCTCCGCACGGCAGGTTTGTCGACCGCAGCAAGCATCTCCTTCTCCAAATCCCACAACCCATCTGAACCAACCCAACCCCACCGCCGCATCATCGCATGATGCCAACTTTCCCCTTCCAAACCCTATTCACAACATCGGCGAAGGAGGAATAGTCTTCGGGGTCCTCTCTCAAGAACTTGGCGGCGCATTCGATGGCGACGGAGGAGTAGGCCCTTGTGATGGAATGGTGGGTTTTGGTCCCCGACCTGTAGTGGATCTCCTCCATGATTTCTAGGGTCTTGAGGATGGATTCCGAGACGGAGGTTTTGAAGAGGAGGGAGGAGATCCGACGGAGGAGGATTGTTTTCTGGAGGCGGAGATTGGAGTCTGGGTGATCGATTTGTCTGTCGAACTCGGCATCGTTCGATTCTTCGGTGCAGAGGCGATTGCTTGAATGGAAAGCTCTGTGTAACGCTCTGGTAGATGGGTTAGATTTAGGTTTAGTGGGTGGTAAAGATGGAGGATGCATGTGATGGTGAGATGACGAGAATGAAGTTGATTTGAGATATTTAAAATTTGAATCAAATGATATTACGGGATTGTGATGATGATAGGGAGAGATTAAGGTGGCACAGGAGATTCTTAAAAGATGATATGTCACTCTAAAAATAAATAAATAAATAAGAGGTGTTAATGCGGTACCCTTATTCTTAGAACTTTAATATATATATAATAGACTATTGGTTATGAGATCCACCAGCTTAGGGATCAATGGCAGTTAAAAAATGAGATGCCTCCTAGCCATTGCAACCATTTTCATTAAAAAAGTTGTATATAAAGTAATTATTTTTCTTTGATAGTGAGGAAATACCAATTTTGGTGCCTTGCATCCAGGTGCAGATGAAACACACACTACGCATAGTACCCTTCACGGAAATTTTTAATTGCTTAGGATGCATTTACAAAATCATCTGTTGCATAATTGAGTAGAAAAGGCATATGTATTCCCTGAGCCTTTTTCAAGTCACCATATTTGGTGACAACATTTGAGGATCCTACTTTCCAACTACAGAGGTCGGACTGCTTTTGTGATTTCTAAACTCATGAAACCAGGGTTTGGTTGTTTCAATTTTTAAGAAAGTGATGGTTGTTTTGGATCAGCATCCCTCCCTGTTTTCTCCATCCTTCACCTTTTTAATAATTATTAGAATAGCTTACTTGTCCATGACTTATCATAAATACAATTTCTGTTTGTTTAACAAACGAACCAAGTCAATGGATATGTACGCACGTTGGCTGGAGATAACGACTAGGACAAAATGCAGGGATTTGGCAATCAAACAAATGTCAATAACCATGATCCATACCAACAACCTGAAATAGTTTTGACATGATTCATTATCTCTCTATGGCTTTACAAAATAAAACGGGACCTTAGAATGTGCTCTGTTATTATTATTGTTTTTTATGATGGAAGTTATTCCTTGTCAGCTCAACCTTTACTTTTGTCCTTAGTCACGGAAGTTATTTGTTTCTGATGACTAAGGACTACATTTTAGGGATATATATGGCCACACACATGATACCTAAATAATGTAAAGGGGCATGAGTTGATCTTGAGACCTTGGAGAACAAATCCAAGGTTTAAACCAATTGAACTACCACCTTGACAATATGAGTTCTTATAATTTGTTTCCAATTTATTAGCCACCATCATGACGATTAGGCTTTTTTAAGTAGATGGTCCCCATCACATCAGCGCAGCAAAGGATCTTTTAGAATAAATTGCACCGTTTATCTTGTGAAACATATCATGGATGGCCCACTTTAAAAAATACAAAACGAAATAAGAAATTCTTGATGCTTTTTTTTTTTAATCAGGAGGCTTGAAAGAAACAAGAGAAGTTTGAGGAATAGTCAGTACTCCCACATAAAATTTAAGTGTACTTGCTTCGACAGCCGTTGGCTTAGAGAGGATTCAAAATAAATATAATCTTAACGGTTAATACAACATCATGGAACACAATATCAACATATGAACGGACAAGATCGATCGACAACAGACAAGCTGCTCTTATGATTTAGTTTCCATGTACATGGATGCAAACGATTGGCTCTGGGCAGGATCATTGTTGCACAATATAATTTTAGCTTTTTATCAAGGTCAAATAAAAGTCAAAATTGATTCAAAACCCTCAACTTTAATATATTATCATTGAAGGAGTCACAAGGGTTTCAAGTATAAACCCGTACGGATTTAGACCAAATCCGTTTATGAATCAAAAACTAAATTGGATACTAAATCAGGTACCCTTTATCAACCAAGCCTAAAATTTTCATTATGGATATCCATTTGCATCCATTGCTGTGAAGGCTATAACAGTCATTTAAGGTTACTTTAGTCAACTAACCAATTCCAATGGCAACTTCCGCAACTTCCCTCCAATTGTCTACAGCTTTTACATCCTGGCATTGGAGATGGGAGGCTTCTAACACACAGACAAACCCACCATCTACTTTTAGATATTCATATCACAGTATAAACAGACAACCACCACCTTACCAGCTCCCTTCCAAGTCACGAAAGAGAGCAGTTAGTTACTGCCACCAAGTCACCTTTCTCCTCCTCCTCCTCCTCCTCCTCCTCCTCCTCCTCTCTTTACAAATCTCCATCTTCTCCAATCTGAAGATTGACATATTCATATTCTCCACATAGAGAGAAGAAAGAAGAGAGACATAGAGGGAGAAAACCTAAAGAGTAGAGGGAATAAAGCCAGAGAAAGTTACACAAGAAGAACTGCATATTATATTGATTTGCATAAATGGACAGTGAATAAATGGACGTCTTGGATCATTCCTGTTGAGTATATGTCTTGTATTCCGGTTTAGCTGGATGAGTCCACTGAATTAGCCAGGGACTGGTTTAAGGTCAAGGGTATTTTGGTAATTGTATCGAGACTTTCTTGGTGACCAAAAAGCGAAGATTATATATATGTATAGTTTGTAACCCTAGATCTTGCGCGTTGAAGAGAGGTGAGAGCTCTCTTACCCGTAGTGTTCAAACACCACGTAAGAGAGACGATGTAAGAGAACAAGTGTCTCTGTATGCTTTACTTGTGATAGTGAAGACCCGTGGATGTAGCCCTGTTTAGGTAAACCACGTAAATCTCTGTATCTCTTCTCGTGTATGGTTGGTTCTTTGTTGATCTTGTGATTGATGTAGGTGCACAACGGGTGATGTCAAAATCACAACAATTCCCATGCTTGTAATTGTCAACGTGGCAGCTTTTGTAGTTGTGATGTTTGTTAACAATTGCCCAGAGAAGCCAAAGATGGACGGAAATTGTGTGGGGAGGTTTCCGGGCAGGTTCTCTTTTCAGCCTCTCCGAGAGAATCCACTCCTCGAGCCTTCTTCAAGAACGTAAGTCAGTCCATTGATGGACAGTCGTGATTTGATTCCTAGAGGTTTTATGTGGTTCTTGAGAGACCGCTGTTTATGACTTTATTATTGGGTGGATTTCTGCAACCAGAGGATTTCACTATTTATTGATATCTATTTGTGTGATATAGAGTAATCCGAGTATTTATGCCTCTCTCATGGAAATCAAAATTCTCTTTATCAGAAGATTTATTGAATTTTGAGATTTAAGACGTTGACAAGAGGAATTGATGGAAATTGAACTTTTTGAGTTCTTAAAATGCATTTTCTGTATATGATTGCAGGTTGGAGAAGTTAGGAGGCCTTGAGTGGGACAAGGTGGTTCATGGGCAAGAAGGATGGAGGCTTGTTTCTTGTATGTGGTTGCATGCTGGTGTCCTTCATTTGCTTGCAAATATTTTGAGCCTAGTTTTTATTGGAATTCGTCTTGAGCAGCAATTTGGGTTTGGTGAGTTTTGTTCTCCTTCCGAACTTTATATTTTCTTGAAGTTGTTGTGAAAATCATGCTTCCCAAGCTCTTTGTAAAGAAATTAAAAGAGAAATCTTAAACCTTGGGAGGAAGAATATGAGAGTAGAAAGGGAGGAACTGCTGCTTCCTTATTAATGTTTTAATTTAAAATTTAAAGTGATTCAAGTTGTGTACTGGATCTAACTTCCAAACCTTCGGCACATCAACAGGGAGGTTACGGATCACCTCAAGGCCCATGTAGTGAAAATCAATCAGGCCCATGTGGATGCCCAACCTGCGTGCAACTTTTGTTTTGTCAAGCCCCGGGAACCTTGCACTCTACATGGGGTGGGCAAAAAACATTGTAGCCTTCTGATATGGGAAGTATGAAAAATCACTTCAACCCCATCAGTACATTGTAGCCTTGTGGGTATGGCTTCACAAAAATTTAAGTATTTATATAAGTAAAAAGAAAATCAAAGGCTAAACATCTCAAGGCTTTAGTTAAGAAAAAATAGAATCAGAACTGGGTTAGTCATCAGTTTGGATTGGCTAGTGGGTATTTGATGGGTCTACCAAGTAGTCCCACTAATGCTTTATAACTATGTTTTAATTCTGGAATAATTATAGTTTAAATTATTGTTAATGATCATCTTCTGCTCTATAGAATGCGCAAATAATTAGTTTAGTACCATGAGTAAACTGAGTCAAACTAGGGCTTTCAACAAAAACCCAAATGTGACAGGGCTAAAGAGGTGTGCTTTCACTAACAGCAAGGATTGACTTGCTTCTTGTTATTTGGTCACCAAGTATGTCACTGGATTGAGCTCTCTGGGTAGGTTCGTAGTGGACCAGATGGGTCCACTCGGATGGAAATCATGGGGGTTGGGGGATACTTAGATCTTAATGCAGATTTCAGCAGGCCAAGTATTAATCTGATACTATAGCGTACCTGATAATATTGCATCATTTTTGTGATATCCAAAAATGGACGATGATCATATTAGTGTCAAATTGGGGGTGATGCCAATTCAATGAGGACTGGGGAGAGGATGTCTGTAGGATTTCGACCCTTAACAGGTGGGTCCAATGTAAAAAGAATGGAAGGACTTGTAAAGGAATGGGAAAATTTGTACTGGAAAATTCACTAACCTGGTTCAGGGTGATTAGACCAA
This sequence comes from Sextonia rubra, assembly GCA_037013555.1. NCBI lineage: Eukaryota > Viridiplantae > Streptophyta > Magnoliopsida > Laurales > Lauraceae > Sextonia > Sextonia rubra. Next base: position 12,076,309 of record JASUAD010000009.1, read on the forward strand.
AAGAGCTTAGAGATCAGACAATCAGCCAACCTGCCCATCAACACCATTATTTTCACTTTTACCAATATAGAATTATTCAATTTAACATCTCAATTGAAATAGCATTTGTTTCTGGGTCTCAATGCATTGAGTTTGCCGCTTTTCAATTTATTTTACTACTATAATACTATTTTAACAAACTCTATTAGCTTTATTTTTTTTCTTTTTGTGGTGGTTTAACAGTTCGAATTGCAATAATTTACCTGTTATCTGGCTTTGATGGTAGCATACTATCTTCCCTTTTTCTCAGAAAAAGTATTTCTGTTGGTGCGTCTGGTGCTCTGTTTGGACTTTTAGGAGCCATGCTTTCAGAGTTCATCACAAACTGGACTATATATTCCAACAAGGTATGTGCTATTGGAGAACCAGAGCATGCAGTGATTTTCATCTAGTCTTTCTCTCTCATTTGTTTAATGTTAATATTTTTATGATTCCATTGACTATTACTCACATTATTCCTTTTTTCACTCTGCAGTTTGCAGCTTTGGTGACACTAGTGGTTATCATTGCCATCAACTTGGCTGTTGGATTGCTTCCTCATGTTGATAATTGCGCTCATATTGGAGGATTTTTAACAGGTTTTTTCCTGGGTTTTGTTTTGCTGGTCCGGCCCCAGTATGGTTGGATGGAACGCGACAATCTTCCACCTGCAAGCTGCAAAAAATCCAAACACAATGCATCCCAATACATACTGGGGCTGATAGCTAGCAGTGGTTTTGCTGATTGTGGGGTATTTTTTGTGCTCTTCCAGATACCAACATCCTTAAAATTAGTTGGTCACAATGTACAAAAGAGTGTCTATTTTGGGCTTGTAAGTAAGTTGGCATAGACAACACTGGGCTTGCTTTGGTGTTCGAACATCCTGCCTACACCTTGCATTCCCAGTGATGCATCTGTAGATTTGGTACTAGTTCTTTGACATCTGTAGATCTCTGGGAAGATTTTCCTCAATTTTGAAACCTTTGTAGTCTAACTAAAAAAAGTAGACTCCCCAAAGGAACTGCTCTTCCGAAATGGCAAGAAGCCAAATTCAAGTCAATCTTACAGCTTAGAGACAAGCAACTGGTTCTCATTTTATTGTTAATGCTGGCACGCAAGATGCCTCTGACATTTTTCTCCCTCCTCAAGCTAGAGATTTTAGAAGATACACGTGCTCCTAGCCGACTGAGCAGAGACATTTACAACTTGAGTTTATCTCCATATCAGCATATGCTTTTTGAACTTCTTGTCTATGATTGTGTTGGGACAAGGCAGTGCCTTATGCAATCCTCTAATTTTTATTTATTTATTTTGCTGGGGATCCACTGCATTTGTTTGACTACATTGTTTGCTCCATGCATTAAACTGAGTTAATGGAGCCTCTCTTTTTTTTTTTTTCTCATTTACCACATTTAATGTTATCCAATTCAAGTTATCATTATAGCTATCATTTTGTTGAAATGGAGGGCCTATGATTACCTACGTAAGGGGAAAGAAATAGTTATGGGTAATTGGTTATTCATACTTGAAATTTTGTCCTTAGCCTGCAGTTAAGTTGTTAGTTACTCATTATTCTTACTGGTAAATGCACATGGTTATATCTTTTTTATGTTTTTTTTTATTTTGTAGATATGTAGTTGGCCTCATAATGCTATTCCGCAGCGTGAATGGGAATGATAGTTGCCACTGGTGTCATTACCTGAGCTGTCTACCAACCTCGAAATGGAGTTGTGACGATTGAGAAATATCACCTGTTGCTTAGAGGAAAACTTCGAAGACTTGAAGAAAATTTATGGTCCCTTTTGTTCTTTAAAATAAATACACGCTTCTGCTTTTACTGTATTGATCTGTAAATGGTTAGGAAAGTTTGTGGCTTGAGTTTTAATTTTACTGCATTGATCTGTAAATGATTAGGAAGGGTTGTGGCTTGTGTTTTTTATTTAAAGCTTTCTATTGATGTTTCATAGGCTTATTACGCCTCACCCAGCGGTTGTTTCTTCTCTTGGTGTAGACTGGTGTGTTGGGTTTATGTCTTGTTTTCCGGTTTAGCCGGATGAGTCCACTAGGTTAGCTAGGGACTGGTTTACGGTCAATGGTGTTTTGGTAATTGTACCAAGGCTTTCTTGGTGGCCAAGAAAGCGGAGATTATATATATGTGTATTCTGTAACCTTAGATCTTGCGCTGAAGAGAGATGAGAGCTCTTTTGCCCGTGGTGCTCCCACACCACGAAGGTAAGGCGATGTGAGAGAACGAAAGTCTCTGTATGCTTTACTTGTAATAGTGAAGATGATTGTCTATGTGCCCGTGGACGTAACCCTGTTTGGGTGAATCACGTAAATCTCATGTCTCTTCTATTATGTGGTTGGTTCTTTGTTGATCTTGTGATTGATGGATGTGCACAATGGGTGATGTCAAAATCATAACAAGGGGCTTCTACTCCACGACGGGTCAGGTTTAAACTATCTGACCGGAAACCCAACACCCAAAAGGTTGTCACCTTCCTCTGTCTTCTCTCTGCAACAGAGGAAAAAAAAAGAAAAACCAGACGAACGCGCTTCGTCCTCGGCTACGGTCCGTCGACCAGCGGAGGCGGGAATCGGCTAGTCTGGCGATGGGGACGGCAGTGGTATCAAAGCCGAGGTGGTGTTCCTTGGATTTCTGAGTGAGGTGGAGATCCCTCAGTGGCTTGGAGGTTGTGCGCATGAAAATCGACTGATTAAATCCTTGTCGAAGGGTTCGGATCTCTATTTTCGAAACAAAGGAAGAGAGATCAGTTTTGTGATCTCTGGTTAGGCCACCACCATCGAAGAAGAAGAAGACGAGATTGGGTTCTCCGATCTCGCTGGGATCAAAGGAAAAAAGGATTCACATGTTTTCAAATCTAGGAGCCAATCGCAGTTGGTTCGATTTCCTGGTTTTCCAGATCTAAGAAGGAGAAGACCGGAGCATGTTGATCTCTGATGGGCCACAGGAGAAACTCGATTTCTTTGTTACAGTAACAGAGAAATTGGTTTTGCGTAACTTGAAGAAGATGACAAAGGAGAAGGGTTCTCTGGTGTTGACTGCACATCTTCGCCGGAGTTTGGGCTACCGAAGTTCTAAAGAAGAAGACCTGCCAAATTTGAGATTTTGGGCTCTAAGATTTGAGGAGGAAGATAGGAAAAAGAATAAGCAAAAAAAATTTCTCGTCAACCACCAGTCGCCGCTACTAGCCGCCGCTGGTCGCCGTTGCAGTCGTCGTCACCGCTGCCAACCGTCGCTGGTCACCGGAGCCGCAGCAAACGGGATTTGCCAGAAGTTCCATCTGCAACTAGGTTGCAGAACAGGGAAAGCAACTGACAGAGGTTGAAGACGACCGAGGCGGTTCTGGGTCACGGGTTGGGTCAGTTTGACCTGACCGTGGAGAATAAGCCCAGGTCAGTGAGGATTCAAATCGGTTCCTGGTTTCAGGTAGGGTCATTTCGACCCAACCCATGGTGAAAAGCCCGGCAGAACAGGTTCAAGTTCGGTTTTCAAGTTGGGTCAGACCCAACCCATGGTGTAGCTCACCCAACAGCAGCAGTTTCGGGCTAGTTCGGGTCGGGTCAGTTCTGACCCGTGTGCACAGAGTCCAGCCCAGCAAGCAATTCAGTTCAATTCCGGGTCAGGTGAACCCGACCCGGGTCTGCTTCAGAAGCCCAGCAAAATAGGCAATGACGTCATCAGTGACGTCAGCATCTGTCAACAGGCAGATTTCACCGGATTCAACGCCTGAAATTGTTTCTGCGATATCTTGATCGTCCGATGTTTGATCGGAGATATGTTTGGGCCTACGGACTCGTTTCGAGCAGATCTACGCAGTGGAAGAGGATGATTGGGTGTTTGACGGTTAATGAGGAGTTTGACCAAATTAGAAGCGCAGAAAACCGTTTTTGCAATATCGGAGCCATCCGGAGTTGGATTTTATATCCATTTCTTCCAGCATGCTCGTGTTGACGATATCTACAACTTAGTGCAGAAGTCTTATGGAGAAGATTTCAACAGATGTGGGTTCAAGCCATAATGGGGTCGACTCAACCTAATTGTTGTTGCAAACCCAATAATAAGAGTTGCTGGCCTACCGATTCAAACGAAGATGTTCGTTTGGGATTCACATGCTTTCTGGATCACATGTGATGTCATTTATCTTGCCAAAGCCAATGAAGAAGCAGCAAGGAGGAACTGATGCATCAGCAGTTGTCAGAAATGTGTTTGATTGATCGGAGGCCCAATCAAATGAAGTTTTTTGACTGCTCGGAGGAAGAGGTTTCTGCAATTGTGAAGTCATCTAGACTTGTATTTCTGATATGTTTTGCTTGCATGCTTGTGGTGGTTTGATCTTCATAGTAATGTTGAAGATGGGGCAGGATGGTGAGTGATTCAGATATCGATATCACTCAGATTCGTCAATGGTTTCGAGCTTTAAGTTCGAAGTAGAGTTTGAAGAGAAGATGAACTTTATTCAAAGTTCATATGCTGGTTCAACATGTCAAAATGCTGAAGAAAGAAGTCTGCATCGTCGATGCAGTAACGTACCATTCAGCAAGGTACGTGAAGACATTGCCGGTTTTATTTTCTGATGGTTCAAGTTTTGCGGAATTCAAGCCAAGGTGGAGATTGTTGGGTTTATGTCTATATTCCAATTTAGCTGGATGAGTCCACTGGGTTAGTCAGGGACTAGTTTAAAGTTAAGGGTATTTTGGTAATTGTACCGAGGCTTTCTTGGTGGCCAAAAAAGCGGAGATTATATATATGTATAGTCTGTAACCCTAGATCTTGCGCATTGAAGAGGTGAGAGCTCTCTTGCCCGTGGTATTCCCATACCACATAGGAGAGACGATGTGAAAGAACAAGTGTCTTTATATGCTTTACTTGTGATAGTGAAGATGATCGTCTCTGTGCCCGTGGACGTAGCCTTGTTTGGGTGAACCACATAAATCTCTGTATCTCTTCTATTGTGTGGTTGGTTCTTTGTTGATCTTGTGATTGATGGATGTGCATAATGGGTGATGTCAAAATCACAACATGGTGATATCTATCTTATTTTAACTGGTCATTCTTTCATTTCAATATGTAACATTTTAGTATGAAGCTGTTTTGTGTGTGCTTGTATTCCAATCATTTCAATACCACAAAATTTTCATTACAAGTGTGTGTAGAGAAAAAACTGATGTCTTTGTATAGAACATTTTCTGGCTATTTTAAGCTGACATATCCTTTTGATGCATAAAATTGATGAGCAATGAAAATGATCACACTGTCCACTTAAGCAAATAAAAAAAAAGCTCAACTATGTTTCTTGCTTTATGCAAGATGAACATGAAGTCACAATATTCAAATTATTTATCAGCAGCAATAGATACAAAAGGTTAAAGGTTTACGCAGTCATTATACAAAATTAACAGTCAAATAAAATAAATATAAATAGATTACTCAGATTCTGTGAATTTTATCTGATGACATTAGCATTCCATTAGATTAAGAAAATCAAGTAAATTAAATAACAAAAACAGATCAGAGTCACTAATGTAGATGCATTTATTAGAATGCTGAAGATGTAATTTAAGAAAAAAATGATATTAAAGATAGCTTAGTTGCATTCCATTGGGACTTGAACCCCCAATCACCCGATTAGAAGTCAGACGCCTTATCCGCCACAGGTACTCTTTTTTTTTTAATTTTCTAACTTCTTTTACAACAAAATTCTAGGCCTCTGGATTATGGAATAATCGACTCCATCCAAAAGTAGGTGATGCTTACAATTATTGTCCAAATTCAAAGCTCGCTCCCTATATAGGACAGTGGAAAATGGTTGCACTGTCTGTTATTGAGATCTGCTCTGGAAGGGCCTGCGGACTGCAGTCCACTTGCACATGCATATGAGAAAGGGGATTCATAGGATGTGGGGGTCGTCTGATCACCCTAACCCTTGGTTTGATGGTCTCAAACTTGCACAACTTTTAACTTTAAATACTTGTCATAATATTTTGTGTGTATGTGTGTGTGTGTTTTTTTTTTTTTTTTTTTTTTTTTTTTTTTGCATCATCAACCCAACAATGATTGAAAAGGTAGAAATGGGATGAGGCCTAATAACATATTCAGTCAGCTATTAATGTAATACTTTAGCTTATGACATGACTTGAATCAATTCAATGCATATCGACCTACATGATAGGCGATAAGTTTGAAATTTACTTCTAGAAGAGTGTTTTTCATTATTGGATTAGACCACACCACCCGGAGCATAATTCAATCAACGGTGTATATCTCCTAAGATCGTCTTCATAGGCCTATTACCTGGGGCTGGTCCACGGTGGCTGAAAAGGTTTAATTGTTTTGGTTATAGATGTTATTTCGTTTCTGGTGGGAACTTATGATCGTTGATATTTGGTTTTGCACTAGAGCTATAGCCTAAGAACAATAAAACATCGTTGGTTATCGAGACAAGTGACCCTATTGGAACCAACCTTCGATGAACAGAAGCTTATAAGCTGCCAATTTTATAAACATTACATGTCGAACATGTCCGATCGTGTTTTGCACTCAGTGAAACGTTGGAGGCTGTTGATTAAGGCTTATGATATTCATATAAGTGAAATGTTTCTGTAGCCCATTTTCATGGCTTCAACAGATCATTGGTCAAGAGCAACAGTCATCAACCTGTATGCTCCTTACTGATAACAAAGACTATTTTTATTGTAGAAAACAACGTATGCAAGGGCACTTAAGCTGCTAATCTACCCTTGATTTTGAGAGAAATGGTTATCCACTTTGTCCAAACTGTTCATGTGGATACACCAGATAATTCTTCAAAGTTTTTTTTTTTTTTCATTCGCTGCTTTCATTCGTTCGTTACCTCTGCATCAAGTCATGTATTAAATCAAGTTTCATTAATCTTCCAGCCTGCGTATTCATATTAAATGTATTTAAAATATGTTTCCATTGGTCTTATATAATCAAATCTTTATATTAAAATTGAACTTCTCAACAAGGAATATAAAATCAGCCATTCCATTTCAGAGAATAGCAGACACCTCAATTCTCCAGTCGTCTACAAAGTGGTATGTTCAAATTAATCAGGCAGCAGTTCACATTGTGATAAATGCAGACACTGTACCACTGTGGGTTAAGCTACGGGACTATGTTTAGAGGGTTAACCATGGGCTCGACATTGTTTCTATACAGTGTTTTGTAAATGAACTGAGCCCATGCCTAAACTTTTCGGCTGACGTGTTGAATGCATTGCATGCCTGAATATTAGGTCCAAAAAAATAAACAAGTAGACACGACTCACGAGGATGTTTTGGGCCTGCCCTCGCAAGGAGACCATGCTCAGCAGAACACTTTTGAAATATATTACCGTTTGTTAATAGGTCTTTCTCAATCCAGCCTGGTTGTCCCAGCCCAAAGCTTGGTCGATTTCATTTAATTATCAGGCGAGGCCTATCGCCGACTAAGACCACTTAAATCATCATATGTCTACAAAAATACTGGGCCTTGTCCAGAAGGCTGTACTCAACATTCCTTTTGTGACACCAAAACCCAACTGAGCAGGAAACCCCTAATGCCCTTATTAGCTTTGGACAACTTTTTGTTTTTTAATCTTTTCACAGAAGAGAAACAAAGGCTAAACCTATTCCTCGTAACAATTACAATGACATTCTAGGACAAAATTTGGGATAGGCTACTAGATAAATGAAATGAAACCACGTTTGTGGGTGCGTGGTTCCTCCTTGGCTAGAGGAAAAAGAAAAACAATAGTACACAGTAACTATAGAGAACAAGTGTGTCAATGGGAGCCTGGAAGCAACTGCCAAAATTCCTTGGTTGCAACGAGTATTTTCTCTCTCCCAGTTGATTGTGCCTCAGGGTCATGTAATGTCGCCTTCCATCTTATGGCTCGGGCAATACGGGCCACCTTATCAATGACTTCGGATGAATCTCGGACAAGGACTGTCCCATCTGGACGTAATATACGGTCCATCTCAATCATTAGATCAAGAAGATGGCATCTGCAACTCAAAACATAGAAGAGGAAAACCTATATTCAGATCCCATGGAATGATAATTTTTTAAAATGGTCAATGGAATGACATGTTGGAAGTGGCAAAGGTGCAGAAACCACATTATAGTGCCAAGAAGAATTACCATGCCAATAAATTCACAAAACTGATTCCTAAGATGTCAGGAAAAAATAATAATGATAATTCAACCAAAAATTTTGAAAGCCTTACAAAAGAATTCATCTCATTCCAAAGCATGTCTTTCACATATATGAACCACCTAAAGTGATCCTCAATAATTTCATTGTTCTTATTTTAAATGGTAAATCTAAAAACTTCCCCACATCTTTGTTGAAAACCTGGATGATTCTGGTATTGTTGATGAAACAGAGAAGCTGCCTGATGATGGCATTTGGCATATTTGGATGGATCAACATTTCAGAATCATCAAACAGCAGCTTGCCAAGTTAGCACTACCAGCAGCTACCTGGATAAGATAATCACTACCAAAGACCAGCCAGTAAAAAACTCCACAAGTACTATCTTATAAAAGAAAGAAAAAGCTTCAACATCAAATAAGTGGTACAAAACTAAGAAGTCTATACCACCTTGCACCTAGCACCTTTCATCACTATCTCAAACCATAGAATCCAGGTGTCCTGCTAGATTGACAGGGGAGTTGCCAACGAAGAAGACAATCCCACACCACACATACTTCAAATCCAAATGCTCATCCCAACACGAGGATGATACTACTAAACTCTTGCTAAGAACTACTACCAACTCTCATAAGTTCATAACAGCCTTCTACACACCAAAGGCACAATAAACAATGTTAGGATCCTCCATCCATTATCCCCCTAGTTATATTTTTGAATTAGCACCAGCTGCAATAAGCCATTATCATCTGACCCAATATGCCACAGCCATTTCCAAGCAACTGATCAGCTCCTTAATAGGACAGATCCCAACAACCCCATTCCCAACAGTCATACAAAGCAATGACATTGCCTTTTTTCCTCTTTTTTTCTTTTTTTACGAAAATGACTATCCTGTTCACTTTTTGTTATGCATTTTATAAATGGAACCATATAAAAACAGATGAAGTTCTCATCATCAGCATGATTCATGACACCTATCTGGGGCTGGGTACCTGGCGTTAACACCATTGTGTTCAGGTCCAAGCCCAGGTCGGGGAATATTAGTGCTTGATAGGCAGTAGCTGTAAAACCTAGCTAAATATTTACTCTTTATGATGAGTTAATTTTATTTTCCCTGAATGGTAACATAACTAAAACCCACAGCCTCGTGCTTGCAACATGGAGCTCCTTCCAAATGTGCTATGGGCTCTTGTACTATGAATTATATATTCAAGACGTGAAAACAATCAAGTGGAAGGAAAATCATCATCAAAGCCTTGTTCTAACTATGCTACATGAAGTCAAGCCTCGTTCAAACTATGCTACATGAATTATGTTTCTCCATTTCAATCAATCTTAAACTACATCCTCGTATTAGTTACACTTTTTTCATATCCATTCTTACTGCTTCCATCAATGTCCTCTTCATTCTACCCCTTCTCCCTGTTGGGCCATCAACCTCTATAGAAAAACAAAGCTTTTCCTCAACGGCTTCGTCGCTAGCCGGTTTGGACAAGCAAGTTTCTCTTATTTATCACCTTCCTATCAATATAATGCTACTGAAAGCACTCAATTCTAAATCTATCTTTTCTAGTTTTACCACACATCCGTCTCAACATTCTCATCTCTTGCTACACTCATTTTACGCACGTGTTGTTTCTTGATTGGTTAGTAGTAGTTTTGATCAGTAGCACACTCCTTATGGAAGGAAAATATACAACATACACATATTGATCATTAGTAGTTTCATTTCCCTCATGTAAACATGCTATGAATTATAAAATGTCCCGGATGCTAAAGAATGAAATTATCAGTAGAAAACTTTATATATCATTCCAGAAACACACAGATCTCGATCCTGGAATCAACAAAAATACTTCTAACACTTTTTTTATGGGCATCCAGTGTGCAACTCCCATACAACAAGAAACCACGAGCTTAAGCATTCAACTACTAAGTAACTAATCACGTCCAATTTATTACTTCAGTAAATTGTGAGAAAATGAGAGGAAAAAAAAGGAAGAAGAAGAAAAGAAAACGATATACCTGCTCTTGCCTGAATTGGAATCTCTTAGCAAAGATTCAATGCCGGTTACATGGATGAGATCATAAGTTCAAGGATACGTTGAGAAAGCCTCACACCTATCAGCATCAATCTCACACTGGTTAGCAATATAAATGTGTTATAATAATTGCCTCTGCAGTCATACACAGAACATTGTGGGCTATAAAAAATTAATAAAAATTATAGTATAATCACATTTACTAAGTCTTTTTCAATAAAAAGACACAGCACACATCCGTATCCTATGGACATGTTTAAGCAAAGCTAGAGATTCCTTGGTAACGTGGCAAACCATTCAATTAGTCTTTCTTTCCTTTTTTTCTGCTGCTTTGTTTAGCACTTTTGTACACAGAAAGAGGGAACATTTTGAACTTTGATTTATTTTAAGGAGCATTTTAATCTGTGATCTATTTTCCCTCAAATGCACACAAAGGCCATATTTATTTATTTATTTGTGGTGGCTTTTTTTTGTGTTTTGTTGTTGTTTGGTTTTTGGGGGGGGGGGGGGGGGGGTGGGAATTGGGTTGGATGTTCTGCACCCTTGTAGAAAAGGGATCCATGGTGCCTTTGAAATCTAGCATTGCGGAAACATGCTCCTACGTGTATCTTGTACCCATTCCCATATTCTATCCTTCAACTTTCCTCTAGATAACTGTACTCACAACTGACATAAGGGTATAATAGATAGTAATTTATTAATGAATTTAGTCTTCATAGCTTTAGCATCCATTGAGCTCCTATTTTGTCCCTTCCTAGAATCTAATCTTCAAAATGCTCCCTTTTGTCTCAGTTATCTAAACAGAAGTCATAAAAGTGATCTTAAAAATAAAGTGGACACCTTTATAATCCTAAAATAAATGATAGAAGATGACTGAAAGAATTGAAAATGCCAAAACTGTACCACTGGCAGTTTTTCTATTCCAGGAAGAGTTCATGAGAAGTATCACAAGATCATGTCCATTAATTTATTTGTCATGAATCATTATGATAGTCATAGGAGAAAGAAATGGGATATGAAAAATATACTCACCAATCATGATAGACTCCTACTAGACCTCTATCATAAATCACATCAAGTGTTGCTGGCTTGTGAGTGGGAACTACGTTCATGACCCAGACTGGATCAGACAAAAGGGATGCTGCAAAGCCACCGAAAAATGCATTCATGTCCATAACATTGCATATGGCCGAAGTTCCTAATTTTATTTTGAGGAATTTCTTGTAGAATGCCACCCGTCTGGCCCAACGTCTCGTATCTGCTTCAAATAAATCAATCCCACTTTTCATCAGTGTGACTCTTGCTGGGGGGCTTTTTAGCCTGTCAGGCCAATATGGAATGAACCCGACTGCAACTTCACCATAGAGAGATGGTAACTTGCTGATACATTGCTTCAATGTCAAGTACCTGTAAAACAGATTAAATACACATTTTGAAACACGCCCATAAATTAAGAAAGACAAGCAAAAGATTCTTTCTTCTCTGCATCATTAGCGCTTACCAAATTAAATATCATTGGGCCGCAAATCTAAATCACTACTGAGAGAAACTAAAGAAGCATTAAAAAAAAAAAGAAAAAAAAAAGAAGGAAAGAAAGCTTACCATCTGTCACTGGGACTATCATATTCGTGGCACACTTCAAGCCCAAATTCATTTTGGTTTAATGGGCATGAATCTCCTGAAGGCTTTTTCCAGATGACAGTATTTCCATCGACAACAATCAGCTCATAACACAGGGCCCGTGCTAAAGCCTGGAGATCTGCCCATTCCTTATCTTGTTTAGGCCACTGTACAGGTGGACCGGAGATAACTAGATACCCTCCTGGTCGAAGCAACCGATCCACTTCCATAAAATATGTTCCATCTGCAATGCCAAACCTCCTGGTCAGGAAAATGCCAATAAAATTGAGGATACAGTCAAGGCAGACAATCGAAGAGACAGAACTCACTGTATGCAGTAAAGGCGATCAAACATTGAGAGCAGTGCACAAGATCAAATAAGTATGCAGGAAGGTAACCGACGAGTTCCACGCATGGCAACAAATGCTGGTATTCCCCTTTCTAATGCAAACTGTAATTGTGCTTTGTGAGAATCTCTAGGAGCAAAAGAAAGAGTTAAGATGTCTTCCTTGAGCATGTATCCACCAAACTAGCAACCTACGCAAATAATGCACAAGATAACTTTCAAACGTTTAAATTACTACAAGCAAAAACAAATCAATATGAGCTACATGTGCCAGAGGAAAGCGACCCTACCCCACAACCCATGTCCAAAGCGGTCCTCAAAAGCCCTCCACTAATAGGAATATACAGCCCAAGTTTCTCAATGTAGTGAACAGCTCCATCAGGGAACATAGTCCCCCCCCCCCCCCCCCCCCACCTGGGAAGATGAAGTGTGGGCCTTCCTTTTTCATCCAGCCTTGATGGCCTTTCCTCTCCGCAATTTTGTTATGTGGCATGTTGCTGTACCATATCTGCACATAGAATTAGAACGAAAGCAGATTAAAACAAGGAAAATGAGGTATTACAAGCTCTATATGACAAATACATTAGATGAATTGCTTTTCCTTGGATACATTTGGATACAAATCGAACGCATTCGAGCTCCAATTTCAAAATTCAAGAACTCAAAGCCCTAATTTCCAAACAGCAAATTCTCACAGCCAACAAACAAATCCACAATCCAAATCAAACAACAAATGATCAAACTCACATCCAATTCCACGCACCTTGTGCAAGCTCCCCGGCCACGGGACCGGAATCTGGTACCCGACGGGCGGCGGAATCAGGCAGACCGGCGACTCCTCCGGCGACGGGCAGTGCTGCTCGCGGTAGAAGTTCATCTCCCTGCTGAGCTGGCTGTTCCTCCTCGGATCCTCGCAGGGCATGTGATCGACGGCCTCGGCGGGGCACGCATCGATCGGCGGCTGCTTTCCGGCGTGGATCAGAGCCAGCAGCCTCTCCCTCTGCCGCGGATCGGCGGCGGTGGAGCGAGCGAGCGAGCGCTCGGCGGCCGGAGGCGGCGAGGGAGTCGCCGAAGGGCGTGAAGACGAGGACGAAGAAGACTAAGACGGAGGCGAAGAAGGCGGCCGACACGAGATCGAGAAGGCTCCAGTGCCGGGCGTTCCGCTTCGACATCTCCGGACGTAACGGAAAAGATCTGGATCAGATCGGCATTTAGGGTTTTAGAGGAAGCTAGGGTTTCCTGTTCGGGAAATGTTTGATTCGGTTTCTCTGTTGGAGAAGACGAAAGTAGAGCGAAGAGAGAGGGAGAGTGTAAGTGACCGAGAGAGAAAAGAGTGCCTCGGAACACATGGGAGTGTCGATGCTTACTTATCTAAGGATGTCTTTTTTATGGGCAATGTATTTGTGATGATGTCGGTCTGGTCTTCCGTTGGGTTTTTTTTTTGTTGGGGGGGGGGGGTTGGAGCCGTCCATTCTATCCGGAAGAGGGGGTTTGGAGCCGTCCATTCTATCCGGAAAATCTGGGTCTCTTATAAACAGGAAGTTTTACTATGCCCTTACTAATTACGAATTTTTAGAGGAAAATTATAATTTACTCCCAAAAAGTACCTATTTTTTTCCCATCCCCACCAATCACAATAAAAAATAAAGTCGATGATCTAATTATTCTTTTTTACATATCACTGACTCTGTTTTCGTTTTCCCCCTTCTAACAATTTTGGTCAAACAATTCTATTTGTTTGAGTGTTGAATGCAAAGTTGGAGAGAAAAGCAATGATAAAATTAGTATCTTTTTATTGCATTGTTTAAAAAAAAGTACTCTTTTTGAAAGTACAAAATAACAAAAAAATGTAATCTTAAACCGTTTTTTAGCCTTAAATTTATACTCGGTTTTATTTCATCCCTATAAACCAACCGGCTGTGTTTTTTTACCTGTTTTTCAACCTAGCTATCTTTAATTTCAGTCAACTACCTAATTGAATTATTGTTAATCTTGTATTAGGAATTTTTTTTAATACAACCCATTGTTGCTCGTTTTATGGAGCCGGCATCTTCGATTGCGTGAGGTGAATGGTTCGCATGAGTGAGCCAATGACAATAGAGAAGTATGTCATCACCCGGCACCTCACTCATGGGGCTTTTTATTAAAATATATACTTTTTACAGTCCATTTTCTTTAATTATTCTCAAAGCCTTATCGCAATTATTTTGGATAGAAGTTTTTCTTTAAAATGAAAAGTAGACTCCAAAAAAGGGGTCTCACCCAAATGCTCACTTTTTCTTTTCTCTTTCTTGCAATATCTCTTCTCCTCCTTTAATTTCCCTTTTCCGCCAAAAAATAGATAGACACGATGTCTCATCTAGATATCTCTTTTTATTTTTGGGCTCAAATTTTCACCATTGGTTGGACCTTCTCTTTCTCTTTTCCACATTTTATGTGTGCTACCCCATTTTCACTCCATTCTTTCTATGATGTGAAAATGCTTGAGAATGACCATCTACACCATCAAGGCCATGTGATAAAAAAAATTTCTATGAACTCAGTCAGTTTTTAAGCCCTGGATAAGGATGTTGGAGGTAGAGCTTAGGAGTTGGGCTCTATATCAAATGGGGTTGCAAATGGGTATCAAATTATTCTAGTATTGAAGTCCTGAGATTAGTGGTGATCAAGGGTAGCATCAACATGGGCACAATTAGTGGCCTAGCCCATTTTGGGAGTACCATGGATTGATCACTAATTAAGTGATAGGAAGACCAATTATCACCTTACCCACAGACAGTAATGCATATAGATTAGTGACAGATTTACCAACCCAAAGCTTGCCCTGGTCCATAAAAATGTAATGCATGTAGTTTAGTGACGGATTTACCATAAAAATGATTAGAAAGCTCAGTCCAACCTTGTCAGTTGTGTGGCTCAATGGAGCCATGGCAGACCTGCAGCTACATTTGCAGGTCTGCAACGCCACTCTTCAGCCGCCCTCGTTAGCCACCCTGCAAGATTCTTTGAGCAGCCAAAGCTGCAGACATCCATCAGCTGATGGAGTTTATAAATGGAGACTTCCATTGCTCCAGTAGAGGCAGAGAAAGACGAGCAGATCTGAGACGCTTGGGTGTAAGTGGGTTGAGGTTGAGAGAGAGAGAGAGTGATCTCCTCCTTGTAATCCATTCCTCATAGTGATATTTTCCCGTCTTCTCCCGTGGATGTAGGCTCAAGCCGAACCACGTAAATCCCTTAAATCCCTTGTGTGCATCTTCTGTGTGTGTGATTTTTCTCTCCTGTGTGCTCAAATCCATGCTCAATCACAACAAACTGGTATCAAAGCTAAGTTGGACTATGTTCCTATGACGATTGGCGGAGATCCACGAGTTGATCGGAGGTGGGCCATCGCTGTGCACAGATTTTCTGGAACAGAAAACAGAGGATTTGAACTCTGTTATTCTGTCCCTGCTTCGGATCAGAGGCCTGGATTTGTTGAGGTCTCTGCAGATCTCAAGCAGGCCACGATCGATCTGAAGGGAAGAAAAAAAAAAAAAAAAGAAGATCTTGGTTACAATAGATCATCACTGTTGCTGCCGCTGTTCGCCCGTCCACTGTTGTTGCCATCGCCTAGCTCCATCTCTGCCGGATCACGCAGAGGTGTTTATTTCTCTCCTCTGTTTCGTATGATTTTGTTGCAGTGAAGAAGAAGCCTCTGGAGAAAAGTCTCTGGAGAAGAAAGTTTTGAAAAAAAAAAAAAAACAAAAAGATGTCTCTGGAAGGATTGCTGTGGACGTGTTGTCTCCTGGTGGAGACAAAGAAAAAGTTAGAAAAGTGTATGGTGCTTTGAAGCACCATGCTATTCTGTGCTCCCTCAGGTTTTGTCGTTAGGCCAGGTCACGTTCAGGTCAACTCGACCCGAGTGGAGTAGCAGCCAAGCCAAGCACCTGCGTCAGTGTGACACCATCAGTGTGGTCAAACCAGTTTGACCAGACCAACAGCTAGAAATTATTTCTGCAATATCTTGATCATTCGATATCCGAGCGGAGATCCATTTGCACCTGCGGACTCTTTTCGAGCAGATCTACGCAGTAAAGAAGATGATTGGCTGTTTGATAGTCGACATGGAGGTTTGACCGAGTGAAGTATAGAAATTTATTTTTGCGATATCAAAGCCATCTGGGATCGGATTTTAGATCCGTTTCTTCTAGCGTGCTAGTGGTGACGAGATCTACAGTTAGTGTAGAAATTTTGCAAGAATGGATGGAAAATTTGAAATTGAGAAATTTAATGGCAGAAATGACTTCAATTCATGGCGTACCAAGATGCATGCACTGTTGGTTCATAAGGGACTACAAAAGGCACTGAAGGGAAAGAATGGCCTTCCCGGGACTATGTTAGATCCAGAAAAAGAAGATATGCTGGAGAAAGCATATGGAGCAATTTTACTATGCTTGAGTGACGAAGTATTGTGGAAGGTTGTCAAGGAGAAAACCGCTGTTGGGTTGTGGCAGAAATTAGAAAATCTGTACATGACCAAGTCATTGACAAACTATTTGTATCTGAAGAAACGGTTGTTCACTCTGCAAATGCATGAAGGTACGTCTATCTCCAATCACCTTGATGCATTTAGTAAAGTTATAATGGACCTTAAAAATATAGATGTTAAAATCGATGATAAAGATCAAGCAATCATGTTGCTCTGTTCTTTACCGCCCTCATATGATCACTTTGTAGATACCATGATATATGGTAGGGAGACTCTATCTAGAGATGATGTAGAGATAGCCTAAAACTCCAGGTAGTTGAAAAAAAAAGTTGTGTCTAAAAACCATGGTGATAGTTTGGGCGAGGGCCCGATGGTGCGTGGAAGAACAAAGAAGAAAGGTCCGAACAGAAGAAGCTATTCTAGATCAAAATCAAGATCTAGAAAGATAAAGTGCTTCCATTGTCACAAAGAAGGGCACTTTAGAAAGAACCGTCCAGAACGCAAAGGAAAGGAGAAACTTTCTAATTCTGAAAATGTAGCTGGTGTTGCAGAAGATAATTCTGATAGTGGAGATGTTCTTTCTATTACTATCAGTAGCTCAGGTGATGAGTGGATCCTTGATTCAGGTTGTTCCTATCATATGTGTCCTAATAAAGATTGGTTTACCACTTATCAATCTATAGATGGTGGTAAAGTTCTTATGGGCAATAATATGGCCTGTAAGGTTGTTAGGATAGGCTCAATTCGAATTAAAATGTATGATGGTATTGTGAGAACCTTGTTCGATGTCAGGCACGTTCTAAAATTGAAAAAAAACCTGATTTCCTTGGGTACTCTTAACTACAATGGCTGTAATTACAGAGCTGGAGGTGGAGTCATGAGAATTTTCAAGGGCGTTCTTGTGGTAATGAAGGGTCAGAAGCAACATGGTCTCTATTTTCTTCAAGGTAGCACAGTCACGGGTGCAGCTGCTGTGTCATCATCAGATTCAGATTTGGACACTACCAAGCTATGGCATATGCGGCTTGGGCATATGAGTGAGAGAGGTATGGAAGAGCTAAGTAAACAAGGTTTACTGTGTGGCCAGAAATTGGGAAAGTTGGACTTCTGTGAGCATTATGTATTCGGAAAGCAATGCAGAGTCAAGTTTAGTACAGCAGTTCATCGGACCAAAGGTACTTTGAATTACATCCATTCTAACCTTTGGGGACCTTCTCGTGTTCCATCTCTCGGCGGTGGCAGATATATGTTGACCTTTATTGATGACTATTCTCGAAAGGTCTGGGTATATATCTTAAAGCACAAAGATGAAGTCTTTGCACAGTTCAAGTAATGGAAGGCTATGATCGAGAAGCAGACAGGTAAACAAATCAAGCGCTTAAGAACTGACAATGGCTTGGAATTCTGTGGAGGTGCTTTTAATGAGTTCTGTAAGAATGAAAGAATTGTGAGACACCGCACAGTCAAGAACACACCGCAGCAAAATGGGATTGCAGAAGGGATGAACAGAACTCTATTGGGAAAAGACTCGGTGTATGCTCTCTAATGCTGGGTTATCTAAGAAGTTCTGGGCGGAAACTGTTAATACAGCTTGTTACCTGATCAATAGATCTCCATCAACGACTACCGAGTGTAAAACTCCTGAAGAGGTATTGGTCTGATTCTCCCGCTGATTACTCAAATTTGTGAATATTTGGTTGTCCTGCTTATGCTCATGTGAATGATGGTAAGCTTGAACTAAGGGCAAAAAAGTGCATATTTCTAGGATATGCACATGGGGTGAAAGGATATAGGCTGTGGTGCTTAGATGAAAAATCACCCAAATGTATTATCATCAGAGATGTGACCTTTGATGAGTCTGCAATATTGAAACCAAAGAAGGAGTGTCTTGATATCGAAACAGACCACGATGTTAGTAAACAGATGGAGCTTGAGGTGAAAGCTTCAGAAAACTTGCAAGAAAATTTGCAAGATGTCCCAGCTCAACAAGATGAGGTGTAAGGCTCAAATGAGGAGAGTGCAATTCCACAAGATTACATGCTTACTAGGGACAGAGAGAGGAGGCAGATTAAGCCACCTCAAAGATATGATGACCTTGTTGATTATGTTCTTAATACAGCTGAAAGTATGGAGGCGAAGCCTGTTACGTATCATGAAGCCATCACCAGTAAAGAATCAGCAAAATGGACTATCGCCATGAGTGAAGAGATTGAATCTCTTCATAAGAATCATACTTGGGAGCTAGTAAAATCGCCGAAGGGCCAGAAGTTTGTTGGTTGCAAATGGGTCTTCAAGAAGAAGGAAGGAACTCCAGGGGTGGAAGATGCTAAGTTCAAAGCACGACTGGTTGCAAAAGGCTATACTCAGAAGGAGGTTATTGACTTCAATAAAGTGTTCTCTCCTGTGGTGAAACATAGCTCCATCCGGGTGCTACTTGCTATGGTTGCTCTATTGGATTTAGAGCTTGAGCAGCTTGATGTCAATACTGCTTTTCTGCATGGTGAGTTGGAAGAACAAATTTATATGCATCAACCAGAGGGGTTTGAAATCCAAGGTAAGGAGGACTATGTTTGCTTACTAAAGAAATCTTTGTATGGACTAAAGCAGTTTCCTAGACAGTGGTACAAGCGTTTCGATATCTTTATGGTAGGAAATGGTTATTCTAGGAGTGAGATGATAATTGTGTTTATCATAAGAAGCTCTCAAATAGTTCTTTTATTTATTTGCTGTTATACGTTGTGTTAGGTTTATGTCTTGTATTCCGGTTTAGCCGGATGAGTCACTGGGTTAGCCAGGGACTGGTTTAAGGTCAAGGGTATTTTGGTACTTGTACCGGGGCTTTCTTGGTGGCCAAGAAAGCGGAGATTATATATATGTATAGTCTGTAACCCTAGACCTTGTGGCGGCAGTTGCCCGTAGTGTTCCCACACCACGTAGGAGAGATGAGGTGAGAGTGTGGGAATCTCTTGTATGCTTTACTTGTCATAGTGAAGATGTTCGTCCTCCTGTGCCCGTGGATGTAGCCCTGTTTGGGTGAACCACGTAAATCTCGTGTCTCTTCTATTGTGTGGCTTGCTTCGTGTTGATCTTGTGATTCCGTGGATGCGCACAACGGGTGATTGCCAGAAAATCACAACATGTTGATGACATGCTAATTGCTTCTAAGGACGTGTCTGAGATCAACAGGTTGAAGGCTTAACTCAGTGGTGAATTTGAGATGAAGGATTTGGGCGCTGCAAAGAAAATACTTGGGATGGAGATTCATAAGAACCGAAAAGCAGGCAAATTGTCTTTGTCACAAAAGGGGTACATTGAAAAGGTATTAGAACGCTTTGGCATGCAACGGTTGAAACCTGTGAATACTCCACTTGCAGCTCATTTTAAACTTTCCGCTGCCTTATCACCGCAAACTGAGGAGGAGGTGGAGCACATGTCACGTGTTCCTTATGCCAGTGCAGTTGGAAGTATCATGTATGCTATGGTCTGTACAAGGCCAGACATTTCACACGCAGTTAGTGTAGTAAGCAGATACATGGATAAACCTGGAAAGGTTCATTGGCAGGCTGTGAAATGGATACTCCGTATCTTAAAGGTACTACAAATGTTGGGATAGTATATGATAGAAATGATAACACTTTTAGCAGTGTTATTGGATATGTTGATTCAGATTTTGCTG
Organism: Sextonia rubra; assembly: GCA_037013555.1. Classification (NCBI taxonomy): domain Eukaryota; kingdom Viridiplantae; phylum Streptophyta; class Magnoliopsida; order Laurales; family Lauraceae; genus Sextonia; species Sextonia rubra. The sequence goes on from JASUAD010000009.1 coordinate 12,096,662, forward strand.
GAGATTTAGACAGAAGAAGATCATTGACAGGTTATGTCTTTACTCTTTCTAATGGTGTCATCAGCTGGAAGGCAACATTGCAGTCTACCGTTGCCTTGTCTACAACTAAAACAGATATGGCAGCTACAAAAGCAGTGAAGGAAGCTATTTGGCTGAGGGGTTTAGTTGGTGATATAGGATTGCAACAACACTTAACTGCTGTGTTTTGCGATAGCCAGAGTGCTATTGATCTAACAAACAATCCAATGCATCATGAAAGAACCAAACATATTGATGTTAGGGCACACTTCATTCGGGATGTAATTTCTCAAGGTGCTATTGTAGTAGAGAAGATCCCTATAGCAGAGAACCCAGCAAACATGATGACTAAGCCTGTTCCAACAGCCAAGTTCAAGCATTGCTTGGACTTGATTGGCATAAGAAGTACCTGAGTGCCCAAATGGGCATGTGAAGACGGTAAGAAGAATTTTGTGAGGATTGGCTCCGAATTCGCCAAGGTGGAGATTTGTCAGTTGTGAGGCTCAATGGAGCCATGGCAGACCTGCAGCCACATTTGCAGGTCTGCAACGCCACCCTGTAGCCGCCCTCTTCAGCCGCCCTAGTTAGCCACCCTGCAAGACTCCTTGAGCAGCCAAAGCTGCAGACATCCATCAGCTAATGGAGTCTATAAATGGAGACTTCCATTACTCCAGCAGAGGCAGAGAAAGACGAGCAGATCTGAGAGGCTTGGGTGTAAGTGGGTTAGGGTTGAGAGAGAGAGAGAGTGATATCCTCCTTGTAATCCATTCCTCATAGTGATATTTTCCCGTCATCTCCCGTGGATGTAGGCTCAAGCCGAACCACGTAAATCCCTTGTATGCATCTTCTGTGTGTGTGATTTTTCTCTTCTATGTGCTCAAATCCATGCTCAATCACAACAAACCTGATATTTGTAAGACTGCCTGAGATCGAGCTTGGGCAATCTATGGGCCTTTTTATTTCTAAAGTTGAGTTGGAGTGGATGAATCCAACTCAACCCATGGAGACCCCTACTTAGGATCCTAATAAAGAGCGTTTATATTTTTTTAACCTTTTTCTGGATCCACAAAATATATAGTTCTGGACCTGGATTCATACATTTGGGCCAGGGTCCCTCTTGGTCAGGTCTCGAGCATGGGCATGATTTCCCTAAATGAAATTCTTCTCATTTCAATCACTAATTCATTTCTCTATATAGGCAGTGGATTTGGGTTGTTTATGATCGGATCCACTCGGATTTGAATTTTACCTTGTTTGGTCTTCGTCTTGGTATTTATTTATTTCTTTCTTTCTTTCTTTTCAATTGGAGAAGGAGTGCAGGGGAATGATCTTTAGAGATCCAGGTTCGTTTGCTTAAAATCAAACAATCAACGCAACATATGAAGGATTTAGGGGATTTTTAGAATATGAAACAATCAAACAATATATAAACACAGCCAAAATAAAATCAATCACAAGTATATACCACAAAAAGGCACATAGATGTTTAACGTGGAAAACTTCAGCCAAGTGAAAAACTACGAATTCCACAATGATCAACTATTAAGCAATAACGAACAATTACAAAATATACTAACACCCTTTCCACATTTGAAGAATTGAGTTCTTCTTGTGCAACTTAGTGAAAACAAATTCTTTTAAGCTTGTTGATCTCATCTGATTTTCCTTTATATGTTTTCAAATGACATTTTCTTTTATCCTTAGGTTGATAGCTCACGAAGGAAAAGGGATTAGCCAAAAAGATCTAAATAAATGCAACTTATCTAAGAATTTAACCCAAGATAGAGTAGGATGGAGAGATATAATTGATCATATAGGATAGACTTTGATGATGATAATTAATCTCATGCCCTAATGAATGAGGTCAAGCTCCCTCAAACGAAGGAAAAATGACAAGGAGCAGGAGAGAGATAGAGAGGACTATAATTCGAAGAAATCAAATATGAAAACCTTAAAAAAAAACTTTAAAAAAAGTATGGCTTAGACCCATGTGAGTTTTTGTTTTTATAAGTGTTGTTTGTCGACATTGAATTTTAAGCTCCACACGATGGAATCCTTTTCCTATGTGAACGTTGTAATCCATTTCTTCACAAAATTGGGGAAATTAATTCAATTTTTTTCCTCTAAAGCACTGCACCAAATTGTTGAAAAGCTTTATCTGAACAAAATTAAAACTTTTCCACGGCATTTAATGAATCTTCATATCTTCACGGTCACAATGTTTTTTTTTTTTTTTTAATGATCTGGGTCTTGCCAGGCCAAAGACTATGAACCATGCATGACCCATTTAGTTATCTGGCCTGAGTTCACAACCACACCCAGCCATGGCCCTAAAATTAAGGCAGAGGCCCATCTAATTTGAAATCATATGTACTTTTATTCATACTAAGTATTGCCAGCCAGACTAAAAGGTTAGGCTATGGTTTAGCCAACGGGCCTAAGCGCACAGCCCAATTCCAATTTAGTGTCGATCAAGTTCAAGTTGATTTTATTCTGGCTTGACGTCCCTACGTTGGAGTAAAATGACATGCAATGAGACAAGATGAATGAATTAGACAAGGATGTTTGAGAATAGAAGGGTCTATATACTTATACTATGAATGAATTAGACACTAATGTTTGAGAATAAGAGGGAAAGAACACCCAAACAGTAAATTTCTTTTGCATGAGAAGCAAACACAAAACAGGTGAGTTGTTAGGCTTGGGATGCAAACAAAGAGAAAAAAGGAGACAGATCCTAATTGCACGAACTTCTAGTTATCTGTTGCACCGGCTTGTAACATTACACTCAATTGGAATGCCTAATCTATCCAACTGGCCAGAGCCTGGATATCCCTAGCTCCTGAACTTCACATGCAGTGATGGTGATATTTGCGACAGCCGTGAATGGCCGGCGACCAAAAGGTCCTCACATCCATGAACCGAAAACCTCTTTGCCGAACTGCATTTATCTAACTCTAGTCTCTGCTTTGGTGCGCTTTGAGACCGGACTTTAGCCTTCCACGATTCAGTCTCTGCCATGTAATTTGGATAGTTTGAGTACATACTGAAGAAGCTCCCCGAGCAATCATTCTTTGAAGGAGTGAAAGGCCCTCTCTTTCCACTCCCTGGCTTTGAAGATCCTGAGAATAAATGTGGGCTATTATTTGCAGTTTCATAAGCAGAGTGATCCGCTGTGCATTGCATTTCAGCAGAAGACAAACTTAGCATTGTTGATGCTTGAGCTGTAGTGTCTTTTGCTGAGGAATTAGGCAATGTAAGATTGATGCTTGTATGTTCTGAATGCGAGAGTGGTTTTCCGGGATCTACTTCTGGGATCTTGCCCTTCTGATCATTCGCCCTTCTTCCTTTGATCGAGGTTTTGTGATGATTACAGGACGATTCATCCATCCATCCATCCATCTAACAAGTCCCCACCTGTGCGCATTTTCTCCAAATCATGTACATCGATTCCATCAAATTTTGATGTATTCCTTGTCAATGCGGTTAGCTATCCCCCAGGGGACATGCACTTTGACTACTTAACGTGAGTGTTCGACACCTATCCCATTCACATTTCTCTGGTGCTGCAGTACCCTACAAGAAAATAAGGATGAGATTAGTCAATCTCAATCAATTAGACGGGAACAACGAGGCACTAATAATCATGGATCTTTATGGGTATTATCACTCACATAACTAGAAATTTTTTATAAAAAAAAAATTCTGGGCTTAAAGTAAGGCCCAAACTCATTAAAATATTATTTCAAACTCTTTAATTTTTCAAAGACTAAAGAAGTCTGGATCCTCACAGGATTTTCACCCATGACATTGGAGCTACTTGGATGCTTATAATCATGTGATTATGCGGTCCAGCTTATAGGCCCTACTTGGATGCTTCCCTATCATTGGAGCTACAATGGATGGAAAGGTTTAGGGTTAAGCAAGAAAATTGTTTCTATCAAATTATGCTGGCCCTTGATTTAACATCTTTAAATTTTATTGGCCTTCTAACCCTTTTTTTTATTCAATCCAACGATGGGTGAAATTTTGATGAAAATAAAACTAGACATGGTAACAGATCATAGTTTGACAAGGGTGCGAAAAGAGTTGTGCTGATCAATAGTGGGCTCAAGTGGGGCCCAAAGAACTGGACTACAAATGTAGTCTGCTATAGGAGAAGATTCTCACCGGATCCTCCAAGTGTCTTGCTGATTAAGACGGTCCATGAGTGGAAGGAGTGGAACTCTACACTGATGAATACCTATTGAAAATCAAAGTTACTCAAAATGGATAGCCCCAAAGTGTTGGGATGATCCCAAATCTTACTTCAATAGGAGCTGGTCCCATCATAAAATTAAACATATAATTAATAACATGATTAATACAATCTTATGCATTTTATTAGTTATATACACAGTCTTGCGGTGGATCAACTCCCATTGTAATAAAATTTAGGGACATATATATCATGCACAAGGATGTCGTTACTACGTATCAAGATTTAAACAGTTGGGCCTTACTCCTTCCACGCCTGGATCCTCGGAGTGAGACTCATTACTATTAAAGTATACAGGCGAGACATGGAGTGGAGTCCAGATTGCGAAGAAAATTCCATGGTGACGCGGCGGACCCTAATAGGTCCACCCACGGTTGCCGTGGGTTTTTCCCCTCCAAGGATCCCATTTCCATGGAGTGATATTTTAGTTCAAACCAATTATTGGTTGATATGCATACTGGTGGTGAACTGTGGTATCAACCTTGTACCTTCTGCATCCAATCAGCAACATGTTCGCGTGTGGAACTGGATATTAGTTGATGGGCGCCCATGGCCCAAAACCTAGCTATTAGTTGATTAAGAAGGCTGATAGAGATGAACTTGACTCACAGCGAGGTGTTGGAGGCCTCTGTTATTGAGATGTTAGGTGTTATGGAAGCAATGGGTGCGACCAACCAGTGCTTGAGCTTGGACTCGGACCAACGTGTGCATGCATTGGAGTGTTTCCAACGTTTGCTTTCTCACAATGCAGCCTCTTACCAATGCTTGAAGCTTCACAAGTCCTTTTAATGCACGCAATGCCCTCTTTGCCTTCAAAAAATTTGATGTAAATGCAAATAAGAAATTAAGAAACACATGATTAAGAGTGATAAGTAGGGTTCATGAATAATATGAAAACAAAAAGGTTTTATAATGGCATATAAAAACTACACTCCTGGTATTAAGTTGAGAAAAAAAAAGGCGAATAGTTGTTTTACTTATTTCTTTTTAAATTTCTTAACTTTGAAAGAAATCAATATAACATAGTACCATTTAAATGATTAAAGTTCCATCAACATGTTTTAAAATAATGGCCAATAATCAAATATATCATCATCAATGTCTTGTCCTGACTATATTGAGAAGAGCTGCATAAATTCGCTTCTAATGATTGGTTATAACTGGTGAAAATATTGGCATGTTCCTTGACACGTTACTTTCACCCATGGGACATGGGATTTTCAATCCTCCCTATCTATAAAAGTGTGATAATTGGAGTTAAAGCAATCAATTAAAAATCTCCACGGAACATTGGATAAATTTTACTTACTCTAACTACCTAAATGCATGGCCAATGGTTACGGAAGGACTTTGTATTGATTGAGTATATATCGCTAAATGATTAGCTTCATTGGTGATCATGACCATCTCACGAGGGGCCTCCCAAAGAAAACAGAAAGAAGAATTTAATCCAACCGGGCATTGTACATGCTCATGATTTGTTCAAAACTTGTGATCAATCAATGTAAAATTTGGGGCCTGCAAAATCAATATAGCATTTTTTGTATCCAGATAATTCACCAAGCATATAAGTAATTGCATTGGAGCTACAAGTAGGGATATCTGATTCTATAAGCCAGGGTAAGTTGTAAGCCCATACCCACCTTGACTCAGAGCTGTGCACCAAGATTACACTGCGACAGGTGGAGGTTGGTTTTGAAATGGGTATTTAGAAGAAATATAAAAGAATTAAAAATTCGAATAAATTATGTAATATTTTTACTAACAGTTATGTATATTTATGTAATAAATGGGGCAGTTGGCCAGGGCAGCCAATGCCCAGACTGAACCGAAAACAACCACTAACAAATCCTACCCCGGTTTAAGCTGGCCATCCGTACCTATACCTAGGCATGGGTCAGTCTGCGGTGGTCAAACAACGTGGGTTTCCTTATTCCACTTTGTCAAGAAGTGCTACTATGTATCCTTGGAAAAGCATAAAATGAATCCAAGCAGATTCTTTTCAGTAGTTGGTCGATGTTTTTCTAAATCAACTACTGTAGAATAAAGAAGAAGAGCATATTAGAAATTATATATGTGGCAGTACTACCGAAACCATGCCGAGATTATCGGTCTTATTTATTTTTCTTGAAAGTTACAGCAGTTGGAAGGAATATAGAATTTGTTGATGCACAATTGCAAGGGTATGAATACTAATGGGTCTGGATCTCTTACGTTTTGACTTAAAAATTCCGAATTAAAAGGAAGCAATTCCACAATCACACCTATTGAAAATCCAAATAATTCAAAATGGGCAGCCTCCAGTGACATACATTGACTTACTATTATAAGAATATTACAAATAAGTTTGGATCCTCTTAGATTTTGACTTGAAATCTTAAATCAAATGAATGGAATTTGATAAGAGGCTATTTATTGAAAATTCAAACCCCTCACAATAAACGGTCTCCAAATAATGACATATCTACAAATTTAATGCAATATGAGTTATTACATATTTAGATTGGACATTTGATCAAAACATGATTAATAAATATGACTAACTCCTACTAGCATGAAATTTAGGAATACGCCATATGTTAGGAGTCCATTTATCCATGTAGAGCAGACTTTAAAGAGATGGTAATTTCTTTTAATAATACAACTTCCAAAGGAACAATGTTTTGGATAATGAATATGCCATTCTTTTCATGTTTATAGGCTATTCTTTCTAATAAGTGGGCTACGTCTTGTCACTTGTTAGGTCCTAACCTAGTGTCTAGGGTTATAAAAAGGAAAACATCAACTAAGTATCGACAACCCTCATTTTTCATTAGGCTACTTGATTAGGACTAAAAAGAATAAATACAAACCTAAATTATACTTTTCTCATCTGAGGACTAAGGACCCCATCCCTCACTCAGGGTGAATAAAAAAAAAAGGAGTCACCAATTGCATGGCCGCACCTAAAAAAGACAAAACAGTCATTTGATTGGATATGCCCTGATGCGGTGAAACCAGTAGGTTAGCCGACCAACAACTATTGAACCACCTGGCATCTCTGCTTGGGTTGAAACATATGAGCTTACAATAAACTTGTGGGCCTGCATGTTTGCCACGCATTTCTTCCAACAGGAGCAAGCAAAGATAGCAACGTATTTGTAGACTGAGAAGTAAACTATTCCGGGAAGCATTGCGTAAAAGATGGATAGATTTGGTCCTGCTTGCATTTACATCGTTGTCTGGAAGAGAAGCTCAACTGCTCAAGACATTTTTTACCATTTCACTTGGCTTGTCTAGGAGATGAATAGATGGTTAGTTTGGTAGATGGGTGGTTGAGATTGAGCAGCGGAATTGTTAATTCAATTTATATTGGGCCATCATCATATCCAACGTAGTTGACATCTGACTTTTGAATTTTAGACAGTAAATTCTCGCAGAAGTCAAGTCAGTAAGTGAGAAAAAAAAAAGTCTGATTATAAACCTCGCAAACGTATAAACAATTTTCGCCAATTATTTTCTTCATACGGTCAATTTATAAACAGAACTAATTTTTATTAGAGTAAAATATTTAATAATTGAAAAAAATTTGTGTTGAGCAACTCAAATTTTTCAACAGATGGGACACATTGGAGTTCAACACTCTACTTTCGATTTCAAACTTAAACGGAAAAATTCAAAATTACTAACCAGAAAACCACGAAACACTGCTTGTATTTTGACCGCTGCCGACTCCTCTCGCCTCCTGCTACAATGCACTGGGCCGGTGGTGCACCTCCTGATGCTGATGAGAGTCCCTGCAGCGCCGGCCTCTGATGGTGTTGCTGCGTGCTTGCTCCCACTGGATTTTCTTCTGTCGTCGTCACTGGCCATCAACTCCCTCCTACTGTGGAGTGATCTGAGGAATCGCCACCCCTTCTTCTCTTTTGGTGGCTTTGAGTAGGACTGGGCAGTTGTCTTACAGCCAACAAGTCGCCAAAACCACCTGGAGGTTTTTCCCATCTTAACTGCTAGCGGTTTTGGAAGGCGGTATTGTCGTACGTCTAGAGGCCATTTTTGAGCAAGAAGCTAAAAACATGGAAGGCATGTATAGATGAAGGAAACAGAGGAAGAGGGGAGATGTCAGGGCCTCGTGGGTAGGTCCTAATAGGTTGATGTGATAGAGTTAACGGATAATTAATTAGGGATAGGGGTCTCCATCTCAAGCTAACGCAAGTACCTTGTTAATCTCAGTTTTCTCTCTTTCTATTTTTTTTAATCTATTTAGAGTTTCATATAAACTTTATTATAATAGAAGTATTTTAAATAAATGATCAATTCCATGGTGGGCCATATATATGTTGAAGTGAGGTTTTTTTCTTTTTGGATATAAGTGTATCCTGGCACTTAAACATAATTAATCCCCTCGAACACAAGGATGCCTTGCAACATATGTATACCACATAGCTCGAGAGTGTGGAACATGTTGGGTTTTTGTATTGTATTCTGTTTTAGGAGCACAAGGATGCCCTACCCTGCAATGCTTGTATACCAAATAGCTCTAGGGCATAGAACATGTTGGGTTATTGTATTCTATTTTGGTTTAGCTGGGTCAATTTCCTAGGTTAGTCAATACTAAGGTTCAAAGTCGACGGTATTTCAGTAATTGTATTGGATTTTTTTTAGGGTTAAGAAAGTAAATATTATAATTATATATGTATATATATGTATGGTATAAGCCGCAACCTTACACTTTGAAAGAAATTGAGAGAGAGTTTTTATTTTCTATGGATATAAGCGGTTTCATCGAACCACATAAAATTGTTGAAAGAAATGGTTAGATTGTGTTTATGCATCGTAGTAGATTATCAATTGAGGGTGTTTGTCTACTATGCTATTTTCCCCAACAAAACGTATGACATGGGAGCAAATCCATATCATATGCTACCAAACCAACGAGTGTCAAACACATGAAGTGAGATTTTGTGGAAGTCCACATGAAAACTAGCATTTAAATTCGAGGAATTTTTTAGTTACGGGGGACACCTGCATACAAAAATTTTGATTTGCCTATAAAAAAAAGGTATGGTGTCCAATGATGCATAGCTAAATTCAGAGCACCCTCCATGATAATTGTTAAATCTATAGGAGAAAATCCCCTTCCCCACTAAATAGGGTCGTTGAATTCAAAGTAGCTTAGGATTAAGGGCTCTAGACTCTTGAGACAAGAGTTTTTTAAAGTAGAAGAACTTTTCTCCTGTGAACATGTGAATGTTCTCTCACGAAGATATCGCAATAATTAGTGCCTTTAATTAATTAGGGCTCCCTTTGTTGAGGACTAGGTTCATCTAAGGAGAAGTATATGAAAGTATGTATGCTACTTATACTAATATCTTAAGGGCAAATTTTACAAGATAGTGGTTAGAGTAGCTATGATATTTGGAATAGAATGTTGACCAATTAAAAAGATGCATATATATAAGATGAATGTAGCGGAGATGAAATGCGGTGGATGCGTGATAAAACTAGTAAAGATAAAATTAAAAATGAGCGTTTTCGAAAGCATTTAGGGGTAGTACTAATAAGGAATAAGATTAGATAAATCCGTTTAAGATGGTCTCTAATTCTGTTTAAGATGATTTGGGCATATTAAGCGTAAACCGGTAATGACATCGGTGAGAACAGGTTTGGCTATGCAGGTGGATGGCCCATCAAGAGGTAGGAATAAGCCGAAGAAAATATTGATAGAAGTCATTGAATCAAATTTGAATAAGTTTAACCTATCTAAGGATTTGGCTCAAAATAGAATAAAATGGAGAAACAGAATTCATGTAGTCAACCTCAACATGGTTGGAATAAGGCTTTGATGATGATGATGATGGTAATACTAATATCTTGAGGTTTTGGTTATATAATTGATTAGTAGAGGAAATTTAATCTGGTATCAGAGTTAACTAGTTGCGAATTCAAATAATATTTGAATAGTGAAACGTATTATGATATATTTACCGATCGGATTTCACCATAGAGAGTATTGATGAACAGATTCCACCCAAAGAAAAAGCTTCTAAAATATTTATGGTGTCTTTAAACACTTTGAGATTTTTATATGAAATAGTTAACAGATGAAATTTAATATCCTTTCATCAAAATATCCATTGCCCGTAAAAAATTTCACTTCTAAGGCAAAATAGTAACACCAGGGTCTCATAAATAAAACACATCATGTTTTTAGGCCGACGAACCCCACAGGGTCCACAGAGCATCAATTTAAACGAGCCTATCATAAAATGTACAATCTATCACCAACAGATGTTGGGTTTCATTTAAACAGATCATTTGATGGATTTAGATAGAAAGCCTAGCAGTGATTATTCCGTTCTACTATTTATAATAATAGATAAACAGCCTACCTTCCTATCTAACTGTAGGATTTGCTATATTTGAAAACTGCATCTATAGCTCGGGCCAACCAAGAGCATAAAAAAAATCGGAGTTAATAAAAGAAACAAAAAGCAAGGCCATGACATAAACATTATTAAAACCCTATTTTCAGACTTCAATTGTGAACCCTCTTGTGTCAGAGATGACCTCCAGACGCCCCCAAACTATCATTAAGCCTGCATGAGGCTAGGCCAACGAGGCTATTGTTGTTGTCGGAAGATGATGAGAAAGTACGATTTTTATAAAAGGAAAAATTGTGTTTGATGAGAATGTGGCAAAAACCTATTCGCTGTTAATAAATAAGAAGTTAGACCTTTCCTCCCATTCAGTACATATAAAACCTATAATTAATTTACTAAAGATATCAGTATTTTAAAAATAACCAATCTCATTGAGAGATCAAGTCGTTTCTGAAGTAAAAATTGGCAAAAACTCGTATGTAACCATAGGAGGAACTGGATTCAGGACAAGCATTCTGACGACATGGATGGAGGAGTTTGTCTCGGGTGCATACTTGGCATCAAGTGGATCTCAGTTTGTTGCCAAGTGAGACCTTCAATCCTCAGCAAATTTTAGCAATGTCTCAAGGGCGTCCAGATTGAAGATACCACTGTGAGTGAAGGGAGCATTGTCTGACCTATACAGGTGTGAATGTCAAAGACTGTATTTTATGTAAGGAGCAATTCAACCGACCCTCAAATTCAGTGGTTTTTGCTATACCGTAACCGTGGGCTATGATGAATTGTTCGCACCGGTGTTTATCACACCTTTTTAATTTATATTTCTATTTCTATTTCTATTTCCAATCAATTGTGTGATATTACCAAAATCGAGGAAGACGTGGAAATTATGGGCTGATGGTGACCTAATGGAAAATGCCCATTGACAAATTCAAAATCTTATTTTAGAATATCTTTACTGATTTATGCTTTTGGTATGTCTAAGCTATATGGCGGGGATGTGTGTTGCAACCTAGGAGCATAATAAAACTGATATTAAGTGAGGAAAACCCTCAAAATGATCGTGCAAGAACTAATTAGGTGCCATCATGTCACCAACAGACAAGCTAGCATGTATTGTCTGAGTGTATGATAAGCTTATGTAGCTGAACTTAATTGATTTTGCCACAATTGCCATGGTGTTTTTATGCAAAGAATTCGAAATCAATATAAAAAAATTAGCTCACTTTTCACAGTCTTGCCACCAATAGTCAATAAATAAATAAATAAATAATACATCTGAAAACAAATCTTTGACTTAGCAGAAAAGTGATGCAGTTGCGATTTGACAGACCGTCCTAGGTTCCAATAAACAAAACCAAAAATATCCCTACCACTACACTAAGATGTAATAAAGAAAACAAATATTCAAAACTCACCCTGTGAGAAACAATGCAAAAGAACACTAAAAACACCTAGTGAGAGCCTTCTCAATCTTCTAATATCAACATGATATAAGAGAGAAGGAAACATAATGCAAAACAGTGCTTTATTAAAAGTTTTCTTAAACTGTACTATAGCTGCTACAGCAATGACGACAATTGCTTTTAAATAATGATCATAAGTCACACAGAAACCCTAGTTATCTTTCCCTAATTCGTTGCCTATCATAATTAGAAGTACTTAGAATAGTTTCCCACACAAACATGCTAAAATTAGAAATAAAATCAACTAAAACATGCAACTTTCCATGCCCAAGTCGTCCTGGATATCTTGCCACAAATCTATTGTTGGGCCCACATGGCCCACTATTTGATGAAGAGTCATGCCTTATCTGTTAGTGCACTCCTGGGCGCTCCTTACGGTCTGAGTTGGAGTGAGATTGGGTCAGTTTTGGCCCATCAAACACATGCCCAGAGCAGACTGACGAACTGCTTTCTTTTGTATTCAGAATTCTTGAATATTGCATAACAGCCCCTGCACTTCTATATATTTGCAAAACAGCCCTTGATATTCAAATTTAAACAACTGAATTATTTGGGTCCAAGTTTCCCATCAAAACTTGTCGGGACCCTTGCGGGCCATCTTGGGAAGCTCAATTTTCTGTATATAGGCTTTAGCCATAACAAAAATTAGGTCATCATCAATTATATAGCAAAAAATCATAGGTTGAATGCGTGGAACTTATACACGAGGAGCATAGTTGTGAAAATCGTTTTGTATTAGATGAAATTTTTGAGATTTTCAATTTGGGCATCATAACGAAATGCACTTTAGAAGTTTTCGCTCAAATTTTCGCTGAGTTAGCTCAAAATTCATCATCTCAGTCAATTTCGCTTAATTTCAAATGAAATTCCCAAGATAAGAAATTCATTCGATATGGCCCTCTTAAGAAAAAATAAAATTTGGTTAAAAAAAAGAAAAAATAAAGGGGGTAATTTGTGATTTTATAACTTAAACAACTTCTTTTTAACTTTTTAGCCTAATCATTGAAGAAAAAACTAAAAAGGGAAAATGGAAAAGAGGAGAGGACTAACAGAAAAGGAAGAAAAAGAAAAAAGGGAAATGTTATATAAATAACAAATTGGTCTCTCTTCACAGAGATTCTCTTTATACATAAGTCAAATTTTAAAAATTTATATTTTTTATTCCTTAATATACACAATATCCCTAAATTACCCATTCCCTCCTTTCTCCCAACACCCATTTCCTCCTTTCTCCATACACTTAACTCTCTTTTCCTCCCTACACTCACAGGTTTGCATCAAACATTGTTATAGAGGATTCATGTTGTTTATAATAAATTTTTTTCGCTATTTTTATTTTTTTTCAACTTTTTTTTTTCAGAATCATGCAATGTTCGGTGGGCCGAACACTGAACATGTTGTCTCGCCACGGGAGGCCAAACATTGCAATGTTCATCCTCCTATGGTTGAACACCATGTACAATGTTCGGCCCTACGAAGCCGAACACTATGCAATCCTAAAAAAAGAGTTGGTTAAAAAAAAACAAAATTGGAAAATGAATGTTTATCTCCTTCTCCATTATACTATTTGATTAGAAAGCATTACAAAATAATGTGTTTCAAAATGAAAGGAGAAATAAAATGGAGAAGAGAATATGTCAAGGAAGAAAATGAGAAGATGAGTATAAGGAATGAGATTAGTTGCACAATGCTAAGGAAAAAAATGAACAAGAGATAGGTGAAGAGATAGATGATGGGTGAGTGATAGAGGAAGTGCATGTTTGGCATCACTAATTTTAGGCTCTTATTGTCTAAATGTATAAATCTAATAGAGTTTGTAAAAATAAGAGCGTTTTGCATGTGCTTTTGTGCTCTATTTAATTTAAAGATGTAGATGTTTTACCTCTATTTCCCACAGCCCTCCTCATGATGCATTTCCAAATAAGAGGAAGAAAATAAGAAGTGCTGCTACAGTAACTTTTAAGGATCACGCCCAGTTCGGTTTTTTCAATTTTCTCGAAATCCGAGCCCCTAAATCTAGATCCAAACCGTTGAAAATGTTCACATGATCAAACACAGCCATCCCTCCAAATTTCAGCCGTTAAATCATCCTGAATCTCGAGATATGTGCAAGAAAGCGTGAGCCATTGGATATTAGTTTTTGAATTCTGTGGGGCCCAAACACAAGATCCAAATCATTGGAAATGTTGGGAAGACTAAAAACGGCTATGGGGTCAATTTTCAAGGATTGATTCTTTGTGGATCTCAAGATATTTATGAAAAACTTTCAATCATTGAGTTTAATATGCTGAATTTGTAACTAGTCCACATGCAGCCCCTTTTTTATTTTTTATTATTATTTCTGGGACAGTAAATAACAATCCAAACCATTGAAAATGTGTAGAAGGTCAATGACCATTGTGAGACCAAATTTCAGCCGTTAGATCATCACCAAACTTGAGATATTTATGTAAAAATGTGAATTATTAAATATTTTTAAAAAAAATTAGGGGCCTCAAACACAAGATCCAAACTGTTAGATCTCTTTGGGAGACCAAACATGGTTATGAAGTAAAATTTTAAGATCGATACCTAGTAGATCTTAATATATTTGTGAAAAGCTTTTAACTATTTATTTAAAATGGTCTATTTAAAATAGATGCTTCCATTGCCAAACACATATTTTAATTCTAGCCTCTTTTTTTTATAGCTCTTTTTTTAATGGCTCTATTTTGAATTGTCTATAAAAATAAGATTAGACATACCAAACAAGCCCGAATAATGGTTGAGTTAGTGCATGTTTGGCATGTCTAATTTTTAGGCTCTTATTGTCTAAATGTCTAAAAGTTATAGAGTTGAAAAAATAGAGGCGTTTGGCATGTGTATTTAGCTCTATTTAATTTAGACAATAAGAGGTAAAAGCTCTATTTTGAAGAGGAGGCCATGTGATGCATTTCCAAATAAGAGGGACAAAAAAAAGAGTCGCCCAGCTACAGTGTTTTCATGGATCACGCTCAGTACGGTTTTTTCGATTTTTCTCGAAATCCAAACCCCTAAATCTACATCCAAACCGTTGAAAATATTCACATGATCAATTACGGCCACCCATCCAAATTTTAGCTGTTAATTCATCCTGAATCTCGAGATATGTGCAAGAAAGCGTGAGCCATTGGATATTAGTTTTTGAATTTTGTGGGGCCCAAACACAAGATCCAAACCATTGGAAATGTTGGGAAGACTAAAAACGCCTATGGGGTCAATTTTCAAGGATTGATTCCTTGTGGATCTCAAGATATTTGTGAAAAACTTTCAACCATTGAATTTAATATGCTGAATTTGTAACTAGTCTACAGGCAGCCCCTTTTTTATTTTTTATTATTATTTCTGGGACAGTAAATAACAATCCAAACCATTGAAAATGTGTAGAAGGTCAATGACCATTGTGAGACCAAATTTCAGCCGTTGGATCATCACCAAACTTGAGATATTTATGTAAAAACGTGAATTATTAAATATTTTTTAAAAAAATTAGGGGCCTCAAACACAAGATCCAAACCGTTAGATCTTTTTGGGAGGCCAAACATGGTTATGAAGTAAAACTTCAAGGCTCGATACCTAGTAGATCTTAATATATTAAAAGCTTTTAACTATTTATTTAAAATGGTCTATTTAAAATAGATGCTTCCATTGCCAAACACATATTTTAATTCTAGCCTTTTTTTATAGCTCTTTTTTTAATGGCTCTATTTTGAATTGTCTATAAAAATAAGATTATACCTACCAAACAAGCCCTTAATAATGAAGGAAAATGAGTTGTGTGTGAATGGGAATAAATTATTATATTTTGGAGAAAAAAGGGTATTTTGGTCATTAGATACATGGATAATATTAGATTTAAAATTTTCATTAAAATGGTGAGTTAAGAGAGAGAAAGATATATATAATAGGAAAATAATTATATGAGAATTAGTTCTCATCATTTTTTATGAGAAATTTAGGTAAGGCATATCTATCATTTAATTCAAATATTACAATACATAGAGACCCACCTGATAATCACTCGCCTCAAGTTTTTATCAAATCTGAATTTACTAAATTATTGGATTAATTGTGCATTAGTCCAATTAATTGTCAAATCTTCAGGTGCTTGATGCTCATCTTCTTCTCATCTACGTCCAAGTATGCGTTTATATGGGAAATGAATGTTAAGTTATAGTGGAATTAACACCATTGGACTAAAATTCTCAATAGTCCCTCGACCGTCTAATTGAGCACAACCATGACACGGATGGGGCAGCTTACATTGTGTGGATAAGGGTTTTGATGAAACTTGGGAACGCAGTAGCAGTTCAGGTGGATTAACTGTAATTAACCAGTTCTAGGGTTTAGGGTTTTGTTGTCTGATGCAGGCCTCCGATCGAATACAACAGTTCACGGACTAATAATAGTTGTGATCCAGGAGCAGGAGATCGTTGAGCGTAAATGGCGAACAATCGAGGGTTTTGGCCATCGGTGGTTTTGGCACTCCTTCTACGACTAGTTCTCATCCTTTTCTCGAAGAATCTCAACCTGGGCGCTCGTCCAGAAATAGCAACACCTCTCACTAGCCTCAGACGCGGTATCTTATGCATTTTGTGTTTTACTTTTATGGACACCATATGGGGTCTTTTACGAAAAGATTAATCGATTGTTTTGCAGTGGCGGAAGGTTATTGGTTAAAGCAGTCATCAATGTCACCATATGCAGGTTGGTTTATTCAGAGCAATTAAATACATTTTACAGTTAAATTATTAACTTGGATTTGTAGATGCTGCATGACTCTCATAATAGGGTATGATGAACAGTGTGCGTTAAACGAGTTGAGTTAGAGATGACCACATAGTGAGGCACTGAGGCCTGCCAATCATCAATTCAACCCCCTAACAACAGTATCCATTACTAGTGAATTGGTGCTCCCAGTCAGTTGTCTTTGCTTATCTTCTCCACGAATGAGCTATTCCATCGGTTCCTTAGTCTGGAAGCTCCACATCATAAAGTGGACATAGCTAATATTGTTGAAATTCTCTTTTGGTTTTGATCTGAACTTTGCATCATCAAACTCTTTTGTTGGCATTATCCTTGTTGAAGGAAGTTTTCTTGACTTGGATATGTTGAAATGTTTTCATGATTAAATGCAAAGAACATAGGCAATCATTACAACCGGCCTCTCTGATTTTCTATGCTTTGTTATTTCACAAGTTTGCTCTAAAGCAGATGGTAGTCTCTTTATTATTATTATTATTATTATTATTAGTATTATTATTATTGATCTGGTCTCTTTTAAATGCCTTTGGAATAATATTTGAGAAATTTCCTACTTTTTCATGATATTGTGTTTGTTGCCCTGCAGAACACATGGTTTCATCCTTACTGTGGAGGATTTGTCCCCAAATATAGGTGTCTTGTGGTGAGCTGACAGCAGATGATATCTTGTTGTGAACTGAAATTATTTGGTTTTTAAGCCACTGTACATTGTGTACAATTAATTAATGGTATTGCGAACTAGTGGACTATATACTGCATGAGAAACACTTCAAATATTGAATCAGTTGGAAGTCATAACTACCCAATCATCCATTTTGGATTTTCACAGCGATAGAGCAGTGGTGCAGTATAAAAGGTCAAACTATTAGAAACCTCCAATTGCTGCAGTATTTGCCTATCTATGTTTGGCTATGAATTTAGTGAGAGAGTTGCTAATCTCTTGAGCTATAAGGTTATGCTATCTAGAAATGAAAATGATACTCAACAAACAGTGTCTCTTTTCTTCTCTTTTTTTTTTTTAGTTTGAGTTCCAACTGTTGCACTTATATTATGGTTTGTCACTATATGCAGGTATTTTTTTGCAGAAGTCTTTGACTTCTTCAGGATTTTCTTTCTAATAGTTTTCCATGTGAACATTGTATTCATGTTACTGCCATTGGCCATACGTCTCAACCACCGGCCATTCTTTCTTGCTTTTGTTTACGTTGCAATCTTATCAATGTTAAAATCTTATCCCTCTGTAAGTTGTCCATTTATATTTGCCTGAAAAATCTATATTTATAGTTCATTACTTGCCTACTGAAGTTCAATTTATTATTACAACTTGATCACTTCATTCTTTTATAAATTCTGCATTGCAATATTGCAACTTGATCACTTCATTTCTTTTGTGAGTTCAATTTATTTCTTTTATGAATTTCAATCTGATATTTATTTTGGTTGGAGTTTCAAACACAGGGCAAGTAATATTGCAGGGTCCACATATTTCTGGAACTATAAAAATGCATATAATTTTAGATTTTTGACAATAGACTGGCAGAAGTTATTTTCAACTGCATACAACTATAACATGGCTTTTATTATTCTTATTTAATCGGCATGCAACTAAAGCATGTTAAGTTCCTATTCTTTTGAAAACTAAGAAGTGGTCTTGGCCTTTTATGTTTCTATCAAATATCATAATGTACATGCATCTAACATGCTCCTGTTCAAATTGATAAGGTTGGAGATACTGCTCTGTACTTGGGACTTTTGGGCCTTTTTGTTAATGAACTAGCAGGTGCTTCTTCACTCAATGAAATCCCCACCCTGATTACAACCCCCCCCCCCACTGTTCTGTGTTGGACATGGCTTCTGACATTGTAGATATTTGCTGACAATAACATGCAGACATGCATTTCTGCTTCTTCCTCTTTTGTGGATATGCTGGAGTGGGTCTCCTTAGCCCTGTGATGCACGATCTCTGGATATGGAGGGTCTCTCTCTCTCTCTCTCTCTCTCTCTCTCTCTCTCTCTCTCTCTCGCTCTCATATGCACATGCACATTCATGTCTGTTCATGTTCTTTACTCATGATGAAATTTGCAGGGTACTGGCAACGCGAATTTCTACTTTGCAACTGCTATTACTTATGCTTTATTGCAGGTATGACTTGTTCATGATTTCAAAAGTTAAAGTAAAAAACACTAATTACTAAGTCTAGGAAGTTCTGTTTTATTAGTTGATCTTGAAAAATTTTAATCCAACACTTTCAAAGAAGGTACGTATGTTTGACATGTAATCATTAGGTTTAAGACCTGATGTTTTCATATTTTTATTACTTTTTTTTTTTTTTGGTTATTGGGATAGGCAACGGAGACTGCAATTTTATTTGGTGTACAACACTACAAGATATGGAATCACTGAAACAGTACAAGAGAAAACACAGCTATATGCTTCTTGAGGAACCAGCCATACTGCAACATATCTAACATAAACTATTTATTGATAACTATGTCAAGATCTACTTCCGTTTCACCAAAATATCATCATCTTGGTCTTGGTCAGCTTTAATGTCTGTGAGTAAAGATCGTTTTCATCCTTGTGCCTATTTCCCAAATCCCCCTTATGTTGAAAGCAAGCCCTTATGGTTATTCCCCCTTGTTTGTGTCATTTAATTGTATTTGTGGCGTCCTCGAAGGCCAGATTGCCTGCTCATGTTTTTTAAAGATCAATAGCGCTTGACAAACGGCAAGAGGTCCCATCTCAGTAGACTCCATACCAACTAGCTTTGAAAAGGAAATTGAGTTCTCTCTTGCATTGTTTTTCTAGACTACTTTTGATGTCTTCTGTTTCAGGCTCTCTCTCTCCTATCTTGTTCATCCACATCAAATTCGAATCAATGCGTATTTGGAGTTTGTCAAATTGATTCCTACTTTTTCACTTGCTCCCATGGGTGATGGTTCCTAAATAATCTGAAGCAGTACGAAGAAGAAGAACAGCCAATGGGCTATTCTCTAAGCCAAAAGGCTTAGGATAATCTATCTGGGTCTCACACCAAAAGATAGGAATTCAACTCACAAGGAGAAGAATCTGAAATCTCAATTCAATAATAATGTAGTCTATCCCATGAGAAGGGAGTACATTTATTTATAACTAAACTACTCTCCAAACAAAGAAACAAACTAATTCAATCCAAATAAGGAGTCTTAATTAAAATATAAAAGCAATTTCTAAAACTTAAGAAAGCAACTATTACTAATAAAGCAAGCTATTAATTAGACTTGGGCTTGCGGGTATAAACTTTCAAACGTCGCCCATTAGTCTGACCTGCATCAGCTTGCTCCGGCTTGAAAAAATTCGACTTCGGGGAGTTGTTAGCTTGGTACTTTTCATATAGATCCGGATTGAGTCGCTAAAAGTCAGTAGTTGTAATTCATGTTACTTCGGAGAATGATTTTCCTTTCCACTTGACTGCGAACTTGTGTAATTCACCATTCTTCATAGAAATAAGTTGATCATAAAAAACATCTTCAATTTCTTCCGGAGGATACGGATTGATGGGAGGCCGAAGAGCTTGCTCTTCAAAAGATTCATTTGCATGATTGCCATGATAAATTGTCAAATCCTCCACATTAAATGTGGAGCTTATTTGCATGTCCGAAGGAAGGTCTATAACATTTGCATTTGAGTTGATTCTCTTCAGAATCTTGAATGGTCCTGCACTTCTTGGATGTAACTTCTTGTATTTTTCTACGGGAAATCATTCCGGCTCAAACGAACCATGACTATGTCTCCTTCATCAAATTCAATATGACGTCGCCATGAATCTGCATGTTGCTTGTAAGTCTCGGTACGTGTAGCAATCTATTGATGAACTTCATCATGGACTTGCTTCATGTGTTATGCAAATTGTTCAACTTCTTGGCTTGTCCTGGCTTTAGCTGGTAATGGGCTTAAGTCAATAGGAATACGTGGCTTGACACCAAGAACAACTTCAAATGGCGATCTTCCAGTGGTTCTATTGATAGAATTATTGTAAGCGAACTTTACCATGGGTAAAATAAGATCCCATAAATTAATATGATCTCATATAAGACATCGAAGAAGATTTCCCAAACTTTTGTTGACGACCTCTATTTCGTCATCGGTTTGTGGATGGTATGCACTGGAATATTGAAGCTTTGTGTGCATTATGTGCCATAAAGGTTTTCCAGAAGAAACTCATGAATTTTGTATCTCCGTCGGACATAATTGTCTTACGAAGATCATGCAGACGAACTACTTCTTAAAGAAAAGAGTAGCAATCTTCTTCACATCGAAAGTGTGAGAACATGGAATAAAATGTGCTATCTTGGAAAAACGATCAACAATAATAAATATTGAATCCACCTTCCTTGCTGTTTTGGGTAAACCCAAGACAAAATCCATGCTTAGATCTTACCATGGTTCATGTGGAATAAGAAGGGGCTGATATAAACCAGTGTTCTTCTTTTGCCTTTTTGCAAGCTAGCATACCCTACATAAGTCACAAATTCGAGCAACATCTGTTTTCAAGCGTGGTCAAAAGAAGCGATCTTCCACAATCGCTAATGTTTTATCACATTCGAGATGTCCACTACATCTGCCACCATGTAATTCAATTCACGTAGGACAAACTCTCGAATAGAGGTAGCTGGCAAACATAATTGATTTCCACGAAATAGATAACCATCATGAATCGAAAATTTCGGATATTTAGAAAACTCACTGTTTAGAAGATTTGTGTAAATTCAACCAAAGTCATGATCAGCTGCATATTCTCTGCGCATTTCTTCAAAACCTAGAACTGTAACAGAAATGGTTGTGAGAATGTGAGATCGATGACTTAATGCAGCAGCAACTTTATTTTCCGTTCCAGATTTATGGCGCAAAACAAATGAGAACTCTTGCAAATATGCACTCCATTTGACACTGTTGGCGCTCATATTCTTTTGAGAATTTAGATATTGCAAAGCTTCATGAGTAGAATATAAGACATACTCTTGTCCAATCAAATAATGGCGCCAATAACGTAGAGCTTGGACAACTGGTAGTATTCCAGATTATAGGGCAAGTACTTTTTGCGAGAATCATTCCATTTCTCACTAAAGAAAGCAATTGGATGACCGTCTTGACTCAAAACTCTACCAACACCTATTTGTGAAGCGTCACAACTGACTTCAATGACTTTATCAAAGTCGGGAAGTTTTAAAATAGGTGCTTCGGTCATTTTCTTCTTAATCTGTTCAAAAGCCTAAGAAGCTGCCTTTGTCCAAGTAAAATCTCCTATCTTCATGAAATCAGTGATAGGAGCCATGATTGAACTGAAATTACGAATAAATCTCCCATAGAAAGTGGCCAATCCATGAAAGCTGCGAACTTCTTGAATATTGTTAGGAAGGGGCCAATCAACGGTCGCTTTGATTTTCTCTGGATCAGCTTCTATCCCTTGGGCCGATACAACAAAGTCCAAAAATAGAACTCTGGAACTCAAAAATAGAATGTTCAAAGGAGCGCTATCTTGGATTGCTTTTCTCACTGCTGCCTAGCATGCCACACCAGCCTTTCCAACTTGAAAGCCATCCTCTAGTTTTCTTTTCTTTATTTCCTTTTTCCACCCTTAGAATGGTGAATTGTATTAGCAAACGCTTAACAGTACAGCAGAATTATACCAAAAACCACAGGGGTGGATTACATCCCCCAAAACAAAAAAGGCACAACACAAAAAGGGAGAAGAAAGAGAGCCAAAGGCCATCAAAAGGACTGACCAAAAAGCTCCCTTGTTATAGCTCTAGGCACCACTAGCATGGGCCAAGGATCTCTTCTAGATGTGTTTTAGCTGTATTTTTTATTTTTCATTGAGCACTCTGTCATCCAAGGGAGGGTCTTTTTTTTTATTATTTTTTTCCTACTTTCATTCTATCCTTAAATGAGGGCCACAATTTGGATTGTCTGGATTGGTGTTGATGTCTGATATGTTTTTAATAGATTAATGGATAAGTGACTACCAATAGAAGGTTTAGTGAGTGAGAGAGAGCATCAGCTGTGAAGCGTTGATGGCACATAGGTGGCAGTCTTTTTTATAAATATCATTTTTGATCAAGATGCTGTGCGTCTCAAGCTGAAAAATTGTGATGCAAAAAAAAAAAAAAAAAAGAAAAAAAAAGAGACTTATATTTGGTCATAGGTGAAATGGCTATTGGAGCATCTGAGTCTATCCAATACAAGCTTCAAGAATAGTTTACTAGGGTCAGAATGTCACATTCCATGCACCCTAAAGATAATGAAATGAGAAATGCTTTAAGCCTTGAAGTTGAATTACCCTGATTTTCACTTGGAGGTAACCACTGTGGGCTCAAATGCTTCTCATTAACATAGGAAAACAAACACGTATGAGCGAGAGTAGACCTTGAGCTGCATGATCAGAGTCCTGAAACTGTTTCCTCTTCTTCTATCAATGTTTTAAAGCTCTGCTTTAGGAGCAGCTTACTCAATACACCAAAACAGTGTTTGTTAGGTTTATGTCTTGTATTCCGGTTTAGCCGGATCGGTCGTCTGGTTTAGCCAGAACCGAGGCTCAGGGTTAGGGGTATTTTAGTCATTGTGTATGGGTTTTCTTGGTAGCCAAGAAAGCGGGAACTATATATATTGATGTATTGTAACCCTAGATCCTGAGGGGATTGAGATGGGAGCATAGTAGATAAGTTCTCTCCTCCCGTGGACGTAGGCATGGTTGCCGAACCACGTAAATCTCGGTGTCTCTTCTTGTGGTTGGTTGATTGTTGATCTTATGATTCCGCGAATGCGTACAACGGTGAATGTCATATTCACAACAATTGGTATCAGAGCCGAGGTTGGTATTCCTTGGGTTTCTGAGCGAGGTGGAGATCGCTCGGTGGCTTGGAGGTTGTGCGCATGAAGATTAACTGAGATCAAGTTCGTGATTTCTGGTTGGGCCACCATCGGAGAAGAAGAAGACGAGATTGGGTTCTCCGGTCTCGCTGAGATCGGAGGAAAAAGAATTCACATGTTTCGTTCAGATCTTGGAGTTACCGCTGTGGTTGTGATCGAATATTGTTGGGTTCGGATCTGTTTTCGTCGTGGAAACAGGAGATCTGGTTTTCCAGATCTGATAGGAGAAGATCGGTAGGTGGGCCACACGTCAATCGGAGATCTCTGTGTGAAGACAGAGAAACCGATTCCGGAAGAAGAAAACAGAAGAAGATGGACCTCCTGTTCCAGAGCAGCGCCGTGACCGCCCTGCAGGAGGCCGCTGAGGCCTATTTGGTGGGGGACGGTGGCGCTGAGGGAAATCAGAAGAGCACCGAGCTTCTGATCAGGAAGCTCCCCTTCCAGCGCCTGGTGCACGAGATCGCTCAGGACTTCAACACCCAACTTCCTCCTCGCGCCGCTGCTGCGTCGCCCGGATCAGACGGTTGCCTGACTGCACAGACGCCGAACATCGCGCGCATCTCGGTCACCACCGAGATCATCGCCGAGATCCTCGCCTTCTTTGTCGCCGGAGAAGACGTTGTACGCCGTCACCGTGGGGCCGTCACCGTGGGGCAGTCACCGTGGGGCCGTCGCCGTGGGGCCGCTGCAACCCGCGGAGAGCTCGCCTGTTGCAGTCCCCTGTTGCAGAAGCTGATTGCAAAACGTGAAGACGTGAAGAAATCTCTGGAAAGAAGACAAACATGAGGCTAAAAAGAGCTGACGTGTTGTTCAGGTGGAGTAAAAGCAAAAGTAAGGAAAAGTGTATGGTGCTCTAAAGCACCACCATATTTTGTGCTCCCTCAAGCTTAGTCCTTGGGCCAGGTCATGTTCAGGTGAACTCGACCCGGGTCCGCTCCAGAAGCCCAGCAAACAGTGCAGTGACGTCAGCAGTGACGTCAGCAGTGACGTCAGCAGCGGTCAAAGGCCAGATTTGACCAGATTTACGGCTGAAATTGTTTCTGCGATATCTTGATCGTCCGATGTCCGATCGGAGATCCGTTTGATCCTACGGACTCGTTTCAAGCAGATCTACGCAGTGGAAGAGGTTGATTGGCTGTTTGACAGTCAAGGTGGAGGTTTGACCGATTGGAGCGTAGAAACTTGTTTCTACGATATCGAAGCCATCCTGAGTCGGATTTTAGATCCGTTTCTTCCAGTGTGCTCGTGTTGACGAGATCTATAACTTGATGCAGAAATTTGGAGGAGATCTGAACAGATGTGGATTGAGGCTAGAATCGGGTCTACTCGACCTGGTTGTTGTTGCAAACCCAATAATAGGAGTCGCCGGCCTAGTTGCAAAGGATTTGTTGATCACATGATCGCATGTGATGTTATTCATCTTGCCAGAGCCAAGCCGGAAAAGCAGCAAGGAGGAGCTGATGTATCAGCAGTTGATCGGAGGCCCAGTCAAATGGAGTTTTTGACCGCTCGGAGGCAGAGGTTGTTCTGCAATGGAGTCATCTGGACTTGTATTCCCGATCTGTTTACTTGCATGCTTGTGGCGATTGGATCTTCACAGGGATGTTGAAGATGGGGGCAAGATGGTGAGTGATTCAGAAATCACTCAGATTCGTCAATGGTTTCGAGCTTCTAGTTCGAGGTGGAGTTTGACGAGGATATGAACTTTGCTCAAAGTTCATGTGCTGGTTCAACATGTCAAAGTGTTGAAGAAGACTGCATCCCTGGTGCAGTGACGTGCCATTCAGCAGGGTACGTGGAGACATTGCCGGTTTTATCTCCTAGTAGCTCGAGTTGTACGGAGTTGTACGGAATTCAAGCCAAGGTGGAGATTGTTAGGTTTATGTCTTGTATTCCGGTTTAGCCGGATCGGTCGTCTGGTTTAGCCAGAACCGAGGCTCAGGGTTAGGGGTATTTTAGTCATTGTGTATGGGTTTTCTTGGTAGCCAAGAAAGCGGGAACTATATATATTGATGTATTGTAACCCTAGATCCTGAGGGGATTGAGATGGGAGCATAGTAGATAAGTTCTCTCCTCCCGTGGACGTAGGTATGGTTGCCGAACCACGTAAATCTCGGTGTCTCTTCTTGTGGTTGGTTGATTGTTGATCTTATGATTCCGCGAATGCGCACAACGGTGAATGTCATATTCACAACAGTGTTGCCAGCCACTACAGATTTGGTCAATGAATTTAATTCCATTGAGCTGGCCTATCAATCAGTTTGGTTTAAGTGAGGAATTTGATTCCTTGGGCATGGCAAACTGCGGCTCAGCCTTCTTCCCCACTCCATTATCTTCCAAATTGAAAGGTCATATTGATCAACTCTGCAACCAATTGTTAGTATCATTAGGTGTCCAAACCAGTAATTTGAATTAATTGAAACCCTTCTTATTGAATGATCTGGATACTAACCAAAGATTGAAATGTTCGATCAATGGAGGATAACATTACCATTTTTGTCCAATAAGATACTAAAGTGCCAGTAAAAACGAAAGAAAAAGGAAAGAAAACGCAAAGAAAAGATTAACAATGATTAATATATGAAATCATTATTTTGAGTTCAGTTGTTGCGTCTTCTGTTTTATACTTACCTGGCATTCCCGAGGCCCACCTTTTGAAGGCATGCTTTTGGTTGTCTGCAGATTATTTTGGTGGTTGAGAGTGTTGGTGCTATGCTGAACCATGATAGGATGCTCAGAAAGCATCTCTCTAAGTAACTCTGACCTGGCAAATTTTTTAGCATTTTTCTCTGTTGTGGCATCAACCCTACTCATGCAACTAATTGCTGCTATTTTATACTTGCATCTGCAAAACTGTGGGCTCTCGAATGGGCTCCTGGTTCATGATTTTTTTTTTCTTTCACAGGCTTGTGGGAGCCCATTTTGTATTTGAATGGTATTCTTTTCTTTTCAGACACAATCATCACCACTATTTTTGTTGTAGCTGCTGCCGTTACTTTTCTTATTACGAAATGTATCTGATTCTGGATAACGTTTTGTGTTGATCTCTATCATCCCTATCCCAATTCATAGATCTAATACACTGGACCTAGATTCGGCATGAACCTAACTTTGTGTCTGAGGTAGGACTTTGATTCAGATCGGGACATTAAAAGGAGGCCTTAATGGCTAGGTTCAACTTATTATACGTACACTTGGACTTTAATCAGAACCAAATATGTAAGTTGACAAAATTTGAAAAGGAATGGATCTAATTTCAAATTCAAAAATGTACAGAACTAATGTCTCAGACCAAATCAAGATTCGGTGCACCTTTTTAGACGGTTAGCTTGCTTTCTTTTTTTTTTTTTTCATTTTGTTTTTTTTTTTCCAGCTAAGGAGTCGGGCTTAGTTCACTGAGAGACTTGGACATGCGAGGGGCAGACAACTCGCATTTGTGAGGTAATAATAGAAATTCACACATGCAAGGAGCTTTCAAATAGACAGTACTTACATTAGAATTCTAAAGGCCATAGTTTGGTGGAAATATATATATCTTTTTAGGGCATGTGTGAGAGGGGGATAGGGTAAAATAAAGTAGAGTAAATCCAAAATTAAAAAAAAATAATATATGATTGGGTTATGATAAATTTTTTGTTTTTAGTTGTTTGATATGGAATTTTTTTGACTTTTTGTATAAAAAGTAGAAATTTTTTTATAGTTTAGTTATAATTTTTTGACTTTTTTTGAAAAAAGAGAAGGGAAATTTGAATTTAAAATAAAGAAGGGGGGAAATTTGAATTTTAAAATTTTAACTTTATTTTACTTTACCTTGCCCCTTTTTAGTTTTACCCTACTCCTTTGGCAAACATGCCCTTAGATTTCAGTTTTATTTTTTTCCATTTAAACGTTTAATCAGGTTTAGTCGTGGGACTATGTTATCTTTTCTGACAAGTGCAAGGATCTTGCATCTCTTCAAAGGTGTATATTTCGTTACAAAGTAGTTTTTGTTACGAAAAGAAAGGGATATATGCCAGAGATTTTTATGGTTCAACTGCAAAATTTAAATTATGGGATGCATTTCTCCGACATTCAGGTACCAGACTATTTTTGACAAAAGGTTGTGGTTGTTGTCATCATAGTCAATCTTTATCCATCTAGTTGATCCTATGAGGCTTCTGACTTGGAGTTGGAAATCCTTAGTTGGAGTGAACTCTACAGTGAGCTAGTTGATGCTCTGAGGCTTTGAGTTGGGGTTACTTGGTTGCAAGGGTTTCATGGCTAATAGTTATGCACCATCATGTTTGGTTGCGCCTGTGATAAGAGTTGCATGTGACTGTTACCGTGCTATGTTACAGTAACTTGGGCTTGTAGATGGGCAGTTCACCTTTTTTAAATTTATTGGGTTTTGTGGCGACCCAGCCTGTTAGATGTACCATGTATTACATATCAAGAACAGCTAAGACATCAAATTTTAACTGTTGATTCATAATGCCAAAATTTTAAGATATTTGCAAAATAATTCAGACTCTAAAATCCACTGTTCTAGACTTCTATGAGATGCATTTGCATGATCTAAACCACTGATCTTATTTAAAAGGTCTGAAACTGCTAGGAGATCAAATTTTCAGGCTTAATTCATCTTGCATCTCAAGGAATTTGAGAAAAAGAGTCATTAATTCATCTTCCTGAATCATATAGTGCTTTCCAATGCCCTTGAACCTATTTTTTTTTAATTTGTGACTTTTCTATTCATATGGGCTTCTTAATCGTGATCTAAACCATTAATCATCTTTAAATTGACCAAAGGGGGCCATGCGACCAATTTTTTTTAGGTCTAAATCTATCACAATTTTTTAGATATTTGCAAAAATAAATAAATAAATAAATAAATATTTTGCAATTCTGAATTCTGGTGCCCCCATTTCAAGATTGGAACCATCTAGACTCTTTAGAATGCCATTTTTTGGGTTGAGAGGTCAATCAATCTTATATACTCATTCACTGTCTAGTTTAAGAAAATTGTTGAAAACGGGTAACCCTCAGGTCGGAGGTACCCTAGTCCTTACTCGTCAGAAACGGGTAACCTCCGGGACGGAGGTCAAAGGCCCAAAGGCTGAGTTGGTGAAGGATATCCTAGGTCATACAAAAAAAAAAAAAAAAATCTGTCAAAACCGATAACATTCTTGTGGAATTTGGCAACCCTTGGGTGCACTCAGATCTCACAAATGAAGTGGTGTGAAAAAAGAAAACCACCATTGAATGTGTTTCACTTATTCATTTGTGAATCGTCTGTACAAGTGGACTTTTTTTTTTTATAAATTCTATCCATCCAAAGTTGTCAAACTATTTCTCAATCCATGTCGGCACGATTAATGATCACCTTGTGTGGACCTACAGAGGATGAAATTGAGATGAAGTTCAATGGAGAAATAGCTGCGAGTTTACAACAGAGAATTGGTGGTTTATGAGTGAGTGTTTGATGGATTTTTAATTGACGGTCTGGATGGGGAGTTGGAATTATCTGTCATGGGCTCTTGATTCTTTTTATTAGTTGGCTGGCAATTGGGAATTGGGAATTGGCATGCCAAATATAATATAGTGAGGAGGAGAGGTGAAGTTAATGAATCTGCCATTTCTCCAAAAGAAAAATGGAAAAATCCCTCGCTTACTGGCGCTGCAGCTTTACAACTGCCAAGCTTACTGGCCGCTTCAGCTTTACAACTCCAAAGCAGTAGGACTAGCTGAGCTGCTGATATGATGTAAATGCCTCCCATTACAAAAAGTGGAAGGGTTAACATCATGTCACATAGCACTACACTGAGTTTGGTGGAAAAAGTTAATGCAAGAGGCTCCTCTTTTATTAGCCTGTCATTAGTTGGGTGCTGAAAGTTAATATAAAATGCTCCTCTTTATTACCCTTCGAACCAACCATAACTTAGGTGTAAATTGCAGGTAAAACTCTCCTCTTTAACCGATAATAATATAATAGAGTAACCATTCAATTCATTTTGTGTGGTATGTCTATTTAAAATTTAAACCACTGATATTAAAAAAAATTGCTATTTAATAAAAAACTCATTTTTTGATTTAGGGACTGTTGGTTTGAAATTTTGTAATCCACGGTCAGGTTGAAAATTTATTTTGCTATCTTAGTTTATCCATCATTCTTCCTTGAAAAAAAAAATGAATCCATCAAAAATTTATTAAGTACAATATACTAAAGTACATATTTCAATCTAATATAGATTAACTGCAAGCTTTTTCAAGAATAATACACTTGAACAAACTAAACATTCATGTACTTCTTGCAAAATCTATTTCAGGGTGGGCCCAACTGTTAAAAAAACTAAATTCACGAGAATAAATGCCTCTTCTTTGACTGGTCATCATCAAATTTGAAGCCTACCTTTAAATTGGTCTTGTAATGAAAACATGAGGTTTCTCTAATATTTTATTAAAGTATGGTATAGTTGTCCTACAATGAGCCCACAATATTTAAGATTGAAATTTTATTACATCTAATACAAAGTAGAGGCATTTTATTAGTGGTTTGGATTTTAAATAGCCAAGCACATATATTAGATTGAATGCTGATTATATCCATAGGAAAAAAGTCATTTGTGGAGTGTTTCAGATTTAAATAGAAGTGCTATACCATGAATAAGATGCCTGATTTGATTTTATTAACATATGTATTGCTTATTATATTGAATAGATCTTATTGTAGGGACAAATCATATTAAAGCTAATTTAAAAAAGCAGGCTCCACCATGGATAAGAACCATGTATATATATATATATTATTCAGGTGGATTGTATCGATTGCACCTTATGGTGGGGTTGAAAATAAATTAGAAGTAAGATTTAAAACAAGAAAATAGGGTTGCAAATGGGTTGGTTCTTGACCGGGTCTATATTGGAGCCAAACCTGGACTCCCTTCTAAATGATGGTTTTAGTTCCAGAACCAATTCAAACTTGAAATATATTTTGTTATTTCCACACCCAATTTCGATAAGAGAAGTTGGGTTCAGTTTTGGAATTTGACCTAATTAGAGAATTGTAATCTAGTTCTAAAATTGGTTCTCACTTCTTTTAATGTTTTTTTTCTTTATATTAAATATATTATTTAGTTTATAATAATGCATCAAATTTACTATCTTTAATATTAAATTTAAGTT
This sequence comes from Sextonia rubra, assembly GCA_037013555.1. Taxonomy (NCBI): domain Eukaryota; kingdom Viridiplantae; phylum Streptophyta; class Magnoliopsida; order Laurales; family Lauraceae; genus Sextonia; species Sextonia rubra. The sequence continues at coordinate 12,127,619 of JASUAD010000009.1, forward strand.
GCCAACAAAAGCTAATTTTGAACTAAAATTTGCAATATTAAATGCTCTTGTGTCGGGTCTTGGATTCATGGATTGGAACTTATATAAACCCGAAATTCAACCCGGTTACTAATTGAAACCTAAATTGAGTTTCGACTCTAGATCCATTTATGAATAGAAACTTAAAATATATTTTAATCCCATATATTCACGAGTTGAAACATTGAATAATCTATGGTTTTAAAGTAGAGAAATAATCTTATGAGAACTAGATTTTTTCATTTTTTTTTTGTGAGAATTCTAAATTGAGCTCATCTAATTCTTAGTCCAAACCTTACAATACATATGACCCCTTTATTAGTCATATGTACTAAGTTTCGGTCATATTTGAATTTATTGGATCATTGGATTCACTGTGCATCAATCCGAATGAACAATTTGTCGGCCACAAATGAATGGGTTAGGAAAATGTTATTAAGGGCAAACTTAATATTCGGGTAAACATGTGATTGAGGCCAAATTTGATATTTGAGGTGGTCCCATATAGGCCTTTTCATCCTTCAATCTCATTTCTAAATAAAACACATAAGTGGGTCTCATAAAAAATTTCCCACTGTTAGTATGATAATAGGATTAAAACCAGTCCAATCCAGCGGATATGTCACATACAATCACAATGGATTTTCTAACATAAAAAAAAGGAAAAAACAACGATGAATTTCTTTTCTTTTGATAGAGAAAGAAAGACAAACAGTGATGGCATCAACCCTAGCTCACCCTTTCTGATTCAATTCGTTCTGTGTTCTGCGTTACCTACCCAAAGCTTTTATTTACTGTCCATCTTCAAGCTACAGCAATGGAGACTACACGATCAAGAAGCCTTAGTACTCGGCTTAATTAGCTAGTCCATGTCCACTAACATAATCTTTCCAGACGAGCCCACCTGGATGCATCTCACTTTAGAGGATTAGGAAAATGTAAAAAGGTCCTTGGTGTATGACATTCATATATCCACAGACCATGGCCCACCACACTGGACGAAATTCATTAGGCCTAATGCAATGGACCCAGTTTCAAATTCGGTTCTTCCACTTAATATTCGGGTACCCGGTTCCATACCTAAGCTATGCTCTCAACAATTCACTTAGGAACGGTTGGATCTAAAAGCCCTGGATCCAACGGCTAAATCCATGCAAGTTTTCCTTTAAATGCCATAGCAACCCTCGCCTGTTTTCGTCCATCTCACTCTCTTCTTGTAGCCGCCGCAGTCCAGAGCCAGAGATTTTCCACAGCTTTCCGGACATGGTGAGACCGATTTCCATGAAATCTTGAATCCTTTTCGTTTGATTTTGTTAGGGTTTCAGTTCTTATCTGGGTACTTGGGAATCGTTGACTGTGATTTGTTTTGATTTGGTTTTACAAAGGTTCTTCCAAACGATATCGATATTCTGAATCCTCCTGCGGAGCTGGAGAAAAAGAGGCACAAGCTCAAGCGTCTCGTCCAGTCTCCAAATTCCCTCTTCATGGTGATGTTTCTGTTTCTGCTTTTGTTTAAATTATCCCCATCATCATTTGTTGCTACCACAACCCAAGTACGTCTTTCCCTTTCCTCCATCCCCTCTGTCCACGAGTTCTATTGTGCTCCTCTCCATCTGAAAATGGGGATAAGGATGGTGGTTTTTCGTTTTGGGTTGAGGGGGCATAGGCCACCAGTCGTTATTTTTTTTAATTTGAATTATATACATTTAGTTTTCATTTAATGTTTTACCATATGTATGTTCTTCATAGTTCATCATTATCAAAATAAATTATGAAATTCTTTCGTAGTTTGATTATTCTATGTTGCAGGATGAAGGGACTAAAGATGAAGGGATTAAGTGGTATAGGAAAAGGTATATTTAAATTTTGTTTTTTGTTTGTAGTTAAATTTAATATATCTTTTAACATCTTCATTACTTATTTTAGAAGTAATAGCTTATTATATAGGCTGCATGAGCACCATTATATCAAAATATATGCAACTATAAAAATTTATAATTATCTCTAAAAATTAAATTAGACTTTTCAATGTTATTATTAGAAATTATAAATTCTAAACATATTTTGCATATTCACTTGAATTGATATGGAGTCACTAATAAGTTGATCATTGTATGTTGAAAATCACAAAATTCTCATTGCTTTTCTTACTGGTTGAATTTTATGATTTTGAAGAGATTAACTTTATGGATCATAATCTATTGTTTACCTTAAGTTTTTCTGTTGTTCATGTTCTCCTAATCTTACGATCAAATAAAAGGGAGTGGCAAAAATTGATTCTTCTAGCCTGCATCAGTGAGGGCTTCCCCACCGCATGAGGCGCTGGCTCTGGAAAAGAAAATAGAAAAAATTTATAACGCTGTTCTTCATTTCTTTTTTTTCTTTTTTTTTAAATTTATTTTATTATATTTATGTGTGTTTTCCCAATCTTAGATTAAATAAAAAGGAGTGATAAAAATTGATGTTTCTTTTTTAATTTCGATTATGGTGGATCTCTCTATCTTTAGTTTGTAGGTGCTTAGTAGAGATTAATGCTTAGCATTGGCATGAGACTTGCCTGCCGTTTTAAAGCCGTTTCTTTGATTGTTTTTATTTTTTGTTCAATTTAACTTTAGATGTCTTCCTCTCCTCCAAGACCGTCACCAAGCCAACAACTTCTCCATCATCTTCTCTACAATCAGTAAAACCATCAGGTTCCGCCTCCCCACCACCCCCAAACCGCCTGTGGTAAGTTTATATGATTTTTTTTTCTTTCTTATTTTGGTTTGCTTGTTATTAATATATGTTTAGTACTGTTATTTCTACTTTCATTCAGTTGTTTATTCCTTAAGTATATTTTTTCGTCTTTGTGCTAGGTTCGTCGGCGCCTCGGCGGTATATTTATCCCCTGTGTATATTTATCCGTGGCTCTTCGCAGCCTCTCATTCTAATCAGTCCATTCATTTGTCTTTCATGCATGTCCTGCATTTAAAATTATTTCAGAACGTAGGTCACGGGATTCATCTATGTGGACTGTTAAATGCCACGAAGTGCACATACCCAAATCGGTAAATGCATCCGTGACCACACCCTTAAATCCACTCCCTTACCCGAATCGGTAAATGCATCCGTGACCACACCCTTAAATCCACTCCCTTAAAATGCCTCGGCCCCCCAGCCATTTGCAACCGATTGAGGAGAGCGAGACCTTCTTGTTGTTTGTTTACCTGCATGGAGAAGAAGAAGAACCACAAGCAGCAGCTTAACGACATGTCTTCCTCTCCTCCAAGACGATCACCAACGTCCAAGCCAGCTTCTCCATCATCTTCTCTACAATCAGTAAAACCATCAGGTTCCGCCTCCCCACCACCCCCAAACCGCCTGTGGTAAGTTTATATGATTTTTTTTTCTTTCTTATTCTGGTTTGCTTGTTATTAATATATGTTTAGTACTGTTATTTCTACTTTCATTCAGTTGTTTATTCCTTAAGTATATTTTTTCTTCTTTGTGCTAGGCTCGTGGGCCTTTTACTTATCCCTTGTGCTTACGTTGCCGTCAAAGGATAGCCAGTTACCCATGTTCCTCTTGCGGAGCAAGGATTTTGTGTCTCACCGCACATCCAATGGCCACAAATGTGCCAAATCTGTGGAGCTACTAACCATCAGGTGGCCCAATCACCACCACCACCCGGTGAAATCTTCACTTTAATTTTATAATTTTTAAATTTCAATTTATCATATTTTCTTAAGATGTTTTTATTCTCTGTAGTGAAGGATTAATTCGCTGCCAGCCATTGCGTCAGTGTGCCTTCATCTTAATCTCAGATTGTATATAAATGTAATGTTTATTGTTACTGTTCATCTATGGTAGTTGGCATTTGCTTTTGGGTTGCTGAATGTTGGGGGTGGTGTGCCTTTATCTTAATCTCAGAATGTATATAAATGTAATGTTTATTGTTACTGTTCATCTATGGTAGTTGGCGTTTGCTTTTGGGTTGCTGAATGTTGGGGGTGGTGAAGATTGCCGTATTTTAATGAAGTGGGTTTCTATGAGAAAGAGATAGTTGTGCGAGACAGGACTTATTTTCATCATTCTAGGGATGGTGTTTGTTCAAGACTTTTTGGTGAGTGGCATATGAAATAATGTGCTTGTGTGTCACACTTACCAGATGAATGTGAAGAGGAAGCAATTTGTGACTTTTCAGTTGCATATGATTCAGGGAAGGATCCCCACATAGCTGATGGAGCTACTATTGATTGGACATCGACTAGATTGCCTTAAAATGATTGGGATAGCCTTGCATATCCTCATTCCTTAGAAGGATTGGGCTCTTAATGGGACCCCACATCTGATCATTTTAAGGTAAATGTAATGTTTATTGTTACTGTTCATCTACGGTAGTTGGCATTTGCTTTTGGGTTGCTGAATGTTGGGGGTGGTGAAGATTGCCGTAGTTTAATGAAGTGGGTTTCTATGAGAAAGAGATAGTTGTGCGAGACAGGACTTATTTTCATCATTCTAGGGATGGTGTTTGTTCAAGACTTTTTGGTGAGTGGCATATGAAATAATGTGCTTGTGTGTCACACTTACCAGATGAATGTGAAGAGGAAGCAATTTGTGACTTTTCAGTTGCATATGATTCAGGGAAGGATCCCCACATAGCTGATGGAGCTACTATTGATTGGACATCGACTAGATTGCCATAAAATGATTGGGATAGCCTTGAATATCCTCATTCCTTAGAAGGATTGGGCTCTTAATGGGACCCCACATCTGATCATAATGACGAGAAAGGCATCATCTCCTGCATAGAGAGGGTCAACTAATTTCAATTAATTTGGTGGAACTTGAGTGTTTATGGAAATAAAATGCACATCCCCCTTGCACTGGGGAATGGATATGCATTTCATAATTCCTGCAGGAGATGGTTGCCATCCCTTCTCTCTCTTGGACAAACCTTGTCACTCGGCTGCTGTTACAACTGTGGACTAGTTTACCTTTGCCTATTCTCCATGTGTAAGTGCCACTGCTCTTTCTTTTTTTTCATTACGAATATAATGACAAAGTACATACTTTGTCATAGTCAGTTCTGTACCAAGCAAAAGAGCAGTGGAACAATTTAAAAAAAAAATTAACAAAAGAATGCTACAACATAGGTCTCACATAGATCATTGATATCCACTTCTTGATTAGTTGATGAATCTGCAATTTCATTAAGGTATATCAGAACTTTACCTTCATTGACATCCATCATTTCCTGTCATTTGGAATCATAAGTTTAATCGAGCTGGAGATCAATTACCTGCTTTAAGAATGAATCACAAGTTTAATGGAGTTTAATAGAAAATGATAATATCGTGTTAGCTTTGAGAATTCTTATCTAGACAAAAATTGCCTGCTGCATCACATACAAGGAAGACAAAAAAGCTGATTTTTTTGTGGTTTACCTTTTTCATTTTTATTGATCAATTATCCTTGAATTTATTGCTAGAGTGGGTTTAACTGATCATTGGTCAACAGTCTGGATTCCTGTTGTATCAAACCTTATGCTCCTTACATTGAATCAAGTGATGAGATTTATTTTAGTAAGCATTGTTGGCCTTTTAAGGAGGATCAACGGTTTGGATTGGAAAAAAAAAGGCCCAAAGAAATTAGAATTGAAGATCAAATAATCTAATTCCCTTTGTAAATATCTCACAAGCCACTAAACGTTTTTGGCCTTATGAAGAGTTTATATCTTTCAGATATTTTGTTAGGGTTCCAAATGACACAGAAAATTAAAAAAATGGACTGTATTTTATACACAAGGAATGCACAGTAGAAATGGTGCATGAATTCAATGGTTAATATAATTTTTTAAGTGATCTCAAGATCTATGTTGAACCAACATCTAAAATTTGACCACCAAGCAAAAAATGGCCTTTTGAAATGGATTAATGGTTTGGATTTTGAAAATAGGGACACAAAAATCTAGAAATTAGGATCAACGGCCTAAACGTTTTCATAAATATCTCATGATTTATGATGATCCAATGGCTAAAATTTTTTATCATAGCCATTTTTGCCATTCCTAACATGTTGGATGGTCCCGATCATGATTGGGGTGCCCAAAAAAATTTAAAAAAAATGAAAAGGCGTCATGGGCTTTTAAGCAGGTAGCACCGCAAAACTAAAAGGAGTGTGAAATGGATTCACACTTTCTGAGGTGTGAAAGTCAAAGGGACTTTTTGTATACATGTTATACATCAAAATCATATCTATTTTATACACCACATGTGTAAAATTTTCAAACAAACGTAAATGGTAGGGATCCATTACACATATAGGATGTTTATATATGTAAATGTGGGGAAACAAACGACCTGTTAGCACATCACTAGTTTGTTAGTGAAAAGATTGCAACATTATCTGTTGGGTTTATGTCTTGTATTCTGGTTCATCCGGATGAGTCCACTGGGTTAGCTAAGGACTGGTTTAGGTCAAGGGTATTTTGGTAATTGTACCGGGACTTTCTGGGTGGCGAAAAAAGTGGAGATTATATATATAGTCTACAACCCTAGATCTTGCACGTTGAAGAAAGGTGAGAGCTCTCTTGCCCGTGGTGTTCCCACACCACGTAGGTGAGACGATATGAGAGAACGAGAGTCTCTGTATGCTTTACTTGTAATAGTGAAGATGATCATCTCTTTGCCCGTGGATGCAGCCCTGTTTGGGTGAACCACGTAAATCTTTGTCTCTTCTTGTGTGTGGTTGTCTCGTGTTGATCTTATGATTGATGTATGTGCACAACGAGTGATGTCAAAATCACAACAAGTAGTGTCAAAGCTAGGTTAGTGTTCCTTGGGTTTCTGAGCGAGGTGGAGATCGCTCAGTGGCTTGGAGGTTGTGCATGAAGATCGTCTGATTGAATCCTTGTTGAAAGGTTCAGATCTCTGTTTTCAAAACAGAGAAGAAGAGAGATCAGTTTCGTAATCTCTGGTTGTGCCACCATCGAAGAAGAAGAAGACGAGATTGAGTTCTCCGGTTTGGCTAGGATCGGAGGAAAAATGATTCACATGTTTCATTCAGATCTTGGAGTCAATTGCTGCATTTGTGATCTGACAAAGGGGCACACATATCGGATAGAAGAAGACCGCCATCGCTCTGATCAGGGGGTTTTGCTGAGAGCAACTAAAGAAGAAGATTGGAGCACGTGGATCTCTGGTGGGTCCCGGAATTCCGAGAGAGGTGTTGCATCATCGCTCACTGGAATCGAAGGAGAAGATAGAGGATTGTGTGCTTCGCAGAAAGGAAGAGATGAAATTTGAAGGAGATCTCGTGGGCCCATGGATCTCTGGATTTCTTTCTATTCCGAAACAGAAGGTGATAAGGAGCCGATTTCTTCGGCTTGGGTTCCTCCATCTACATAAGATTGTTCAATGAAGGCTCTGTTTGCTGTTGTGCGCGTGTGTGCGTAAGCAACTAAAATCAACAATCACCACACAAGAAGACAAGCGATTTACGTGGTTCGGCAAAGATGCCTACGTCCACGGAAACCAATTTCCACTAGGTTCTCCTCCAATCTGTAAAACCACAGCCTTGGAATCTCAGCCTCTCTCTCAGCCTCTTTTCAGCCTCTTTTTAGGGTTACAAATTACATCATATATATAATCATTACATCCTTATCCCCCAAGAACTCTATCTCAGAAAAAAGAAAAGTCCTAACTTATTCGAAAACTGCTGTTTGACAAAACAGAAAATTCCTAATATAATTAGGGAAACAACCCTAGATATAGAACCCAATTATGGTCTGGACCCACTTGGCCAACAATCTCCCCCTCCAAACCATGGGAAAGACGCCCTGAACCCCTTATTGGGAGTTTAGCCCTGCCAACTCTGAACAAAGCTCCAGCTTTCCCTTAGACACAACCTTTGTCACCATGTCCGAGGGATTCTTATCCGAATGAATCTTTTCCAGCTTCATGAAGTTCTTCTCGATCACCGCACGAATCTAATGGTACTTGATATCAACGTGCTTCATGCGACCATGATATGTAGCATTTTCACTGAAATCCATAGCACTCTGACTATCACAGTAAACTACATATTCTTCTTGCTTCAAACCTCGTTCTTGAAGGAATTTCTTCAACGAAAGCATCTCTCCCCCTGCTTCATTAGCAGTTATGTTATTCCGCTTCAGTTATAGACTGTGCTGTACACTTCTGCAACTTCTATTGCCAGGAGATAGCTCCCCCTACGAAAGTAAATAAATAACCAGAAGTCGACAACTGACAATCTAGATCGCCTGCAAAATCAGCATCAATATAACTTTCTACGATTGGTTTTGAGCCTCCAAAACACAAGCACACCTTGGAAGTACCTCTCAAATACGTTAAGATCCACTTACTGCTTCCCAATGCTCTTTTTCAGGGTTAGAGAGAAATCAACTCACTAAACTCATAGCATAAGCAATGTTTGGCCGTGTACAAACCATGGCATACATGAGACTCCCCACAGCAGAGAAGTAAGGAACACATGCCATCCGTTCCTTTTCATCATCTGTAGTAGGACACAAGTGCTTGCTTAGTTTAAAGTGACTGGCTAGAGGTATGCTAACTGACTTAGCATTCTTCATGTTGAACCGCTCGAGTACTTGTTCAACATATTTCTCCTGTGACAACCACAGCTGCTTGGAACTCATCTCACGACGTATTTGCATGCCCAATATAGTTCGTGCGGGACTCAAGTCTTTCATATCATACGACTTTGACATCTCCTCTTTTAACTTGCCAATTAACTTGCTATCCTGTTCAACTATCAGCATATTATCTACATATAAAAGAAGGATGATGAACCTGCCATCGATAAATCGACGAACATAGACATAATGATCTGCAGCTGTCCTCCGGTACCCGTGACTCAACATGAATAAATCAAACTTCTTGTACCACTATCTTGGTGCTTGCTTTAGCCCGTAAAGACTCTTTTTTAACTTGCAAACCATCTGTTCTTTTCCTTCTACCTCAAACCCCTCTGGTTGAGTCATGTAGATCTCTTCTTTCAAGTCACCATGAAGAAACGCGGTCTTCACGTTCATCTGTTCAAGCTCAAGGTCCATGCTGGCGGGCAGACGCAAGACGATTCTAACATAAGTCATTTTTACAATAGGAGAGAAAACATTACTAAAGTTGATACCCTTCGTCTGTGCGAAGCCTTTTACCACTAACTGTGCTTTGTACTTCACCAGTTTCCCATTCTCATCCTTTTTCAACTTGAACACCCATTTGTTTTTCAGAACATTCCTATCTTTAGGAAGTTGCACCAGCTCATATGTTTTGTTCTTCTTTAAAGAACTCATCTCATCCTGCATAGCCTTCATCCACTCATCTTTATCAACATGAGTCATTGCTTCTTGAAAGCTCTCTGGCTCTCCCTCATTAGTAAGCAAAACATATTCGGATGCAGGATACCTAGTTGATGGTTGACGCTTTCGTGTAGACCTCCTAACTTGAGGTTCCGTGGTTTCTAACAGAGGAGACTGCAGCTCCCCCTGCTCAACACCCTCATCATCTGGCAACCCCTGTGCCTCATCACGATCCAGATCGTTTTGTCCACCTTCTCCACCTGTAGTCTGCACCGGAGAAGGAGTCGGTGTGAGATCAACCACTCCATTAACTTTCTCAGAAGACTTATCAATCTTCTCAACATCTCCAAAGAACTGGTCTTTATGAAAAACCACATCCCTACTTCTGATAAGTTTCTTCTTCGCTGGATCCCATAATCTGTAGCCAAACTCAGCTCCACCATAGCCAAGAAAGATGCAACTCACTGCCTTATCGTCCAACTTGGAATGCTTCTCCTTTGGTACATATACAAACGCTTTACACCCAAACACCTTCAAGTGTGAACAGGAAACATTTTTACCTGTCCATCTTCTCTCTGGAAGATCATAATTCAAAGGAACTGAGAAAGATCTATTAATCAGATAAACGACAGTCAGAACGGCTTCACCCCAGAATGATTTAAACAGCCGTGCTAATCTTATCATGCATCTCATCTTCTCAAGAATAGTGCGGTTCATTCTCTCTGCCACATCATTGTGCTGTGGAGTACCAGGAACTGTCTTTTTATGTCGAATGCCATGCTTCAAGCAATAGCCTCTGAACTGGTTGGATGTGTACTCTCCCCCATTATTTGTGCAGAGACGCTTCAAGAGTTTACCTATTTTTCTTTCAACCTTGACATGAAACTGTTGAAAACTCTGGAATACTTGATCCTTTGATTTCAACGGATAAACTCAGACTTTCCTGGATGCATCATCGATGAATGTGACAAAAAACTTATTGCCACCCAATGATTCTACCTCCATGGGACCGCAAACATCAAAATATACTAAATCCAACACATTTGATTTCAATTTTGATGTCGAAGAGAAAGCAACCCTATGTTGTTTACCATACAAACAATAATCACAGTGGTCAAGGGATATACCTTTGGAGCAAGGAATTAAATCCTTCTTTGCCAACATTTGCAAGCCTTTCTCACTCATATGACCAAGCCTTTTATACCACAGATTCAGAGAGGAACTATCTTGAACTGCATTCTGTGCATCTTTGCACAGTTTTACTTGTGTTTTATAAAGAGTATTACCTGTTTTTCTTCTTGCAATAACAAGAGACCCTTTAGTGAGCTTCCATCTGCCATTTCCGAAGTAATTCTCATAACCTGCACGATCCAATGCAGTCCCGGAAATCAGATTCAACCGCAGATCAGGAACATGTCGCACATCAGACTCAATATCGGTTTTAATGCATACATCACCGATACCAACAATATCTGAATGACTCGTGTTGCCCATCTTCACAGTACCAAAGTTACCTGCTTTGTACGTCGTGAACATCTCCCTGCAGGGAGTAGCATGGTAGGATGCTACTGTGTCAACAACCTACTCAACCTGACCATCTGTAACACTCAAACACTTATCATCATCGCCAGCGAGCACCACTATTTCCTGTTCCAAAGTAGCTGTAGTGTTATCACTGTCATTCTTCTTTTCATTGTTAGATCCTTTCCGTTCCTTCATGGGAAAACAATTTTTCCTGATGTGGCCCATCTTGCCACAGGAAAAGCATTTTATAGACTTTTTCTTGCTCTGTGATTTACCGCTAGACTTGGCCTGTGATTCACCTCTAGACTTACTACGACCCCCCTTTGGTCGTCTATTCTTACTCCTCACCCTGTTCTCAGTAACAAAGGCCTGTGCATTACCTGTCCCTGTTGATTTCCATCTAATTTCTTCATTCTGTAGACTACTGGCAACCTGACTCATAGATAACACACTATCTGGAGTAGAGTTGCTCAAGGAAACAACCAATGTCTTCCATGTATCTGGAAAAGAACTCAGAAGCAACAAAGCTTGCATCTCATCATCAAGGATCATCTTCATACTGGCTAACTGATTTACCACACTTTGGAACTCATTGATATGATCTTCGATCTGACCACCATCCTTGAATTTCATGTTCACAAGCTTCTTGATCAAGAAGGTTTTGTTTACTGTGGTCTTTTTATCATACATTGCTTCTAGCTTTTTTCAAAGGGTATTCGCATTGGTTTCATTAGACACGTGGTGAAATATACTGTTATCAACCCACTGTCTGATGTTACCAATCCCTTTTCTCTGCAGCTTGTTCCATTCAGCATCTTGTATATCTTTTGGTCGGGCACTATCCCCCTCAACAGGATCATGAAGGTCTTTGTAATAAAGAATATCCTCCATCTTCGATTTCCAGATCAACTAATTGGAATGGTTGAGCTTAACCATGGTAGTGTTGATAGTATTGTTCTCCATCTTAATTAAATTAAGCAACATGAAAAAACAAACAACTAACACTGACCTCAACTCCTGCACCAAGCTGTAGATCTCGTCAACACGAGCACACTGGAAGAAACAGATTTGAAATCCGACTCCGGATGGCTCCGATATCGCAAAAAACAGTTTTCTGTGCTTTTGATTTGGTCAAACTCCTCGTTGACCGTCAAACAGCTAATCTTCTTCGACTAACAAGTAGATCTGCTCGAAACGAGTCCGTAGGCACAAACGGATCTCCGATCGGACGTCGGATGATCAAGATATCGCATAAACAAATTTCTACCGTCAATCTGGTCAACACTATCCCCTAAGAACTCTATCTCAAGAACTCTATCTCAAGAAAAAAAGGAAAGTCCTAACCTATTAGAAAACCACTGTTTGACAAAACAGGAAATTCCTAATATAATTGGGGAAACAACCCTAAATACAGAACCCAATTATGGTCTGGACCCACTTGGCCAACATTTGCTTTTGAGAAGATCGGAAAATGAGGCCACATAGCTGATGAAGAAAACTGGAGAGGACAGGCCACTGGTTGCATCACCAGTGCCTAAGAAGAAAGAAGGGTTCTTTGTTTAGGTCTTGGAATTCCTTGGTTGTTGTGAGGAAGAAGATTGGAGAAGGAAGATATTGCCGATCCATGCCCTCGCTGCATCGCGCCTGCGTCATCGGGGCATCCCCGCTGCTGTCCCCATTTTTGGACTCCATCGCAACCGTGCCGGAGTCGTCGTTGCAATTGGCACTGGCTGCCTTTCTCGCTATCGCCGGTTTTCCAGCCTAGCAGCCGGTCGTTGCTGATCTCTCGCCGAACCATAGCCGAGGACGAAGAGCAGGCGCGTCCGGATGGTTCCCTGTTGCAGAACGCGGAAACAGAGACGTCTTGTTGAAAACGACCCAGGCAATTCTAGGTTCGGGTTGGGTCAGTTTGACCTGACCTGTGGAGAACGAGCCCAGAAGCACAGGTGCAGGTTTCCAATTCGGGTTGGGTCAGTTCTGACCCGTGTGCAGAAGCCGAACGAGAAGAGTTCAGTTCAGTTCAGGGTCAAGTGAACCTGACCCGGGTTCGCTTCAAAAGCCCAGCAGAACAGCAGCAGTGACGTCGGCACTGATCAAAGGCCAGAGTTGACCAGATTGACGGCAGAATTTTGTTTCTGCGATATCTTGATCATCCGATGTCAGATCGGAGATCCGTTTGAGCCTACGGACTCATTTCGAGCAGATCTACACTGTTCTACGGACTGCACTACACTGTTCTACTTTTTTTTTTTTCTTTTCTTTCTTTGTTTTTCTTTCTGCTCTGTTTCTTTTTTTTTTTCTCTTTTGAATGAAGGTAAAAATGCCACCCAAAAGTAGAAAAAAACAGATTGTCAGATAGGTGTGATGAGGGTACAGGTACTCTCATGCCATACATGGAAATGGAGAAATGCAGCAAGAAATTTCAGATGCAACTGCAGTAGTTGTTTTCTTTATTGCAAATTGACTGATTTTTTTTTCCTTTGTATCCTTTTTCTTTTCTTTTTTACTTTGCAAACACTGCTGCCCAGGGGCCAGCTCTGCTGCTGCTGCTGTTGTTTCTGAGGAAAAGTACAGCTCTCTTCACCAAAGCCATCTTCCCCTCCTAGGCCTTGTTAGTGAAGGGGTTTTAAAACCATACATGCATGTTAATGTGATGTATGTATGAGAAATGCACATGGCATGGATCCAATGTGGCAATGACAATTATGCCATACAAGAAGAAGCCCCGCATGCTTTATTACCACCCACCCATCATCAAAATCAACTAACTAAATATTTTCATCCCTCAGTGCAAGTCCATTAGGCGTCCTTTTTCACACTCCTTTTTTTCTCAACTACAGTTTATAAAAAAATGTCTTCACACATGCCCAGCGTATGCCATCATAACTATCAAGGTACATGAAATTTGCTTCACACACAATATCATGAAATTAGATGAATAGCTAGTTCAGCTAAACAGGAAATATAATAGCTACGTACTTGTAATGAAGGATAGAATAACAGAAAGAAAAACGAAGAGAGATCACTAGCGCAGGAAATAACTTGGAACTTTTTATAAAATCTGAAGAATTCACCAATAGACATCCAAGTGATTCTAACAGAAATCAAGCACCTTTCCCTTGTCCAATTTAATGGTGGGATGAATCTCTAATACCTGCATCATGTAAGAAAAATAATTTCTTCTCAAATTGAGCCCTTCCTTCTTTTAGTACCAAAAACTTAAAATAGCAAAGCATGATCACCGTTCGAGGATTATATAATTCCTTCCACAAAAATGATTATCCAAAGAACCGAAGCAAAGCACCTAGCAAGTATTTTTGGAAGCCCATAACTATTTCATCCATATCCCATAATAGTATCATTAGCTTGACTTTAAATAGGAGCATGACAAGCTTGAGAAGATGACAGTGGCCAAGTGAATTTACCTTTGTTTTTGCTTATGATCCCCTAGCAAACATGCCAAAAGGTATTGTTTCTTCTGCTATCTCAACTATGTAAGGCTCTGGCTAAGGACTGAAGTTTCCTATCATTTGTGTTGTAGAGTCCACTAAAATAAGACTTCATCAGATCACACACTTGCAATTCTCAAAATGAAAATCTCTCAATCTTTTATATTGATATTTCGTATTAAAAAGCATGATCTACCATAGATGGAATGAAAGAATTGGGCAAGCTATATTAATGATTCTAGCAAGTATCTTTGTGTCATTTAGTGATAAAACTTCAGGTCCTATAACATTGACATCATCTGAAGTATACGCATTGCCAACTTTTCATGAAGTCCTACGTCAAAATCATTGAAATGACCCAATTGTTAGTTCGCGTTTCTCTTCTTTCAACAACACTTGAATCAATTACATATAAACAAAGACTATATCGGTATTTTTAAAACAAATTGAATGTGACCAAGTTATCTACCACAGATGGTAGTAGCTAATCATTTATTATTACAACAAGTACTTCATTTATAACTTTCCCAATGGCTTAAAAATTCTTCAAAATAAAAACATACAATATATATCAGGAAACAAAATCTAATGGAGAGAATACTTTGGGAATCATGCAAACCTTTTGACTACACCCCCCCCCCCCCCCCCCCCCCCCCCCCCCGGCACAAAATTCATCTGCCAGGTCCCTTTCTGTAATTTGAGTATCCAAGTTCCAACATACACCTACCACATCTTTGTGTAATTTAACATGATGAATTTTGCCATTAAATATTTTAAACATAAAGAAATAAGGGGCAACGAAAAGTCACCTGGATACCAAACAAAGAAAGACACTTGTATAACATGGTTTCTATGAATTGGGTGCTTTGGACCCAATATCAACGTGAAGAGAGTTGGGTTCACAACTTGAAGAGGGTTGGCAGTTAGATTTAATCCAGAGTACGAGAGCTGAAGCATGTTGCTGGCTCTCTCTCTTTAGGCAACATATTCCTAAACAAAAAAGTCATGGGCTCAATAAGGGCCATTAAAGAGAAGTTGCTTCGGGAAAGAACAGAACAGAAGCTTATCATATGTATTGGCTCGTGAGGACTCTCAAGACTTTCTCCATTTTGTAGCCCTCAAGGCCAATGCACAAGTTGCTGCAGTATATTGTCATTCTGTAGAGCAGTAGATTGTCCAATCACTTCATACACGATAATAACTTAAAGTACCAGAATATGTCATGAACAAGATATCTCATACACATAGTAGCCAAAATGCCCAAGACCCAACCCAGCAGCCATGCAAAAGATTTGAACATAGGGCTCCTGTAGTTCACCAAAATCCAAAATGAGTCAATATTTCTCTCATAAACCATAAAGATGAAGCCCCCAAAATCACTATCAAGGCACCCAAACAGTAAAAGTAATCAGAGATGAACTAGAAATTACAACAATAGACAGAGAGAGGGACATTCATTACCGTGTCTGCCTTTGGCGTGCTGATATTTGAAGGAAAAAGAGAAAGGATTGGATTTCAACTTGTAAATTGTAATGCAGAAACAATTGTGTAGCATAGAAGATTATAAAACCTGATGAATACTCTTATCATTTTTTTATCTAAAAGAAAAAGAACAAAAGGAATCTTAAAGAACAAAAGGAATCTTACCTGAGCTCTTGCCCTCTCAAGCTCCTGCTCCAATTGTGTAAGCTTAATCCTACTAGACTCTAGCTCTTGAACATAAGCCTGTTATAACAACAACAACAACAACAACAATAATAATACTAATAAAAGGGGTTCACAACAACAAAGTGTTTGAACACTACCCAGGTGAGGAAATGATGCATTTTGACTTACATTTAAGATGAAGAATGGGAAAGACCATGAATAGGAAGACTGGCGTTTTTCTTTAGCCTGCTTTTCCTTGCTGCCTCTCTATTCTGAGCAAGCATTCTCAATGTCTGCACAGGGAATGGTCTTGGAACTCCAAAATTGCGATCTTTGTATAGAAAGAACATATAGGATCATTTACCTTAGCATCTGGTGTTTTGGGTCCTCCATGCTCTGAACTGGACATGGTTGGGTTGGCCCCTTCCGGTTTCCTGGGCACTGCCAATTAAAGGAAAAAAAAGTTCATTTCTTGAAAACTATCCTTTAAGAAATCAAGTGACAAAGGTTGAGAACTCATTATCTAAAATAGGTTGAGCAGTCATTGTCCCTCCAAACTACAAATTCGTTCAACACTCAACCATAACACTTCAAAAATTTAGTTCACATACACCCCAATGCACTCCCAAACTACAAAGTCATTCACCACTCCACCATATCACTTCAATAATCAACTTCACCATATTCACCAACCGTAGCAATAAAATAATTTACTTCAATTAAAAATACACCAACATAATAAAACAAAAAGGTTCTCACCTAGCAACGAGGGATTAGACACCTCCTCGCACAAGGTTAGTCAATTCAAACTGAAAATCTTGCAACGAATTTTAGTAAAATTGTTCTAGGCCTCGATGCTCTATCCTTTCTTTTGTGAGTTGCTAAGAAGAGATCCACGCAAGTTAACTGATTTTTTTTAAAATATAATTAGATCCATTGTTCCTTTTATAAAAGAAAAGGTTAGAAATAAAAAGCATTAAAATTGACACTATCAATAACACCAGAAACAGAGGATAAAAAGCATTAAAACATAGCACGATATCAAAAGCTAATATTGGTATCAGATCAGAGATGTACTAAGACCCAAAAGGGGAAAATAGATTACAGATTTACTGAGATTCAATGCATCTAAAACTCATTCAATCACAGTTGTTCGGAGATGATCAAAGACAATGAAGATGAGATTTGTGCCAAAACCACTTGAATGATCCTTACTAAGCATCCCTTGACTCAAACTCACTTTATTGTATTTTATAGTGCATGCATCTTTTTTGTTTTTGACGATAACTGAATTTTAGTAAAGGAGCTGAAACAGTCATTTCAATAGTACTGTACCAAAAGCTACCAACATAAAACACAAAGCAAAGCCTAAACAGAAATGAGATAAAATACCAACTTGGTCTATCATATCATCTAAGATTGGTGGGAGACTCGCTAGACAAGCAATCCACCTCCCAATTAGCATTTATTTTCACATGAACGAAGATAAGAATCATAAACTTCTTTGCACACTTTTACTTGCTTACACTTGCACTTCTCTAGATTTATTGTAATTTTCAATCTACTTCTTTCAGAAATCAAGCTAGGGAATCAAAGACACTTCTTAATGGACACGTAGAGGTACCCATAGCCCTATTGCTTCCTTTGCCTAATCCCTTTCGCCAATTGCATTATCCTCCCAAGTCCCAATATTACTTCCAAATTATATCTGTGCCAACTCCACTTCACACCATTTTTCCTTTCCAATAGCAAGGGGGCCTCCCTAAGACACTCGCATGCCAATGCGGATGGTACAAATAGACCTAAGGCTACATGTCTAGGGCCCAACTAGATTTAAAAATTTTTTATTCAATCATTATTTTCCAAATTTTATTTAAAATAGTTCTAATTAAGATTAGGTTTTCTATATTATTTAGTTTCCTAGTTTAATTGCGTTTTTAAACCCTAAGCTATCTTTCCTATTTATATGGCATTGTAAAGAAGAAATTCTCAGAGTTTGATAATTAATTAAATTCGGTTTTCCAGTGAGGTGCATTCTCTTTCATGGTCTCTATGGAGACGTTTAAAGTGTCATTGAACATGTGCTTCGCTACTCAATGCAAGCCCTGACCATAGGCCTTGCATCAGTAAAGGTGGACCATGACATGGAAGGCTAGTCCATTCAATATTAGTCCCATCAAATCAATGACCTAGATCAATGAACCACAGCCCCACTTGTCCAGGCTCAACAATTACACAATTCTCTTCAACTAAAATAAACATGTCCAAATAGTTGAAAATTAAGATGAGTAATCAAAAAGGTATAGGACCATACCCAAATGCTTCCTTGCTGAAACTCATCCAAAATAGCTCTGGATGGAATTCCTCCACATCATTCAACCTGAATCCCTGGCCACTCCTTCTTGATACATTGCAGTTTATGCAACTAAGGCTCCGAAAAGAACCTCGAACATGCGATTTTCTTGTAATATGAACAGTAGTTTTCTTAAACATGTCAGAAAAAATCAGGGAAACCCCAAAATCAAATCTTTTGAACTTAAACTATTGGATTATACCAATCTGGAGATCAGCTTGAGGTCTTAAATCTCTGGTACAGGAAGGGTAATTTGGGCCAACTGACTGAAATCAAAGCTGCATACAAGGCTTCACCCCAAAAAAAAAAAAAGCTGCATACAAGGAAAAGGAAATGTGAAGAAAAGAGAGAATTCAAGAGCAGAGAAGATAGAAATTGGAATTAAAATGGAGATTGAACCTAAGAATTGGGGCAGCAATGTAGAGATCATCTTCAGATTTGGCAAAGCAATGTTAGGGTTTTAGTCACAAAAGCCAAAACATTTTTATTTTTCCCATTTACCAACTAACTTCCACCAAAATGGCAACCAAAATAAAAAACAGAGGAGATTTTTCTATTTTTTCATAGAGATTCAACAAAAAATAAATTTCAATAGAAATTGAAGTTTTTGAATCCAGAAAAAAGTAGAACTTTTAATGGAAGACTATGCTACCTACCTACACGCTCTAAAATGAAATATTGTATGGCATCTTGGGTCCCCATTCTACCAAACTTCTGGAGTTTATCTCTTGATGCCATTATGTTCAATTGGAGGGAAGTCATATGGGCATTTTTTCCTTTTCCGTTTTGGGGGTTTTGGCACCCCCTTTCTTTGGGAGCTGCTTTTATTTTTTGGGGATCTTTCCCAATTATTCCTCGGTATAACTCTTTTATACTGTAAAACTTTTATCAATTCATGTTACCATTAGAAAAAAAAATAAAAAAAAGAAAGGAGGACATCAATTATCTAGTTCATCAAAAACTCTCCCATAGGTGCAATTTCCCATATGAGATTTTATCCTCTTTTATTTGCCTCTTTGAGCAGTGCTACAATTTGGGCACCATAGCTTGAGGTCCCAAAAAAGTTTGTATCAATTGGTATCAGTGCCGGTTTGATTCTGATATGGCAGACAAAATCGTGAAGCTCAAATGGCAAAATGAATGCGCAGCCTATGGACGTCTCAGATTGACTTAAAGGAGACGTACTAATGCCATGGCAAGATGTTAATTCAGATATTACAACGCCTGGAAGAAATGTTAGTCAATCAAATCCAAAATGGAAGAGACGAAAAAGAATTCCAGACTTGTGATCTCCGCCATCCACAACTCACATTGGTTGGTAAGACCTTTCTCACCCACTGCCACTCGCCGAACAGAGGTAAGTCACCTCCTCCCTACTGCTCCTCTCTCCATTTCTACGATCTTGACAAGGAGGCTGCCGCCACGCCTCTTCCACAGTCTCACGAGCCATTTTGACTCCCCTCTTGATCTCGAAATGTCCTACGAATGTCTCTCATATCAACAGCCATTTGACATTAAAACAACAGAATGCTACATTTGACAAGCCTTCCGTGAGATTCATACTCGTAAAGGAAGCATCCTATGACTGGATACTAAATGCCTACCCCGAGCACTTCTCTATCATATCCAGCCATCACGTAGGTCCTGTGAAGAGCATGTCCTGGTTGTACCTGAGGCCTCATTTCTAACCTTAACATGCGTAGTTTATTATTTTGCCAAAAGATAAAAGAGTTGAGTATATCTCATTTTTCAGGCTCTTAGGCTTCCATCCTTATTAAGGGAAGATGCTACTGAGATATCGGTTGTATTTGCAAATTACTTAGAATGACTGCCGGAGATTACCACCCTAATGTTTTGAACTTTGAGAATCAGCATTTCAAGATTTGGAGAATGAAAGTGGACTTTCTTTTAAAAGTCATAAAGATTCTTTATGTGCCAACCAAAGCGTGTCTCAACCCACAAACTATATGAAGATGGGCCCATTATTACCTATGAGAAAGACCAGTGACAATTTGATGGCTTTGATTACAGAAATTAGATTCTCAATCACTTAGACAATTCTCTATAATAATTTTTAGACTTCCAAATGGAAAGAGAAAAATTAGTGGTTGCACAAATTAGAGATTTTTAGAAGATTATTCATGAAGTTCAAACTGAGGAAATGAAATTACTAGAATAATTTATAATAGGCAATACAATTCATAAACTCCCACCATCGTGGAAAGATTTTGAGACCACCTTGAAACATTGTTTTGTACCACTTATAATGTTGAAGCTGCCTCTTTCCTGGATAAGATAGTACTCGTGGAGTTTTTTACTAGCTGTTTTTTGAGAGTGATTTTCTTATCAAGGAAGCTGGATGCAATACTAAGTTGTGCCCTCTGGGCAACCTACTAGTTGAGGATCCTCAAATGTTGATCCATTTAAAAAAGCTACAGGTAATTATTATGTAGTTTCTCTGTTTCATCAAAATTACGAAAATCATCCAAGTTTTCAACAAGGCGAGGAAGTTATTGAATTTATTATCTTTATTATTATTATTTTGATGACCCATGGTGTTCCTTGCTAGCCCAGCCTTTAGGCTATTCCCTCGGAGGTATATATATAGCCGCACACATTATACCCGGATAAAACAAGAGGCAGGAGTCAAACTTGAGATCTTAGGGAGCAAACCTAAGTCTCAAATCAAATGAGCCTCGGCCTTCATTGCTTTATTGGATTTATCATTCAAAATATATAAAAAAATGAAATTATTGAGGATTGCTTTGGGTGTTTCACATATGTGAAGAAATGCTTTGGAATGAGATGAATTCTTTTGTTAGGCTTTCAAAGTTTTTGGCTGAATTATCATTATGATTTTATACAGAAATCTCAGCAATCAGTTTTGTGAATTTCAAGGTATGGTAATTCTTCTCGGCACAAGAATGGGGTTTCTACTCTTTTACTCTGCTTGTCATTACATTGACATAAAAAAAATTGTCATTCCAGTTGATCTGAGCATAGGTTTTCCTGTTCTCTGTTTTGCGTTGCAGATGCCATCTTCTTGATCTGATGATTGAGATGGACCGTATATTATGTCCAGATGGGACAGTACTTGTCCGAGATTCGTCCAAGTCATTGATAAGGTGGCTTGTATTGCCCGAGCCATAAGATTGAAGGTGACATTACATGACCCTGAGCCACAATCAACTGGAAGAGAGGAAATACTCGTTGCAGCGAAGGAATTTTGGCTGTTGCTTCCAGCCTCCCATTGACACACTTGTTCTCTATGGTTACTGTGCACTATTGTTTTTCTTTTTCGTCAATGTAGTTTCCTTTCATTTATCTTGCAGCTTATCCGAAATTTTCTGATGAGTTGGGTTTTGGTGCTGGACAAAAGGGATGTTGAGTACAGCCTTCTCTGGGCTGGCCTTACACTCTACATATGAAGATACATGATATAAGTGGACTTGGCTATGGGCCTCGCCTGATAATTAAATTGAAATCGACCATGCTTTGGGCTGGCACAATCAATGCTGGACTGTGAAGGCCCCATTGACTAACATTGAATGTATTGCAGAACTGTAGTGCTGACTGCTGAGCATGGTCTCCTTGTGAGGGCAGGGCCAAAACATCTAGTGTCCAACCCTTTTTTTTTTTTTTTGGTTGGTTAAAAAAAATGTGGAGCCCATGGTTAACCCTTTAGCCGACAGTGGTACAGGGTCCACATTTATCACAATGTGAACCACTGAATGATTAATTTGAGCATGTCTTTTGTAGACCATGGTTAACCCTTTAGCCGACAGTGGTACAGGGTCCACATTTATCACAATGTGAACCACTGAATGATTAATTTGAGCATGTCTTTTGTAGAAGACTGGAGAATTTAGGTAGCTGGTCTCTGTAATGGAATGACTGATTTCATATTCCTTATTCGGAAGTTCAATTCTAATGTATATTATAATATAAAGATTTGATTTAAAGGCTGTAAATCTGAACAGAACATAAGTATATTTGACATCCATTTAAAATGCACACAGACGCTGAAACATTAATAAAACTTGATTTAATACATGACTTGATCTCAAGGTAACAAACGAGTGAAGGCAGCAAATCGAAAAAAAAAAAAATCACAGCTAGATTAGCAACTTAAGTGCCCTTGCATACATTGATTGCCACAATAAATCCAGTCTTTCTTACCAGTAAGGAGCATAATGTTTGATGCCACAGGAATCCAGACTGTTGACTAATGATCAGTTGAACCCACCCTGGCAATAAATTTGAGGATAATTGATCAATAAAAATGAAAAAGGTAAACCACAAAAAAATCAGCTTTTTTGTCTTCCTTGTATGTGATGCGGCAGGCAATTTTTGTCTAGATAAGAATTCTCAAAGCTAACAGGATATGATCATTTTCTATTAAACTCAATTAAACTTGTGATTCATTCTTAAAGCAGGTAATTGATCTCCAGCTCGATTAAACTTATGATTCCAAATGACAGGAAATGATGGATGTCAATGAAGGTAAAGTTCTGATATACCTTAATGAAATTGCAGATTCATCAACTAATCAAGAAGTGGATATCAATGATCTATGTGAGACCTATGTTGCAGCATTCTTTTGTTAATTTTTTTTTTAAATTGTTCCACTGCTCTTTTGCTTGGTATAGAACTGACTATGACAAAGTATGTACTTTGTCATTATATTCGTAATGAAAAAAAAGAAAGAGCAGTGGCACTTACACATGGAGAATAGGCAAAGGTAAACTAGTCCACAGTTGTAACAGCAGCCAAGTGACAAGGTTTGTCCAAGAGAGAGAAGGGATGGCAACCATCTCCTGCAGGAATTATGAAATGCATATCCATTCCCCAGTGCAAGAGGGATGTGCATTTTATTTCCATAAACACTCAAGTTCCACCAAATTAATTGAAATTAGTTGACCCTCTCTATGCAGGAGATGATGCCTTTCTCGTCATTATGATCAGATGTGGGGTCCCATTAAGAGCCCAATCCTTCTAAGGAATGAGGATATTCAAGGCTATCCCAATCATTTTATGGCAATCTAGTCGATGTCCAATCAATAGTAGCTCCATCAGCTATGTGGGGATCCTTCCCAGAATCATATGCAACTGAAAAGTCACAAATTGCTTCCTCTTCACATTCATCTGGTAAGTGTGACACACAAGCACATTATTTCATATGCCACTCAAAAAGTCTTGAACAAACACCATCCCTAGAATGATGAAAATAAGTCTGTCTCGCACCCAACATTCAGCAACCCAAAAGCAAATGCCAACTACCATAGATGAACAGTAACAATAAACATTACATTTATATACAATCTAAGATTAAGATGAAGGCACACTGATGCAATGGCTGGGAGCGAATCAATCCTTCACTACAGAGAATAAAAACATCTTAAGAAAATATGCTAAATTAAAAATTAAAAATTTTAAAATTAAAGTGAAGATTTCACCTGTGGTGCTGGTGGTGGTGGTGGTTGGGCCACCTGATGGTTAGTCGCTCCGCATAATGGGCAAATTTGTGGCCATTGGATTTGGGGAATACAAGGGAGACACAAAATCCTGCCTCCGCAGGAGGAACAGGGGTAACTGGCTATATTTTGACGGCAACGTAAGCACAAGGGATAAGTAAAACGCCCACGAGCCTAGCACAACGAAGAAAAAATATACTTAAGGAATAAACAACTGAATGAAAGTAGAAATAACAGTACTAAACATATATTAATAACAAGCAAACCAGAATAAGAAAGAAAAAAAAATCATATAAACTTACCACAGGCGGTTTGGGGGGTGGTGGGGAGGCGGAACCTGATGGTTTTACTGATTGTAGAGAAGATGATGGAGAAGCTGCTTGCTTGGACGTTGGTGATCGTCTTGGAGGAGAGGAAGACATTTCGTTAAGCTGCTGCTTGTGGTTCTTCTTCTTCTCCACGCAGGTAAACAAACAAGAAGGTCTCGCTCTCCTCAATCGGTTGCAAATGGCTGGGGGGCCGAGGCATTTTAAGGGAGTGGATTTAAGGGTGTGGTCACGGATGCATTTACCGATTCGGGTAAGGGAGTGGATTTAAGGGTGTGGTCACGGATGCATTATCACAGCTAGATTAGCAACTTAAGTGCCCTTGCATACATTGATTGCCACAATAAATCCAGTCTTTCTTACCAGTAAGGAGCATAATGTTTGATGCCACAGGAATCCAGACTGTTGACTAATGATCAGTTGAACCCACCCTGGCAATAAATTTGGGGATAATTGATCAATAAAAATGAAAAAGGTAAACCACAAAAAAATCAGCTTTTTTGTCTTCCTTGTATGTGATGCGGCAGGCAATTTTTGTCTAGATAAGAATTCTCAAAGCTAACAGGATATGATCATTTTCTATTAAACTCAATTAAACTTGTGATTCATTCTTAAAGCAGGTAATTGATCTCCAGCTCGATTAAACTTATGATTCCAAATGACAGGAAATGATGGATGTCAATGAAGGTAAAGTTCTGATATACCTTAATGAAATTGCAGATTCATCAACTAATCAAGAAGTGGATATCAATGATCTATGTGAGACCTATGTTGCAGCATTCTTTTGTTAATTTTTTTTTTAAATTGTTCCACTGCTCTTTTGCTTGGTACAGAACTGACTATGACAAAGTATGTACTTTGTCATTATATTCGTAATGAAAAAAAAGAAAGAGCAGTGGCACTTACACATGGAGAATAGGCAAAGGTAAACTAGTCCACAGTTGTAACAGCAGCCAAGTGACAAGGTTTGTCCAAGAGAGAGAAGGGATGGCAACCATCTCCTGCAGGAATTATGAAATGCATATCCATTCCCCAGTGCAAGAGGGATGTGCATTTTATTTCCATAAACACTCAAGTTCCACCAAATTAATTGAAATTAGTTGACCCTCTCTATGCAGGAGATGATGCCTTTCTCGTCATTATGATCAGATGTGGGGTCCCATTAAGAGCCCAATCCTTCTAAGGAATGAGGATATTCAAGGCTATCCCAATCATTTTATGGCAATCTAGTCGATGTCCAATCAATAGTAGCTCCATCAGCTATGTGGGGATCCTTCCCAGAATCATATGCAACTGAAAAGTCACAAATTGCTTCCTCTTCACATTCATCTGGTAAGTGTGACACACAAGCACATTATTTCATATGCCACTCAAAAAGTCTTGAACAAACACCATCCCTAGAATGATGAAAATAAGTCTGTCTCGCACCCAACATTCAGCAACCCAAAAGCAAATGCCAACTACCATAGATGAACAGTAACAATAAACATTACATTTATATACAATCTAAGATTAAGATGAAGGCACACTGATGCAATGGCTGGGAGCGAATCAATCCTTCACTACAGAGAATAAAAACATCTTAAGAAAATATGCTAAATTAAAAATTAAAAATTTTAAAATTAAAGTGAAGATTTCACCTGTGGTGCTGGTGGTGGTGGTGGTTGGGCCACCTGATGGTTAGTCGCTCCGCATAATGGGCAAATTTGTGGCCATTGGATTTGGGGAATACAAGGGAGACACAAAATCCTGCCTCCGCAGGAGGAACAGGGGTAACTGGCTATATTTTGACGGCAACGTAAGCACAAGGGATAAGTAAAACGCCCACGAGCCTAGCACAACGAAGAAAAAATATACTTAAGGAATAAACAACTGAATGAAAGTAGAAATAACAGTACTAAACATATATTAATAACAAGCAAACCAGAATAAGAAAGAAAAAAAAATCATATAAACTTACCACAGGCGGTTTGGGGGGTGGTGGGGAGGCGGAACCTGATGGTTTTACTGATTGTAGAGAAGATGATGGAGAAGCTGCTTGCTTGGACGTTGGTGATCGTCTTGGAGGAGAGGAAGACATTTCGTTAAGCTGCTGCTTGTGGTTCTTCTTCTTCTCCACGCAGGTAAACAAACAAGAAGGTCTCGCTCTCCTCAATCGGTTGCAAATGGCTGGGGGGCCGAGGCATTTTAAGGGAGTGGATTTAAGGGTGTGGTCACGGATGCATTTACCGATTCGGGTAAGGGAGTGGATTTAAGGGTGTGGTCACGGATGCATTATCACAGCTAGATTAGCAACTTAAGTGCCCTTGCATACATTGATTGCCACAATAAATCCAGTCTTTCTTACCAGTAAGGAGCATAATGTTTGATGCCACAGGAATCCAGACTGTTGACTAATGATCAGTTGAACCCACCCTGGCAATAAATTTGGGGATAATTGATCAATAAAAATGAAAAAGGTAAACCACAAAAAAATCAGCTTTTTTGTCTTCCTTGTATGTGATGCGGCAGGCAATTTTTGTCTAGATAAGAATTCTCAAAGCTAACAGGATATGATCATTTTCTATTAAACTCAATTAAACTTGTGATTCATTCTTAAAGCAGGTAATTGATCTCCAGCTCGATTAAACTTATGATTCCAAATGACAGGAAATGATGGATGTCAATGAAGGTAAAGTTCTGATATACCTTAATGAAATTGCAGATTCATCAACTAATCAAGAAGTGGATATCAATGATCTATGTGAGACCTATGTTGCAGCATTCTTTTGTTAATTTTTTTTTTAAATTGTTCCACTGCTCTTTTGCTTGGTACAGAACTGACTATGACAAAGTATGTACTTTGTCATTATATTCGTAATGAAAAAAAAGAAAGAGCAGTGGCACTTACACATGGAGAATAGGCAAAGGTAAACTAGTCCACAGTTGTAACAGCAGCCAAGTGACAAGGTTTGTCCAAGAGAGAGAAGGGATGGCAACCATCTCCTGCAGGAATTATGAAATGCATATCCATTCCCCAGTGCAAGAGGGATGTGCATTTTATTTCCATAAACACTCAAGTTCCACCAAATTAATTGAAATTAGTTGACCCTCTCTATGCAGGAGATGATGCCTTTCTCGTCATTATGATCAGATGTGGGGTCCCATTAAGAGCCCAATCCTTCTAAGGAATGAGGATATTCAAGGCTATCCCAATCATTTTATGGCAATCTAGTCGATGTCCAATCAATAGTAGCTCCATCAGCTATGTGGGGATCCTTCCCAGAATCATATGCAACTGAAAAGTCACAAATTGCTTCCTCTTCACATTCATCTGGTAAGTGTGACACACAAGCACATTATTTCATATGCCACTCAAAAAGTCTTGAACAAACACCATCCCTAGAATGATGAAAATAAGTCTGTCTCGCACCCAACATTCAGCAACCCAAAAGCAAATGCCAACTACCATAGATGAACAGTAACAATAAACATTACATTTATATACAATCTAAGATTAAGATGAAGGCACACTGATGCAATGGCTGGGAGCGAATCAATCCTTCACTACAGAGAATAAAAACATCTTAAGAAAATATGCTAAATTAAAAATTAAAAATTTTAAAATTAAAGTGAAGATTTCACCTGTGGTGCTGGTGGTGGTGGTGGTTGGGCCACCTGATGGTTAGTCGCTCCGCATAATGGGCAAATTTGTGGCCATTGGATTTGGGGAATACAAGGGAGACACAAAATCCTGCCTCCGCAGGAGGAACAGGGGTAACTGGCTATATTTTGACGGCAACGTAAGCACAAGGGATAAGTAAAACGCCCACGAGCCTAGCACAACGAAGAAAAAATATACTTAAGGAATAAACAACTGAATGAAAGTAGAAATAACAGTACTAAACATATATTAATAACAAGCAAACCAGAATAAGAAAGAAAAAAAAATCATATAAACTTACCACAGGCGGTTTGGGGGGTGGTGGGGAGGCGGAACCTGATGGTTTTACTGATTGTAGAGAAGATGATGGAGAAGCTGCTTGCTTGGACGTTGGTGATCGTCTTGGAGGAGAGGAAGACATTTCGTTAAGCTGCTGCTTGTGGTTCTTCTTCTTCTCCACGCAGGTAAACAAACAAGAAGGTCTCGCTCTCCTCAATCGGTTGCAAATGGCTGGGGGGCCGAGGCATTTTAAGGGAGTGGATTTAAGGGTGTGGTCACGGATGCATTTACCGATTCGGGTAAGGGAGTGGATTTAAGGGTGTGGTCACGGATGCATTATCACAGCTAGATTAGCAACTTAAGTGCCCTTGCATACATTGATTGCCACAATAAATCCAGTCTTTCTTACCAGTAAGGAGCATAATGTTTGATGCCACAGGAATCCAGACTGTTGACTAATGATCAGTTGAACCCACCCTGGCAATAAATTTGGGGATAATTGATCAATAAAAATGAAAAAGGTAAACCACAAAAAAATCAGCTTTTTTGTCTTCCTTGTATGTGATGCGGCAGGCAATTTTTGTCTAGATAAGAATTCTCAAAGCTAACAGGATATGATCATTTTCTATTAAACTCAATTAAACTTGTGATTCATTCTTAAAGCAGGTAATTGATCTCCAGCTCGATTAAACTTATGATTCCAAATGACAGGAAATGATGGATGTCAATGAAGGTAAAGTTCTGATATACCTTAATGAAATTGCAGATTCATCAACTAATCAAGAAGTGGATATCAATGATCTATGTGAGACCTATGTTGCAGCATTCTTTTGTTAATTTTTTTTTTAAATTGTTCCACTGCTCTTTTGCTTGGTACAGAACTGACTATGACAAAGTATGTACTTTGTCATTATATTCGTAATGAAAAAAAAGAAAGAGCAGTGGCACTTACACATGGAGAATAGGCAAAG
Organism: Sextonia rubra; assembly: GCA_037013555.1. Classification (NCBI taxonomy): domain Eukaryota; kingdom Viridiplantae; phylum Streptophyta; class Magnoliopsida; order Laurales; family Lauraceae; genus Sextonia; species Sextonia rubra. Next base: position 12,156,625 of record JASUAD010000009.1, read on the forward strand.
GTAAACTAGTCCACAGTTGTAACAGCAGCCAAGTGACAAGGTTTGTCCAAGAGAGAGAAGGGATGGCAACCATCTCCTGCAGGAATTATGAAATGCATATCCATTCCCCAGTGCAAGAGGGATGTGCATTTTATTTCCATAAACACTCAAGTTCCACCAAATTAATTGAAATTAGTTGACCCTCTCTATGCAGGAGATGATGCCTTTCTCGTCATTATGATCAGATGTGGGGTCCCATTAAGAGCCCAATCCTTCTAAGGAATGAGGATATTCAAGGCTATCCCAATCATTTTATGGCAATCTAGTCGATGTCCAATCAATAGTAGCTCCATCAGCTATGTGGGGATCCTTCCCAGAATCATATGCAACTGAAAAGTCACAAATTGCTTCCTCTTCACATTCATCTGGTAAGTGTGACACACAAGCACATTATTTCATATGCCACTCAAAAAGTCTTGAACAAACACCATCCCTAGAATGATGAAAATAAGTCTGTCTCGCACCCAACATTCAGCAACCCAAAAGCAAATGCCAACTACCATAGATGAACAGTAACAATAAACATTACATTTATATACAATCTAAGATTAAGATGAAGGCACACTGATGCAATGGCTGGGAGCGAATCAATCCTTCACTACAGAGAATAAAAACATCTTAAGAAAATATGCTAAATTAAAAATTAAAAATTTTAAAATTAAAGTGAAGATTTCACCTGTGGTGCTGGTGGTGGTGGTGGTTGGGCCACCTGATGGTTAGTCGCTCCGCATAATGGGCAAATTTGTGGCCATTGGATTTGGGGAATACAAGGGAGACACAAAATCCTGCCTCCGCAGGAGGAACAGGGGTAACTGGCTATATTTTGACGGCAACGTAAGCACAAGGGATAAGTAAAACGCCCACGAGCCTAGCACAACGAAGAAAAAATATACTTAAGGAATAAACAACTGAATGAAAGTAGAAATAACAGTACTAAACATATATTAATAACAAGCAAACCAGAATAAGAAAGAAAAAAAAATCATATAAACTTACCACAGGCGGTTTGGGGGGTGGTGGGGAGGCGGAACCTGATGGTTTTACTGATTGTAGAGAAGATGATGGAGAAGCTGCTTGCTTGGACGTTGGTGATCGTCTTGGAGGAGAGGAAGACATTTCGTTAAGCTGCTGCTTGTGGTTCTTCTTCTTCTCCACGCAGGTAAACAAACAAGAAGGTCTCGCTCTCCTCAATCGGTTGCAAATGGCTGGGGGGCCGAGGCATTTTAAGGGAGTGGATTTAAGGGTGTGGTCACGGATGCATTTACCGATTCGGGTAAGGGAGTGGATTTAAGGGTGTGGTCACGGATGCATTATCACAGCTAGATTAGCAACTTAAGTGCCCTTGCATACATTGATTGCCACAATAAATCCAGTCTTTCTTACCAGTAAGGAGCATAATGTTTGATGCCACAGGAATCCAGACTGTTGACTAATGATCAGTTGAACCCACCCTGGCAATAAATTTGGGGATAATTGATCAATAAAAATGAAAAAGGTAAACCACAAAAAAATCAGCTTTTTTGTCTTCCTTGTATGTGATGCGGCAGGCAATTTTTGTCTAGATAAGAATTCTCAAAGCTAACAGGATATGATCATTTTCTATTAAACTCAATTAAACTTGTGATTCATTCTTAAAGCAGGTAATTGATCTCCAGCTCGATTAAACTTATGATTCCAAATGACAGGAAATGATGGATGTCAATGAAGGTAAAGTTCTGATATACCTTAATGAAATTGCAGATTCATCAACTAATCAAGAAGTGGATATCAATGATCTATGTGAGACCTATGTTGTAGCATTCTTCTGTTATTTTTTTTTTTTAATTGTTCCACTGCTCTTCATTAAACTACCGCAATCTTCACCACCCCCAACATTCAGCAACCCAAAAGCAAATACCAACTACCATAGATGAACAGTAACAATAAACATTACATTTATATACAATCTGAGATTAACATGAAGGCACACTGACACAATGGCTGGGAGCGAATCAATCGTTCACTATAGAGAATAAAAACATCTTAAGAAAATATGATAAATTAAAAATTAAAAATTATAAAATTAATGTGAAGATTTCACCGGTGGTGGTGGTGGTGGTGGTGGTTGGGCCACCTGATGGTTAGTAGCTCCACAGATTGGGCACATTTGTGGCCATTGGATGTGCGGAATACAAGTGAGACAGAAAATCCTGGCTCTGCAAGAGGAGCAGGGGTAACTGGCTATCAGTCGACGGCAACGTAAACACAGGAGATAAGTATACGGCCGACGAACCTAGCACAAAGAAGAAAAAATATACTTAAGTAATAAACTTACCACAGGCCGTGGGGGGTGGTGGGGAGGTGGACGGTTTTACGGAAGATTGTGGAGAAGATGGTGGAGAAGTTGTTGGCTTGGACGTTGGTGACGGTCTTGGAGGAGAGGAAGACATCTAAAGTTAAATTGAACAAAAAATAAAAACAATCAAAGAAACGGCTTTGAAACGGCAGACAAGTCTCATGCCAATGCTAAGCATTAATCTCGACTAAGCACCTACAAACTAAAGATAGAGAGATCCACCATAATCGAAAAAAAAAAAAAAGAAACATCAATTTTTGTCACTCCTTTTTATTTAATCTAAGATTGGGAAAACAATAGGCCGTGATCCATAAAGCTGATCCTTTTTAAACCAGAAAACTCAGCTGGTAATCAAGATTTTACAAACGAAAAAACAAACTGGAACAGAGAATCCGAGCAGAAAAATCGAAACCCTAGATATGATCTCACGTGGAAGAAAGAAAGCAGAACCAAACAACAAAGAAGAAACACCAAAAAGAAATGCATAGAAAGAAGGATCAAATGCAAAGGAAAAATCTCAGCTTTTTTTAATCATAGACAGAGAAATCCATACATTTCATTAAGCTGCTACTTGTTCTTCTTCTCCACTCAGGTAAAAAAACAACAGAACATGTAAAAAGAAAGAAAGAAAGAATCGACAAGAGAAGGCAAACCGTGAATAGTGTGAAGGTTTGGGGTCTATTCTCCTTCCCTCCTCAAGTTTTTCTCTCTTCGCTCTCCTCAATCGGTCTGGGGTTTCCATCTTTGCAAATGGCTTAGGGGATGACGGCATTTTAAGGAAGTGGATTGACAAAAATGGTTGGGTTAGAGTTTTTGGATGCACCGTTTTGTTTACTGATTCGGGTATTGTACACTTCGTCGCATTTATCAGTCGATAGAGATGAATCCCCATTTTATCAATATTGTGAGTCCTCTTCGAAAGTGGAAGTGATTGATCTTAGAAATGCTCATCATCGTCCAATCTGTCTGGAGGTAATTTTGAAATGCCATCATATTCATATAAGCCTGCGACCCCGTGACATGCTTTCTGAAATATTTTTAAATACAGCATCATCAAAGTATCAAACAGAACTCACATCTGGACATGCATGAAAGACAAATGAATGACAAGAGCTCCAGACTAACTAGAATGAAAGGCTGAGAAGAGCACCATATGCTTCGCCGATTGTATTCAACCCAAATATGATCCACATACGTAGGTACTCCAATAAAGACAAACAAAGTCAGGTGTGGCCCACATTACATATTCATGTGGGACCTATTTGAAGCTTGTCTGCATCAAACTACAATCAAATGGTTAAGTTCACATTCTAGATTACTCTCACAAATATTGTGCTCCTATCGAACAATATGGAGGATGTTTATTCATGATGATTTGGTAGTCCAAGATACTGGTGATTTCGGCTTTCTGCTTGCTCTGCCTCTATTTACTTCTATCAAGATAAAAATAATAGTTTTACAGATTCTTAATCTCATGAAGTTTAGGTATTTGTTTTTTGGATTTTTAATACTCTATACTAAAAAAAAAAAGGAAAAAAAGTCAGGTAACTTTCATGTGTCATGTTTTGAAAGTATCAGTAAAGCACAGTAATATTTTAGACTTCCATCAAATAAGACTCTTATTTTTTTTTTCAAAAGTGTGTACTCTATAATATATCTAAAAATGAAAAAAATATTATTACAATATAATTATCAATGAAAAATAGGAAAAAAATCCAAACAATGTTTCCCCCATACTATATATGTTATACCGTTATATATATAGAGAGAGAGAGAGAGAACAATATTTATGTGTATATTGTGCATATGTCTTTCATTTTTTTTTCTTGGTTTTTTGTGTGAGAATTCGTGGGGCCCATCTATCACCCAACTTAAACCTTGCAATAACGTGGAACCCAACCCCCCCCCCCCCCCCCCCCCGGCGGATAGCCACATACCTTAAGTTTTTATCAGATCCAAATTTACTAAACCGTGGAAAAACTTTACTATCTCCATAAGTTATCTATAGAATTTGGAGCCAGTGTTTATGAGGGAGAGAAGCAGGGTGTGAAACCAAAGGAGGAGAGAATTAGGTGAGGGGTAGTTCAGTGGATTACAACTAAATTGTCTGAATATTCTATGTATGTGAGTATTAATGACTCTTTTATTTCAGGGGTACTTGTGCAATGATGAAATATGTATTGGATAGACCTACAAAATACAAAAGCAGCAAATCAAAAAATGCGTTCAGCATTTGCGTACATGGCCTTTTCTTCTCTTTATCCTAGTTTAAAAAGTGAAATATATTATAGCCTTTTTTAAAAATATAGGGCATTCTTACCATTGGGCCTAGAGCAAACGCTTTAGTAGCTTTACCCTCAAGTAGGCCCTAAGGGGCATAGATATGGCTACTGTAGGATGGAGATCTGCATACAAAAAATATAAACAATAATAGGGACGGGTCTGATGCTGCTGTGCAATTAATAAGCATGGATGTGGATGCAGTGTTCTACGGATGCAGATTCGGAATTCCAGTACGTTATCATCCTGCTTATAGTGATGTACATTTCCCAGTCAGAATGTCAACATAGATAACATAACTCTTTTTTTAATGTAATATAGACCAAAAGGGACCATTGGTTGGACAATGGGAGATTAGATGAATGGATGACAAAGGGTAAGTGCAATATTCAAGAGGATCAAATTGTCCAAGTCAGTAATTTTAGTTCATCAAATTAAATGCGAATATAAAAATTTATTGTCATCAAACGCAATGTTAATTAACTTGTGATTAAGTTCCACTACAAAGGAGATAGGTGTGTGTAAAATAGGGTTGCAAATGGGTATCCGATTTTTCAATTATCCAAAGATTATGATCCGTTAATAATCGAATTTAGGTCCTTATTTTGGTTTCGATAAGTAAATGGATTTGGGTCTGGATCTTATTTTTGGACCCGTGGTCTAAATGGTTCTAGGTCTAATTCCACGTTGATTCCGACTAGGGTTGCAAATGGGTACCGAATTCTTCGAGTACCTGAAGATTCTAACCAGTTAATAAATGGGTTTGAGTCCTTATTTTGATTATGACAAGTAAATGGGTTCGAGTCTTAGTCCTATTTTTGGATCTATGACTTAAACAGTTCCGACTCTGGCTCTATCTTGGTTCCGACCCATTGACCCGAGGCCCGACATATTAACCTAAATTTTTGAAAAAAAGAAATCTAAAAAAATAATTTTTCTCCAAATCATTCCCTATACAAATTTGGACCCAAACCCACCTCATATATGGAATCGATTCCGAGTCTATATTTTCTTTAACGGTTTCGGTTTGAGAACCTAAATCTTGGTTCCAAACAAGTTCCGGGCCGAGGTTCACCATGGACCCAAATCGAAACTAACCCGCTTACAACCCATCTGTGAACCTAGACCCAACATATTACCTAAGTTTTCCCTAAGTTTTTCATAAAAATAGTTTTTTCCCAATTCATTCTCTACACAGACCCGGAACCAAATCCGCCACATACATGAAATCAATTCCGATTTTGGGTCCATATTTTCCTCAACAGTTTCGATTTCGGAACCTAGAAATTGGCCCCGTGGTTCCTATTCCAAGTCTAGGTCCAAGTCAAGGTCCATCTTTTCATTAAGAGTTCCGAGTCCCGAAACCGACTCATTTGCAACCCTAGTATTACAATGAACATACAAGAAAAAAAAAAGGTAAAAAGGTAAAAGGAGGAGATAGAGAGAGAGAGAGAGAGATGCATATCTTATGGAACATTTTCACCCACTAATGTAAGACTTCGTAGACATTTCAAATGAAAAACTATGGATCAAGAATCAAGGGCAGAAACAATATATATTTATATATATATTCTGGGAGGGGCCATAGTGTAATTAAAAAAATTAATAGAGAGGCAATATATAAGAAGAAATTATTAGAGAGGTGAAATGTAAAAATGCATGAATTTTTCTCAGAATGCAAGAAATTTTTCTAAAATTTTTATGGGCCATGGCCATAGACAGCCCCAATCCATGTCTAGACTATGCGTATGGAGGATTGCTAAGGTGAAGTTAATGGTGGAAAGAGATCTTCAGAACTTAGATTTTTCTTAGGTTAAAAGTAGTAACAACATGAAATATTAAAGAAATAAGAAAATGAATAGGGAAGTAAATCAAAATATTAAATATAAATAATGTTTTATCAAAATATAACAATCATAGGTAAATGTCCTGAAAATATATCATGACAGCACTAGGTTAATATCATGTTATTCTCAATTGATAATGATTTCAATTTATAGTGAGAATACCATATTACCAAAGTATTACAAACTATTTATTACCAATTTACTACAGTACTTCAAAATACTATGGTAATGTAGATTTTTATCCCTGAAATGAGAAAAACAAAAATATATAGAAAAATTTTGTGATGATGAATTATTATAAAATATTGTTTTTTTTTTTCAACAGAGGGTGTCCCAACCAATATTGTTTATCTAATGTAACTTGTGCAAATTCTTGAAGATTTACTTGGCAATAGTGAATTGGATGAGCCCGACTCATCTTAGATCAGCCCTTGTTTTGGGTTGAATCTGGAAGCGAGTTGTCAAAATCTATTGTCTATTTTATTTATAATATAATTTGTAACAGTCATGATACATTGTTCCAATAAAAAAATCATATGTTCCTTTTTACAGAGCTGTGTACTAAAGAGCCTGGTACATGACATGTTCTATACTACTGTGTATCTATCTATGCATATGGACATATAAACTTCACTACTCTTATTTTTTATAGAGTTATAAAAAACAGAGCCATCAGAAAAACAACCATAAGAAAAAGAAGATAAAATGAAAAAATGCGTTTGGTATTGCACGGATCTATTTTAAATAAACTGTTTGGTACCACCTCCATTTGCCTCTTATTTAGATGAGCATGCATCTTTTTAGAAGGGTAGTTATGTCAACAAGTAAAAAGCGAATATCACCCACTTGGGGAAGACATCTAAGCAATAAGACGCCTAAGCAACTAAGAAAAACAAACTAGAAGAATCAATTTTCATCATAACATGAATAACAAAAACACTTAAGGTAAACAATAGATTCTGATCCATAAAGTTGACCCCTTCTAAACCATAAAATTCAACCAGTAAGAAAAACAACGAGAATTTTTTGATTTTCAACATACTATGATCAACTAATCTGTGGCTCCATATCAATTCAAGTGAATATGCAAAATATGTTTAAAATTTATAATTTTTAATAATAACATTGAAAAGTCTAACTTAATTTTTAGAGATAATTATAAATTTTTACAGTCGTATATATTTTGATACAATGGTGCTCATGCAGCCTATAAAATAAACTATTACTTCTAAAATAAGTAATGAAGATGTTAAAGATATATTAAATTTAACTGCAAAAAACAAATAAAATTTAAATATACCTTTTCCTATACCACTTAATCCCTTCATCTTTAGTCCCTTCATCCTGCAACACTTAATCCCTTCATCCTTAGTCCCTTCATCCTACAACATAGAATAATCAAACTTAGAAATAATTTCATGATTTATTTTGAAAATGATGAACTATGAAGAACATACAAATGGTAAAACATTAAATGGAAACTAAATGTATAAAATTCAAATTAAAAAAAAACTTAAGAATCCAAGAGTACGTTTAAAAAATATTTCCATTCAAATAGTTCTCATACCGCATTCTGTATAAAGCCAGCTAAATAATATTTACTAGAAATCAAATAGAACAAGATTAACAATTACGATATAAGCACACGGAGCTTATAAAATAAACAAATTAACAGAGAATCCAACCAAAATGCAAAGGTTGTGAAAAGAGTAATTCCACTCTCTAAATTCACATACAACGCAAATATCTTCTATTCTGAAAACCTGATTGATAAAATCAAGCAACCGGCTCAATTATTTTGAAGGAAATGGAGAAGAAATGGAGGAATTATGCATACGGAGAAGAGGGGGCAGAATGCAGAAAGAGGAAGAGACATATCCAACAACAGAAAACCCACATTCAGCACCATCTCTCTTCCTGAACCCAGAACCAAAAAGGATAGAGAGAAACTGGAGCCCAAAGGAGAAGGAGAGTACCACAATGGGTCCATAGGTGGTGCGGACCCGTTGGATTCCAAAGAATAACGATTGGTGGCCTATGCCCTCTTGATGCAGGCCGATCCCAAGTCCGACCCAAATCACAGGCCTGCAGGCCATCCGATTGATCCTTGACATCCTCAAGGATCCCTATCCTTAATTATCTGCTTCCTATTTTATTTTTAGTAGGTTATGTTTGTGTACAATTAGGCCTTCTATTTTAGAATCAATCTCTCCTACATAAGGAGGAGTTTTTCATTGTATTAGACATGTTTTTATTAACTAATTTCAGTTTATTGAGAATTTTCTCTTTGATATCGTGAGTTGTGTTGTGCCCTAGGCTTGAATCCTTCTTTGGATTCAAACAATCCCTCGGGAGATTGTTCGACTCTCCATCCATGATCCAAGGCTGCGCCAGATTAGTATCAAAGACCAGATCCAGTCGCCGGGAGACATTTGTCGTTCCCGGAAGTCGTCACGCCATCCTCTCCATTGCTATCTCAGACGACACCCAACCTCCCGATTGGCACCCACCAGAACCCTACACCCAGACCAATACAGATCCCAATCCTAACCACCATCCCCAAACCCTATCCTCTGCTACCATCCCAGACGGCCCCAGTCGACCCCAACACCCAGGCAACACCCTTTCTTAAAAATAGAAACCCTTACTGTTCAACCCTCGTCGCCAACTCAAACCCACCTACCCTTACTGTCGACAGCCATCTCCCTGTCACTTCCCAAATCCACAACCGCTAACCTTACCGTACCAAATCCCTAACGCCCCACACCAATACCAAAACCCTAACACCACACCTTAACACCTTAAAATTAGGAGTTCTTCGTAAATCCGAATTTTGGGGTCGTTACAGTGAGCGTGTCCCCGGCCGGAGGGAGGGGCTCTCCCTCTCTCTCTCTCACTTTTCCTCTTCTTCCCCGCCCTCTCCCTCCTCCTGTTTCTCTTCCTCTCTTCTCCTCTCCATTTTCCTCTACTCTCCTCTCCTCTTCTGTCCTCTCCGCCTTGCTCATCCCTACAAGCCGAACATTACACTCCCAGTTCTTGTCCCGCATCACCCCAACACCCAGTCTCCATCTCCAATACCCAACACCCCCGCTGTTAGAACCCAAAACCAGAACCAAAAAAAAAAAAAAAAAGGGTCTAATACATACCTGGCTGGTCACCGAGCGCCCTTTCCGTCGGCCACCGTCAGCGTCCCTTTCGCCGTAGCCGTAGCCGTAGCCGTCGCCGTCGCCGTCACCGTCACCAATCAGCAACAGCAGCTCACGTCCGTCCCTCATCCCCCCACTTCCTTTCAAATCCCTCCCCTCTTTCAAGGCCGGGGCTCCGGTGCAGGTTTCCAATGGAGCTGCATCAATATATGATGCATCTCAGGGCCCCAGCAGAGCTCTGCTGCACCGACGTTTTACTTGTCGCCTAGCTCCAGGGCATTTACTCTGTTTGGTGGATACATTAAATTAAAAAATAATAATAATTGCACCATGTGACCTTCTCCGTGCTTTAGTTTTGGTACACTCAAGTCCCACAATACTTGGTGATCCCTCACGCCTATTGTTTAAAGCCAGGTCAGGCCCAACCCAATTAACTGAAAATAAAAAATTAACAGAAACTAGTAAGTTGTAAATGTAATATTTCAATTTTAAAACTACATTACAATTCTCTAATTAGATCCAGCTCTAAAACCGATTTCAACTTCTTTTATTGAACCGTTTGTGGCATTTTCACTTGGATCTGAGCACGGTGGGGCCCACTTGGAGGAGATGAGGGAGACGGGGCATGGAGGCCGTCTGTCGCGTTGGATTGGATAGAAACTGCCTGGCTGCCCAACGAGCATGAGTCTAAGCGATCACTTCCCATCTTTTTCTACTGCCCGCATACTGCCCACGACCCCTACCTGTTTTGGTCTGGTTTAGTTGCAGTCCGTATCGCGTGTCGTTCCTCACTGAAACGTTGCATTCTTTTTTAATGACATACATTTCTAGCCCTTTCACCCGAACCATTCTGTACCACAGATGATGTGGGCACCACCTTTGACCATCTACATCCAATAGGATTTATACTATTTACTAGCACTAGCAAAGTCAGGCTTATATCAAAGGATCCAGATCAGCTAAAAAGTATTGCGACAGTCACAGGCTCATGGTACGCCTAGCTTTTTTTTTTTTTTTTTTCTCTTTCCCTAGGTTGTTACAATAGCGAAAAAGGGACAGTCCACTCAAATACCCAAAATTGTTAGGAAATAAAAAAAGAATAGGAGAGAAGAATAGAGAGGAAGGAAAGATCTTATCCAACTAGAGATGTATGCCTAATATCGAGATGCTGCCACTCATTTCTATTTGTGTGATGGGTCTATTTGTTTTGCCCCTCTTTTGAAAACCTAGATTGTGGAGCCGTCATTTATTATGTACAGGTTGTCTAGAGATAGTGCTGGGTTTTAAGTTTTGACGTTGGCTAGTCCATAATTGTCTGTCCACCATAATTTTTTGTCCACACTCACTTTGTTTTCCTTTTTGGTGTTAAATTAAAAATAAAATACAGCCACCCTTTGCATGAAAAAACGAGAAAGAGAGGGCCTAGCTACAATCAACAAGCATTGAGATCCGTTGTCTGTCCACACTCGCTTTGTTTTCCTTTTGTGTTAAATTAAAAATAAAATACAGCCACCCTTTGCATGGAAAGACGAGAAAAAGAAGACCTAGCTACAAACAACAAGCATTGAGATCCGTTATACTTCAATTGATTGTTAAAATCACTGCTAGAGTTTCGTCAATGTTTTTCATATGAGGAGTATGTTTGTCATATCTTTATTTTGAGTATCAACGTAACCAGAGATGGGAAGATATACAGGATAGAAGCATGATCATGTGAATTTTTTTATTGGGGTATCTAATCCTTGTTTAATCATATTAAACCTAGACCCTCCTTCAGTTAAATATGTTTAGCATTTGAAATAAACTCGTACTTAATGAATCAACTATAAAAGATCTAGCATGATGAACACAGCTAAGTGAAAAATTAATGATTGTACCAAGCAGACAAGGTATGTTTGTGCCATTTGGGCTGCATATCATTCTTCCAGTTTAATGATAGAAGGATTAAATTCCCTGAAAACACTGCTAGCGAATTAGAGGAGATAATCGTAATTCGTAAGCCATTTATAGTTTTTGATTTTTTGACTGATTATTTTATTGTGTGAAGTACAATTTTAAAGGTCATTATTAGCACCATCCAAACAATAACATTATGGCAGTGTTTAAAAAAAAAAACCATGGTGGAAAGTAATTGCTGAAATTACAATATCTTAAAAAGTGCCACGACAATCATTAAGTTGGATAGAATGATATACTTCAACCAACAACAATAATATTAGTAAAAAAAAAAAAAAAACTAACAACAACAATAGGCTTATAGTTATAGTTGATCTAGGAAGCACGGGTACTTGAAAAATCCACACGTACACGTATTAGACATGTATTCAGCATGGATATGTATATGGGTATGGCAATATACATACTGAGAACAGTCAAATGTACTCGATACTCTTTCAACTTTATGGGTATGTATCCGGTACGCACCCGTTACATACCTGGTACACACCGGTACATCTCTAGTACGTATCCTGTATTTTTTAACTTTTTAGCTTAAAAAAAAAAAAGAAAAAGATGAAGGGCCTAAATGTAAAATTGGTTTTACTTAAAAACTGCAGCTTCGGCTAGAGCCCTAATTTGCCTCTACCTCTACCGCTAAGAAAAACAGAAGAAGGAAAAGAGCAAGAGAATAAGAAAGGACGAGGAGAAGAAGGAGAAGAAGAGGAGGAGGAGGAGGCTCATCGAAGGGGAGGCTCCTCTGGAAAAAGAAAAAAAAAAAGCAAGAGAGGCTCAGGAAGAAAAAAAAAACGCAGAAGAGGAAGAGACGTACTTGCTACACCCACACATCCACCACATCTGCTGCTGCACATCCGCCACTGCACGTCGACCACTGCAAATCCGCTACAACTGCAGGACTGCAGATCCTCTTTCCTTCTTTCTTTTTCTCCCTCCTACTCTGCTCTACTGTGAACTCATGTTGTTGCTGTAATTTTTGTATCCCTACTAATGGTTGTTGCTCTGCTGCTGTAATTTTTTTTCCCTGTTATTCTTTACAATGCTGATGGGTGTTTCTTTGCTGTTGAATTTTTTTCTCTCTGATGATGCCATGTTGCTCTACGTTTCCTGTTTTTTTTTAATGCTTTGTTCTGCTCTTTTGTTGGTTATTGCTTTGTTGCTGTATTTTCTTCTTTTTCTTTTTCTTCTGCGCTCTACTGCTCTGCATTTGTTGTTTTTTTTATACGCTCTAATCTGTTGTTGCTTTGCTGCGGTATTTTCTTTTGTTTTATTTTTTAGCTATGTATGTCTACTGCTTAATTTTCTTTCTTCTTTTTTGTCTATTCTTTTGTTGCTATTGTACTGACTAGCTCTGACGTTAGCCACAGCTATTGCTAGTGCTGTTTTTTTTTTCCTTTTTTTGTTCTGCCATTACTGTTGCTCTGTTGTTCGCTGTTGCTATTGTTCTTTCCATTTTTTCAGTATATTGGTTATTTTCTAAATGTTTGGTTGTTTGGCTGTTTGATTATTTATTAATTTTTGTAGGATAAAAATGAGTTCTTCAAGTAGTTTAGGTTTTACTAGTGCAAGTGTAAGTGTAAATGCAAGTAGCATTGATGAACTTGTGGATTATCTTTGGAAGTACATAACCATATTATAAAGAAAGGGAAAAGGAAGTGCGAATGTAAAATGACAATGCAATTATTGTAATGGTGATTTTCAAGGGTCATATTATAGGGCCAAAGCACATTTGTTGCAAATTAAAAGACAAGAAATCAGATGTTGTGTTAATGTGAAGAGTGATCCTCTCCTTCAAATGAAAAGGGAAAGTGAAAAAGCTGAGAACCGAAAGAAGATGGCTAAACCCAAAAATGTTCCTTTACTACCCTCCTCTTATCCTATTAGTAACTAGATGGCAAATATAATAGATGTTGGAAGTAGAAATAGAGGTTTAGATTGGAAGAGTATGAGCTAAAAAAAGAAAGGCCATTGGAAGTAGTGCCTTGGAGAATGCATTCAATTAAGTTGCTATGGAACATTTGCATTCTTTGATTGCTCGTATGTTTTACTTAAGTGGATTGCTTTTTCATTTGGCTAGGAATCATTATTTTGTAAAAGCTTTTCAGTTTGCTGTTAAAAATCAAATTAGTAGGTATGTACCTCCTGGTTACAATTGGTTGAAGACTACACTACTTAAAAGAGAAAGGGCAAATATTGAAAGGTTGTTGGAGTCATTGAAACAATCATGGAAGGAGAAGGGGTTAACCAGTTAAGTATTGTTACCGATGGATGGACTAATGCACAAAGAATACCTCTTATCAATTTTATGGAAGCTTCGAAAGATGGAGTTATATTCTTGAAAGCAGTTAATTCTGAGGGTGAGTTCAAGGACAAACACTACATTGCCCAATTAATGTGTCAAGTAATTGATAATGTCGGACCTCAAAATGTGGTTCAAGTAATTAGCGATAATGCTCATGTTTGTAGTTCAACTAGATTAATCATTAAAGGTAAATACCCCCATATCTTTTGGACACCATGTGTAGTTCACACCCTTGATCTTGCTTTTAAGAATATATGTTTTGCAAAGCAAACTGGAATCGCTGCCTATGCTTATGATGAATGCCATTGGATTACTCATTTTGTTGATGATATTTATAAAAATTTTATTGTGAACCATTTATTGTGAACCATTCTATGACATTGGCAATTTTTAATGACTTTGTGCCTTTGAAGTTACCTATTGTGGTGGGGACACGCTTTGCATATGCTGTTGTAAAGCTAAAAAGGTTCAATCTTATCAAGTGTGGCCTTCAAACAATGGTTATTAGTGAAAAATGGAATATTTACAAGAAAGATGATGTTGGTAAGGCAGCATTTGTAAAGGAATATGTGTTGAGTGACATCTTCTGGGACAAGATAGCATACATATTATCTTTCATATTGCCTATCTATGAGATGATTAGAGTTTATAATACTAATAGGCCACGTTTGTACTTGGTTTATGAAATGTGGGACATGATATTGAAAAGGTAAAGGCAGCCATTTATAGGCATGAAGGGAAGTTAGAAAATGAGGAGTTTAATTTTTATTCTGTAGTGCACCAAATACTTGTTGAAAGGTGAACCAAAAGTAGCACACCACTTCATTGCATTGTACATTCATTGAATCCTAAGTACAACTCAATACTTTTTTGTATTTGGTTATTTCTTTAAATATGATATGCAATACATAATTTACTTATACTTTCATCTTTCTATAATTTAAGTATTATAGTGCAACGTGATTTGATGAAAATAACAATCATGTTCCTCCTCACAAAGATGAAGAAGCTTCAAATATAAGAACAAAGTACCCTAAGAAATACTTTTCAGAGTCGAAGGATATAAGGGTTGTTACAACAGAATATGCCAAGTTTTCAGGTTGTTTAGAAAGTTTTAGGAAATCTGATTCAAAATTTGATAGAGAAGTAATGGAACCAATTATTTGGTGGTGTGCACATGGGTCTTCTACACCAATTCTCCAATCTTTAACATTAAAATTACTTAGTCAGCCATGTTCCTCATCATATTGTGAAAGGAATTGGAGCACTTGCTCTTTCATTCACTCCATTAGAAGGAACAAAATGACACCAGAGCGTTGTAAAGACTTGGTCTTCGTGCATAACAATATTCGTTTTCTATCAAAGACAAGTCGACAGTACACAGAAGGAGAGACCAAGCTTTGGGACATTAGTGGAGATGCATTTGATTCATTAGAGGGTGCTGGCTTACTTGAAATTACAGATCTTTTACTTGATAAGCTTGACATGGAAGCTGGATTATTTGATGAAGGCAATGCAGTTCAAGTTGATGGATGACTTTGTTTTCAGTGCTTTGATTTGTTGTTTTTGTTGTAATCTTGGTGTTTACGTGGCTTTTGACTTTTGTTGCAATGACAGACATTAAACACAATGTTTTGTAGGTTGACTTTGTAATGATATTAAGTAATTGTTAGCTTGTTGCATCTAAGAGTTTTAACTTATTTAAAAATTTTAATTATTAGCTTATTGCATTATTAAAATTTTAAAAAATATAATTTTTAATAGACGTACCCAAGCCATACCCATATCCTATTTTTTAAGAATTCTGTCATATTAGTGTAACCATACCGTACCCACACCGGTACCCATACCGTTGCTTCCTAATAGTTGATAGATCCCAATAAATAAAACTACAACGTTGTTCTTTATTTCTTCCTTTTCTCTTTTTTTTTTAATTTGTTTTATTATATTTATGTGTGTGTTTGTTATTGTCACAACCCGAGCCCAGGGTTCGGGGGTTAGCAAAAGCCAAACCTAATGACACACGTACTCCCGTGCCTGTACACGTAGACCAGGTCTAAATGCACACGCACAAGGGAACAAGCACACGTGCCAAGCAAGTATGCGGAAGCTGTATATATCAGAAACATAAACTAACAATGCAAGAAGAGGATACAAAGGACGAACTGACATAATTACATATGAAAGTTTTACAAAAAGAACAAAATAACATATACAATAGTGACATGCCATGCCAAATACAAGTCTGAAAATCCACACAAAACAAGACTCCAATGATGCATGCCAAGAGCGCTCTCCCGTGGAGTGATCACATCCACTCCTCTAGGCCTGATGGGGCCCCGGGGGTCTCATCTGGAGCCTGGCCGACCTGCGGGGGTTCGGCAGGGGGATCTGGGCCTGCAACACCAAAAACAACTGTGAATACGAAGATTCAGCAAAGTATAAGCCATAGCAAGTTAACACACGCTGTGTCTAATAGAACAAAGAACATCATGTGATTAAAGAAGGCATTTTCGTATACTAGGCTGTCATGCAAGCAAGAAATATGCTGAGTGAATCAATGAATACATGCTGTGTACATACTAGTGGCTACTACATTACCATATGCTCCCAAAAGAGGGATCTTATAACATGCAAAGAACACCATTGTCCGGGCCAGGGTACAATGGGTCTCGGTTTCCTGGGGTCCGGTTCCCCAAGACATATCCATACTGCAGCAGGTCCATATAAACTATACCAAATTCACCCCGTCGGGATCCTAAGGCTGAGGCTAAGTAGTGCCTGACCATACCAAGTCAATCATGGAAACCTTGAGTCGATCGCGACAACATATCATACGTGCGTAACTGTGAACATATATACATGCATACTCAAGGTAAAGAACCACACTGTGAATATAACTGAACACAAGTAAACATGTTAGAGAGTTGAGATCACTAATCGAATGCAATATGTTGTGCAACAAATCATGCGAAATCGAATCATCTGTAATGACAAACCAATTCTAATCTAATTATCCGGTGTTTCTAACCGTGCATGATGATGTAGTTTTAAGTTATTCGATGCACCGTTGTCTAGTGTTGCATGGAATCGGGCAGTGCACGAAGTCCCTTAAACCCACACCCATGGGGAGGTGCTTAACATCCGGATAACGAACATGAATGATTCGCAGCCCTCGAGATCATTCACGCGTAGTATCACATTCCGTTGGGCAAGTCTAGGTGCTCTACATTCTATCATGAAGGTCATATCGGTCTTTTCTTTACACCTATCCTTGTTTTTCTTTCCTTGGTCTAGGGTGAATACGGCTTAGCCGTGTGTGTGCTACGGCTTAGCCGTGTGTGGTCTACGGCTTAGCCGTGGCTGGGCCGTAGAAGGTTGGTCAGTTGCTGACTCTCAGTTATTCCAGAATTGCACCCTGTATTGTTCTACGGCTGGGCCACGGCTGGGCTTCGGCTTAGCCGTAGGGCAATCCACGGCTTAGCCGTGCCCTAGCCGTAGAGGAAAACTGGGTTTTTCTCCTCTCTGGATTGTGAGCCATAGGTGCTATACGGCTTAGCCGTACCTGCACGAATTTCAGTTTCTGAAACACACACAGAAAGTCTGGAAACTCAGCAGAATTTGCAAATTTACAATAGACAGGAGAAGAATACTACTAAATGGGCTGTACATCATTGTTCCACATCAATTCATGTAAAACTAACCAAATCAAATGCATATCAACATGGGTTCTCACAAGATATGGTTATACTTGCCTTAATAGAAATTCAATTGCACAATGGGAGCCCTTGGATCCAAACACAACCTAACACAAGCAAAACCACATGCATGCATGAGAATTGGGATCATAGACCCACCATGCAAATGAGAAACAAGAAGGAAAAGAGATAGAGGAAGGAGATGAGAGGAATGGAAAAACTTCCACTCACCTCACATGCAAGAACCTTCTTCCTCAATTTGAACTTGATCGATGGAGGTTGGAGAAGAGAATGCAAGAGAGCAGAGAGAGAGTTCCACGTGCAGTTGAGGAAGAGAAGAGAGAGAGAACGAGAGTGTTTGGTGTTTTGGTCGATGGGTGAGAGTATATATATGTAATGGGTTGATCAAATTACAATAAGGGCCAAGTCATAAGTCTATTTTCAGTTTGAGTCAAATCCAGGTCCAATCGAATCACACGACATCGGTTGCAATTGACGTAGTTACGAAAGCTAACGAGCTCAACGAAAGACACGTGTTGACATCAAGATGATGCAAAAATGACCATGTCTTAGAAAAGCTAAAATTACGAAAAAGGGCTTGGTCTACTTAATCCAGGTCAAACTCAACCCAACTACCTATCCATGACCCGTAACGAAAACAAAACACAAACAAAACACGATTAGCAACGAAAACAAGATTAACTAGCCGCTAAACGGGGTCAAGCTGGGTCGGAGTGTTACATCCTCCCCTACTTGAGAATCATTCCGTCCTCGGAATGCACGCTAACTCACTCATACCTGGGAAAACAAATCGGGGTACTGTCGTGCCATCTACTCTTCTAACTCCCAAGTAGCCTCATCGGGACTGTGATGCTCCCAAAGCACTTTGACCCATCGAATTGTCCTAGTGCGGAGTATCTGCTCTCGGGTTCCCACGATACGGAGCGGTCGCTCAACATATGCAGCACTCGGCTGAATCTGAACCTCGTCGTAACGAATGACATGGGAGGGATCGTGAACATATTTCCGAAGCATCGAAACGTGGAAAACGTTGTGCACTCCTGAAAACATCTCGGGAAGATCTAATCGATAGGCCAAATCACCAATCCGACTCTTGATCTCGAACGGTCCAACATAGCGTGGAGCTAACTTGCCTTTCTGGCCAAAACGGATCGTACCCCTCATCGGTGAGACCTTCAGAAAAACCCACTCGCCAACCTGAAACTCTAAGGGTCGTCTGCGGGTGTCTGCATAACTCTTCTGTCTCGACCGAGCAACTTTCAAGTTCTCAATGGCTTTCTGTACCTTCTCCGTAGTCTCGGCAATGATCGTCGGTCCGTGAAAACTTCGAGTTCCAACTTCTTCCCAACAAACTGGACTCCTACACTTCTTCCCGTACAATGCTTCATATGGTGCCATCCCAATGCTCTCGTGAAAGCTGTTGTTATAGGCGAACTCGCACAACGATAGATGAAGATCCCATTCTTTCTCGTAGCTCAACATGCTGGCTCGCAACATATCCTCCAAGGTCTGAATCGTCCGCTCTGATTGTCCATCCGTCTGTGGGTGGTATGCCGTGCTGAAACTCAACTTCGTACCCAAAGCCTCTTGGAATGCTCTCCAAAAAGAGGAAACAAAACGGCTGTCACGATCGGATATAATCGACACGGGGGTACCATGGAGCCTGACGATCTCATCCACGAACTTCCTAGCCATCTCTGAAAACGTCATACCCTTCCAAAAAGGAATGAAATGGGCTGACTTCGTCAATCGATCTACAATCACCCAAATGGCGTTGTTCTTCCTGCTCGTCGGCGGTAATCCGGAAACGAAGTCCATGGTGATGTGTTCCCACTTCCACTGCGGTATGTGCAAAGGATGCAACGAGCCTGGCGGTCTCTGATGATCTGCCTTCACCTTCTGACATGTCAAACAGTGAGCAACAAATCCTGCGACTTCTCTCTTCATGTTGTTCCACCAGAAGCAATCTTTGAGATTCCGAAACATCTTCGTGCTGCCTGGGTGCATCGCGTATCGAGCGTAATGTGCTTCGTTCATCAGTTTCTCCTTGAAATCATCAACTGCTGGCACGCACAACCTGCTCCGAAAATAGAGTACACCATCCTCGAGTCGGAAATCGGGTCGGTCTCCAATGTGATCTCGAATGCGCTTCAAAGTTGGATCTTCAAATTGTCTGTTTTTAATCTGCTGAATCATCTCAGGCTGAAACACTAGCGTACTAGCCAAAGTCACGCACTCATCCACTAGTTTAACTTCAACAGGGAGACCATGGAACTCTAAGAGGAAACTGCTCAATAGCTGCACTGACTCTGCTTTCCGACTGAGCGCATCTGCCACCACATTCCCCTTGCCTGGCTGATATTTGATCGGGAAGTCATAATCCTTAATAAGCTCAAGCCATCTTCGCTG
The DNA here is from genome assembly GCA_037013555.1 of Sextonia rubra. Lineage (NCBI taxonomy): Eukaryota > Viridiplantae > Streptophyta > Magnoliopsida > Laurales > Lauraceae > Sextonia > Sextonia rubra. Next base: position 12,176,655 of record JASUAD010000009.1, read on the forward strand.
TCTCATGTTCAGCTCCTGCTGCGTGAATAGGTACTGCAAACTGTGGTGGTCAGAATGAACCTCAAACTGCACACCATACAGATAATGTCTCCACAGCTTCAACGCAAACACGATGGCTGCCAACTCTAAATCATGGGTGGCATAATTCTTCTCATGTTCTCGCAACTGTCTCGACCCATAAGCAATAACCTTCCCATGCTACATCAACACACAACCTAGACCAATTCGAGAAGCGTCTGAATAAACCACAAATCCTTCACTACCATCTGGCAAGGCTAACACTGGGACCGTAGTCAACTTCTCTTTCAAAATCCGGAAACGGGCTTCACACTCCTCAGTCCAATCAAATGGTATATTCTTCCTGGTCAACTTCGTCAAAGGAGAAGAGATCTTAGCAAAGTCCTGGACAAATCGACGATAGTAACCTGCTAGACCAAGGAAACTGCGAACCTCTGTCACTGTCTTGGGGCTAGGCCAATTCACTACTGCCTCCACTTTAGATGGATCAACTGCCAATCCCTCTCGTGAAATGATATGACCTAAAAATGCCACCTGCTCAAGCCAAAAATCACACTTCGACAACTTAGCAAACAATCGATGTTCTCTCAACAACGACAAGGTTTTTTTCAAATGCTCCCTATGCTCCTCTGCGGACTTAGAATAGATCAGTATATCATCAATAAACACAACTACGAATTGGTCCAAGAAAGGAGCAAAGATCTGATTCATCAATGCCATAAAAGTTGCAGGTGCGTTGGTTAGTCCAAAAGGCATCACGAGGAATTCGTAATGACCATAACGAGTCCTGAAGGCAGTCTTAGGAATGTCATCTTCCTTGACCCTCAACTGGTGATATCCAGACCTCAAATCAATCTTCGAAAAATAGGCTGCGCCCTGAAGTTGGTCAAACAATTCATCGATCCTGGGTAGGGGGTACTTGTTCTTGATAGTCACTTTGTTCAGCTGTCGATAGTCTATGCACATCCGAAAAGTACCATCCTTCTTCTTGACAAACAAGACTGGCGCTCCCCAAGGTGAAACGCTCGGGCGAATGAAACCCTTATCCAAAAGCTCCTGCAATTGCTTCTTCAACTCTGACAACTCTGCTGGGGCCATGCGATACGGAGCCTTGCTGATCGGTGCCGTGCCGGGAACAAGCTCAATGGCGAACTCCACATCTCGAACCGGGGGTAAGTCTGGCACATCGTCTGGGAAGATATCGGGAAAGTCACAGACCACCTGGATCTCACCTAGCTGCTTCGTCTCCTTCTTCGCTGAGATAAAGGCAATGAAGCCTTCACACCCTCGGCGGATCAAGCGATCTGCCTTACACGCTGAAATCACACGCCTGGGGCATCTCTGCTGACTGCCCTCGAAACGGAAGCCCTTGCCTAAATCGAAGAAGATTGTCCTGTTGTAACAGTTAACACAGGCACGATATCGAGCGAGCCAATCCATACCAAGGATCACGTCGAAGTCCAGCATCGACAACAGGATCAAATCAACAGGTAACTGATGACCTGCAATCTGCACGTCGCAATGGGGGTAGTACATACTACACTCCACTCGCTTGCCAACTGGGGTGGATACAACCATCACATATGGCAACGGCTTAGACGGCTGATGCAACCGCTCGGCGAAACGAGGTGCTACATAAGACCGTGTAGACCCCGAATTGAACAAAGCTAATGCCTCGACGCGCGAAATCAAAACAGTACCTTCAACCACCTGTGGATCCTCGGCACTCTCATGGGTAGCAGCATACGCACGGGCTGTCTGGCGAGGCTGTCTCGAGCCTGAACGAGCTGACTGTGGCTTGCTCGGAGCTGTAGGTGCACTGGGTCTGCTAGGGACTGCACCGGAGGTAGGACCAGATGGGGCTGCACCGGAGGCTCTATGTCGGGGACAATTGGCGATCATATGCTCCCTCGAACCGCAGATAAAACAAGCACCTGCCTTCCTCCAACAGGCTTCAGTCGTGTGGCTCTTGCCACAATATCCACATGTCACTCCGGCTGAACTGGAAGTGCTCTGCTGGCCTTTGGTCTTCTTCTGTACTTGTCCTCGTGCACTGAAGGGCGGCTGTCGCTTGGGCTCAACGGCTCTCGCAGCTTGGTGGATGGCCTCGGCAGAATAGGCCCTGTCCACTGCATCATCGAACGTAGCCGGACGCTGGAACGCAGTCACGTGATGCATGTACCGGGGATGCAAACCTTCAACAAACCGGTTCACCTTCCTTTCTTTAGTGCTGATCATATCCGGAGCAAAGTGCGACAACTGCATAAACTTGTTCACATATTCTGCTACTGTCATCTGCTGCTGACGGAGAGCTAGGAACTCAACCTCCTTGGCTCGAAACACATGAGCCGGGATGAACTTCCTCCTAAACTGTTGCTTGAACATCTCCCACACTGTCGCACTAGGAATATCTCGGTATGAGTCCTTCACGCTCTTCCACCAAGTCTTTGCAACGTCTCTCAACATAGAAGTTGCTAGTCCGACCTTCTGTCGGTTCGTGCACACGACGGTCTCAAAGACGTCCTCCGTCTGTTCTAACCACTGTTCTGCCTTCAATGGTTCTTCCATCCCATAGAACTCAATGGCTCCTCGCTTGCGAAATTTACCGTAGAGGGCATTCGGGTCATTCTCTCGAGGTTGCAAGATCACCTGCTGGTCTACATGTGACAGAGCTGGGACTTGGCTTTGTCGGTCTAACATGGTTGTCACTTGGGCTTGCAAGTTCTGCATTGATTGTGATTGTGCCTGAAGGGACTGGAATAGCATGAGGATGCGTTCATCCGTATTCTGTGTCTGTGGTGACGGTGCGGATCCGCTTTCGTTATTTCCGGCATTCTGCTGAGAACCGGAACCTGATGCCATCCTGTAAAATGGAAAGGGTCAGACACAAACACAAAACAATAGCGCCCAACAAGCCCCAAAATAAAAAAAGATCACAAAAAGTAATCGTATCCTCACCACGATCCTACATGCCTACATGCTTATCATCTAGAGCAATGAATGAGCAAGGAATGCTCTGATACCATACAATACGTATGTCACAACCCGAGCCCAGAGTTCGGGGGTTAGCAAAAGCCAAATCTAATGACACACGTACTCCCGTGCCTGTACACGTAGACCAGGTCTAAATGCACACGCACAAGGGAACAAGCACACGTGCCAAGCAAGTATGCGGAAGCTGTATATATCAGAAACATAAACTAACAATGCAAGAAGAGGATACAAAAGACGAACTGACATAATTACATATGAAAGTTTTACAAAAAGAACAAAATAACATATACAATAGTGACATGCCATGCCAAATACAAGTCTGAAAATCCACACAAAACAAGACTCCAATGATGCATGCCAAGAGCGCTCTCCCGTGGAGTGATCACATCCACTCCTCTAGGCCTGATGGGGCCCCGGGGGTCTCATCTGGAGCCTGGCCGACCTGCGGGGGTTCGGCAGGGGGATCTGGGCCTGCAACACCAAAAACAACTGTGAATACGAAGATTCAGCAAAGTATAAGCCATAGCAAGTTAACACACGCTGTGTCTAATAGAACAAAGAACATCATGTGATTAAAGAAGGCATTTTCGTATACTAGGCTGTCATGCAAGCAAGAAATATGCTGAGTGAATCAATGAATACATGCTGTGTACATACTAGTGGCTACTACATTACCATATGCTCCCAAAAGAGGGATCTTATAACATGCAAAGAACACCATTGTCCGGGCCAGGGTACAATGGGTCTCGGTTTCCTGGGGTCCGGTTCCCCAAGACATATCCATACTGCAGCAGGTCCATATAAACTATACCAAATTCACCCCGTCGGGATCCTAAGGCTGAGGCTAAGTAGTGCCTGACCATACCAAGTCAATCATGGAAACCTTGAGTCGATCGCGACAACATATCATACGTGCGTAACTGTGAACATATATACATGCATACTCAAGGTAAAGAACCACACTGTGAATATAACTGAACACAAGTAAACATGTTAGAGAGTTGAGATCACTAATCGAATGCAATATGTTGTGCAACAAATCATGCGAAATCGAATCATCTGTAATGACAAACCAATTCTAATCTAATTATCCGGTGTTTCTAACCGTGCATGATGATGTAGTTTTAAGTTATTCGATGCACCGTTGTCTAGTGTTGCATGGAATCGGGCAGTGCACGAAGTCCCTTAAACCCACACCCATGGGGAGGTGCTTAACATCCGGATAACGAACATGAATGATTCGCAGCCCTTGAGATCATTCACGCGTAGTATCACATTCCGTTGGGCAAGTCTAGGTGCTCTACATTCTATCATGAAGGTCATATCGGTCTTTTCTTTACACCTATCCTTGTTTTTCTTTCCTTGGTCTAGGGTGAATACGGCTTAGCCGTGTGTGTGCTACGGCTTAGCCGTGTGTGGTCTACGGCTTAGCCGTGGCTGGGCCGTAGAAGGTTGGCCAGTTGCTGACTCTCAGTTATTCCAGAATTGCACCCTGTATTGTTCTACGGCTGGGCCACGGCTGGGCTTCGGCTTAGCCGTAGGGCAATCCACGGCTTAGCCGTGCCCTAGCCGTAGAGGAAAACTGGGTTTTTCTCCTCTCTGGATTGTGAGCCGTAGGTGCTATACGGCTTAGCCGTACCTGCACGAATTTCAGTTTCTGAAACACACACAGAAAGTCTGGAAACTCAGCAGAATTTGCAAATTTACAATAGACAGGAGAAGAATACTACTAAATGGGCTGTACATCATTGTTCCACATCAATTCATGTAAAACTAACCAAATCAAATGCATATCAACATGGGTTCTCACAAGATATGGTTATACTTGCCTTAATAGAAATTCAATTGCACAATGGGAGCCCTTGGATCCAAACACAACCTAACACAAGCAAAACCACATGCATGCATGAGAATTGGGATCATAGACCCACCATGCAAATGAGAAACAAGAAGGAAAAGAGATAGAGGAAGGAGATGAGAGGAATGGAAAGACTTCCACTCACCTCACATGCAAGAACCTTCTTCCTCAATTTGAACTTGATCGATGGAGGTTGGAGAAGAGAATGCAAGAGAGCAGAGAGAGAGTTCCACGTGCAGTTGAGGAAGAGAAGAGAGAGAGAACGAGAGTGTTTGGTGTTTTGGTCGATGGGTGAGAGTATATATATATAATGGGTTGATCAAATTACAATAAGGGCCAAGTCATAAGTCTATTTTCAGTTTGAGTCAAATCCAGGTCCAATCGAATCACACGACATCGGTTGCAATTGACGTAGTTACGAAAGTTAACGAGCTCAACGAAAGACACGTGTTGACATCAAGATGATGCAAAAATGACCATGTCTTAGAAAAGCTAAAATTACGAAAAAGGGCTTGGTCTACTTAATCCAGGTCAAACTCAACCCAACTACCTATCCATGACCCGTAACGAAAACAAAACACAAACAAAACACGATTAGCAATGAAAACAAGATTAACTAGCCGCTAAACGGGGTCAAGCTGGGTCGGAGTGTTACAGTTATTTTTTAGTACCTGGCTTGCATCCAATGCAAGTTGAAAAAGGCTATATGGCAGGATGCAAAGCTGTACGACAAGGGTGCAGGCATTCTATATCCTGCCATGTGTGTAAAAGAAAAGGAAGAACGCCGACGTTACCATATTTGTGGTGAAATGGTAAAGAAGTTTTCTTTACTTACGACATCTGGTCACAATGCTCGTCCATCGGATGAGGTGCCTGCATCAGGAGACTCCACTGTGGAGAGTGACGAGGAGGAAGAGGGTAGTACTGCATTTGTACCAACATTCTCTCATCTCAAAATTTCATGTTGAATATCTCCATCTCGTCTTCCTTTTTCCAGCTTTTGTTGTTTCTTTTGGTAATAATCTTTCTATTTCCTCCTTGTTGTTTCTCTCTTTTGCATTGCATATAGTTACCTTTCATTGCATAATAGAGAGATGAAAGAAAGAGAGAAAGAAGAATAGATGGAAGAAAGGGGAGGATGGGCCTATTTATTTGTAGGGTAGCGTAAAATAGAGGAGAGAATTTTGAAATTAAGAAAAAATAATCTATTATGAGATTACGATGACATTTTGTTTTTAGTTACTTGATATAAATTTTTTTTACTTTTGTATAAAGATCTAAAATTTTTTTTAATGAAGAAAGCACTCATGCATGATTTCATGTTTTTTAATTGACAAAAGGTCCTACTGGGATAATGGGAGGCTAATGTTTTATTAATGATGGGTGATAGTTTGAAAAATAAATAAATAAATATAAAACGATGGATGCTGCATATTAATATTTTTAATGGTCCGAAGCTCTCTTCTAGAAGGAGTGGAATATTCTCTCTGTCTTTACATGCTACCGGGGGGATTACCACAATGCCACCCATGACCAAAATGCCACCCTTGGGTCTTCCTTCCAGACCAAAAATACCCCCAACTGACATAAACCTTCTTATGGTTGCACTTCTTGGGGGGTGTGATTGTGTGGGGGGAGGGATTACCAAAATAGCGCACATGTATCTTCCTTCCGGACTAAAATTAACCCCAATAGACATAAACCCTCTTATGGTTGCACTTCTATGATTGCTCTCAACCAAAATGCCACACCTTAGAATAATCAAACTAAGAAAGAATTTCATAATTTATTTTGAAAATGATGAACTATAAAGAACATACATATTGTAAAACATTAAATGAGGATATGCAAGGCTATCCCAATCATTTTATGGCAATCTAGTCGATGTCCAATCAATAGTAGCTCCATCAGCTATGTGGGGATCCTTCCCTGAATCATATGCAACTGAAAAGTCACAAATTGCTTCCTCTTCACATTCATCAGGTAAGTGTGACACACAAGCACATTATTTCATATGCCACTCACCAAAAAGTCTTGAACAAACACCATCCCTAGAATGATGAAAATAAGTCCTGTCTTGCACAGCTATCTCTTTCTCATAGAAACCCACTTCATTAAACTACAGCAATCTTCACCACCCCCAACATTCAGCAACCCAAAAGCAAATGCCAACTACCATAGATGAACAGTAACAATAAACATTACAGTTATATACAATCTGAGATTAAGATGAAGGCCCACTGATGCAATGGCTGGGAGCGAATCAATCCTTCACTACAGAGAATAAAAACATGTTAAGAAAATATGATAAATTAAAAATTTTAAATTATAAAATTAAAGTGAAGATTTCACCTGTGGTGGTGGTGGTCGGGCCTTAGTAGCTCCACAGATTTGGCACATTTGTAGCCACTGGATGTGCGGAAGACAACTGAGACACAAAATCCTGGCTCCGCAAAAGGAACAAGGGTAATTGGCTATCCTTCGACGGCAACGGAAACACAGGGGATAAGTATACCGCCGACGAACCTAGCACAAAGAAGAAAAAATATACTTAAGCACCTCCCTATGGGTGTTGGTTTAATAGACTTCGATACACTCTCCTGATATAATGCAACACTAGACAACTGTGTATCAGATAACTTAAAATTACATCATCATGCACGGTTAGAAACACTGGATGACTAGATTATGGTTGGCTAGTAAATGATTTTGATTCTATTAGATATTGAATTGCATGGCATTTTGTATGACGATCATTGACCTCCATTCTTCTGTATGGTTTATTTGTATCGTCCTCGTTATGCCTTTTTTGACATGGTAAGTTCGAATCATTTGATCTGTTCGATATGTTTCTATTAACTTGAGTATGGTATGCAAGAATTGAACGCATGATTGGCACGTATGATATATGCTTGCTATGATATGCACGGTTTACTTAAGTTCTAGTATATGATTGACTCCACATGGTCCGGTACTACTCAGCCTCAGCTTTAGGATATTCGACGGGGTTGAATTTGGCGTAGTATGTATGGCACCACTGCAGTGAGTTTATGTCTTGGGGCTTCCGGACCCCAGGAACCCAAGACCCATTCGTACCCTGGCCCAGTCGATGGTGTTCTCAGTATGTAAGATCCCTTTTTGGGAGCATATAGCAAATGTAGTAGTCACCTAGTTATGCACACATTATGTATATATTGATTATGATAGCACGTTTCATTTGTTTGCACAACTGCGTAGTATAAGAATTTGAAACTCTATGATTTATCTATTGGTAATTATTCTATTAGATACAACATGCGTTAACTTGTCGTTGCTTATACTTTGCTGAATCGTTGTATTCATGAGTTGTCCTTAGTATTGTAAGTTCAGATCCTTCGACCGACCCCTTGTTAGTCAACCAGATTCCAGGGGAAACCCCAGATGTCCCATCAGGACTAAAGGAGTGGATGTAATCACTCCATCAGAGTGCTACAGTGTCATACATGTATATAGGTCTTCCTCATTTTGGGATCTCAGTGGATTTTAGGTTTATTCATGATCTTTATACTTTGTATTTTGGCCCATTTTGTATAACTCTAGACTTTATGCAATCTTTTGTATATATATTATTTTGTTTTGGTGTATGTCTCTTGTTATGTAATGATACCTACAGCTTTCGCGTACATATATTGGTACGTGTAAAATTCCCTTGTGCATGTGCATTTAGACTGGGTCTAAGTGTATATGCACGGGAGTATGTGTGTCACTGGTTAAGTTTAAACTAACTTCCAATTCCCTGAGCTCGGGTTGTAACAACAACCAAACATGATGGTGCATAACTATTGGCTATGAAACCCGTACAACCAAGTAACCCTAACTCAAAGCCGCAGAGCATCAACTAGCTCACTATGGAGTTCGCTCCAACTAAGGATTTCCAACTCCAAGTCAAAAGCCTAAGAGGATCAACTAGATGGATAAAGATTGACTATGATGATAACAACCCACAACCTTTTGTCAAAAATAGTTTGATACTTGAATGTCGGAGAAATGCATCCCATAATTTAAATTTTGCTGTTGAACCATAAAAATCTCCAGCATATATCTTTTTCTTTTTGTAACAAAACTACTTTGCAACGAAATGTAACACTCCGACCCTAATTAACCAGTTTAGCGACTAATTAATGTTCTTCTTGGTCATTTCCAGCGAATTAGTTTAGTGAATATCGTTTTGTTTTTTTGAGTTACGTTTCAGGTCATGGATAGGTAGTTGGGTTGAGTTTAACTTAGACTAGGTTGGTACGAGGCCTTTTTCGTAATTTTTTACTTTATTCGAGTTTGTCGTTCATGCATCATCTTGGTGTCATCACGTACATCTTGTCAAGTTTGTTGATTTCGGTAATTGACTCGCATGCAAACGCCTTCGTTTGTCTACGTTGGATGTTTAATTGACTCAAACTATCATTTCCTTTAACCAATTGGACTTTTTTATAAATTTCAAAAAATTGCCTTATATAAGGAAGCACTGACTCATTGACTTCACTCCAACGATTTCTTTTTCTTCTTCTTCATCTCTGTCTCTCAACGTTTTCTTTTTCTTTGATTTTCTTCTTTATTTCGTTGCAAGGATCTTACTTACGCATACCTTACAGTTCATCTCTTGAGTAACTGGAGGTAAGAGTTGTTTTCATTACCGTTCTGGCTCTAGAGTCTAGGGGACTCTGAACTCACTGCATGTACTCTTTTTTTTTTTTTTACTTCTTGCATGCATGGCTACTAGGGCTCCATAGATATATCTAAATTAAGCCAAAGGACGAGTAATCACTTAAAAAGCTTAATTAGAAGTAAGTATAGGCACTTTATGGATGAACACATATTAGTAGACTATGATTGTACTTATTCTCCTAAATCTTTTAAGTTTCCTATGTTTTACAGCCCTTCTGTATATATAAAACGTTCTTATTTTCCACCTGTATCAAATTCATGAAATTCTGAACTGTATGTGAAATCCTCGAATTTCAGTGTTTCTGAAGCTTACAGCTAAGCCGTAGGATTTTCATGGCTCAAACTCCAGAGAACAGCATAAATTGAATTTACACTACGGTCAAGCTATGGCTAAGTCGTAGGATGTCTTACGGATGAGCCGTAAGCTAGCTGTAACCCCACCGTAAGTCAAGCTACGGCTTGATGTCTAGAGAGTAGGAAAAAGTGGGGTTCTTCTACGGTCCAGCCACAACGAAGCCGTATAAGTACTATGGCTAAGCCATATCCAACCCGTAGCTAAACCAGAGAACAATCACAGTCTGGCTGTAAGAGGAAACACAGTTCAACCATGGCTCACCGTATTTGCAGGAGAAATTCCGGGGAACTACGTGTCACAACCCGAGCCTAGAAATCGGGGATTAGCGAAAAGCCAAACCAGTGACACACGTACTCCCGTGCACGTGCATCCAAACCCATCCAAAACACACGCACAAGGGATCTAACACGTGCGGACTAAGCGTACGCGGAAGCTGTAGATATCATAGCAAGCAAAACAAACGAAATAGCGGAAAATCAAAATGCAGAACGGAAAAGAGAACGAGCAGAAATTCCAAGATGCGATAAGAAAAGACGAAGATAACATACATGGCGATAAAACCAAATACAAGTCTGATTACACACCAAAATACACCCAAAATAATGATATACAAAATAATACACAAAAGTGACAAAGTCCGAAGTACAAAACACTAGATCTCCAAGTGTCAAAACATATAGACCACTAATGATATGCATGTACGCACTCGGCATAAGTGATCAAGCCCACTCTGCCAGGCCGGAGGGAGCCTCTACTAAGTCCTGCCTTGCAGCCTCCTCGACCGCCGGGGAGCCGGACACAGGATCTGTGCCTGCAACACTACAGACAACACCATGAATACAACGATCCAGCAAATATAAGTAACAGGGACGTAACACTCATGATCTCAAATTGAGTAATGATAAAAGATTAAATACAGAGTTTCATATTAGGATGCTAAGTGTCACGCCCCAATCCCGGGAATTTGGGGATTTAAGTGGGCCCCCAGGGCGTGGATACGTAATCCCGTAGAAATCCATGCCCTGAAGAATTATGCACGAATTCCTACAAGGGAGATTCCACAGGAACTATGAGGTATGCTGACACACGTACAAACATAACTTATCATAAGCGACATCCTGCAAAATACTCAGTAATTATCAAGAGCACATGCTTTCATAAGTAAATATATAAACATACAGTAGAATTAAAGTCTTTGAAAGTCTTTAAGTACATTCCCAAAAGGTTGTTAAAGACGTGATATAAAAATTCCCAGCATAATATCCCAAAATAGACGCTCTTCGTAGGATGCCTAGTAGTAGATGTCGCCATCCATCCAGTCGCCTACACCCCGAGGTACCGTTGGGGTACCTTCCGGGGCTGCGTCAGTGTCCGCGTTGGGGCCGGGTGCTGGATCTGCAATACCAAGGGTAACACTGTTAACACAACGGTTAAACAAGTACTAAGGCATAAGAACCAATGCAACATAATATGGTAACAAGAACAATCACTACACATGATGCATAAGTGAGGAATTACAATTTAAATATCATACATACTGATTGGCAACCACGATGCTCTATTCTCCCAAAAGGGAGCATACATATCGTATGGGTCACTAGGGGATCAGGCTAGCTTCCCGAGGAGCGTCGACAACCCCTCCGTAAACCTACTGCAGTAGTGACTTACATATACCCAAAAGGGCAGAAGCTAAGTGATGCCGACTCGGAATCAATCATATGAGTCATAACATACATAAGGAATAGTTAATCATAATCAATGAAACACATGCACATGGGCTATAAAGGCCAGAGCCTCGGTTATACCCTGGCTAGCAAGCACACACTCAATAGAAGCTCTGGCTTGTCAGACATGCACTCATTAGAAGCTCAGGTCTGAATTGCCGCGGGGTTTGCTAGAGGAATTGAACTCGATAACAATTCATGTCAAGGGTAGTATAGCGTAACAATATAAATGCATTCCAATGAAGTAGTATTTTCCGATCCCTAAGGACATTCAACACGATGTATTCATAAGACGTTCGGTGTCAATGTGTTGCCATTTCTTGGTATTGCCTTGTGTACGCAAGGAACACCTCTTCTTATGCCAACATCCATGACTTGTCTTTGGGGAATCATCCGGAATTCATTTATCCTCTTACTGTGTCCTTATCGTTAGGCCCGTGTAGAGGTAAGAGGGTGCCAATACAAGGTCCTACAAATCATTGAGGTTCCTAATATCCTACATTCATTGGGTTCTTACAGCTTAGCTGTATACAAGGCTACGGCTTAGCCGAGGGGGGTCACTGTTCATCCGAATTTTTGGCGCATTTACGGTTCAACCGTATATTGGTCTACGGCTTAGCCGAGCTAAGCCTACGGCTAGGGTACGGGGAAGTCACGGCATAGCCGTATCATGTTCCACAGTGTAGCTGTCTGCAAGCTGTAGAAGAAACTGAGTTTTATAAGCTCTCTGGAAAGCTCGCCGTAGGAAGGCCTACGGCTTGGCTACGGGCTGGATACAGCATAGCCGTAAATGAGCCGTAGTACAAAATCCCGTTTTACTGCTCTCAGGACTTTGAGCCGTAAGTGCTCACGGCTTAGCCGTAGCTTCGCCGTAAGCTTCATAAAATCTGAACACAGTTTTGTAGTTCAATCTTTTGTACGGGATCCCTACAGAACTAACTTGTAAGGGAATTCTGAAGCTCAATTGAAGTGTCCTTGAGAGTATCATATTCTTATCATTCTATCTCGATTCACACTACATTTGCATCAATGAAAACAATCACAGAGAAATGGCTGGAATCGGGAAATGCAATAACTAGCTTAAATTATCCACACTCAACCATGCATGCAATACATATAACTTAATACTTGCCTTTTTCTAACAGTGTTAACCCTTCAACCCCCTTATCTTGCTGTGTGTTCAGAGAAAGTCTCAGTAATGAAATGGGTCCTCTACAAGCCTCTACAAGTAAACATGAAATGTGGAAGGATTCACATGCATGTCAAATGATGGAGTCTTTAAAACCCTAATAAACCCAAAAGGATGAAATAGGAGCCATTCCTCACCTTATTTGCTGTAGCTTGGAGGGAAGAGCAATCTATCCAAGGTATAAAGGAAAAAGGGAGAACAAGCAAGAAGAAGATGGGAGGATGCCACTCTCTGTGCATGCACTTTCCCAAACTCCCCAAACACTTCGATTACAAGGAAAAGAGGAGAAGAACCCAGAAGGAAGAGAGCTACAGCCAGTTGAACCAGTTGAATGAGAGAAGGAGAAGAGTGTACGTTGGATTTTCTTTTTAACATAACTTTTCTCTTGAGTTACATGCAAGCCCATAAGTTCTAGATAATTTACAGTTTAGACCAAAAGGACCTCAACTGGCCCAAGATGAGTCCGGATCAACTCAGGCCCAACACGAAAGACGACCTACGCGAAGAATTACACGAAAGGACATAGACGAGGTGTCCAAGAGGTACAAGGACAAATTATAAAAGGCCCTTAACTACTAAAGTGGGGTCCAAAACTCTGCCCCAACCACCTATCCGAAGCCCAAACCCTCTAATTTTGGATTAATTAATATAAAACGAACTTAACTAACGTAAATCAAGGTTAGTGGGGTTCGGGACCTTACACTAAGCAAATTGTGCATAGAAGTAAAGCGTGATAAATGAGTCAAGTATAGAAATACTGAACTGGGTGGCTACTACATTAACCATATTCTCTCACATAGAGAGCAGACAAAGCAGACAGATGAGAACACCACCGACCTGGCCAAGGGTACAAGTGAGTCTCGGTTTCCTGGGTTCCGGGGTCCCAAGACAAAGCTACACTGCAGTGATACAGAGATACAGAGAACCAAGCCAGAGGCAACCCCGTCGGGTATCCTAAGGCTGAGGCTGAGTAGAGCCAGATTGATACTAATCAAATCAAATCCAAGTAAAAGGGAGATTATCCGCTTTGGACTCACCGACGGCAAAGGCCGGATCTTATCCTCACGTATTAATCTCTAGGCAAATCCACTTGGGAATACCCATTGAATCGGAGATTTACAAAGCCAGAGATATACAAAACATAACGGAAAATAAGGCAAAGCACAGCAGAGATCAAAGCATAGTACAGACCGAAGAATAAAACAAGCATACAAAATGAAAGCAAAATGATCTCGGAATGCATATATATAGATCAGTAGAACAGAGGGCAAAACTGTAAGCAATATGCAATGCATCTCAGATTAATGCGGAATCAAAGTTAATTACGAGCCAACTCTATTCTAGTTGTTCACTGTCACTAACCGTGCATTTTGGTGTAGCTCTAAGTTATTCAATGCACCGTTGCCATCAAAGTGTCGCACTGTAATAATCACATGCACTTAAGTCCCTTAAATCAACACCCATGGGGAGGTGCTTAACAGTGAATCAACGTTCACATGAATCAGTCACAGCCTAACAGACTATTCATGCGGTCTAAAAGCTCCATTGGGCTGGTTTACATGTGGGGTTAACCTGTGTGAAAGCCCTACAAGGTCACACCATTATCCTAAGTTTCATGTCAGATTTTCCAGGTATTACGGTTTAGCCACGGGTGACCTACGGCTTAGCTGTATACATCTTACGGTCTAGCCGTAACATGCACTACGGCTTAGCCGTGGTTCCCTTCAAAACATGGCTAAACTGGTCATCTTGCACCTCTGATCGATACCTTTTACGGTTGAGTATACGGCTCAGCCATAGACCAATCCACGGCTTAGCCGTAGCCACACCGTAGGAGTACTGTGTCTGGAAAGTTTCGACTGATCAGAGTGTTAATTCACTGCTGGATCACGGTTGGCGTACGGCTCAGCCGTAGAACAATTCACGGTTCAGCTGTAGCCTAGCCGTAGAACAAAATTCAAAAATGAAGGCTCTGGAAACTGAGCCGTACAAGGTTACGGCTTAGCCGTACAATACAGAAAACGAAATCGAGCTGAGTACAGAAATTAGAAATTTGTACAGAAACTTAGCAAAACAAGTTCAATGAATCCCAAAACCTTAAGATTAGGCTGTAAGACATCTCAAACGTACAAGACGAAGAAATCAAAGCGATCAATCAAAATAGCCATATGTGTTATCCAATCCTGTACTTATACTTGCCTCAAAGCTTTATCAAATCTACTGAGATCAGGCTCCAATCCAACTAAAACCCAAGCAAACCAAAGAAACAACACATGCGTGAGATGTATCAGATACAGAGCTTGGAGAAAAAGTCCAATTGGAGAAAAAGAAATCAAAACCCACTTACCCAAAGCAAAGACAGAGATGAGAGGGAGAGAACCCAATCGATGGAACACCCAACACTAACCCAGAGAGGAAGAGAAGTGAAGTGAAGAGAGAAAGGAGTGTACGTGGAGCTCCCTGGAGTTGTTGCATGCAACGTCTAAGGCAACGAGCCGGAATGAAGACATCTGGAAGATGACTCATATATATAGTTTGGAGTTTAAAACAAGATCCAATGAGTTTCCACTATTTACAATTCAAGTCACACGAGGGTCTAACTTCTCCAATTGACTCTGAATGGATCTGAGACAGTTACGGAAATTGACGAGCTCAACAAAATACACGTGCTGACACCATGATGATGCAAATATGATGCATTCAAAGCAAAGGTAAAATTACGAAAAAGGGCTTAGAACTACCTATCCCAGGTCAAAGGTTACCCCACTATCTATCCATGACCCGAAACCAAGTTCAAAAGGAATAAACAACACAAAATCACACTAATGAGCCACTAAACCGGCTTAGCGGGGATCGGAGCGTTACACTACGGCTGAGCCGTAGTGCATAATACGGCTAAGCCTTAGATCACCCATAGCTATGCCGTGAGGCCCTTGAAAATTAAAGAAAAAGGTAAGTATGATTAAGAGGCCTTATAAGGCCCTTGTGTTGGATTTCGTTACCCCTTAACTTGTCCAAAGGATTATATGAATATCATGTATAATCTTTAAAGCTATGACTCATTCATGTGTATTGCCCAATTGTTAAACACTTCCTCATGCGTGTTGGTTTTCGAAACTTCGATACACCTTTTCGATACAGTGTAACATCGAAAAGACGGACAACTGTGTATCGAAT
This sequence comes from Sextonia rubra, assembly GCA_037013555.1. Taxonomy (NCBI): domain Eukaryota; kingdom Viridiplantae; phylum Streptophyta; class Magnoliopsida; order Laurales; family Lauraceae; genus Sextonia; species Sextonia rubra. Next base: position 12,192,671 of record JASUAD010000009.1, read on the forward strand.
AACTTACAATTACATCATCATGCACAGTTAGAAACGATGGACAACTAATTTAGGGTTGCCTAGTAAACTACTATGATCCCATGAAAATGAATCGAATTGCATAGCATGTTGATTCTGATTATTGCCTTCTATTCTTTTACTCTTGCTTTGAATTGCATGATTATTGATTTGACTTGCAAAATCATGTTTTTTGTGATTAAACTTATTGCGGTATTTCTTGAAAAATATGTTCGACTTTAACTTGAATTGAATGGACTTTTATATGAATGCATTACTCAATACAATGCTTTTTACCTTACTGATGCTTATGCTTTGCTGAATAGTCTTATTCACTGGTTGTCCTTTGGTGTTACATGCTCAGATCCTACTTCTGATCCATCATCGATTGGTAAGACTTCAGAGGAGATTGTAGAAGCCCCATCAGGACTTGATGAGTGGACATGATCCACTTCGGAGAGCGGCATGGTTTAGTATATGCCTCATTTTAATCTGTGGGTTACATTTTGTTATGTATTGGAATATACCTCCTTGCATTTTGTGCATTATAGAAACTCTCTCTTCACTCTTGTAAAGACATGGTCCCTTTTCATGTTATCTCGTAGATAGTATTTTTATATTTTAGTGTGTCCTCTGAATTATGTGATGATACTAACAGTTTCTACGTACAATGGTATTGCACGTGTGATTCCCCTTGTGTGTGTGTATTTGAACTGGGTCTGCGTATGTATGCATGGGAGTACGTGTGTCACTTATTAGGTTTAATCTTAATTTCCGATTTCTTGAGCTCGGGTTGACACGAAATATACTCCTTTGAAAAGATGCTATATCATTGCAGTTGTCAGAAAAGATAACATAGTCCCACGATTAAACCTGATTAAACGTTTAAAAGGAAAAAAATAATAAATCTGAAACCTAAAAGTATATTTGGCAAAGAGGTAGGATAAAGTTAAGTAAAATTAAATTTTTAAAAATTTTAAATTTCCTCCCTTCTTTTTTTTTTAAAATTAAATCTTCCTCCTCTTTTTTTAAAAAAAGTAAAAAAGTCATTGCTAAATTATAAAAAAATCTCTACTTTTTATATAAAAAGTAAAAAAGATTTCATATCAAACAACTAGAAATACAAAGTCATCATAATCCAATCATATATTATTTTTCTTGATTTTGAGTTTACTCTTTTTTACTTTACCCTACCCCCTCCAAAACATGCCCTAAAGGGATATATATTTCCACCAAACGATGGCCTTTAGAACTCTAATGTGGGTACAGTCTATTTGAAAGCTCCTTGCATGTGTGAATTCTTATTATAACCACACAAGTGCAAGTTGTCCGCCCTTCGCATGTCCAAGTCTCTTAGTGAACCAAGCACGACTCCTCAGCAGGAAAAAAAAAAACGAAACAAATGAAAGCAAGCTAACTAAGTAAAAGGGTGCACCGAATGTTGACTTGGTCTGAGACATTAGTTCTGTACATTTTTTAATTTGCAAGTAGATCCATTTCTTTTCAAATTTTGTCAACTTACATATTTGGTTCTGATTATAGTCCAAGTGTACGTATAATGAGTTGAACCTAGCCATTAAGGCCTCATTTTAGTGTCCCGATCTGAATCAAAGTCCTACCTCAGATACAGAGTTAGGTTTATGCCTAATCTAGGTCACAGTGTATTAGATCTATGAACTGGGATATGGAGGATCTAACTGAAAACGATATCCAGAATCGGATGCATTTGGTAATAATAAAAATAACGGCAGCAGTTACAACAAAAATAGTGGTGATGATTGTGTCTGAAAAGAAAAGAATACCATTCAAATACAAAATGGGCTCCCACAGGCCCGTGAAAAAAAAAACTCATGAACCAGGAGCTCATTCGAGAGCCCACAGTTCTGCAGATGCAAGTACAAAATAGCAGAGATTAGTTGCATGAGTAGGGTTGATGCCACAACAGAGAAAAATGCTAAAAAGTTTGCCAGGTCAGAGTTATGTAGAAAGCTGCTTTCTGAGCATCCTATCATGGTTCAGCATAGCACCAACACTCTCAACCACCAAAATAATCTGCAGACAACCAAAACCATGCCTTCAGAAGGTGGGCCTCGGGAATGCTAGGTAAGCATAGAACAGAAGATGCAACAACTGAACTCAAAATAATGCTTTTATATATTAAGTATTGTTAATCTTTTCTTTGCGCTTTCTTTTCTTTTCGTTCTTTTTTACTGGCACTGTGGTTATCTTATTGGACAAAAATGGTAATGTAATCCTCCATTGATCAAGCATTTCAATCTTTGGTTAGTATCCAGATCATACAACAAGAAGGTTTCAATTAATTCAAATAACTGGTTTGCACACCTAATGATACTGACAATTGGATGCAGAGTTGATCAATTAGACCTTTCAATTTCGAAGAAAATGGGGGCTGAGCCGCAGTTTGCCATGCCCAAGGAATTAAATTCCTCACTGAAACCAAACTGGTTGATAGGCCAACTCAATGGAATTAAATTCATTGACCAAATCTGTAGTGGCTGGTACCACTGTTTTGGTGAATTGAGTAAGCTGCTCCTAAAGCAGAGCTTTAAAACATTGAATAGAAGGAAACAGTTTCAGGACTCTGATCATGCAGCTCAAGGTCTACTCGCTCATATGTGTTTTTCAATGTTAATGAGAAGCATTTGAGCCCACAGTGGTTACCTCCAAGTGAAAATCAGGTAATTCGACTTCAAGGCTTAAAGCATTTCTCATTTCATCATCGTTAGGGTGCATGGAATGTGACATTCTGACCCTAGTATACTATTCTTGACAGCTTGTATTGGATAAACTCAGATGCTCCAATAGCCATTTCACCTGTGACCAGTTTTTCTTTTGCATCACAATTTTTCAGCTTGAGACGCACAGCATCTTGATCTAAAATGATATTTATAAAAAACACTGCCACCTATGTGCCATCCACGCTTCACAGCTAATGCTCTCTCCCACTCACTAAATCTTCCATTGGTAGTCATTAATCCATTAATCTATTAGAAACATATCAGACATCAACACCAATTCAGACAATCCAAATTGTGGCCCTCATTTAAGGATAGAATGCAAGTAGAAAAAAATAAAAAATAAAAAATAAAAAAAGTGCCGCACTAGGATGACAGAGTGCTCAATGAAAAATAAAAGATACAGCTAAAACACAACTAGAAGAGATCCTTGGCCTGTGCTAGTGGTGCCTAGAGCTATAACAAGGGAGCTTTTTGGTGAGTCCTTTTGATGGCCTTTGGCTCTCTTTCTTCTTCCTTTCTGTGTCGTGCCTTTTTTGTTTTGGGGGATTTAATCCACCCCTGTGCTTTTTGGTATAATTCGGTTGTCCTATTAAGCCTTTGCTAATACAATCCACCATTCCAAGGGTGGAAAAAGGAAATAAAGAAAAGAAAACTGGAGGATGGCTTTCAACTTGGAAAGGCCGGTGTGGCATGCTAGGCAGCAGTGAGAAAAGAAATCCAAGATAGGGCTCCTTTGAACATTCTGACTATTTAGGACCATCACCCACAAGAGCAAGTGAAAAAGTAGGAATCAAGCTGACAAAGGATTGAAAGTGCAATAACTAGATCTCACCAAGTCCTAGAGGGGGGGTGAATCAGACTATTAAAAATTTCTTTTCAAGAATTATATTTTATTAGTGGGGCAATCTGAAAGATTATTTAAACTTGAGAGTCCCCAAGAAGATTTAAGAGAGATATTCAGAGTTGTGAGTGTTTACAGTATGTAGAAATGCAACTAGAGTAACAAAGATGTAGCTTATAAAAGATCATCAACTCAAGTGACAAGAATGCAAGACAACATCCACACACAACAAACAATAAACACAGTGATTTATAGTGGTTCAGTCCTAGACCTACATCCACTCTCAAGAGCAATCTCTCTTGGTTCCACTAAATAAGAGGTACTTACATAACATACACCTCTTGCAATAGTTTTTGATTCGGTGGTTTGTCTTCCACCAACTAGGGTTTTTGATCAGGTGGTTGATCCTTGATCTAGTCCACCAAATACAACAATTTTTTATGCGGTGGTTTGTCTTCCACCAAATACAGCAATGAGAATTGAAATATTAAAGAACACCTAAACAAGGAATTGTATACCTTGGTTTTGAGTGGTGCTCTTGATGCTTGAAAGACTACCTCCAAGCTTTGGCCTCTTGTTCTTGCTCCTTGGTGATGAAGATCTTCAGATGAGTGCTCAGCCAAGGGAAGAGGTTTTAAGAGGGTTTGGAAGGCTAAGGTATTCTCTCAGATTTAATGGAGCCTTTCCTATCTCACCAGCTACTCTTCTTGTAACAATAATGGCCCTTTTTGGTTTTGGAGAGTAGGTGGTTGTGGGAGCTTTGAAGATGATTTTAATGGAGATGCAAAGGCTCAGCTATACTAGTGTTTTTCACAGTAATAAATTCAGTAGTTGGAGCAAGGGAGAGGTCCTCTTTAAATACAGATGAGCTCTAACTGATAGATCTACGGCTAAGAACAGAATGGTCTACGGCTTAGCCGTAAGTTCTGACAACATCCAACGGCTAGTTTGACCAGTTTCAACAAAAATTCCTTCTTACGGTTAAGCTTACGGCTTAGCCGTAAATCCTTATACGGCTTAGCCGTGAGCACCTTTCGGCCTAGCCGTGGGTCAGCCGTAGACTGAAATTTCCCAAAAACTGTTCTCTGGAGAGTGACCCGTAATCTTTACGGCTTAGCCGTGAATCACATTACGGCTTAGCCGTGAAGGCCTTTCGGCTTGGCCGCAAGGTCAACCGTAAGCATTATATGACCAAGTGCACTCTCTGGATTGTGGCCTGTAGATTTTACGGCTTAGCCGTGAAACACACTACGGCTTAGCCGTAACATTTTTCGGTGTAGCCGTAGGGTCAGCCGTAGAACAAAAGGCTTCAAAATATACTCTCTGGAAAGTGAGCCGTAAGATCTACGGCTTAGCCGTGGTCCAAGCCGTAGAACAAAAACTGGGTGTTTGAAAACCCTAATTTCCTATTTTATTTCTATGGACACTAGGGGTCACAGTTACCTTATCCCTTGGCACTCACAAAGGATCTTCTTGAATAATCTTGAACTTCTTTGCTTAGTCTTCATTGATAGGTCTTTCTTGAATGGTCTTGAACTTGCTTGAACTTCTTTGAACTTGGCTTGATCTTCAATGAACTTCTGAGGTGAGCTAGGTCGTTCTAGAACCGAACTACATTTTGGTCACGTAATTGACAACACACTCTTACAATGACACTAACAAGGACATCAAAAGTTGTCTGGAAAAACAATGCAAGAGAGAACTCACTTTTCTTTTCAAAACTCGTTGGTATGGAGCCCATTGAGATGGGACCTCTTGCCATTCATCAAGCGCTATTGATCTTTAAAAAAGATTAGCAGGCAATCTGGCCTTCGAGGACGCCACAAATACAATTAAATGACACAAAAAATGGAGAATAACTATTAACGGCTTGCTTTCCACGTAAGGGGGATTTGGGAACTAGGCATAGGGATGAAAATGATCTTTACTCATTTACATTAAAGCTGACCAAGAACAAGATAATGATATCTTGGTGAAACGGATGTAGATCTTGACATAGTTATCAATAAATAGTTTATTTTAGATATGTTGCAATATGGCTGGTTCCTCAAGAAGCATATCTATACACCTAATAAAATTGAAGTGTCTGTTGCCTATCCCAATAACCAAATTAAAAAAAAAAGATATATCCAACTTGTTTGGCAAATCTTTTCTATGTAAATTAGATCTGTGTGATATAGATCTACTTTAAAAAGAACGGTTTGAAATATATGTTTAAGAACTAAACCGTTTGGTAAGACAAAAAAATTGGTTAAAATAGATGCTTTAAACAATCACGGTTCAACATTTTTTAGTAATTTCTCAAGATATACAATGAATCAAGGGCTGAAATTTTCTGTGGTAGTCATTTTGATATTTTCAAAGAGGATCATTAGCTTGGATCATCAGTGTGGTATCCATAGAAGTCTAAAGATTTAGATCTTTGGTCCATTTATTAAAAATATCTTGAGATTACAAAAAGATCAAAGGCTGAAAATTTGATGGTTAGTCGTGTTCTCTTTTACAAACATTTCCATTGGTTTGGATCACAGCTTTATGGCCCACAATTAAAAAAAAAGGAAAAAACGGACTGGAGAAAAGCCACATGGAAGACAATTCTTTTTCTACCTTTAGCATACCCAACGTTCTTAGTTTTTCCTAATTTTCTCGAGATATACAATGAATCATCAGTTGAAATTTGAGGTCATGGCCGTTTTTACTATTCCAAAGAGGATCAACGATTCGGATCATGAGTGGAGGGGCCCACAAAAGTCTAAAAACTTAGATCTATGGTTCTACTTTATTTTGTAAGTTTTTCAAGATTCAGGAAATATCAATGGCTAAAATTTAAACAGTTCGCTGTTTTTTATGGTTTTAATATCTCCAACAGTTTGGATCATCAAGTAGGTCCTGTAATTTTAGAAACAATGGAAAAAAAGGGTGACAAAAAGAATACGCCATCTGCACTGTGCTGGCGATGTCTTTACGCACTTTAGACATTTAAGGTCTATTCTGCAGGGTATTAATGCTTTTCTAAATAGACTTCACATCTTTTTGAGTTTTCAAATGGAGAGTATACCAAACGCACTGTTTGAGTTTTAAATTGGTTTTAAGTCAATAAGAGGCTTAATCCTGATATAGGAAAAGGGGCACAGATATGGGTAATGTAGGATGGAGATTTGAGTACAGGAAATAGAAACAATAATAGTAACGGGTATGATGCTGCTGAGCAATTAATAGGCATGGATGTAGATGCAAGTAATAAGCGATGGAATTGAATTTTGAATTGGTGTCAATCAGAGGCTTAGTCCTAAGAAAGAGGGGCACAGATATGGGTACTGTAGGATGGCGATCTGCGTACAGCAAATAGAAACAATAATAGTGACGGCCTCACGGGTCTGATGTTGCTGTGCAATTAACAAGCATGGATGTGGATTGTGGATGGAGTGTTCTACAGTTGCAAGTAATAAGCAATGGATTTAGAATTCCAGTACGTTATCATCCAGCTCATAATGTCAGCATACATATCTCTTTTTTTAATGTAATATAGACCAAAAGGGACCATTGGTTGGATAATGGGAGATTAGATGTATGGATAACAATGGGTAAGCGCCACATTCAAGAGGATCAAATTGTCCAAGCCAGTAATTTTAGTTCATCAAATTAAATGCGATTATAAAAATTTACTGTCATAAAACTCAATAGTAATTAACTTGTGATTAAGTTCCACTAGAAAAGAGATAGGTGTGTGTAAAATAGGGTTACAAATGGGTATCCAATTCTTCAATTATCTGAAGATTATGATTTGTTAATAACCGGTTCTTATTTTGGTTTCGATAAGCAAATGGATTTGGGTTGGAACCTATTTTTGGACCTGTGGTCTAAATGGTTCTGAGTCTAATTTCTACATTAATTCTGACTAAAGTTGCAAATAGGTAGCCAATTTTTCGAGTACCCGAAGATTCTAACCCTTTAATAACTGGGTTTGAGTCCTTTTTTTTTCTTCTGATAAGTAAATGAGTTCGGGTCTTAGTCCTATTTTTGGATCCATGACTTAAACAGGTCCTAGCCCGGCTCTATCTTGGTTCCGACCCAAGGCCCAACATATTATCTAAGTTTTTGAAAAAAAATCTAAAAAAAATAAATTTTCTCCAAATCATTCTCTATACAGATTTGGACCCAAACCCGCCTCATCCATGGAATTGGTATATTTTGCTTAATGGTTTTGGTTTCAGAACCTAAATCTTTGTTTCGAACTGGTTCCGGGTCGGGGCCCTACCATGGACCCGAATTAGAACTAACCCGCTTGCAAAACTGCTGTGGACCCCAGACCCAACATATTACCTAAGTTTTTGCTAAATTTTTTGTAAAATAGTTTTTCTCCAATTCATTCTCTACACAAACCCGAAATCAAACCCACTTCATTCATGAAACTGGTTCCAATTTTGGGTCCATATTTTCCATAACAGTTCTGATTTTGGAGCCTAGAAATTGGCTCTGAGATTCCTATTTCGGGTTTAGGTCCATCTTTTTATTAACGGTTCCGAGTCCCAAAACCGACCCATTTGCAACCCTCATGTTAGAATGAACATAAAAGGAAAAAAAAAGGTTAACAAGGTAAAAGAAGGAGAGAAAGAGAGAGAGATGCAATACTTATGGAACATTTTCTGCCTACTAATTTAAGACTTCATAGACATTTCAAATGAAAAATTATGGATCAAGAATCAGGGGCAAAAACAAATATTTATACATATTATGGGAGAGGCCATAGTGTAATTAAAAAATTAATGGAGAGGCGATATGTGAGAAGAAATTATAAAAATGCATGAATTTTTCTCAGAATGCAAGAAATTTTTCTGAAAATTTTATGGGCCATGGCCACGGACACCCCCAATCCACCTCTAGTTCTTCCCTTGTCTAGACTGTTTGCATATGGACATTATCACAAATGATGTTTTTGGATTGCTAAGGTGAAGTTAATGATGGAATGAGATCTTCAAAACTTTAAATTTTTCTTAGGTTAAAGGTACCAATAACAAGAAATATTTGAGAAATAAGAAAATGAATCGGAAGTAAATCAAAATATTAAATATCAATAATTTTTTATCAACATATAATGATCATAGGTAAATGTCCTAAAAATATATCATGATAGCACCAGGTTTATATCGTGTTGTTCTCAATTGATGATGATTTCAATTTATAGTGAGAATACCATATTACCAAAGTTTTTCAAACTAATTATTACCAATATACTACAGTACTTCAAGATATTGGTAGTCCATTGAAAATCCCAGCTTAACAATGTACCTGAAATGAGAAAAACAAAAATATATAGAAAAGATTGGCGATGGTGAATTATTAAAAATATTGTTCTTTTTTCCCATAACAGTGGGTGTCCCGACCAATATTGTTTATCTAATGTAACTTGTGCAAATTCTTGAAGATTTACTTGGCAATAGTGAATTGGATGAGCCTGACTCATCTTAGATCGGCCCTTGTTTTGGATTGAATCTGGAAACCAGTTGTCAAAATCTATTGTTTATTATATTTATAATATAATTTGCGATAGTCATGATACATTAATTCCAATAAAAGATCATATGTAATCCTACCTTTTTACTGAGGTGTGTACTAGAGAGCCCGGTACATGTTCTATACTACTGTGTATCTATTTATACATATAGATGTATAAACTTGGAGAATTTTCATACGCATCTATCCCTCACCATTTTTTTTGTAAGAACTCTAAGTGGCGCCCATTTATCACTCAATGCAAACCTCGCAACACACATTAGACCCCATGATAGCAACTCACCCCAACTTTTGATCAGATCCTGATTTATTGGACCATTGGATCGACTATACACCAATCCGAACAAAATGAATTTGTGAGCTATGGATGAAGGGGTTAGAAATATGTGATTGGGACCAAATTTGATATGTAGGGTGCTTTCACTTATATCTTTTCAATTCACCCAGTCTTATCCCTTGGTCGGGTCCATAGTGGGCCCCACCAAAGAGTGTGCACGAAAAGTCCATGAGGGACATATGCACAGGAAAAAGCCCCTATAAACTTTGCTACTCTTATTTTGATAGAGTTATAAAAAAAAATAGAGCCATCAGAAAAACAGCCTTGAGAAAAAGAAGATAAAATGAAAAAATGTGTTTGGTATTGCGGGAATCTATTTTAAATAAACTGTTTGGTACCATCTCTATTTGCCTTATATTTAGATGAGCATGCCTCTTTTAAAGGGGTAGTTATGTCAATAAGTAAAAAAGAGAATATCACCGACTTGAGGAAGACATCTAAGCAACTAAGAAAAACAACCTAGAAGAATCAATATGTCACAGACAACCACATTCGATTTTCTAACAAAAACACCTTTTAAAACACCCTATTCCATCATTTAAAACATCTTCTTATTGGCTTATTCGACGTGGTCAACTTTAGAACATTTCAAGTTAGTACTGTTTTATTTGAGCTCACCTAAACTTAAACTGACCCGAAACCTTCATTTTTTTGAAATTTTAACCTTTAGGGGTTTCTTAGGATACTATACCTATCATGGCAAATAAATTACATTGGAAGCAATATATATATGTGTGTGTGGGTGTGAGGGGGTGGGGTGGGGGTGGAATCTTCGTAAGCATACATCCCTCGTGGAGGGACCCGAATACTCCTTTGTGGGGTCCAATGTGCACCCAACCAAAGAATGAAGGGGTGATGGAAAGATCCATGCGGGATCATTTGCAGCTCACAAATCCATTCCATTTGAATCGGAACACAGTTGATCCAACTGTCCATTAAATTTAGATCTGATCGAAACTTAGGGCAGGTGGCTATCAGAGGAAATCCATATGTATTGCACGGTTTGGATTAGATGATAGATGGGCCTCACGAGTTCTCACAAAAAAAATAAAAAAAAAACAGTAAGAGACATATTCACATGAATATATTCCTATATATATACACACATACAAAAAAAAGTATAACATATTATGGGGAAAACATTGTTTGGAAATTTTTTATATTTTCCTTGTATAATTATATTATAATAATGTTTTTTCATTTTTAGTTATATTATAGAATACACACTTTTGAAAGAAAAAACAGTCTCAATAGATCAAAGTCTAAAATATTACAGTGCCCTACTGTTGGAATGTTGCATTGTTGTGTTCCATGCATTTTTAAGCTCTTATGATGCTAGAGAGTTTTTCTTTCCTTCTTTTTTCACATGTGAAATAACCAAATTGATGATCCAATGGGGAAGAGAGGTTTGCAGTCAATGAATGGCCCCTGTGCTTCAGAGATGAGCAAACAGTGAAGCACCTAATGTTGAATTGCAAGATTGAGTAGATGATGTGGAATTCGATGATTAAATGGTTTGACTGCTTCTAGGTCTGTCCAAGGACCCTTTCTGAAATCTTCTACGCTTGGAAGCCTCCATTCAGCCTGGAGAGAGGCAGGGGACTATGGAGGCTGTCTTTCCTTGCTATCATTTGGATAATTTGGAAGAAAAGGAATTCAAGATATTTTGAAGGGGCCACCGGCAGCAATAATTATTTGGTGGAGAAAACTAAGTTCACAGTTGCTTGTGGGAATCAGTTAACCCTGCTTTCAAGGACTACTCTTTGATTTAGATAATGCTTCATTAGAAGGATTTGGCTTTTTCTTGTGCAGGGCCTTGCTAGTTTATAGTGATTGGTCAGGCCATTTGAAGGCAGATGGGTATGAGCATCTAATTATTGATTGATGGAAAATGTTTTCTTATAATTGTGCATATGTCATCCATCTCAAAGGGGCTACTTAGATGGATGTCTATCTCATCTATTGGAAGTAAACAAATGGAAAAGGTCTCACTATAGAGCCAAAAAAATCGACTCCAACATTACATCTTATCTAATTCTTGATCTAAGATCCTTAAAATTTAATGGCATCTTAAATTAGATTTTTTTTTTTAGATTCAATCCACTGATAAGTGAATATTTGATGAGTTCATTGGGTGAAAAGACTCAAATGAGTTGTACTGATCCCATGGTGCTGGAGTGCACTTGTTGTGTGCTGGTAGTAGAACATTTTCACTTGCCTAAATTTGGTCGTCTTATGCAATCATATTTTATTGAAATTTTAATTTCTTTATATAAAAAATAATCCAAATGGCATAATCTGTTGTTGTATTGTGACTTAAATGAGTAGGGGGAAAAAACCGGAATATCACCTATATTCCTGGACAAGACTCGTAGTGAGTGATTACTTGTGCTGAAAATGCATTCATTCTCAAGCGCATATTTGATAAATCGGAGGAATCCTATGTCTAAAGGCATGTTTGGCATTTCACTAGAGTACCGTAGAGTGAAGTGGAGTAAGGCATAAAAAGATGCATGGGTCATAGGAGAAAAGTAAAGAAAAAAATATCATTTACTCAATCTACAAAATAATAATAAGTAAAAAAGATTCATTCTCAAATTTACAAAGACAAAAGAAAAAGAAATTGCTACAGTACAATTAGACTCAATCCAACTTTATTTTTTCTTGATTTTGTTATTATCAATAGTATTAAGCTTGATGTCACAAGTCATCACCCACTTGGAAAAGAGAAAAAAAGAAAAGAAAATAACATAAAGAACTTAATCATTTTTATACATTCATTTTTTCATTATCACTTGGCTTTTTAGTATTTCTGTATATGAATGACATGTATGATTGGCGAGAACATTATGTAGATTCCAAATGTATTTGTGTTGTGCTTATTAAAGGTTCAAAGGATTTGCCGCTTATTCAAAGTTATGATAGCATTCAAGCATTGACTCAAAAGATTGGAAAGTCAGAAAGGGAGCATGACCTTGTAATTGCTGTATGTATTATGAGCTATATTTTTATAATGCCTTTAGAATTTGTTTTTAGTAATTTTCAAGAGGTGGGGTGTTTGGTGGGTAAGGACTTCGAATTTATTTAGTTATATTTGTTGGGGTTGGGCACTTGCTCCTCACTTACCTTGATCTAGTTGTCTCCTAATGGGACAATACCTGTAGACACTATGAGGTTTGTATCTTCCCACATTCCTGGCATCTTCCGTGGTTAGAATAGCACATATGCCATTATTTTCCAACTATATGATAGAGTTCCTTTTTCTTGAGAAACATTTGGAGATGAGTTGCTTTGTCTTCCTATGACATTGGTGTACATCAGTATGCCAATCTATAAAGAGCTGATTAACATAGTTATTCTTTCTATTTCTCAATGTTGTTAAGGCGCAATGTGCAGTAAAGGCCCCAAGGCCAATTGGAGCCGTTGCTGCATGGCGAGGCATGTGCCTCATTCAGCTAGGTCCATGTTTAAGGGAAAACAAGATAATAGAGCTTATCCAACAAAAATATAACTCAACTGTTTGTACAACTTGAAACATAAAAACATGAAACAAGCATGCGTCAGTACTAATGAAAATTTAACTGCAATTTATATATCATGGTCCAAAACTGAAATGTAGAAGTGTGGATGCAAACTTTAATGTGATTGTGCATTGAGACCATTCTGCACTTTGTGGATTTCCATTTCCGTGGGAGAGAGAAATCCTTACTGCTCCCATAGGAAGCTGAAATCCTCTCTATTGTGGGAAATCAATGCATTTTTTCCTTTTTCACACAGAAAAACTGAAAATGTCAGAAGAGTGGGCTGCACAGAAAACCAATAATTTTTTTCTTACTATAACATAATCCTTTTGTTGCACAAACGAACCTTTAGAGCAAGGCTACACACTATCAGATTGTTTGAAATATGGCAAAAGAGCGCAAAGATAGATACACATGACAAATCAATAAAGAAATTATACACAAATTACAAATCATGATGGTATGATATCCCTCATTCCTAATTGAAAACAATATAATTTAGGTGTGTATAGTATTTGAATGGTCATTTTTGCAACTTATTAGTGCATTTGGGTTGGTTTCTATAATTGAAAAAGAGAAAAGAAAAGAAAAGAAAAAAAGAATGAGACAGTTTTCACAATTGTTTTTTGAATTATTTCTTGTTTGACAGCCTGGTTTGGGACAAAATGTTGCACTTTTATGTGTCAAGTTTCTTTCTCCACAGCTTCAATGCTGAGAAAGCACAAGCCTTGAACTCGAACATGATGAGTTTGTTGAAACTTGAAATAGTGGAAGACTGCCTTTCAGAAGTTAAATGATGTTACATAAATGTGCACGTGTGCTTTCTGATGATTGTGGAGTTAAACTAGCTCACTGGTACTAACTTAATGATTGTGGAGTTAGACTGCCGCACTATGTAAATTTGTTGTATATATGCATGGGCATGTGAATCAGCTTGTCATGTGATGACTTACTGCTTGTATGTTTATTTCTTTGAATACAATTTCTTAGTCATCACTCTCCTCTGTTCTTGTAAGATTGGCTATCTGGCTCAACTGGTGCTAACTTAATGCTTTTTTTTGGAAACCACTTAAAAGTCTTATGTACTTGGAGAGATACCTTCGCTCCGAGAGAGAATCACTGTAGTTCGACAACTTTGGGAACTTACACGAGATGTCCTGGTATGCTGTGTAGGCTCAACTGATTCACGTTTTGTTGTCTGCTTTCCCTTTTTTAATGGTTATTCAGTTCTCTTTTGATGGCTTGATTTTATGGTGAACTAAAAAAGGCATTTGCAATGTGCATATGCTGCTATAGTCTGGGGAATTTTAGATTCTAGAATCTTAACTCCCCAGGATATTGTTAACATACAAATTTTTTCCGCTGACATTTATGCAAGGACTGTGTCCAATGCATGCTGCCGTGCATAAAATATTTTTTAAATTTATGGATTCTGTATGGAATTTATTAATGTTTACCTCTATTTTCTTTGATCAATAAATTTATATTATTTACGAAATACCCAGAAATATAAACATAGTGGAGCATTGTCCAATGAGGCGCTGGGTTGGAAGAGAGATGATAGCGATTCTGATTATGAGTAGGGGCAGTGGCAGTTGTTTTGGTGGGTGTAAACTTTCCTACAATTTGCTAGGGTTTTTCCTCATTAACAAGAGTAAAAAAGAATGTATTGCATTTCAAAAAAGAAGAAGAAGAAATAAGTAATTAAGGCTCAATTTTTATAATTTCTATAATTCTATATATGATAGGCCTTTTGATTTGATGAATCAGATGGAACAGCTGATACTGTTTAATGGGGCCACGTGTAAAGCATCCAACGATCCTCGAGTACCCATCAAAATACCCTCCTAATTCTTGTATGGTTCTACTCTTGATTTGAGCAACATTGAGCTTTCGTTGCACCTAGACATTTAATAAGAAAAAAAGGGTGGAAGAGCCCATTTACTGAAATTCGAATCTTTTAAAATAAAGGCCCTTCAAATGTATGGGATATCCAGAATCAGAATTAATCTGACCGTTTGATTGACTTTTTGATAAAAACATGATTAACATGGTTTTATGTATATTTATTTTCATTTTTTTATTGAACGATTAATCAAACAGTGGGACTGACTCAGATGGAGATCTCTACATTAATGGGCTGGGACGTTGGAACGTGGTTTGATGGGTTCTGAAGTTTCCATATTTTATTCTTACCCCAAGGCACTCGTCATTTTCAACAAGGAGACACTTTCCAAGTGTCATGGCACTTCATATCGGCAAGACTCCCTTGAATTCTTTCTTAGTGTTTAGAAGTTTAATGCTTGTATGACTCTACTTTTCTGATTTTATTATCTTATTTATTTCAACATGTGTCTTAGATTGGGGCCACACTTTCTAAATCAGTGCGCAACACACAGACTGGATATAAGTGGAACCCATGGAGGAAGGAAGTGTTGTCATACTAGGTGGAAGGAATTGAAAAAAAAAAAAAAACTGTCAGATTGGCTCCTTCAGACATGTTCCTCTGTAAACAGTGGCTGTTTGTATGTATATGACTAGCAGGCAGCCTATATCATTTTGGAGTTGTGACCCTTGCAATGGCCTTTTGGAGTTGGTTGCTGAGACGGAACAAACACCTTTGTGAAAACGAAAAATCATAATGCTTGAGTGAACCTGGGGATTAAAGCGGCCATCCCTGTGATGCAAATCTGGGTGGTATTCAAGCGCATGCAAGGCAGCTTCGATACCACGGTGAAAATTAAGATACTGTAAGTACTTTTAAGGTCATCACAGATGTCACAGTTGATCCATCTCTCTGGAAGGCATTTTTTGACAGGTAACAAGGGCTATAGTGCGGATTTCTTATAGATGCCCAAATCTTAATTCAAGATCTTTATTGGGGAAGGTGAGATCTACTAGTCCACCAACTTGCAGCACTTGTCCTTCTTTGACAGACAATATTTTAGTGTGGACAACTAAATACCTACATTTAGAAATAAAAAATGTCATGAAGACAGAAAATTGAGTTCAATAACTGCTGACCTGATAACCCAATAGGAATCCCAGTAATAAACTTCTCTAAATCTGGAACCTGGAATGATGAGCGGCACAGGCAGAGGAAGGAGAGTGTGCAAATCCGGCCTTCCTTTAACCTCATCTGAAACTCTCCAACTCAAATTCCTCGACAAGGAATGCACCTCCAGTGCCCACGCCCACGCCCGAACCTCCAAATTCTCCACCTTGGGCAAGAACCCTTCAGGCTCTGACACAAAATCCACTGGCTGTACCTCCACCATATAGCTTCATGCGCTTCCCAAGTACGTCTCCACAAACCCATCTAGATCTCGAACCGATACCGATCCGTTTGGCTTCTGTGGTTGCTCATTGAAGGCGGCTTCGGTGGTGGAGAGATTGAATTTCAGGGGGAGATCTCGAATTTCACGGGGTGATCGCCGTAGAGCTTGGGATCAAAGTTGGAGGGACTGATCGTTTTGCAGAGCGGTGGATTGAAGGCGTTGGAGGAAGGAGAGGAGAGTGGTTGAGGGTTCGACAGGGCCGGAATAGGAGCAGGAAGAGGAAGATGATGCAGCAGCTGACATAGTTGGAAAGGAAAGGAGAGAAGAAGAAGAAGATGATGAAGAAGAAGTGGGAAATAGTGGGGATCAAAAGGGGCGTTGCCATTGCCGTGGCGTGGAAGCTACAATGTTAGCGGAAAATTAGCTTTTATCTGAAGAAGATAAAACCATTGGTTGGTTGATGTGATATAGCATGTGTTTTACGCGTGCATATTTAAATGGAAATGGGAAAGGTAACGGCTATTTTGTTGGAGGGTTGAACTGTGCCAAACGGGTATCTGATCAAGGGTTGTACTGTGCCAAACGGGTATCCGATAGAATATCTAATTACTGCATGGGAGTGTCCTTGTACCATTGTCCACATGCAGTCCAATCGATAGATATCCTTGATATTTAATTCAATGGTGAGGGATGGTTCAATGCGTTTCTGGAATAGAAAGACCGTCAAATTAGAGGTTCGATGGATGAAAAGTGGGCCCAAGTAAATCCGGTAGTATTGTATTATACTTGCAATTGTATGTTGGGTGAACATTTGTTTTATACCACATCATTCTCATTTTCGTCAAAGCAATTGTTCTTCTAAATAATATTCAGTGTAGTATTGTATCATACTTGCAATTGTATGTTGGGTGAGCATTTGTTTTATACCACATCATTCTCATTTTTGTCAAAGCGATTGTTCTTCTAAATAATATTCAGTGTTGAGTAAATGTATACTGCAATAAGATTCTATCAAACTTTTAATTTCTTTATCTAAGAGCAAGGATGAAAATAGCGGCTACGCCCGCCGCCAAAACGCTACGTAGCAGTAGCGGCGATACGTAGATTCATGTAACTAGTATATGGGTATGTAGCGGTCCTTTTATTGCATGAAGTCCTGTATTGTTTATTAATATAAAAGAATAGGAATGATCAATTTTTTTCATATAGATTCATGTCGTTTAGTTATGTTAACTTAAATACTAACTTAAGGTGTATAAAAAAATTTCATCAAGATTCATTCAAGAATAAAAGATAAACTGTGTTCAAATTTCGTAGAAAAACAATATACTAATCTACTTAAAGAGCAAAGACTTTATAATGGAAGAATACCTTTCTGATTAGCTCTAATCTAATACCAAAGGGAATGTCTTTTGGGAATCACATTGCTGTCAGTGTCATCATCTCTATCATCATTTGTTGTGCCTCTATGATATTGCACATTCTCACCAAATTAAATTTGATATTGGTGGGCATTGGGATCTTGGAATGCAAAGAAGAAATCAAAAGAGCTTGGAGGAGGTGGATATGTATATTGAGGTTGACTATCATCATAATCATCATATGAGTAAGACTCTGAAGCCGAAGATTATTCTTCTTCTTGTTGCACATGACCATACTGATAATATTGTGATGGTTCATGAGGATACGGCCTGTAGTCTGAATGTGGAAGTGGAACATTATAAATAGGGTTCCAAGATGCTGTTTATTCCCCTCCTATATTTCCACTTCCACCCATATTCCCTTGCTTATCTATGTGTGCGGGTGATGACATTCTCTGTCGCCTTTGATAAGCACGTTGTGGATCCATTCTTAATTGTTCGGGAAACTCTTTTATGGTCTCAATAGGAACAACATTTTCTTTTTCATCATATTGATAAAACTCAGTAGTGCCACCTGTCCCGCTGTCTCCTCCATCTCCTCTAGGACCTCCACTATGGCTACTGGAAGAGGCAATAGTGGAACTACTATCTTCAGAAGATGACATAATATGAGTTGGTTCCTCCCCTTTAGATGTTGCACTTGCATTTCCACTACTTCTTTCTCCCTGAGGTGGCTATCCCCTTGACATTTGTACATCTTCAACAATTAAATGTTGCACTTCTTATTGAAAGCCCGAATCTGAATCTAGCAATGGATCTTCAGTCTCGGCTATCCATGGAAGTAAGGGATCATCGTCTCTGAATATGTGATCCAAATTAATTGGACAATAAGTAGGATCATCCCTTGCCTTTCTCTCTCTATTTCTGTTCCTCAACTTGAGATTTTAATGGCAGTATACCAATTTGTTGAGTTTTCTCATGGTTATCCGATTCCTGGACTTTGTATGGATCATGGAGAAAGTGCTCCAATTCCTTTCACAATTTGATGATGTTGTTATTTGACTAAGGATACGAATGACTGCTCTCCTTAGATGTGGAGTACTCTCTCCAAAACTCTCCCACCAATCGGTTGGAATACAAAGAAAAAAAAAATAGACATCTTTAAATCATAGAAAGTTCCTTTTCTATGTATTGCCAGTTGTGTATAAGTATAACTACCAGGTGAACATCTTCCAATCACTCGCTGTACAAGAGGGTTAGGGAAAGTTCCTTTTTTATGTGTATAAGTAGAAATCTACAATGCAAGAAATTAGAAATAAATAAGTACACCATATCAATACAATTATCTCAAATATATTTAAAAGATTAAACAAATTTCTTAACTAGCTCACCTCTTGTATAGCTTCGATATGATCATCTTCACTCAAAATTCTTTTCAACACTGTCCTTAATCCTACTCGCAATTTCGTATCTATTGCTTCAGTGTGGTGTGGGGCATTGCGATCGTAGAATTCCGGATTTAAAAAATAACCTGCAGCATGCAATGGATGGTGCAGCTGATCGTTCCATCGAGCATCAATAATTTTTATGTAATCATCATGATATTGGCAATTTTCTATAATGGCTTGCTTTGCCCGATCAATTGCTTCATAAATGTACCCCATTGTCAGCTTTTCATCACCATCTCAACACTTCACTAAAGGTTCATATACCTTTAATATATTCTTTATTTTGGCCCAAAATTTATTATCCCTCATTATAATTGGGATGTCGAACTCCGGACCACGTATTGCTTTGCCCCATTTCGAACGAAGCCATTTTTCTGATGAAAACATCTGAATTAGCTCCGTTCTCCAATGTACTAGGCTTTCCATAGCAATAAAATGGGTAGCAAATCTAGTGGATGCCGGACGCACTAAGGCATGATTGTTTGTGAATCTCTTCATCAAGCTTAAGAGCCATGAATGGTCATATATGAACCTTGTAATGCCTCTACATGCCTTGATTGCAGCGGCTACATTCTTCTTATTTCCAATATCCTCTATTATAAGGTCAATGCAATGTGCTGCACATAGAGTCCAAAATAAATGTGTCCTTTTTTCCATTAAAAGTTGAATGACTTTCTTAAAATTGGCTCCATTATCTGTTACAATTTGGACAATGTTCTCCTCTCCAACACTTTCTACAACTTTATCCATAAGCCTATAAATATAATTTGTTGTCCGTTTCTCTTCAGATGCATCGACGGACTTCACAAAGACGGTCCCAATTATATTATACACTAAAAAGTTAATCAATTGTGTTTGGGTGCTGCTTGTCCACCAGTCACACATAATAGTGACCCCATTTTGCCCCCGCATGGGCCTAAACGTATCTAGCCAAGCCTTTATTTCTTTATACTCTTCTTCAAGGTACTTGGTGCCCACATCATACACGAATGGCGACCTAATACCCCACCCAGCTTGAGCCGTAATATCAAGAACTGTCTGAAAATACAGAGAATCAATTGCGGTAAGAGGTATATTCTTATGAATTAGCCATTTTGCTGTAGCTTTGGCTAATCTATCTCTTGCAGCCTTCATAACACCCTTGACAACATTAGAGATTTTTGGTTGCTTAGCTGCCTCCGATCTATGTGCGAAAGGATCAACAAAACTAACCCCTCTTCCAGTTTGTGTAGGTGTAGCCATCTGAGTAGAAATAATCTCTATTATCATCATCCCGTTGTCGGGTGCTAAATGCTCTACGCAGTTTATCCGCAATGCCTTTGCCCTTGCTTGTTGCACCAGATGAGCCACCTTCATCATAGTTTCTACGTTGACTATATGCTCGACGCTCTGCTTCTTCTTGGCACGACATAAGGGACTCTTGGCGTGTAGTCATCATTTCTAGCTCATCAAACTCATCATCAGAAGCAGTACCAAAACCTTCATCCCCAAATACATCATAGCGTGCTGCATCAACACCCTACTGCTTCTTCTCTTTAATTTGTACTTTTCTCTATTTTTTTTATTCAATAAATTTTTCATTTGCTCCCTAACTTCTTTGGACATTTCAGGACACCCTGCAACATTGCCTTGCATATGGGCCAAATGTTGCTTAAATCTTATAATGCCCTCGTTGGTCACTTTATGACAAAACTTACACTTAATCTTCAACCGATTATTTTCAATTGCCTCATCATAGCTCCATGCAGAATCTATCTCATGCGGCATTTTTTTCACGTCACAGTACCTAAAAAAGATTTAAAAGTAATAGGTTAAAATTTAAATAAATTTTAAAAATATGAAAAAATTAGAAGAACACGCAACTACGTGGGTGGGATTGATATATGGGAAACATAGATCTAACATTTAGGGACTATTTTCAACCCATTTGATTGAGTTTACTTTTATAAAAAAATATTTTTATTAAAAAAATACAAAAATCTGAAAATAAAAAATATGAAAAAATTAAAAGAACACAAAAATATGTAGTATTGACCTATGAGAAACATAGATCTAATATTTAGGGACCATTTTCAACCCATTTGATTGAGTTTACTTTTATAAAAAAATATTTTTTTTAAAAAATACAAAAATCAGACAATAAAAAATATGAAAAAATTAGAGGGACACAAAAATATATAGGATTGATCTATGGGAAATATAGATCTAACATTTAGGGACCACTTTCAACCCATTTGATTGAGTTTGTTTCTATAAAAAAATATTTTTTTTAAAAAAATACAAAATTCCGAAAATAAAAAATATGAAAAAAAATTAGAAGAACACAAAAATATGTGGGATTGATCTATAGAAAACATAGATCTAACATTTAAGGACTACTTTCAACCCATTTGATTGGGTTTGCTTCTATAAAAAAATACAAAAATTTGAAAGTAAAAAATATGAAAAAATTAGAAGAACACAAAAAAATGTGGTATTAATCTATGGGAAACATAGATCTAACATTTATGAACTACTGTCAACTCATTTGATTGAGTTTGCTTCTATAAAAAAATATTTTTTTAAAAAAATACAAAAATTTGAAAATAAAAAATATAAAAAAATTAGAAGAATACAAAAATATGTGGGATTGATATATGGGAAACATAGATTTAACATTTAGGGACTACTTTCAACCCATTTGATTGAGTTTGCTTCTATAAAAAAATATTTTTTTAAAAAAATACGAAAATCTGAAAATAAGAAATATGAAAAAATTAGAAGAACACAAAAAATATGTGGGATTGATCTATGGGAAACATAGATCTAACATTTAGGGACCACTTTCAACTCATTTTATTAGTTTTCCATTAATAAAATAGATTTTATTTTTCAAATAATAAAATAATCTGAAAATAAAATTAAAAAAAAAAGAAAGTGATAAAAAAGAGGGGCTTGATCAAAGGGGAACATGGATCTAACAACAACAACTCATTTTCAAGTGATTCATGAAAGAAAAGAGAAAAATAAGCACAAAGTAAAAAAAAAAAATGAGCTCCAAAACTCACCTTTTTTTGAGTTTGATGCTTGAATTTTGAATACCACCTTAATGTTTTGATGTTTTTGTTTATGATTTTACTGTTTTTTGAGAGGATTTGAAAAATGGAGGCAAGAAAAGAGGTTTGGAGCAGTGAAAAATGGAGAAGATAAGAGTAAAAATGAAAACAGTGGGTCAAATAATCGGCTGGGGGGGTTTTTTAACTCCCTAGCGATATGTATCGGTTGCTACGCATGCGTAGCGGCTGCTACGTTTGTGAGCGGCTTTTTTTTTTAAATATCTTAGCGCCCTTGGGCGCTACAGCCGATATATCGGCCGCTACAATATTTATATCCATGTCTAAGAGAATAATCCAAATGCCATAATATGTTATTATATTATGATTTAAAATTAAAAAAAGCAAGGGTATCATGAAAAATGTCATCTTAGAAGAATACTAGAGCTTATGATGATAATAGGTGATGAAGAGCAACATATGTCTTATTATGGATTGTTTATCAATAGTTGGCGGGCCCTTTCAGATTTTGTTCCTTCCATTGATGAAGAACATAAGTTGACGAGACAACCTGTTGAGTAAAAGTCGACCCAAACAAGTGGATCTCTTTTTTTCCACTTTCTTTGGATATATACTCTCACCTTCTCCGCCCCCCCCAAAAAAAAAAAGAGTCTTTTACATTTTTAGGTCGGGTTACTTCTAAGTATTAATCTTAGCTTTTCTCAATCCATACCATGTATCCTTGTTTATTAAATGCACGAGCCTAAACTTTACCTTGTTTAAAAAAGTAACTTTAGTTAGATATTTAAAAACATGGTAAAATATTTTGACACCTTTTCTCCCTTCTTGCTACATTTTAAAAGTTTATGTTGGTACTTTGTAATAAATTAAAATGAATTACTAAGGTCAAGGCATCAGTTCAGTTTCATATGAATTATTAAATGAATTACTAAACTCTAGGCATCGGATCAGTATCATATGAATTGGATAGTCAGCGTGAATTATCTTTTTATGTCTTTTCAACAAATGCAAAATGTAATTTGTGTGTCTATACAAGACATGTGAAGCAAATTTTTATTTTTATTTTTTTCCTCTTTGACATTCTTTATTTTACTTTTTTGCTCATTTTCTTTTGAACCATAGGATTGACTATAATTTAATGGTTGTGATGCTTGTTCCCATTTCGATAACTTGATAGAAATATCGAATGGGCCATTGTAGAGTGGTTGAGAGCAAACAAGAAAGGATTTTCTTCAAAGGAATGAAGAAAAAGGGACGAAAGACTCATCGAAGGTGATAAGATTTGAGCTTGTACATTATTAGAGGGAACTCTAGATATTTAGGTTGCATGTTATGGCTAAACCATGTAAATCTTATGCCTTGATGATTATTAGAGGGAACTTTAGATATTTAGGTTGCATATATGTATGTTTTAATATGAAAGAAAATTCTTGTTTCTTCTCCGATGTTTGAACTCTCAGTGCATGCAAAAGACAGTCTCATCTCCCCAGATTAAAAGAAGAAGAAGAAGAAGAAGAAGAAGAAGAAGAAGACAACACAAGGTTGCAACCCTTATAAAATGCCACCTCTTTAGATATTGTGTTTTTCATGTAACATCGTCATCTTCGAAGGGCCGTATCATATTTGGAAGAAGTTGACTCACTGTACCACTAAAAGGGTCTTATCATATTTGGAAGAAGTTGACTCACAGTACCACTTAAGGTTGTAGACTGATAGGCCTCCAAAGCTGCTACTATGCATGTTAAATGCCCCAATTTTGCAGTATTGATAATAAAAAAGGAGAAAATACCAAAGGGTTCAAGTCTCTCTTAGGAAAGAAGCCTCATAAGCATTTTCAATGTCTTTTTGTTTCTTTTCCGTAAATCTTAATCCATGATGTTGAAATTCTTGTACGCTTAACCCCAATTCTCAATATGGATTTATAGCAGTAGGTAGACCTGAGGGTTTCCTGATATTAGCCATTGCTTTCCTTGGAGCAGAAATTACAGAAATATCCAGTGTATCTGAGGTAAATTCACTCTTGTACTTGGTTCTAAGGATGAAAATAGCGGTTGCAGCGGGTGTAGCGGCCCGCCGTCGAAACGATACGTAGTGGACGATATGTAGCGGTAGCGGCGATATGTAGTGGCGTAGCAGTGTGATTTGAAAAAGTCTTCAAAAAAATCCGAAAATTTTTAGAAAATCTAGAATATTGGAAAATGATGGAATATATGTTTGTTTTGTAAAAGTAACTAGTATATGAGTATGTAGCGGTTCTCTTATTGCATGAGGTCCTGTGTCGCTGTATCAATAGAAAAGAATAGGAATAATCAATGTTTTTCATATGGATTCATGTTGTTTAGTTATGTCAACTTAAATACTAACTTAAGGCTTATAAAAAAATATTATAAAAAAATTTCATCAAGATTCATTCAAGAATGAAAGATAAATTATGTTGAAACTTTATAAAAAACAATATAATAATCTACTTAAAATTCAAAGACTTTGTAATGGATAAATACCTTGATGATAGCTCTAATACGAAAGGGATTGATCAATGGGAAATATAGATCTAACATTTAGGGACCATTTTCAACTCATTTGATTGAGTTTACTTTTATAAACAAAATGTTTTTTTAAAAAATACAAAAATCCTAAAATAAAAAATATGAAAAAATTAGAAGAACACAAAACTATGTGGGATTGATCTATTGGAAACATAGATCTAACATGTAGAAATCATTTTTCAACTCATTTTATTAGTTTTCCATGAATAAAATAGATTTCTTTTTTCAAATAATAAAATAATCAGAAAATAAAATTCAAAATAAAAAAATTAAGAAAGTGATAAAAAGAGGGGCTTGATCAAAGGAGAACATGGATTTAACAATAACAACTCATTTTCAAGTGATTAATGGTAGAAAAGAGACATAAATTTAAAGTAGAAAAAAATAAGCCCCAAAACTCACCTTTTTTTGAGTTTGATGCTTAAATCTTGAATACTACCTTGATGTTTTGATGTTCTTAATGTTTTTAGTTATGATTTTAGTGTTTTTTTGAGAGGATTTGAAAAATAGAGACAAGGAAAAGGGTTTGGAGCAATGAAAAGTGGAGAAGAGAAGGAGTAAAGATGAAACAAGTGAGCGAAAAAGGTTGAAAAACCCCACCAGTTACGTAGCAGCCGCTACATTTGTGAACCCCGCTATTTTAAAAATAGCGTAGTGCCCATGGGCCCTACGGCTGATATATCGGCCGCTACGCTTCGTAGTGGTCGATATTTACATCCATGCTTGGTTCAATTAGCAGAATCTTCACTAAAATTTTTTGTGCAACTGTACTAGGCTGATATCATTCATTTTGAAAATCCTTTGAATTATTCATGACATGTTTTAGATGTTTGAGCAACTGTGGGCTATGCTAATGCAAGCTCCTATTATTTATATTGCATACCTCTCCTCATAGTTGTCAAATCCTAAATCGTATCGTAAATCGGTCAAGGGGGTGAATCGAATTGAGAATCGCAGGATATTTTCTATTTTTCTCAATATAGATGAAAAAAATAGTAATATATATATATATAAATAGAGAAAATTATAAATGTCCATAATCTATTTATTTTTTATCCATGTCCACATCAATACATGACTATTATTAGCATCATGATATACTACTACCAAAATCGATGAGCATTATTAAGATATAAAAAAAAGTAACATATCTATCATACCAAAAAAATATATATATAGTTTGTAGGATCAAAATGCCCTAGTGTTTAAATAGGAAAAAATTGTCCTTGCATAAAAATTGTGCTATTGGCCCTTTGCATTTCCTTTTATTTATTTATTTATTGTTTACAGTGCCATAACTCTAAAATACTCTTTCTATTAATAATTCATGAAAGAAAAAAAAAAGAGTTCAAATTCAAATATTCGTTAGTTAATGAATCATAGAAGTGCTAAAATTAAAGAATCACCAATAGGTAGGTCCCACTAGTTGATAAAAAAGAAAATTTTGGATTCTATCCTGACAAGTTGATGAGGAAAAAATGGAGATGCAAAAGAACATATAAGGAGAGAAAAACAGGCACTGGCTCCTAAACAGCAAGATTGATTTAGGCCCATCAATGAGGCTCAAACATTGATTACATTTAAAAAAAATATAGTAAAGTTGAAAAAAATATATTCAGATTTGCCCAGATGTGATATAGGTTTTGGTTGCTGAAACAAATGATAGATCCATCGTGGGTCTCAATTGAAGAAGAAATAAAAAAGGGAGAGAAACTAGAAGGGAAATAGGAAAAAAGTGAAAAAAGATTTGGAAGAATACAAAAATAACTTGTTGGACTTTTCAAATCCTAGCCTTTGTGAAACGACCAAATCGTGAATCATGAATCGAACTAGAGAAAATCCAAATGCACGATATCATGTATCTAGTGGCACTGATGTAGAGAGTGTTCTCGCTGATGAAAAGGAGGGTATTGCATCTAGATCCTGCATCTAAGCCCTGAGGACACTTGCATTTGATGTTTCGACTTTAGCGATTCTGCTTTTGATATTATCCCATTTCGCTTTACTAATTACAAATAATAGTATAGTACTCTTTTAAGGTGGCTAGGTGGGCCGCGTATATTATCATGTTTTTCCGTGCATTTTGAGTTAGTTCTAATTGATTAAATTTGATGTTGGGCATGGATATTTTTCAGCCCAGCATGGCCAATGAACATCTTACATGGATTATAGAAGATGAATCCCTACCATTATATAAATATATGCATAGGCCCTAAATTGTGGTGCACTACTATGCTAAACTTAAACAATCTAGTGGTGTCACCTTAATTCAAAATACATATAAAATCAACATATATTCATAACTAATAAATTTATTTTATACATAATAAATTCAGAGTTACTAGATACTGTATCGGACTTCCATAAATCATATAACCGAGAAAATATATTTATCATGTCAGAGTATATAATAGGTATGCTTGAAACATGAAATCAAATAATTAAATTTCATTATATGTAATCCAAATTTACAGGTTTGGCTTAGATTAGGGTTTGCATGTGGGATGTAGGCCAACGTAACCCTATGATATGATAGAATCTCAAATACCATATATTAGCCCAAAACCTAATTGGATGACCGCCAGGACCTTCCCTTTAGATTTAGGTTAATTTTAAATTGGTGCTTACCAAGGTAGTTAGTGTCAACAAAACCATTACATCACATCCTTAGATTTTGGAGACCCTAGGCATGCCTCAAGATAATTAAGAGGTTAGCATCAAAGCCCTATAACATCACTCACTAAGTTAACCCTGTATGTTTAGCACCATAATTACATGATTTAAATTTCCATATCTCAATTAGCCATCCAAAGGGATTACCCATGAATTTAAAGATGCCTAATGCTACTTAAAAGCAAAGGTTAACAGTCCTTATTAGTAATTCTTAGAAATTTAGAACCCCTCTTTAATGTTGATAAAGTTTAAATTGTAAGGTAGTAAGTATCATGGCTTAGTAGTATTTTGATCTAAGGGAAAGGGCTGAGTTGTAATTTTCCAGAAGTCCCATTGGACTCCCACAAAGGAGTCATGTGGTTTCTCCTCTCTTTACATTACGTTAGAGAATGGGTCTTACGCTCTTATGCATTTAGGACAAACAATGGTGGGTCAAATGGGACCCAATCCATGTGGGTCCAACACCAATATGGTTGACCAAGGTCCACTAGCAGATGACTGGTCCTGATCTTTGGTCAAGTGGGCCATGGGGTTCCACTACCTTTGACGGCCTAATTGCCATGTGCCGGCCTGGTTCTACAGAAGTTGTATTCAGGCTAAGATTTGTGACAATCTGAGTAAATTCTAACCTCCTACAATCCTATACTAACAGCACCTCGTATTTTCACAGAATTCCATGTGTTGGGGAAGAAAGTTTAAACACAAGACGATAAGAAATCATGGTTGACAGATTGTCTGTTTACGTGGGCAGGGTTTGGGTCAACTGGACTAATGGCTTAATGTGGTCAATCAATGTGGGTCACTCATCCTTAGGATTGCCCATGGCTGATCTATCCAATGAGCAGGCCAGATCACTTGCCACGTGGGTCGTGTAGGCCCCCAGCAGTATAAATAAAAACTGATCATGACCTTGCTTTGTTTACCCGTAACGTGAACCTAGTTATTGTTGGCAGTCCTTCACTTAAAAGAATTTGCTTGTTTCACATTATGTAATACCTCTTTATCAGAATTATAGTGTCAACTAACTTAGAATCTAGGATCAAATCCACAATCATCATGATCTCCAATGTTCTAAATATAATAATTTTCAAAAACCTTCAAACCACAGGCTATATCCATCGTTCACAAAATTTGGGTGAATCAAAATATTTTATATAAAACTAATTTGAAAGACTAAATTATATAAATCAAATTGGAAGTTGAAAAGTTGGTAGGAATAAACTCTGGTTTGTGTACTCGCCCCTTATCTCCAGTGGAAAATGGGCCCAAAAAAGAGGGAGTCCAAAGCTTCTTACAAGCAGGGCTTTTTTAAATGATGGGCTCCACTTTGATGGGCCACGCCAACATAATGGATTAAATTGGAGGGCACCAAAACCTTCAGTCACAGTTACTTGGGAGCTATTACTTTACACATAAAAGGCCTGCGGTCGACAATGAGACTGGAGAACTTTCAAATGCCATCCTCTCTTACAGAACATTTCATCGAAGAACAACTCTATCCAGTGTTTGGACTTGACTGTAGGTGGTTTCAACTTTCAGCCCTCAAAAGGAAGACACTTGTGGCATTTTGGTTGAGGGTTTATGTCTGTTGGGGGTAATTTTGGTCCGGAAGGAAGACACATGGGTGGCATTTTGGTCCAGAAAGGAAAACACATAGGGTAAAGCCAAAAGATAAAAAAACCCACCCTTTACATATATTTATTTTACACCCATGAGAAGCTGGTGTTTATTGGGCATTGAGGTGATTTTTGGACGCGTGGCATGTTACAATTTGTCGACTCACGGACCACTGGTGTGGGAGATGGGTGGTCCACAATAGTCTTTTATAGAGAAGCCATGCACACATGCATGATTTCATGTTTTTAATTGACAAAAGGTCTTGCTGCGATAATGGGAGGCTAATGTTATATTAATGAGGGGTGATAGTTTTAGCATGCAATGAAAGATTCTATATGAGAAACAGAGGAAAAGGAAAATATCATTACGAAGAAAAAAGAAAGATTTCAACATTAAAGATTAACAAGATGGATCAATGGTAAGATGTAGGCTCCTAAATTGAAGTGGTTCCTCGAGGAAGATTTCTAGTCAAATCCAGTCTTTCTTCCTCGTCAGGGTCCATCTCTGCAGCGAGAAGTGGCGGGGCAACCGATCATTCGTGATTGAATCGAGTAGTTGAGTCTATCACGGAGGAATTCATTCATGGAATGGCGGGCGCACAAATAAACGACTATTGAAACTTAGTCGATTCCTATCTATTAGTCATAGTTGAGTCGAAAGATATCCGCTTGACGCTTCCTCCCCTTTCTATTTAAGGAACAACAAGTCCACCTTAAATGGTTGGTGTGGCTGATTCCACCATTCAAATCATTACGAAAAAAAAAGAAAAACAGATTTCAACATTAAAGACTAAAAAAAAAA
The DNA here is from genome assembly GCA_037013555.1 of Sextonia rubra. Lineage (NCBI taxonomy): Eukaryota > Viridiplantae > Streptophyta > Magnoliopsida > Laurales > Lauraceae > Sextonia > Sextonia rubra. The sequence goes on from JASUAD010000009.1 coordinate 12,222,417, forward strand.
AGGTTCCGATTTAAACAACATCTTGAACCGCCTCCTCTTCCCTCTCCTCTTCTTCCTCCTCTCCCCCTCTTGCAGCGCCGGAAGAAAAGGCTTCTTCACCATTTCGCCACATATGTGGCACCGGCGTGGCTTTTTCCTGCCTTCACTTTGCACTCATTGCAGAAAATAAAGTGCCCACATTTTTCCCGCTAAATAGCTTGGTTGGAGTTGCATCGAATGTAGGCAGGATACTGAAAAATAACAAAAACACACACAAATATAATAAAATAAATTTTAAAAAAAGGCAAAGATGACATAAAGAACAATAATATAATTTTGTTCGGTCTTTGTTTTTTGTAACAGCATATTATAATAAAATAAAAAATATTTTTTTCCCACTTGTGCATTTTCTTGGAGATTTACTTGGCAATAGTGAATTGGATGGGCCCAAGTTAATCCTAGATCAGCCTTTGTTTTGGATTGAATTTGGAGACCAATTGTCAAAATCTATTGTTTATTATATTTATAATACAGGTAGCAATAGTCATGATACATTAATTCGAATAAAAATTCATATGTAATCCTTTCCTTTTTACAAGGTGTACTGGAGAGCCTCATACATGTTCTACACTAAAGTCTATCTATCTATGCATATGGACGTATAAACTTCGCTACTCTTATTTTGATAGAACTTAAAAAAAAAAAAAAAATAGAGCCATCAGAAAAAGAGGATTAAATGAAAAAAATGTGTTTGGTATTATAAGGATCTATTTTAAATAGACTATTTGGTACCACCTTTATTTGCCTCTTATTTAGATGTGTATGCCTTTGTTTAGAAGGGTAGTTGTGTCAATAAGTAAAAAGAGAGAATATCACCAACTTGGGGGAGACATTTATGCAACTCAGAAAAAAAGGCCAGAAGAATCAATTTTTGTCACTTCCTTCCTTTTATTTAATCCTATCAAAGTGGAGCCCACCATTTAATAAAGCCCCTGCTTGCTTGTTTGAAGTTTTGTACTCCCTCTTTTTTGGGCCCATTTTCCATTGGAGATAAGGGGCAAGTACACAAACCATTACTCCTACTAACTTCTCAACTTCCAATTAGATTTATGTAATTTAGTCTTTCAAATTAGATTTTTATAATATATTTTCATTCACCCAGATTTTTGGAACGATGGATACATCCCTGTGGTTTGAAGTCTTTTAGAAATTATTATATTTAAAACATTGGAGATCATGATGATTATGGATTTGATCCTAGATTCTAAGTTAGGCAACACTAAAATTCTGCTATAGAGGTATTACATAATGTGAAACCAGTAAATTCTGTTTAGTGAAGGACTGTCACAGTAACTGGGTTTATCTTTAACTGGTAAATAAAGCAAGGCCATGATCAGTTTTTATTTATATTGCTGGGCCCACATGACCCACTAGTAAGTGATCTGGCCTGCTCGTCGGATAGATCAGCCATGGGCGATCCTAAGGATGAGGGACCCGCATTGATTGACCCCATTGAGCAATTAGTCCAGTTGGCCAAAACCCTGCCCACATAAGGAGACAATCTGTCAACCATGATTTCTTACCGTCTTGTGTTTAAACTTTCTTCCCCTACACTTAAAATTCTGTGGAACTATGAGGTGAATGTTGGTATAGGATAGTAGGAGGTTAAAATTTACTCATATTGTCACAAATCCAGAATACAACTTATGCAGAACCAGGCCGGCACACGGCAAGCAAGTTGTCAAGGGTAGTGGAACCCCATGGCCCACCTGACCTAAGATCAGAACCAGTCATCTACTGGTGGACTCTTGGGCGACCATATAGGTGCTGGACCCACATGGATTGGGTCCCATTTGACCCACCATTCTTTGACCTAAATGCATGTGAGTGTAAGACCCATTCTCTGACATAATGTCAAGAGAGGAGAAACCACACGACTCCCTTGTTGGAGTCTAATGGGACTTCTGGAACATTAAAGAGGGGTTCTAAATTTCTAAGAATTACTAATAAGGACTGTTAACCTTTGCTTTTGAGTAGCATCAGGCATCCTTAAATTCATGGGTAATCCTCATGGATGGTTAATTGAGATATGGAGATTTAAATCATGTAATTGTGGTGCTGAACATATAGGGTTCACGTAGTAAATGATGTTATAGGGCTTTAACGCTAACTTTTGAATTATCTCGAGGCATGCCGAGGGTCTCGAAAATATGAGGATGTGACATCATGGTTATGGAGACACTAACTACCTTTGTAAGCACCAATTAAAAATTAACCTAAACTTAAAGGGAAGGTCCTCGTGGTCATCCTATTAAGTTTAGGACTAATATATGTATTTGAGATTCTATGATTATAGGGTTACGTTGGCCTAGATCTGACATGCAGACCCTACTGCTAGCCAGACCTGTAAATTTGGATTATGTATAATGAAATTTAATTATTTGATTTCATGTTTTCAAGCATACCCATTATGTACTCTGACATGATAAAATATATTTTCTCCGTTATATGATTTATAGAATTCTAAGATAGCATCTCTTAACTCTAAAATTATCATTTATAAGATAAATTTATTAGTTATGATTATTTGTCAATTTTATATGTATTTTGAATTAAGGGGACACCACTAGATTGTTCAAGTTTAGCAAAGTAATGCACCACTAGTTAGCGGCTATACATATATTTATATAACAGGTAGGGACTTACCTTTTATGATCCATGCAAGATGTTCATTGGCCGTGCTGGGCTGAAAAATATCCATGCTCAACATCATATTTAATCAATTAGACTTTACTCAAAATGCAGAGAAAAACGTGATAATATCCGAGGCTAACCTAGGCCACCTCAAAAGAGTACTATACTACTATTTGTAATTAATATAGAGAAACAGGATAATATCAAAATCAGAGTTGCTGAAGTTTAAACATCAAGTGCAAGCATCCTCCGGGCTTAAATGTAGGATCTAGATGCAATACCCTCATCTTTCTCAGCGAGCACTTTTCACAACAGTGCCATCAAATGCCACCAGTAAAGAAAATTCTGTACGGTTTGACCATATACATGACTTCGTGCATTTGGATTTTCTCTAGTTCGATTCATGATTCATGATTCAGTCGTTTCATAAAGGCAGGAATTTGAAAATTCCAATAGCTTATTTTAGTATTCTTGCAAAATTTTTTTCACTTTCTTCCCATATCCTTTCTAGTTTCTCTCCCTTTTTTATTTCTTCTCCAATTGGGACCCACGATGAATCTATCATTTGTTTCAACAACCAAAACCTAATGCACATCTGGGTAGATCTAAATTTTTTTGTTAACTTTATTGTATTTTTTTAAAATGTAATTGATGTTTGAGTCTCACTAATAAACCTAAATCACTCTCGTTGTTTGGGAGCCAGTCTCTAGTTTTTTCCCCCTATATGTTCTTTTGCGTTTTTATTTTTTCCTCATCAACTTGTAGGGCCTACATGGTGATGGAATCCAAAATTTTCCTTTTCATCAACTAGTGGACCCACCTATTGGTGATTCTTTAATTTTAGCACTTTTGTGATGTAAAGAAAATGGGTGATTGGGCCCAATGGGCCGACCCAAGGACTAGCCCAATAAGCTGGGCCCAAATTGACTCATTCTTGGAGTCAAACCTTGTAGATTACATTGTATCTTTGTGCACCTATTAGAGAGATTTTATTGTTATTTCTTTCTATATTTAGACTGTAGTACAGCATATACAGTGTAACAAAGTTAGCAACTATTGTATATATATTCAGTGCTTGAGGATCCCCTCAGTGTGCATTTTGATTTTCTCCTCAAGTTCTTGTAGATCTCCTGCAAATTGTATGGTTTTGTCATGTAGGGCCTACATGTGATGGAATCCAAAATTTTCCTTTTCATCAACTAGTGGACCCACCTATTGGTGATTCTTTAATTTTAGCACTTTTGTGATTCATTAACTAATGAATATTTGAATTTGAACTTCTTTTTTTTTTTTGCATGGACTATTAATGGAAAGAGTATTTTAGAGTTATGGCACCGTAAAAATAAAATAAAATAAAATAAAATAAAAGGGAAAGCAAAAGGCCAACAACACAATTTTAATGCAAGTATAATTTTTTCTTATTTAAAACACTGGAGCATTGTGATCCTATAGACTACATGTATATTTTTTGTTTTGATATGATAGATATGTCAATTTTTTTATATCTTAATAATGCTCATTGGTTTTGGTAGTAGTATATCAAGATGCTAATAACAGTCATGAATTGTTGTGGACATGGATGAAAAATGGATAGATTATGGACATTTATAATTTTCTCTATTTATATATATATATTTTTACTATTTATTCATCTATATTGAGAAAAATAGAAAATATCTTACGATTTGCGATTAGATTCACTCCCTTGAGTGATTCACAATATGATTTACGATTTAACAACTATGAGGGGAGGCAAGCAATATAAAAATAGGAGCTTGAACTAGTGTAAGGTCCCGAATCCCACTAATTTCGATTTACGTTAATTAAGCTCGTTCTATATTAACTGAACTCGATTAAGGCTAATTTAATCTAAAAACTATTGGGTCTGGGCTTTGGTTAAGTAGTTGGGTGAAGTTGAACCTTACTTATGCATTTGGGGGCCTTTTGTAAATTATCCTTGCATCTTTTAGACACCCCGTCTACTGCCTTTCGTGTAACTTCTCGCGTGGATCATCTTTCGTGTTGGGTCCGACTTGATCCGGACTTATCTTGGTCCAATTGAGGTGCGTTTGGACTAAACTGAAATTTCACGAAAAGGTTGGACTTGCATGTTAAATACAAGGAATTTTAAGTTAAAAAGGTGGACTCAACGTCCCATTCTCTCTTCTTCGTTCTCTGTCGTTGAAGCTCCTCTCCTTCTTCCTGCATTTCTTCCCTTTCACTTCCAAATCGAAGAGCTACTAGGATTGGGGGTCTTGCATGCGCTAGGGATAGCCTTCACCCATCTTCCTCTTCCTCATAGGAGCATTTACTTCTTTGGGAAGCACATCCTCTTCAAGCTACAGCTCACTAATGTGAGGGCTTTGCTTCCATTCCTTATATTCAGGTTTGTTGGAGTCAAGAAGACTCCAATCCATGACATGCATGCAACTCTACATTCCATTTATCATTTGTATGTTGCCATGTAGAGAGCCCACTTCTTCTTGGAGGTTTCCCTTAGCCACACAACAAGAAAGACATAGGAAAGGGCTAGCACTGGCAAAAGGCAAGTATTAGAGTCATATGTGCTGCATGAATGACTAAGTTATTGTGTATTGAACCAGCTCTTCATATTTCTAATTTCAACCATTCCCCTTCATTGTTTTAATTGATATGAATGTGGTGTGTATTGAGTTAGAATGACAAAAAGGGAATATGAGGGTGTGTGAGTATAGGATACTTTCAAGGACACTTCAATTGAGCTTTAGCATTCCCTCACAAGTCAGTTCTGTATTGATCCCGTATAGAAATTGAGCTACAGAACTGATTCTGAAACTTACGGCGAAGCTACGGCTAAGTCGTGAGCATTTACGGCTCAAAGTCCAGAGAGCAGTAGAATGAGATTTTGTACTACGGCTCACCTGCGACTACGCCATGGATTTCACTACGGCTAAGCCGTATCCAGCCCGTACCGAAGCCGTAGGTCTTTTACGGCGAGGTTTCTGGAGAGCTCATGAAACCCAGTTCCTTCTATGGCTTACCCACGGTTACACCGTGGAATAAACTACGGCTAAGCCGTAACCTCCCCGTAACCTAGCCGTAGGCTTAGCACGGCTAAGCTGTAGGCCAACATACGGTTAAGCTGTAACTGTGCCTGAAAATTCACAAGGAGCATGAACCACTCGGCTAAGCCGTAGCCTTGTATACGGCTAAGCCGTAAGGACCTACTGAATGTAGGATGTTAGGAACTTTCAATGATCTTGCAGGGCCATAGTATTGGTACCTTCCACACCACACATTGGCCACTGGTAATCACATGTTGGAATGAATGAATGACTTATGAATGATCTCCTAATAGCAAGTCATGGATGTTGGCATAAGAAGGTGTCCCGTATGCCTATAAGGTGATACCAAGACGCGGTAACACAACGACACCGGATTTCTTATGAGTACGTCGTGTTGAATGTTCTTGGGAATCATGTGTCAATTAATATAGGACGAGTAGTAATCTCTCAATCCGAATGCATGCATCTTGCTGCAATACACCACCTTCAACATGAACTACTTCCTTTAGCAAAACCCGGAGGCAATTCAGACCTGAGCTTCTAATGAGTGCATGTTTGACAAGCCAGAGCTTCTAATGAGTGCGAGCTTGTTAGCCAAGGGTATGATATGACTGATACGGTTGAATCTGAGTCGGCACCACTCAGCTTACGCCCTTTGGGTATATGTATGACATCACTGCAGTAGGTTTACGGAGGAGTAGTCGGTGCTCCTCGGGAAGCTAGCCTGATCCCCTAGCGACCCATATGTATGTATGCTCTCTTTTTGGGAGAATAGAGCCCCGTGGTTGCCAATCAGTATGTATGACATTTGAGTTGTAATTCCTCACTCATGCATCATATGTTCAGTTATTATTCTTGTTGGTATATTATGTTGTATTAATTTCATATGCCTTAGTACTTGCTTAACCTTCGTATTAACAGTGTTACCCTTGATATTGCAGGTACAGAATCCGGCCCCAACTCAGGTAATGATGCGGCCCCGGAGGGTACCCCAACGGTACCTCGGGGTGTAGACGAGTGGAAAGATGGCGACGTCTTTTACTAGTCATCCTACGGAGCGCGTCGAGTTTGGGAGATATCATTGCCTTGTTCGGACCTTTTGTATCACACTTTTAAGTAGTATTCTTGGGAATGTAATTAAGGACTTTAACACTATTATATGTATATATGTTTACTTATGAAAGTTAACGACTCTGAACTTAACGTGCTCTTGATTATTACTGAGTATTTCGCAGGTTATGATGATTTGCCTTCTTACGTGTGTTGATTACCTCACACGTGACTGTGGAATCTCCATTGTAGGAATTCGTGCATAATTCTTCAGGGCACGGGTTTTTACGGGATTACGTATCCATGCCCTGGGGGCCCACTCAATCCCCAAATTCCCGGGATCGGGGTGTGACAACTAGCATAGCCCACAATTGCTCAAATATCTAAAACATGTCATGACTAGTTCAAAGGATTTTCAAAATGAAAAATATCAGCCCAGCACAGTTGCACAAAAAATTTTAGTAAAGATTTTGCTAATTGAACTAAGGACAAGAGTGAATTTATCTCATTACGCTAGATATCTCTATAATTTCTGCTCCAAGGGAAGCAATGGCTAATATCAGGAAACCTCAGGTCCACCTATTGTTATAAATTCATATCGATGATTAGGGTTAAGCGTATAAGTTTCTCAGCACAGTGGATTAAGATATACTGAAAAGAAACAAAAAGACAATCAAATACTTTTGGAGCTTCTTTATTTCTTAAGAGAGACTTGAACCTGTTGGTATTTTACCCTTTTTTATTATCAATATTGCAATACTGGGCATTTGGCATGCATAGTAGCAGCCCTGGAGGCTTATCACTCTACAACCTTGAGTGGTTCAGTGAGTCAACTTCTTCGAAATATGATGACAAGACCCTTCGAGTGGTACAGTGATTCAACTTCTTCGAAATATGATATGACCCTTTCATGGCGATGATGTTACGTGAGAAACACAATGTCTAAAGAGGAGGCATTTTATAAGGATTGCAACCTTGTGTTGTCTTGTTCTTTTTTTTTTCAATATGCGGTGATGAGACTGTCTTTTGCATGCACTGAGAGTTCAAAGGTGGGAGAAGAAACAAACATTTTCTTTCATATAAAAACATACGTATATGCAACCTAAATGTCTAGAGTTCCCTCTAATAATCATCAAGGCATAAGATTTACATGGTTTAGCCATAACATGCAACCTAAATGTCTAGAGTCCCCTCTAATAGCATACAAGCTCAAATCTTATCTCCATCAATGAGTCTCTCATTCCTTTTTCTTTATTTCTTTGAAGAAAACCTTTCTTGTTCGCTCCCAACTACTCTACAATGGCCCATTCTATCTTTCTATCAAGTTATCTGAAAGTTATCTCAATGGGAACAAGCATCACAACCATTAAATTAGAGTCAATCCTATGATTCAAAATAAAATGAGCAAAAAGATCAAATAAAAAATGTCAAAGAGGAAAAAAATAAATAAAAATTTGCTTCACACGTCTTGTGCAAACAAACAAATTACATTTTGCATTTGTTGAAAAGACACAAAAAGATAATTCACAGCAGAATATCCAATTCATATGAAACCGATATATTGCCTAGAGCTTAGTAATTCATTTAATAATTCATATGAAACTAAACTGATGCCTTGACCTTAGTAATTCATTTGAATTTATTACAAAGTTCCAACATAAACTTTTAAAATGTAGAAGAAACGAGAACAGGTGTCAAAATACTTTACCATGTTTTTAAATATCAAACTAAAGTTACTTTTTTAAAAGAGGCAAAGTTTAGGTTCATGCATTCAATAAACAAGGATACATGGTATGGAGAAAAGCTAAGATTGACACTTTGTAATAAACCGATCTAAAAATGTAAAGGACTTATATATAAATATATATATATATATATAATATAGAGAAATTCTCAAAAGCTCCCCATTTCAAGAGAGGAGTTTTTGCCCCTCTTGATTTGACCAATGAGATCATGACACCTCACATTTACATACCAACTCATATTAAGGGGGAAAAACTAGGGATATTTAAATGATTTAACTTCCTAAATAATAGCATAAAAGGAACGTATTAGCTAATCTAAAAATGGGTGTTCTTCATAAGAAAACGTCCGAGGAGTTCTCTAGCGTGCCTCATATATATATTTATATTTTAGGAAAGGTAAGAGTATATATCCAAAGAAAGTCGAAAAAAAGTAATGTATGTAAAAAGTTTTGGGAACTTAAAAACTTACAACTAGAAGCACAATTAGTAACACAGCAAAAATGTGTATGTAGAAAGTCCTAACATTCACCATCCAAAACTCCAATAGCAGTTATAGAGTCCGGCATCCATGTTGGTCTAGCAACTGGCAGCTACCCCGTGAAGAACCTGTTTCAAAAAACCAAAAATAATAAATCATTGACTATTTCAGTCAAATATTATGGTATAACAATCTGCCATCATTACCCCATCATTCTTATAAACTTTAGGATCCTCCACCAAATTCCTACTTCTTCCACATTCAACATGTCCCACAGCAGATTTTACCATTGATTGACACTTGGCACCCATCAAACAGAGCATTGGTAGAAACTAGGAATAACACATCATAAAACCATAAACCCACCAAAAATAAATAAGAGTAGAGGGGCTCCACCATTCCTTGCATATGTTGTAGAGGGATAAAAGAGAGAGAAATTAGGGAGGGAGAGATTTTATAGAAAACAAAGGAGAGATTTTAGGAAAATTGAGAGATTTTAAGGATTTATTATGGATGGAGTTTAACTAATATATATGGAGTTCTTAAATTGCGCCACGTGTCACCCTCTCATAAAGAGGGCAGCGCCACGTGTCGTCCTCCAGCAAAAGGGGGGATTGCTTTAATTTATACTAGCGCTTCAGGGCCCGCGCCCAACGCAGGCCTTGTTTAAATAAATATAATATTTGTAAATAGAAATATTTACATAAATTATAAATTAATATTAACATAAAATTAATTACAAAATCATAATTTAAATAGAATCCTTAAAACTAAATATTATATATATTTTTTAGATTTGGGATTTTTAAGATTACTTGAGAAAAATGGTATCGGCTGCAGGAGAGATGGAGATAAGATTGTGAGAGAGAAAAAAGAATGATAAAAAGACATAATGCCTGGCTTTGCTTCTCATGTCTCGTTCAAAACCACCATATATTTGTCAGCTATGTGTTTGTATGTGTTTAGTGGGCGTCACCTGGGGGCCATTAATACCTTAGGTCTCTATGCAATTAGAAAAAGGCAAAAAGCTAAAGACAAAAAAAATGTTATTTAAATTGGGAATGGAATTCTACATGATTGCACTTTCTCATATGATCTTGCTCGTCTTCCTGACAATGTTTCTATTCATCGAACATAAAAGGTGGAATAAGTTATATATGAATATATGTATAACAAACAAATTAAAATAAATGCAAATAACAAAACATATATAGTAAATTATTTTTTAATACATAGTGTTGGAAGAATGACTTAATACATAGAATAATTGGCTAAATTATAATAAAAAATGAAAAAGGGCAAAGAAACAAAATACCCTATCCCAGTTCAAGTTTGGTTCCATGCATGTCTAAAGTATAAGGCCAGGAAATAGCTGCTAAAATTTAAAAGCTTAATTATGATGCTATTCATATTATTAGCCAGTATACCTTGCATGAAGTATCCATATTCTCTCTCCTCTTATCTCTGTTGGGATATTTTACAACTACAACACTGTACATTTCTTCCCGATTTGTGAATCACAATATAAATCATAAAACTAATGATCATTGGTAATTTAGTGCTTGAGATCTTGTGATAGGTCCACTAAAGACAACTTCACTTGATGGGGTCACATTTTACTATTATACTAAGAGGTAAGGCATCTTCCACTGATGGTGTGTGAGAGTAACTTTTTTTCTTACAATCACATGAAACCCTATGATAATCTAATTTCCTCACCCAGGCAAGTTGGGATAGGATTGCACCCAGAAAAGGTTGGATTTTGATAAGATTGGTGAAGTCGTAGATAGAGAACAGTATCTATTGAACGGCCCCAGTGAGCCAAGTATATATATATATATTTGAAATAACATTGAGATAAAATAAGTTCAAATATATAAATATATTATTTAATCTTTTAAAATTGTCCATATCAAGAACTATTAAAAAGAAAAGAGTTATAATGGATTTTACATACATTACAAATCGGACATATTGAAAACAAATTTATTAGTCAAAGTTAAAGAGATGTAAGAGTATTATATAATCTTAGATGCTAATGAAATGATATGCGATACATGAACTTGAGATAAATTTTAAATCTTAAAGAATAGATAAAAATTTGGATACAAATGTCAAGATCAATAGGAAAGTAAAAATATAATGCACAAGAAGAAAATACCATTATTTCCATCACTTTTTAAATTATTATAGAAAATTATAGTTTTGTTGAAACTCAACAAATTACTATTCCAAAATAGAAATTAGTGGGGTTGCACATATCGCTAACATGAAGGGACCGTCAACACGGCCATACACATCAAAGCTCCTATAGTCGAAGATTAACCAATTTCAAGGACAATCAAGAAAAAAACATGTTGGATACCACATCCACTAAAAACAAAAAACAAAAAGTATATATAAAAACCATCAAACTTTAAAGAATGTAATTAAATTACCAATCACATGTTGGATACTACATGTTGCCATCTATATGAGCAACATGGTTTGAATTTACGGTTCCATGAAGCCACATAGTATGAATTCAGTGTTCTTCATAGACTAATTTGAAGAACATGATAGACCATTATGTTTCTGAGATAGCATAGAGATATAATGTTTTGAATTAGAAATATATATTGGAGATGATAGAAATTGATGTAAAGATATCATAGGAAGGAAGGAAATTAAGGATTTGAATTTGAGAGAGAGAATAGGGACAATGGATTTAAGAAAACTTAGAGGATAACAACAATTAGGATTGGAAAGTCCAATTAAATGTGTTATTCAATTGAATATATGAGGGAGAGACTTTAGTGGGAGGGATTTTGAATTTTTGTTTTCAAAAATGGATATATGGGGAGATTTTAGGGAAGTCAATGCACTTGTAATATTTTTGAATTTATAAACAGCTAATATGGATAGAGTCCAGCTAATATAAATAGAATCCATAGAATTTTTTTAGGGAGAAAAAAAGATTTAAAGAATTTAGATTGCGCCACATGTCGCGCTCTCATGAAGAGAATCGCGCCCCCCCCCCCCCCCCCCCCCCTGAAAAGGGGCATTGTTATAATATATAAATATATATATAATTTCTTTTTCAAGTTTTAAAGAAAATATTGATGGGATGATGTTTAATTAGTGACAACAATGATGATGAAAGAGAATATTGCCAATTTTTAAGGTTGTTGAATACCAATGATATCTCAAAAGGCCATGAAAAAAATAATTCAGCCTTATTAAAAATTATTATTAATTTAAATAAAATATTAATGAATACTGTGACATAAATCATAGCGAAAACATAGTTAAAATATTGAATCTTTATTTTTTGAAAGGAGAAAATATTTTCTTTGAATCATAGATGTATAAAAGTTGAGAGTGAAAAAAAAAATCGTTGATATTAAGTCATTCTTGAATGATTAAAGGAATTACATTTGGTCTAAGGAAAAAACAACCATTGATATTTATTTATTGGCATACACTTGTTTCAGTATATCTTTTAACTCCTGCACTTGTTTCAATTTATGAGCTTGTATTGTAGCTTGGTTAAGTATCAAATTTGTCTCTCAACATATGGCCTCTCTCCCTACAGAGCAGCCTTGTGCTGTGATGTAGGTCCTCCCATTCACCGAAGGCAATCTTTCATATGGGCTTCGTTTATACCCTTTTTGATCTATGGACCTCTATGCCTATTATGATCGGACTGGATTGTTTACCTAGACACTTAGCAATCCACTACTGGTTTTTGTACCATCTTGGACCCTAATTACATTAATGTTTCTATAAAGGATCCTTATTTGTTCGCATTTTACCACATGTTTTATTTTATTTCATTTTATTTTTACATAGAGTAACTACAGATTCCTAAAAGAGAAGGGTTATAACTTGTAAGGCTATGTTGGCAGTTTAGGTCTAACCAATTGTCATATGGTCAAATAAATAACGTTTATGTTCATAAAGCTTAAATTCGAATTGAAGACCATCAATAATGTTTAGTAATAATATGAAAAGATAAGAGTACCATTTTTAAATATGGAAAGAGATAACTGTTGTGGATATGACACAACCCATCTAGTGGGGCCCACCTCAATCACATCCTCTCTACACGCCGATAGTCTTGGTAAAATCATAGGCTTCTAAAGATGATTGATTGGTTATCTACTCCTTTCTTAATTATCTTTCCTCTTAACTGCCTAGGATATTCAAATCAAATTGAAGCTTACTTACATATGAAATCAACATTCTATTGCAAATAAGAAGAATATAGGACGGAAGTGTCTCGTGGCAAAATTGTTTACTACACGCCCTTTTAATATTGAGGCTATGAAGACCACTTTGAAGAGTGTATGGAGGACATCAAAAGGGTTGAATTCTCAAATCATTGGGGATAATCTCTTTCTTCTTGAGTTTGATGATCCTAGTGATAAAGCACTGGCCAACGCTGCATAGGCATTTGCTATTTAAAAGGTACTTGCTAATCATACAAATTGGAAATACTAATTTACAATGAAGTAGAAAACTGGAAAGTGGAATTTTTAGGAGATTAAATAGTAAAGAGAGAGATTTTAGGAAAGGAAAATGGGAGAGAATCTTTAGACTTTAACTGGAGTGTGCCACGTGTCGCTACCCTGTAAAAAAGAAGCGCCACATGTCGTCCTGCGAAAGGGGGGATTGCTTTAATATATATAATAATAATAATAATATATTAATTAGTGTTATTATGAAATGCATCTGATTCTGGATATCGTTTTGAGTTGATCTCCTCCCAATCCCAATTCATATGTCTAATACACTGGAACTAGATTCGGCATAAACCTAACTCTGTATCTGAGGTAGGACGTTGATTCAGATCAGGACACTGAAAGGAGGCCTTAATGGCTAGGGTCAACATATTGTATGTACACTTGGGACTATAATCAGAACCAAATCTGTAAGTTGACAAAATTTGAAATGGTATGGATCTAGCTGCAAATCCAAAAATGTACACAACTAATGTCTCAGACCAAATCAATATTTTGTGCACCTTTTTACATTTTTAGCTTTTTCTTTCTTTTCAGCTAAGGAATTGGGCTTCGTTGGCTGAGCGACCTGGACATGCAAAGGGGCGAGTTGCACATCTTAGCTTTCAAATAGGCACAATACTCGCATTAGAATTCTAAAGGCCGTAGTTTGGTGAAAATATATATCCTTTAGATTTCAGTTTTGATTTATTTTTTTCATTTAAACATATAATCTGTTTTAATCGCAGGATTATGGTATCTGTTCTGACAACTTCCGCAAGGATCTTGCATCTTTCCAAAAGAGTGTATCTTGATACAAAGTAGTTTTTTTTAAGAGAAGAAAGAGAAATATGCCAGAGATACTTAGGGTCCCACTGCAAAATTTAAAGTATGGGATGCATTTCTCCAAACATTAGGCCTGTTCTTTTACAACATTTTCTACCAAGAATTTGGGTGGTTGGGGTTTTGAAAATGATATGACATCTTGTCTCTGCTGTCTACAAATATCATGTTAATTTGTTAGAATTTTTGAATTCCACCACTTAAAAGGACTCAATTAACCCTTGTGAATTTCAGAATTCCACCTCTTTCATCTTTTGGTGGAATTCCTGGATGCTCAAGCATAGGAGAATATCCAAGAATTCCACCATGTCTGGGAATTTTAGAATTCTCTAGACGTGAATTTCAAAAATTCTAGCAAAAAAACTGACCATAAAGGTTGTGGTTGTTATCATCATACTCAATCTTTATCCATCTAGTTCATCCTCTAAGGCTTTGACTTGGAGATCCTTAGCTGGAGTGAAATTCCACAGTGAGCTAGTTGATGTTCTGAGGCTTTCAGTTGAGGTTATTTGGTTGCACCCATTTATACATATAAATGTGGTTTCTTTTATAATGGTTATGTACCATCATGTTTGGTTGTGCTATTTAGGTACGTGATATTTAAATGTAATGTAAAATAGGGTGAAAATGGGTGTGGTCTTGTGCCCCAAAATCGATCTTCACACGTCGGACACGAGTGATAGGATGGAGTCATGTGACTGTTACGGTGCTATGTTACAGAAACTTGGGCTTGAAAATGGGCAGTTCACATTTTTCAATTTGTTGAGTTTTGTGGCAATCCACCCTGTTAGATGTTTCATAAATTTACATATCAAGAACAGCTAGGACACCAAATTTCAACCAGTGATTCATTCCATATTTTTTAGATATTTGCAAAATAGTTTAAACTCTAAAATCCATTGTTCTAGACTTTTATCAAACTTTTTTTCATGATCTAAACCATTGATCCTATTTAAAAGATCCAAAACGGCTACGAGACCAAATTTTGAGGTTTAATTCATCCTAAATCTCAAGGAATTTGAATATATGTATATATTTATATGAATCACTAATTCATCTTGCTGAATAATATAGTGCTTTCCAATGTATTTGAACTACATCTTTTTTTATTTTGTGATTTTTCTATTCTTATGAGCCTCTAAATAATCTTTAAATTGACAAAAAAGGTCATGGGACCAAATCTTAGGTCTAAATCTTTCACAATTTTTTAGATATTTGCAAAAGAAATCTTAAAATAAAAATTTTGCAACTCTAAAATCTGTTGCCCCCATTGCATGATTTTAACCATCTAGACTCTTTAGAATGCCAATTTTTTTTGGTTGAGAGGTCAATCGTATATGCTCATTCATCATATATTTTAAGAAAATTATGAAAAATGTTGAAAATGATAAAAGTTCTTGTGAAAATTGGCGACCATTGGATGCACTCACATGTCACATGTGAAGTGGTATGAAAAAAGAAAACCACCAACTAAATGTGCTTCAATGATTCATATGTGAATCGTCTATACATGTGGGCATTTTTTTTTTCAATCCAATGCAAAATTGCCAAACTATTTTTCTATGCACGTTGGTATGGATCAATATGGTCAGCTTGTGTGGGCCTTCCGCGTATGGAGGATGACATTTAGTTGAAGTTCAAGTATGTGTTACAAGAGAGTTTCTCGAGAAATAGCTGCTGAGTCTAGGAGAGAGACACGGTGGTTTATGAGTGAGTATTTGATGAATTTATAATTGACGGTCTGGCTAGGGAGTCAGAATTATCTATCTTGGACTCTGATTCTCATTATTACTTAGTTGGCAATTGGGAATTAGTTGGCAATTGGGAATTCGGAATCCTGAATATCCATATTACGTGCTTTTACAAGTTGTCACGGCAAACTACTAAAAATAATATATTTTATATTTAAGTTCTTTCTCAAAAATAGTAGGAGTTCACTTCAACCCATCACATGAAGATTATTTTCTGGCGAAGGGAAACACGACTTTCCTATTATATGGATCATGGATGTATATGAAATATGCACTTAAATTTAACCAATATTCGAATATTCAAAAGATCTTGTTATTTAATAAAAGATAATAAATTTGTGAATGGTCCCCACAACTTTTCCATGAAGAAGCCACAATGTTGGTAAAATCCACTAGTGGGCCACCAACGATATCACTACAACAGAATGTGTCTTTGACGAGGAAATCTGGCAAGGAAATTAAATTTCGATGCCTAAAGTGATTATTGGCAACAAAATTTATATTTTGTCTTCAATTTCAAAAAACTACCTTTATTTTAGTGAGAAATCTATTTTCGTCTCCTAAATGTAAAATTTCATGGCCTAAAGTCATTATTAGCGTCGCAATCTGTATGTTTACGTATGTCATGCCCTGGCCCAAGATTTGGTCATTATAGATAGACCCGTGATGTGGCATGTATAATCTCGTAATAATTCACTGCGTATTAAGGTAAATATGGACCACTATAAAGGAATTTTGACAATTTTCATATGTGCGGAATATTCATAATACATGTACATTTAAATCGAACTGCGGAACTTAGTGCTTAGTGCACAACACCCTGTGATAGTATAAGAGCCTAAACAAATACCTGTTTAACATTCCATAATTAAACTACTTAGAAAGTTATTAAGATGATCATAATTCCATGCATAAACTACATGTCTAAATGCATATAAAGTGATAATGTGCATAAATGCATAACGGTTAAAGACTGAAAGTATAATACATATCCTCAAGTAAAATAGACATAAATAAAGTCTAAAGTCATGAAAATAAGTGCTATTATAGCTCAAATCCTAAATGCCCAAAGGAAACTGTATTCCTCTATGAATACGCCTAATATCATTTGGTCCCCACTCAGGTACAATTGTGCAAGGACTCACACAATATTTGAGTATCTTGGACCTTAATTATAATAATTTGAAAATTGGATGTGAAAGTTGGTTGTCTCACATGTATATTCTCCGCTTTCTTAGCCACCAAAAAAGCCCCGGTATAATTACCAAAACACCTTTGACCTTAAACTAGTCTCTGGCTAACCTAGTGGACTCATCCGGCTAAACCAGAATACAAGACATAAACCCAACAATTCTTGCTATCCACAGAAAAGAAGCCATTTCCACATGACCATATATCTGTAACAAAGGCCAAAATTAAAATCAGTGTCCACTGCAATGGTTAATAGCATTCATCTTTTTCTTGTTATTACTAAAGATCAAGGGTGAGTTCATATGACGAGAACATACATACCCCAAAGCTGGCGCCATTGTTGACTATTGTTGCATTAGCCTGAATATAATCCCTCTTTAAACTTCCCAATTTGTGATTAAGAAAGACATTCTTTTTTTTATCAATGTCTATAAGAGATTGCATCTTCCCTTTAAAGCAAGCTTGGTGCACCTATAGGAGATGCCACCGCGTGCAATGACTTGTACAAGTGCATCCAGACATGGCCGGGATGAAGAAGAGCCCTCCGCATCACATACCGAGGAGGGGTGCGGGTCCACACTAAATACCCCAGTGGATACTCCAACCGAGAGAGGAGAGGGGGGGAGGGGGTGGGTTGTGCAGTTGTTAAGTTTGGTTCGGTTTGGACGAAATGTTCGATTTATCTTATTTCGAAGCAAAAAACCAAACCGAACATCTTGCTTGAAGATGTTCGGTTAAAATTCCATCTAATTTCTCCCAAATAATAGGGTTTCGATACAAAACCCCTAATTTCATATGAACAGTGTCCAAATAGGGTTTCAGTACAAAACTTAGCCAGTTTTTGCTGCCGATCTCAAGCCTGGGTAAAAGAGGAGGGTTGCGTTAGGTAGGTGACAGCCAGCGTAAAACTTTATTACAACCCAAACATGAATTCTGAGAAAATGATATTTCACGATAAGGTTAGGGTGTTCCCCGCTTTAAGCGATACATTGCAGCGTTGCCCAACTGCAGTGAAAAGTGTACAAGGGCAACCACATGACTTTGGGCTAGTGTGGTTAAAGAAGTTAGTCTATAAGAAGAAGATGAGGAATAGGAAAATTAGACTTGCTACTTGGAATATAGGAATCTTGACAGGCAAGAGCATAGAGTTGGTTGAGGTAATGAAAAGAAGAAGAATTAGTGTCGCTTGTATACAGGAGACAAGGTAGAAAGGGAATAAAGTTAAGGAGCTCACGGATAGGTATAAGCTTTTCTATACAGGAAAGAGTAATACAAGAAATGGAGTATGTATAGTTGTAGATAAGGATTTGAAAGAGAAAATTGTAGGAGTAAAGAGGTTTGGTGATAGAATTATAGTAATTAAACTAGTACTAGAGGAAGACATAATTTATATCATCAGTGCATATGCTCCCCAGGTAGGACTAGAGAAAAGTGTGAAAAGACAATTTTGGGAGGAGATGAATGATTTAATACGAGAAATCCCAACTAGTAATAAGATTTTCCTTGGAGGAGATTTAAACGGGCATATAGGAAAAGATAATAGAGGACATGAGAGAGTGCATGGAGGGCATGGATTTGGAGAAAAGAATAAATTCGGAAACACTATATTGGACTTTGCAGTGGCATTTGATCTTGTAGTAGCAAATACTTACTTTAAAAAGAGAGATGAGCATTTAATTATATATAAAAGTGGGAGTAATAGGAGTCAAATAGACTTTTTTCTAGTTAGAAAACAGGACCGATTGGCTTGTAAAGATTACAAGGTTATCCCAAGAGAGAGTTTGACTACGCAACATAGGATCAGAGTTTTAGATATTTGCATTAGAAGTAGAAAAAGAGCGGTAATAAACAAAATAGACCCTAAAACAAGGTGGAGAGATTTGAAGGGGGAAAGAGCATATATATTTAAGGACAAAATGATTGAGAAGGGAGAATAGAATATTGAAGGAGAAACTACAGTAATGTGGAATCAAATGGCTAATTGCATTTAAGTGTTACAAAGGAGTATGGAATCATTAGGAGTGTTGCAAAGGAGGTACTTGGAGAATCAAAAGAGAAGAGACACATTACTAAAGAAACATGGTAGTGGAGTGTAACACTCTGATTCCCTTTGAGCCGGATTAGTGGCTCATTAGTGTGCTTTTCTGTTAATTAATCCGTTGGATTTGGTTTCGGGTCTTGGATACGCAGTTGAGTAACCTTTGACCTGAGATAGGTAGTTCTAAGCTCTTTTTCGTAATTTTACTTTTGCTTTGAGTGCATCATCTTTGCATCATCTTGGTGTCAGCACATGTATTTTGTTGAGCTCGTCAATTTCCATAACTGCCTCAGACCCATTCGGAGTCAATTGGAGAAGTTAGACCTCGTGTAACTTAAACTGTAAATAGCTGAAACTCATTGGCTGTTGATTTAAACTCCCAAAACTATATATATATGAGTCATCCTCCAGATGTCTCTCTCCTGCTCATTTCATTTGCTTAGACGTTGCATGCAAACTCCAGAAGCTACACGTCTGTTCTCTTATCCTCACTCCTCTTCTTCAGTCTTGTGGTGTTGGGAGCTTGCATCCTTGTCGATTGGGTTTGTACTCTCAATTGGTTGGGTTCTTTCTCTCTCATCTCTGTTTTTGCTTTGGGTACATGGGTTCTCCAACTCTTCTTCTCCAATTGGATCTCCCATCTCTCTCTCTGCATGCTCATGGATTTTATTTTGCTTTGTTTTGCTTGGATTTTAGCTGGATTGAGCTTGATCTCAGTGGATTTGGCTAAGCTTTGAGGCAAGTATAAGTATAGGATTGTATAACACATATGGATATTTTGTTTGACTACTTTGATTTCATCTTATACATCCTATGCAAGTCTGTTATGTTTTATAGCCAAATTCTGTGATGTTGGAACCTCTGGAACTTGTTCTGCTAAGTTTCTGTACCAAATTTCAGTTTCTGTACTCAGCTCGAATTCGGTTTTGTATTGTACGGCTAAGCCGTAACTTTGTACGGCTCAGATTTCAGAAACTTGAATTTTCGTATTTTGTTCTACGGCTAGGCTACGGTTGAACCGTAAATTGTTCTACGGCTGAGCCGTAAGCTGGCCGTGACCTAGCCGTGAATTATCACCCTGATCAGTCGAAACTTTCTGATTTCAGTACTCTTACGGTGAAGCTACGGCTAAGCCGTGGATTGGTCTACGGCTAAGCCGTGGACTCCACCGTAGCTCATCCGTGAAATGTATCAGATCAGAGGTGGAAGATGACCAGTTTAGCTGTGTATTGAAGGGAACCACGGTTAAGCCGTAGTGCAAGTTACGGCTAGGCCGTAAAGTGTATACGGCTAAGCCGTAGGTCACCCATGGCTAAACCGTAAGACCTGGAAAATCTGAAATAAAACTTAGGATAATGGTGTGACTTTGTAGGGCTAAAATACAGGTTAACCACCCATGTAAACCTGCCCAATGGACTCTTTGGACCGCATGAATAGTCTGTTAGGCTATGACTTATTCATGTGAGTGTTGATTTACTGTTAAGCACCTCCCCATGGGTGTTGGTTTAAGGGACTTTGGTGCACGTGAGGATTACTTTGCAACACTTGGATGGCAACAGTGCATCGAATAACTTAAAACTACATCAACATGCACGGTTAGTGACAGTGAACAACTAGATTAGTGGTGACTTGTAATTAACCTTGATTCCGTATTAATCTGAGATGCATTTCATATTGTTTACAGTTTTGCCCTCTGTTCTGCAAATCTATGTCTATGCATTACGAGGTCATTTTGCTTTCGTCCTATATATCTGTTTTATTCTTCGATCTGCACTATGCTTTGATCTATGCTGTGCTTTGACTTAATATATGCTATGATCTGTATTTCAACTATGCTCTGTATATCTCTGGCTTTGTACATCTCTGATTCATTGGGTATTCCCTGGTGGCTCTGCCCAGAGATTAATACATGAGGATAAGATCCGGTCCTTGTCATCGGTGAGTCCAAAGCGGATAATCTTCCTTCATTTGGATTTGATTTGATTGGTATTAGTCTGGCTCTACTCAGCCTCAACCCTAGGATGCCCGACGGGGTTACCTCTGGCTTAGATCTCTGTATCTCTGTATCACTGCAGTATCGTTTTGTCTTGGGACCCCGGAACCCAGGAAACCGAGACCCACTTGTACCCTTGGCCCGGTCAGTGGTGTTCTCATCTGCTTTGCTCTGCTCTCTATTGGAGAGAATATGGTTAACGTAGTAGCCACTTAGTTCAGTATTTCTATGCTTTGATTCACTTATCATGCTTTACTTCTATGCACGATTTGCTTAGCATACTAATATGAGACTCTGTAATTAATATTCTGTCATTATTCAATTTGATACTATGAGTGTTTCGTTCTTGTTACTTATATTTGCTGGATCGTTGTATTCACTGCGTTGTCTGTGGTGTTGCAGGCATAGATCCCTTGCCCAGCTCCCCGACGGTCGAGGAGGCTGCAGGGCAGAGCCTAGAGGCACCCTCCGGGTTGGCAGAGTGGGCCTGATTACCTCTGCCGAGTACGTACATGCATATCATCAATGGCCTAGTTGTTTTGGTTTTGAGCTTTTGTATTTTGCACTCGGACCTTGTACTCTGTATCATTTTGTATATCGTTATTTTGTCGTGTACTCAGATTTGTATTTGGTTTTAGAGTTTTGTATCTATCATTGCCTTTTTCGTTCCGCATTTATTTTGGCTTCCGCTATTTCTTTGTTGCTTACTATGATATCTACAGCTTCCGCGTTCGTTTGTTTCGCACGTGTTAGATCCCTTGTGTGTGTGCATCTGGATTGGGTTTGGATGCACGTGCACGGGAGTACGTGTGTCACAAGTTTGGCTTTTCGCTAACCCCCGATCTCTGGGTTCGGGTTGTACATGGAGTATGGAGGTTCAGGAAGTTATTCGGCAGAAAAAACATTATTACAAAGTTTGGCGGGGGACTAAGAGTATAGAAAATTTTGAGCTATTTAAGAAGGCAAAGAAAGAAGCTAAGAAAGTAGTAAGTAGTGCAAAGCTCAAAACATACAATGACCTCTATAATAGGTTGGGAACAAAAGAAGGAGAAAATAATATTTTTAAGCTTGCAAAAATAATAGAAAATTAAAATAGGGACTTAGATAATATTAAATGTATTAAGGATAATGAGAAAAATATTTTGGTGAAGGACAACGATATTAAAGAAAGGTGGAAGGAATATTTTAACAAACTTCTAAGTGAAGAACATTTGAGCGATGCAAGAGTTAAGGAGGATACTTCATCACAAGAGTATACTTTTCTCCGTAGAATTAAAGGGGTGGAAGTGAAGGAAGTATTGAAGCGAATGAAGACAGAAAAGGCAACAGGCCCAAATGGTATTCCGATAGAGGTATGGAAATGCTTAGGAGAGGTCGGAGGCTATTTAATAAGATACTTGTGACAAAGAAAATGCTGGATGAATGGAGAAGAAACATTGTAGTACCTATATATAAGAATAAAGGAGATATACAAAATTGTACCAACTCTCGAAGGATTAAACTTATGAGTCATACTATGAAGTTATGGGAGAAAATAATGGAGCAAAGACTGAGAAAGAAGACCAAGATTTCTGAAAATCAATTTGGTTTTATGCCAGAGAGATCAACTAGAGAAGCTATCTTTTCACTTAGGCAATTAATGGAAAAATACCGAGCAAAGAGGAAAAATCTACATATGGTTTTTACCGATTTAGAAAAAGCCTATGATAGGGTATCGAGGAATTTAATTTGGTAGGTCTTAAAGAAAAGGAATGTCCCCAGAGGTTACATTAAAATTTTTAAGGATATGTACGAAAGAGCAATAACGAATGTGAGAACCACATTTGGAGAAATAAGTGGATTTCCCCTGACTATAGGTTTACATCAGGGATCAACCTTAAGCCCTTATCTATTTGCATTAATTATGGATGAGTTAACTATGCATATTCAAAAAGAAGTCCATGGTGTATTTTGTTTGCAGATGATATAATTTTGGTGGATGAATTAAGAGAGGGTGTAAATGCAAAACTTGAGAGATGGCAGGAGGCATTAGAATTTAGAGGCTTTAAAATAAGTTGTACAAAGATAGAATACATGGATTGCAACTTCAGTGGCCATATACAAAGTGTTGAAACCACTGTCAAAATTGAAACCCATGAGCTACCACGTAAAGATTCTTTTCGGTACCTAGGCTCGATGATTAGTAACAATGGTGAGATTGACGAAGATGTGGAGCATAAGATAAAAGCTGGATAGTTGAAGTGGAGACTAGCTTTGGAAGTGCTTTGTGACAGACGAATGACAATGAAATTGAAGGGCAAATTTTACAGGACAGTAGTTAGACCAGCTATGACATATGAAGCAGACACTACAAGAAAATGCATAATCTGTGACAGAATTTAGCGACAACCAAATTTGTTTGTCATGATAAATTACCTTTTGCGCGACAAATGTTACAATTCGTCTCCTAATGTCATCCCTAATGAAATCCCACCCTCACCCAAAATTCCCGCTAAAATTTATTTTTAACGACAACTGAAATTTGTCGCTAAAGGTGTTTTTTTATTGGGCGACGAACTATTATTCGTCGCTAAATCTAAAATTCTTTGGCGCCCATTTATGCATGTTGGCGCCCTGAAGGGCTACAAATTTGGGGACAAACAAGCATTTGTCCCCAGAAGTAAAAAAAACATTAAGTAATGATAGACGGTGCGAGTGTTTGGGCATTAACATCAAAACATTAAGTTTAGAGCGCTGAAGGGCTATAAATCCTCTGTTTGGGCATGACAACGGCGCGAGTGTTTGGGCATCGTCTTTTTTCATTTTTCTTAGGGTTGGCTCTGCTCTGCAACAATGGCGAAGGGCTCCTCATCCACACGGCACATCGTCTCTCTCTCTCTCTCTCTCTCTCTCTCTCTCTCTCTTCTTCTACCTTTTTTTCTTTTTCTTTCTATTTTGTATTTTTTTACTCCGGTTTTGGAGCTCTGCGACAACAGCGAAAGGGCATAAAAGGGATTCGGGTCGCTGCTGGTTGGACGCCGGTGGTGGTGTCAGTGGTTGACAAGGAGGAGGAACGACGAGGAGGAACGAAATTTCATCCAAGGTATGCCTCACCTAAAATCTAGGTTTTGATTTTTTTAGAAGCTTTTTTTTACATATAAAAGAAAATGAGCCATATTAAATCTTCTTCAAATAAGCATTCCAGTCAAAAACCTAAAGAAAGAGATAAAAGAGAAGGAGATCAGAAAAGGGAGATTGATGGAATACCTTGACGAAATAGAGGGATGAGAGACGGTGGAGAGAGTACCCGAAGAGAAGATAAAGGCAATGAAAGAAAAGCTCTGTTGTAGAGATGGAGTTCTTCTTCTTCAATTTCGCAGCTAGGGCTTGGGCTTGTCGATGGCGAGAACGCGTATTGATGAATGTTAAGAGAAGGAGACGATGGCTAGATGTGAGATGGTGGTCTCGGTGTTTGGCGGGGGTGGGGGGGGGGGGTGTTGTTATTGGTTATAGGTATTTTGGGCTTGTGTCTAAGGTTTAGGTAAAGGGAGCAAAAACTGGGGTTTTGGGCTTGGTATGAATTTAGAGTTAGTGATGTTGGGATGGCTGGGGTGGCGGGATGATGGTTTGGAGAGAGATTTCTTGGATTATGGTGGATTGGCTTTTTGGTGAAATTTGACTATTTAAAGAGTTAGGTTTCTACTGCTTTTCTTAGATTTTGTTGAAAGACTCAATCTTTTAAGTGGTTATTGTAGAAAGATAGGTGTGACTTGTGAAGGCCTGAGCTTTTCTTTGTAGAGTTCATTTAAGGTTTGGGGCTTTTTGGTTAACTTTTTTTTTTTTTTTGATTGATGCTTTTTTTTGTTAAATTTTGAGTTTAGTGCTGTAGGAATTTTGGTGTTGTGCAATTCTTTGGTATTCGAATGCAAGATTCAATTTTTTTACTGAGTTTTAGCACAAAGATTCAATCTTCTTAGGATTACTAAAATTCATAATTATATTGTATAGTATTATTTTATTTTTTTTAATTTAAACCATGTTATGGGATATGTATTTTTTTTTAAAGTTTCTAATATCGAAGTGTAGGTTTGTTTTAATGGGGTTTTATGGAATATAGATGAAAAGACTCTATTTTTTAGAAGCTCTTTGAACCTTGATAGACTTTATTAGTTGCTAATTGCTTTTTAATCAACTTCATGCTTAAGGCTTAAAAGTTTAAAGCTTGATGAGGGCCCTCCTGCTCTCAATATAAATGTCTTGCTTGTGGATGATTCAAGGGGAGTACTTATTTTTGGTAAAAAGCTTTGAAGGATTGAAGGAGGGTCACAAGGAAGTATTGTTAAGCATTTAGGTTCTTTTATTTATTTGTCTATCCAAGGAAAGCATTCAAAAGAGTAAGGAACTCTATTCCACTAGTATTCTCTCAACTTGTTATACTCCTGGTATAACAGTATTTCTAGTAGCTTTGCCTTTTTTATATACGACACTCTAAAGGGTATTTTTATCCATAATCTTGAACTCCCAATTGCAGATATTCATTTGGAGAAGGAATCAAGATTGTGAATGGATTTTTGCTCCCTCAATAATACTCCCAAGACTAAGTCATATTAGGCTATGGTCATCTTAGTGGGGCTCAAAGAGGCCCACCAACAAACCAAAGCATTACAACTTAGATAGAGTTAATTACTTCAAGGTGAACGCTGAAACAATTTACTTGATGAAAAATAATTTTTTAGGGCTTTCTTCTCTCTTCAGAACTTAGAGGATCTGCTCCTCGTAATGCTCTTATCACTAGTAGGAAAGAGAAGAAAAAAAAAATTCTCTCTTTCTCTTTCTCTAAGATCTGTTTTTTTTTTTAATGATTATAAGATTAGTTTAAAATGAATGATTAGAAATGGAGATGAACTACTCCCCTTATTTCAAATTCAATTTTTGTTTAGGTGGGCATGTGACCCAGACTTGTTTAACAAGTGATGTGGGAAACAGTACTTGCCCCAAGAATTATTAGGTTGCTAGTAAAAAAATATATTTTTAGGCTTGATTTCTATTGGATATGACTCATATGAAGGAGGTTAATGAGAGAGCTGAAACTTTGCTTTTACATAATTAGAATGTGTCTAACAGTTTGAGACTTCCTTTTTTGAAAACCAATGGCAACAAATACTGGTTTGATTGAGTTGAAATAGCAATCAAATTGTACTTTCTAGAACTAGGTGAGTGGTGCCAACCGATGATTTAGCCATTTCAGATTCAAGCCATTTCTCTTTTTCATAGATTATCTAGTTACTTGTGAGCCACTTGTTAATTTTATGTGCATCATATATTTGATGGATTGCCTACATGCTGGTATTTAATCAATCATTTTGTACTTTTCAAATCTAACCACTTGCAGATATTTTACAGGTGATGGGGATTATAGACATAAAGGGTTTGTTATAGACACCTGCAGACATTTAAAGGCGAAGAAATCATACTAGGTTTGGAATTCTGTTAGTTGCCTCTATAAACTAACACCTGGATCTGAAACCCTGACTAGTCACGAGTATCTGAAAGTAATGTGCAACATCTGATGCTTGTCCACTAAATTCTGTACTCTTCATTCTTTGTGTTCAATTGACAATGGATAAAGATGTTCCATGACTACTAGCGATGCAAGTTTGCCAGCATGTACAGTTTGGCTAGGGTTATTTTTGTTTGCCCCCCCAACCTGACTCATGTGACTTCTCAACAGAAACTCTGCTGTCAACTTTGTCCTCTGACCGGACCCTAGCTATAGTTTAATTGAATGGTCTGATATCTAAATTAGCCATCTCTTTTTGTGCAGGCTGTGTGTGTTTGATTTCTTAATTCTTAGATCAGATTGTTACAGCTGTGCATTGATTTTCTTATCTCTGTATCTGTTTCCTGTTGCCATCTGACTGATAGATTTACTAGTTCTTAGCTTGGCACCTTTTCCTTTTATCTCTTATATTTTTGAGTCCATGTGAACTAGCATGAGACCATTGCACTGTGTGTATCCAATTTTCACCATCAGGCCACTTGTTTAGTCAACCCAACAGTCAGCATTGCTAATGTACTGCCAGCTGCTGTTAACTACAGTATGTGGCCATTATGTATAGACTGACCACTACGCAATTGTCTGTTATGAACTGCCCAGTATGTTCCTGACCTTCCTACAACAATCTGTAAACTACCCACTAGATTCTGTACTTTTCATTCTTTTTGTTCAATTGACAATGGATAAAGATGTTCCATGACTATGGTGGAGTAGCGAAGGATTCCATCTGCAATTGTTCATCTTCATCTAACTTACTCCAATAGTAACTCTCTTCCACAACTTCTATTACTCCTCTCTCCCTCATCTTTCTCTTTCTCCATTAGATATAAGAGAGAGAGAGAGAGGGATTTGGATTTCGAAATGGAGGGTTGGTAGATGGAAGAAAAAGAAGGGTAGGGATATGGACTGCATTTGTTTCTGGAAAAACCTTCTGATCAAGTTTTCATTTTCCTTCCTTCTTTCTTTCTTTCTTTTTCTTTTTTTCTTTTTCTTTTTTTTTTTTTGTGTCTTTCTTCCTTCCTTCTGCTACTATTGTTGTTTTGAGATGAGATGATAAAAGAGTCTTTTGTGTGTGTGTATATTTGGGGGAGGGAAAGATGCAGAATGTGGAGAGGGAGAGTAGGTATATATATAGAGAGAGAGAGAGGGTTGTGCCGGTTTGGATGGAGTGTTGTGTTGTGCTGGGGGTGGGGGTCTGAATGAATGAAAGAGCATGGCTACATTTGCCTTGTGAACTGTTGTATTTTAATTTGCATGTTCTGCGCATGACTGTTCTTAGGAAAAACTGTAATAAAATTTTGATGTGAATGCACGGGATGATTAGTAATGCTTAGTGTGAAGATTGTGGATGAATGTGTGCTGGAATGGTATCGTTTATTATGAATGTAAGTGATGAAAACCATAGCTTTGTATTCAGCTCAAGCCTTTACTCTGTTTCTCGAAAGATTATGTGCTTGGATCAAGATTCAAAATTCTTGCTTGGGAGATGGATTCACTCACTTTCACCTGTTTGTGCCTTAAATCTTGATTCAACCTATAAAAACCTTAACATGGTTGAATCTTGTTTCTAATTCTAACTAATTTAAGGTTTATTAGACATCACAGCTGAACATGTTTAGATGACAAGTAAAGCTGTCCATTGATTCCATTTGTCTTCTGGTTCTTAGAACATCAATGCTGACAGAGAAATCAACCGAAATAGACATCCAAAGTGGACTAAGTGGACTAAGCTCTTCTTCTTTTCTTTTCCTATTCTGCTCTTTCTTTTTATCTCTCTCTACTTTTCTTATCTTAATCATCAGAACTGGGATTTGGGGTCCATCTATATGCACAATTAATGAAGTTAAAAGGTGCACAACTGTATCTGTGACTTAAATGTAAAAGTCATGAACTTCATGTATCTGGTGATCATAGGGAGGAAGAAAAAAAATAGAACTTTATCTATCCTTGATAGTTCTACAAGGTTCCATGGACTGACCGCTACGCAATTGTCTGCTATGAACTACCCAGTATACTCCTAACCTTCCTACAACAATCTGTAAACTACCCACTAGATTCTGTACTCTTCATTCTTTTTGTTCAATTGACAATGGATAAAGATGTTACATGACTACTGACGATGCAAGTTTGCTAGCATGTACAGCATGTACAGTTTTGGTTTGCCCTTTTAATTTCTCAATTGTGTTAAAGTCTAACATTTCCAACTTGACTGTTATACAGGCAGGGTTATTGCCAGCTATTAAGGAGAACATGTGCATCAAGATTGAGCCCATGGTCCACATGGGACCTTGATTGACCTACATATATGGCTTGAAAATGTTTCATTATTAGTCTCTCATGTTTTTGGTATTTTCTTTTGTCAATCAAAAGGGCCAAGGGATAATAAAAGGTCATTTACATTAGATTAAGTTATAATGGCTAGGAACAGCTTCAACAGATGAATCCGTTGGGTGAGTTTCATTATTAATCTCTGCCATTTACAGTAGATAAAGTTGTATACATATTACCTTAACTTTGTGTAGGTAATGTTTCTTATAACACACTAACTTTTTTTGTTTTTACTTTGTTCATAGATTGAAGATGGAGTGGGCATAGACTGGCAACGGTTAGTTCTATGTTTTCACCTTCTGAAAATGTCCAATCACTTCTGTAGAGTCAACCAAATGTGCTACTTTTCCGAAGAAAGAGTGAACACTAGTGGCAATCACAGCAACTGCAATCTTTTCATGCTTACATGTTGAACCAAAATACGCTTCATCTCCTGCCCTCTTTGTGACTGGCAGAGATTCTCCTGTAAGAGCTGACTGCATCAGGGAGGCTCAAATTTATATAATGATGACAATGAAGTCTAAGGCATTGAGTGTTGCGATTGTTCATGAGGGCCCTTTTTTTTCTGGATTTGGAATACTATTTGGACATTTGTTATGTTTAAGTTTTTTTATTTGGATGGATATTTGGATGGATATTTGGCTGAATATTTGGATGAAAATTTGGATGAATGTATTATTCTTATTTTGTGATGATGTCAATGGTTGTGGGTATGATGTGAATGGGTATGATGTGAATAAGAATTATTGTTGCAAATTGTATATTTTCGACGACGATTCCATCACCGCTGAATGGTCAACCGTTTTTTTCAAATGCGTGATTACCATTATATACGGTGATGAATAAATTTGTGTCTAAAGAACAAATATTTGGGGACAAATAATTTTGTGTCTAATGGAAGGACTTTTGGGGATAAATTATCATTTGTTGCTGATTATCTATTTTTGGCGACGAAGATATTCGTACCTAAAAATTTTATATTTGGTGACAAACACATAGGGGGACTAATTTATTTGTGTCTAAAGGTTGGATACTAGGGGATCTTAAGTAGGACATTTGGCGACAAACACTATAAAGGTGAAACAAAATTCGTGCCTAAAGATTGACATTTGGGGACAAATAGATATTCGTCATAGAATATATTCACAGATGGGCTTTTGGCGACAACATGGGGACAAATTTTTATTCGTGGCTAAAAGTGTTTGGCAACGAATTTTACCCATTTGGTGACGAATTTTCTTCCTCGCTAAAACCCTTTTTCCTTGTAGTGAGAATGTTGGCCAATTAAGAAGACACATATTCATAAGATGGATTTAACGGAAATGAAAATGCTTAGGTGGATGTGTGGTAAAACTAGGAAATATAAAATTAGAAATGAGCGCATTCGAAAACATTTAGGGGTAGTACCAATATGAGATAAGATTATAGAAACCCGTTTACGATGGTTTCGGCATGTTAAACATAGGCCAGTAATAGCACCGGTGAGAAAGTTTAGATATATAGGTGAAGGGCCTATCAAGAGGTATGGGCAAGCCGAGGAAAACATGGATGGAAGTTATTAATTCAAATTTGAAGAAGTTTCACTTTTCGAAAGATTTAGCTCAAAATAGAACAGAATGGAGAAATAGAATTCATATAGCCGACCCAAACATGGTTGGGATAAGGCTTTGATGATGATGATGATGATGATGATGAGTGTCCAAATAGATAGACTTGGACGAATCTAGGATTCGATCATGAAAAAAGAAAAAGAAAAAAAAATGGAATAACTGTATTTGAGATTCAGCTGAAACTGAAAAGAAATAAATAAAATTATTCTACATACCTTTGTCTTCAAGGATAGTCGACGATTGCTTGTTTCATCTTCTTCAACAACATGCCGCCTTCAACACTCCAATCCTCCCTCACCACCATTATTGGGAGCATCTATTTCCTCATCGAAGGTCTTCGTTGCTGCCAATGTGAAGCTTCTCGCAAGAGCAACAAGTATACCCGATTTCTCCTTCCTTTCCATTTTTTCTTCGTTTTGAGGAAAGGGATTGAAAAAAGGCTCGGGATCAATCTCGTTTTTTATATGACGAGAAGTCCTTTTTTTTTTAAGTTGGGGATAGTAGCATTTTATAAAGAAGGTCATGATTGAGGCCCACTGTTTCTGACGGATTCACTGAAGTTAAATAGAGGCCCACATAATTGTAATTGATGTAGAAGATGAATCTTCAATTAAATGTCACTATTTGAAATGTCAAGGTCCATCATGAGTTGCGTTACATATAGTCATACAGCCTATAGAAATATTTGAGCTTATTAAATATCTTATAAGACCATTTGAAAAAATTGAAACCTAAAGTGGGCCCTTAATTTGAGTAGGGTAATAAAATTTGATTGGTACAGCTAAAATTAAATGGTTTTATTTTTTTTCTTGGGGTCCCACTAGAAAATTTTATTAGCCAATTGAGCAATGCCAATTAAAAGTAGTAATTAAACTTTTAGTGGCCCCCATAAACAGTACTAAACATTATTAATTAAACTTCCAATGGCGCAATGCTCACCATCTTATGGGAATTACATTTGTGATGTTTAATAGAATGAAATTTTCCATATTTTTTAATACATACATATATTTTTTTTTATATATTCCGAAGTAAATTTCCAAATTAGAAAGCGAAATATCCAAATCATCCAAGATGTTCCACTTTGGAGCCAAACTAAAAACATTGTCCGAAACGAACTTGACAAGTATGGTGCCAGTGCCAACAGTCCAAGTACGTTTTCAAATCGATGTATATTGTTACTATAATGGATATATACTTTCATATTGACTAAATGAATGTTATCTCTTAATTTATAGGTTCAGCCGCCAGGAGGCATACCTATGGCCCGGCATGGGCCGTATAGCTTTTCGAGCTTGTTCCTAGAGAGAACACCAAGCTCCCGATGCCTATTCCCACAGAAAACTGTGCACTTGTGGGGTGGTATGCCAGCTGATTCGCCTTTGAGGTGGGAGAAAGGGTTCAAACCTATCTAGTGAGCAGTGGTCTGCCTATTTAAAATCTAAACCACTAATAAACTGCCTCTACTTTATGCTAGATGTAAAATATTTTCAATCCTAAATATTGTGGGCTCATCGTAAGAAAACTATATCATACTTTAATAAAATATTAGAAAAACCTTACATTTTCATTAGAAGACTAATTTAAAGGTGGGCTTCAAATTTGATAATGACTAGTCCTAAGGAGGCATTTATTCTCATCAATTTAGTTTTTTAACATATGGGCCCACCCTAAGATAGATTATGCAAGAAGTGCTAGAATTTTTAGTTTGTTCAAGTGTATTATTCTTGATAAAGCTTGCAGTTTTTCTATATTAGATTGAAATACTTATTTTGATATATTCTACTTAATAAATTCTCAATAGATTCAAGAAGGATGGATTAACTAAGATAGCATAATAAAGTTTCAACCTTGGTGTGGATTAAAAAATTTCAAACCAACAGTCCCAAAGTAAAAAATGAGTTTTTTTATTAAATAGCAATTTTTTATATTATTGGTGGTTTAAATTTAAAATAGACATGTCACACAAAATGAATTGAATGCTTACTATATTATATTATTATCTATTAAAGAGGAGAGTTTTACCTTCAATTTTCACCATCTAACTTATGACAAGGTCATTTTATATTCTACTTTCACCACCTAACTAATGACAAGCTAATATAGAGGAGAGTTCCTCCCATGTCTAGAACTGTGTGCGTATGGATGTTATCACAAATGATGTTTTCGGATTGCTAAGGAGTAGTTAATGATGAACGAGATCTTCAAAACTTTGGATTTTTCTAGGTTAAAAGTACCAATAACAAGAAATATTTATGAAATAAGAAAATGGATTGGGAAATAAATCAATATATTAAATATAAGTAATTTTTTATCAAAATAAAGTGATCATAGGTAAATGTTTTGAAAATATATCATGACGGCACCAAGTTTATATCATGTCATTCTCAATTGATGATGATTTCAATTTATAGTGATAATACCAGATTACCAAAGTTTTTCAAAAAATACTGATTATTACTAATTTACTACAGTACTTCAAAATACTAGCAGTCCATTGAAAATCCCACGTTGTCAATGCAGATTTTTATCCTTGAGATGAAAAAAAACAAAACACATAGAAAAAATTGGACGTGAAGAATTATTATAAAATATTGTCTTTTTTTTTTTCCTATAGGAGTGTGTCCCGACCACTATTTATCCAATGTTGTAACTTGTGCATGTTCTTGGAGATTTACTTGGCAGTAGTGAATTGGATGAGCTCGACTCATCTTAGATCAGCCCCTGTTTTGGATTAAATCTGAATACTAGTTGTCCAAATCTATTGTTTATTATACTTAAATATAATTTCCAACAGTCATGATACGTTAATTCCAATAAAAAATCATATGTAATCCTTTCTTTTTACAAAGGTGTGTACTAGAGAGCCTAGTACATGTTAAATACTACCATGTATCTATCTATGCATATGGATGTATAAACTTCACTACTCTTATTTTGATAGAGCTATAAAAAAACAGAGCCATCAGAAAAAGAGCCATCAAAAAAAGAAGATAAAATGAAAAATGAGTTTGGTACTGCAGGGATCTATTTTAAAAAAATTGTTTGGTTCCACCTCTATTTGCCTCTTATTTAGATGAGTATGCCTCTTTTTAGAGCGGTAGTTATGACAATAAGTAAAAAAGAGAGAAAATCACCGACTTGGAGAAGACATCGAAGCAACTACAAAAAAATAACTTAAAAAATCAATTTTCATCACTCCCTTTTATTTAATCCTAAGATTAGGAGAACATGAACTTTAAAAAAACATAAGGTAAACAATTGATTGGGATCCATGAAGTTAATATTTTCCAAACAATAAAATTCAACCAGTAAGAAAAACAATGAGAATTTTGTAATTTTCAACATACTATGATCAACTTATTAGTAGCTTCCATATCAATTCAAATGAATATACAACATATGTTTAGAATTTATAAGTTTTGATAATAACATTGAAAAGTCTAACTTAATTTTTAGAGATAAATTATAAATTTTTACAATGGTACATATTATGATATAATGGTGCTCATGCTGCCTATAAAATAAGCTATTATTTCTAAAATAAGTAATGAAGATGTTAAAAAATATATTAGGTTTAACTATAAAAAAAATTAAATATACCTTTTTATATACCACTTAATCCCTTCATCCTTAGTCCCTTCATCCAGCAACATAGAATAATCAAACTAAGAAATAATTTCATGATTTATTTTAAAAATGATGAATATGAAGAACATACAAATGGTAAAACATTAAACCGAAACTAAATGTATATAATTCAAATTAAAGGTCTTCGATGGTGTCAAAGGAAGCATTAATACATTAAATGGAAATTGAATGTATATAGTGATGATCTCAAGGATGCATTAAAGCATTAAATGGAAGATGAATGTATATAAATCAATATAAAGGGCTCTGATGGTCTCAAAGGAAGCATAAAAATATATATGACAAATAAAAAAAAAACACACTGAATGTGTGTCTAGAAAGGTGAAGCAGAGTCAAATTAAAAGTTTCACTTTTCCCAACACACTGACTTTCAAGTGATAGCATTATGGTAGTTAATCCAAGAGAAATGACGGGATGTTGGGAACAAATCTAGCATTGTGTTGGGATGAGGGAAGAATGAAGTGAGTGGTGAAGAGAAGTGAATGAAATTCCTAGGTGAACTATGTCATCAGAATAGATTTGTGCATTGAGAAACACAAATAGAAAAGAAAAAAGAACGAGAGAGACACACAGGTTTGAATCAGACAAACCCTACTAAACTGCTTCTCTTTATATTCATGCCAACCCAGTTGTGAAGCAGTACTCTACTCCCTATAAAAAAACTCATTGAAGAAAACATTTATTAATAAAAAAATCATCGGAACCCTTTCTAAACAAGAATACGGTTTTTACAAATAAAAAATAAAATACCAAAGAGAGGATCATCGTCTTCCATGGTAAAACCGAAAAAGAAAAACATATCCTCTCTATGGTTTAATACCTTCCTTCCAAGAAAAAAACTTACAACAAAGTCACTCTAAGGACGGTGGAGTTGAAAGTAATAGAGACTGTGTTAATGAAAAGCTTGAAGGAAAGGCAAATGAGGAAATTTTTGGACTGCTGCTTTAAAACAACAAAAATATTTCCATTGACACGAGAAAAAGATGTTTAATGAAAGGGAAAATTACAAAACAGGCTTAAGTTTTTGGTAAATTGGACAAAATTAAAACTACATTTCAAAACAGGTCTTTAGGTTTTCAAATGTATTTCAATTCAGGACATCCGGCAACTATGGGTGTTTTTCAGTCAAAATGCATCATTTATTTTTTAAAATCCCCAACATACCCTTAGGCTTTTAAATAAAGGAAACAAAAAGAGGAAAAGAGAGTGGGTTGTTGATTGTGAGTTCTAAGTGCAGAACTACAATGTAGTAATAAAAACTAGTAAAGCCAAGTCGATCCCCAAGAAGCAATATATTTTAAGGTTCCTTTTTCAATTTGTACCTGCCATAAAGAAAAAATCTAAAACTAGCCTAATTTAAAAACTAACAAATACAACCATTTCTACTTTGTAAAAATAAAAATTAAACAATTACAATCCAAATAAATAAAAATTCCTAAATTAAAAAATCTATATCTAAAACTTCCTTAAAAAAAAACTAAAGTTGTTGCAAAGCTAAAATATACATCAGAACTTCCCATAAAAGAAAACTGAAGTTAGAAACTTACTAAAATAAAAACTAAACACTTAGAAAGTACTTAAAACAATGTGAAGGAAAACATAAACTTTCCCAAATATAAAAAAACTAAAGTAAAAAATTGGAAACTAGCCTATGTTAAGCAACTTACTAAAGCTAAACAATGTATATGAATGCAAATAATGCAAATTCTAAATTTAAGAATGCATCTAAAAGAAGAATTATATATTAATGGAAATCTAAAATTTAAATTTCCTAATATAAAAAGATGCAAAAATCATGAATATTCAATTTTCCAAAATAAAAGTGCAGAAATTTAAACTAAAAGTGAAGAAAATTAAATAAAGGTGCATGAATTAAATGTAAAAGTGCAGGAAGTCAAAGGCAGTAAGCAACAGAAGTCAAAGGCAGCATCTTGTTCTTTCAATTTCTTATCATAACTTGAGCTCAAAAAGGTTTGAAGTGTTGTTCTATTGCTTTATTTTTCATCTTACGTTGTCAATCTAAGTGAGAATAATAAATCTCCATTCCATATAAAAATAAATTTCAAAATTAGCCTCTAATCTTTTTTCGCTCAAACCTTTTTAACTACATCTTACATTGCCTCCAAACATATAGTGTATCCAAAGAAACAAAGTATATTAAAAAGGTTATTGAGATGGCTTAATAGTTGTGATTCCAATTCTATCCTAATATTTAAAAAAGAATGAAAATTAACCTAATCACAAACAAAACTAAAATTATGAACACTACAAAATCAAAGACAAGAAAAATTGAAAAGAAAAAAATTTTTACTAGCATGAAACTGTTTTTACAAAAGA
The DNA here is from genome assembly GCA_037013555.1 of Sextonia rubra. NCBI lineage: Eukaryota > Viridiplantae > Streptophyta > Magnoliopsida > Laurales > Lauraceae > Sextonia > Sextonia rubra. Next base: position 12,259,166 of record JASUAD010000009.1, read on the forward strand.
TTGAAAATAAAAAGAGCAAACAATTACATACTATGATGGATGAGAATTCCTCCTTTTAGTTGATACTTCAAGGTTAGTGATGTGGCTTTAGGGCTAAGTCTCCTTGATGCTTCAGATGAAAAGACAAGGGAGGAAGAGATGGAATGTAAAAATGTAGAGGCGGGAGGTGGGTTATTCTTCATGAAGAGTATGAGAGAGGGGTTTCCTATTTATATGTTTTTTTTTCTACACCTTTTCAAAGAAGGTCTCATATGTGACTTTCCTTATTTAGGTAAGTCCTTTTCTTGGCCAATAAGTTTTCCAAGTTTAAGATGAGATAAGGTTCTTTCTTTTGCTGGAATTCTAAATGTATCCATCTTTCTTAGCTAACACTTACCAAAGGATAGTACCTACCTTTGATGAGACAATCTCAATCCCACTTAAAAAAGTATAGTAAACTACCTGAGTACATATCTTTGTCGTTTTAATTCTGATTGGTGAATTTTGGATCCTACAGATATTTACTTGAAAAGAGGTTTCCAAAGATAAGTAGATTGTCCAAATCCGACGCTTTGTTTGAGAGTTATAACCATTTTAATGTATACTGTCAAAAAAAAAAAATGGGATTGACTTTTTATTTTTTATTTCTCCTTCATGGACTTTTCTTTCCTTGAATTCTCTTCACCTTGGCTGTTTTTTCTTATATTAATTTTGAATTCTTGCAACAATTGGAGGGTGGGACCCCTTTTTTGAACATTCCACAAGTATGTCCCCACACATGTGAATATGTGTATAAAACTATGAAGCCAACTTTTCAAAATTTTCTTCTTTCTTCTTTTTCTCTTCAATTCTTCTCTCCTTTCTTTTGAAAATCATTTTTTTGCCTCAATTCTTTGAAAATGTGACCCATATCATCAATTTTCTACAAAACAAATGTAAATTCATGTGAAAAGATAATTTTAACCCTAAGATCACAAATGCATGATTGTGGGCCATCTCTCATGAAATCACAATGAAAATCAACACCATTTTTTATGATTATATTTGAATGAACTAATGATGATGAAAATTGAATTTAATTCATGAGAATATAAATGTTCACAAAACTTTCTAAAAATAGAATTTTCAAAACTGGCAAGTTTTATGAAGGTAAGCAAAAAGTGTGATTTTTAAATAGATTATGTAGAAAAATGCTACAATGATATATAAATGCGTGAAACGATGTTTTCAAAATAAATGAGGTTATTTTAAGTTAATAAGTCCTTAAAATAGTCCAAAATATAAATGAAAATTTACATTTTTAAATACTCATCAGTTGTTCACATACCCACTAAGTGTAGAGTGGTTGTTTGGTTGGTGAGTCCGGTTGGGCTTTCCCAATGAGGATGTGATGAAGGAGGGCCGGTAGTGCAGCGATGGCGAGATGGTGAAGGAGAAGCACAGTGACGGTGGAGTGTGGCTTTGATTGGTGACTGCAGTGGGGGTGTAACTTGGGAATGTTACAGTGCCTGTGTGTGTCTCTGTGTGACTTGTAGGTAAGGTGGCTAGTGTACAGGTGGGTTGCGTGTGGGTTGTGATATATTAGTGATGGTGGTAAAATGGGTAGAGGTGTCGTTCAAGTGGGTTGGTCGCGGTTTATGATCGCAGTGAACGTGTTGTGTTTGGTGATGGTGAAGATGTGGGGCTGTGGTGATGAGTGAAGTGAAAATGGTGTGGATATGGTGAAGGTTTGTGTGGCAGTGATGATGGGATGATACTGATGTTGGATGCTGGGTTCGGTGATTGGAGAGATGAGGGTGAGAGTACTGTAAAGTGGCTGGTGCATGATGGAGGTGGGATTAGGTTCGTGAAGGTGCGTGAGGTTGAGTCGGAGGTGACCAGTGAGGAGTGTGGATGCAAGGAGGTTGTGATGATGGTACAGGTGGTCTCTGTAAAGGTGTAAGTTTTGTGGGTGGAGTTGGTATCGAGGCTGGGAAGGTGAAGCAGAGGGAAGTTGATGGGTCTCTGTAAAGTGAAGTGGTGTAGAAATCTATTGCATGGGAGATGAGAAAATAGCCGTTTGAGAAAAAAAACCTAAGGAAAATTTCCTTTCATGCACACACGTACATCACAACTAGCTGCCCACTTCTACCATTTACTAACTACCTACCACAACTCTAACAAGTGCTAACAAATAGAAACAAATTGCATAAAACTAGGAAATGAGTCTAACTACACCCAGAAGTGCATTTGCACGTTACATCATGCAGACTGCCACATAACAACCCACTTCGTTTTTAATGCCCACTTTAGTAATGATTCACTATGGTGAACCCCACACATGGTTGGATTAACATTTTCAACACACCCCCTTAATTCGAACATGCTGTTGAACTCCCATCATGGTGCGGAATTTCTTGAATTTAGCTTCTGCCAAAGGCTTCGCGAAAATATCTACTATTTGATCATTGGTACTGCTGTGCTTTAATACTATCTCTTCTTTAGCCATAGCTTTTCAAATGAAATGATGACGAATTTCAATGTGCTTGGTTCTTCCTTGATGTATTGGATTTTTTGTCATTGCGATGGTAGACTTCTTATCACAAATCATCAATGTTGGACCATTTTGTTTCTCCTTCAAATCATAGAGAATTCTCTGCAATCATATTACATGACAAGCAATAGATGTAACGGCTATGTACTCAGCACTTCTGTGCTAGACAATGCTATACTTTGTTGCATCTTCAAAGCCCAAGAAATTACTCTTGATCTAAGGCTAAACACATAGCCAGTGGTACTTTTCTAGTCATCTACACAACTAGCCCAATCATTGTCAATAAAAGAAATAAGTTTAAAATTTTGAACCTTGGTGTACCTGATTCCATAATTGAGTGTTCCTTGATTATATCTCAAAATCCTCTTTGCAATACCCCAAATGATGTCTATTTGGACTGTGCATGAATCTAGAAACAATTCTCACTGCAAACATGATATCTGGTCTTGTGTGACAAAGATAAATCAGTCCTCCCACTATGCACCTGAAAATTTTCTCGTCAGCCTTTTCAACCCCATCAATTAAAATTTGCCTTTCATTATGATTCATTGGTGTCCTAGTGGGGGTTAAATCTGACATACCACACCTTTTCAATAAATCTGAAACATATTTTCTTTTGCATATAAAAATGTCATTTGAATTTTGAATTACTTCAATTCCCAAAAAATAATGCAAAAGTCCCAAATCTGACTTTTCAAAATTATGCATCATACTTTCCCTAAATTCTTTTATCAGATTAAAAGAATTCCCAGTATATATCATATCATCCACATATAAACACACAACCAAAAATTCATTGCTGCCTTGGGTTTTCACATACAGGGTTGGATCACTTGTATTCTTTTGAAAATTATGGCTAGGAAAATACCTCTCAATTTTACTATACCAAGCCTGTGGAGCCTATTTAAGACCATATAGTGCCTTGTTTAGCCTATAAACTTTGTGTTTCATACCTTTCACAATAAAGCCGTGTGGTTGTTCGACATAAACTTCTTCTTGAAGCTTACCATTAAGAAATGCAAATTTGATATCTAATTGATAAACTTGCCAACCTTTTTGAGCTGGCAATGCCAACACAGTTCTAATAGTATCAATCCTAGCCAATGGTGCAAAAGTCTCTGAGAAATCAATACTTGGCATTTGTGAATATCCCTTTGCAACTAATTGGGCCTTGTGTCGCTGTAATGACCCATCTAAATTGAACTTGGACTTGTAAATTCATTTGGGCCCAATTGTTATCTTGTTGGGTGGTAAGTCACTAACCTTATTTTTTTCAATTGCTTCAATCTCCTCTTTCATTGTATTTGACCATTCTGGTTTTGTCAGTGCATCTTCATAACAAGTGGGTTCCATTGAAAAAAGAGCAAAATCACAGGACTCATAAATATCAGAAAGACTTCTTACCTTCTTTGGGGTTGAATCAGGTGATGAATTTGACTCATGGTTGATTGTAGGCAATGGGTCAACTACACAAATTTCTTCCAGCACACTCACAGTCATTTTTTCTTTACTTTGCCAATGCCAAACATCATGTTCATTGAATATAATATCACAGCTAACAATCAATTTTTAAGAATCTAGATTATAAAGTTGATATGCTTTTGACTCCTTACTATAGCCTATGCAAATGCATTTGATGCTATGAAAATGCATTTGATGCTTTTGTCATCTAATTTTTGTCTATGTTCAGATGGAACAAATGCATAGGCTATTGAATCAAAACTTTTCAAGTGACTTACATTGGGTTTCCTTTGATTCCAGGCTTCATATGGAGTCCTTCCATTCACTATCCTTATAGGAGATCGATTTATCAAGTAGACTACGGTTGCCACTACTTCAGCCCAATATGATTTTGAAAGTCCTTTTATCTTTCAACATGCTCCTTACCATTTCAACAATGGTTCTATTTTTGCGCTTTGCGACCCCATTTTATTGCAGGGCATAACTAGTAGTGAATTGCCTTTTTATGGCCATCTCACTGGAGAACACACTAAATTCCTTGGAAGTAAACTCTCCACCATGGTCAATTCGTAAAGTCAAAACAGAACAGCCATATTGATTTTCAACGAAGACTTTAAATTTCTTGAAAAAATAGAAGGCATCTGATTTTTCCTTTAAAAAATATACCCATGCCATTCTTCGTAAAATAATCCACAAAAATTAGAAAATATTTGCTCCCATTCATTGATAAAGTTTGCATGGCACCACAAATTTCAGTATGCACAAGCATCAAGGGCTTATGTGCTCTCCAAGATTTTCTAACAAGAAATTGCTCACAATGTTGTTTTCCATACACACATGTTTCACAAATTATTCTTTCCTTCCCAACATTAGGAAATCCTATCATCATATTCCTCTCATGCAACAAATGTAACCCACCATAATTTAAGTAGCCACTGCTTATGCCACAACATAGATTCATCATTTGAGGCACTGCAAGCATTAATTGCAAGCTTTGAAAATGAAAGAGGAAATATCTTATTTTCAGTCATTTTGATAGAAAAATCAATTTCATGCACTTTTTCTCATAAATCATACATTCATCATTATAAAAAAATGGCGTAGTAACACGTTTTCATCAATTGGCCTAAACTTAGCAAATTTTGAGCTAATCCCGGCACATACATGACACCACAAATGTATTTTTTTCAATATTTTGAATCAATTGAAATAGGGCCCAATCCATGCACCCGGACTTGATTGTTATCACCCAACCTTACTTTTGGCTTCACTGAGTTATCAATATCCACAAAATAATTGATATTGCCAGTCATGTGGTTCCTACAACCACTAGCAAGATACCACACATCATCATTGGATTGAATATTTGCAGCAAGGCATTCAACAAATAATTTATCTTCATTATCATCAACTCCTTCTCTTTCTTCAAGAAAATTCGCTTGCTTCTTGGCCTTTTTAAAACAATTTTTTTCCACATGACCAAATTTTTTGCAACGATAGCATTGAGGTAAATTTTTTCCCTTTCGTAGCTCTATTTTTATACCAACAATCATCATCTATATGATTACTTCTTTTCCAAATAAAGCAAGAAAAATTAGAACCATTACCTCCATTGTTTCTTTGATTCCCATAGCCTTGACCCCTTCCTCGTCCTCGGAAAGCATTTGCATGGCCACGATCAAGTACATGTCCATGGCCGCGATTATAATTTGCTCTCCCCGAATTTTGCATAAATCCTTTTACAACCACTTTTGATTGAAATGCTTGCTCAACTGATTTTCCTATTGCTCTAGTTAAACACTATTCATGTGCTTGGAGAGAAACCATTAGCTCATTTATAGAATAGTCAGATAAATCTTAGGATTCTTCAATGGTAGCAACAACATGATCACACTTAGAAGGAAGGCTTCTTAAACCTTTTTCAATGATTTTTCGATTGAACAAATCCTCACCATAAGATTTGATTTGATTCATGATTTTTGTGACCTTTGAGAATAATCCTGAGTTTTTTCATATGCATCCATTGATAAGTTTTCAAAATTACAACGAAAAGTTTACAATTTCACAATAATTACCTTACTTATGCCTTGAAATTCCTCTTGAAGTAAATCCCATGTTTCTTTTGATGTGGTGGCTGCCAATATTCTTGGAAATATTGTATCATCCAAGGCTTGTTGGATAAAATAAAGAGCCTTAGCATCCTTCTTTTGCCCTTCTTTTGCCCTTCTTTCAACTCTGACCACTGTCCCGCTGTCAATCTAGTGTCTGGATCAGCAGTTTCTGCATAACCATTCTCCACTAATTCTCATAAATCATAAGATGTAAATAATATTTTCATCTTAATATTCCACAATTGATAATTCTCACCCTTAAAAATAGGAATCATAGTTTGGGATGTACTTACAGATTGCATATTACCTGCCATTGCCTTTTCTTACAAACTTCACCTTAAAAGTATCCTGGCTTTGATACCACAATGTAGAAAACTATTGCATGGGAGAAGAGAAACTAGCTGTTTGAGAAAAAAAAACACTAAGGAAATTTCCTTTCATTGATTGCCAAAGCTTGTTACACATGGAAAATAAATAGGACTCATAACTAACAAACTCTCACCCATGCACACTAGTACCTCACAACTAACTGCCCACTTCTATTATTTACTAACTTCCTACCACAACTCTAACGAGTGCCAGCAAATCGAAACAAATTGCAAAAAATTAGGAAATGAGTCTAACTACACCCAGAAGTGCATTTGCACGTTACATCATGCAGACTACCACATAACAATCCACTTCGTTTGTAATGCCCACTTTAGTGATGATTCACTATGGTGGACCCGACACATGTTTGGATTAACATTTTGAACTAGTGAGTGGCAGTGTTTTGCGTGTTTGGTGAAGATGTAGATGGGCTGGTGATGGTAGTGGTCGAGATGGTGAGAAGTGGGTCGTTCGATGGTGAGGGAGAAGGTTGGCATTGGGTTTGGCTGGGTTTGGAGATGGAGAGAAGAGGGTGAGCGTGTTAGGTGGCTGGTCTGGGGAGAAGGAGACAAAAGACTTGATGGGTTGTTCACTACAAACCGGAGAGGAGAAGGTGGTGGTCATTATGCCCCCAATGGCGATCCTCCGCTTTTGCCCTTTTTTTTTCATTTTTTTTATATAACTTAAAAGCCCTAAGGGCATTTTGAGGATTTTGAAAATAAGGATGCATTTTGGCCTGAAAACACCAAATGTCCTTAATTAAAATGCCTTTGAAAAACTTAAGGACTGTTTTGAAATGTAGCTTTAATTTTGTTATGTTTTGAAATCTGCTAAAAACTTATAAATAATTTTCTTAAAATGAAATCTCCAAAAACACCCCCACACATCTCTCTCATCTCCTTCCCTGTCGCTAGTTGGTGGGAAGGGCTCCCCCTCCCCCTCCCCCTCCCTCTTCCTCTTCCTCTTTATCTTCTTCCGCCTATTCCTCTCCTCTCCTCTCCGCCTTATTCGGCCGTACGAAGCCGAACAACAGACTCCCATTTCCTGTCGCAGAGCACCCCCAACACTCAGTCTCCATTCCCAAACCCTAAGACCCCCCCTGCTAGAACCCGGAACCAGAAAAAAAAAATGGAAGAAAAAAAAAAGTCTAATACATACCTGGCTGGTCACCGGGTGCCCTTTTCGTGGGCCACCATCAATGTTTCTTTCGCCGTCGCCGTCACCAATCAGCAACGGCAACTCACGTCCGTCTCTCTTCCCTACCTTTTTTTTCAAATCCCTCCCCTGTAATTCAAGGGCGCGGCTCTGCTGCAGGGTTGCAGCAGACCTGCATCATAATATGATGCATCTCAAGGTTCTCCCTATCAGGATTCGCCGTGTGGAAAGATTTTGAAGGCTTTTATCTCAAGATTTGCATTTATTGAAAGTAGTACTAAGCATTTTTACCAGGAGAGCCGAGAGATGCCTTATATTGCACAGCTCTGCCGCACCGAGCCCAACCACCTTTCAAAATGTAAAAGTTGATTTCTTTACTTGTCACACATCTCAATTCTCTATTTGGTGGATACATTAAATTAAAAAATAATAATAGTTGCACTATGTGACCTTGTTTACCAAAATAATAATAGTTTTGGTACACTCAAGTACCACAGTACTTGGTGATCCCTCAGGCCTATTCTTTAAGGCCAGGTTAGGCCCTACCCAATTAACTAAACAAAAATGTAACAGAAGCTAGAAAGTTGTAATATTTCAATTTTAGAACTACATAACAATTTTCTAATTAAATCAAGTTCCAAAACTGAGTTCAACTTCTCTTATGGAATCGTTTGTGGCATCAACAAAATATATTTCAAGTTTGAATTGGTTTCAAAACTAAAACCATCATTTAGAAGGGGTCCAAGTTTGGCTCTAATGTGGACCTGGTTAGGAACTGACCCATTTGCAACCCAATTCTCTTATTTCAAATCTTGCTTTTAATTTATTTTCAACCCCACCATTAGATGCAGTCGAAATAATCGACCTGAATATAATATATATATATATATATAACATGAGTTTTATCACTGGTGGAGCTTGCTTTTTTAAATTAACTTTAATATGATTTGTACCTACAGAAAGATCTATTCAATATAATATGCGATCAATATGTAAATGTAATCAGATCAGGTGTCTTATTTATGGCATAACACTTTTATTAAAATCTAAAATACCCCACAAAATTACTTTTTTTATGGATATGACCAACATTCAATCTAATATATGTGCTTGGCTATTTAAAATATAAACCACTAATAAAATGCCTCTACTTTGTATTAAATGTAATAAATTTTCAATCTTAAATATTGTGGGCTCATCATAAGACAACTATAACATACTTTAATAAAATATTAGAAAACCTTATGTTTTCATTATAAGACAAATTTAAAGGTGGGCTTCAAATTTGATGATGACTAGTCCTAAGGAGGCATTTATTCTCATCAATTTAGTTTTTAAACAGATGGGCCCACCCTAAGATAGATTATGCAAGAAGTGCATGAATTTTTAGTTTGTTCAAGTGTATTAATCTTGATAAAGCTTGCAGTTTTTCTATATTAGATTGACATACTTATTTTGATATATTATACTTAATAAATTTTCAATGGATTCAAGAAGGATGGATTAACAAAGATAGCAGAATAAAGTCTCAACTTTGGTGTGGATTACAAAATTTCAAACCAACAGTCCCAAAATAAAAAAATGAGTTTTTTTAATTAAATAGCATTTTTTTATTATTCGTGGTTTAAATTTTAAATAGACATGTCACAAAAAACGAATTGAATGCTTATTATATTATATTATTTGTTAGTGTCATTGTAAGAGTGTGTTGTCAATTACGTGATCAAAGTGTAGTTCAGTTTTAGAACGACCTAGTTCACCTCGGAAGTTCATTGAAGATCAAGCCAAGTTCAAAGAAGTTCAAGCAAGTTCAAGACCATTCTAGAAAGACCTATCAATGAAGACTAAGCAAAGAAGTTCAAGATCATTCACGAAGATCCTCTGTGAGTGCCAAGGGATAAGGTAACTGTGACCCCTAGTGTCCATAGAAATAAAATAGGAAATTAGGGTTTTCAAACACCCAGTTTTTGTTCTCCGGCTTGGACCACGGCTAAGCCGTAGATCCTACGGCTCACTTTCCAGAGAGTATATTTTGGAGCTTTTTGTTATACGGCTGACCCTACGGCTGCACCGAAAAATGTTACGGCTCAGCCGAAGTGTGTTTCACGGCTAAGCCGTAAAATCTACGGGCCACAATCCAGAGAGTGCACTTGGCCATATAATGCCTACGGTTGACCTTGCGGCCAAGCCGAAAGGCCTTCACGGCTAAGCCGTGGGGTAATTCACGGCTAAGCCGTAAAGATTACGGGCCACTCTCCAGAGAGCAGTTTCTGGAAAATTTCAGCTTACAGCTGACCCACGGCTAGGCCGAAAGGTGCTCACGGCTAAGCCGTATAAGGATTTACGGCTAAGCCGTAAGCCTAACCGTAAGAAGGAATTTTTGTTGAATCTGGTCAAACTAGCCGTTGGATGTTGTCAGAACTTACGGCTAAGCCGTAGACCACTCTGTTCTTAGCCGTAGATCTATCCGTTGGAGCTCATCTGTATTTAAAAAGGACCTCTCCCTTGCTCCAACCACTGAATTTATTACTGTGAAAAACACTAGTATAGCTGAGCCATTGCACCTCCATTAAAATCATCTTCAAAGCTCCCATAACCACCTACTCTCCAACACCAAAAAGTGCCATTATTGTTACAAGAAGAGTAGTTGGTGAGGTAGGAAAGGCTTCATTAAATCTGAGAGAATACCTTAGCCTTCCAAACCCTCTTAAAACCTCTTCCCTTGGCTGAGCACTCATCTGAAGATCTTCATCACCAAGGAGCAAGAACAAGAGGCCAAAGCTTGGAGATAGTCTTTCAAGCATCAAGAGCACCACTCAAAACCAAGGTATACAATTCCTTGTTTAAGTGTTCTTTAATATTTCAATTCTCATTGCTGTATTTGGTGGAAGACAAACCACCGCATCAAAAATTGTTGTAGTTGGTGGACTAGATCAAGGATCAACCACCTGATCAAAAACCCTAGTTGGTGGAAGACAAACCACCAAATCAAAAACTGTTGCTAGAGGTGTATGTTATGTAAGTACCTCTTATTTAGTGGAACCAAGAGAGATTGCTCTTGAGAGTGGATGTAGGTCTAGAACCGAACCACTATAAATCATTGTGCTTATTGTTTGTTGTGTGTGGATGTTGCCTTGCATTCTTGTCACTTGAGTTGATCATCTTGTCTATGCTACATCTTTGTTACTTTAGTTGCATTTCTACATACTGTAAACACTCACAACTCTGAATATCTTTCTTAAATTTTCTTGGGGACTCTCAATTTTAATTAATCTTTCAGATTGCCCACTAATAAAATCTAATTCTTGAAAAGAAATTTTTAATAGTCCTATTCACCCCTCCTCTAGGACTTGGTGAGATCTAGTTTTTACACTTTCATTATTATCTATTAAAGAGAAGAGCTTTACCTTCAATTTTCACCATCTAACTTATGACAAGGCCATTTTATATTCTTCTTTCACCACCTAACTAAAGACAGGCTAATATAGAGGAGCGTTTGCATTCAACTTTTCCCACTTACCTAGTGACACAGTAATAATGTATTATTTAACTGGTACAGATCGATTGTCATTTACATTTGTATTCTCTATTTGATAGGTAGAAAAAATATCCAATCTTTTTGATCAAATGCTGAGTCCACTTCTTATGCATTAAGAGCTTAAGATCAAGTAATCATTTGAATATAAAATGTTTACGTTTATCATTTTCCTTTAATATTCAAAAAGAAAAGGTAATGGCAACTATAAGCATATGGACTAGAACAGAACTTGAGGAGTCCCATCCATGAAACCTGTGGGCGCACCTACCACAGTACCAATAATCTTACTAGTCATGATCAAGTGCTAATGGGGGTACACCTATGATTCAATAATCACCTGTCACCCCACAATGACCCAATTTTGAAATCCATTTCTGTACTGCTCACTTTTGATTAAAGGGTCCAAAGCAATGATTCCTTAAGAAGTTCAAGGCTTCATGGCTGCCAAAAGATAAGGGGTAAGGAGGGAATAGAGGACTAGCCTTGTTGATGAGGTGCCTACTCTCATAACTCTCACCAGGTTTCAAACTCTGGTGGGAGCCCTTTACTTCATTTGTCCAGGCGATTCGGCCAACTAAGCAACAACAACAAAAACAATAATAATAATAATAATAATAATAATAAATAAAGAAGATAAGGGCGAGGATGATATGGGGTTGAAATTTTCAAAATTGAAATGAAAACCCTTGATCCATCCCTAACCCATAATAATCTCATTCATGAGAGAAGAACGGTGGGGGAGAGGAAGAGATTTTAGGTTTTTTTTTAAAATTTTTTGCGAGGCTAGCTCAATGGCCAGGGGAGTGAAATTCAAAGCACCCACCAGGGATCGATCCCTGGTAGGTGGTATGGGAAACGGGTTGCTTACCACCAGACCAACCCTCAAGTCCCATTTTAGGGGCTGATTTAAAAAAGAAAAAAAAGATGGATAGTGGGAGAGATTTTAAAGAAACCATAATGCCACAAAAAAGGGATAAAGGGAGAGATTTTAGGGGCTGATTTAAAAACGAATAGTAGGAGAAATTTCAGAGAAGCCATAATGCCACTTGTAAATTTTCGAGAATATTAGATAGTACTCTTTAAAAAAAAAAAGGTTGCTAACGTGGCACCCTTTATGGCTAGGGCTGTCAAAGGGCCTAGCCCTAGGTAAGCCCTTACCCTACCTTCATATATCCGGGCTTAGGTCAATCCATAGCTTTCAAATTTCTTGACGAGACTACAATATGGAAGCACTTACCCTATCCTCAAGGGCCAGGGCGGAGCTAGTGCGGGGCAAGAGCTGAATGAAATAATTTTTTTTAATAATATTATGCATAATAATTTTTTTATACCATGATGCTAACTCTCCTTTACTAGAGGTGCAATGAAAAAGTCAATATTTTTTTACAACTTCTAAAAAATGCACGAAATAAGTTACTTTGTCATCATATAAAACTATTATTTAAAATTAGATGAAATAAAGCTAATTTGGTAGTATTGTGACATGAAATAAGGACATAGAAGACACTATTAAATACCTTAACACATTATCAGTAGTTGCATAGTCCAAGTAATATATCCGGTTTTATTTATTGTTAGACTATTAGTAAGATTGTCGTAGTTAAAATTCTATTAGTTGTACTTTTTTTTACTAGTTCATGCACTATATATATATTTTTTATAAAACAATAATATTGACCATCAGGTCATATTTGATAATTTTCATATGATTCAATTAGATTTATTTCAAATAGGTATTAGATTTTTTTTTTCAAGTAAATTGTTTAGTATGCGTGGTTCAAATAAATATTAGACCACTCTCAAATTATCATGAACCCTAACATGTAATTCTTTGAAACATCACTATTGGATTTTATAACAAAACAATTAAATATTGACTACTGAAAATGAATTATCAAGATAATTTGATGCATGAATCACAAATTTTAACTCTATATGTTGGGTCCATTTGAATGAAACAACAATCCTGACAATAAAGGGGCAAAAATAAATGGCTTCAATCAATGGCTAATAGATAAAACTCAACCCCACTCAATGATGATGTTCACGACTATCCATCTAAATTCTCAAACTTCAATAGATTACAATGGTAAGATAAATCTAATAAATGGCGATTTAAATTATCTTTTCATTGAAGAATATCTCCATTTTATGTATATGTAGGATCAAGCATACTGTTCAAAATAAAACATAGAATTAAAATTAGGTACAATATAGTGATCTATGAGGATATCAATTAAAAAATTTTACCTAAGATCTGGTTATTATTGTTTAACAAAATATTAACTCTCTATTATTAATTGATAATTAGAGGAGTTTTTAATAATTTCTCTTATAAAATCCACATATATATTATATTATATATATTATTTATTTTATATAGACAAAGGACTGGGCCAGGGCCCATTAGGAGGACTAAATCAAGCCCTACCTTGGCCCTCAAAATTGTGCGCTTTCCAAAATCAAACCCTACCCAACCATCGAGCTTTAGGTCAAAAAGAAAAGCCCTCGTTTTGAGGGTTTTTATGGGTTGAGCCGGGCCGGGCTGGGCCTCCTCGTGAAACGGCCTGATTGATAGCCCTCTCTACAGCTCTCCATTTATATTGCTTTAATATATATATATATATATATATAATGGAAAATAGCTGACATGTGGATGTCCATAATACATTTGATCAAACCTTTTATCGTAAAACAAAAAGGAACTTCGACCCAAACTAAACCCGACCCAACTACACAACCCTTAAAACACAGACCGTTAGAAGTCCCTTCAGCCCACAATGTCACTAATCTAATGCATCCCATCATCCCTTCTGTCCCACTATTAATCTTACTAGTAAATCTTAATTGCCTTAGGGCTTCTTTGGTAAATCCGATTAATTGTGGGAAGTTGAACTACATGAAGTAGATCTATATGAAATAGATGTTTTCCAAATGTACCGTTTAGTAAGATGAAAAGATTATTTGAAATAGAAATTTTTTAATCCAATGGTTTGGGGTTTTCTACAAATTTCTCAAGATCCACAATGAATGAAGGCATGAAATTTCATAACATGGTTCTTTTCAGCATTCCAAAAAGTATTAACGATCCGGATCACGATTTTTTGGCCCACACAAATCCAAAAATGTAGATCTAAGGTGACGTCATTTTCACGAAGATCTGATCCATAATAGATCAACGATTCAATTTTGACGTCATGATTGTGTTTGATTCCCTGTCATATGTAGGTGTCTGCAAACGAACTTACAACGTGTTTGGTACCAGATGAGAAATTCATAAATTATTCACATATTAGAAGATTCATCACTATCTGTGGAAGCTAGATTTCTTGATGGGGACTGACATAGTTGAGCATTTCACATTGATATTAGTGTGCATTTCATATAGCTGAAAAACATTAGTTTCAATGTGGAAATCCACTAAATGAGATTTTTCAAATCCTATGGAGGGAGTTAATATTTGAAAATGCTACAAAATGAGGATTTCCATTGATTCAAATCCTTAGATATTTATAAATGTGAATTGTGGTTTTTCATGACTTCGTAAAAAGTGAAATTCATTTCTAAAAGATTTAGTTGCCAAACATGATCTTAGAGATCCTAAGTTGTCTTGGCCTTTTTTTTAACCAAATAAAGGTTGTCTTGTCATTTTCTAACCCTATTGACAAATGGGTCGTATTAGAGTTGACGGCTTGTGCCTACGCTACCATTTTTACTTGTTATTTAACCCGAAGCCAATAAAATATCAGTGGTCAGGTGGCATTTCCAACCCAACTAATAAACTGTTTGGGTTTGGTATGGCACACACATGTTGGTAACCTTCAAAAGTTTGCCCAACCTGGGTTCAAAACTACACAACCCATTGCCACCCATGGCCAAACACCCCGTCCTACCAACTAAGAATTGAAATTCTTGGCCAACCTGCCAATCGAACCTGACTCAATTCACAGTTAAACATTTTCTTGCTATTACCTATCAAAAAATATATTCTCCTAAGTACTACGCGTCCGACCGTGCATTGAAACCACATGACAAGCATATTCATTGATGGATCCTACATTTGGGACGGACGAGATGTACTCTGCGCAGGTGCCTCTAGTGCTGGTGAACATATTCCACTAGTTGTTAGCCTAACTCAATCCATTTTTCTTTATCCTAGGGGTTAAGACTTGAAACTATATTGGGTGATGCGGAACTAACATAAGCGGGGAAATCGAGACTCACATGTAAGGAGATATTAAACAACTCACACATACGAGGTAATGAGAATTTATACTGGGACACACACACAACTCTACCTAAATAATTGATAATGCTTTGTCAACGCAATTCCAAGTCACTCTTAGTTTAGGGCCTATTTGGTTGACAAGAATTCTCGAATCCTTACCGAAGAGAATTGTGGGAATTTCAAATGTTGCTTTGAAAGCAGAATTTCAAATGCTCAACCCCCCAAGCATTTGAAATTATGGAATTTAAGAAATCCATGAGGTTAACAGTGGCTTTTCATGTGTGATGAGATTTTGAATTCTTATATCAAAAAGGCATTTAAAATGCTAGGTGGACCAATGCAAAAACCATGTCAAAAATTCTAGAGGAGTCTAAATCCTATCATTACTCTAACCAAACAGGTCTAGGTTCCCGTCGACCCTTCAAATGGAATTTCATTCCACAAATGGGTCAAAGTAGCGTTGAGCCAATAATTTAAGCTACTCACCTGCCTGCTTCAAACTCCAATCAAATAGTTGGGTTCACATTCCAGATTACTCTTACAAATATTGTGGTTCTTTTGAACGATGAGGAGGATGCTTATTCATGATGATTTGGTCGTCAAAGATATTGGTGATTTCGGCCTTCTACTTGCTCTACTTCTGTTTACTTCTCATCATCATCATTAAAGTCTTATCCCAACCATATTGGAGTCGGCTACATGAATTCTATTTCTCCACTCCGTCTTTATTGAGCCCAATCTTTCGATAAATTAAACTTCTCTAAATCTGAATTAACGACTTTCATCCATGTTTTCTTCGACTTGCTCCTACTTCTTGGTGGGCTATCCACCTGTATATCCAAACTTTTCCTCACCGTGCCATTACTGGCCTACACTCAACATGACCAAACCATCTTAAACGAATTTCTCTAATCTTATCCCATATTGGTGTTACCCCTAAATGCTTTCGAAAACACTCATTTCTAATTTTATCTTTTTTAGTTTTACCATACATCCACCTAAGCATTCTCATTTCCGCTACATTCATCTTATGAATATGCGTCTTCTTAATTGGCCAACATTCTGCTCCATATATCATAGCTGATCTAACCACTGTCCTGTAAAATTTGCCCTTCAATTTCATTGGCATTCGTTTGTCACTTCCAAAGCTAATCTCCACTTCAGCCATCCAGCTTTTATCATATGCTCCACATCTTCGTCAATCTCCCCATCCTTACTAATCATCGAACTTAGGTACTAAAAAGAATCTCTACGTGGTATCTCGTGGGTTTCAATTTTGACAGTGGTTTCTACTTCTATTTACTTCTATGAAGATAAAAATAACAGTTTCACAAATTCTTAAGCTCATGAAGTTTAGATATTTGTTTTTTGGATTTTTAATACTTTATCCTGAAAAAAAAAATCTGACAAGTTTCATGTGTCATGTTCTAATAAGTATCTGTAATATTTTAGACTTGATCTAATAAGACTCTTTTTTTTTCAAAAGTGTGTATTCTATAATATATCTAAAAATGAAAAAACATTATTATAATATAATTATACAAGGAAAATATAGAAAAATCCAAACAATGCTTTCCCCATAATAAGTTATACGTTTTTATATGTGTGTGTGTATATATATGGGACTATATTCATGCGAATATGTCTCTTACCGTTTTTTTTCTTTTTTGTGAGAACTCATGGGGCCTATCTATCATCCAATCCAAACCTTGCAATACACATGGAACCCCTCCGATAGCCACATGCCCCAAGTTTCGGTCAGATCTGAATTTGATGGACCGTTAGATCCACTATGCATCGATTCAAATGGAATTAATTTGTTGGCCACGAATAAAGGTGTTAGATACATGTGATTAGAGCCAAACTTGATATCTAAAGTGGTCCTACATGGATCTTTTCATCGCCCCTCTTTCTTTGGTAGGGTACACAATGGGCCCCACGGAGGAGTATGCACATTCCCACCGCGAGGGATGTATGTATACAAAGATTCCCCACACACACACACATATATATATATATTATTTAGAATGTAATTTATTTGCCATGGTACCTAAGTCATCAAAATAATAATAATTGTATCCTAAGAAACCCCTAAATGTTGAAATTTCACAAAAAGGAAGGACTGGGTTAGATTAAGGTTAGGTGAGCCCTAATAAAATAGAGCTAACTTGAAATGCTCAAAAGTTGACCAAGTTAGAGAAGCCAATAGGAAGGTGTTTTAAATGAAGAAATAGGGCCTTTGGACCTTAAATGGCACCACACACATGAGAACCAGGCAATTAAAAAGGTGGGACACTTTGACCTAAACCACGTGATAAAAACTAACTTTCATTTATGGAATCAAAAGGTGTTTTAACTTTTTTTTTTTTTTTTGAGAAAAAGGTGTTTTAACTTTTAAATGGACGATAAAAGAGGTCATTTGAGCTTAAATGACTCCACAAGCATGAGATCCAGGCCTTTAAGCAGGTAGGGCACTTTGTTTGATTAAAAATCAACTTCCATTTATGAAAGGAAAAAAGTTATGGTTTTTATCATTTATGTAACCGACTTTAATAACGTTGAAATAAGACTTTAATGATAGTAATGATGTTAAAAGCATAATTTATTTGAAGAGTAATGCTCCCAAATTAGTTTGCAAAGTTGCAATTTATAGACACTCAAAATTGTAGTTTTTCGTTCTTTTGCCATTACCCACCCAAAAGAAAGAAAGAAAAAAAATATATCACTAACACTTTGAATAAACTCATGATATAATGATAATATCATTAAAAAAGTTAATTTCCTAATAAGATTCAAAATTTTAGAAATTATAATAAAAATGAAATGTGAGAGAAACCAAGAAACATCACCATCAATGTGATAAAATGGTAGAACTCTATAAAAGTTAATTTTTAATTGTATTTTTGTAGTTACTGAAATTTAATTTTTTTAATGATATCAAGACAAGTTTACTTTGTGCTATATTTTTCAATATCATTCCAAGAAAACCCCAAATTTGAAAATATCCAACATTAATCGGCCGGCTTAACCCCATCAAGCTTAAGCCTTGGCTGCCTTCATATGCGAGCCAAAGGTGTAAAGTGGAAGGCATAGCTTTGCCCGACTCTACAGGACCCAAAACAAGTTTCTGTTCTTTCCTATTATAATAATTCTACTTCTGTGTATTGCTCAGAGCACACTGATTCGTCACTTGGATTTGATGTTTTTCCAAATGCAAATTGGAATGCGTTGATCTTGTGAGTGGGGATTGGCCTTTTATATTTGATGCACGTCACATGCACCCGCTCTTCTAATAGTGGTTTTCTTTTAACCGCTTCAACCAACTTCTCCATTTCCCACTTTCAATCATTTTTGGCAACTTCGACTAAATCTGCAAAGAACAAGAACTGCATCGTTTTTTAAGGATTTCTCAGCAGCTATGATCTCTAAGGAGAATTTGGCGTTTTGCACCTATTCATATCCATGAAGCCTTTTCAAGGTTTTAATCATATAAAATTACACAAACCCATTTGAGTAATAGATGCTGACACCAAATCCATTTGAGTAATTGACTCTGCCACGCACTTTTGGATGCTGTTTAGTTGCAACTTAAATACTTAATTATGAGAGAGAAAGAGCCTTACAGCCACTTCATGTCATATCAGCAATTTGAGAAAAGAATGCAACATTATCAATGAGAAATTAATTTTTTAATAAAATCTTGATGACCTTTTTTTTTATGAAAATAATATCTTGATGACTTTGGTTATAAAGATTGATTGTCAATAAAATCGTGATGACTTCTCAAGTAGTAACTCATCCTAACACCACTCATGCCCAGCCAAAAATAGAAAATTTTTATTGCGCCAAAGTTTCTTTATCCATGGTAGATATAACTTCAATTAAATTAAAATTTCTCATGACAATACAACATAACTAGGAAGTGATTGTGAGTATGCTGAATTTTAATAATCAGCAGCATTGATTTTTTTTTAATGAAGGGCGTCCCAACCCATTGGGCCGGACTAATCCGTTCGGGCCCAGGGGCAACCACGTAAATCCCCCATAGCTCTAATGTAGTGGCGCAGTTCAAATTCCCAACATGAGATGAGAGCAAACCATGGTCCTATTGATTGAAAAAATGCATCGTGAAGCATCGAGGATCAATACAACAACAATTATAAATGCATAAGGCAAAAGAAAATTATTCTTAAAGTGGGTACTTGGATTTTAAATAAGATAGAAAAAAAAGGTAATCAATGATAATGACCTGTATTTGAAATACAAGAAATTTAATCTAATATTAAAAATGACAATAAATATTAAAAATAAATATACTTTCTCTACAAATGTTGGACATAATTATAATCAATTTAAAGTTTTTGGTATTAGTAAAACATAAACAGGAAATAATTTTGGATAAGATAGCTTTCAAATATGAGCTTCAAAATCGAAAAAAATAGAGAAATAATGTATTTATAATTGTAAACGCATAAAGTAAAAGAAAAGTTGTTTTTTTTCAACCCTTCTTTTAGCATCTGCAATGATTTACAACTTTTTTAAAACCTCTAAGCCAAAACAATTCAAGCTTTTCATCTCTCTCCAAGCAAACTATCACGAGCACAAATCAAGATATGTGGGTGATAACGATGAGTACTCTAGATTTGGATCTAACCTATCTCTAATCATTTCTTTTATTTTTGTTTTTTCTTCTTTCCTTCTTTTCCTTCCCTTTTTTCTTTCATCTAATTTTTCCCATAAAATCAGTTATTTTATAATTTATATTTTCAAAAAACCAAATTATATCCGTAGTATTCAATTTTTTTATAATGTTAGAGTGGTCATCTATTAAAGGATTACCAATAAAAGGAGTATATATTTATATACATGTGTATACACATAAAAAGAAAATCTAAAATAGCCCTTATATAAATAAATGAATATAAATAACCCTCATAGAAAAGGGATATATTTATATACGTGTTTATACACATAAAAGGAAAATCTAAGATAGCCCTTATATAAATAAATAAATATAAATAACCCTTATAGAAAAGGGTAGAACTGACCGGCCAGCTTCTTTCAAATTTTTTTTGTCTACACACCCCCCTTGTGGGGCCCACTTGCACCGTGGCTTATCTGGCAAGGGCCATGTGGTTGGATAGATGTCGACTTCCCATTTTCCCTTACCATCCGTCTTAAAATATATATATATATATATATATATTCAAATCAAAACAAAAACTCGGAAAGAAAGACGCATTTGGCATTCCAGCTCTGAAACAACCAAAGATTTTCTCTCTCTGCATTTTATCTCCTTCACAAGATATGTATTCTTTCTTTAATTTTTTTCCCTGTGTTTGCTTTACTGTTTTTTTAAATTTATTTATTTTACAAATGTAATAATGCATTCAACGTGTTTGTTAAATTGCCTAAGTTAAAAAATTTATAGTTGTAAGTGCATATAATGTATTTGCTTAATTGGCAAGTGGGTTGGAAGAATATATAATAGTAACATTTTCACATGCTGATCCAACATTATCTGTTTTTTTAATTGTCTTTTACAGTTGTAAAAGTGCATTGAATGTGTTTGGAGCAAACTAAAAACCAGACTGTCCTATGCTATTGTATTTGTAAAGCCTACATGTTTGTATATGCTTTTTGTTAAAGAGGGCTCACATTGAATTTTTAGTACATTTGTATTTTTCGGTTCCGTTTCATTTAATCTTTACATTGGATCTTGTAACTTGTCAGTTTGGGAACCTTTTGTTCATGTACTACTGTTTTCATTAAGTGAGTTGTGTGAAAAATAACTTGAACTGTGCCTGTCCAAGTGCATAATATATATGACCTAATCACTTTGAAGAGAGTGATTTGGATCCCAATTAAATTGGACTCTTTGACTAGTCAACCACTAACGCTTCCCTTAGCTTAAATACAACTTAGAGGGCTGAAGCAGTCAGGCAATGAAAGAATTTAGCCTTTAAAGCTGTGTCATTGTAATTCAATTTAATCTGTCTACAAATCCATAACTATTAAGACTGGTACAAACTACAAACCAGACCGTCCTATGCTATTGTAATTGTAAATCCTATATGTTTGTCCATGAATTTTGTTAAAGAGGACTCACATTGAATTGTGAATAATTTCCTGCAAGAGTTAAAAGCAGATTGGAAAATGTGCTTGGAATGGTGGATATGACATATGTGAAATGGGTTATTATGAGTGTGCTTACAAATGGTGTCCTTACCATGGAAAGGGGAACAAACTTGGGGTAATGATTTATATGCTTCAGATTTTACTATTTGCAATAAGTGAATACAGTTTCACTCTTTGATACAAATTTTACTTTCTTTGAACATGACAACAAATGAAGGTATGGTTCATTTTCTGCAGGTTTTGCATTACTAAATTCAGAAAGCATTCCATAGATTTCCTAAAGTGGTTAGCTATGCAATTTGTTCCAAGTTGAATATTGTTTATTAATTTGTGATATCCCACATGTTTCTAATTGCTTTTGATCATAATTAATACTTGCGGTTACATCAATGTACTATTTCCTTTCATATTTATTGAGGTTGTGTCTGGTTTGTTCATATTAGTCCAAATATGTTTGTATAGCATGTGTAAATGTGACTATTTTAAGTCTTTCTTAGATGTAAAACTAACTAGATAATAGGTCTTATTTAATGTTAGCAACTTCTGTTTCTATTTTACTATTTCTAAGTTCTGGTTAGGCCTTCAAATTCCCCAGAATTTTGATGTCAAATATCTGTTCATTGGAGTTTTCCCTATCAAAATGGATCCAGATGAGGAACAAATATCTACGTTCATATGTTGGAAAGGATCCATTTTCATAACAGTAAACATGTCACTACAATGCTGAGTCATTCAAAGTTTCTACTCTGTAAGGCCGTATAATCCTTCTTTAGAGACGGATATGAGGGTATAAAAGCAAAAGGTTTTTAAATATACTCTTTTTCATTTCTGATACTCTAAAGACTCCATCTATTCTTGATATTCGGAAAAAAAAAAACCCTTCATTTTCCTTACAACCTCATATAAAAGCAAAAAGTTTTGTTGGTCCAACATTATCTCCTCATCCCTACCATAGCCTTTTGAGGTGTGTCAGAAGAGCTTATTCATACTTTCAATCTTCATACCCAAAAGGTCAAACCATCTCAAATGACATTTCTTTTGGACGAATATAATTAGGCGATAATTTTGGGGAAAAAAGATTTCTATATTATTGAGCAATATACTGGTATCACTTGCTATCAGAAAAAGCTTCAAAAGAGAGAGTTATCCTTTTACAAGTTCTTAATGTTTCTAGCTTTGTACATATGGGCCCATAATATAGTGATAAATGAACTGTTGATCCGTAGCACCACAATAAATGAAGAGTTGAAACTCCCTAGATTGTTAGCCATATAGTCCTATTCAAACCTAATTAGGCTTTTACGGTACCACAGATCCATTATGGCTTTCATTTTCATGGATGTCTATGCCTCTCTGATGGCCAATGAAGCCAAGAAAGTTTCCTTTTGATTATCAAACGCACAAAGATTATATAGATGGTATTGAATGTTTTCCCCTCTTAATGACGTCAGTAATAACTCACCCTTATGATGTCGTTATAGATCTCTATTGGGTACCAGTGCAGACCCACTCCTTAGTTTGATAATTTAAATGATCATATGTTTATTGAGGTTAAACTGATAGTGTAACAAATGATAATGGCGAAGTTGTGGATGATTTAGTTAAAAAAGATTGAATTTCATTTTCTCATTCCCTTTTTTCCTGGGAATAAATTCATTATCTGATTTCATCATGAATCCATATTAGATGTTCAAGGTGTAAACCAATTTTGTGCCGTGGTTGATATGACTTTGTTGACAAATTTGAATTCATATTCGTGGTTATAGTATCCTTGAGCTTTCATATTTGGTCTCAGCACGCCGTCAGTTGTATTTTGGACTTAATTATTTAGCTGCTGGAATTTTCTAGCTTGGATGCTATTTCACTTTCATGCCTATTCATAATCTGAATCCTGCTCTGCTTCCAATATTTATTTGCCTAACTGATATTTGAAAATTTCTACTTGCTTCCTGCAACTAAATTCATCGTGCACTTGAGTTGATTCAAACTAGATCATATACATGGTTGTTATGTGAAAGACTTTAAACCTTGACATAGGTTAAGGTCCCAATCAATGTATGCTATGTAGATAACAATAGCAATCACCCAAAGACAACCAAACAATCACACAATATAGATGGACACGGGATTTTTTCGTGGAAAACCAAACCGGGAAAACACCACGGGACCTAACACTGGTCCGTCAAGAACAATCACTATGAAAGAGAAGTTACAAGACTACTTACTACCCTTTTACCCAGTTGGACACAACCTAAGGGACTGAAGCTCTTCTTGTCGATGCACACGCCATTCACCCTCTTCTGGATTTATCTTCACACCTTGATGCCACTCAAGACGAACACGCACAGCGGAGAAGAGATCTGGAACTCAGAAGGAGACGTTGCAGCACTTCAAGAACAGAATACCTTCTGGGAAGATGAAATCTCTCTAAGGATATTAGGGTTTTGATCTAGAAAGAGCCCCCTTCTTCATGGGAGAGGTGTTCCTTAAATAAAGAGGAACCCTAGAGTCCTTACCGTCATTGATTCGCGAAGGATAAGGACGCGCACAAGGCAGTTCCGAAAAAATAGAGCTTCTGAATTGCGCATCTGTCGACCCAGCCGACCGATCGGATATCCTATCCGACCGGTCGGGTATGGGGTCCGATCAATCGGACACTTAGCCGACCGATCGGTCTTCGCTTCTATCAACAGGTGTCTGTCTGCGAGCCGACCGGTCAGTCTTCAGTTCTGTCAGCAGGTGTCTATTTGCGAGAAATTCAACCGGTCTGCCATCCTATCTGACCAGTCCGAGGATAAAACACTTGCATACGAATATCCAAGTAGAAGACCATAATCTGTGACTTCCATAAAGTGTTCAGTCCATCTAAAACATAAAATTACAACTCTTGAAATCCAAGTTTTGTCTATCCTATGAATTTGCCAATATTACATGCCTTTCATTATGGATTACAGACCACACGCCAAGTTGTTTCAGGCATCACCTTTCAGGTTTACACTTAGTTCATTTTTTGCTCATATTGATACCATCACCATGTTAAATTTGATTGACCGCAAACGTGAAGCTCTCTCTCTCTCTCTCTCTCTCTCTCTCTCTCATTGTATTTTTGCATTTGTATGTTTGAAAAACAAAATGGTGAGGAGTGGATACTCCTTGAGATTTGTTGGCAAATTTTATTGAGTGCATGCAGTTCTTACCCAATTCTTGTAATGATAGGATCCCAACTAGAGCATTTTCTTGGTTAGTTAACTTAATAACAAAACTCATGCTTAATCATATCTTTCTATGTTATAATGTGGAAGATGACAAGATCATCATTTAAATAGATAATCTGACTCTCACCTTCTCTCTCTCATCCTACCATACAGTTATAGACACGTGTAATGTCTTAGCATACTATTTTGAGTGAAGTGGATAAAAGTCAGCAACAGGAGGAAGATATAATGACAGGACCTACTGTACTTTCCACACGAAGAGTTTATACAAGCATCCTTCTCCAACATTATAATTAGTAAAAGATCTTCTCATTAGTCACACCTTTCAAATATACGTAGTTGTCCAT
Organism: Sextonia rubra; assembly: GCA_037013555.1. Lineage (NCBI taxonomy): Eukaryota > Viridiplantae > Streptophyta > Magnoliopsida > Laurales > Lauraceae > Sextonia > Sextonia rubra. The sequence goes on from JASUAD010000009.1 coordinate 12,284,240, forward strand.
GAGAATCTAATTAATCTCCATGGTTGAGAGTATTAATAGTAAAACATGTGTTCTGATCTTTTCTTTCATAATAAAGGTTATAGATAGATTTGTTTCGACATTGCACATGCCTTGCATGTGCAGGGCTCCACTATTTATATATTTATTTATATAGAAGAGAAGAAGTCCAGTTCTCATTTCATTTGCTTGCTGAAAAAATGCTACACACTCTGGGTCTTGCTTGGATGCATGTCATTTGACAAGACCTTTATATAAAAGAGAAGAAGTCCGGTTCTCATTTCATCTGCTTGCTGAAAAACGCTACACACTCTGGGTCCTGCTTGGATGCATGTCATTTGACAACTGGCATATGTGTGATAGATCTTTAGTATATTCACACATTCATCACCACACCACCATTTTCGTCACCACTGTTCATTTTTTATAAAATTTAAAACAAACAAATCCAAGCTTACAAGTTTTCCTCTCCTGCTTGTTCTCTACTTTTTGGGACTTTTCCTCCTTTCCTCATCTGCTTAGGGCTCTTCTTCTGGGGTCCTCGGCTAGCAATTGTCATTGTTCTTTTGAAGGTAAGAACTCTCTCAATTTGTCCCGCCTCTTCATCTCTTTTTTTTTTTTTTTTGGGTTAAGAAAGCATCGAACTTGAGACAGTTTCTAAGGTTTTGAGGGCAGATACCACAGGGAAGAAGTGGGAATCCCATGCCACCTGCCTCAAATGAAATCAATCTCAAAGCCGATCAAATTTCAAACTATTTTCTAAACACATCAGCCTTTGTGTATGATCATAGTCTCACAGATCTCTCTTATCTCATCAAATCTGTAAGTCCTCAAATAAGAACCCTTTATTGGCTGTGGGACTTAATTCTGTGACACGATATTGGCTTTGATGACTGCTGTGTCCTCTATTTTATTTTTAAGGGAGTGAAGTGGGTTCTGATTGTTTGGATCTTGTGGGTTCTTTGATTGAAGAGTAAGACTTTGCATGAGTCTATTAAATGGATGAAGAGATGGAATTTTCTATATAGGTCATTTATTTTTAGCATGAGTCTATTAAATGAACGAAGAGATGGAATTTTCTATATAGGTCATCTATTTTTAGAGTGACTTTAGTGACTTTCAGTATATAGAAAGATAAGGTCTCTGTTTCTCCACTTGTCTTCAGATTTTGTATGCTCAAATATAATTGAATAAAAATAAAAAAAACATCAGAATTTTGATTTGGCAGACTGAGAGGAAGTGGGTTGTGAGTATTTGGTGAGGAGTGAGTGACAGGGTCATGGTTTTAATGAAAAAGAGATGGATTGAATTGTTATTTACAACAGCTTAATGTGTTACTTACAACAAGATTGAGCTGTTTTTGGTCAATGTGTAATTTTGTTTTGTTGCATCTTCTCTCAACTGATGATCACAGGAGGAGTAGTCGGGTATAAGTGGTCCCCCAGAATTCTGTGGTTCTGTGCACTTGAAATTGCAGTAGGTAGTTTCTTTGCAACCATATTACTCTTGAAACTGATTAAAATTAAAATGCAGTGCTTGTATTGAAGACTTAAATGTTATTTGTCTGTTAAATTTAACTACTTAAATTGTATTGCTTGCTTAGGCCTATATATGGTTGCGGTGGAGCGACAGACACAAAACAGAATAGGGAAGATGGCTAAAAATTTGAGGGCTATGGAAAGGGAATCTAGTGGAGAGGAAAATTGAACTAGGGCAGGGGCCTATTAGCTGCTGTCAGTTTAAATACCCTTTACCATCACCTATCAGTTGAATCTTGAGCTTTTCTATATGTAATTAAGGGTTCATTGGTCTTAAGAGTTAGGATTGTTTATTGCAAATTAAGAAAGGAATATAAATAATATTCTTTAGCATGTTAAACTTTTATTGAATTAGTAGTTATGATGACTATCATCTTTTGAAACTTGCTGCAAATAAATAGGATTCCTGGACAACATTTCAAGTTTTATATATTGTTTCTAAATCTATATGGTTTAATTGGTCCATTGTTCTTAGAACTGCACCTTAGGAAATATCTTTTCACACACACACACACACAAACACACACTAATTTATTTTTTTTTTAAATATTAAAATACCCCCACCTCTTTCCTCATCCCCTCCTCCCCTTCCCCACCTTTCCCTGACACCCTCCTCTGCCCCTTCTCTCGTGGGGGGGGGGGGGGGGGGGGGGGGGCGGGGGCGGGGGCGTTGGGGTGTGCAGATGACTATTCACTGCATGAAGTTGATCCTATTACTCTCATAGTTCTTTGAGAACAATAGGAGATCATGTCCCATAAGTTAGTCACCGTCCTGGAGAGAGACAAATATGTCAAGGTGGCAAGTTTCCTTCAGTTGATTCTATGACCCATGCTGAGTCTTGTGAGCCAAGTGGAAGGGTATTCCTTCTAAGAATATTGATGTGAAATGGAGAATGTATGCTGGATTGAACTGGTCTAACTTAAGGAAAAATGTTTTGCACACTGAGTCCATGTGGAAGGGATGCTACTGTATATCTAGAGCTTACATCCAGGATGAAAATGCAGTATGACATGTTTCCTGATGGGGGAATATACATGTCCAGGCTTTCACTCAGTCCAGGATTTTCATCTTTATGACAACAGCAAGGATACCCCTTGGAAGAAGGTATCCTCACAATATCCTAGACTAATCAGTTGACTGTTTTATGCAACTACTATGCTGCCCTCATATGCTCAACAAATCTTTAGAAACATCTCATTTGGTTTCTCTTGAAGGTGTTGAGTTATTATCAATCAAAAAAGCATCCGCAAGAATCCTGTACAAAAACTTTCGAGTTGGACTTGGAAGCTGTCAGGCCAAACCCATTTACTCCTCAGTATAGGTAAAATTATTGAACATGTTTTTCTTAACAGCTCAATTCGTTGAATATGAAGTTGATGTGGACAATGACCTCGAGTTTTTCAGTTGGTCTATATGGCCAACTTTGAAACCTCTCTCTTCATTCTTTGCCTTGCATTTCTTCCTATACGATTGCATCTTGATCAAAGACAACTTGATTTTCTCGTCGGCTTCTTTACATGCAAAGAATTACTCAAGGAGCAATGTCATCGCCCTCCGGTCAGCTTTCAAGCAAGCCACGTCCAAGTATCCATCTTCCCCGGCAGGGTCTATACTGGATATGTGACTTCGCTCGATTCAGCTCCACTGCAGTGCAGAAGATAGAAATGCAGTTCTGGGGAGGGACAAATATCGATGTTGACTTCTCAGGGATTCTGGTGGGAGTGGGATTGTCGAAGGCCTGCCTGGCATTTGCCAGAAACACTGATGCCGGTGATGTGACTATCATCGGGAAGAAGCAGCAGCAGATATTCGAGGTGATCTACGATGTGGGCAATGCAAGGGTTGGATTCAGCGTTGGAGGTTGCAGCTGCTTCAATTTTCCCAAGATATGATGTTCCATTGCCAAAATATACATAGAAAGACAATAGGAATAGGAACAAAAAGAAATAAATAACCTCAGCGGGTAGAAACTTGTAGTGTTTGCAAGCAGAACACAATTGCATACATAATAAGAAACCATTGTGGATTCTTAAGCAGTTAAGCCTATGCGTTTGGATATAAATAAGAAACCAATCTTCAATAGGAATTGCGGTTAATGGGCCGGAAATAAACGGTTCCAAGGCCACAGAAATATCACTGTGTTGCCCTTGCTGGACATTTACCAATAATGGTACGGTTTGACCATATGAAAAATATTTTAATTGTTTTTAATGGTTCACTAGGGTTTTGAGTTTCAGTTTGGTAAGCGCCTTAGGGTCGGAGTTAGTTTGAGTTCTTAAAGTATACTAGCAACAAAGTCCCATGCTAAACTTAAGCCAAAATTAAAAAATTATTAAAATTCTGAGACTTTTAAGTCTAATTTAAAAAACATATATTATAAATTAACCACGTTTGTCTTCGTAGATGACCCTCTGGTCCAATCTTCCACCAAGTATATTTAGGTAAGTGGAATAAAAGCCAATACTTGATCAATATTAACTACTAAGAAGTGCTTTATTTTTTAGTAAAAAAACATATGATGATACCTTGGGGTAATTCAGTTTAAAAATCAGTTAATGATTGAATTTGAGTGTCAAACTGGGATCAGGGTCAATTCATTTGATAAAAGAATGTGAGTGGATTTGGACCTCTTCATGATGATTGAAGTAATGCTAAAATGGGTTTCAATGGAGGCATGTTCATCAAAAGAAATAAGGAATGAATGCTAAAGGGTGGAGTATGCAGCCCTCATCTTCTAGAATAGCGTGTAGCTTTACCTGAAAAATGGGTTGGGTTGATCAAATTCTAGTTAGGTCAATCCAATTCCGAATTTATTCATCTCAATTAGAAACCTTTAACCTACACCTGCGTTGGGTCAACCCGACCCAGCCCGCCAAACCCAAATTTAATATGGGTTGGGTCGGATTGACCCAACCGAACCTATTTAATTACATTTTTTGTATGTGATTTAAGTTATTTTGTGTGGCCCAATTTCATTTGTAAACTTTCATTAAGTCTAAATTCATTTCAAGTATTGCATTGAGCATTAATTTATAAATTACCAATTTTCAAGGTGTAAAAGGTGGGGCCAAAATCCATTAATAATTTCTAGCCCATTTTTTGACGCAATCCTTTTCTTTTCTTTTCTTTTCTTTTTTAATTTTGTAATGCAATATCATGAGTAGAAGCCTTATCAACACTATTGGATTCCATTCACATTTATATTTTAAAGGTAAATTTATGAGCTTAACCACCTAACATAAAAATGAAAGGCACAAATCAATATTTCAAGGACAAAGACATTGTATTATCAAATAAAAAATAAGTTCATATTGTAAGTGTAAATATATTGAATCATACAACATAAAAATAAGAAACAAACTATTGCATAATTCCTCCCCTTAATATTAAGAGTTACATTATTTATAGCCTATAGGAATAAGAAAAGTCACATGAAATTGAAAACTCACGGTAAATTAAAAAAACTTAAACAGGTCAACCCTATCCCAACCTACTTTTATACAGGTTAGTAAATTCTAACCCATGACCGACCCGTATTCGAAATAGGTGGGGTTAGGCTAGCCAAAAATGAGCCGGGAGGGATTGGCGGGTCGGGCCAACTTTTGCAGCTCCAATGTAGCACTCTAATAATATGGTTAGTCAACGCAAAATATTATAGAATAATATAATGTAAGTTTGCAGATCATGAGGATGTTTAAATGCAACCTTACTTTATTAGGTCGAATATAGATATCTATTCAAACATTTTAAAAATGTTATGAAAAATAACAAAATATTAGGAAGGCTTTAAAGATAAGAAGAAATTTAGGGATCACATGGGAATCTTATCTCATTTATAACAAAATCTTATCTCTAACATTATAAAAAATTGATTACTATGAATATAATTTGGATTTTCAAAAAAAAAATTAAATAATAACTGATTTTATGGGAAAAGTTGGATGAAAAAAGAAAGGGAAGGAAAAGAAGGAAAAAGGAAAAAACTAAAATAAAAAAAGGGATTAGAGATAGATTAGAAACAATTTATCCAAATCTAGCATCGTCGTAATGCCCACATACCTTGATTTGAGATCGTGATAATTTGATCAGAGAGAGGTGACAAGCTTGAATTATTAGGGCTTGGAGCTTATGAAAAGGTTTGGAACCATTGTTGTTTCACCACAGGTATGAGAAGAAAGGTTGAAAAAAGCAATTCTTCTTTCACTTTATGCGTTTACAATTATAAATACATTATTTATCTATGCATCATTTTTTTCTTTTCATTCTTGAAGCTCATACTTGAAAGCTAACTTATCCAAAATTATTTTCTATTTATGTTTTACTAGTACAAAAAACTTTCAATTGATTGGAATTATATCCACCATTGGTAGAGAAAATATATTTATTTTTCAATATTTCTCTTGGTTATTAATATTAGATTAAATAGCTTCGATTTCAAATTTGGGTAGATTACATTTTTTATCTTATATAAAGTACAATAACCCACTTTAAGAATGGTTTTCTTTTGCCTGCATTTATAATTGTTGTTCTACTAACCTCCAATGCTTCACTATGCATTTTTCAATCAATACTCAATAGGACCACCGTTTGCTCTCATTAAAGTTTATAGGTTTGAACTGCACTACTACATTAGCGGCATAGGAAATTTACTGGGCTCCTCCTAGGCCCGTTAAAAAAAATCAATGCAGCTCATTTTTAAAATCAACCTGCTTAAAATCACTTTTTAGTTTTGTTGTATTATTATGAGAAATGTTAATTTAATTGTAGTTATATTCGCCATAGATCAAGAAATTTTAGCTCGTAAAAAAATTCCTGGCACCTCCCTTGGCGGTCGGGCATGAGCGGTATTGGGATGAGTGACCACGTGAGAAGTCTTCACACAATATTATTGACAATCAATTTGTATAACCAATGTCATCACGATATTATTGAAAAATTAAGTTCTCATGATAATATCGCAATCTTTTCACAAACAAACTGGTGACGTGTTAAATGGTTGTAACTTGTAAGGCTCTCTCTCACTCACAATTAAGTATTTAAGTTCCTACTAAACAACATCCAAAAGTCGGTGGTAGAGTCAATTACTCAAATGGATTTGGTGTTAGCATCTATTACTCAAATGGGTTTGTCTAACTTTATATGATTAAAAACTTGATAAGGCCCGATGGAAATAATTTAGGTGCAAAATGCCAAATTATCCTCAGAGATCATACCTACTGAGAAATCTTAAAATAACAATGCAGTTCTTCTTACCCTCTGCAGAGTCATTTAAGTTGCAAATGATTGAAAGTGGGAAATGGAGAAGTTGGTTAAAGAGGGAAAAAAGAAACCATTTTGAGAAGAGCAGGTAAATGTGGAGTCCAAGTGATGTGCACAAAATATAAAAGGCCAATACCCACCCATTAGAGCAACGCATTCAAAATTGCATTGGGAAAAACAACAAATCCATGTGATGGATCAATGAGCTTTGAACAATTGATACACAAAAGTAGAACTATTGTAATAGGAAAGAAACAGAAACTTGTTTTGTGTCGTAAAGAAATGGCTGAACTCTATAGGGCAAAGCTATGCCTTTCACTTTACACCTTTGGCTCACATATGAAGGCAGCCATAGCTTGAGCTTTGTGGGGTCAAGCAAGCCAGTTAATGTTGGATATGTTTAAATTTGAGGTTTTCTTAGAATAATATTGAAAAAATAAATTAGTCCTGATATAATTGAAAAAATAAATTTCAGTAACTATAAAAATACTATTAAAAATTAACTTTTATAGAGTTCTACCATTTTATCACATTGATGGTGCTGTTTCTAAATTGGTTTCTCTCACATCTCATTTTTATCAAAATTTCTAAATTTTGCATCTTATTAGAAATTTATCCCTTTTTAACGATATTATCATGATGCCATGAGTTTATTCAAAATGTTGGTGATATTTCTTTCTTTTATATGTATTTTTTTTTTGGTGGGTAATGGCAAAAGAACAAAAAAAAACCTACAATTTTGGGTGTCTATAAATTGCAACTTTGCAAACTAATTTGGGATCGTCACTCTACAAATAATTTACACTTTTAACATCGTCATCATCTTTAAAGTATTGTTCCAACTATGTTGAAGTTACTAATAGAAAAAAAACTATGTTAAAGTCGATTATATAAGTGACAAAAATCAAAACTTTTTTCCTTTCATAAATGGAAGTTGATTTTTAATTAAACGGTCAAAGTGTCCCACGTTCTTAATGGCTTGGATCTCATGTGTTTGGAGTCATTTAAGCTCCAAAGACCTCTTTTATCATTCATTTAAAACACCTTTTGATTCCATAAATGAAATTTGGTTTTTATCACGTGATCTAGGTCCAAGTGTCCTAATTTCTTAATGACCCGAATCTCATGCGTGTGGTGCCATTTAAGGTCCAAATACCCTATTCCATCATTTAAAACTCATTCCTATTGGCTTCTCCACCTTAGTCAACTTTAGAACGTTTTAAGTTAGCACTATTTTATTTGAGCTTACCTAAACTGAACCTAACTTAAAACCTTCGTTTTTGTGAAATTTCAACATTTAGTGGTTTCTTAGGATACTATCAAGAAAATGTTATGGCAAATAAATTATACTCTTAATAATAATAATGACAATAATAATAATAATAATAAGTGCATGTTTGGCAAGTCTAAAATTTCCCCTCTTATTGTCTAAATATCTAAAATTTATAGAGTTAACAAAATAGAGGCGTTTGGCATGCATTTTTAGCTCTATTTAATTTAGACAATAAGAGGTAAAAGCTCTATTTTGAAGAGGAGGGGCTGTGATGCATTTCCAAATCAGAGGAAAAAAAAAAGAGGCGCCCAGCTACAGTATTTTGAGGGATCACGCCCAATACGTTTTTTCGATTTTTCTCAAAATCCGAGCCCCTAAATCTACATCCAAACCGTTGAAAATGTTTACATGATCAATTACGGCCACCCATCCAAATTTCAACCGTTAATTCATCCGGAATCTCGAGATATGTGCAAGAAAGCGTGAGCCATTGGATACTAGTTTTTGAATTTTGTGGGGCCCAAACACAAGATCCAAACCATTGGAAATGTTGGGAAGACTAAAAACGGCTATGGGGTCAATTTTCAAGGATTGATTCCTTGTGGATCTCAAGATATTTGTAAAAAACTTTCAACCATTGAATTTAATATGCTGAATTTGTACTAGTCCACAGGCAGCCCCTTTTTTTATTTTTTATTATTATTTCTGGGACAGTAAATAACAATCCAAACCATTGAAAATGTGTAGAAGGTCAATGACCATTATGAGACCAAATTTCAGCCGTTGAATCATCACCAAACTTGAGATATTTATGTAAAAACGTGAATTATTAAATATTTTTTTTTTAAAATTGGGGGCCTCAAACACAAAATCCAAACCGTTAGATCTCTTTGGGAGGCCAAACGTGGTTATGAAGTAAAATTTCAAGCCTTAATACCTACTAGATCTCAATATATTTGTGAAAAATTTTTAACTATTGATTTAAAATGGTCTATTTAAAATAGATGCTTTCATTGCCAAACACATATTTTAAATCTAGCCTCTTTTTTTTATAGCTCTATTTTAGATGGTCTATAAAAATAAGACTAGATCTACCAAACAAGCCCTAATAATAATAATAATAATAATAATAATAATATGAAAAAATCTTTGTATGCATACGTCCCTCATGAAAGGCTTGTATATACTCCTCCGTGGGGCCCATTGTATAACCCACTAAGGAATGAGGGTGGAGGGTGAAAAGATCCATGCGGGACCACCCTAAATATCAAGTTTATCCCCAGTCATAAAACCCTGACCCCTTCATCCGTAGCCCACAAATCCATTACATTATAATTGATTCAAAGTTAATCCAATGGTTTAGTAAATTTGAATTTGACTGAAACTTGAGGCGTGTGACTGTCAAGGGGGGTCCATGTGTATTGCAAGGTTTGAATTGGGTGATAAATAAGCCCACGAGTTCTCACAAAAAAAAAAAAAAAAACAGTAAAAGACATATACACATGAATATTGTTTTATATATATATAAATATATATAGTAAATATTCATGAGCACATATCCCTCACCATTTTTTTCGTAAGAACTATAGGTGGGACCCACTGTATGGTCCATCCAAATAGACCATACACACAATCCCCTTTAATTAAACCCGTTTATTATTCTTTAGTTAGGACTTATATAAATCTTACCCTAATGATATCCAAAAAAACCCCTATCCAAAACCGCCATAACACGACAAAAGAGAGAAATGGGCCATGCTTTTGTGCCATCTTTTCTCAACTCAGTAAATTCACTTTCTGCAATGTCCACCAGTTATTTCATTCAACTGATTCGATTGCATATCACATCTCAGTTTTTTTCCGTTTGTCTTTACTCGTCTTTTTCCTCCTTATCTCCATCTTCCCTGGCCCCTGCATTGCTAGGGAGTAGGGCCCTATAAGTGCGTCCGGTTGGACCCATGCTTTTAACCATGAGATGTTGCTGATAAGCAGTGGTGAAAGGCCTGATTTCATCTTCAGTTGATAAGGCCTATTTACCGTCCTCATTGGCCTCTGTTTTCCTTTCTCACATGTGTGGGTTTATTCATTTATAAACATTCTTTTTTGCACGTGTAGTCTCTCTTGTGACCCACCCTCCTTAGCTAGAGTACCACGAAAAAAAAAAAAAAAAAAAACTATGTGCAGTGGTAATGCAAGTGTCAAACACCTGATCCTATCCACATGGGATTCTTAAAAAAATCTACTTGTATCGGCCGGATTGGTACATAGGCTTCAGTAGAAACAGCCTGAAGGACATAAGGTCTGTATTCAATTCTAGATGATGATGCATTGAGTCCAGGGCCGCATGGTCAAAAAAGCCCGACAGACCACCCAGATAGATCTTGCTCACACGAAATTGTTTATTTTTTACCATGCCTTTTAGTTATGTAGCTGGAAGTCCTTTTTCTCCATACTCCCAAACCAGACCCGAACAAATTTAATTTCACTGTAGATCCCCCTGGGTCCAGATCTGGCTGGACTAAAGCAGAAACCCAGCCATTTAGTAGGGGGAGACACCAGAGACGCCTAATGTTGGTCCTTAATCTTTATGCCCCTTGGAATATAATGGGAGGCAAACCATGCATCCAGAAAAATAGTGGGGTAACTGTGTCTAGCACAGCGTTAGAGGAAGATTTTGACCCTAATGATTCATTTGAGAAGACATAATGGTCATGCAGTCGGCAGTCCCATACCATAGTCATCCATTCCAGGGCTAGCCGTGGACCAGGCTAGCTCAAGCACTACTCATATTGGACTATAATTGGGCTCTTCTTAACATCCGAGTAAAAGCAGCTGTTTCATATCGACTAGTGAGGTGAGCATTGCACATACACTGTTCTAATAAGATGCGGATCAATCTAATGACCACTGTTGGTTTAAACTGGGTTTTGATCAACCAAAACTTGGTAAAATGACACAGACGGTAGATATGCACAAAACTCATCTGTGTCCAGACAAATTGCATCAACACAACTCAGCTAAGTCAAGTCAAACTCGTTCAAGGTTAGAATAGATACAGATCAAAAGGTATATCTAGGTATGTATTCAGGGCCAGGATCCAACAAAAACTGGAGGAAATTTGTGCCAAATTGTGCTGTATCCTAAATATCATCTGAATAGACACCCTCTTCTTCCACTTTTTTAGGACGACTATAAAGCTCCTCTCATTCCTCTTTTTTTTTTCTCTTTTTTTTTTCCTTCCCCTGTTTTGGTTTTGGTTTTGTTTTGTATTGGTAACGTGACATAACACCCACAACCCCAAGGGTGCAACAGTGAGGACACCCGGCTCTTATCATCATAACCTCATTCTTGGAGCCCCGGTTGTTGGAAGACTACCAATTTTTGGTTTTCATACAGTAAAGAGAGATTTTACAGTAAAGAGAGATTTTGTCAAAAAGAAAGAAAGAAATCTAAAAGGATTAAAACAGAATATTTTAAAAATGCATAAAATCTTAACTTTCAACAACTGGATAGTTTAGTTTAATCCCACAAGAAATTACAGTAATCCTTTGTGGTGATTTATCTTTTCGAGTATCCTAATATTTACAGGATTATGCGAGCTCAAATGTTTCACCTCGAGCTGCTAATTAGATCAGTCTCCCATAACCATGTCGGATATAACCTGAAAATCACTAGAATGCTAACCTGTGACCTTAAAGTGCTGTTATAAATAAAAACTTGAAAATGGTAAATATTTAATGCAGAATTGTAGAAATTCTTAACATTTCTAGCCGGAATCAAAGTCTAGATGTTACATGGATAGGGACAGGGCTTGGATTGATCTTGCCCCAGCCTGAGCTGTCCGTGCTCTATTTCTTTCTTTCTATGCGAGTCCCTAGGTCCACTGGGATCAGTCAACCAGCAGACAATTGATCTAATCATCATCTGTTAGTTCAAGTCATCTTTCATTCAAATCCTGATTCTTAGCTTCCCACATCAAGAATTTTGGAACCACCGAAAAAGGTTCTGAATCAGACTAGGCATGCATTGTTTCTTAACAGAAAAAAGTTAGAACAAGGACAATATACCATCCCCTAAGCAGCCTCAGCTTGATGGCATTTAGGATTGTGGACTAGTGATGTAAGAAAAGCTAAGCAGCATCCAATGATCTTAGCCACTAGATCAGAGCGTTTGAAGTAGATGGTCAATATAAAAGTCAGTTGCAACTCACAACCAGTGCCTCAGATTGAATTGCTTGAAATATCATACAGAGTTGAATTTTCATCGGATGACAAGGCTACAACCCTCTCTTTAAAGTCTGGTAAGGGCCATTCAACATACACATGTTGCCAGACAGAGGCCAGACATGACCAACTTTTTCTTGTGAGAGTGACGAAGAACCTTTTAACCGTGACGGCAAGTGTTACACTGGATGGAAATCCAAGACCCCCTTTTTCCCCCCCTTCCAAGTAGAAGCATACATCTAGCCAGTCCTATTTTGGGGGAGTGACCGAATGCACATTTTCCATTTGATAAGTGACTTTTTTTTATAATGACTTAGGTATCCCTCAAGTTTTTCTCCCAACAGTATTATTCACTGTAAGTCTTATAAATCATCAACTCAAAGACCAACCAATGAATTGTCCTGAGAGCCTAGCACTGACAAGTGGATGAGCATTTTTATCTAACTACAGCTAATTGTATCAACTCCAGATCATTGTCACACCCAAGGGGCACTTTTCCACTTGGACCCCAAGCTATAGCATAACTTGTGGATTTAAACATAACAAAATCAAATCCATACAAGTAAAGCCATCTCATAATTTGAAACCATATGTGTAAGTATCTCACCTTTTTGCCACCTAAAGCCAACTTCAGGTGGAAGCAGTTCTGGGCGCTAATCTGAGAAATGGCCAATCCTAAAACATACAGATATCCAATCCATGTTTCTAACAGCTCCCAACCTTCAATGCACAAATAAAAACATGTTTGCTGCATCATGATCCACTTAGAAAGCTTTGGCTGTCTCCCGAACTAGTGAAAGCTTGGCCAGGAGACCAGATAACTGAAGAAATGAGCCTACTCCATCGCAGATTCTCATGTGGGCAAATCCAGTTTCCTGTGGGCACATGTGAGAAGACATCAGAAATCTGGAATGAGTACAGAGAACCCCTTAGAAGATAGGAAGGCCAGCTTCACCTTACCTTCAAAAACTCTAGTTTTAGATACTAAGCCATATCATAGTTTTTAATTATTCGGAAAAGTGTTGTAATTATGTCGGTGGGAGAATAACCCGAATCATAGAGCTGTTTCAGGCCAGAACAAGCATCTTCAAACTTCCCCTCAAGTACATTGCGTACCATGTTTTTGACATGTAAGGGGTGAGGTTGATCACACACCTATTAACAGTAAAACCACTATGACAGATCAGTACATTTAAAGATGAAAAAAAGAAAGAAACTTCTACTTGGCTAGACTGGGTTGCAGAGAACAAAATTTAAATGCAATTCATCCAAGTTCACCTATGGCAAGACTCCAAACCCTGACCATCCATCAGCCCTATTTCAGATGAAAACACCCCCATAATCATGCTGATCAGATGATCTTAGACATCCAATTTGTGGTCATTAAATGGACAGCTAGCATAAAATAAATAGAAAGCCAAATCCTATCAAAAAAATCAGGTTATATGATAATTGGATCAGGACGGTTTCTGAGCAGTGCACCAACAATGGGCCCAACTATTGGATAGTCCGGAATGGTGTAACCATATGTCATATATACTTCCCCACAAAGTTCTGCCCTATGGAAAACATACATTAATCCTTTTCTACTTTCTAACCTTGAAAACACTCTCTTGATTGATGAACCGGAACCCGCTGTGGGTGGCTTGCAAATTATTCAAAGCATGCCTCATATCGCCATCAGCCGTGAATATTATGGCTTCCAGGCCTTCTGGCACATATGGAACCTTCAGTTGTTTTCACGGAAAAGAAAAATCAGACTTTTTTTCTTAGTAAGACAAATCAAAATTAATTTACTAACGTCAAAGCTTAGCAAAGTAATAAATTAAACTTTAGACAAGATTTTCTTCTCAGAAGCAATTTACAAAGGAACACTGTTGAGGATCACTCCTCTAGCCTATAAGACCACAGCTGATCTCAAGGCTCATATTGGCAGAGGAATATAATTAGATGGTGGTGACAGTGAAAATGATGATGACTATACGAGTGCCATATAACACAAGTATCTCCGAGTATAGGGAGGTGTACTAAAAGTATTCTTTTCAAAAACTGATATTTAAATGAGAAAAGAGTTTCTAATAATTATGAAACATATAAAGCACCTTAGAAAAGCATACAGAGGTAATGCAGTTCTGCAAGAGAAAATACAAAAGACTCTGGACAGGTTGAAAACGTCTAGGTGAAGAACATCTTCATATTCATATCGAAGACGATATCAACAAGAGTTTTCCAACAGAAGTAGAGCAGGTCTTGTATTCTTCATGGTGTAACAGGAAAAATGGGAGGAAGCAGTAAGCTTACAACTTGAACTATCTGGAAAGTGTAAGGGGAGTACAGCCTATAGAAGATACAAAGGGAGACTGTGGACTGATGAAGCAGCGCAGGGGAAGAAGATTAGCCAACGGGCTAATCTCCAAGCCAAAAGGCTTAGGGATAAATTATCTAGGTGTCTCACCAAAGACAAATAACTCTCTCAACTAAGAACCAATGCCCAAAGCTTTATTCACTATCAAAATCTATATCTCTTAAAGAGATTACAACCTTTATTTATAACTAAAACATTCTCTAAGAAAGGAAATACCTAATTCTAAACAAATAAGAAGTCCTAAGTCAAATCCAACTGGACTTGCCAAATATCAAACAATTACTATTAATATAATCCTACTACAAGTCTACTGTGTTTTGGGCCTGCGGGTGTAGACTTTCAATCGGGGCCCATTATGATGGCCTGCATCAACTGAGTTTCTATACTGCTCACCAAAAATGGAATTCTAATACTACCCAAGAGCCTCCCCCATTACCCATATTGATTACGGACTAGGGAGGCACTCACAAGTCACAAATGCAGAAAAGCCACCTAGCCAACTATAGACAGTTAGACACACCATCATGTGGCAGCATTGACTGCAATCACACTCAACCACTCAAGCACTGCCATGTGTCCATGATCTTTCTCCTGAAATAGAAACCATGATCTTTCTCCTGAAATAGAAATGGGCATGACAGCTGTCTAATGGCCTTGGCAACATTAGGCCTGTTAGCTGTGCATAAATCTGTACATGCCACTTTCCACTGAGAAAAAGAAAAAAATATAGACATGCCACATAAGCAAGGCACTAGAGAAGGCAGGGTGATGGGGGTTAATGTAAGGGAAAGGTACCACAAAAAAGGTGGTGCAAGGGCCCTGGTGATGGACATGCAGATTTTTTTCCACTTGGCAGTGGGATGCTCATATTCACCATAAGAGAAGCATTTACACAATCTTTGTTGGTGTATAAGTTCTTTGTCGGGCTTCCAAATGGATCCCTCACCAGCGGACTCCAAAAATCATCAGGAAACCCATAACAAGGTTACCATAAAAACGAAGTACTTGGAAACAAGACACCCCATATAATCAACAAAACACTTCCACTTAATTGATCCAGATTCTAACAGAAGGGCCAAACCAAAAGGCAGCAGCTCCCTGGGTATTTATGCCATCTTAGAGTAACATTGAGTGAATCAGATAGAATAGAAGCCTATCAATTACTTTTTTTATTTATGTTTTTTCTTAAAATGATTTAGGTGATAGTACCTAGTTGTGTTTGCATATGCATCTAACTGAGCTAAGAGATGATAAACAAGAAATTGCATGTCCTTTGGTTGAAACATGCCTCTCAGATTCATCTAAATGCTGGAAGTTGTATTTAGTGACTTCTTTATCTTACGCACACACAAATAAAAGAAAAAAAAAAGGTTTACATATAATAAAGCACATAAGAGGCAACATTTGTAAAATGTGCAACATGCTGGCAATGCTATATATGGAATTTCACAGATGCTGTCTCGTATAATAAAGCATTTGGGTTCAGATGTGACATGTAGCCATCTTGAAAAACAACTACAATAAGGCAAGGTGCTCCAGTAACCAAAGAATGTAAAAATTAAACAACAAAGGTATGAGTTGTCAATGTCTGTGCTTGTGTGTGTCATCACACCAGAGTTAAATCTCATGGGTTCATTGTTATTGCTACTCTTTTTTTTTTTTTGTATGTATGTGTTTTTCACACATCTCAAAAAAAATAAAATAAAATAAAAAATAAAAAAGGAGCTCGTCTATTCTTATACAGTTCAATATTAGTCACATCTGACTTTGAAACCTTGTTCTGTTTCTCCTGAAAACCATGCAAGTTCAAATCAAAATTCACTCTGATTATACAGAACTATCTTCTAATATTTTTTGCCATTTGTATTAAACTACAAACCTTGTATCCAAAGGAATACTTCTAGAGTAGAAATCGATCACGATGATGACAATGATGACAGTTAAAATGCAAACCTTTTCAGCTTCAACCACAATCATAAGACGACTGAGAGTCTCTTGATCAGATAATCTTGAAAAACGAACAAGTGCACATCTACTTTGAATAGGTTCAATGATTTTAGAAGAAGTATTGCATGCAAGTGCAAATCGTGTAGAGTTTGAGTATATCTCCATTGTCCGTCTCAAAGCTTGCTGCGCTCCAGATGTCATGCTGGAATGATCCAAGATTTTGACACCATAGCACCAAAGTAAGTTATTAGCTCATGAACAAGGGTTTAAGCAAGTAATGGACCCAAACACCCACATCAATGCCATCGGAATGTTTTCAACACTGACTGTAACAGTTGATAAATACCTGTCAGCTTCATCCAATATTATTATCTTATGCCGCCCTGGAGGCAGTGTGACTTTCTTCTGAGCAAACATCTTAATCTTATTCCTCACTACATCGATTCCTCTGAATAGTAAATGGCAAAAGAAAATATTTGCTCAGAATAACAACATAAAGGAGGATTAAAAAATCCAGCGAAGTTTAGAAGCAGCTTATTCTACCTGTCATCTGAAGCATTTAGCTCCAAAATAGCCTCCTTATAGTTTGCCCCCAAGAGCTCATGTGCCAGGGCGAGGATACTAGTGGTTTTTCCAGTTCCAGGAGGACCCTATGCATCAAAAGATGAGTACTGACCAGTCAATAACAGCAAAATACATAGAAAGGAATGCAAATAAGAATATCATATTTGCGCAGATTGGGTCTTATGTCCTCATTGATGACATACAATATTTGATAGCAAAATATACAATACAACATGCGACCAAGCATTGGCAGTATATAAATTTAAAAAATAAAAAATAAAAAAAAACCTAAAGTCATATAGACATAAGAAAGGTGCATTTTCGGGTCTTAAAAAACTTTGGGTAGGAGAAGCAAATAAAGTTTCTATTTCTACGTAAATAGAAGCCACATGTAGAACTGTTTATCAATGCCCTAACAAAAAAAAAAAAGAGAGATCTAAAGATTGAGAGTGGCTTATCCAGTATCACCACCGGATTGGGTCAGCAGAGTGCATAACCTTGTCTTCGATAAGGCCATTCTATTCATCCCGTGTTAGGATTTTTGTATGTTGGCTAATTTATAGATTGGACAAAACTCTAGGTCCATTGAGTTGTAATTTTTTATTTCTTTCAGAATGAACAGTGGTATAAGTTGTTGAATGCACTGAAGTGAAGGAATAAAAAAAAGAATGCAAATTGAAGTGTTTTGAAGTGATTTTATGAGATAACATAGATTAAAAAAAGGTTGTATCTCATAAACTGAGCATTGAATTGGGGCAAACTACATACTGTTGGAAAATTCTTTTCCAGTAGATATTTGTAAGTAGGCAAGGATGAAAATAACAATAGCGGTAGGCGAAACGGCCTATTTTCGAAACGCTATGTAGCGGTAACGAAGCTACGTAGCTGCATAATTGTGTGATTTGAAATAATCATCAAAAAATTTTGAAAAAAATTCAAAATATCCAAAATATTAGAAAATGATAGAATATATGATTTTCTTGCAAAACTAATTAAGACAAAGGGTGTAGTAGTCCCCTCATTACATGAGGACCCGTATCGGTATATTAATAGAAAATAATAGTAATGATCATTTTTTTCACATGTATTCATGTTGTTATGCTAACTTAGAAACTAATGAAAGGCTTATGAAAAAAACTATGTGATGAAGTAATATCAACAAAATAAACAATGTATTGAACTTGAAGTCAAGACTCAAGACTTAAATGTTGGAACTTAGGAGTGCAATAGTAAACACTAAATAATGAATAGTCAATACTCCGTAGTTAACAATCAATACAATAAATGTGAAATGACACAATAATTAATAACTCCATAAAAACACTTTAGTTGAGAGGAATTTTCTGCATCAACTTCAATTCAGTGAGATCCCGTGCTTTAGTGTTTTTTAAGGATAGAAGGGGAATCCTATGTGTTTTGGTGTTCTTTCAAGTATGGAAGGGTAGAAGAGTTGAGTAAAAATGTTATTTGAAAAGAAAAAATGTAAAAAAAATAAGCTTTAATATGTATTTCAGATTTTTTAAAAAATAGCCATCAATCACACTTCGTAGCGGGGCTAATTTCAATTTAGGGTAGCGGTTGCGACAGCTGCATCCGATATAGTGGTCGCTACGTATTTTCATCCATGTCTGTAGGTTCCAAAATTACATCAATCGGATCTTAAACAACAACATTATGGCCTTAGGAAGGCTGCAGAAATTGTACTGTCCGTAATTACAAAACTGCCATTGCCCGAAAATTACAATAATGACATTGCACAGAAATCTTTCCTTTTTGTGCCAGGACTACCTATTTGGTTCTACATAGACTCTAATTGTAAGGCACGAATTGGGGGTTATTTAAAGGGTTCTTTTCTCAACCCCAAGCCATCCATCTCTATATTTTGAGTTGAGATTTCACATTGAAGATTCCTTTCTTCTCTGGAGCATTCATTGAGAGGATGTGTTGAAGTTGTTGAGTACTAAAGAATATTACTTCTAGTCTCTTGTAAAAGATTATCTTTTCTTTTCATCTTGAATGGCTTCAAGGCATGTTGGATCAAGTGTGAAAAAAGCGAACAGCGTGTGCGAAGACAAAAATAACTTCAATCCTTTAGGTTGTGTGCAACTGGACAAGGGCAGTAAGTAGATCTTGTAACCTTTCATTCATAGTGCTCGACCTAAGTGTGACCGGTCATAGGTCCTATGGTTTTTTCCAAGTTTGGGTTTTTCAGGTAAAAATTGCATATCATTCTCTTGCGGTTGATTGCTTGTTAACTTAAGTTAATTGTTTGTTTAAATACGTATAACAAAAATTTATGTTGGAGCTTAACCAGTGTCAAGGTTAGAATCCTTCATTCCGAATTCAGAATAAGAAAATTTTCAGGTCCAACGCCCATAGATATCCACATTCCCCAAACCAAAACCAAATGTAATTTGACTCAGGTGTGGGGGTTCCCAAAAAACCCCAATTGTGATGGGAAATTTAGTTCTCGACTAGCCCCCCAAAATTGTATTTTCACAAGAATCTTCATGAAAAAAAAAATGTTAAAAAAAAGATGGGGAAAACAAAAACAAGAAAGTTTTTAGGATAATCAAGCCACCTCCATCTAATTTTATGCCAAACGAAGGCAATATGATTAATGTATAGTCTCAATAGAAAGATTAACAATTCAGTGGCCTGAATTCGACGCAATCAACTGATTGGAACAGAGAAAAAGATCTACCAAATATGATCTTACAGTGATTCCAACAAAGAAAGCATCAATCAGGAAGATTTGAGGTAGGAAAGAAAAGGAGAGAGAGAGAGAGAGAGAGAGAGAGAGATGTTGATGCGGCTAAGATGAGATTGGGCATGTTACCATCCCTTGCAATGACTTGAAGCCTTGAGACGGCGTCCACGTTCCCAACGACGTCTGCTACTTTGGTAGGCCTGTTTCTCTCCACCCATGGGATTTCGTACCCGTTTGCGGAGGAGGAAGAAGCAACCATTGAGTTGCAGTTGCTCAGATTTTCTACGGGGAAGAAGAAGTTCGCGCCTCGACAATCCCTAAAACCCTTCTCGGCCCCAAATTCCTGAATTTGGAGGGAAACGGTGACGGCTCCACTTACGCGCTGCAGATCCAATTTAACACACGATTGGTAATGGGATTAATGCATACTAATCACATTATTAGTTATGTGTTGTTATGTAACTAATCTTATAATTGGCCAAATCGTGCTGAAGTAGAATTTTGAGATTTTAAATAATCACATAGGTGGACCTTGTGGTAGAATTCCACACATCACTCACATGAAGCCTGTGGAAAACTACTTCATTTAGACCAATACTTTCTTTTGACTTATGATTTTTAAAATGAGAGGAACAACTGTTGTCAAGCAAGTGGTTTAGTTGGTTTGAATTTTGGATTTGCTTTTAAGATCTTGAGTTTGACTCTCACTTTTTACATTATTCAAATAATTTATGTACGACCACGTATGTATTCCTAAAGAACAGTTATTGCTTATTAGAACTAGATTACCCTATAGGCATAGGCTAAAAGTTTCAAGGCTTGACAGGCAAGGAATACCTTGAGTCATAAAAAAAAAAAGAAAAAAAGAGCAAGGGGGAGCAACTAACACTATGGTAAAATTTAAACATATTGTGTTCCTTACATTTTACTTTAAGTAATCGAATTTTTTTTTAGTATGATCCTCCAGGGAGGTCTCATGCATGCTTTTGTGTAAGTAGGATGTGAAAAACTCCATGTTGAGGCCCAACCTTTGATAGTTTGACTCGTCAAAACCTAAATGTTAGCCCCACTAACGGCATATTTTCGAAATTTACTTCAATTTGTAACCTCACACATGATTGAAAGTATGATTAATAACACAAAAAATTGTGTTGACTACATTGACAATTACCAGCTCAAGGTTAGGACGAGGCCAACTCCCACTAAAGTAAGTTTCTACAATAACTAGTAGAGAGTTTGGAATTCAACTTCAAAGCACGAGTTGTCAACAATGGGCTAGATGGTGGAGTTCCATGCATCCCACTTCCCAGAAATATATTGAGACCACTCAAGGGATTAGACACAAGATTTTTCAGTAAGTAGTTTCACTGTCAAGCTATGCTCGTCAGTAGGGGTGTATACGGTTAAAATTTGATTGGATTGAGCCAAATCCATCACCAAACCGTTATATACGGATTGACAATTTTGTAATCCATAATCGATTTATTATCCTTAAAAACCGATCTAGACTGAATTATTGATCAACGGTTCAAATTGATTAAAACTGTTTAATGCGTTGCTAAAAAAAAAAAGCTAAAAACTAAAAACTTCTTCCATTTGTGGAATAAGGTAAAGGTGAGAAGGGGAGGGATAGCGGATTGGGGGTGAGACAACACACAGCTTAATCAGCAAGAGCAAGATGCCTTACCAGACATTCCACTTAAGTATAATTATATAACTGAGGTTGGAGTAGTGCATTTTTATCACACTTTCTTCTTCCTTTGCTCCTATCTTGTGTGACGTTCTTTGTCACTCTTTTAACTTTAACGACATTTTGTTCCCACTTAAGAAAACAAAAAATAAAAGGATTAATAGTGCATAAATTATATATGCATGTTTTGATAAACAATTCATAAAATTATATCAATCACATTATTAGTCATGTACTCAATTAAAATCGATCCCACATGGAGAAAATTCAAACCATTCAAAATGAATCTCATTCCTTCATGCTTGTTTGAGTAGTACGCTTATAACATGATGTAAAGTAAAGCCTCCATTTAAGAGATATAAAAAGATAATAAGGTTATATAAAATAAAAAGTGTACAACTTTAAAATTTCTCCATTTTTTTCAATAAAAAGATTAATATTTTCAAATTACTAAATGACAATAAGTCATCAATTTTAAAAAAATTAAAAAATATATTTGTCAAGCCACCTAAAAAGACAACTAGTCAATCATTATTATAATTGGACCTCGTCATAACATTTAACTCTTTTTTGGTTTGTGACTTTACTCTGAATTTACTTTATTAGTGGAGAAGTAGCCTCAATGTAGCCTCAAATATCAATCCAACAAAGTGGGTCCCATTTTCCCATTTGATGCTACAGTGGCATCGAAACATTTCACTCTCAGGAAACGGAATCCGGATAAGCCAATGATACTAACCAACATAACGGTCTTCCAGTCGAAGTGCCAGTCTCGTCAGCTGCTATTCTCCGGACGGGGTCTTCTCCGGCTTGCGCACCCCTAGCTCGAGTCCTGCACACACAGATTTCAATTAGCAATTCGATTGAACCGATGAACCTGTCGCCTCGATCCCGCTAACCGCCAGGGTTTCATTTCATCTCCTTCATCTCAAAATGGAGAGACCAACACCAACGACTTCATCTTCATCTTCATCTACAGACAGCACCGCAATCGATCCGAGCCCCTTGCTTGAGAATCCGGCTCCAACTCGAGTCTCCCGGAGCCGGCTATTCTCTCCGAGACCGACCCTCCGCGGCACCACGTGGTTGCTCCTCCGCGCCGGCACCCGTCGGACTGTGAGGGAGCCGTCGATGCTGGTGAGGGAGGCAGCGGCGGAGCAGCTGGAGGAGAGGCAGAGCGACTGGGTGTATTCACGGCCCGTCGTCCTTCTCGACATCATGTGGAATCTGGCGTTCGTGGCAGTCGCGATTACGGTTCTGGTGTTGAGCAGGAACGAGAAGGAAGCGATGCCTCTGAGGCTGTGGATCGTGGGATATGCTCTGCAGTGCGTTGTTCACATTGTCTGTGTCGGCATCCAGTATAGGCGCAGGCGCCTGTCTCGGCAATCGATGGGGGCGCAGGGAAGGAGCGGTGAGAATTCTGGTTTGGATGCTGGGGATGGGGCGGAGGAAGCTGGAGAGCATGGCAACGAGCGGAGTCGGGACGAAGAAAGGATTAAGTATTGTAACTCAATTCCTATTTCTGGAAGTACCCATTTGCTTGTTTGATATGTTCCCAGTATTTTTGCTTTATTCTTTTGTTTGTCCTGATTACTAAATGCCACCATTTACATATATGCCTTAGGGTATGTGTAATTTTGATTCAATCTATGTATTTACATTGTCTGATCCTTTTTTTGCTAGTCATTATCAGTGAATTATGGGCAGCTAAACTGGTCGGTTGGTTGGTCGCCTTTCTATACTGAAAAGGTGCATTTCCTATTTTCAGGTTCAGATAATTTTTCTACTTTTTGGGTGGAAGGTAGTTTCAAAGTAGTATAAATTGGTCTCAGTAGGTCCATTTTTGGAATCCTGTGGATTTGCTGCCAGATCACCCTTTTTGGGTGTCTGATAAAAATGGGAGATGTTGTGATCCCAAACTTGTCTTTAGAGTCCGGATTTAAGTTGAGTGTCAAGAATTTAGCTAATTTGTTCTCAATTGTCTTTAGAATCTGGATTTAAGTTGAGTGTTAAGGATTTACGTATTTTGTTCTCAATTGATGCTTTCTAAGGAGAGGTTGGCTCGACCGGCTTTGGATCATATCTGATGATGGTTGCATCATTACTCTATCTTTCAGTTCTATACATGTCCAACTTGCATGTATATATATATGTGCTTTATATCAATTAAAGGCACTGCTAGTTCTCTCCCTTTGATTGTGACAGTTAATATTTTACTAAATTTTTCATCGGTTTTTTACGTCAGGCTATATTTGTTTGGCTTTGGTGTTCTGCATACCTCTCTAGAGCTGTGCATGCTGGTTCCTTCTGTCTTGATGAGGCCAAATTGCTCATTACTATAGGTCTTTTATTTTACAATTAAGAGTATTCTTTTTTGAAGTTTTCTTTCTATGTGCATCAGTTTGTTAGAAGTTTCTAGTGCTTATTTGCTGCATTGAGTATCTTTGCTCGTCCCCTCAGTGTCCACTTGCCTCCTTTTGATGGCCTTCTTGCTTCTTTTGTCTGCTTTCTTCAAGTGAATATATGTGGGGGAGCTATTATTAATGTCCTTCTACAAAAATTGATTCATTTAATACTAATTGATTTAATTCGATGGCTCCTTGACAGTTGAAACAGATTATCCAACAAACATCGATTCCAATGGTTTCTCATGAGAACCAGTTACAGCTATATGAGCCCTTTACGTTAGGCCTGCCTAGACCAAATGATTATCAATATATTCATCCCTCCAGGTTGTAGGTGCCCACCGGACAGTTCACATACTCCACAGGAGAATCTGTCCTCCAGCTAACAAGTCACATTTTAGCAAACCCCTTTGGGGTTTTGTAAATACACATGCCTCAAGCTACTACTTTAGTTCACACTTTGTTGTCTATATATCTTGCTTGAATTGATGTTTTCTTTTTTTTTTTTATTGTTGCTTAAGTGCAGATATTTTGATATGATCTGTTAAGGCATCCATATCATATGCAGTGCCTAAGTTTGTCTACACACAATTTTAGCGTTTTCTTATTTGGTGCTTGTATGTCTGTCAGCGTTGCAAGGCATCTGGAGTCTGCAAATACAAATGTTCTCATTCGTATGGTGGATCATTGGATTTTATTGGGTATCATCAGGTGGACAAACTTTGATCCGTGACGCTCCTCAGCTTTATTGGTTTGTGCAAACACAATCTTCCTTCCCTGTGGTTTGAGCGTATGGCCATGGATGTACTGGCTATCTATTCCTTATGCCTATGGAATTTGGTTTTGCAGGCTCTGTATAGTTTTTCTGGGATTTGATGTGTTATTTGTCGTTTTCTGTGTTGCTCTTTGGCATTACCGTTTGCTGCTGTCTGCCATGTCTTATTGTCTTATTGCAATTTTATACGCGGTTGCAGATCAGGTAACTTTGTGTGTTCCCTAAATCACATTTCTTTCAATTTCCACATTCACAGAGCTTGTTCTGAAGCTAGATTCAAATCATAATGCACTAAATTATTGCTTAAATTGGAATCTATGAACTTGTGTTTTCATGGATGGTGAAATGATTTAATACTGATACATATGCATCCTGATCTTTGTGATCAGGTTATTTGTTTGTGGTGTTATCAATCTTTTATATAATCCATAAAATCCCTATATATATGGGCCCCACTTAGAGTTCTCACGAAAAAAATGGTGAGGGACAGATACACATGAAGATTCTCCTATATATTTATTATTACAGAAAACTGCTGAAAGGAACATGAAGATATAAGGCCACCCCTCCTTCCCCTGCGGCGGCGTGAATAACATAAAAATATCAAGAATTCCTTGACTGAAATATGCGGGCCAGGTTAATTCATATACACATTGAAAAAAAGAGCTAGCTTATATGGAATGGGTTGGATCTGTCATACTCATCTCCAAGATGATCTCAATTGCTGACCTGGGTTAGTTTATGTAGAATGTTAGTGATGAATGAGGGGATAATGAAATTGCCTTTCTTGGTAAATTTGTTTCAACTTTCAAGGACTCAAATTAAACTCTTGGTGGAACTCCGGGGTAGTATAGTGGGGAAATTTGTATAGAAATTATTATTTCTGAGAGCTATAAGTGTTTGTATGGCTTTATGTCTGGATTCACAACAAAAGCAGTTTTCTTGTTGGGACAACTCAAGCAAAAGTTCAAACTGGAGGGAAGTTTAGATATAATTTTTATTGGACTTGGAGAATGCCCGTGTCTAGGTGTTTGGGTTGGTAATCTAGTAGATGTGACAAAGAAAGCAAAACCCCTAATGACTTTACTGAGTAATTATGAAAGACATTAATGATGAGTGTGACAACAATGTGTAATGGGATGACCGAGTTCCCAACTGGAGTTCGATTTCACCAAGCGTTTGCTAGTTTAGTTATAAAAAAATTGGCATAAGTTTCAGGATAATGTTCCTCATTGTATCTTGTTTGCAGATGATGATGCCATTTACTACATAAGATAGCAAGTACATGACAAACTAAACATTGGGGAAAGGATGTTGAGCTTAGTAAAGTAAACAATAAACAAAGAAGCATGGATACAGACACGGGACACAGATACGACACAATACAAACATGCCGACACAGCATTTCTCAAAAAAGTAGAACACAAACATGTCGGGGGACACATCAATAATATATATTAATTTATATATAATTATATACTAAAAAATAATATCATTTTAACTTTTTTTAATCAATTTAGCAATCAAAAAATAAAAATTCAAGTATTAACTAACGAACATATCAAATTGTCAAATATCAATGCAGCCCTAAAACATAATTCATAATAATTAAACATGAAATATCCATAGTTCCATAAAATCCATACAAAGAAAAGGAAAGATCATCTCTTTCTCTTCCCTAAAAAAATAAATAAATAAATAAAAAGAAAAAAAGAAGCCAATCTCGAGGCATATTCTTTAGTGAAAGATTTATTTGTCTTTTACTTATGATATGATTTATATTAACAATCATATATTTTTTCATGGTATAAAAGTGTCATATATTAAGTTTACAAGTTTTATTAACCACATGTTAACAAAATATCTAAAAATATTAGCCATATGTTTATTTTTAAGTTATGACATGGGTTAGGAATTGTGGGACGCGTCGCAAAAACATTGGCGGACAAGTGTCCAAAATTAAGATTTTTAGTTATTAATTATGGGCACATATAAAATAGTGTCGGACACTTATCCAAGAGTGTCCAAAGAGTGCCAGTGTCCAACACGTGTCTAACATGGATACGTCACTTTTTTAGAAGTGTCCGTGCTTCTTAGACAATAAATAAAATACAACGGTTATGTAAGGATTGTGGAAAAATTAGAACCTACTTGATCCCACTGTATGTCTTGATCCCACAGTGTGCTGGGTTCTGTTATTTGGGAACAACTATAGATGAAAATACAAGGCTTGACTCGGATTAATGAAGGGTAGGTGAAGTAAAGACCGATAAACTAGTGGAGTGTTATGTGATGTACTCTTACAGCTCTTCCCCGATTAACTGTGAAGTGATTAAATTTGTATGGTTAAGCTAGTTAATGCTATTCCTTTTGATTTCACTAGGACTTTGGAAATTTCAAACAATATCAATCCGCTTACAAATTAGCTATGAAGCACAGGTACTATTATGGGCACGCTGATACAGTAAAATTTTAAAAAAACAAGATACGGGTATGGCTTGGGGTACATCCATTTAAAAATTATATTTTTAAAATTTTAATAATGTAACATGCTAATAATTAAAATAGGTTAGAATCCTTAGATACTACAAACCAACAATTACTTAATATCATTACAAATTCAACCTACAAACCATAATTTAATGTGAAAAAGGCACATATAAGCCAAGAGTCTAATGTCATTACAACAAAAACTACAAACCAAAGCACCCGGTGCGTATTTTGCGGTACCAATACCTGTACCCATATCGGATACCCGATATGGGTATGTATACATTTTTGGAGCACCCGTGTTTCATAGCAAATTAGACAACCATGAAATCATGGTTGTCAATTCCATTCTTGCTGGAATTGGCCTTGGACAAAATGGAATGGCCCTCTAAAAGTTTCTAGTCCCCATTTCGGTCCATTCCAATCATGTTGGTCCATTACAGTTTTTCCTGTTCGAGATTAGATCAAATAATAGAGATAAGATTTGATTGTTATTAGTTTGTTAGATGGTTTGGGTTAGTTTAAGTTTTGAATAATCTTATGGTTATTCCATGTATAAATGAGAGGACTTCCTCTCACGACAACTAGGGTGAAATAATGGAATGGAAAGATTATTAAATTTCTATATGGTATCAAAGATAGGATATAGTGATGATCTTGTGATCAAGCCAGGTATGATCCCGCTTCCGCATATATCATTTTCAATTTTTTTTCTTATTTCAATAAAAGAAATGACATCTTATTCAATCCATGTATCCTTTCTCAAGTCTTAAGCTTTATGATCTCATCATTTTCTTCAAGTCTCCCCATTAGTTTGTGTTGGGAAAAAGTGGCACAACGGAAGTACCCGCGATCAACGGATCAATCATGATGAATATATAGCAATCACATCATTAAGCAATCGCACACATGAACACAGTAATTTTACATGGTTCGGCAACTTTGCCTACATCTACGGAGGAGAGCACTCATCTATCATAATCCCATTTCTATCCCCTCAGGATCTAGGATTACAGTACATCAATATATATAGTTGCCGCTTTCTTGGCCAACAAGAAAACTCATACATAATGACTAATATACCCTTAACTCTGAGCCTCGGTTCTGGCAAAACCAGACAATTGATTCGGCTAAACCGGAATACAAGATAAAACCCAACAATCTCTACTTTGGCTTGGATTCCGCAAATCCTCAAAGCCACCTTGAGATACCCGGTAATGTCTTCACACACCTTGCTGAAGGGTATGTTATTGCACTGATGGCGCAGCCTTCTTTCTTCAACACTCTAACATGTTGAACCAACACTTCACGCACCTTGCTGAAAGGTAAACTTTCACACACGCTACGACCTAGCATGGTACCTGCACCCCCGTAGCCCGGATGCACAAACAATCTCAGTATGTCTAGTGTCGATCAAGATCAAACCAACTTAAACTTCCCACAGTTGCCTCCTTTGACCTCGACACCACCGTCTTAAACCTCTGAAGTGCTCTCTATTTGTTGCCACATACATGCATCATTCAAACACAATGAACCTAACTTCCATCCGTCAAGACAAAACTGAAGACCTCCCCGAATCCGGATCTCACCGGTACCTTATGAATATTTCTTTTGTCTCCATCCCAGTGTTCTTTCCGTCAAACCTGCAACTGTCCTGTTCTAGCCTGTTCTGGTGGGTTGGGCACAGTATATACAGGTTAGGTATGACTCGATGCTTAAACCACTTACTCCAACCTGAACTGGACTACCTTCTTAAAATCATCTCCGTATAGGTCTTCTTGGATTTTCGCTAGATCATATCATCGAAGACCCATCAATTTATCTTCCGATGATCCGTCACATCTAACTCCACTTGAACCACAGATTTTTTCCCCTATTAGTTGATGTCTCCTTCACTGCTCCACCTGAAAAAGCATCCCCTTTCAACCTATAGAGATTTCTGACCATCTCACCCTCTATGATGACCAATGTTCCATTTTCCGCCTTCATAACTCTACCTGCTACAGTGCACTTGCAGCCTTTGAAGTTTAAGGCACACAAAGAAATCTAATTTCTTCGTAAACCCGGAACATATATTACAATCGTTAGGGTTTGAATAATATCATCATAAATATGGATCTCTACTGCTTTTATCTCAAATGCTCATCAATTTGCATTCTCCCTCATAAGAACAGATTCATTAACAATGAGAGTTATTTGCATCAAACCAATTTTTATGTGAACATATGATAGAAAGAATTTGAATCCAAATTCCATGAATCATTAACCCAATTCATACCTGTAATGTCTAAAAGTGATTCCCCGTCAACCGAATCTAAGTTTTCTTGCACATTACCTCCTTCCAATTCTAATTCTTTTGTTTTTTTCTTCCACTTTGGCATGTCGCTCCTTCCTGATCCCTTCAAAGTGGATTTGAGCTTTCCTCAAAGTTTTGTAGCAATTTCTTATTCATGACATCAAGTAATACTTTTCAATTATTGCTGTGTAATGGAGTCTAACACTCTTCATTGCCAATCCCTGAAGTCATTTTGCTATCAAACACTTCAATCTTGCCCATGAAGCTTGAATCTATTGTTATCATCGTGAATATGTCAGTTTCTTCTTCTCCGATTGGAAACTCCAATCCGTGGCCTAACTAGAGATCAACTGTGATCTCTGATTTTTGTAGAAATCTGGATCCTTCGAGAAGATCTGATCCATTGATTTTCGTGCGCACAATCCCCAATCCCTAGGAGATCCTAGCCAGGCTTTGATACCACTTGTTGAGAAAAAGTGGCGCAACGGAAATACCCGCTATCAATGGATCAATCACGATAAATGCACAACAATCACATTATCAAGCAATCACATACATGAATACAATGATTTTACATGGTTCGGCAACTTTGCCTATGTCCACGGAGGAGAGAAATCATTTATCATAATCCCATCTCAATCTCCTCATAATCTAAAGTTACAATACATCAATATATATAGTTACCGCTTTCTTGGCCAATAAGAAAACCTATACATAATGACTAATATACCCTTAACCCTGAGCCTCGGTTCTGGCTAAACCAGACGACCAATTCGGTTAAACCAGAATACAAGACAAAATCCAATAGTTTGCTTTATCAAAGCTTTTAGAAGCATTTGTGATAGATCTAATTTGATGGACCACCGGCACCAATAGACTCAATAAGAGCAGATTGCGATAGTGATGGATATATAGATGGACGGTGATCCTCAGAAAGACATGATCCTTTCACAAAATATGTTTTTTCCTTTTTTAGAGATCAAAAGAGTTTTTTTTTAATTTGAGACTTTTATTTTTAATGTATGACGATCACAAATTCTTTCATGGAAAAAATCATATGATTGAGGAGGGATATTAGTGATTAGATCAAATAATAGAGATAAGATTTGATTGTTATTAGTTTGTTAGATAGTTTAGGTTAGTTTAAGTTCTGAATAATCTTAAGGTTATTTCATGTATAAATGAGAGGACTTCCTCTCAAAACAACTAAAAAAAGGGCGGCCCAGTGTATGAGACTCCGGCATAGTAAGGTGATGGGGTATGGAAAGAGCGAGATGTACGCGGCCTTACCTTCATTTTGAAAAGGCTGTTTCTGTAATATGAACTCGCGTCCTCCAGAACGCTACCGATAAACCTTTACCAATAGGCTAAGCCGCCCTTCTTCCTCTCAACTCCCACTATCAAGCGGGTTGGAAATGTCTATCTGTCTCTGGAGCCTATTTGTTGGCTTTGGTTAAGTTCGGTCATTGAAGCATAATAAGTGAGTTTTGATCTGCCCCAGATAGGTTGGTGGGTTTAGTGGCATATAGGAACCAACCCTAACCTGACCCATTCATTCATTGGTTTGGAAATGTTAACCCAACCCAAATTTACCAGGTTAGGTTGGGAATTGCTACTCCTTAACATAGTTCGTAAGAGGTGAAATGGTGAGGAAGCTTTTTTAGGAAAATAGACTAATCAGTAATGTTTTGAAGTAGAATTGACATGATTAGGAGTTATGTGACTTTAACCTATATATTTATATTGATCTTCTCTCTATATATGTACTATTAACGTGCCTTTTAACATTGAAGTCAAAAGATTATTGCATATACTTAACTTCTAACTGAAAGCAGGGAGGAGCATCTGAAGAGGTTTATATTGATCTTCTTTCTATATATGTACTATTAACGTGCCTTTTAACATTGAAGTCAAAAGATTATTGCATATACTTTTAACTTCTAACTGAAAGCAGGAAGGAGCATCTGAAGAGGACATTCATCAACTTCCAACATACAAATTCCGAAGGACTGTTGAGGTTGAGAAACTTAGCAGTGAGATATCGGAACCTTCTGGAGGAATAATGATTGCGTGCAGCAGCGAGACTACTATCGAACGTGTCCTCCCTGCAGAGGATGCTGTAAGTCATCCAAGATCCAACTCCAAATCTTCCATCTAGATTAAAAAAATAATAATAATATAAATAGATAAATAAATAAATATAAAAACAAAAAAGAGAAGAAATTCATGCCGTGCTTGAAACACAACAAAAGTCTAAAGGGTGGTTCTTTCAGGAGTGTTGCATTTGCCTATCGACTTATGATGGAGTTGAGCTGCGAGAGCTCCCTTGCAGTCATCATTTTCACAGCAGCTGCATGGACAAATGGGTACACATCAATGCTACTTGCCCACTCTGCAAATATAACATCACGAAAAGTGCCGCCCACATAAGGGAATCTGTGTAGGGATTCTTGTGGACATGTACCTTGACAATTCATGCACACTAAAATATGTCTGCCCCATGCAAACTGTTATTTGCAGAATGCACACCTGGATGCAAGAGTTCAACACAGGTACATGCTTGTGGTGGTGTATGCAATATGTATTTATAGATCTGTTGTTTTCTTTCTAATTTTCTTTTGTTGTTTTGCTGTTGTTGTTCCTGTTCCTATTCATGCGTGTGCTAAGCTTGTGCACGTGCGTATGTGGTAGTTAGATGCATATTACGCTATCAATTAATTGTTTTTACTTCATGCTATGATACTGTTTGATATAATGGGGGAAAATTAACTCGTGTTCGTGTCGTGCACATGTGGCATGTAAATTGTTCATTATTATTATTACTATTACTTTCTAACTTTTGGCCTAAGGGTCTATTTGCAAGTCTGGTTTCACATCCTCTATTGAGAAATGTCATCATGCATGATGTATGGTGCCTGTCATCACTTATATATAAAGATGGATATGCCATGACTAAAAAATTCAGGCGGCTGAATTTTAACAGTATGGAATTCGTAGTTTTTGCCTCGTAAAACTGCTTATGTCTTGCTCCACTTTTATTTGTTATTAACCAAGCTCTCCATCAGCTGACAACTAATTAATTTTATATCCAACGGTCCTATGTATTACGGGACTATTTTCAGTGATGTACATCTCTCTGAACCATACATAACATATCAGCTGCTTCTGATCTGAGGTTATGTGAGTAACCTTCTTGTGGTTGTTGGATAAGTTTAGTTTTGCAATATCATTTACACTGAGTAATCACATACATTTTTAATCCGCATTGCACAATCGCATGCAATTACTGAAGTAAATAGCAATTGATGTTGAATTTGGTCGATTATGTACCATTCTCAATTTAGTCAATATCAGCATAAGAGGAGGCAAAGGAAGTTCTTTTTGTTTGTCATATGTTCTAAGGGGTGAAGCATATGAGGGGGCCGTGTAGATGTGACCCTTGACTCATATAGTACTTGAATTAGGTAATTGGGGGGGTATTCAGTTCTTATTACCCCTTGTCTTTTTTTCATTTTTTTTTTTACTTCATTTCAAACCACTTTTAGAGATACAAGTACAACTTTGGAAATTTGTAGGAATTCAATCACATGAAACAAATGGGCATTAAAATCCTTTTTATTTCTTAAACTTCGAAGAATGAATATTGTAGAACATGTCAATTTCCATCTTTTTTAGTTCTTTATGATCTCTCATTGCCAATTAGTGGCTCGCTTTCACATCGAACCCCACATTGATCATCTTCACGTGGTCTTACATTAAGCATTAAGATCTGATAACTTCCAATCCCAATTTATAAAAGCGAAGCCTTAGCCCGTAGAATGGGGGAAAACCTATAAAACATTTTTGGTAGTCCCAAGTGGATCTTTTCTTGCAGGGTTAACCATCATCAAACTGAAGCGTTGGATCACATTCATGCCTACCACTTGAATTGCGTGTGACGCAAATGTATAATTCTATACTTCCAATGTGTGGCACTTCTTCCGAGGTGGAGAACCCTTGTGATCCAACCCATTTCTCGCTAGCAATTAACAGACTATGTTCATGAGTCTGTCTCAGTGGATTTTATTGTGTTTTTCTTCTTTTTTTTTTAAGTCTAACATAAGGTATTCCTTATCAAGTCAGCCTTCAGGCTTAAAGGATTATCTGATTCTGACAAACAAAGATTATTCTCTATAAGGTGCTTTTATTGGATCTGGAGTTTTGACAACATGGTGGAAATTGGTTATCCAACACAAATTACAAACATTGTGCATCATAGGCTTGATATTCGCAAGAAACCTGTTAATATTGTCAAATTCAAAGAGCTTTTGTAACCCTCTCGGGCGGGAGCTCCCGAACAAGATAAATATTTCGGCTGCCAAAACTAATGGAATCGAGCTACTAAACGATGATTGGAGTCTTCACTGTGTGAGTGAAAGGGGCACTGCCCCCTATTACTAGCAGCCAAGTGGTTTAGGAGGATTTGTTGGAATTTGGTCATAGAAATCGTGTACTCTTGTGAAAAAAAAATGAAAAAGAAAAACGGAGAAGGTGGATTTTCTTTTCCTATTGGGCCACCTAGCCTTTTGATGCACATTTGAATTTGAATATGGCCGATCTTGGTCAAGGGAGGCTCTTCCACGGGTCAAAATCTAACTTTGTGTGTTCTTAACCCAATGATCGAATAAACCCGACCTTTAGTAAACCGGTTGGATTAGGACCCACATATCCCATCTAAATGGGTTGGGTTAGTATCGACCTGTATGTCTAAACTAATTTAAACAGTTTTGTGTTTGGATTTTGTGTGCTTTGTTTGCTGTGTGCATTTTTCTTTCCTACAGCAAAACTCGAATATAATGTAAAAGCTTGAAATGGATTGTACTTGAGCCAAAGTCATATGAGTTGGATAAAGCGGATTGAGTTAAATGAGATGACTCATGTTGTAGGTTAGGTCAGTTTGACCTGCATGGGATGTTTGTTGAGGCTATTTTAGGTTATTTAACCCGTTTTAAAATTGGTCAGATTTGGGTTGTGCTTCTATGTTTAGATGATCAAGATGAGCCTGACCCATTTTGAACAAACCTAACACGTTTTCCACTCCGGTATAAACCCTATAGTGAGATCATCCGAGTGCTTGACTTGTGGGCTTCAAAGTTTGACGGGCTATTATAATAACACATTTTATTAATTTCATAATGGTCAAATTCAATAGTAGATTGATTCAGTCTCATTAGCCATAGTGTTAGTGTTAATTGAAAGGTAATAAATTGGTTTTTTTTCAATTACCGACAATGACTCAAGAAAGCCCATCCAGTGTGCAAAGAACAAACCCACACAAATGAGAAGAGAATGGCATAGAAAAATGAAAAACAGTGACATTCTAAAGCTCATTTTTTTGTGACTTACCCAAGAGGGTTAAAATACAAATAAAGATTCCATACACAAAGGAAGAAAACCTACTCGACTGAAAAAATAATCATTAAGAGGTGACATATGGTTTGAATGGGCAGCTAGCTACCAGCATACACCTCTTACCACTTCCAAAGAATTGAGATGTCGAAGGATTGATCACTTGCAGTCTCACTAGATGTGAGGTTTCGAACCACAGGAGGTACCCTGTGCTCTTGCTTGTATTAATAATCACTAGACATGATTATATTCCACAAAGAATTTTTTTTATTCCTTGGTACGCAGCGTGCATGCACCCAGCTGAACAGTCTCCTCGGAGCCAATAGTATGAATCGTGCACCCCTGAAAATCATATCTTGGACAAGCGGTATCATTCTGTTCATGCTGAATGGAATTGAGCGAAGAAACCCTTGACACTGTCACATCACACAAGCGATGCTCACTGTCACTGAACTGCGCAATGGGCAATGACATCACATTACACTAGGCGAGAAATATCAAGATGGGTGTACACGTAGCATGCAATCTGTGATTAATAATTAAAAATATATAAAAAAAATAAACATATAAAAGCGCATATAAAAAATTTATGTAATTCGGTGAGATACCTACGTCCAAAATGAAAAGAAAACTCTATTATTTTACTTTACTCTTTTGCTTAGATTTGAGATTATAAGTTACATCATATATATAACTCTCTTTCTTAACCCTTAAGAAAGCCCGATACAAATATCAAAATACTTTTAACTCAAAGGCTGGTCTAAGACTAACCCTATGGACCAATCCGATAAACCGGGAATTCAATATATAAACCCAATAATCTCTACCTTGGCTTGGATTCTGTAAAACTCGAGTCACCAGAAAAATAATCGGCAATGTTTTCAATTCCACATACCCCGTTGAAAAGTATGTTCCTGTGCCCACTGTCACTGGGCGCAGTCCTCACTCTTCAGTAATAAATGACATGGATCAAGTCCAAGCAAGACTTGAGCTTGTCCTTGACCAGTCTCATCATGAATGCTCCAAAATCGTTTATAACAATGTCCAGACACTTGTTTCGACCTCTATAATGCTTTCTTTGAATTGCATGCATGATAAGGAATCTAAAACTTTACACCACCTGTATGAGAAGCTCCTTCCTTATCCTCGTAGACCCGCTTGCATCCAATGTCCTGATTGCAATCATCAAGAGACTCCATCTCTTCATCTATGATTGTTGTCTGTTCACCACTTTTCTACTCTTTCATTGACTCCGGATACATGGATGGCTCAATCCCTAATAACATATGTGACCACATCATATGTTACCAATATATCATTGAAACTGTATCTGACTGGTGATTTCTTCACTCTCAGTGGTTTATCTGTGTACTGGTCAGTTTGACTTTCCTCAGTATCTCGAGAGAAGTTGGATGCACTCTTCTTCTAAACTGGGATGTCTGACTCCACCTGAATGGTGCTACTGCTGCTACCTACTTCTATAGTTTCCACCTACTTTCTCGCATTGAGCAAAGCATCCTTATAAAAGGTCATATTCCTGCTAATGATATATTTGGGTGAATCCCAATTGGTACACCACAACTTGATCCATTCACCTCATAAGCATATCCAACCAAGATGCACTTCACAACCCTTGGTTTTAACTTATCCGTTTTCACATGAGCATACGCTACACAATCGAAAACCTTCAAGTTAGAATAATCAGCTGGATTACCTGTCGACATTTCTTCCGATGTTTTGCAACTAATTCTGAGTGTGGAGACTTGGTGACCAAGTAGCCTGCAGTGTGTATTACATCAGTCCAAAAGTATTTGGACAATTCTGCAGTAAACAACATATAACGAGCTCTTTCCAATATCGTTCTATTCATCATCTCTGCAACTCCATTATGCCGTGGAGTTCCTATGGTGGTGTAACACCAAACTTTGCCTCCATCCTACTCATTGGATCTGTACTTATTGCCATTATTTATCCTCAACTTCCTCAATTTTCTGCTGATCTGTTTCTTAACCTTTGCATTCCATCACTTGAATGTTTCAAAGACATGATCCTTCATCTTCAGTGTATAAACTTAGACTTTTCTTGAATAATCATCGATGAAAGTCAATATAAATCGGGATCCACCCATAGAATAAACCTTAGAAGGACCCCACACATCTGAATGAATGTAATCAAGGATACCTTTCGTGTGATGAATACCATTTTTGAAACTGACCTACGGTGTTTACCAAATATGCAATTCTCAAAGAAATCCAACTTGTCTGTCTTTGTGCTACATAGGAAATTCCGCTTGCTCATCATTGTCAAGTCCTTCTTGCTGATATGACCCATATGCAAGTGCCATAAACGTGTTGAAACAGATACATGGTCATCAAATGAAGACACTGCAGCTCCACCTGAAACAGTATTTCCAGACAAAACATACAAGTTTCCAACTCTATTGCCTCTCATAAGTCTCAAAGCACCCTTCATAACCTTCATAACTCCACTTTCAGCTTAGAACTTACAACTATCGAAGTTTAAAGCACCTAAAGAAATAAGATTCTTTTTTAGATTAGGGACATGCCGAACCTCTGCTAATGTTTTGACATTTCCATCATACTTCTTTATTTTGATTGTTTCAATCCTAACCATCTTACATGCAACATCGTTGCCCATTAAGACACGACCACTATTGATCTCACGATAAGTAATAAACCAGTTCTTATTATGACACATATGGTAGGAACATCTAGAATGAATAATCCATTCATCCGGACAATGAATACCTTTTGATATCATAGAAAGTGCACTATCAACATCAAAACCTGATTTTTCTTCTACAACATTGATTGAATCATCAGAGGATAAATCTTTTAAATTCTTTCCCTTTCCTCTACGTGTAAGGATAGTTCTTTTGAATGTGCCATTTCTTATGGCAATAATAACATTCAATGTTCTTCTTGTTGGATTTAAACTTGGATTTATGTTTGCCCTTGCTGTTAAAGTGGTTTTTTCTTTCTCTTGTAACCAAACTCTCACCCGAGTTATCATTATTTTCAGGCATAAGCTTTTTCTTCAACTCCTTGGAGTTCAGGGCTGCCTCTACATCTTCTTTTGAAAGAGTGTCTCCCTCATACATCATGGTATCAATAAAATGCTCATATAAGGGTGGTAAAGAACATAACAGCATGATTGCTCGGTCTTCATTATCAATTGCAACATTAATATTTTTCAAATCCATAATAGTTTTATCAAATACATTAAGATAGATATCAAGGGATCAACCTTCCTGCATCTAGAGAGAAAACAACCATTTTTTTAGATACAAACGGTTTATCAGAGACTTAGCCATATACAGATTCTCTAATCTCAGCCACAACACAGCAGCGGTTTTCTCTTGAGCAACCTTTCGCAGCACTCCATTGCTCAAGTATAACAAAATCGCTTCATATACCTTCTTCAGCACATCCTCCTTTTCATCTTCTGACATCGTTGCAATAAGGGCATTATTTTCGTTCAATGCTTTTTGCAGCTCCTTTTATACTAACAAAGCATTCGTCTTCATGTGCCATAACTGAAATCATTCCTGCCATTGATTTTTTCAACTTCAAATTTTGCTTCTATTACTGTAAAATTTATGCACCATACTGTAAATTTCGTTACCATGAGCACACTGGAAGAAAGGGGTTTGAAATTCGAGACCAGATGGCTCCGATATCGCAAAAATACTTTTTTATGCTCTGATCAGTCAAACCTCCTTGTTGATTGTCAAACAGCCAATCACCCTCTTCTACTACGTAGATCTGCTCAAAACGAGTCTGTAGACACAAACGGATCTCCGATAGGACATCGGATAATCAAGATATGACATAAAGAAGTTTTTGCCTTCAATTTATGGTCAAAGTGCTTTGACCATACCTGCTGATGTCAGCCCTGCACCTGCTGGTGGGCTGGGCTTTGTACACCAATCAAGTCAACCTAACCCAACTGGACTTGTAATCTATGCTGCTTCCTTGGCTTCATTGCTAACAGGTCAGGTTGACTGTGACACGACCCGACTTGGACTGCCTAGGACCACACCCCTCTCCTTCTTCCTCTCTGCTTCTAGTCTTGCAACCAGATTTGCAAGCCCCCCAAATCTGCTTTTGCAGTGGTGATGTAGGAGCGACAAATGAGGTCAGGCAGTGGCTGATAGTGGCGAACAAGCGCTGTCCGGTGATGGCCAATAACAGCAGCGGCAGTGGTGGCTCGGAGAATGTTCCGGTGAGTTTTTTTCCTTTTTTTGAGTTCTGCAACTAACAATCGGTAGCCCTTCTCATTCCTCTACTTTTTCCGATTCGCAAGCTATGTCTTCCGATTAGTAAGAACCAACCTACGTGGCCCATCAAGATCAGACAAAGCTTGATCCATGCATCTCTGTTTGAAGAAACAGAAACCCCAAATCGAACCGTCTTTTTTCTCTTGATTTCCTTCAGCAACGTGTGGCCCACCCAAAGATCAAAACTGATCTCTGTTCTCCTCTGCAACGAACCTTGCAGAAAACTGGATCCTCCAAGAAGATCCAACTCCATTGATTCCAACACCACAACTCAAGCTCTGATACCACTTATTGTGCATATACAGAAGCGCGTAACGTGCGATCAACAATCAAAGCTACACACAAAAGGCATAAGCACACAAGTGCACATACGAGAGAATTATATAGTTCAGTGAGATGCCCACATGCCAAAAGAGAACTTTACTATTTTATTTCACTCTTCTATTTAGGTCTATGATTATAAGTTATATAATATATATAGGAGAATCTTCATACACATCCGTCCCTCACCATTTTTTTCGTGAGAACTCTAGGTGAAGCTCATCTATCACTCAATCCAAACTTTGCAACACACATGGGACCCCATAATAGCAACTCGCCCCAAATTTTGGTCTGATTCGAATTTATTGGACCGTTGGATTGACTATACACCAATCCGAACGGAATAAATTTGTAAGTCATGGATGAAGGGGTTAAGGATATGTGATTGAGACCAAATTTGATATATAGGGTGCTTTCACATAGATCTTTCCAACCCTCCTAGTCTCATCTCTTGGTGGGGTCCACAGTGGGCCCCACTAAAGAGTGTGTACGAAAGTCCATGAGGGATGTATGCACAGGAAAATGCCCCATATATTTAACTCTCACTATTTGTACTTGTAAGAAAGCTCGGTATAAAAATCAAAATACTCCTAACCCAACATTGGGTGAGGGACTAACAAAAGGAAATCATGAGCCACGTAAATACAGAAGCTACACCGTCGTGTCGCATGTATTTTCGATCCGAAACGGTACTACTCCACGTACTATACAGAGAGTCCTTCTCCGTCATTTCAATTGTATTTGAATTTACCATCCCCTTTCGAAGCTGGTTTCAAATTACATATACACTTACTCGTACGTTACTCACTCATTCGTTTATTCGGTGTAGGGATCGTGCAACTTCTTACTTGCAGCAACAATCTAAGGTGGATGCATTATATTAAGTCAGTCAATCTCAGTCTATTTTGGGCATGTTCGTTTGATCTAATCTAAAGTAAAAATAGAATAAAATAAAATCTATAATTTTTTTTAAACTAAAAAAATTATTCTCAGATATTGTATGGAAATGCTATTCTTATCATGTTTTCTTACAATATCTCCGTAAATATATCTTTTAGTTTGAAAAAAATATAATTGTTAGATTTTATTTTATTTTATTTGATAAAAATAAATATGCATGAATTTAATATTTAAATTTAAATGTGTTTGGGGGACAATAGTGATTATTGATTTAATTTTATTATTTTGAGGTAAGGAAGAGAAAGAGGAAGAGGAAGAGGAAGATGGCAGGTGTGGAGTAGTTTTGTTCCTGGATGCCGGGCGATGGGCCTCGTGATAACGCAGGTGGTTGGGAGTCCGTTATCGAACGGCATATCGACGTATTCCATCCAGATTTGCTGGATCAGGAACGTACACGTGTCGTGCGAGCTCTTTGCGTCTGCGAATCTGGTGAACCCTTGGTTTTTCTGGTGGGTGGGCCCCAACGACTGCACAGTAAACCATGGGAGGCCACTGAAGAGTGGAGTGACTCTCGCTTTGGTGTACCCCAATTCGTTCAGCTATCCCATGGTCGTCACACGTGCTAACATGTGTTAGCACGTGACTACGTGAAAAGAGTGAATGCTGTGCTGCTGCAATCCCAAATGAAGTTTGTTGAGTTGAGATCATTTGATATGGAACATGTATCTGTCTATAGTTCCCAAACCAAAGCCAAATGTAATGTGAAAGGAAAACTTGAAAAAGAAAAGAGTAATAAATCGTTGTAAAATACTTTTTTTTCTGGGTACACCTCGGGCTGAGGCCCTGTTAATGTAGTCATTTTTTGGAGATTTAAGTGTTTATTTAGTAATTTTCTTAGCTAGGAGGGTCTAATGGTGCTGAATATCAATTTTGGATTTTTTTCAATATAGAAAATTGTATGTTGATGAATTCAGTTGATTGGCGATGTTAGAAATTTGATTTAACTTTTGATTTATCATGTTTCAGAGAAGGACTTTAATCCTATATGAAGTGTTCTCACACACCTGCCACTTTTTATGGGGCCCACTTGTGGGTCCCATTTTAGAGATAGGACCAAGACTTTAATCCTATATGAAGTGTTCTCACACACCTGCCACTTTTTATGGGGCCCACTTGTGGGTCCCATTTTAGAGATAGGACCAAGGGGATAAAAATATCTACGTGGGACCACTTCAAATATCAAGTTTTGTCCCAAGTATATGTCCTTGACCCTTTCATCCGTAGCCCACAAATCCAATCCATTCGGATTAGTGTCTAATCGATTCAACGGTCAAGTAAATTCGAATTTGATCAAAACTTGGAGTATGTGACTATCAAGGGGATCCCTGTGCATTGCAAGATTTGAATTGGATGATAGATGAGCCCCATCTAAACTTCTCACAAAAATTGGTCAAAATTAATTCGCATGAAATTATTTCCCTTCTGAGAAAGCACTGGGAAATATTTTCTACTGCCTTCTCAAGGAGACCTGACACTTTCAAATCTTTGCATTGTCGGTACATTGAAACCCCGAGTCAGTACTCAGTAGACTACATCGATGCTCCCAATACACATGGGACCGTGTTGGCAACGTTACAGATCGATTGTAACACCTCTACCAGATCACTCTTGGCTCAAATGGACCCCAAAAAGTCATTTTTATGAGGTTGTTGTAAATTGTAAGCCCAGTGTTGCATTTACTAACCGATCGATTGTAGCGCTGGGGCCTGAGCTTGGCCAAGTTTTGCATCTCAAAAGAAAAATGCAAGGCCATCCGAATTGCTTAAGGGCTTCATTTAGGGCCCAGATCCATGCGGGCCAATGAGATTTGCTAAGGTTGTATAAACAGAGAATTATTTTTTTTCTTGTGCATGCTCTCTTGTATGGGGGTGTTCATGAGCCGAGCCATCCCAAGACTGAGCCTTAGCCCGGCCCACTGGGCTGGATAAGGAGTTGGAAGCCCAAGACCAGCCGGGCCCGAATATAAAACCATAGCAAGACAAAAGTCAAGACCTCTTGCAAATTGGCATATAACTAAACCAGTTGATCTACACCTTAATACGATACAAATAACCCCCCCTTTTTTTAAGGTTAAGTGTGAACTAGGGTTGGGCATGTGCCAGCCAATGATTGCCCAACTTGTCCTTTGCCCGGGCTTGGGCCCAGAGTTTAGAGGCTCTATTTTTTCACTTATCGTGGACCATGAACACCCCTGTACTCACGTGGGATCACGCACTATCACACGCATGCTTGCGCGAGAAAATCGTGGATGTAAACAGATCATTATAAAAAGCAAAGAAAAGTAAATACAGCATGCGGAGAACCGATGGAATTTAGGTGAGTTATTGATTTCTCTTTTTTTTCGGAAAATTTCAAACAAGATACTTAGGTTTTGCCTTATTTTAAAAAAAAGATACAAGTTTAAAATTTTTTTAAATTAGTACTTAAACTTTTCAAGAAGTTTTCAATTAAGGATATCCGCTTATATAATAGTACTTTCTGGCTATATTTTCTCTCAATTTTCTTAAAATACCCAATTACTAATAATTTAAAGTCATGACATGATTTCAGCAATCAATCACCATAGGAACGCTGGTTGTCCTTGATTATCTTAAGGATGTTGAAGTACAAAATGAGGAGGATATAGAGTAATTGAACAAAAAATTTATTTCAAGAAAGGTAATCTAGGTATTGAAAAAAAAATTGACAAAGAAGTTGTTGAAAAATAGCTTCGAATGAATGGATATCTTTAATTAAAATTTTTTTGAAAAACTTAGAGATTAATTTGAAAAGTTTTGAAGCTTGTGTCCTTTTTTGAAATAAGGCAAAAACCTTATTACCTTATTTGAAAATTTCCCTTAATTGTAGTGACAAGCAACCCTTGAGGATTCGGCTGAGTTTTCATTTTATTAAGTGGGCCCCACTTAAGAGTTTATGAAGTTTTTTGGAAAATCCCAAACTCAATGAAACACAAATGGGAAAAAAAAATAAAAGAGGAAAGTTGGATGCAGTGTTCATATGCCGTGCAATCATAGAGTGTTTTTTTTAGAATATAACAAAACAAAAATAATGAGACTTGTGTTTATGGTTAATAGAAATGCCTTTTAAAGAATTCAATTTTTGTGCTCTAAGGTTATATTCCATGAAGAATAAAAGTAGGCAATCATAGTACAAAAAAGAAATAATTCAACTTAAGTGGGATGGCAGTTGTGTAATTATTTTGAAAACTTTTTGAGGCCATAAATTTTTTTTCCGTTTTAGCTCTAATTAATACAATCTTAAAACCTACGGATATTTATTGAAAAAAAAATTTTAATGGTCGGTAACTTTTCATAATCCAACGCTTGGTTCAAGAGATATGATTATTTTTCCCTAAATACCTTGATTCATGCGATATGATGAAATATGCAACGGTCCAATTTATAAAATATAAAATTACAACTCAAATCCATGAATTTGCCATACACTCGTAATCCTCACATTGGACTAATA
Source organism: Sextonia rubra (assembly GCA_037013555.1). Taxonomy (NCBI): domain Eukaryota; kingdom Viridiplantae; phylum Streptophyta; class Magnoliopsida; order Laurales; family Lauraceae; genus Sextonia; species Sextonia rubra. Next base: position 12,328,213 of record JASUAD010000009.1, read on the forward strand.
CTTCTAAGGCATCAGATGATGACATTCATTTTAAGTAGTTCAAATGTTCAATAGGGCCTCATTCTAGATTTCCACTGTAGAGCAACTTGCTCATATAATCAATTCGTTCTCTTCTGCTCTTGCCTCTCACCCACCCTGTCATTTCAAAGTAAATCTTCTTTCATCGTGCATTCCCAAGTTAAATCACAAAATTTATATAATCCATGAACTCTGGTGCCCCATATTAAACTATCGAGCCCTACGCCTTAAAAGAGAAAAACAAAAGAGTCCCCTAAATTCTTTTATGGCTATTGGTTAGCCACCTATGTTCCATAAATAACAATAAATCCATCGACACACAAAGGCCGACACACAAAGGCCACCATCACACGAAACAAATGAACGAACCATTATGTATCTGCCCTACTAAGAAATCAGATTCTTTCCCCAAACCCATACAAAATATCTCCAAGACCATCACTCATTCACTCCAATCTCAGATATTTTCCAAAGCCAATTCATGTAACCTTCCCTGCCCCGCTATTATCCTGTCCTATTCCTATATGATATGAAATGAAATGATAAGGGGCCTATAAACATAGGCAACACTTGGACACCAGCCTTACCACAGGAAAAACCATCTCTTCCCCGATACCACTGAGAGTGAGAATGGATTTGGGAGGAGCAAGAAGCCATTTTAATGGTGGGTCATGGACGAACTAAAAGCACGTGTGCTTTCTCAATTGGATAGAAGCATCATTTGTTAAGAGGATGCATGAAAGAGACGACGACCCTCCATTGCTAACATACGCCGCCGTCGACGGTCATCTTCCTCTTGACCGGAACCTCCCCGACGGCCCAGACTCCACTGTCGATTTTCAAAATCGGAGACCAAACATAAATGGAAATAAAACCCAAGGGAACAGCCGTAAGATCATCTCTCTCTCTCTCTCTCTCTCTCTCTCTCTCTCTCTCTCTCCTTTTTAAATGTCCAAATGAATAGGCTTTATGCTAAAAGCCCATCATGCTAAGAAGATCCTGTAATGGAACTCTTCCTGTTTCTTTGCAATCTAGTTTGAACTCTTATCATATATTCTCGTTTCAGCATTTAACATTCTTTCCAGGTGATGGAGCAAGAAGAGCAACAAATGGCAGGAGAGAGAGGAGGAGGGATGGGTCTTCTTCTCCGGAAAGCGATTCTCAAGATCAGGTTGGTATCACTCATGCTGTTTTAAATAATGCATTACGGTTGAACATTTGGTTAAGGATCCGGATCTTCTTGTAGGAATTGTAGGCCCAATGCTAATTGAGATGTTTTCTCGGATGTTTCGCTTGTGAAATGGCATGGCCCATTGATGTCGGGACTTATTGGAATCAGATTGATAGATATATTTGTTTCAATCGGAATTCTATATGGAACCCTTGTGATTTTTTTAAAAATTTTTTTGGGGTCAATCCCTTTAATTAAAAGGGTGTAACTAAGTAGGATTACATAGTGGGGCGCACTTAGAGGCCTCTTATGAGTTGGGTTACATGAAATGTCTACTTAGGGTCAAGGGTTTTAAAAAAATCAGATCCATTACATTATTCCAGCAAGGCCTTAATGCTTTAATGTATTTTCAAGATTCAATCCAATGTTGGATAAAAGTTTGACTAAGTGAAATTAGGCTGGTGTAAGATCATGTATAAGGGTGTGAAAGGGCCTGCATTGATCAAAACTGGCTTCAACCGTGCCTTGGGGAGCTGGACTGCATATGGTGTCCCTGGTATGAGCGCATTTCTCTAATTAAGGAGAGTCCCACAGTGTGAATGGACTTTACCGTGGTTACAAAATGCGGATTCTGGGCCCTTAAATGGATGACTACTATCTACTATCATCAAGTGATACTTATTTTATTCGAAACAATATCTTAACAATTCAATAATTTAAATGTTACGTCAAAGGCCATTGCAGGAAAGGAAAGACCACTGATAGGCTGATGGCTGGACTCAAATTGAAATATCTATAGGACAGCCTTTATAGGGATGTCAGAAATGGGGTTGGACCTTTGTCAAATTATGGTGGGACCAACAAGGGTTGAGGCCTTGAGCCATTCGGAATACATTGACAAGCAAAATCTCCCGAATTTTATGGAGCTAGTATTGGCATTATCGCCGTCCCTGAACGGTGTATTATTTCTTAGGAGAATGGGTCTGATTTGTCATACATCAAGCAGGCGAGACCTACGATGATTTCCTTGGAGTATATATATATTGGATGGGCCATATGAAAAAATTGTATAGAGTTTTTTACAACTCTAGAAAACCCCTAGGTTGTTTTCCTTGGAGTAAAAGAGTTGTATAGAGTTTTTTACCACTCTAAAAAACCCATTTGATGTTTTCCTTAGAGAGTAAAAAAATTTGTCCCCTACCTACCATCGGTGTCAGCCATGTATGTACGTGGAGGCAGACGCAGTCGTTGGACTTTAGATTACTAAAAAATTATAGTAAAAATTTTAATTTTACTTTAAAAATTTACATAAAAGTCCCATGGCCACATCCAAAATCCACATGAAAATTTTATAATTATTCCTAAAATTTAAGTTTGCACCCTTCAAATAAAAACTCCATAAAATTTCAGCTCAAATTTCTTACCATCCACGCTAGAGAGAGGGATTAATGGGTGGAGTTATCACTGGGCTACCGATTTATTGGAGCAGTACTTTCAGCTCATTGTTATTTCCATTTTTTGGTCGTGCTGTATTAGCTCGTACACATGCTACGTGTAGGGTTGATTTGTTTTCAGGTAAAATATGGTTGGGCACACAAATGGATGGTGGGTGTAGGCCTTTATCCACTTCCTTTTTCTGTTCAGAATTTATATCCACTTTTTTAAGTGGTTGTTGGTGTCCAACGCCAGGGATCTTCGGATCTTCCTTCTATATCTGGTCTTTTCTCCTTTTTGGATGTTACAAATATCTGCGAGGGCTTTTGGCTTAAGTGGATCTTTTTTTAATCCACAGGTGGTCCCTCAGCTGGAGTGCATGAGATGAAAGGGATTGAAATGGGAATTAGAAGTCGCCGTCAAAGGGGGGGCTGGTTGCCATCTCTTTCTTCATGCAGTTGTTCGTCTCGTCCCTTCAATTGAGAAGTTAGCATTTGTTTTATTACTAGTATGTGAATGGAAGTAGGGTCGTCTTCCGTCACATGAGCTGGACTTTTTTCCTTTTTAGCAATTTTATCCTGAGCGAGTGTTTGGATGTAGTGAAATTGAAGTAGTACGAAGGGGTGGTGTTTTTATTTTCTATTTTATTTTCTAAAATATAGTGATAAAGTTGTGGTGTGTGAGAGGTGCCAGATATGTCCTGATCTTTTGAGGTGTGCCACCGATGAGATACTTTAGTGGTGTTTTTTTTAAGTTACCGAGCTTAGAGGGGGTGAGACCCATCCTTTGGTGAGGGATGTAGATTTTATGTGTAGTGACTGGTGAGGAAAGATGGCCTCAGATGAGAGAAGACGGCCATCAGGTGAGGAAAAAAGGGGTAAAAATTGATGCCTTCTACAATTGGGTAAGATGCCGTGCTTACTTTGTCTGAGCACGAGTAAAAGTAGGCTGCGGAAGGCACTTTTTGTGGGTTAAACGTGGGTTTTATGATATTATCATCCAAGAAAACAAAACTCTGGAGCAGTGCAATTAGGAAAATTTTCTTGGGAGGCTTATTGTGTATAAACATATAAATTATAAACGTATAAATTTTGCTTAAAACTTTTCCGGTCTCATAAAAAAAAAATTGGGACGGCTTGCGTCCCCTTGAAATTTGGTTACCATCCATTTTATAGCCCAAAATAAGAGCCTCCAACATCCAACAGATTGTATATTGTGTCTTTCTTTTAAAGTATTAGGATTTGTTTGGCATCTTTTATCTTGTTATTATAGACCGATCCAAAATAGATGCATTAAAAAAAGTTATAAAAAAAAGAGGCTAGTGGTAAAATAAGGATTTATTTTAAATAGAGTTTTTTAAATCAATGGTTAATCTTTTTTACAAATTTCTCAAGATCTACGACATATAAAGCTTTGATATTCGACTCTATTGCCATGTTTATCCTTCCAATGAGATTTAATTGTTTGGATTTTGTGTTTAAAGTCCACAAATTAAAAAAAAACAAATAATTCACATTTTTTTAATAAAATATTTCAATATTAGTGATGATCTAACGGCTAAATTTCGGTCTCCTAAGAGTCATTAACTTTATAAATATTTTTAACAGTTTGGATCGTGATTTATTATCTTATAAATAATAATAAGAAATAAATAAAGGGATTGCCTGTGGAATAATCCAAAGTTGGGCATGCTACATTAATGGTTGAAAGTTTTTTAAAATTTTCTCGAGATCTACATAGTATTAAGACTTGAAAATTGACACTATAGCCGTGTTAAGTCTTTCAAATATTACCAACGGTTTGGATCTTGTGTTTAGGGCTCATAGAATTTTAAAAAAATATATTCAATGGCTCACACTTTTTGCACATACTCGAGATTGGTGATGATTCAAGGGCTAAAGTTTGGATGAATGGCCGTGTTGTATCTTATGCACATTTCCAACGGTTTGGATTTTCATTTACTATCTCATGTTTGAAGAAAAATTTAAAAAAAGCTATTGGGCGTGATGACCACATTTTTACTAAAATAGCACTTCTTATTTTTTCCTCTTATTTTGAAGAGGTGAGTTTTGGGGCACGTGATTTTAAAAGGTTTTACCTCTATATGTCTCAAAATAGTAGAGGATAAAATCACATGTCAAACGATCTTATTTTCCTAAACTCTAAATATTTTAGACATTTAGATAATAAGGGGCAAAAAATAATTTGCCAAACAGGGGCTTGGATTGTAATACCCTCTTATATCCAGTGAGCCTTAGAGTGTGTATCCAGTTAATTGATTATTATTTCCACCATAGCAGTACCATAGTTTCCTCATTGTTTTGAGAATATTGTGACTTGTGAGAATTCTTTTTAGGTATAAAAGTCGTGTCCAGATGGGAAGAAAATGGGATAAAACCATGATCATGTGGATTTTTTATTCAATATTTGATCCTAGTTTAATCATATTAAAACTATACTCTCGTTCAATTAATATGTTTAGCATTGAAATTAAACATATATTCAATCAATTTATCTATCGAAAGAGCTTTTTCATTAAAAAAAAAACACACACACACACACTACAAAAAGAGCTAGCATGATGAACATGTTTTAAGTGAAAAATCAGTGACTGTCCAAAGGAGGCATACGGCATGTTTGTGCCATTTGGGCTCTAAATCGCCAATTAGAAAAGGGACCTTGTGGTTTAATGATCAAGCAAAGATTAAATCCCTGTAAGCATTGATAGCAAGCTTAAGGAGATAATCATAGACCATTTACTGTTTTTTATTTTTGACTGCCATTTCATAGTACTAAATACAATTTTAAAGGCCTTTATTAGCACAAAAAAGGGGCCTATCTGATTTTGGTGGCAAGTCTAGACCGTCATATGTTGCGGTCAGCCGATTTTTTATAGGTTAGTTTACAGGTCTCATAGGGCTTGCAAGTTGCAACCTTTTAAATTGCAGGCTGCGCCTCGCATTCTATAAGAAATCTTGCGGCTAAAGTCTCAACTTCATCTAAACAAAATCCAGGCTGAAAGTAAGGGCAGATATTTTAATAGCTTACTAAAAGTGTCATTGCCTATCATGAAAATGGATGGGAGTGATCCTTCACCCAACACCAACAATAGGCTCAGCTCATAGCTATCTGGTTGATGGATCCCATTAAATTAACTTTAAAATTTGATTCCCCTAAAATAGGGGGCAGTTTCAAGGTTTTTATAGGCCAATTATGTTATAAAATCCCAATGATGCCCCATATGTCCTGCTCTCTCTCTCTCTCTCTCTGAAAGCTGTTATTTTATTTTTCAAATAATTTTTATAACCAGTGCCTCAGACTCAGTCAGCCAGTCAAAATCCTTTCCACAAGTGCTTGTAGAGACCAACAAATAGTGAGTACATGACATGCTTCTGATCCACCCAATAAAAGAGCCTTTGTGAATGAGACATCCACTATTAAAAAATTGAATCTACTAAATGTCAATTAGTGCCTTGCTAGCACAATGAATCATGGGTTTAGAAACAAATTAAAACAGAAATATCTACTCCAGACATCCACTTCGTTTAGAACGATATCAATCAAACTGTTATCTTTTCACCATTCGAGACATCCACTTCGTTTAGAACACGACCTTACTTTACTGGATATATTTTATCGTTAGTTGAGACTTGAGACTAGCATTTATAATAAAAGTACGTTGATTCACACAAGGACTTAGAATTTTTGTTCGAGTGGGACACACCCAAATAGATAGCTGGATTTTGTGGATAACCATTTTTTTTTATTTTGAAGGCGGGCTTAAATTTTTATGTAGATTAATTGGAGTTAGACTCAAGATTTTTATGTGAGTCTTGGATTTTTATAAGGTTGAAAGTCACAATGTGCCTTGCGTACGCATATAATAAATCAAGTGTGGGCTCACAGTAATTTCATCATTTCAGGGAGTGTAGTATTATAGTTTTATCATCCATTACGTCCACCATAAGAAAAATTTTACTAAAGTTGGCTACATTAGTGTAATTGGCTAAGGCCCTTTTGAGTTCCAAAGTTAACAAAAACACAAAACCTATTCTACGAGTAAAGGCAACTATGGGAAATATAGCAAAGTATAAATTAACAGGAACTTACGTAAATCTTGATTTCAAACCAACAAAAGAACAAAAGGTAACGGAGGATCTTAATAACCAAAACACTAATTACTTGACGTGTTCAAGAAATTTGCTCAAATTGGAGATGAGTTTGTAAAATAGACATTCAAACTAAAAGAAAGTCAATAAACAAGGAGAAAATGGGAGTCTTGAAAATAGATATTCAAATTTCAAACTAAAAGAAAATCAATAAACAGGAAGGAGAAATTGTGAGTCTCAAAAGTAGAGATTCAAATTTCAAGCTAAAAGAAAATCAATAAACAAGGAGAAAGTATTGATGGGTTTTGTAAAAGACGACATGCCAACTGCATTTCCTTTTTTAAAAAAAGTGTATTTAAAATATGTAGAAATCAAAGCACTAAGCATCAATTGATAGAGCATCAGTCGGGGATTGGGGATTAGGAATTGAGTTTTGAGATTTAGGGAATGAGGATCAGAGAAAGGGGATAAGGGTTTGGGTCTGGGGATTGAGATTTTGGTATTAAGATCTAGAAAGAGGGGATTGTGGCTAGGATTTTGGGATTTAGGGATTAGGGTTTTTGTATTTGGGAGTTTAGAATTGGATTTAATTTTGTATATGAGAGAAAAGAGAGAGATCGAGAGAAAGCATGATTGGATAATAGAGATTTGTCATAGAGAGAAAAAGAGGGAAAAATACTTGGCTACCGCACTAAGGTAGAAGAAAGAGACTGATGCACTGCAAAGGGAAGCAAGACATTGTAGAAAAGTTGAGATGCCCAAAATCAACTTTTCATTGTAATAGATGGGCGATGGTTACTAAGTACATAAGGCAGATGACCACTTACCATTATCACTTACTAGTCATTTCTATATTCAACTTGGGCCTCCAAACCAGGTTCTCAATAGATAGGTCCGCCCCTGAATGCATGTGGAACTTTATCTTTTTGAGTAGCCAATTACCTTTTCTCTTATGTGGAAATGGGACAAAATATTGGCAACAGATATCTCAGCCATCGAATTGATGATATGAGACCAAAAAATGCAATTTAAAATATGTATCCTATTAGGATTTTTGTAATTGGCTAAATTTATGTCTTAGACAAATTGAGTCCATACTTTGTATTTTATATTCTTGTTGATCACGGAGTAAGAAGTGCTAAAATTGAAGAAAATTAGAAAAAGTGCACCGCGCTCAAGCGAGCTTCCTCACATACTCGAGTGGGTTAGATAGAGATAATTGTGCTCAAGCCCTCGAAGACTGTGTTCAAGCTTGATAGAAGAAATAAAAAATAATTGGACGGGCGATGACTGCACTCGAGTGGGCTCTCACCTATGCTTGAGCGCGCTTGCAGCAAAAACCCACTAATCTGCACAAATTTGTTTTCTATTTGTGTTAGAACTTTCTGTTTCACTTGGATTTGGTTTTTAACATTAAAGTACAAATTTTGGGTTATAAAAAGAGGCGTTTTTGTAACCCTAAGTACAACACAATAGATAGAGCTCTAATTGTTCTGAATTGAGATTGCTTCTGGAGAGATTATTTAGAGTTTCTATGAGAAATTGAGTTGAAGGCTTCAAGTTCTAGATTGATGCTTTTATTTTTTCATAGGAGATTTGTAGTTTCTATTTCCTTGTAGAATATTGTTCTTTAAGCATAGAGATCATTTGTTGTAAAGATCAAGGCAAGACTAGCGGGGTACCGAGGGACTGCGTGCTGTGGAGATGCATTAAGAACAACTACAACACCTTATGTTGATGAACTGGCTGTAGGGTTATGAGTATATATTATACTACAAAAGTTAGTGATTGATTTTGTCTACTTTGGACTCTTAGTTTTTTTTCCATTTTAATTTTCACGTTAAATTGTGTGTTGGCTTTTTTGTATGACTGATTACTTTTATTATTCCGCTGCATAGAAGTAGTAATCGAATCACAATCTAAAATAAATTTCAAGTATTTTAAATCTTTCATATCTAATATAAAAAATTAATTCCCTTTAAAAAAACATGTGAATATAAAAGCATAGATTTCAAAGAATCATCACACAGGATTTATTAGTTTGCAAAATTATTTGTTATCTTTAGTCCATGTGGGACCACCAAAGACAATTGTTTGGTGAGCATGGTGAGAATAGGGGAACCCATCTCGGTGAAGTAGTGTAGATATTTTATGGTTTGGCGACATAATGGTGATGATGCTAATGTTTCCAGGATACACCAATAGGAGAGAGATTATCCTTGCCCTTGTCATTTCTTAGGTCACGTTGATGACATCCACTAATATATATTTTTTCTTCTCCCTTATGGGAGGGTATTCCTTTAGGCTAAATAAGGGTAGCTCGAACTCACAACCCTCATAAGTAAAACATGATCCGATGCCAACCGAACTACCAGCTAGCGAGAAGGCTAACATTCTTTTTTAAATATAATATAAACTAAAAAGCATTATTGGTTGGTCAACTGTAGATTCACATTTCATTTATGGTAAACAAAGGTCAAATCATATATTCCATCAGTCATTTTCCTTATGCAGACGGGCAGAGGGAGCAAGGGAGGAGGAGAGTTAAGGCATTTAAGGCCATCAAATTTTAGTTCTTCAAAGTTAAACATAGGAAGTAAAATTTTGTTACGATAAAAATCCGAGGGTGACTAACTTCTGATTCCATGTCAGAACAATGGGGCATCCGTGTGAAGCTCGGTATCTAAAAACATCAAAATTTGTGACAAAGGGAGGTTAGATATAAAAAAGTGTACCACTTATCTAAAACTTTAAATTGGTAGAAAGGGTAGAATAAATAATTTTATAGTCTTTTTAATTGTATTAGAAAACATTCAAGCGTCACTTTATACGGGTGCTTAAGGGTTGTACTAGAGACCTAACATCCCCCCTTATTAGGCTTTGATTCCACTTGTATGATTTTAGATCCATTGAGCTACCACTTATTCCAAAATTTTAAGGTGATAGAAAGGGTAAAATCAATAGTTTTATAGTCTTTTCGGTTGTATTAGGAGACATTCGATCATCACTCCCCATGGGTATCCGAGGGTTATGCTAGGACCTAAGAAAAAGAAAATTGTATTGTGTTAAAATCCAAAGGTAACTAAGTTTTGGCTCTGTGTTAGTGCTAGGTGTGTGTGAAGGTTCCTAAAATGAAAATACAAGTAAAAAAAAAAAGGTAAAAAAGTTATTATTATTATTATTTTTGGGTTGGTGAGAGGGATGCATATCTTATGGAACATAGTTAAGCAACTAAACCACCCACTAATTTAAGCACGGACAACCACTAATTTAAGTACCGATAATGGGTGCATTTTATATGAAAATTATGCGCCCAGAAATGTCTACCTGTGGCCACTGTCACAAATGTTGTTTTTGGATTACTGAGGCGAAGTCAATCATGGGACGAGATCTTCAAAACTTAAGGCTTTTCTAAGGTTATTAACCGATAAATACCAAAGAACGTTATTTAAGAAATAAGAAAATGAATTGGGATGTATTAAAAAATGCTAAGAATATGTAAGTTTGATCAAAATACAATGATTTTAGGAAAATGTCCTGAAAACATATCATGATAGTGTTAGGTGGATGTCACGTCACTCTTAATTGATGCTGATTTCAATTTTATCGTGATAATATCAGGTTACCAAAATTTTGCGAATAATACAGATTATTACCAATCACAGTACTTCAAAATACTAGTGGTATTTGTGTGTGTAGCTTCCTGAAGCTCCGGAGCCCGACATGTCATAGCCACTATGTTCTGTTGAAAATACCATATTGATAATGCTGATTTTTTTTTTACTGAAATGACAATACAACAGAGATCTAGAGAAAACTGGGGTTATGAGGAATTAAATGAAGTGTTTCTGTATTCTCACAATATTTAACAACTTAGCATGAGGCATTGGCATGCACACACAAAATAGAGCCCTTGGGTGCAAAAAATCATAATGGAGAAAACAGATCTCCACCCTAACCAGGATTTTCACTCCCTTCCTAAATTTTTCTCACTTTGGTGGACGATGAGGATTGAAAATCCTACATCACCCTTGCATGGGCTCCTATAGGTAAAAATTCAGCTGTAAACTGAAATCATTTTAATGAACATCCAGAGTACATATATCACACCCTTAAAAAACCTTTTTCCATTGTCAAGAGCCTCCACCTCTCCCATTACCTCATAAACCAGGGCAGAAAGACAAAAACATGCCTCAAAAAGTTTTTAACATAGAAAGAAAGAAGGAGACAATACAACCCACGTTCTCCAAGCATGATAACTAGAACAGATAATCTCAGGTATCTAAGCTCAACAACTATAGTGAAAGGGTTTACTTCTGTTGTTGCTGAAGCGAACCTTCTCCTTTCCCAATGTTTGCTGTATTCACACCATCCATCAAGGATGATGATGAATTACATATCTCTCTATTCTCATTGTCGTCATTATTGACTGCATCATCAAGAAAAGACCCCTTCTTCTGGAATTCTTTTACCTTCCGAAATTCATCATAGTGCACCCTTCTAAGTTCCTTAAGGCTCAGTCTTTCCTCATCAGTAATAAAATCTGGGAGAAAAGTAGCATCATTTTTCTTATAATAGCAGCAACAATTATAACACATTTGGTCCAATGAAGCAATCCTACCTAATAATAAAATGGTGCACTAGTCATTGGCTTTATTTTAAGATTGACAAATGGCATTGATGGTAATTATAAATAGAAACAATCAATATAAGCATGCAGCTTAGTAAGTAACTAGGAGAATATACCAACCTTGACCATCTTCTTCCACGAAATCTGCCTCATCTTCAGACGATGTCTAGTCCTCTGTTCCCTTGGAAAGTGTTCTGCTTGATGACGCAACATCATTCAAAGTACTTCGTATAGCTTTGGCATCATCCACACATGCTTGGAAGTCCCGTACCGAAGATACAGAACCTACGAGTATTAAAGCTAGATCCAGTCAAAATCTTACATGTTTGAACACTCAGTATAATCATCAGTTCACAATGCACAGCCGGGCCATAGATAGGCAGTGAAATGACATATCTACGAACCATCCTTTTCTTCCATTAGGTGAAATGGTGTTTTAGGCTCTCTGATTTTCTGCCTCAAAGGTTTATTTGCCTCAATTTCATCATAGTTGGCCTCATTCCATCTTACACAGCCCCTGATACCAGATGAGTGTAACACTCCGACCCGAGTTGACCCGGATTAGTGGGTAATTGCGTGTGATTTTGTCGTTAAGAGTGTTTTGATTTTGTTGTCTTTGGTTTTGAGTCCTAGAGAGAGATCGTTGAGTTGAGTTGACTCAGTTCAGGTAGTTCGAGCCCTTTTTCGTAATTTTGGCTTTTGATTGACCCTGTCAGTTCTGCGTCATTCTGACGTCATCGCTTGTATTTCGTTGAGCTTGTCGATCTTCGTAACTGTCTTGGATCCAAATGATTACGTTTGCTCTCGTTGGATCGTCAGTTGACTCAAACTGACATTTGTGTAAGCTGTTTGGACCTGACGTAAATTTGGACTCATTTTAACTTATAAATATCTTACCTACTCTCTTTTCTTTCTCTCAATCGTCTCTGCTCACTCTCTCTCAGTCGTCTCTCTCTCGTTCAGCTCTTCTCTCTCACTCCCTTCCTTCCTGTTGTTGCACGTGAGGGAGAAAGGAGCAAGTTGTGTGTGTGTTTTCCAGTGGACTGAGCCAAGCAACGACGTGGATTCCGTCTGTGAGGCAAGTATAAGCCCAAGTAGTATGAACACCGATTGATATTGATTTGATTGTTGTGTTTTTATTCTTCAGTGTGTTTCTTAGTATTAGACAGCCCTATTGAACCCATTTTGCTGTTATTCTCCTGTTTTCGGTCGAAAGACTCGATTTCTGTATGTCTGTAACAATTCCAGAAAAATGACTCCGTGCACTCACGGCTACACCGTGAAATGTGCTACGGCTAAGCCGTAAAATGGCTTACGGCTAAGCCGAGACCCAGCCGTAACCCTAACCGTAGAACAGTACAGACTGACATCTGAAGATAACTGAGAGTTGGCAAATTGCCATTCTTCTACGGCCCAGCCTGATCTAAGCCGTACATTGTCCTACGGCTAAGCCGTGGACCAGGATACGGCTGCGCCGTAGAGTAAAATACGGTTGAGTCGTAAATACGAATGGACATTTTGGGGAACCTCGGCTCAGCCGCAGTGCAGATTACGGCTAAGCCGTAAGATGCCTCGGCTAAACCGTAAGGTCACCTACGGCTACACCGTAAGATGCCTGAGAAAGGATAAAAGGACTAGGTTTAAGAAAAAGACCGTAGATGACTTTCATGTTAGAATGTAGCTAACCTGAACATGCCCAATGGAATATTTGAATGACATGAATGATCTCAAGGGCTGTGAATCATTCATGCCCATTATCCAGTTGTTTAGCACCTCCCCATGGGTGTTGGTTTAAGGAACTTCGGTGCACACTCCAGACACTGCAACACTAGACAATGGTGCATCGGACAACTTAAAACTACATCAACATGCACGATTAGAAACACTGGATAATTAGGTTAGGATTGGCTTGTAAGTGACCTTGATTCGTAAAAGTATCCTGATTTGTACAGCATATTGATTACGGTTATGCCCTCTTATGTGTTCTGCGCTGGACCTCTCGATTCTGTGGGAAATGCAGCAACCCCAGAGCGAAGCCCGGGCGGGACCATTCTATTATTGTGTTTTACCGTTGCTCCACTGGAGTACTTGCATCAGTGCTTATTTGTTATTGGTACTTGAGTTTGTCAGTGCCTCTTTTATGGCTTATTTGCATTCAGTGCCTTCAGTATCAGTATCAGTATCAGCTTATTGTATTCAGTATCAGTATGTGTGATGCACTTCCTATTGTTTGTTTAGCGTGATATGTGAGATATGTATGTGATATGATATGATTGATTGATTGAGGTGCATCATCCGATTTGATTGTGATTGGTATATGGCACTACTGAGCCTCAGCCTTAGGATGCCCGACGGGGTTAACTTTGGTTTAGTTTATGTGTTTGCCTCTGCAGAGTGTTCTGTCCTGGGACCCCGGACCCCGGGAAATAGAGACCCATGCGTACCCTGGCCCGGTCGCTGATGTTCTCATTCTGACTGCTCTCGAAAGGGAGAATATGGCCAATGTAGTAGCCACTTTGACTGTTATCTGTTTATGATTCCGATAGCATGCTTATTCATTTGCACAATTGCTTAGTATACGAACATGTTTTCTGTGGATCTTGTATTGTGACTGTTGCTCAGTATTAGACACAATTCGTGTTATCTTCTTGTCGCTTATATTTTGCTAAGTCGTTGTACTTATGCGTTGTCTTTGTGTGTTGCAGGCTCAGATCCCTCTCCCGATCCTGTGTCGGTCGACTCGACTCCAGGAGAGGCTCGGGAGGCCCCCTCCGGCCTAGAGGAGTGGACTTGATCCATCTTCCAGAGTACGGTTTGCATCATTTTGGTTTTCCCCATTCATTGAGTCCGAGTCTATTGAGGGCATTTTTCTGTACTCGTACCGTGGGCTTTGATTGTATCTGTATTTTGATTTTTGTGAGCCCTCTTTAGTATCATACGTTCTTGTAATTTGTTCTTGTTATCAGTTCATGATCTTTTGTAATCCATTATGTCTTTTTGGTATGTTGTGGTATGCCTTGATACGTACAGCTTCCACGTACAGTTGTTTGCACGTGTGAATGATCCCTTGTGTGTGTATGCTTGGACGGGGTCTAGGTGTGCATGCACGGGAGTACGTGTGTCATTGGTTAAACTTTCTCAGACCCCCGGTCCCTGGGCTCGGGTTGTGACAATGAGCATGAGTAATTAGGGTCAGTAGTAAGTACATAATAGTCCACTGCTGGTTAGGATGAACAGTTGAGTCCACTATACAAGCCCGCAGGATGATGGAGATCAAAGGTTCGCATGTTGGACCATGCCTACTGGTGATAAGTACCATTCAACAAGAAAATGAGCTTTTAGTGGCAGAAAGAAAATGCCGCTAAAAGTTCCTAAACTGCTGCTAAAGGATATAGCAGCAGAAAATATTCTGCCGCTACATTTGGCACTAATATCGGTGTCACTAAAGAAAAGCATCCAATAGTGGCAAAAAAAAGTCCGCTGCTAAAAGTTATAATAGTGGCAGAAATAAAAGTCCACCGCTAAAAACCACATTTCTGTTATAATTACATTTCCTCATCAGTGGCAGTTTTTTCATCTGCTGCTAAAACTTTTTTTTATTTAAAATAAAATTCATTGGAAAATCCTAGTAAGAGCATGTGCCATTAGGAAAACCAACATGTATATAGCTATTTAATGTGTAGAAACATGTACCACTTGCTTAACTTCAGTTTTAGTTATACTGAATTCATTTGTTGTTAGCAATGCTGTTTTCTCATTCCAGGCAACCACATGACTACATTCCATATAAGGCTTAATGACCTTGGACTGAGAAAAAATGCCAAATACTTGCTAATGGTTCACTCAAATTCTTTGACAGTCTCCCCTCCTCCCATATTATGCATCTATTCAATGTCTTGGTATTAACATGATTATGATCATTTTGATCATCTACTGATTTCTCTTGAAGTTATGTAAACGGTAACTCGGTTTTATTAAACTAACATGATACAATCGACAATTTGAATATGGACGTGAACAACACGTCTATGTTCAAATTTGGGACAATACATAGTTTATAAAGATCTAATTTTAAAATGTTTTTGAAAAGCTACTCTAGCCACCACAACACAATTTTTTTTGTGGGTAAATGTGCTATCACTCCAATGCAAAACAGCATATAAGTACGTGTAACAGATAATATCTGATTGGAATTGATTGTCTAAGATCTTATTAGATTTCTTTGCTCTACCATAAGGCTTCTTGCAATCCATCTAAAGCCAAATTTGGATTAGATTCCTAAGCCTTTTAGGGGCCCCTCTCTCTCCAATTCAAATTTTTTTGGGAGATTATTCTCTATTGTACTTGATCTTTTTGGCCTTTTGCTCGGGATTGTGAGCTTTAAGTTGTGCTTTCTTTGTTAAAAAAACAATTGAGATCTGATTGGTTGGTTTGATACACCTTTGAGCCTAAGGGCCGCTATACCACAGTAGGGACTATGTATGCATACACTGTGCAATGCCTCTCCACGGGGACCTGAGGATCCTCTGACATAGCAAGCAATGTTCTTGCAATGGGAACATTGTGGAATGCTAGAAGTTCTTGATTGTTTGTGATATTCTTATGTCTTCCATTTTGTTTTTCCATTGAAAATGTTATTTGTCAAAACTATCTGAACCTGCATCAGTTGATTTGGGTTGCACCATTGTATCAAGTGGTTAGGCCTCCACTTCAGTTTCCAAAACATTGCATAAACCTTTATAAAGAAAATATCCAAGTAACTTCTGCTCAATGGCTACACTGAAGCCAAAATAGACTAAGCAATTAACCTGCTTAATTCATTTCGCATCCCAAAAACCTGGATATTGAGGGTCATGCAATGCTTCAAAGCCAAAACCTATCAACTAGGTTTGGGATAGGCCTTTTGTTCTCATGGTTAAAAGATTATGAATCCCAATCCCACTTCTATCCCCTTCCAATAACACAAAACCCAATCATCAAAGGGTCATTCAAAGGAGAGAGAATGAGAGAATAATATAAGGGAGTAAAAAAAAAGGGCAATGGGACCTCCTCTTCTCTCACATTAAATGGAAAGAGTAGATTTAAAGGAGAAAGAGGGTGGTGGGTGCAAAAATGATAAAATTCAAACCATTTGTTCACAAGAAAATGGTCTGTGGAGTATAAATTAGAAAAATAACAGTAGTAATTATAAAATTCAAACCATTTAATGAAGAGAAAAGCCACAAATTCTCTTTTGGATTTGGGTCACAATTTCCAGCACTTCCCTTCACGTCTCAATTCAACCCATGCTAGTGCTACCTCATACACCCCACAATCCCATCTCTCTCTCTCTCTCTCTCTCTCTCTCTCTCTCTCTCTCTCTCCTTCACGTCTCAATTCAACCCATGCTAGTGCTACCTCATGCACCCCACAATCCCATCTCTCTCTCTCTCTCTCCCTCTATATATATATATATTACTGAGTTGAGTCAATCATGTTGCTTATGTAATATCAATCAAGAGCAGTCAAGTGGTAGGCCCCATTGTGGATGTGGAATTGCCTCTTCCAACACCACTTTTTAAAGGTATTGTACTTGGCCCAACATTAATCAACCTAATACAGTAGATTTTGAAATGATACAGCTGATAACAACAGTTAAAAGTTGCCATAGGAGAGGAAAGAAACTTGCCAACTTGTAAACAAGATATACCTTACCACAACATAGGTTTAGGTTAAGACTGGCGAATAGTATCAGCTCTGATCTAGGACAAAAAAGGAATATAAAAAGCACCAGCTCAGTGCAGGATTGGTATCTATAGCATCTCAAGTGGAAGGATTAAATAAAGAAGCTTGAACAAAAATCATCATCATCATCATAGTTAATGGAACATTGTCCCATCAATATGGGGTAAAGTATTTTCGAACAACAATGCATAGATAAAATTTTCCAAAACAAAGCTTCCTACTTCTAGATGGTAATCTGAAAATCCTCCTGTTTCTTTCAATACAGAAATCCTCAAAACCAGCAGGAAAAGCAAGTTTCACAATAGGAGCCTTTAATTGTTGACTGCCCCACACCATAGATTCTTGATTGTATGAAAAGTTGTCCAGCATAAACATAGCTAAATAATTTGTTAAGCAACTTGGTCCAAACCCAAGATGAGTAATTTGCTGAAAAAGGGAACATTCTGACTAGACTAGTTCTTTAATCTGCACAAGTAGAGGGCTGAAGTTTGATGGTGGAGTATTTTCTTTATTATGGTGCGTTTGATGGCTATAGATTGGATGGTTAGTGGGTGTAGATCCATATGTACTTGTGTGGAATGTGGAGGATGTGTAGTAATTTTGGCTGTGATGTGATGGTGGTATCTAAGTGGGGCTTTTGACATGAAAATAAAATTTAAGCTCTTAAACTCTTAGAAAAAGGAAAGTGAATATATATTTCCCAACACAAGGATAAAGGTGAGCTAGAAAATCCACACTGTCAAATTATCTTAGGCTCTTAGGCCTTGAACTACCTTAAAAAATGGGCACCAAGAGAATTGAATATATTTTGCTTCCTTGCAAATATGCAAACTCAGATGAGGCAAATGAAGACTTTGAAAAGGAGGATACCCTAACTCTGGTAACGCTAGTGGAAATCTTCAGCTCGTGTAGATACCAAAAGAATACAATGGGTTGCTTAATAAAGAGGATCTGGAAGAAGATAAGAGGAAGCAAGGTACCTTATTGAGTTATTGTAGCCTCCGATGAGAGTTAGAAGGATGCCGGTTGCCCTCAAGGATCCCAAGTTCCACTCAATCTGTTGAGCTTCTCCACTTCAAAATTCAATCAAATAAAAAAACAGAGACATCAAACATGAATCTATCAATGAAAAAAAATTTTGAAATCAAGAGCTGTAAACCACCTGCGATATATGTTAACCCTTTGAACCTTATCAGATCCGTCCAGGCCCCATGGTCAATGTAAAACCTTATAGGGATTATGTGAGTCTGGTCCAAAGTTTGGCCGTTGACAGGGTCTAATGACCGAAGCCAATATCGGGACTCAGAAGTAGCATGCAGTGGTTTACAAGAAAGAGTAAGCATACTTTTTGGGTTGTCTTCCATGCATAGTTACAATTTTATTGGATGTCTCCCAACTCCCAAAAGGCTAACCATGCTGATTTTTATAATAGGACTTGAGACGACCCTAACTTGAGTTTATATTCGCATCATTCCAATGCACAAAGGTAAAACCCCACTTGTTATCATATCAATACAGAAGACAAAAAAGCATACTCGAGTAAAAAGAAAAATGCAAGCTTTGTTTATGAAAATGAGAGATGACATATTTGAGAAAAAATAAGATTTTGAAATGATAGGCTTCCTACCCTTTTATGAGTGTAGGAATGAAACAGAAGAAGGCAGGATATTTATTATTGGGTTACCTTTATATGTTCTCTTGAATAATGAATCGGTTAAACATAGAGAGTATCTGTAGTAGCTGCTGTGAATCTCCAAGGCCCTATTTTGATCCTTGAAACTCTGTTGCGCTGCAGTCTGGTTATGGCAACTCCAATCCAGATACCATAATTGTTTATCACAAATAACAAAATCAATTTCTATTAAAAGATTCATTAGCTTTCACTTGTGTTATGATCAAAGAAATAAACATATAAACCTTCACTTGTGAACTTGTACTTCTGAACACCCAAACACTCAAACAGGCCATGAAACCAAATGTGCTTGTAATCTGAGATACAGAATACCTTCCATATCGGGAGTGATGATATAAATGTCATGATAGCCATCCGATCATTTGGTAAAACAAACAACCCATTCGGCTTGTTAATATATGAGCAAACCTAACAAGAGAGATCGAAGAGAAATTTCACATTTATGAAGAAAAAGAGAAGAAAATATACAGAATCATCTCAAAGGAATTATTATTGTTGACACAATCAGAACTTACTAAACTATAAATGAGAGACAGGATTTATCAAAAGGCTTTAAACTAGCCAATCACTTTCATTTTTCATTTTTTTTCTTTTTAGTTCAAATATTTTTCACATATTGCCTTTAAAGTAAACAATGAACATTGAAGTTAATTCTTCGATTGTCCTACTTCCATACACCAATACCCTTCCTTCAAATTAAAATGTACTTGGTTTTGCTAAGTCTCCTGTATGGAGCAACTTTAAACTGAAAAACACAATAGCTACAGCAATTAGACAAAACCCACAAGTTTTGATGGTATATATAAGCAAAATGAGATAATAGTACTTACAACAAAGTCATAGTGATGGGTCTTTCCTAAAACGTTGGATATGAAGAGAGCATGCAAGACTACAAGCCCCAGAAGCTTAGAGAGCCAAATTTTCCCTAAACCCATCTTAGAGAAGACAACTAGTTCCTTGTTCGAAAATCATACCTTTTTTACAGGGTTAAGTCCTTGAAATCGTCCTTCTTTGGGCCTACATTAGGTCTTGGGAGGTGAACACCTTGACATTCTCCACTAATTAGTGAGTGTTCTGTGACCTCTCACGTCTCTTCCATGTCTGGCTATTATACCGAAACTTACTTGCTTTGATCATGTGGATGTCCCTACCACAAAAGCTAAGCTGTGCTTGTAGGAACTAGAATATTGTCTTATAGAATCAAATGACCATGTTAGCAAAGAAGCAATCATTTCTCACATCCAGAAACTCAAATAGCCAATAGATCTAAAACAGTATATACTAGCAAATCTTACATTCTCACATAGAACAAAGATCATAACAATGGAGAACAATCATTTCAACAGTACTAAACAAAATCGCAAAACGCAGAACATCACATAAACAAAAAGTAGGCAGAACAATCAGATCAATTGCTTTAAACCAGA
Organism: Sextonia rubra; assembly: GCA_037013555.1. Classification (NCBI taxonomy): domain Eukaryota; kingdom Viridiplantae; phylum Streptophyta; class Magnoliopsida; order Laurales; family Lauraceae; genus Sextonia; species Sextonia rubra. The sequence continues at coordinate 12,348,419 of JASUAD010000009.1, forward strand.
TCAAAACAACTTTCATCTCAAACAAAATCTAACCAAAACGCTTCAAATCAAAGTATCAGAAACTCAGAAGAAAGTGGAATCAAATCAAAATCCACTCGCATATGAATCCACACAGCACATCAAATCACATGAAATTGCAGGTTCTTACCAATGGAGAAAGTAGATTCTCTTCGAATCCACGCTTCAGGAGCAACAGGGTTTGGCAACCAATGACTTTTGCAACAGGGTTTTGGGGAAGAGATCAAGCGGATTAAGGTTTCGGGGAATAGACTGAGCGAGAGACAATAGGGGTTTGGGGAAGAGATTAATTGAGAGAGAATATGTTTCGTAGAGAAAAGATGTTTATGGGAGGGGAGTTTCATGAAAATTTGGTAGACAAGGGGAGAGGTTTAGGGAGGAACCTGACATTCTGTTTGATGATACTTGAGCCTTGACTTTTGTTAATTTAATAGATCTTTAGCAGCAGAAAATATTATCTGCTGCTATATACACTAATTTTTTGTATTTATTACCACCAAATAATTTCTGCAACTAAAACCAAACTTTAGTGGTAAACGTTCTTTTTTGCTGTTGTAGAGATATATATTTTTAACTTATAGTGGCATATAGTTGAAAATGCTACTGACAAATAGATTTAGCAGCATAATTTAAAAACTGCCACTATAAAAGTGTCACTAATTGTGACTTTTCTTGTAGTGTCAGAAATTTGCTCCACCACCTTGGGCCAGCAATCTGGTCTGTTTCCTATAAAAGATTCAAACCATTTGAGAACTTCAATGTAAACTGTTGGCCTCGGGATTTTATAAATGGTCAAGGAAAAGAAAGAGTGACCATGACCTGTTGAAGGCATTGCTTCTTAAATGGTTTCCAGCACCTGTACACAGCACAATCCATTGGCCATGACTATTGATCATTTGACCTTCTCGGAAGATGTAATGGATTATAGTATAATCAAATAGTGTAAAATTGATATAATTTAGATTAAGAGGTCTAATAAAAATATAGAAATTCAGGGCTATTGGGAAGAAGACAATACAGTGTCGACAATTGTTGTTTAGCCTTATAGACATATACCTCCAAGAGCTTGCGCCCTAAGCGAGAGTTTTAAAGAACCGGCTGGTCACACATGCTCTCCTTCCATACAAAAGGACTCCAGTGTTGACCATCATCAGAATGACACAAAATGGATCGTGATGGATGGCCCAATGGTATTACATATTTATTAATTACGGTTAGAAGTAAAAATAGGCTTCCTTTTTAGGTATTTATTTAATGAGTAGAAGATAATTTTGGATGTAGAAGTAACATTGGTGGCTAGAAATAAAAAAATGTGAAAAGGAGATTTCATGTATCCCCCATTCTAGTGAAACTAATTCTGTACGTCAAATCTCAATTTGCAACAAAACTTTGGAGAAGTTAAGTTCATTACTCATTTGGCTCTAATTCAAAACACCAATGCATTTAAAAATTAAAACTGCAAGAAAATATCTATGAGGCTTCCGAGTATAGTGCCAAATTCAAATGAAACACTCAAAGAACTACGTTATGAAGCATTTCAAAAGCGCATAAGCACCAAATTCAGTGAAATATTTGGAATTGTATATTGCAAATCATGCTCGCCTTCAGGGGTGAAGAATGCCTAGACAATTCCATCACTCGTCCATTGTGAAGGAACTCAAGCAATTAAAAAGTTAACAATGATTGACAGCTGTAGCACAGTTTTTTGACTAGCTAAAAATATGAGGAATAAGTTTGTTGTAATCACTATAATGTTACAGCTAATGAAGTTATCAAACAAACTTTAAAATGGTCGCCATTGCAGAACAACTGGATAGGTGTCATTCAAGATTCTAACCAGAGGGGTAACCATGAAAAATGGCTGCTTGCTTGTGGGCTAAAGTTTGTCACCAAAGAGACTAACGAAAGAAACAATATGATGGACTTCAACAATTTTCAACTTCAAAATTTGAATAAAGAGTTAAAGAATCCAAAGCAAAATCAGCTTTGAAACACGTGCAGATTTTTCTAGTAGAGGGCACTACCTACCTCATCTTTTAAGCAATATAACTCCAGAGATTAAATCTCCTTCAACAACTGTCAAATAGATTTAGTACAGAAGTAAAAAAATTACTTCTGTATGTAAATACCAAACAAAGATCATCAAAATAATACAAACCAACTCAAGATAATAAAATATCAGAAACTCCTAGAAAATTACGTAAATTCGTGGGACCCCTTCCATTTCTGACATTCGGGATTGATTTTGCAGAACCCTAGATCTCAAACCAAGAAACAAACGAATCCCAAACCAAATACCCCGTTTCCATACGAGAAAACAAAAATGCAAAAGCAAAATCAAAGGCAGAAGCAGAGTTGATGGTACGAGAAGAGAAGCAAGAAGAGAAGAAACAATTCGTAATCGTACCTGAATTGAATGGGAATGTGGGTCTGCTAAAGAGTCAAAGATGACGTATAGTCAGTAGTCAGATGTGATCGTCATGGCTGAAAAAACAAAGGGTTTAAAGCTTCTTCCTGTTTTTTATTTTTGACTGTTGGTTTGTTCACATCGTTCCTTTTCCTCCAAAGGCAAGTTGGTCGACAAAATTTTGGCTGTGCTGGGCCTGGGACCAACTGCTTGACAATGCCAACCAACCAACCAAATTAGAAATTCAGTATCCCAAATTTTAATTTTATAGGCCAGCATCACATCGTCCTGTGCAATATCATACTATCATGCCATATCCCACGATTATTATACTAACAGTTCTGCGGTAAATATTTAAACTTCACTTGTTATGTGGCAAATGTTAGATTTAAAACCATAAAAAAGGGTTATTTTTAATATAATCTAAGTCTGGACTATTTATGAGGCATCCCTACCTTGAAGGATCCTGATTCTGTTAATAGTATTCCGGCCAAATTCGAGTTGATCAAGGTGTATAAAGTGCAAGGACTAATAAATGAAGGACAAGAAAGACAAGTACATTAAAAAAATATACACATATAGACCTAATGCTGCATGATCAATTCATCTTGCTTTCGATGCCCTACTCCTTTCATGAATTTTGGCTAACAATGGACATTGAAGACCAAGATCGGGCCCAAGGGCTAGCTTATTAGTCCACATCAGCTGACAAAGATAGAGCCTAATCTCTCACCTGATTCAGCCCACACCAACCATGAGTTATCCACTTCTCTATTACAAAACCAAGAAACCTAACATTAAAGAAATTACACACCAAAAAAGTTCAGGTTTAAGCATAAAAGATTTATGCTGGAAGAGCGTGGTGATGTTGCAGACATTTTGGAAGTCAGGAAAGTTACAAAGGCCGAAGTACCAAGTGTTAGAATGCCTGCATGTGTAGCATGGTGGGGGTCAGGCCCCCCTGGGACCCATAGCTATAAAAACATCTCGGTCATTGCGATGCTCCCAGAAAACAAGCAAGGGTTAAAATACAGAAAATCTGGGATGCTAAAGCAAATTGCATTCCCATAAATATATCAGCCGAATAATAATGGCAACAATAATATTCACCCCTTCTGAAGCACAATGAAGGTGTTTCAAGTTAACACTATGGAAGGTGGTCATTGAAAACTCAATTCTTAGTACAATCTTCAAACTAATTAGCAGCCAATTTTCCTATCTCCAGGCCATCCAAACTCCTCAAGAAACGCTAACACCACTCCATTTGACCAGCCAAGCCTGTCTGCAACATCAAAAAGAGAGACACTAAATAAATGGATTTATTAGGGAAAGCAAGTTGATGGCAGCTCCAGCAGTTTTCTGCTTAATTGTTCTTCTCTCCGAAAAAACTCAAATAACTTGGAAAAATAGAAATGAATCATTGAACAGGATGGAATTATCTCATGAAAATCACCAAAATAATGGTAAGACAATATACCCATGGACACAGGATTTCAGAATTCAGATCCATCACAACTTGGACAGATGTCCAGTAACAAAATATAAGCAAGGATATTGATCTACCCCAGATACACACTTAAAAAAGTAGCCTTCAATTTTTAAGAGAAACATGTAGTTAAAAAGGTTTTACTCTTTTTCTTTGCAATAACAGGAAAAATACTTCTTTCAGGTCCCACAGAACATTTGTGCACATGCTTCCTGGTTCAAATAAATTTGGTCCTTAGATGATGTTCACAGCATAAACATTACCTGAGTTACATACTCTCCACCTCCTCCACTCTTTCCACAAGCTTCCACATCATATTTCTCATGCATTGCACCGGTTTTCTTGTAAGCAGCATAGTTTGTCTTAATTCATTTTACAGCAATATCTTCTGCCACAACCCTCACTTCCATTGATCCAGATCTGTCTAGACATTCAACAATCATATGTTGCAATGGAGACCAACCATTTGGAAAATCCCTATTCAAGAAGAATGTCTATCAGTTCGATTATTTCTCACAACCATGGTTATAAAACATAGTTTTGTATCGGCCAAAGCAAAAACATTTAGGCTGATATATCCATGATGTGATGATAAATTAGTTTCTTTCAGCCCTTTTTATTCAAAAAATCAGAAAATAAAAATTATGAATATTCATTTTTCATTGATTTTAGGGTGTCTCAGATGCAAATCAAAGAACAAAATAGAACAAAAATGCAGTTAAAAAGTAGTTGAACATTGGAGTTCTAGTAGCAAGTGTTCACCACTAGTTGAGATAGCTGTATTTTTCAAGTGAATGCAGTTCTGTCACCCAAATTCCACTTCAATTTTCTCCGTCCTTTCTTGTGCTACATGAGAATGGGAAGTAAGGTTTTCATCCAGATTTGGAAACTATTCCAGTAAATCAATCATCAAGTGAATAGCTAATTCTCCAATTTCTTGCGAACTGACTAATTCCAGTAAATCAAACCTTAGTAGGTCACACTCACGGGCCATGATGCATCAAAAATAGGTTTTTTTTTAGTTCGTTCATTTATTCTAAATTAATACAATACGATCTCAATTTGTATATCCTCCAATAGCCTCCATATAGTTAGGAAGGATTTCAACTGGTTTAGTACTCCTTTTGCCGTTGTAGCTACTAGAACTCCCATAGAAGCCCTACTACAATGGAAGTATGCATCCGTAATTCAAAAAATGGAAAACCCACTAGTATAAGAGAATATCATCTTGATCGATCAGTCCCATTTCGAGAGAGAGAGAGAGAGAGAGAGAGAGAGAGAGAGAGAGAGATTTGATAAGAGATTTTGGCCAACTCAGAATGTAAATTAGAGATTTGATTTTGGCCAATTCATCTTGATCCGTAACATAGTTGTTTCACAGCTTGCTCCTTCCTAATCCATCTCAGAAAGTAAATTAGAGATTTGATTTTGGCCATAGTCCCAGTGCAGTTGATCATGCTTGGCAGACCACTATCACATAATTCAGGGTGCCACGAGGATCTATAGTACTTTCACTACTACCGAGGAGCATTACGATTCATTTTAGACTGAGTTAAGAAATAAGCCTATTTAATGACCTAAAAAATGCATGATGCTTAGAAAGCACGTGCAACCCATGAACTGTGAAGTGTGTACCAACCCATTTCGATCCAAGCACACAGGCCTAAAGGATGATTGTCATATCATCCACTGTCAGCACTGACTTTCAATAAAGTTTTAGTTTCAGACTAATCACGTAGAAAATCAGTATCAGTCATGGATAATCCTTCACTGATCCAGTGATGCAACTCAGTTTCAGCTGAGCTTCAAAAGAATGCTCACAACCAGAATGAAGAAGAAACAAATGAAAGAAAGATTTCGCTATTCATTATTTTTCCCTCTGTACAGGTCTAGCATTTTTCAAAGTGAAAAAGTATACATTCAAATAAAAGTAAGAATAAGATATCACTTACCATTATTGTCCTGAGTTTGTCAAGGATGCAGCGATTCCAGCATCATGAAGCAAGCCTGAGTTTTGGAGACTTTCCGTAACTTTCTTAACCAGTGCACAATCTTTACAAAAAGTAATGAAGCTATTCTTCAATATCAAGCAATGCCTAGAGATAAATCAAACAATACCACTGTGACTCTGTCATAAATATGCTAGTTATGGTTTTATACTTACAATAATCTTGGAAGCAAGGTTATTACATTTTCAGAGGATTTTAGGATATCATGGAGAAATAGAATTCATATAGCCAACCCCAACATAGTTGGGATAAGGCTTTGATGATGATGATGATGATAATGTAAGAGCTACCTAGAAAAAGGAAAGATGAGATAAGCACGGGTACTGTAAAAGGGTTAGCTCACATGGGGCCCTCAATCACAGAAGGGCAAAAAGGAGAAAATGATGTGAGGATTAGCCCAAGTGACCGTGTGCTAGTTTTTTTAAGGAATATTTTTTTGTTTGCTTAAGTGGAAAACCGGCTTTATGAAGGATCGTTAGTTAAATTCTATTGGAATCACCATTTGTATTTATCTTTTATCTCCTTTCCTTATCTTTTATGTTATTTTCATATGTGTGCACGCACGTGTGTACATGTCGGAGAGAGTGGGGTGGAGGGAGGGAGAGAGCACCAGTGAGTGTGAATAAGGCTTCTTGGCATGAAGCACTTTTCTCTTTTTGGTGTGAAGCCAGCATTCGGGTTTTTGTTTTTCAAGTAACATGCACTCAAAAGCTGGCATCAATAAAAAGAGTTCTTGGTATTAGATCCCATCAACATGAAGACCAAAGGTGGATGAATCTATTGCTTCTTTTTCGTTTCTGTTTTTTTTCTCTACATGAAGAACTCTAACTCCTGCACCCTCACACTCACGCATATGTCAGTAACCATCTGAGAACTGCTGGGGATGCATGTATTGGTCATTTAATAATTGCTGGACTTTCCCTTCTGTTCGTGTGAATCTTTCTCAACTTGGAAAGTTATGCAATGTTTGGGAATCCACTATCCCATTTTGAAAAGACACTACACTTTTCTTTTAACAGACTCTTCACTTGGCATGAGTAGTAGTTTCAATTAAATGGGAAAAATGAACGTGGAGCTCGCATTTCAATTTAACATTACCAATCAAATTATGCCAAAGACTTGGTATTCAAATATGTTATAACCAATTAACTATAAATGCCAATGTATGAAGGCAAAATCACCAACCTGAATTGAACAAATCAATCCACAGAGGATTGAAGTTTGAAGCAAAGATGTTTTGGTTTTGATTCTGTCCATTCCAAATGTGAACTTCCTGGTGGAAGAGTTAGGAAAGGAAAAATACTTCAGAAATGGTAAAGTTCGTAACTTCAGAAAGGGAAACATTGTCAAATTAAAAAAAAAAAAAGAATCCAAACATATATGTTAACCTTGCATGTGCTGTTATTGGGGAGCCAGTAATCAAACCACTGATCCATCTTAGCATTCCAGATGATGGACTTTATTGCCGCATTGCGAGCTTGAGAAGCTGCAGAAAACTTCTCTGCAGCAGAGTCATCCCCAATAAGTCTTGCAAAGAAGGCCATGTCAAGCTTCATCTGCATCAAAGAAATATATTAGCCCCCATCTTGCTTTGTTTTACTGAAAGCACAAAGGAAACATTTAAGATGGAAGCATTCTCCTTAAACATGCCCCACCCCCACCCCCACCCCCACCCACACAAACCCACCCACCCAAAGACACAAACAAAATAATAATACTAATAATAATAATAATTTAAGTTGGACAATAAAATTAGATGCAATAAACAAACTTCACTAAAATATCAAAAGTTCTAAAAGAGTGATGCCCAATCACAAATTTAGGAGGTGCGTTTTTTATTCTTCTACTTGATGAATATACTGAAGTAGATTAAGCTTTAGCCTCTAGGAGAGAATGACAGAGCAACAGTCATGACAAAAATCAAGTATCTCAGAGATCAAGTTTTGGTTTATGCAAGGTACATCCACTATAGAAGCCATTTTACTTCTAAAATGCCTCATGGAAAAATTTAGGGAGACCAAGAAAAATTACATGACTTTTATTGATCTAAAGGTGTATGACAGGGTGCCGAAGAAGTTACTTTGACAGGCATTAAAGGAAAAAAAAAAGGGAATCACTAAGAGGTATTCTAAAAGCATTCAAGACAATGTATGACGGGGAAGCTATTATAAGTGTGAGAACAATTTGTGAGGCCACCTTCGAGTTCCCTTTTGGAGTTGGTTTGCAGCAAGGGTCCACTTTTGAGCCCATATTTATTTACCAAGATGATGGACTAATCAATGCCAGCTATCCAGAGGTCTGACGATGATGGTGGTGCTAATCAGTCAAAACAAGAAAACAAGTGAATCACAAGTCGAGACTTTGGAGAAAGATGTTTAAGCCAAACGGGCTAAACATTAATAGATCTAATAAAACAAATATGTGGAATACTAATTTAGTAGGGAGAGTATAGAAGTTGAATTAGTAAAAATTGAAGATAACCTAGCACCAGTGAGAGAATTTGTTACTTAAGAGCTATCATAGAACAAAGAGGAAGGATTGAGTCAAATATAGCTAGTAGAATCAGCACAGGTTGGATTAATGGAAAAAAAACCACTGATGTTTTTGTTAAGCAGTCAATGAGTGCCACTTGGACTAAAGGGAGTCTTCTAAGAGATAAGGACAAGGCAGTGGAGTGTTTTGCAATCAATGAGTGCCACTTAGATCAAAGGGTTCCTTTATAAGAGAGCAGTGAGGCCTAGTTTGTGCTGTATGAAGCTGAATGTTAGGCAACACAGAAACATTGAAGAATCTGAAGTTTATGTAGCGAAGCTGCGCATGCTTCAAAGGAAGCACATCCATGGTGCCATTCAAAATGATAGATTTAGGAACAATACATTCAGATAACTGCAATGGAGAAAATAAATAACAGAACGTTGTTTAGATGGTTTGTGCAAGTTTACCAAAGGCCAAACAACAACACTTGTGAAATGACTTGAAGGATTACTCATGGAAACTACTGGGAGAGAGAGACCATTCAAGGACTTGAGTAAAGCGATAAGGAATGACACGTCGTTTTGTTGAGTAACTGAGAGCATGGCATTCAATAAAGTTCAGTGGAAGAACAAAATTAATAAGTGACACTAAGTAGATGAGCATCACCATGTTGGGGATGAGTAGGTGTTTCCATAGCTAGCTAGTAAGAGGGTGAAAATCTATACTATGTATCATGTACTTGGTGGAGAGATTTTTCATTCTTACATTCTCATAGTGAGGGAGAGAGAGGACTTGCATTCTTTGCAATTTCTTGGTCGGTTTTCAGGTCTTAGTTTTGTTGGATTTTTTCTTTGTTGCAAGTGAGGAGTTTTAGAGTATAACTCTGAATTCTGTTAAATGACCTGGATTGATGGGATGTAGAAACGATAATAATTAACAAATGAACCACATAACTAGTAAAAGTTTGTATTTCTCTGTGAATGCTAAAATGACCCAGGTAGTGAAGCTCTAACTTTTTGAAGGAAACAATCTCATGGAAACCATCTCCACATTTGAGATTTTCAAAATTTTAAGAGTTTTTAGTCATTTTAACATGTAAGAAAAAAAAAATAAAGTGAAACGTAAGCTGACCATGCAAGTAAAGCACAGTTTAGGCAGCTCTCCTCCACAGAGATCAGACCTCAAGCTCACCCAAATCTCTGCATGAAAATGAGTGGAGGAGAAAGAGAGGAAAGGGAGTCTCGCTCAATACCTGAAGTATGTATGCATTCAGGTCTACAGGTATGATTGATGTTGTTGCCAATGTTGTAAAATCTGATGGATTCCTGAACAATGTAAAGAATTTCATTACATAACTAACATAATGTACAAAAACATGATAAGATGTGCATGGTCAAGCATTCAACGTAGAGGTTCGACAATAAATTGTGCATATGCTATTCTCTATTTAAAATAGGTAAAGAATGCCTTTGTCCCTCCAACTTGCTTCTTGCAGTCCTACTTTTGATTTGCCTTGCACCTCAGAAAAAAAAAGACAAATCACGAAAGGTAAATACACTTGAGAACATGGATTTTTTTTTCCAATGTAGCAACAAAAGAAACATATACTCTAGGAAGAACAAAAAAAAAAAAAGAAAAAAAAAAGAAGATAAATAACATTATGTGACCATGCTTTTAGCACCCAGAAACCATCTACATAGCTTTTGACAGACAAAATAAACAGGACTATTACAACCCCAAACTAATTGAGAAATAAATTACCAGATCTTTGAAGAAACAACTTACATCTAAAACATAAGCTGGTAAAATATGTTGCTTATGCAATCACTGTAATTCAAACTAGGATACCAGAACATACTTAGTCGCCCAGGACAAGTTCATCTGTAAAGTAATGACAAAGCAAAGAACCACCTCATCCATTGTGTGCTGAAATCCCATCCAGATTCAGCTGCTGAAACCAGTTGGCGATAAAATTGTTCCTTTGCAGAAACAGTCTGAAGCTTGGAAGCAGATTCCTCGTCCTGAAGTTCAGAAGTCACTCTTTAGCTAAAAATGTGTAACAATGATTTTTCTGTCATCCATAACCAGTGCATGCACACACATGAACACAAGCTAACAAGCAGTGCATGCATGTGCATACACACATTCTAAGGTTAATTGGCACTCATGACATACAATAGTTGCAGTTTCTGGCCTGTGACTATTCCACTTTGCATAATATCGACTAATGACATGACTGCATCCTTCACTGTCCTGTATGATCACTTTATGAATCCCTGAAGCAAGAAAGTACATCAAAAGCTTGAGCCAATAAATGGGACCCAGTGGAAATATATGTACATTATTTTAAAAGCTAAATTCTTAAGCCAAAAAGCTACACAACAAAAATGTCTGAGTAGTGACAGAGAGTTAAAAATGATCCATAATACCTGAATTCCAAAAATGGTGTTCTTTAAGAAGTGAAGGGAATGCTCTTTTCACAAGAGCCAAATCACCAGTTTTCTTGTATATCTCCAATATCATAGCACTAAGGAGAGGAGGTTGACTGCAGAAATTTCCATGATGGTCACATTTAAACTTTAATCATATATGGAGCAGCAAACATAAAAAAATGAAGCATTTGCAACAAAATATGCGAAGTTGCAGGTCCCACCATATGGAACAGCAAATGAAATTGAATGAGAAAATTAGTCTGTCAGGATAGTTATGAGCTTATAGACAATATGCATAGTGACTAGTGAAAGATATTAATGCTATATTTAAATTTGGATTAAGAAAAAGAACGTGCTCTTCACGATTGAGAAAATAGTTATCTTCTTATAAATCACATTCCACCGCCACCATGAAAATCTATCATGAAATTCTGGATGCAAAGTAAAAGGATGAAAGGACCTACTATATGAACTTTTCACTCAGAAGTTGCACCGTGCTTTCGTTGAAATCCAAGGAATGGGAACTAGAAAGAACCATTGAATCTGGATTCTGGACAGAAACCTTCAATACAGATTTCTCCCCAAAGATAGCAAGTTTTTCTCACCCAATAGTTCAGGCAGAATGAGCCAATAAGTTTCAGCATATCGGAGATTCTATAATATAATTTCTGCTCACCATCAAGCTTCAAATAGCTGAATCAACAACTACTGCAACACTACTTTATCATGAAAAAGTGGAGAAAATATACTGGGTTATTGTGCAGCTGTCAATTACCACTTACAGATGAAGAGGCACTGGCATAAGACAGCAATTAGACCTGCATTACTGGATAGAACTACAGTGGATAATAAGAAGATAAAGGTACTAGTAGGATCTAAGTTGGGATGTCTAGCATCAAAAAGCTGAATGGATTATAACAAGTATGAGGTTCAAGGTTCAACCAGAATCAGCCCCTCTGTGAAGAATAGGAATACTTGATGCCAAGAACTAGGAGAAACACTGGAGGAGATGAAAACTTGGAATAGTTACATGTTAGATTGCAGAGTAACAGATAATTTAGGCACAACTAGGGATAAGCATAGAAATAGAAGTCACAAAGTTGACTCCAGATGGAAGGGCAAAGCTTTGATGATAACATATTTATGTATGTATGTGATAACATATTTATGTATGTATGTATGTTAATATGTACTATGTATTTACTAGAATGGTAAAATACAAATATATGAGAAATTATGGCAGAACAGAGAGTTTTGTTTATTTAATTATTTATTTCTGAATTGCAAATGGTGGATGGCTGCAAAAGGATTATGACTATGAACTGGAATTGAAGAGTCAAAATTTTCAAACAATAGCCAACAACTCAGAACAAAGAATGCTGAACATCCTTATGGGCCTATCTCTGTAAACACATGCCTCTCACTCATTAATGATAACATTAACTATATGGAAGATTGAATGAAACATGCCAATAAACGATCCTTTTTTTTTTTTTTTGTCATTTACAGTGGACAAAATTCTTATGCAGTTTGAAAAGGAAGTAATTACATAAGCATTTGTTACAGGATCACCAAATTTTACATAAAAGCAGTAGCAAGGGGAAAATGAATGAGGAAGTAATGATTAGCACCACATTTTGAGGACAAACCCTTTCAAAAGCCTCATTTTTGCCCTTTTGCTAGTTGAGCTCATTGGCCAAGGAGTGGGACTTCAAACATGAGGACCAAGGATCGATCCCTGGTTGGTACCGTGAAATTGAGAATCCTCTACCAATGATCCAGTAGTTGTTTGGCTTAAAAGACTACAGTTACACAAGCAGATTACTGCTATTTGATCTTTACTGATGTCATTTGTGGTGTCACAAACCAAGTCTGATGGATGTGGCACAAACATGAGTCTGTGCCACAGTGCATAAAGTAGTAGTCGGTGCCACAGTACAAAATTTAACTCTGCTTAGATGTAGTGGTCTGTTCCAAGGGGTGTTTGTGAAAGAAAGTCAGATTTTGGATGAGGTCCTTGGAGCCAACTGAGCAAATTGATTCAGGAAAATGCTCCGGTAAAGAGGGAATTGTATTCAAAGTAGATTTAACTGAGCTAATTGATTCAAGAAAACGCTTCGGTAAAGAGGGCATGGTGTGGAACTTGAGGGTTGACCTGGTGGTAGGCAACCTGTTTCCCATAACACCCACCAGGGATCGATCCCTGGTGGGTGCTTTGAAAGTTTCCTCCCCCAGCCACTAAACCAGAACAGCAAATAAATAAATACAAACAAGAGGGCATTGTGTTTGAGGTAGATTTGGAGAAGGCCTACAAGCATGTGGATTGAATTTTGCATTTTTTACAATGATTAGAATGAGCTTTGGAAACAGGTGAAAAGGATGCAAAAATAAATGCATTTCATCCACCTTTGTCAGTGTTCATTAAAGGTTCCCCCACTTCTCTAAACAAGGCTTTGATCTGTCTCTGTTTACAGGTCTGTTTACATATAATTAAATTTCATTATACGTAATCGAAATTTACAGGTCTGGCTTAGATTAGGGTTTGCATGTCGGATGTAGGCCAATGTAACCCTATAATATCATAGAATTTCAAATACCATATATTAGCCCTAAACCTAATTGGATGATCGCGAGTACATTCCCTTTAGGTTTAGGTTAAATTTTAATGGGTGCTTACAAAGGTAGTTAGTGTCTACAAAACCATGACATCACATCCTTCGATTTTTGAGAACCTAGGCATGCCTCAAGATAATTCCGAGGTTAGCGTCAAAGCCCTATAACATTACTAAGTTAACCTTGTATGTTCAACACCATTATTATATGATTTAAATTTCCATATCTCAATTAACCATCGGCAAGAATTACCCATGAATTTAAAGATGCCTAATGCTACTTAAAAGCAAAGGTTAACAAACCTTATTAGTAATTCTTAGGAATTTAGAACCCCTCTTTAATGTTCATAAAGTTTAAATTGTAAAGGTAGTAAGTATCATGGCTTAGTAGTATTTTGATCTAAGGGAAAGGGCTGAATTGTAATTTACCAGAGGTTCCATTGGACTCCACAGTGGAGTCACGTGGTATCTCCTCTCTGGACATTACATCAGTGAATGGGTCTTACGCTCTTATGCATTTAGGTCAAACAATGGTGGGTCAAATGGGGCCCAATCCATGTGGGTCTGGCACCAATATGGTCTACCAAGGGTCCACCAGCAGATGACTGGTCCTGATCTTTGGTCAGGTGGGCCATAGGGTTCCACTACCTTAGACAACCTAATTGCCGTGTGTCAGCCTAGTTATGCAAAAGTTGTGTTCAGGCTGAGATTTGTGACAATCTGAGTAAATTCTAACCTCCTACAATCCTATACTAACATCACCTCATATTTCCACAAAATTCTATATGAGACTCGAAGTGGCAGAGAAATATCATTACCAAGAAAAACTAAAGATACATTTTAACTAAAGATTAAAAAAACAAAAAAAAAAAAAAAACAAGTTTACATCTAAACCAATTCTTAAACCACAACCTCCTCCTCCTCCTCCTCCCTCTCCTCTTCTTCCGTCTCCTCCTCTTCTTCCCCATCGCCCCCTCCTACAGGCGATGGTCCACTGCGAGCCACCGACAGAGAGAGCTTTTTCACCGTTTCGGGGCACATATGGCATTTGCGTGGTTTTTTTGATGACCCCGTCTTCCGTTTGCACGCATTGCAATATATCAAGTGCTCACATTCTGCTTCCCAAATTGCTTTCTCCGAACAGCAAACAATGCAAGTGGGATACTGAAAAATAACAAAAACACACATAAATATAATAAAATAAATTTAAAAAAAAAGGAAAAGAGGAAAGAAAGAACAACGTTGTAAGGTTTTCCAATCTTTTTCTTTCGAGGGGGCACCTCCAGTGGGGCAGAAGCCCTCTCTGCAGTCGCGGGCTTTTTACCCCGGTGTGCGGAACTTACACGCGAATGATCCTAGAAAAAGAAGAAGAAAATGTAATTAGATCTAACAGAAAAAGAAGAAGAAGATGAAGCAGAAGAAGAAGAAGTGACTGTGATAAACCATTGAATGAAGAAAACAAAGGTGTAGGGAAGACACAAACAACACTTCTCAGTCTCAACAACAACAACAACAACGGGCGCTGGGAAGTGAGAAGTCCCGCGTACTTATATAGACCTCGAAAACGGGTCGGGTCGGGTTGACCAAATTTGGGTCGGGTCAACTCAAATCCGAATTTGTTGCTTCCAACTTTAACCTGACCCATTTTTAAAACGGGTTGAAAACCTTCAACCTGCACCAGTGGTGGGTCAACCCGACCAGACCTGCCTAACCCGAATTTGATGCGGATTGGGTCAGGTTGATTTAACCTAACATATTTAATTCTCATTTTGTAAATGATTTAACTCATTTTATGTGGCCCACTTTTATTTGTAAAGATCTCCTTACATCTAGATTCATTTAAAATGTTGTATTGAGCATGAATTTATAATTTATTAATTTTCAATATGTAAAAAATAGGGAGTTTATAAATATTCTCTAGCCCATTTGTTGAGAATTTGAGATAATCCATTTTCAATTTTTTTCAATTTTATAATTCCATATTTGAGTAAAGTATAAGACTCATCAATTGATATTATATTTCATTTTATATCCATATTTTAGAGGTAACTTTATATGCCAACATAAAAATAAAAAAACATATATTATTATTTCAACTACAAAAACTCATATTTTCAAATAAAAAAATAAGTTTTATATTCTAAGTATTAAAATTTTACATAACTCTTCCACAAAAGATTAAGAATACATAGTTTATCGCTCACATAAATAAGAAAAGCCATATAAAAATTAGAAAGTCATAATAATTTAGTAAAATCTAAACGAGTAAAACGGGTTAGGCGGGTCAACCCTAACCCGACCCGTTTTTATATGGGTTGGTAAATTGTAACCCTAACCCGACCAATATTTCAAATGAGTCGAGTTAGGCGGGTCAGAAATAGGTCGGGTCAAGCTAAGTTGGCTGGTCGGGTTGAATTTTGCTAGCTCGATACTTATAGAGAGATTTTTTTAAAATCTAACGGTTGGATTCACGTAGAGTGTCGCAATCAAATTCTTCTTTTGTTGATTTTTTTTTAGACTGCCATAATGTTATTGTTTGGATGTTACTAATAATGACCTTCAAAATTGTACTTCACACAATAAAATAATTAGTCAAAAAATCAAAAACTGTAAATGGTTTACGAATTACGATTATCTCCACTAATTGGCTAGCAGTGTTTTCAGGAAATTTAATCCTTCCTTTATCATTAAACTAGAAGAATGATATGCAACCCAAATGGCACAAACATACCAATTGTCCACTTGGTACCATCATTAATTTTTCGCTTAGCTGTGTTCATCATGTTAGATCTTTTATAGTCGATTGATTAAGTATGCGTTTATTTCAAATGCTAAACATATTTAACTGAAGGAGGGTCCTAGGATAAATATGATTAAACAAGGATCAGATACTCCAATAAAAAAATTCACATGATCATGCTCTTATCCTATATTTCTTCCCATCTCTGATTACATTGAAACTCAAAATAAAGAAATGACACTGCATTTTCTTTTTATGAAAAAACAATGAGGAAACTTCAGCAGTGATTTATCAATAGAGGACCCACTAGTTAGGGGGATATACCAAAAAAAATTCTTTGTTGATAATATGAAAATTTGGAATCTTTTATTATGGTAAATATGATTAGTGGGATTTTTTTTAATAAATCTCCTTTTAACAATTAATTGAAATATAACGGATCTCAATGCTTATAGCTAGGGCTTTTTTTTTTTCATTTTTTCTTGCAAAGGGTAGTTGTATTTTATTTTAACACAAAAAAGGAAAACACAGAGAGTATAGACAAGTATAGACTAGTTAACATCAAAACTTAAAACCCAACACTATCTTTAGGCAACTGGCACAAAATAAATGAGGGCTGCACAATCTAGGTTTTCAAAAGATAGGCAAAATAAATAGAACCATAAGATGCATATAAATGAGTGGTAAGTAAATCGTAAGGCATCTCGATATTAGACGGAAATGAATCCTGGCGATTTAGGTGGGCTGTCCCTTTTTGGCTAGTGTGCCAAACTAGCGAAAAAGAAGTTAAAAGAAAAAAAAAAGCTAGGGCTACCATGAGTCCATGACCATCCCAATTCATTTTGGCTGATCCCGATCCTTTGATATAAGTCTGACCATGCTAGTAAATAGTATAAATCCAATTGGATGTGCAGATGATCAAAGGCTGTGCCCACATCATCTATAGTCCATAATGTTTTGGGTGAAAGGGCTAGAAATGTATGTGATTAGGAAAAAAAAAAAACCAATGTTTCAATGTCAGCGGCACATGAGACGAACCGCAAGTGGACCAGACCAGCACAAGTAGGGATCGTGGGCAGCCCGCGGGCAATAGAAAACGATAGGAAGCGAGAGAGCGCTTCGCCTCAGGCTCGTTGGGCAGCCAGACAATAAGAAGCACCCTCTGTTCAATGCTACAGACGTCCTCCAGGCCTGGACTCTCTCTTCTCCTTCATGTGGGCCCCGCCATGCTCAAATCCAAGTAAAGAAGTGTCCACAAATTTAACAATATCATTTTGATTTTTTTGTGATTAATTTACACATGAAGAAGAAGGACAAATTTTGTCTCTCTTGCTTAGGCCATCCAAAATCCAAATGCACGAAACTCATCAATCTATCTTTTTTGCACCGGTTTGGAAATTGAATAACATGATATCAAATTTACCAAAAAAATATCTCATTTCCTATAATTAGTACATTTGCAATTAAACCAAATGCAATTTAGAGGTTCTTCACTAAGGTTGCAAATGAGATCCTTAGAGTTTTTGTACATCCTTGAATCAATTTTCTAATAGACTTTAGCCTCATTTATGTGTAAATTGTGGCACATGTGTTGGAGATAGGAGAAAGATTAGTTAGGTTGTTAGAGATTTTGGGTAGTTTGAATTTTTAATACTGGTTCTTTAGGTTTGCTTTTCATTGTATAAATTGAGATTATTTCTCAATTGATTGTTTACGGTGAATTAATGGAAATACAGTGAATTGTGAAATTCTATATAGTATCAGAGTTGGGCCCAGTGATGATCATGTGATCAAGTTGGGCACCGTCCTATTTTCTGCAATTATCACTGTCAATTTTTCTCTTCAATCAAAAAATCAACATCCTCTCTCATCCATCCACCCACATGCACCAAGTTTAAAATGACTCAAGATGGGTTGATCTGATCCGATATTCAACCTAGTTTAAAATAACTCAAGATGGGCTGCAGCAGCAACACAGAGATGGCAAGTGATGTTAAAGCAGGACCACCACCTACTATTTCCAGGAAAACCCCAAGAAAGGGTAAGAATTTCTATTGAAATCAGTACTTTCTTGTTTCTCCAAAGGCCTGGAAATTCTAATTTATTGCTATAATTTCATGGCTATCATTGCCATTGTAATCATTTTGTGGCTTAAGTACAACGTTATCATTCACTTCCCGTTCCAACTCCAGTCAACTCAATGTAGAGCAGAGCCTTTTTGTTTAATTAATGTTCAAGTTGCACTGCTGCTGCTTCTCGCACTCAGTGATGATGTCATGCGCAATGGAGAGAATGTTTTATGGTTGGTTCTATTTCAGATATTCAAATGATCTTATATCAAGTTAGCAACCAACCTCTATCTTTTCATATATTAACGGATAACTTAGGCAATATGATGTTTATTGTAAATGATTTAAACAAGACATATCAATGTATATATATATAGAATGAAAAATACTTTGTAATGTGTTTTATGATATTTTGATGGCTTCACGATTGATCATCCTACCAGTAGCCATCTGATTGTCTCAAAGATGTTTCAATGACATTTGAACTTGACGATTTCACTTAAATTATTTCTTAAAGAAAGAATCTGAAAAATGGCATGAAAGTATTTTTATTGTTTTGAGAACTTTTTTATGGAGAGGGTTTGATTGAAAGAATTGTAGAAAACTTTTGTGTTGATTTCTTTTTGAAAAATTAACATTTTCATATGCTTTTTTAAAAATGAGTCAAAAGTTTTTATACGTTCTTGAAAACTTTTCCAATTTTCGAATAGAATTTAACCTCATTTATGTGTAAATTGTGGTACATGCACTTGGTTTAAAATGTCTCAAGATGGGTTCATCTGATCCGATATTCAACCTTACCCACATTGTATCTCCTAGGTGGAGTTCAAATTAGATTTTGATGCCACCCATCTCACCAAAATTAATTCAGAAGCCTCAACCGTAACACGAGGTGCTAAAACCAAATTCGATCAGTTTAGTTCATAGTTAAAAAACCCTTTACATGGCTCCATTCAATTTAAACATTTGACGCCTGATCCCAATTTGAACCCAACTACTCCCAAGTATAAACCCAAACGGACCTAGCCTCTTGGATGTACATCGGGTTAGCCGCAAAATTGATCCCGCCTTGAATTAACTAACGATAGGTTCTTTCCATGATTTTTTTTAAAATTTTTTTTGTTAAGTTGTATTTCAGATGATGGGGCCATTGAAATTAGAATTAGGCTTTGTTTGATTTGAAATGAGAAATTAACAATAGGTTCTTTCCAAAAAATAGCCAAAAACACATAACAAAGAACGAACATCCTTATGGGCCTCGCTCCTAAACACATCCCCCTAGCTTGCTTGTTAATGAGAAATTAACTATATGGAAGAACACATGAAACATGCCAATAAGCATTTCAAATTTTGTTTTCTATCATTTAAAGTGGACAAAATTCTTATGCTGTTTGACAAGCAAAACCCGACTCCAACCCTGATAGACCCGAGTACATCTGTGCTGACCTGACTCCGAGCCAGTCTCGTTGGCCCAAGTATGATGTAATTATATTATATGTAGTCCTATTAGTTTGATATATCACTAGTGTCCAATATGTACATGTGGAATATAAAGAACCCAGATTATTGGAGCTTGGAATCAAAGAAATTCTTCCTCAATAGGACCCACTGATTAAAACATAAACTACTCAAAATACATGAGGATTGCAAAACACAGAGGAGGAGGAGGAGGAGGTGGAGAATTGGCAATATTTTATTATTATTTGAATACATGAGTATTTGGTTGGGACAGATCATTACCAGATGGTGGACCTGTATCCTGAC
Source organism: Sextonia rubra (assembly GCA_037013555.1). NCBI lineage: Eukaryota > Viridiplantae > Streptophyta > Magnoliopsida > Laurales > Lauraceae > Sextonia > Sextonia rubra. The sequence goes on from JASUAD010000009.1 coordinate 12,368,431, forward strand.
TCGCTTATCAATAAAGCCTTTAAAAAAATGGTCTATAACCGGATTCAGGATCTGTCAATGAGTCGATCGACATACCCGCAACAGGTCATTCTTGCTAATAAGAAAACTGTCTCAAGTCTGCCGGTGGCACCACACTTGGCAACTACATCACATAAAATCCTGCCCAACTCTGTCATGAAAGCAAGAGAATCCAACCTCAGTCGATTTACTGTACAAAAGCTTGGCGTGTAACAGTGTATTTATACCAATTTACAAGTCTCTCTCTATATATATCTATGTATGTATGTTTAGATAAAGGAAGCATATAAATAAAGAAAAACTGAGTATATGCTATAAGGAGAAGATATTATCTGATCTTCTACTGGTTTCTCACTCCCCCACACAGAGCTGAAGCTAAAAGTAAGTAGAGAATGGGTGGATGATAGAGAAAGGAGTGAAGAGAATATGGTAATGTGCATTGATTTGAAGCTGAACCTATCTCTTACGGGAAAAGAAGTGGCAGCCCCACTACGGTCTTAGCGTCTACTATTACAACTTGGAACTTCTTTAAAGGGAAGGTAACCCCCGACCTTTCATTTGGAAATGCAACTCACCTCAATAAAGCTACTGATAATTGGAAGCGGGAATTTCTTGCAATTCACATGATCTAACCTATTACCCACCCACCCCTGGCACTAGCAGTGGCAGCGTGCAGCAGCAGGTCCCCAAGGCAGTGTAATATTTCCCACAATCGATATTATATCTTCTTTGGAAAGTAGTTTTTAAATATGACTGTATTTAATTTATTCAATACCAAACAGCCTATTTCCTGCAAAGTGACGGAAATGCTCTTGATTTAGCAATGGCAAAGAAAGGGAATGCCATTAAATTTTACAAATGGATAGAGAGATTCCTAAAGCAATGCATGTGCTTGCACTTGAATTGTATTGGGAGTTTGGAGGGTGTTATGGCCCATTTGGGTGGAATGGGAGCAAAGTGAGCGGTGCCTTGGACCTTGTGATGGATAGGACATTCAGTTGGGGTGTACTACTATGGCGATTTATGTGGGCTAATATAATTTTAGATCCCTGTAGCCTGACTTTTCTGCGAGGGCATGTATATGGATCATGGATTGATCAGCTCCAAGTCACACGACAAAAATATGGACAAGTTGGAAGATAGCCAAGATTTTATCCTATTCTTTTATTCTAATCTCAAATCAAAACCAAGAGCCGCATCTTATGTTAGAGATAGATAGGAAGTATCAGTTCTTACCTAACTACTTGGAGTTCATGCCTGGGCTACACCTTCCATCGCCTAACAAAAATATGAACATGTTGGAATATGGCCAAGATTTTATCCTATTCTTTTATTTTAATCTCAAATCAAAACCAAGAGCAGCATCTTATCTTAGAGACAGGAGGCATCGGTTCTTACCTGACTACCTAGAATTCGTGCCTGGGTTACAACTTCCATCACTCGAGGGCTATTTTATCTCACCCGATGTCTACTTTCCCCACTCAAAAGGCTAAGGTCCCGGCCAAAAAAAAAAAAAAAAAAATCAAATCAAAACCATAGGTGGGGAGAGCCCAGTTGGTTGGATATCCTATTTGTTAACCCAATTGCCCATAATTTAATCCCCAGGTTTCTCTCCCTTGTGAGTGGGATCTGTGGGAATATCCTCCATGGACAGGTCTCTCAGTGCCAGTAGGTCCCTAATCTGGGTAACCCGCTGCCCCCAAAAAATAATAAATAATAAAAAATCAAAACATGTTTGTTCTTTTTTGGGAGCCACAGAAAATTAACCAGCAATCTGGCTGCTCGTAATCGTGACCATGGATTGCAAGGTGATGTAGGTACGTTGGCAATCTTGGTAATATTGTAGTGGCTTAGATAATAATATTTACTTTTGCTGGTCGGAAACTAAGTGAAAAAACAGTCTTTGCATGGTAGGATCCCCGCCTGGAAACCAGAAGACAAAAAATTGATAGAAACAAACAAGTCTAATATTCAAGGATTGCTAGATTAGGATCATCCATACAACCTGATTTTAAGAGTCATGCCCCATTTACAATTGGATTTCTAATCTTGATTCCCTAGACTTAAGATCAAGTAAAAGATTTTGACTTAAAATCAAGTGGAATTGCTAGCTATCTTATACTTTCTACGGTGTTTCTCAAAATTTCGTCATGAAAGCCTTACTATAGGGATATTCCCACAGATCCCACTCACAACAACAAGAAAGAGGACTTTTAGCGGCAAAAAAAAAAAAGCCTCTAACAGTCAATAAACAGCCGCTAAAATCTATTACAGATGGAAAAATTTGCGCCACAAATTCGTCAGCTAATGTTGTCTAGGTAATTTTTTACCGGCTGAAAAAGAGGCGTCGTTGAACATGGAAAATTCACCACTACTGATTCCATTTATGCCACTAATGGAGTACTTTTAAAGCGGAAAAAATGTCAGTCTTTAGCTGGATTTAAACTATTAGCGGCAGCTAAAAACCGCCCCTATATTAATGTGTGCCGGTAATTTTTCTAAATAGCGGCGGTTTTTTAGTCCGCCGCTAGTTCCTGCAGCTCAGCTGCTCTTTATATGAGCTGATGTCCTTGTCTCTGATTCACAATAAATAAATGAAAAATGTCCAATGTGAATTGTTTTCAAGAAATCTTCATCCATTGACACATTAATAGGGAACCGGGAAGTGTGGGGTATAATTCACATTTTAACACATCAGGGCCGGGCTATTCCCATCATTTTCAAAAAACCCTAAAAATGGAAAACCAAAGCCAGCTAATGATCTAGAACAAAAATCAAAGAGGAACTAGAAACTTACAAGCTAATGATATTCATTGAGGATTGATTGGATCCAGGCATCAACTTTGTTGACAAGTAGGTGACACCCCAAGTCTCATTCACCTATATCAGTTCCTGCAACAGTACATAGATGTTTGTGCCACGAGAAATGATACACTATAAGCAGTTTGCATACACAAGTTTCCTGTGTGGCCCAGTTTTTGTTAGTGGCATACTGCAACAGTGCAACTCATTCCCACTCATATTACTCGTGTGTATCAGCTTTGGACAGAAATTGTGACAAGCAAAAACAACACTTATAGATTATGGAAGTGCTATTCTTTTGTGCAATGAGGGGTGGTGATCTTTATTTTTAAATGATTTTGGACAAACAATTAAGATTACAAAGATACAAAAAAAATATATGATGATCGATCAAATCATCATCAAAGCCTTATCCCAACCATGTTGGGGTCGGCTACATGAATTTTTTTTTCCGTTCCGTTCTATTTTGAGCATGATGATCAATCAAATATTTAAAAAAAATAATAAAAACTTATCCCAGCATGATCTTACCTTCATGCAGACATTTTATGGAGTTTTCTCTTACTACAGACCCAATTGATTCATTTGGTTTGAGGTGCATTTGGAATTGGATGAACCTCAGCAATCTTTGGCTTTTTTTCACCGGCTTGAATTTTTTTCCTTTTTTTCATTTGAATTTTTTTGTTTTTTGTTTTTTGTTTTTGTTATTTCTTTGTATATAATTTAAAGATTGTTTGATGTTTGTAAAGTTATTGATCCAAGAAACTATATACGGTTCTGGGATCAGAGCTGGATTTTTAAATCCAAAATGCTTAGTACTATATTCCAGTCTATTGCCATTGTAACAAATTTCATTCAAATGGGTTTGGATTGACTACTTAATTGAGCAAATAGATTAAGAAGCTTACATGTTTGGTTTTCTAGAATATGCTTGTATCGACATGATCAACAATCTAACAATAGCCCCCGCTTCCAATTGACATAAATTTCGCCAATGTCAATATAACAGGGAGAAGGTGCTTTTTGATGGTTTGGATAAGCAAATGCTGAGGCAATTCTAATTCTGTCTCAAAAATGAGATGCTCTTTTATATGAATGAACGTGTTTGGTGAGCTTCCTAAGGAGGTTAATAAAAAAACTATTATATATTAAAAACATAGTTTGGTCCTAAATGATGAACTAAAACCTTTATGTAATGCCCAACTAAGCACTCTAAAACTGTTTTATAGTACATTTCAGTCACCCTTAATTTTGAACATTATTTTCATTAAAATTTCTAGAAAAACAGAACAGAAAATCTCAAAGTTAATGAGTATTTTAGTGCGTTATACATGAAAATAAAATATAGAGATTAGACATACCTTACATATGTAGATATAATTTAGTTCCTTTATATTTTTATATACATTTTATGCTCGGGAATTTCTATACACATAATGGTTATGGTGACAATCAAAACTGATTAATAGTAACAGGTGAAACCATTACCTAATTTGGTGGTAATTCATCCCATGGAGCGAAAGTACATATTTAGTTATTAAAAAGTGAATTGAAACTTTTTCTCCTGTTTACGTTAATGGTTTCAAAATGATTCTCTACATAGCTTTCACCATTTAAATCCAGACACACTGGAAAATCACTATTGGGAAAAGTTGTCTTCACAGCAGATTCTCCACTCAAGATTTCTCCACATTTCTATACCCAGTGGGGATTCTCCATTTCTCATTTTGTCCTCACCCAAAAAGGGCTTTATATTAGATCAAACAAATATTAGTGGACAAGAGAGCAAGTTAGGACTAGGTTCAAGACAGATATCTAACCATTTTCTCAGATACCTGGGATGCCAAGCTCTTTCCACCAAGAACTGCTGCTGTGGTGCATAATGCTCCGTCCTCTGCCCAAAAGTAACAGAAAAATGACTTCAATAATTATTAATAATCGCGAAAAAACAAGCCCATTGGTTTTGAGAAGGAAAAAAAATTGAAGGAAATAGGAAAAAAAAGAGTTTTTAATTAATAACTCCATACACCAATCCTTAGAAGGAAAACAAAATTTTGATTGGAGCACATTCAGACACACATGATTCCACCAAGAACCACACCATAAGGGTTTTGATTTGCAGCCAAACCAATTGTAGCTATCTGAAAGGAAGACTACTTGGCCTTAAAGTCATGTCAAATCAGAAGTACATAAAGCATGCAATTATATAAACTCCCTAATGCCTACCTGGCTCTTGTCACCCCATTCCCCAAAAAATGTTATAGAGAATGCCTGCAGAAATGGATATGCACTTAGATGGATGATAATTTCATATGGAAACTAGCAAAGGAACAGGGAATTCCCTGTTGAGATCCTGAAAGCTCATATAAAAGTACTACCTTCAGGAAAATAGGTGAGAAGAAGTGGGTGAGCAAACGTCTTCTCTGCTTTTTCAAATCATCATCCACCTGGCCAAATTTAAAAAGATCAGATACTTACAGATCATGGGGGATATAACTCAATAGCTAGAGGCCTAGAAACATTTGTATAATACATTGGCTGGAGAATAAATGAAGCCCAAGGTTTTCCAACTAGTAAAATGGAGGCAACTTTCGCATCATCACTACTCAAAGTGGATCAGGCCCCTGATTAAATGGATAAATTTGATTGATCACACAGATTGTTTATCCATCAAATACACTGCCCAATAAGAAAAAAAGGAGCTCAGATCTTAGTCAAATGGGCGCTTAAGACGGGGTCCAAATTTGAAATTAAATAAGCTGAATTTTATGGAGATCCAAATCAGTCCCTTAGTTGGTCTGATTGGCCATCTAACCAAGCCCAAAAGGATTCAACAGGCCATTAACAATAGACAGCACGTTGGCAGACTTGGGCTCACTTGAACCAGACCCCAAACCAGTGGTACAAAATCAAGATTGGTCATCTGTTCCAAGTGAACCATGCCAGCCATGTGGTTGATCCCACAGATAGAACATGGGGTCCATAACCCTAAAATTCCATGCATCCAAATCATGTGCATCTTGCCTCTTATGGATCATATCAAAAAACCCATTCCTTAAATTTTGAGTGAAATTGCAACTACGATTATAGGGGTCAGTTATGGAAGATAATATAAAGAAAAGGAGCCAAGTTGGAATCCACAAGACCCAAAGGATTTCACTCCCAAGCGCACAGTCCATGTTCCATTCTTTACTATTCATTTCCTTGTGTGCAAGGATCCTAAATTTTCATTGTTTAGGGGTCGTCGTTAATTTCACACATAATGTGAAAATGATTTACATAGGTAAATGACACACATGTGAGTTATTTACATATGCAAATGACTCATTTGTGAAACATAATTTTTGTTTGTTATTTTTACACCTCTTCAAATGTTTTTAAATGTGAAAATGGTCTAGTATTTTTTGTAAAAATCTCACAATCTATAAAAGATCAACGGTTGAAATTTGGAACACTAACCATGTTTGGCCTAGTAAAGGGTTTCAATGGTTCAGATCTCTCATTTGAGGCTCAGATTATCCGCAAATTTGAAAAAAAACAGACTGACCATTCAAATATGATGCATGCATCAAATGGTTGCTATGTTTTTTGAAGATATCTCAAGCAATATTTTGAATTAGCACCTGAAATTTGACCTTCTATCTGGAAATGGCCTTTTGAACGAGATGAACAGTTCCAATCCTGCAAATGGGGCCCAAAAAGTTCCAAAAATAAAGATTAACGGCCTGAATGTTTTCTTAAATATCTCACGTTTTATGATGATCCAACGGCTGGAATTTTTTACCATAGCCATTTTTGACATTTCTAACATGTTGGATGGTTTAGATCATGATTGGGGGTCCCACAAAATTTTAAAAAAAGGCATCCTGGGCGTGATGGCACTGTAGCACCGCCAAAAATGATGTGCTGTGTAAATGATTCACACCTCTTGAGGTGTGAAAATGACTACTCCCTTTTGCATTGCATTGACACACTAAAACCATACATGTTTTACACATCACATGTGTAAAATTTGAAAACAAACATAAAATGTGCGAAACCATTTCACATGTGTAATATTTACATATGTAAATGAAAAAAACAAACGACCCCTTAGAGATCAGATCCAGAATGTAATGTGTTCCAAGCATTGCCTATATCGTGTAACTTATATCTTGTAAAGGGGATGGCAGCCCTATCTTGGAAATTAGTTATTTTTCTTTCGATAAAAGTTGCAGGTTATGCTTGGCCACACAACTAAATCGGAAAATGTGAAAGGTCAGACTCACTTTACTGTGTCACATGGAGTAAAAGTTAATAAACATAAGTCGTCATTGTCAAATCCAGATGCATGTCATGTGACCATAGGGGCGAACAAGTTTAAAACTCAACCAGAATAGCAGCATCCCATCCTGAGTGATAATGAGTAGGCATGCTGGTAACAAACAAAAGAAGCATGTTCACTAAAGAAATTGTTAGGTATGTTTAATTATTCACAAGCAAATAAAGTCAGACATGGTTTCAGGACTTGACAAAGAAAAATGGTTTTCAGGATTGGGGACTATGTCATGACAAAAAAATAACATTCATGACAAAAAAATAACAAAGGATGATTATACTCTTGCCTCACCTTGGTCCCATTCCTAGCCTTCAAATCAGCATCCTAGTCATTTGACAAATGTAGAAAGACTCAGGCAAATAAAAGAATAGAAATTCAGAACATAAACACTGAAGGGAGAAACATCCACCAGTCTAGCTTCTACTTCAGCCAATTCTTCAGCGTCCATATTGGGTAAAGCAAAATTAGCATGTCATAGACCGTAGAAGCTTCAACATAACATAACCACATGAGGTAAACATAAGTAGAGATGAGAGATATTGAACAATTAAATTATACCCTCCTTCTGTGAATCCTTCCCATAGAGACCAAATCCCAGATCCAAAGAACAACAAGATAGTTATGTGATGAGTCCACTTGCAAGGAATCTGTCTTTTTCAGATGACAATTCAATGTAAAAAGAAAGGAGAAGAAAGGAGCATTGTGAAAGATAAAGAGACATCATCATCATCATCATCATCATCATCAAAGCCTTATCCCAACCATGTTGGGTCGGCTACATAAATCCTGTTTCTCCATTCCGTGTGAAAGATAAAGAGACGTAAAAACAAAATACACTAAGAATGTACAACACAAATGGTGCATCTCTTTTTTTATGGCTTTGCTACTGTATAGTTAAGATCCCTAATTAATTCTATTAAACCATATCCACGAACAGTGACATAGCTACATCTATAACAGCATATACAAACAAAGGACATGAGTAGATTGATCCCCAAACTGAGGAATGATAGTTAGTTTGATTATTAAAAAAAACCATTAATCAAAATCAAATCATAATATGCCAAGTTTTTTAATTAAAATCAAATCAAAATTCCAAGTTTTCTAAAAATAATCATTTCAATTTTCTATAATTTCATAACTACAAGTACATAGTTTTAACTAATTGACAATCATTTTCTAGGCACTTCTTGACTTAAAAAACTACTGATTCACCAGTCCCAAACAAGAACTTATCACTAGTTTTGCACTGTGGTAACAAGTTCAGAATTTTTTTTTTCTGAGAAATCAATATGAAAATATGATCGGATGTATCACTCTAGTCTTAGATCCATTATCAGAAATGCAGTACATGTTCAATCTCATACTAAATCCAAGCAGTGGCAAATCTAACTAGAAGCAAGCAGCCCAAATTTATTGTGTTCCAGAATGGACCAAATGACCGAACACAAATCACTAGTGCAGCAACAAAAAGGAAAAGTAATATTGAGCTTTCATGAACATATTGCTTACCAGGTATGGTGCAGCCCAGCCAACAAGAACAGAGAGAACAGTCATAACCTTAAAATTTCAATTTAAAATTTTGAAATAAGCAACTTCCATGAGTAATCCATTTATAAATACAAGGACAAAAAAACCAACACCGGCCAGAAAATATGAAGGAAATACTCACAATCAAAGCCACCAAGCAGCCAGACAATACAAGCCTCCAGGGATTACGCATACAATTTATCGTTTCTTGAGGCTCCTAGTGTATGCACAATCGGTTTAAAATCATTTAAATAGCAAGCATTTAAATATTAAGCTAGCAGCTCAAATGTTTTTTTGGTAGAATAGCTCAAATGTGGAACCATGTTGCACAATGAGCACCTCCTGCAATCCTTTGGACCACTACCCAATAGTACAATCAGGTCATCTAAGACCGTCACTCAATCATGGGGTAACATTTACCATCCAGTTTTTTCAGGAGACCTATCGAAATCAGTCTTGGGATATTTCAATTTCAGACACCAGACTCAGGTTCCGATGACACAAGACTCTCATAGACAACCCAAGACACAATTACCCTATTCCCAGACATTCAATTGAGACATGGAGGTAAAAGACAGCTGGATGAGAGATTACGTATCTGGTAGAACTGTATATCTGATGCAGCCACATGCAAGGCGACCATGTAGGGCCAATTTAAAGTTGCATTGGGGCAAGCATTCCAAAAGATTTGTGGAAGAAGTTGCTTGCACAAATCCACCTTTGGATGGCATACACAATTAGTACAGTATCTTCAGTAAGCATTCAGAAATTGAGCTTCTTATTTCAAATATACAGTGATGGTTTCTATTTCAACATACCCTGTAGGAATCATTGAAAGGATGATCCATATCATTAGATTGACACCACCCCCCCCCCCCCCCCCCCCCCCCAACCACAACACGACTTGGATGATCTAAAACTCACTTTGGTGACCTTGGAAATTCCAAAACCTAGGGTTTCTCATTATAGGACAAATTATATCAATTTGAGTGTTGAAACAGGGTTCAAAAATGAATCCAGTTAGCATATTAATGTTCTAAGTCATGATTTGCAATGGATAAGGTGGTGGAAGGAGGGCTGTCATAGTAACAATGTGGTTGCATGAAGTTTAAAAAAAAAATCTTGACAACATCTGATGATCTCGAGTAGGAGCTTCTAGGCTGCTGCAGCACCTTTGACCAAGTGCAAGTGTTACTCACATAGAATATTGGTTATCAGTAATGCTGGTGAATTCTGAAAACTATTTGATCTGAAAACTATCAGATCAAATAGTTTTTAAACTATTTAAATTGTTAAAGAATAGTGATTGATGAGAAATGTAGATGACCAAAGAAATTCAATTCTAATGCATATAGTGAATCAAACATCCTTACTTTCAACATGCAAACATGCAAACATTTTATTGCAAGTGGAAGCACCAACATTGTAGTTTTTAGCATCTCAAAAACTATGCAGGCCGGCTATGGGGTATGGGTGGGACTGGGAGCTCTTGATGTGGATTAAAGTACATAGATGATCAAAACAATTAATGCAGGCTGATCCCAGATCCGGCCTAGATCACAGGCTCGTAGACATTGATGGGGCCCACTCGATCCATAATCTCTTCAAGATTAGGGATCCCTATCCTTAGTTAGATAATGCTAATTCATTATCTATTTCCTATTTTATGTTGAGTTGAGATCAGTACTTGCTCGATTTATTTTAGTAAGTCATTGTTTACAGATAGTCTTTCCTAGTTTAGAAACAGTCACTCCTACATAAGGAGGAGTCTTTCATTTTAATGCTTATACTTATTCAAATCAATAAATTAGATTTTCTCTTAAGGATGGTGTCTACCATGAGTTCTTTTGTGCCCTAGGGGCTAGAATCCATCTCTGGATTCGAACAATCATTCAAGAAATTGCTCTACACTCGATCGGAGATGCAGGGCTGCGCCAAATTGGTATCAGAGCCAAGATCCGGTCACCAAGAAGATGTCTGTCGATCTTAAAGTTCATCATTCTTCCATCCATCATTATCATCATTGTCACCACATTCCCGTGCAAACGATATCACTGAATCCCATCTCTCCAAACCCACCTTCGTACCTTCCTCGAAACCGCCCATCACCAGCAGCCACAAACCCTTCGGTAGTTCACCCAAACCACCTTAGCCCATAACCGTAGCCCTACAAAAAAAACCCAATCCCAACCCATTGCCTCTAAGCTAAACCCAATTGAACCTATGCAAAACCCAATCTCAAACAATCCCTAACCATCTCCTCACTACCGAGAACCCCAACCTTCTTCAAACCCTAAAATGACCCATCCTTACTTACCTTATCCATCCCAGCCCATTACCTACCCAAAGTAGCCCACCCTCAACCCCTCACAACAATACCAAAAACCTAGCCCGTCCGCATCCACACCACTGAAACCCCAAATCCCCTTCCACAACCCAACTCCAACTCCAAATGAAACCCAAGCCCTCTACATTGACTTTGAAACCAATGCAAAGCCCAAACCCCACTCCGGAACCATCTCGTTCCCATTCAAACCCACTTGACCTACCACCCTTTGTCGCAGAGCCCAACCCCCAACCCAGCCATACCGTGCACCAACGCCGCCCTAGCCCTCCTTGTCGCAGTGCAGGAGAAACGCTGATCGTGCTTCAATTGCTACTAGGATCACCCTCATTGCATCCACTATTGATTGCTTCCTGCAACAAGCCTCCAAGCAGAGCCTTTTTCCCCCCAAGTAAGAGTCGAGCACACCAAGCCCTTGTATCCTTTATTTTTCCTTTTTGCACAAATATCGAGACCACAACTTGGATCTCCTCTCTTTGAACCTGCAGTTAAACCTAACACAATCCAAGTGGCTTGACTATTGTTGGGCTTAAGTTCGAGTCCAGCTCGAACCCAACATCTCAAAATAAATAAATAAATAAATAAATAAAGAGCTACCATGCCTAGAAAAGGTGATGATCTCCAACATTGAATAACAGACAAACAAAGAGATGAGACCATACTTAAACTAAGGCAAGAATTGGAAGATGTCATGGAACGTCTAAATATTGCGGAAACTGCCATAGCTGAATTACAAAATAAGCAGTTTGTCAGTCAATAAGGATTATCCAATGTGTCTCTAGTATAGACACCCATCCGACTAGAAAGACCTGAGAATCAAGAATCCATTCGTGATTTAATGCAACGCCTTCTTACTGAATGAGACCTCCAAGGTCCCCCAGCTGCACCCTAGGAAGCACAGGTACCGGTACAGGTACTGGTGCAGGTATGGTACGGGTACACGGGTACGGCGAAATCCTTAAAAAATAGGGTACGGGTACGGCTGGGGTACGTCCATTAAAAATTATATTTTTTAAAATTCTAATAATACAATAAGCTAATAATTAAAATACAGAGAAAAGCAACAGCAGAGCAACAAATACAGAGAAGAAAAAAAAAACAGAGGAACAAAATATAGCAGAGCAGCAAAGCAGAGAAGCAGAGCACTTCAAAAACAGCAGCAAAGCAACGGCCGAGCATAGCAGAGCATTTAAAAAAAAAATGGAAACGCAGAGCAGCAAGGATGATTTGCAGAAACACCGATCAACAGCAGAAACAACGATCAGCAGAGAAGAGAAGCAGGGGAAAAAAATTACAGCAGCAGAGCAAATCGGGGAAAAAAATCACAGCAGAACAGAGCAGGGTAAAAAAAAAAAAAAAAAAGAAAGGAAGAGGACCTGCGGTTGTGGTGGCCATGGCGGATGCGGCGGAAGTGGACCTGCAGCGGCGGACACGGCGGAAGTGGACGCAGCAAGTACGCTTCCTCCTCCCCCTCCTCCTCCTCATCCTCCTCCTCTACGTTTTTTTTTTTTTTTTACCCTGAGCCTCTCTTTTTTCTTTTCTATTTTCAACGGAAGTGGATGCAGCAGGTACCCTTTGATGATGAGCGTCCTCCCCTCCTCCTCCTCCTCTCTTCTTCTCTCGGTCCTTTCCTTCTTCCATTTTTCTCTGCGGCAGAGGTAGAGGCTCTAGGATCTTCCACGTGCTTCTTCTTCTTCTTCTTCTTCTGCTTCTTCTGATTCTGTTTCTTCTGCTTCTGCTTCTTCTGCTTCTGCTTCTCCTGCTCCTGCTCCTGCTGCTGCTGCTGCTCCTGCTGCTGCTCCTGCTCCTGCTCCTGCTCCTGCTTCTGCTTCTGCTTCTGCTGTTGCTGCTGCTTCTACTGCGTCTGCTGCTGCTGCTTCTACTGCATCTGCTGCGTCTGCTGCTTCTGCGTCTTCTTCGTCTTCGTCTTCGTCTTCGTCTTCGTCTTCTTCTTCTTCTTCTCCTTCCCTTTCTCCTTTCTTCTCCTATGGCTCGTTTCCCCTGTCAGACGAAGAAGAAGAGGCGCAGCTTGCAATTCGGGCGATTAGAGCTTCATCTGAGAAGTGCATTTTTTTATATAAAATAGATTTTACATTTTGCCCCCTCCATTTTTCTTTTCTTTTAAAAAACATATAAAACATTAAAAAAGTAATATATCTATACCGGTACGTACCGGATACGTACCCATGAAGTCAACAATGTACCCGGTATGTATTGACCGTACCGGGTACGTATTTTGCCGTACCCGTACCCGTATCGGGTACGTACCCGGTACGTGTACGCCTGTATTTTTGGAGTACCCGTGCTTCCTAGGCTGCACCCCAACTAGATGATATTGCTAGGAAAGTCAAAATTGATATTGCTGACGTTAGTGGTAATGCTAACCCAAAAATATTTGTTGATTGGCTTAATTCTTTGGAAGACTATTTTGCTTGGTATGGTATAAATGGTGAACAGCAGATAGCCTTTACCAAGGTCAAACTCAAAGGTCTTGCTCGAATTTGGTAATATGGCGTTAAAAATAGTGAACTTGCAGTGGGCTAAGCCTATTATTCGATGGAATAACATGAAATATAGGCTCAAAAGCAATTTTCTACCTTTTGATTTTATGGATACACTCCACCAAGAGTATCTAAGTCTCCAGTAAGGTACTTTGACAATAAGAATACACAAATAAGTCTCGCAAATACATTGTTCGGTAAAACTTAAAGACAGATGACCGTCTGACTATCATCAGATACATAGATAACCTGCATGCTGATATTAGACGAGAGTTAGCGATGTTTGACTATACCATAATTGATGAAATCTTCAAAAGAGCTTTGAAAGCACAACATGAAATTCAGTTGCGGAAACGCAATGCTTTTCAAGCTGGGGAGTCTTTCACAAGAAAAGGCCCTGACCCTACCTATAATCGTAATCAAGTACCAAGTTATAGGCCTCCTCCTTAGCGGCCAGCCCAGCAAGCACGGATGAAAATATCAACCAACACGTATTGGTACCAAACCAATATTTGGCTAGGAATCGGTATCGGTACCGCCCAGCCAAATTATCTCCAAACTATCGGGATATATCGGCCAATATTTTGAAATATCGGCTGATATTTTCAAATATCGGCCATATATCTTTAAAATGTTTATTTATTTTCAGATTTTTTAATAATTTAATATTAAAATAGGATTTTTTTTGAGAATTTCACCACAAATTTGTTTTTTAAGTAAGCATGATTATTGTATACTTTATGCATGATAACTTCTCATTATTTTTCATGTAATTAGTTTTATATTTCTAAATTCATTTTCGGATTTTCTAATAATTTAATATTAAACTATTACATATTTATGTTTTCACTATAAATGTGGTTTCTTAATTTTATATAATCATTGTATAGTTCATATATGCTAATTTTTTATAGTTGTTCTATCATTTATGTGATTATGTCAATAGTTTTTGTCTTTGTGAATTTAGTTTTGGATTGTTAAAACATGATATTCAGAAAAAAAAAATTAATGTATCATTTAAATGTACCCTTTTGAGATTTCCAAATGCTAAAATGATTTTTCTTAGTTCCTATTATTTTTTAGAGCTTGGCTCATAGGTAAGGCCAAGTGGCAAAGTGTCCTAAAAATAGTTCACAAGTTATAATTATGGGTTCTTACGAAACAAAAAAAAAAAAAAAACCACAATTTCAGACAAGATAGCGATACAAGATGTCATAACTTCGGGAAACCAATAATTTGATTTAAACTTGTTACAAATGAAAAAAAGAAAAAAAAATTGTTTTCCAGCCTTTTCTAATATTTTGGATTTTTTGGATATTTTTTCAATTTTTTTTAATTAAAAAAAATTCACACCACGACGGATCGCAAACCGCAATCGATACTGATACTATATCGGTTTTTGGTACCGATCGATACTGTGACTGATACCGCAATTTTCATCCATGCCAGCAAGTACCTCAAAACCCTCAACCAGGTATTCAACAAAGATAGGTTCTTCCACAGCAAAATCAGCGGTTTCCACAGAATCAAAATAATAATCGTACTCGTAAAAGAATAGATAAAAGGGATACTGTTTGTCATGCCAATAAACAACGAGGACATTATGCAAATGAGTGCCCACATAGAAATTTATACACCTCAAATGAATCTAATAGTGATGATCTGTATGATGAGTACATAGAAATGGAGAAAATTGATACAGATCTATTTTACATGGACGTTACATTGGTATCGGATGCAGGTGCGTATTAGGTGTGGGTGCGCCTTAAAAAAGTATGCTAAATGCCTTAGAAATGAAGTATCAGAATGAGTATCGGGTGCATATGTATCAAGTGCGAATGCGTCATGGTTTTAGGCGAGTCCACGTATCATAGATATAGATCCTGCTTATGAAAATTCTAAAGAGCAGATAAATGATACCAGCCCTGATGCTAATGGTACTCCATTGCTTTTTCTAGAACTTCGATTGTTAGTGGCTAATGCAAAAAAGGAACATGAAGACTAGAATCATGCTTTGAGTTTCGGTCCCGAATTAATTGCAAGGGCAAATCATGCAAACACGATTATTGACAGTGGCAGTACAATAAATGTCATCTCCCAAGACGTAGTTGAGAAGCTCAAGTTACCCACAAAGAAGTATCCATGACCTTATAAAGTTGCATGGGTCGTTAATTATTCATGTTCATCATCAATGCACAGTTCTTTTTAGAATTGGCAAATATGGGTATACAATTCGATGTGACGTCATTCCAATGAATGTTACACATATTATCTTCGGACAACCTCAGCTATAGAAATTTAAGGTCATCACAGATCATGAGCACATCTCTTATACTTTTAAGTAGAAAAGTGAGAAAATTAGGCTACATCCTTTACCAACCCCACCCTCTTCACCTAAATCTAAAGTTTCTCCTCCTACACCTCCTCTTTTAACTATGAGAAGATTTAAAGAAGAAAGCAAAGAGTAAGGTGTCATTTATGCCTTAGTTACCAAAGAAGTTGTAGATGATTCTCCTACCACGTCCATTCCACAGGAAGTGAAGCCGCTATTGAAGAAATTTACTAATTTAATTCCTAATGAATTGCCAAATGAAATACCACCAGGAAGAGATATTCCACATGTCATTGATCTTATTTTAGGAGCCTCATTACCAAACTTACTCACATATCGGATGAGTCCAGCTAAGCATGTTGAGTTCAAAAGGCAAGTTGATGATCTACCTATGAAAGGCTATATTAGGGAGAGTCTTAGTCCCAATGGCGTTTTAACACTTCACTCCAAAAAACAATAGAAGCTGACGCATGTTCGTGGACAGTCATGCAGTCAACAAAATCACAGTAAAATATTGCTTTCCTATTTCTCGATTGGATGATATACTAGATATGATGATTGGCACATGCATTTTTTCAAAATTGATCTGCAGAGCGGTTATCATCAAATCCACAGGAGACTAGATGATGAATGAAAAACTACCTTTAAAATAAAGGATGGTCTTCATGAATGGATGGTTATGCCCTTCGGCTTAACCAATGCTCCTAGTATTTTTATGCGGGTTATGATGCAATTGTAGCCTTATGATGGGAAATTCGTCATTATTTACTTCGATGATATCCTAATTTACAGCAAAACAAAAGAAGATCTCCTTCAGCATTCGGATAAAATTTGTCAACTTCTTCGCCGGAAGCATTTCTACATTAATCTCAAGATATGCACTTTCATAAGTAATTCTGTTATTTTCTTAGGATATGTTGCTTCTATACAAGGTATCAACATGAATTCTGAGAAAGTTAGGGAAATTCTTGATTGGCCTAAATCTACTACCATTACCGGAGTTCGTAGTTTTCATGGTCCTGCTAATTTGTATAAAAGATTTATCAGAAATTTCAATAGTATCATGACCCTTATTACTGACTGCATGAGAAAAGGTGAATTCAAGTGGACCAATGCAGCCACTAGGGCTTTCGAAAAGATCAAGCAAAAAATTACTAAAGCACCAATTCTATAGGTTTTTTATTTTAACAAGCTCTATGAAATTGCTTGTGATGCTTTAAATGTAGGTATTGGAAGTGTTCTTAGCCAAAAAGGACATCCAGCTGCATTCTTCAATGAGAAACTTTATGATGCAAAGCAAAAGTATTTTTCCTATGATTTAGAATTCTACACCGTTGTCCAAATACTTCGCCACTAAAGGCATTATTTGATTGCCGATGAATGTGCTCTATTCTGACAATGATGCCTTGTAACATCTACACTCCCAACAGAAGATCAGTACTAACCGTGCTAAATGGAGTTGCATATATACAGAGTTTAAATTTAACATTCGACACAAGGCAGGAAAGGATAATATGATAACAGATGCATTAAGCCGGTGAAAGTTGCATCTTTTGACCGCCATGTCTGTTAATATGCCAGGCTTTGAGCAAATTAAACGAGACTATACAACCGACAAAGATTTTGATTCTATCTATGCGGATCTCGTTAATGGTGATGATATTCCAAATCCTCATTATAGTCTTCAGGATGGTTTCTTATTTAAAGGTACGCAACTATCTCCCAGCTACTTCTATTCATGATTATGCTACACGCGAGTTGCATGCAGAAGGATGCAGTGAACATTTGGGTCGTGACAAAACGCTTGCTCTTGTCAGTAACAAATATTATTAGCCTCGCATGAAAACCAATGCAGTTCATAATTGCAAGAGATGCAGGATATGTCAGCTAGCTAAAGGAAACAAGAACACTGGATTTTATCAGCCTTTGCCTATTCCCCCCACTCCTTAGGAAAACATCGACATGGACATTGTGCTAGGATTACCCCCAACTGCCAGAAAAGTAGATTTTATCTTTGTCGTTGTTGACCGTTTCTAAAAAATGACACATTTTATTCCTTATATTGCAACTACTGATGCTTACAAGGTGGCTAAATTATTCTTCAAAGAAGTCTGGCTACATGGTCTTCCAAAGACTGTTGTTTATGATGGGGACATGAAGTTTATAAGCTATTTTTGGAAGACCTTATGGATGTTGTCCAATACCAAGCTTAACTTTTCCACTGCTTATCATCCTCAATCTGATAAACAAACAAAAGTGGCAAACAGAAGTTCTGAACAGTTGTTACGCTATCTTGTGTGTGACTATATCAAAACCTAGGATCAATTGTTACCTATGACAGAATTTGCATATAATAACTCAATCAATCGGTCAATTGGCACTTCACCATTTGAAGCTGTTACAAGAGTTCGTCCACCATAACCTGTTAATCTCGTGCCTTTGCAAGTCAATGCAAGAACTAGTGCAGATGCTGAACATTCTTCCAACGCATGCAACAAGTACACAATGAAGTAAGCCACCATATATCTACCAATAACGATGTTTATAAAAAGTAAGCTGACAAATATTGTCGATTTGTTAAATTTACTGAAGAAGATATGGTTATGGTGCATATTCGACCTGAAAAGTTGCCTCTTAAAGCTAATAAGTTACACTCTCACAACTCCGGCCCATTCAAGATTCTGCAAAAGATTAACCCCAACACCTATGTTCTTGACATTCCTTCTGATTTAGTTGTCAATTCTTCCATCAATGTAGAGGATCTTACTCTTTACCACGGCCATAATAATGAGGCAGATAATGGAGAGCAACTGATTTCCCTACCAGTTACTCTCCCACCTACTAACGAAATTGTTGACGTCTTTGATGATCAAATTGTCTCTACGCGTCAATGAGGTTGCCAAAAGTTTTATGTTTCTGGCGAAATGGCCCTATCTGATGCTACGTGGATCACAGTTACACACTTCCACTACATCAATCTCGAACTCTATGAAAGATATCAACCACTTAACTTGCCAAAGTCGAGTTTTTCTAAGCCAGGAAAAGATGATGCAGGCCGATTCCAGTCCGGCCCAAATCACAAACTAGTAGACATTGATGGCCCCACTTGATCCATGATATCCGCAAGACTAGGGATCCCTATCCTTAATTAGATAGTTCTAATTAATTATCCATTACCTATTTTATGTTGAGTTGAGATCAGTACTTGCTTAATTTATGTTAGAAAGTTTTGATTGTTTAGAGATTATCTTTTCTAGTTTAGAAATAGTCACTCATATATAAGAAGTCTTTCATTGTAATGCTTATGCTTATTCAAATCAATAAATTAGATTTTCTCTCAAGGACCAAGGATGAAAATAGCGGTTACGGCAGGCATAGCGGCCTGCCACCGAAACACTACTAGCAGGCGATACGTAGCAGTAGCAGCGCTACGTAGCGGTGTAGCTGTGTGATTGGAAAATGTATTCGAAAAAATATAAAAAAATTCCAAGAAATTCAAAAATATTGGAAAATGATGAAATATATGCTTGTTTTGCAAAAGTAACTAGTACAGGGGTATGTAGCAGTCCCCTTATTACATGAGGTCCTGTATCGCTGTATGAATAGAAAAAAATAGGAATGATAAATTTTTTTCATATGGATTAATGTTGTTTAGTCATGCTTAGAATATAACATTTCATAGTTTTATCTTGAAATACACACACACACACATATATATATATGGAGAAAGTTTTTCTATTAAAGTGAAATTTGATTAGAGCCCTATTTTTTATTAGAGTAAACTTGTTTGGATTAGTTTTTTTAATGGTCATTTCATAGTTATATTTTGAAATATATATATTTATATATATCTAGAGGGGAATTTTTTTATTAAATTGAAAATTATAAAGGGTCCATTTTCTATTGGACTGTTATTTGGTTAGGGCCCAATTTTCTATTAACTAGAGTGAACTTTAGTTGGCCTCTGTGTCCTATTAAATAGCCTATGTTCAAGTAGTGTGAAATTTAGATGTGCATTATTTTCAATAGGTGTGGAATTTTTTTTATATATAATTGTAAAAAGTAGGTGTGGCAGTTGGCTATGACCCTATTTCCAATTTGAGTAAAATTTAAAGACGGTGCCAACTTCAATTTAGTATTATTTGGCTCCTATATGACTTTTTAAATTTTAACGTTGTTGCCTCATTGTGGAGCCCACCAATTGTTACAACAGGTTCTTTAGGTTTTATTGTTTTGAATGGGCCCACTGAATTTTTTTAAATGTTTTTAATGGTTTTTAATGTTTTTGAATGGCCCATTTAATTTTTATCTCTACCTTTCATCAGATGGGCCATCATAGGCCCATAACTGACCTGTTAACAAAATAAACACACGATGGGTATTTGTTGCCCACTTGCCCTAACTTTCGCCCAAAACAGACAATGGGATATTGGGAAAGAGGGGAAGGAGAAGAAGAACAAGAAGAAGGGGGAGGAGGAGGAGCACCTGCTGCTGGCTTCTGCTAGCTTCAGCTACTGCCATGCTGCTGCTGCTGCTGCTGCTTGCTGCTGCGATGCTGCTGCTGCCGCTGCATCAGATATGTCCTCTACAACTCGTCCCGCTCTATCTCTCTATTTTTTTTTTTCCCTTTCTTCCTCTGTTTCTGCTTTTTTTTTCTTTTTGTTGTTGTTGTTATTCTACCAGTTAAGCAAAAAAGAAGAAGCGGGAAGAGGGGCTTGATTTAACCAAGCCGATACATAGCAGCCACTACGGTAATATAGCAGCCGTAGTGGCCATTATAGGCCACTACGCTTGTGAGCGCCACTATTTCGCAAAAAGCGTAAGACCCTTGGATGCTATAGCCGATATATTGGCCCCTACGCTTCATAGCGGCCGATATTTACACCCCTGTCAAGGACAGTGTCTACCGTGAGTCTTTTGTGCCCTAGGAACTAGAATTCATCTTTGGATTTAAACAATCCTCCAGGAGATTGTTCTATTCTCGATTGGAGATCCAAGGCAGTGCCAACAATCCAATGATTTTGTCCATGTATTTGATGGCCCTGTTTAATTTAGGCAATTCATAAACAGTTAAACTTTGGGACCCTTCAATGATTATAGTACTTGAATCATGCCAATGTCATACATAACCCTAATGAACAGTAAGAGCTCCCAATCCCCGCTATTGGCATGCATCAAGGAGGGCCCTATAGAAGGTTCAAAACAGCTTATAGAAGAACTATGATCCAGTTCCTATATAAGTATCCAACAACAAATCAATATATTCCCTAAAAGAAAGCGAGCATTAAAAGGATGAAGATGTGAATGCTATATTATTTATCTAATCTAAATAAAGTCCCTAAAAGAAATGAAAAGGATGAAGACGTGAGATTTTTACTTTTTAGATTTTTTTTTTCTTTTTTGTTTGATAGGTGGGAAACAAACCGATGTATCACTGCATTATGGTTTTGGTTTTCACTGATTCAGTGTTGCAAGCAAAGACGAAGTCGAGGCTGCTGGACCCTCCTTCACTGGAAGATGAGGTGAAAAAATCTGGAGGTCAGCAAAATCTTGGCAATTGAAACAAGGAAAATCTGGGATACTGAAATCAGGAATGCAGGAGAAGATAGACGAAGATGATGAGAATCCTTTCCTTGATGAGGACCTCCCTGACAAATACAAGAAAGTAAATCCTGGGACAGTTGTGCTTTTCCAATGGGCCAGCCTCTTTGTCATCTTAGCAGCTCTAGTTTGCAGCCTACCAATCCCCTTCCTAGTCAGACAAACATAATGGGATCTACATCTTTGGAAATGGGTGGCCATGGTATTGGTTTTGATATGCAGAGTTCAACTATGTCTGGATTATTTGAATCATTTGAGTGTGGGCAGAAGACAGGGATTCCCAAACCTGATATACCTTTACTCCAACAAGAAAAAATAAAAAAAAATTGTGGATTTCAATTCTTTTCAATTGTGGTCTTAAAAATATTGTGGAATTGAGATGGAAACTTGAAAGAATAGTGCAAGCCCAAACTTACAGCAACTATAACTAAAAATGAAAAATAAAACCCAGAGTCTGCTAAATTTGATTCTTACCAGATTTCATTTCACAGGTTAGTCTCAGAAATCAATTGGATTGAAACTTGTTTCAACCATTGCCCTAGAGTGAAGTATTGGGAATTTAGAATCAGTTGGTTCAAAAACCAGAGGGAGACAAAAATTGTTCAAGTTTTCTGTGCAGCCCTCTTTTTGTTGCCTATTGCAACACTTTTTTTTTTATATGTAAAAGAAAACAAATGAAATGTCTATATCACACATGGCTATATCTTTCGAAAAAATCAAATTTGCATGCCCGGGGATCAACCCCTCTGCCATGAGTCCTCAAGAAAAAAATATCACTCTTCACTAGTAACCCAACATAGCAAAAATATGATGATGATGACTGTGCAGGCCCCAGGGTTAAGGCTTGAGCAGGGGTGCCGAAGCACGTGTCCAAAGGACACTTCGAATTATCAAAAAGACTTCAACACACGAGGATGCACCTCTCGGGGATAAAACTTAATTCTATTAATCAATTAAGTCTGAGAATTTCTTCCCTACAATGCTATATAAATAGAAAAATAACTTCGGGCCTAAGAAATCTAATGAAACTAGGAAACTACATAATATAGGAAATTGAATCCTAATTACAGCTCATTAAATAAAATTAACAATCTAATGACATAATTATTAAATAAAAATCCTAAATGTAACTTGGCCCTACACGTGGCCATGAGGTCATATTGCATCATTCTCCCTAGCTTGGAAAGAACTCGATCTCGAGTTCTATAAATGTCCGCCTGGATCAAATATTAATCGGACGAACGTGCAATTTGTTGGCTGATCGTGAGCTGCTGCAGACATCTTGAAAACTTTATGTAATTTGTGTCCCCAATTTGAAGTAATCTTAATGCATTGTTTGTCATAAAAGTTGAAGTCTAGGAGGATGTGCGATCGAACCGTTGGATCTAGCCGTTCTTCATTTCCCAGTTTTCATTGTTGATCCCCCGAAGACGAAATCAATTTGAGAATTTACGTGGGCGATAGCAAAAACTGTTTGCACTCTTTTATCATTATTGCTCATAAGAGAAATTTTGAGGCCAAGTGCAGATGTAAAATCTTCTGTGTTTGGCTCTTACTCTTGCTGCTCAGTCTGTGTTTCCTCTTTAACTGGTTTCTCAACATGGTATATTGTTATTTGTGGAGACTTATCATCCAAAGGCATAACTGTCACCAGACGATATCCTTTAAGCATCCATTTCACACGAATTGCTTCTCAATATGCTTCATGGGGGTTCTTGCAATCATTGATTTTCTCCACTATTTCTGGTCTCAAACCTTGGACGAAACTAATCGATTCATATTCTTCCTCATCTTCAAATCCACACTTGTCTTAGACCCATGAAAACATGTCACAATAATCAAGAACAGGCATATCTTCTTGTTTCAAATTAAGGAATGACCGAAAATAGACTTGATTTTCAAAATACCATAAGCCATATTTTTCTTCATATTTGTATCTTTGAAGTATGTTGAATATTGCAATATCATGAAATTTCATTTTGAATTAAAAAAATGGACGAACCGGATGTGTAGATCTGCACTTTGCAAACACACTAACGAAGATGAATCGGAAATCTAACTATGGATTGCTCAGATATCATGGAAACAAATTTTGACATTTGATTGCTTGTTGCTGATGTCTCTATTTATACCAATAGGAAAGCCAACTGGGCTACAACTACAATCAAGCCCAAAACTGAGTTGACCTGTTTATAACTCAAGATGCCCATACACGTGTTACAAAGAAGACAAGTGTAGAGTGCTTTGTGCCTCAGTCCTTTCGCTTCGACAAAAAGAAAATGGAAGCTGAATTCCAATGGCAGTGTGGATGAGAGGCGAAAGCACTGGAGAGAAGACCTCACTAGACAAAGGCAGTGATTGTAACAAAGGAGATGACGACCATGCCTGAGTTGTGACCAGCAGACGACGATGACGAAGGCGGCGATGATGCCGGCAATGAGGATGATAAGGAGGTGCTGGAGCTGCTAGGGCTAAAGGCAACGACTGTCATGACGATGGCAACAGAGAATGGCTTGCCACTTTTTTTTTTTTTTCTTTCTGTGGTCGTTTAGGTTTCGGCCAATTGGGAGTGGCTGGGACGACGGATTTGGGTGACTGGGGAAATTAGGAATGGGATTTGGGTGGGGTAAGGGACGTTTGAGTTAGGAGTTTTGGAAAGGTGGGAAGATGATGAGGTCTCAAGGTATCTGGGTTGGTGATAGGCAAAGAAGCATGGACACAGACATAGGACACAGATACGACACGACACGGACACGCTGACACGGCATTTCTCAAAAAAGTAGGACACGGACACGTAGGGGGACACGTTAATAATATATATTTATTTATATATAATCATAAACTAAAAAAATAATATCATTTTAACTTTTTTTTTATCAATTTAGCAATCAAAAAATAAAAATTCAAGTAGCAACTAATAAACATATCAAATTATCAAATATCAATACAACATGAAAACTTAATTCATAATCATTAAACATTAAATATCCATATTTTCATAAAATCCATACAAAGAAAAGGGAAGATTATCTTTTTCTCCTCCCTAAAAAAAAACAAAAAGCAAAAAAGAAACCAATCTCGAGGCCTATTCTTTAGTGAAAAATTTATTTGTTTTTTGCTTGTGATATGATTAATATTAACAATCACACATATTTTCATGGAATAAAATTGCCATTTATCAAGTTTACAAGTTTAGTAACCACATGTTAATAAGTGTCCAAGAAATATCAGTTGCATGTTTATTTTATTAGTCATAAACATAGGCTAGGAATTGTGGGACACATCACAAAAAGAGTGTCAGATAAGTGCCCGAAATTAAGATTTTTAGTTTTTAATTATGGACACGGCTAAAATAGTATAAGACATGTGTCCGAGAGTGTCGAAGGAGTGTCGATGTCCAACACGTGTCCCACATAGATACATCACTCTCTTAAAAATGTTCGTGCTTCTTAGGTGATAGGGGTCGCAGGAACTGGATGACGATGGTTCGAATATGGATTAGGGTTTTGGCTCTAACAATAATGGAGGGGGGGAAGGCCAAGAGGGGTTTAGGGTTTGGGGATGCAGGCGAGAGGCAGATGGGGGTGGGGAGTGGGGATGAGGGTAACACGCCGAGATCGAGGAGATATTTGTCTCTGATACCAAACTGAAGCAGGCCTTAGAGTTAGGGCTTATGTAGGGGTGCCGGAGCACGTGCCCAAAGGACACTTCGAATCATTAAGAAGACTTCAACACATGAGGACACACCTCTCGGGGATAATACCCAATCCTATTAATCAATCAAGTCAGAGAATTTCTTCTCTACAATGCTATATAAATAGTAAAATAACTTAGGGCCTAAGAAATCTAATGAAACTAGGAAACTACATAATATAGGAAACTAAATCCTAATTACAACTCATTAAATAAAATTAAAAATCTAATGACATAATAATTAAATAAAAATCCTAAATCTAATTTGGCCCTACACATGTGGCCATGAGGTCAATACTGCATCAATGACCACCGCCTAGAATGACAAAAAGAACAGGCATGAACTTTTTTCTTCTTTTTCTCTTCTCTTTGTCTTGGCATAACATGCAATAATTATATTTAAGTCCAATATCCGCACCACCCACAATTCAACAAACATCCCCAATTTCAGTTAAACATACCACAGACTGCAATTCTATGCACAACAAATTTACAATATGATAATTAAAGTCACAAAAAATTAAACAATTAAAGTAGGATCAGGCCAAAGTTTATCTAGAGTGACAAGGAGATCATTCTGCATCATTGCATTTATCATAAGTCACATTTCAAATAAAAAAGTTGTAATATGATAGAGAAAAAATATTTTACTCATAACTTTGTAAGAACTCAAAAATGGCAACTTAAATCAATCGCGCATTCACAAATATCTATAAAAATGGGGGGAAAAAAGGGACATGAATGTGAAAACTTACTTTAGAAATCTTTTGGCCTTGCTAAGCTTCACCATTTAGTTGAAACCCTACCAAAGAAAAAGGCAACATATTTTTAGAGACAGAAACAACTCCACATCATTTACATAGGAAACTGGAAGGGTAGGAGAGGGGTGTAGAAGCTAATGTGGGAATGAGTATGGTCAACAAGGAAAACCATCAAAATTTACCATATGGTGGAATTTACTTTCAAAGTGGAGAAGATGGGCAACCATTTGTCATCAAAACTGAAGAAACAAATGGTCACTTTGATATATTTATTTCTGAACCTTCACTTCTCAAACAACAACGCAAGCATGATTTATTCTGCCATGCCTTGACATTTGTTGAACCTTTCTCTTCTTGTAGAAATGTCTAAGCAAGAGCTCATCAATGCCGGGATGAAGGCAAAAATAATTATAATCAATGTCCATAATCAGTTTGATTTATTGTAACCAAGTTACCTACATTTGATATACAAAAACAAAAACAAATCATCAAGAAAAAAACTGTACACATACCTCATGTAAACTTCACAAACATCTAACGCCGAATATCATCATTAGGTTTGCTGAGCTAAGTGAACCTTTGGAACACTGTCAACATTTGATTCATATGGTTTTCCATCTACTGCATATCAGCTTGCATCTTGTCAATTTGGTCTTGCATGGAAACCATCCTTTCTTTGGTTCCTATTCTATTAGCCCTCTCAGCCTCCGCTGTCCTCCCATATTTCACCAATCGAAAATCGTGGGCCATGGATATCAGAGCAGCTGACACCTAACCCAAAGGTGCAAACCCAGTCACGTCTATCTTCTTCCATAGCTTGGGAGAAGATCTCATCCCGAGTTGTGCTATTATTTAAGCTCGCAGGCTGCTGGCTGGATCTTTCATCTAGCTCTCTCTACAATTCATAATAAAATATTTTTGTATGTGAAGGTAACTCTATTTAGCCATAACTGTTCATGGATCACTTTATTAGTAATTATGACTGGAAATGTTTTCTTTAGCTGATACTATTTGTTGGCACTGTTTGATCCATTATAGAGGATTCGATCTATTCAATTCCAGCAGATTTTTGGACTGTAGGTAGACCACAATCTGCACTTTCTAGATTCACACAAAGTCACAGACCATACATTCATGTCTTGCATGCAGCACTAGTAAGTAGCAACTAAGACCAGTTCACTTCAACGAATAAAGGGCTCCACAGGTAATTCTGGGAGTCCAACTCTTGTTCATAATGTTTTTTCTCAACAAATGGACCATCTTTAAAGTCTGAAACAAAAGAGACTAAAGTCTAAGTGATTGATTTGATGAATAAGAGAAAACCTCGTGCAAATTAAAAAGGGAAAGAAGTGAAGATTGAGGAGGAGAAACTAAGCTTGGATGTAGTAGGCTTACCGCCATGGAAAATCCATGCCCTAGTTCAACTAGAATAAATATTCCTTGTATAACGAGTACTAGTGCTACGAGAACAGGCTTACTGCCAAAACCAACTTCAGCAAAAGGCAAGCCATCTACAAGAATTATTTCACATTTAGTCTCTCTTTAAGTTGAGATTGCATCAGCAAGCAACTGAAGTTTCTATTAACATTTCCTCATCAGTTCAAATTGTTATTTACAACATCAATTGCGTCTCGACATCTCATTTACCCAAATCAAATCAGATCAAATCAAATCAAATAAAAAATCACAAACTAAGCATAAATCACACAAATCAAATCAAATTTCAGCAATCCTAACTTCAAAATCTAAGCAGAAAACATAAAAAACGCTTAGATTAGGTGAGTTTTCTAAAAACACACAAAGCATGCAAAACCTAAGCGGAGATCATTGGCAGAAACTGTTTATATCCTTGTATGTTAAAATTTGATTACTTAAAAATTATGTGTTGCCGCCTTTGGTGTCACACTGCAGAAATTGATTTTCTACCAATTGGGTCTAATGGGCACAATTATAGAAAATCATTTCACTTCTAAAACTGAACATTTGCAGAAATTGTTAGTTTGGAATGATGGGAAATTGTTAGTATACGTAAACCATTTTCATTTACGGCAGAAAAATGCTCTGCAGGAACTATATATAGTGAAGGTGAGAAGTTTCTTTTGTAATTTCAGCAACCGTTTTACAACTTATATTTTCGCATGGAGGTAAATTCTCTTAGTGTTACAAGAAGATACATGTTTGATATTAGGTGCTCTGGGTTTTAACAAATGGATAAGAATGAAAAAATATAAACAGAAAAAGTTCTTAATATTGATTCCGAAACGCAGTTCAAATAAATAGCAAGGAAACCATGATTCATATTTGGTGCTCTGGGTTTTAACAAATGGATAAGAATGAAAACATATAAACAAAAAAAGTTCTTAAAATTGATTCTGAAATGAAGTTCAAATAAATAGCAAGGAAAGCATGATTCACATAAAAAAATAAATCATCAGACATGCTCCACAATTAATTAAAAAAATGGTGCTATGCAACAAGGGACTCTCACCTCTCACATAGCATATAGAGTGAGCAATACAAAGCAACAATTAGAAAGGTTGACGGCCCACATTCCCATTCCTAAGGATCTCATTGACTAATATATTGAAGGTACTAAACTAATGGTTGCAGTTGTGGAATAATCACGAGTAATTTGAATGTAATACTAATAAAAATCAACCATGCATTCATCTATGCCTTCTGAGCAGATTAGGAAAGGCAACAATGAAGACAACAAGAGATGGTACTGCTTTGTTGTAGTAAACCACTACTAATGCCTATAAAAAGAAAAATTCTTATGTGATTTCCATTTTTCAAAAGTGCATAAAAAAGCACAAAGAAATCATCAAATGAAAATAAAAAACAAAAGCACCTAAAAGAAAGGATCAAGTACAATAAGCATAATCCATATGAAAGTAAAGTAAAACAAAGAGAAATAACAAATGATTGATTGATACCTCTGGAAAACCCAAATTGCTTGAGAAGGGAGATTGCTGAAGAAGGGAAGGGTTTTGCATCTCCGTTGTTGTAGCTTCTTTAGTGAGAGCAGAGATTCTTAGGGTTTTTCTAGGGTTTCGGAAAACCATTGGAGATTTTGGAAGCCAAAAAACATGGAAGGGAAATAGGGAATAGGGAGGAGGAAAATATGGGGATGTTGCATCTTCAGTTTCCGTTGGGAGGCCTCTGATGATGTTCCCAATCCTTTTCCTGATCTCGTCGTTCATCTCCACCCATTTCGAAGGAAGAATCAGGAGAGAAGAAAGCCCGACCCGTGTTCCCACTGGTACCCTCCACATGGCATCTAAGTGGGAAACATGGAAACTCATGTGAACTGCTGAAGCAGCTGAAGAAAGAAGGAAGCAGGTGAACCAGGTGAGGGAGAAACGAGAAAAAAAAAAAGGCAGAAGCAGGACACCTGCTGGAGAAACCTTCGCTTTTATACATGGGTATAGAATGAACCACTTACCAAACCATTGTGCCCATTGAGCAATCGGTTGGGAGAAAAGATATGTCCAATGGAGGCGCCCTTCTTTGCTGTTCCCAGATGTCTTGATGATGTTCATGCACAACAAGTCCAACAAAAATAGAAGATAACTAAACATAGCTGGATCATATTGAGGGTCCTTTCACGCCATTCACTAACCATATAAACTGTACAAGTGGGGCACAAATTTGGTGATCCAAACTGTTCATATGATGGGGCATATCATGAATCTAAAATTATGTGGACAGTTATATATAACTGTGCATTTGCAAGACAACAGTTGAATAGCAGGGGGCATTAGACAAGAATATATCAGGCACGAGCATCCTGCGATGGTCCCTCAGGTGAATGGTTTGGATTATTGAAATGTGCATCCCACCCATTCTCTTTCTGATTGAACCAAATGATGAAATTTCCCTTGATCAATTATCATAAAATAGCATTCTAAAGTCTAAATGTAAATTTTATCTCTTTATTCTACACAAGTGGAAAAAGGAAAAGAGAAAAACCTTTGAGTAGCTTTCGTCATATCTGTAATTCTCAAGTAGAGGTTCACGTAGAGCATCCGATTCTAATCTGTCTGAAAGCTCACAGTTATAAGACCATTGCCATCCCCATGATGGATTCTTATCCTCAAACTTCTTGACGTCATGATTCAAGTTGCTTTGGCTTTGTGAATTATGCCTTTTAGATTGTAACAAATCACTCCTAAGCATATTATGAAATGGATAAATGATATTAAATTAGATAACCCTCCAAAAATATCATTAATCAAATTTAGAATTTATATCATTTATGAAGGACAAAGTTAACAACCAAAACAGGGATCCATATCCACTTGATATAAAAAGATTGTTACCATTGCGAGAAAAAAAAAAAAAGAGTCATTACCTTCATTTTCAGTCAACGCATAATCCATTTAAAGCACAATGATAATGTTAATTGGATATGAACCCTTCAAGTGAAAGGTCCATGAATGTCCATAAAGAGAGATTATCACATTCCTTCCTAGAAATATAAGGCTACAAAGTGGCTTTTAACCCCTTTTGAAGAACTTGAAATTTAGTTCTCACTCTACTTGCAGTAGAAACATGCATTGGAAATTTTTTTTATTTAATCAAATATCAGTGTAATAACAAAGCATCGCCTTTAGTAGAAAGCTTTGGTCTAAGCATAATAACAAAGCATCGCCTTTAGTAGAAAGCTTTGGTCTAAGCATTTTCTGAGGCACAAAGTGAGTTCACATCCAAAAGCGAGTTCACATCCAGAGGCGTGTCTAACAAAGATTTCAGGAAAATATGTTACCTTGTGAGCATATATTGGATTCTCCATTTTCTGTTGTGAGTCTTGCGGAAACATTATATGGATGCCAAAAACAGGTGTCTACCTTCAAATAACTTCTGCTGTCATCACATCAAAACAACAATAAAAGATACATGGCAAAGTACACACAGTGAAAGACTACAATAGCCTACACTCTTAAGTGATGGGGTTTTCATCATCAAAAATATGTCAGTAAACTAAAGCAGCATAGTAGGGAAATTAAAAGATGTCTTTGTTTCTTAAACCAAATAGCAACAAAGTATGAGTCACAAAAAAGGAAAATGCGGATGGTAGATTCAAACATTAATATTGAGCAGGGAGCAAAAAAATGAAATAAGAAATAGATACTAAATGTCAACTAAGACCAAGCACATATTCTCCCAGGAGAAAATAATCTATTAATAAGAAGGATGACTAAACATTTCATTTCTTTAAGTTAAAAGGGGAAAAAGCAGGCCATGATTTCACTCTAATCAAGTAGCAAAAAGAAGGTTAATAAAAATGGATTTCAGTTTACAGTTAAGAAACAATATCATTAACTTCACCTTTTCCATTCTTAGGACTCTCTGTGTGCTCATCTAATCCATTGCAGATTCCCACTCTACCTCAAACAGAAAGCAGAATGGATACAATCCATCCAAATAAAATAATTGAAACGGGTTGCAATGAGAGGTGCACAACCAAATACTTTCAGAAAACCATGTTGACTCCATGCTCCATAGTTATGCAAGGCAACGAAAAAAGAGAAAATAAATGGATTACAAAAGGAGAACAGAACACAACAATGTTGGCTTTTTGGAGCCTTAATATCCAAAAGCCGAAATAAGATCCCAAGTGTTTCCTCTAACCCATTTTAAAAATGCAACCTAAAATCACTAACTTTA